>CM070676.1:37486484-39886484 GCA_036346265.1 Melocanna baccifera
CGGAGGGGGAGGAGGGGGGGCGGCGGGGGGAGGGGGAGGGAGGAGGGCGGCGGGGGAGGGAGAGGGGGAGGAGGGGGGCGACGGGGGGAGGGAGAGGGAGGAGGGCAGCGGGGTGAGCGAGGCTGCGAGGGGGAGGAGGGCGGCGGCCTTGGGCTGGGTTGCGCTAGCTCGAGTTGGGCCTTTATACCTTGGTTTTTCTTGGGTCTACATAGTAATGGTTTCATTGCTATTTTGTCTGGGCCTCGGGCTATAGCCCACCTAGCCCGAGGCCCAGATCCGCCCCTGCTACAGGTGATGGTGCTGAATGCTGATGTTTTAAGCATCTTTTCATCCCATTCATAATTTGTTGCAGAATTCTTAACTACCTTCAACCCCCTTGTATAATGTGTTCTACTATTTCACTAGATATCTCTGTATTGACGTACTATGCTTCCATCGTCCTCCTCACCAATCCTTTGAAGAAATGTGCAGGAAATTGTGTCAAATTTCTTGACCAAAATGGTATGTGATAGACCATTACATTCTTGACAAACATGTGTCAAGAGAGAAGCATCAGGGTGATATATGAGAAAAATCTTAGCGATGTATCACAAATGGGTAGCACCTGTTGCCATCAGGGTGCAGCTCATAGATTTTGCTGTCGTCGCCAATATCATACAAATAACCAGTTGGTGTCAGTCCTTGAAAAAGTTTAGCCTGGATAGAAAAGTGGAAATATCTACTCGATTATGGTACTTAAGTTCTGTGCTAACCTGAATAGTGACACACTGTCTATAGACTGGCCTTCATGCACATCTTATACGACGACTCTTTGGCCACTACATACAGTGAAGATTGCATAACGCTTTCATATGAAATGATGAATACCAAAACATGCAAAAAGTAACATGATTCCTAGAGGATAAAAGCATATTTACTTCCAACCACTTGCTTTGGTTATTCTGGCACAGAAGTACCATATGATTAACAATTAAAGTCAAGTGGTAGCGGATACAGACTACACTTCAGTCAAAAAATTTGGTAATGGAGGTCTAATGAACCAATATTGATATACTACTCCGTACCTATGAAGCCATGAGTTGTAGTATTGCTCCCTAAGAGCCTAAAATCCTGCAATGGAAAATCAAGAATATTATGGTATCCAATTTACCACCAAAAGTTGGCAAATTCAGCTTAAATTGCAAATATAGTCATTGTACATATAAGAAATAAAGATTCATGAATTCATGTACATATGAGAAATAAGGATTCATGAATTCATCACTATCATAAGGTAAAATTATGAGCAGCAAAAAAATCCTCTATGCACACACATCAAATCTCATTGTGCTAATGAATATATGTTCCAATACTAAAGTAAATGAGGGGAAATAATGACACCAAAGTTACCTTGATTTGAGAAAATCTCAAAAACAACTTCAAATTTGTTGAAGAAGGATGCCAATATGTCTTCTCATTTTAGTGGTGAATTATCCTTTACTTCTTGAAGTGTATCATTCAAACATGTTGTAGGCTTCTCATTATCGACATTTAAACCAATACTTGAAAAGAATAAAAGGAATTCAAGTTTATCATATCGAATGTCTTGAAAACTGTCTTACCTGATATTATTTTATCCTCAATGTTTAGTGTCAACAGGACGCAAAATGCATGCTTACCAATACAAATATTGTAGACTTTTGGTTGATATGATGAGGTACAAAGAATACCACCAACTTTTAGCCCTTTTAGATAGACATAATTGGGCCATTTTATCCTTACATCATGTTCTAACAGTCCCTGCGTTTTATCACATAGATAATATATGATGCAATAGCCAAGTGGTCGACCTCAGTCCACTCAAATATGCTAATGTCCCATCTGAATTGCATTTTTTGCGTCAATGAATCATTCCAAAATCCCAATTTTATAAATGGCTTCCACCTCTATCGGTTTCAATACATGTAAGGTGTCCTAGGACAATGCAAGAGTGTCATCAGCTCAATCATGGTGAACTCCACATGTCCACATCTGATTCCAATGCCCAAGCAGTTAACTTCCTTAATACAATCAAGCTCATGCACAATCAAACATCTCACTTAATAAAAGGATGCATCCCAATTCCTAGTCTAGTTGAATTGACCATGATTGACGATTCCTCCAACAGGCATAGTGGAAATAGGAATTGTTAGTGGAACATTTGCATGATTGGGGGCAACTTGGGTTGAATTCATTCAATGAAGGTGTAAGCTAATGAATGTTTCAACATTAGACTAAATCAGGGCCTTTGCCCCTTTCCGACTTTACGAGAGCCCAAGCCCCAATAATATGCACTAAATTGGTGTTATTAACTGAATTGGGTGAGCTAGTGAGGGTTGTCGGCTGTTGATTTACTTCTAGAGACAAGAACGACCAAACAAACACAGCCAATGAACAAGGAGGTAAGATTCATCAGGTTGCAAGAGCTATACTGAGACCTCATTGACGTGATCTTGACGAAGACGGTGTTGGTGAAGCGGGAGGCCATCTCCTTGAAAGCAGCTTGATGAAGCGTCACGGCCCACACCACGATGCTGAGAAGTTGATCACCATCTTTCAATATTCTTTTCAGCCTATGCAATCGCCACACGTGCAGCTTGAGGTGCACCAAAAAGCGCCCTCTCTTGGATCTCACATTTCATGTCCAAGAACAGGCGAACCAGGAGCATCCCAGGTCCGCAATAATCATGTTCGAAGAAGGTCCCTAAGATCTGAAATGAGAATCATATGTTAATGCTTGTGTTGGGCCGCTGTCTAGATGGAGCCGCCGCGACACCGTAGTGACCGCCCTTGTGTTGGGCAGGAACATGGACATGAGAGGCTACTTGAGGAGGTGAGAGGGGAGCGGAGGAGTCAGAGGATGTGAAGAGGAAGGGAAGTGCTCTCGGGCTAGGTCCGTAGCCCCTGCAACGGATAAAGAGGCAGAAAGGGAGTGCGGTTCTCTGTTACGAGGATGCGAAGACGAAGGAGGTACAAGGGGATTGGCTCTTTTTTTGCGAGGAGGAGAGGAGACGGAAGAATGTATCAGTCATCGACTTCTCTTTTTAAATAGTAGAAAAATACAATGTGTTACCATTACTTTTGAGTAGATGTTCAGAAAAGATAATCATAGGAGAGGCTCGTTAGTGTGCATATATCACGTGAGGCTGAATTGAACAAAACTTTTGAAGTGATTGATCTAAAGATACTTGCTTCTAGCCTAGACCTGCAATGATGTTACCGTACCGGAATGTTCACAGGATTGTATGATTGGCTTTCTGACACCTTGATCTACATAGTTCACTCGAACATGCACGGTCCCAAAACTGCTCTATGATCTGTATTCAGAAACCACCTGCCCATTGTTGGGAAATCTTTACTGTTTTGGTCTCTAATGTCATTTTTTTTGCAATTCTAACTCTCTAAGTATTTATTTTACAAATCTAGCTTCCTCCTGAGTGCAAAATTACGCAAAGCCGGTACGTGTCAAATCCACGCCTGGGGAGCACGAAAATACCATTTCTGTGGTACTGTAGCGTGGATTTTTTTTTACTATAGCTACAGTACACTATAGCGTGGGAATGCTATTTTCCGTGCTCCCCTGCTGCGGAATTTAAAAATCCACACTACAGTACCTTGGAAATGGTATTTCCGTGCTCCTCTAATAAAGATTTGCCATGTATTGGCCTCGTATAAATTCCATAACGAAAAGGGACTATATTTGCAAAAATAATCCTCAAGGATAGAATTGTAAAAAAATAGTACAGGAGCTAAAACAGTAAAGATTTCCGTTGATGGTGCCGATTTCTGGCTGGGTGCGGAGTGCCTGCTACTGCTTTATCGGTTGCAGTAGCTCACATCAGACGCTCGTGTAACCACTTGGATCAAAAATCAACACTCAGAATTGATTTTTATTTCTTCTGCAACTTTATCGCACTGAGGCCGGCATCTCATAAACTTCCTGTGTAGTTTCAGTAATTTCTTTTCCGTCACTTTGGTAAGCCATGACGCCTCGTCAAATTCTTAGTTTGTTTTCACTTCATCAGTATGTCTGCGTCGAGATGTTCAACCGTGTCAGGTACTCCGGTTCCTGCCTGGATTGAGTCTGTCTGCATTTCTCCGCACATTTTGCAGTAATTAGTGGGAATACATCATATGTGCTACGTTCTTGTGCAACTTGGAAAAGTACTCTTAGGAGTTCAACTTCGAGGTTCTGAGACTCTTTCTCAAGCTTCATGACGTCGAAACGTGCTAGTTCCACCGTAACTCGTACTCCGGAGACTGAACTACACTGACCGGGTAGACAACAATATATCCTTTTCCATACGTACTGTCTCTGTTCAATAATCTTGTTTCATTACACTCCGCGCAGGAGCTTCACATCGTTGTATCTTTCCAGCTCAAACGCCTGCATCCGATCCAAAATCGCGGCCCTTTTCTCTTCTCCTAGGACTTTTGTTTCCCTCCTGCCAGTGTCTGCGTATGCCCAAGGGTTGATCCTATCTTTGTCTCTGCACGTACATTTCCAAACTTGAGTCAGATTACCGACAATCTATGCAGTCCGATTAACGACGATGTGATTTGGTCATATCTCTGACTCGAATATATTACGATGCATTGCAAGATCACATTGGGCCACCGTGCACAAGTCAAATCTTTGCAGGGGTTGGGCAGGCCAAGCCAGCAGCTTGAATTCCACCTACCTCCTCACTGACCGCGGTACAACACCCATCGTTATCGTATCCGTTTATGTATTTATTTATTTACAGTATTTAAGTCAAAGACAGACCCTGCCTAATGCTGGCCCGTAAGCGAGAACCGAGCTATGTATCTTTGAAATATGGCAGGTACAGATCATAAGCGGACGCTTCCTTTGAGGTTCGAGCACCCTGTAGGCTGAAGGAGTGGCCGGTTTGGTGGAGTCGGACTCTTGTCTTTGACCACCAACTCGCGTGAAAACCCCAGCTGTTCCGAAGAGCCAACGTTGACCTACCTAACCTTGCCTGCTAATAAACGTGCAAAACAACAAGAGAATTGCTAATTAGTACTTGAGTTTTTTTTATAAAGCACTTAAATTTTCCACCACAAAATTTTTTCTAAAGATTCATGCTCCATCTTTCTCTTCAGCTCTGGCAAGAGCTCCAACAAGTTAAGATTAGGGTTTAGGTTTAGAATAAGTTCACCATGAAGCCTCCTAGATTTAGGGGGAGGACAGGAGTGGTGGCAGATTAGCAATGAGGTGGACCGTGAAAGTCGACAAGTGTGACGAGGATGAGGGGTTAGGAGGCGATGGTAGATCTGACAATGATAACTACTAGAGACGACGAATGAGGGTAATGCAAGGGGATTTTGTTGGAGAGGAAGAAGGCAGGGGGTGTGAGATAGCTCACCAGAGAGAAGGAAAAAGGGTTGCGCATGAGGGAGGGAGGCGGGAGCGGCGGTGAAGGCTGCCCGGCACCGAGGTCGGTGATGGTGCGACGGTGGTTCTCTTCTAGATCCTTTATATCTAAATCCAACAGCTTAAAATTCAAGTAACATTCAACAAAAAAAAATACTTATATGCACCTCCGAACAACAAATCTGCTCGCACTAGCTAGTACTAGCAGCATAAGCGCGGTGTAACACCGCGCTAGTTCCTATGTGGAGCGAAGTAAAAAAGACAAAAATTCGTACGAGGAGATTATCTAAAAAAGTGAGGACTCGAACGTATTTTCAGAAAAAATAAAGGGTTTTTTTGCATAAAATTAAGGACCCAAACGTAATTTCGCAAAAATCGCGAGATGCTATCGAGTAAAAGGAGGGCCTCCATGAAAATACAGAGGATCTGTACACAATTTCAGATGAACGGAGGGGGTTTTTGGAAAGAAAAAATGTGCTAGAGGTCTCTTCGAAAAAAAATAAAGATCTGTACGTAATTACGGGAATTTTGGAGGGTTTATTCGCGGAGAAGCCGACGTGGCGTCTCTCCCGGTTCGCTTCCCCGGAACGTTCCCGCGACTGTTTCACGCTGCCTTGAAGCTGACGGTTAGCGCCGCCCACGCAGCCATTCGGGGCGCGCGCTTATAATCATTTCTCGATCGCACCATAACCACCCGCTCTCACACAGGCCGGCACCCACAAAATCATGTCCTGAGAGAGAAGTCATCCGTTTGGCGGCCTATTCCAGAGAGAGCATGCGGACATGCGCGCTCTGTCTCCTCCTCCTCGTCGCCACGTCCGCTTTCTTCTCCCCCACCATCGCCACTGACACCATCGACCAGAACGGGTCTATCACCGGCAACCAGACGCTCGTCTCGGCCGGTGGTATCTTCGAGCTGGGTTTCTTCAACCCGTCGAGCGGCGCGGACGGCAGAACGTACCTCGGTATTTGGTACGCCAACATCCCGGGCCCGACCGTCGTGTGGGTCGCCAACCGCCAGAACCCGCTCGTCAACACCCCCGGCGTCGTCAGACTCTCCGCCGACGGCCGCCTTGTCATCGTCGACCGCCAGAACACCAACGTGTGGTTCTCCGCGGCGCCCACCAGAAACGTAACCACCCGCGCCACCGCTCAGATCCGCGACAACGGCAACTTCGTTCTGAGCTCCGATGGAAGCGGTTCTGCTCAGAGCGTGGCGTGGCAGAGCTTCGACTACCCGACGGACACGCTGCTCCCGACCATGAAGCTCGGGGTGGACCTCAAGAACGGCATCACCAGAAACATCACGTCGTGGAGCAGCCCGACCGATCCCTCGCCGGGCGCCTACACGTTCAAGCTGGTCATGGGCGGGCTGCCGGAGTTCTTCCTCTTCCGGGGCCCGACGAGGATCTACGCTAGCGGGCCGTGGAACGGCGCGGTGCTCACCGGCGTGCCGGGCCTCAAGTCCCAGGACTTCACATTCACGGTCGTGTCGAGCCCCGACGAGACGTACTACGGCTACTCCATCAGCGACCAGTCGCTGCGGTCGCGGTTCGTCGTGGACGGCACGGCAGGGACGATAGCGCGGTACGTGTGGCTCAACAACGCGTGGAGCAACTTCTGGTACTACCCGACTGACCCGTGCGACGGTTACGCCAAGTGCGGGGCGTTCGGGTACTGCGACACCGGCCAGTCCCCACTGTGCAGCTGCCTGCCGGGGTTCGAGCCGCGGTCGCCGGAGCAGTGGAGCCTCCGGGACGGGTCCGGCGGGTGCGTCAGGAAGACCAACCTGAGCTGCGGGGCCGGAGACGGGTTCTGGAGCGTGAACCGGATGAAGCTGCCGGAGGCGACGAACGCGACGGTGTACGCCGTCATGACGCTGGACCAGTGCAGGCAGGTGTGCCAAGTTAACTGCAGCTGCAGGGCGTACGCCGCCGCGAACGTTAGCGGGGGAGTCAGCCGCGGGTGCGTCATCTGGGCCGTCGATCTGCTTGACATGAGGCAGTATTCGGTGGTCGTGCAGGATGTGTACATCCGGCTCGCGCAGTCGGAGATAGACGCCCTGAACGCCGCAGGTTAGGACTTTGACTGATTTTTTTGAGCGTCTGTTTAGTTGTTCTGTGATTAAAAACTCGCATGCACAACATCTCTCCTATTTTGGGCACTTTTTATTGATCTTAGTTATATCCAATTACATAACTACATCACTGCTAAATTCTTATATCTAGCTTGTTCTTGAAAAAAGTGCATGTATCTTTTCCTTAAAAGCAATTACTGGTCAATTTCGTCTGTTGGGGTTAGAAAACTGATCATGTTAGCTAGAAATGTCGATTGGCCAAAGCCGGTTTCTGGTCTAGTCGCATACCTCGTTCATGTAGTTATCAAGATGCAAGCTTAATGCTTTTTCTGTTTCTTCCCCCAACTAATAATCTGATAGCTTGGTTGAAAAAAACTGGTAGCACAGCGTGTTCTTCTGCATGGCCATTTTTCTCCGTCAAGAAATTGGGTGCACGTCGAGAAAATGGTTCCACTTTCTTCACATGTTCAGTATTCAGTGTGAATTCACCTTAGCAGGGTTCGTCAGAGTTTCCGAATCCACGGACTAGTCGCAATTGTTTTCTGTGATCCCGTCAGCCGCAGACAAGTCAACGGTTACCTTCGAATATAAGCAAATTAGCATGGGCCTACTAGCCGTCAGTCTCTGGGTGCAGTGCAGTCCAAAAGAAACGTCAATCTAACGAGCAAATGTCCAACACCACCCAACTCGAAAGTGATAGACATCAATCAAAAAGTTGTCTGGATATGCTAAAGTAATTGCAAGCACGTGCTCTGAAAACGCGCATAAAATGTTCAGAAAATCACACTTGACATGTGGATAGCATAGACCATACACTAGTCTATTCACCAGTCCATAGAATCGTGCGTAATGGTGCAGTGTTAGACTGGTTCGCCTCACGTTAATACGCGTCTTGATTTCAGCTAACCGCCGGCGCCCAAGCAAGAGCGTCGTGATCGCCGTCGTCGCGACCGTTTCCGGTGTGCTCCTTCTGGGAGCTATCGGCTGCTGCTGTTTCTGGAGGAACAAGGCGAGGAAGCGTGAGACTGAAATGGCGCAGAGCACAAGCAGTCGGGACGACGTGCTTCCGCTCAGGGTCAGGAAACACCCTGCGCTGAGCCCAGCACGGGATCAACGGCTGGATGAGAACCGGGTATGTGATGAGAAAGATCTTGACCTTCCGTTGTTCGATCTAGCGGTGATTCTGGTCGCCACGGACAACTTCTCCGCGGACAGAAAGATTGGCGAAGGTGGATTTGGCCCTGTCTACATGGTAAGATAAGAATCAAATCAACAGTAGAATAACTTGCATTTTGACGTCTGGTGATTCTCTCTATAAATTGTGACGTGTACCTGCGAATTAATGATCAGGGAAAACTTGAGGATGGGCAAGAAGTAGCTGTGAAGAGGTTGTCTAGGAGATCGGTCCAGGGGGTTGGGGAGTTCAAGAATGAGGTGAAACTAATCGCTAAACTTCAGCACAGAAACCTTGTGAGGCTACTTGGCTGCTGCATCGACGACGATGAGAGAATGCTCGTGTACGAGTACATGCACAACCAGAGCCTAGACACTTTCATATTTGGTCAGTTCATTTTTACAGAAACAACTTCTACGTTCTGACTACTTTGCTCAATTAAATGTACCTAATGTTTATCTGATCAGTCGACGCATTTGTGCAGATGAAGGAAAGCGTAAGCTGCTAAGATGGAACAAACGGTTTGACATCATTCTAGGGATTGCACGTGGCCTACTCTATCTTCACCAAGATTCAAGGTTCAGGATCATCCATAGGGATTTGAAGGCAAGCAACGTGTTGCTAGACAGAAACATGATCCCCAAAATCTCAGACTTCGGCATCGCAAGAATGTTTGGAGGTGATCAGACCACTGCATATACCAGAAAGGTCATCGGGACATAGTGAGTATTAATTATCTCCTAATCCTCGTGTGTGTGTGTGTATACTGTTCTGAAAATGGTGACCGTCGCACTGACTTGTGAGACTATTTTCAGTGGCTACATGTCTCCGGAATATGCAATGGATGGCGTGTTTTCGATGAAATCCGATGTCTTCAGCTTCGGTGTCCTTGTGCTAGAGATCGTCACTGGCAAGAGGAATCGAGGCTTTTACGAACCCGAGCTTGATCTAAACCTCCTTAGATATGTATGTACTAATCATTGCCACAGGTGATCTTTAATGAATTCTGCTGCTAACATAATCATGTTGATCATTTTTCAGGCTTGGATGCTGTGGAAAGAAGGAAGGAGCGTGGATTTACTGGATGAGGCGATGGGCGGCAGCTTTGACTACAGTGAGGTACTGAGATGCGTACAGGTTGCTCTGCTGTGTGTCGAAGCGCAACCTAGGAACAGGCCACTGATGTCTTCAGTTGTCATGATGCTGGCCAGTGAGAATGCCACACGGCCGGAGCCAAATGAGCCTGGAGTAAACATTGGGAAGAACACGTCAGACACGGAATCATCTCAAAGCCAGACTGCAAACAATTTGACAGTAACTGAAATAGAGGCGAGGTAGTTTGGAACAGAATTTCTTGTTGCTTTGTTGCTCTCATGGAGTAGCCTATACAGCAAAGTACGAGAGAAGGCAGGGGATACGATTCCGTACAGCAAAGGCCTGTTTTTTCACCGCTAGCCACGCTCTCTTGTAAAGCTTAACGAAGACACGCCCGAGGGGTAAAACTTGCAAAGATTACATCCAAAGGCTACTACATTAGCCCTGCTCGTTTCGGTTTTTTTTCAATTTCAATTTCTAGCTTCAACTTTTTTTCACTATTTGGTAATTTATCTTTTTTATTATTTTTTAGATATTTTAGACTTTTCTGTATTTTCTTTTTTTCCTGTATTCCTTTGCATTGTCCGTGATGTGTTAACATGTTTTTTTCTATTTTTACATTTTTGAAATTTAATTATGCTCAATAAATCAACTCAGCTACAGTAAAAAAATCAGCTCCAGTAAAATTTTAATAAAAAATTATTACTATTTTGAAGACCCCCAATTGAGCAGCCGTATCTTTTGTGTGATGGAGAAGTTGCTTGTGCTTGACACGTTTGGAGGCTGCGCCTGTCGCGTCGCTGGTTACCTCCACCATCTCAACCGGCTCCCGTCGTTAGGCAGACAGCCATATTCGGTTACGGGCTGCCGCCGCCGCAGTCTCACGTCAGGTCTTATCCATGAAGCCGCATCGGGCCGCGGCGGGCCACGTCGCTGCTTTGTTTGCCACTCCTCGCACGGCCGCACCTGCATGCCGTACCGTCCGTCGCCGGACTGGGTTCGCAGTCGCGGCTTACTGGCCGGCGAGCTCACCGCGAGCTGCACCTCAGCCACGGTCGCCGCGTGTACCGGTGCGCGCCACCTAGAGAGGCGTGCGGAGATGCACGGGATGGTGCGCATCGCTCGCACGTTTGATCTGGGCTGATGCGTGCGCCCGGGCCCGGCCCGGAAGTTTACCCTGGCACGTGTCGCGGTGCCGACGTAGACTGGTAGTTGTTATCTATTTCTCCTCAGATTCATGAATATATGATTTCATGAACCTTTGGCACCGTCATAACGTTGACCATGAATTCATAAAATAAATTTTTACAAATAAAAACGGTTTTGATCTGGCATTAGGGAAAGGAATGTTTTTTTTAAAAAAAAACCATTTGCATTCTTCTATATAATTTTCCTCACACCAGTGTTTAAAATTTTTGCAAGAATTTATTCCATGCATTCCAGGATAACATATGTTTCGAATGGAGAGAAGTGTCCACTTCTTCAATAGTATCATTGAGCTAATCTCCATTAAACACAAAATCATATAACGACACCCTACTTCGGGTAGCAAGCTACTCTCCACGCCTATGGCCCCGCTCACGACGGAGGATTTTTCACTGTTTAGCGATTAAAGTACTGTAGCAGCGACAAGATGCACTGTAGCACTTTTATCTTTATTTGATTTTTTTTGTATTTTTGGTTTTTTTGTGTTTTGTTTTTTTCCCGTATTCCTTTGCATCGTACGCTCTAGATTAGCGTGCCGCTTTTATTTTTACATTTTTTTAGATTTAATTATACCTAATAACTCAACTCAGCTACAGTGTTTTTTCAGCCAGCTACAATGTTTTTTCAGCAAAAACCAAAAGCTATCGCTATTCCGATCTCCCCCTATGTATCATCCTAGTATTCAATCTTGAGAGACTTCAACATGCTTGAGAGGATTAGTACTACTCCTAGACGCATTGCGCGATGCTAGCAATTGCAAGTACTAGGATGTCTTCCTTGGGTTTCATAGTTAGAAGACACCAGTATAGCGTGCCTACTCTAGTAATTATTTCACCAAACCTATCCTTATCTACGTCTAAGGCAGCGCTCAAAAGAGCTACACGATGAGCTTTCACGTTCAATATTGCGTTCAAAACACTGTGCTCTATTTTGTCCTTTAGCTTTTTTTTGTTTTTTTTGAATTTTTGAATTTTGTTTTTTTCTTGTATCCATTTGTATTGTCTAATCTAGATTCGTGTACCACTTTTATTTTTATATTTTTTTAAAATTTAACTATGCCCAATAGGCCAACTCAGTTACAGTAAAAAATAAGTCAGCTACAGTGAAATTTCAGTCAGAAGTCATCGCTATTCCGAACGCCCCTAAAGATGAACCGTCTCACTCAACGCTAGAATCTTGGGCATTCATTTATCTGTGAGCTACCAAATAGCATCTTAAATCAAAGAGAACATCCTAGCCTTGTACCCGTTTCCCGATTTAAGACGGAAGCTTTCTAAGGGTGATAGAATCGCGATATCCTATACCATAAGCCAAGACCACTAACACTAATTTTAGATTTCGAGAGCAAAATCTTTTCTAATGGGGAGGATGTAACGCCTCGTGTTTTTAGTAGTCTTAAGCGACGAGTTATGAAGCTAAGTAGAATTAATTAAATAACTAGTTAATAAAGTATGAGGTAATTTAAATTTTTCTATGTATCTGTTTAAATTAGAGCATGCGAGCGATAAATGAATACATGCATTTATGATTTCACCGTTGAGAACAAAAACAATCTATATTAGCAACGTAAGCGTGGCGCCACGCCGCGCTAGCTTCCGTATGGACCGAAGTAAAAGAGACAAAAATTTGCAGTAAAAGGAGAGCGGAGGGGCTTTTTTGCAAAAAACGGAGGGCCTTTTCGAAAGAACCAATGGTATGTACGTAATTATTTGAAAACCGCAGGCCTTATCTAGTAAAAAAAGAGTGGAGAGGCTTTTTCGCAAAAAATCGAGGGCCTTTTCGTAAGAACCAAAGGTCTGTACGTAATTACTTAAAACCGCGGGACGTTATCCAATAAAAAAAAGTAGAGGGGCTTTTTCACAAAAAATCAAGGGCCTTTTCATAATAACCAAGGACCTATATGTAATTATAAAAACTTAAGATTTTTTTGGTAAAGTCGCCATGTTGACACGCTTAGGGGGCAGGAATCCCCCTAGCTTTGTTTTACAGATGATACACTAGATTGAGAAATAAAAGTCAATCGTGCAACAATTAAAATTCGGATGTATGTTTATTATTTACGGGAAATCATACTTTTACAAAGCTAATGTCACAAAAAATTCAAATTCGGAATAATTCCCTAATCATCATATACAATCCATTAGAATGGATAACGCCAGAGAATTTACTTTAAAGGCATTTGATGATTATTGCATTGCAATGAGAATTAAAGTTGAGCACTCCGTCCCGCAAGTCCACAGCCAGAATGAAATAGCAGGGGCTTTAATTAAGAGAATTAAATTTATTTCCCGACTGCTTTTGCAGAATTGTAATTTACCGACTACATGTTGGGGACACGCAGTCCTGCATGCAGCAACTCTCATCAACTTTAGACCATCAGCATATAATATTCATTCACCTAAGCAACTAGCGCAAGGGTCACCACCGAACATTTCTCATCTCCGTATGTTTGGGTGCAAAGTTTATGTACCTATACCTTCATCACAGCATACTGTAATGGGCTCTCTTTGATAGTTTGAGATATATGTTGACTATGAGACAACATCTATAATCAAGTAGTTGAACCCAATGACAAGAGATTTACACATCACCCGTTTTACTGATAGTATATTTGATGATGATAGTTTCTCGACATTAGAGAGAGGAAATCAACCTATTAATGAAAAATATCAAAACATTATATGGCAAGCCATGGGAATCCATGCACATGACCCGCACATTAGTAAAGCAAATAGAGAAGTCCAGAAGATCATTGATTTGCAGGCATTAGTAAATCAACTGCCTGACCACTTTAGTGATTTAAAAGTGTGACCAAGTCATATGTGTTTGCACGCAATGCACTAGAGAGGATTGAAATACCGAAGAAAGTAGAAGGTATTCCTAATCCCATCCAGAGGTTTCAGAATAAAAGGACGAGAACTCCGACCTCTCGAATCCCAAGTAACCGGGGACATCTCGTGAAAAATAATAAGGAGTTGGCACATCAAATCATCGAAGTTTCTTAGAACTAGCAGGAGAGTCAGTTGAGACCTAGCACCTATATGGCACCTCTAGACAAGGACCCATCGGATTTGAACATTCCCATGGAAGAAAAAACCAGTATAGATGTGTACGCACATATCGAAGCTAAAAAACCAAAGGGATTTGCCCTTGCAATCAGAAGGAGCGGTGAGCAAGTAGAAGTACTAGAAGAATCAACCCATGATAAAATAGTTATAAACTATGTGCACACAGGAAAATCTATAAATAAAAAAAACAGCCAATGTCGATATTTATTTTGCAAAAAATTGCCACAATTATCGATCTTGATCTAGAGCCTGCATCGCTCATTGATGCTAGAAAAGATCAGATTGGGATGATTGAAAAAAGGTAATAGAAACTGAATTATTATCTCTAAATAAAAGAGACGTGTTTAGGCCTATAAACTGCATACCTCCCCATGTACACGTTGCAGGGTATAAGTGGGTATTTTGTTCAAAAGAGAAATGAGAAAAATAAAATTGTTAGATATAAAGCAAGGTTTATTGTACAAGGTTTCACTCAATGTTCAGAAGTTGATTATGAAGAAACCTATTCCTCAGTCATGGGTGCCATTACCTTCAGATATTTAATATAGAAGGCAGTAAATCTGAATATAGAAATAAAATTGATGGATGTGGTAACGATATACCTTTATAAAAACTTAGATTCAGATATTTATATGAAGGTATCTGAATGTATCCCTGTCCTGAATTGAGACAGAGCAAATAGAAACCTATACAATGTAAAACTCAGAAAATCACTGTACAGACTTAAGTAATCAGGCAGAATGTGGTATAATCGTTTAAATGACTTTCTATACAAGAAAGGCTACATAAACAATAATGGTTGTCCCTATGTATTTATACAACGATACCCAAATGGATTTTGTATAATCTTAGTGTATGTAGATGATCTAAATATCATCAGAACCCTAGAAAATATCAAGGAAGCGAACTTTTACCTAGAATCAGAGTTCGAAATGAAAGATTTATGTAAAATCAAATATTGTTCAGCCTTGCATCTCGAGCATGTCCCAAAAGGGATATTAGTACATCAGTCAGCCTACACTTAGAAGGACTTAGAACGGTTTGATTTTAAAAAAGCATATCCTTCAAAAGTATCTATGGTCAATGATCTTTGTAGTAAAACAATGATCCATACAGATTTAGAGAAGAGGGGGAGATCCTAGAATTATAATTTCCATATTTAAGTGCAGTAGGAGCACTTATGTATTTAGCAAACTACACTAGACTAGATATCGCATTTGCCATAAACCTATTAGCATGGTATAGTGCAGAACGTACTAAAATGCATTGATAATGAATAAAGAATATCTTTCGATACCTCCAAGGAAGTAAAGATCTTGGACTATTCTATAGAAAGAACTAAGATTTGAATATGACTAGCTATGCAGATGTAAGGTACTTGTTAGACCCGTATACCGTCACGTCATAAACATGCTATATATTCCTATGTGGTGGAACCGTAATTTCATGAAAATCGTCTAAACAAAGTCTTGTATCGACTTCGACGAATCGCTCAAAAATCATAGCACTGTACGAAGTCGCAAGGGAATGTGCTTAGTTTCGACGGATGATTCACCACATCTAGTAGTCATGTGGACTGAACATCGTGCAAGCTCCCACTATTATTTATGAAGATAATACAGCTTATGTTGCACAAATACATTTGGGTTACGTGAAGAGTCATCTCATAAAACATATCAACTCTAAATTCTTCTATACTCATAAATTACAAAAGATGGATGGAATTAAGTTACTGTATACTAAGTCGTGTGAAAGTCTTACAGATTTATTCACTAAGCTACTTCCAGCATATAATTTTGAAAGATTTGTGCATGGAATTAGAATGATAAGACTTAGAGAAGTGTAGAATTCAGAGAGATATTCTTCTCGAGTTCACTATTAAAATTTGATCACGAAGATCGAGTACTCAAAGAATAAATCCTATAGATTAAGTGAAATTGGGTGAATTGTACTATTTTTCCCTTAACGAGTTTTCCGAAAGTTTCTCGGTCAAGATTTTTAATGAGTCAATTCGTGCAACACAATATAACATGTATCATATACTTTTTCTTCAAATTTTTTCTACTGGATTTTTACGGAGTTTTGATGACACATGAACATATTGGATAAGTGACCAAGACGGAGTGTTGGGAAACCTGGACCTGGACCTACAAGTTTCGCCTATTTGTAAGTACCATCCACTTAGCCTATAAATAGATGTTCTGATTATTGTAATATATATTTGAGCAGAGAAAGTAATAAAGAAAGAAGTTTTTTTCTCTCATCTATCTGTATTTAATTTATTATATTATCTTATATTTAATTAATTTTTTACATATAAAATATTGATCGAACCGGACTAACAAACTTAAGGTTCTCCACAACACATACATCCATACTCGCATCGCATGTTCGCATGCAACAGACGCCAAACAAAACAAACCCACGGCATCTTCTCCTACCAGAAGGGAGACGGAGACACGTTGTAGGCACGCACCATTCTCTCTTTCCACTAACCCCTCCTGCTCTCTCTCTCTCTCCAGATGCGAAATTCCTGTGTCATCCCGTTGCCTCCCCGTCACAACCCACCGAGCGCCGAGCCGCTTCTTCTTTGCCTCTTTCCCGGTCTCTCCTCCCTTCAAGAAACAGGGGTTTCTCTGGGTTTGATTGGCTTGGAGTAACATCGCGAAGGTCGGGATTTTTCCGGCGATTTTGGAACCGGTGGTGTTTTGATGTTAGATGGTATTCTCCGATGGAGGAGGTAGGGAGAGAGAAGGATAGGGCGGTGGTGGTGGCCATGGAGAATTTCAGCGCAGCCACTAAGGTAAGGCTAATTAATTTGCTAATCCAATTGTTTTTCCTTTTGCTGTCTATTGTTTATTAATTTTTCTAAGGCTATGCCCAATTGGGATCAACGTTTCTTTATGCCCTGATTTATTTATTTGCTATGGTTCAAGTTTATTTTACTCTGATACCGTCCCTTCTTGCCATTAACCATCTGTAACTGAACTCTCAATTGCAGGATACAGCAAACATAAAAACAAAGCCCACAAGGAGATATCCGCTCGCGTCATGGATAGCTATATTGGCCTTGACCATGCTTGTTGGTGTCTACATATCCTCATTGTCTTTGAAGCAAAATGGGATGCTTTTTGGTCTCAAGCAGACGAACATGATAGAAAAAGAAAGGGAGAAACCTTGCCATGACCCCAGTACTATAGAGACTGAGATCCCTTATGTGCACTATCCTACACCGGATACTTACAGTAGGTAATGGAGATAGACTTGCCCACTTGGGCATCTAATTTTACATTTTTCAGATTAGTGAGTAACTTGTGTTTTTCTTTGTTTGTTAGGAAAGAATGTGCATGCACACCAGTTACATTCTTCGCTATCTTGTCGATGCAGAGGTCGGGAAGTGGATGGTTTGAAACATTGTTGAATAGCCATGAAAATATTAGCTCCAACGGAGAGATTTTCTCTGTCAAAGAAAGGCGTAGTAATATCACCTCTATCATGAAAACATTGGATAAATTGTACAATCTGGACTGGTTCAGCAGTGCTGCTAAAAATGAATGTACGGCGGCTGTGGGGTTGAAGTGGATGCTCAATCAGGTAATCTTTTCGCCATGAGAGCACTGTTTGATTTGTTTTTTCATGAAAGGTGAACAAACACTTGCGCATAAGATAATTTTGCAGAACATCATTTTGTGGCTTATAATTATATATTCTATAAGTATCTGTCTATTGTGGAGCATTTCCGTATCTTCATAAGTAGCTGTATATTGTGGAACAAAGACTTTCCGGTTACTGCAGTTTTTTGGAACCCTACTCTAGAGTCTAGGCCTAACATAATTCTTTGGTAAATTCTGACTTAGTAGTTAGTTTACATATCATAGTGGTGTGTTTATTGGACTGGAAAATGAAAGGTATTATTATTGATAATGACATCCTTGGTTAGACTTTCTTGAAGAATGGTTGGTCAATTGTTTCTGGCAGCACTTAAGCAGTATTCATTATAGACTATTAGTTGGTTTCAAAAAAAATTATAGACTATTTGAGAAGCAATAAATGCAGTTATATTTGATGCACTGCCTCATAAGTATTGCAAATTTTCTGTTCAAAACATATTCATAACATGGAAAATTTGTTTGCCTGTAAACAGACTACCTTTATTTCATGGAAATAACCTGCTAAAATACCTAACCTAGGAGAATGAAATACTAATTCACCTAATTCACTGTAGAGAGGGCAGCCAAGCGAGTGATTGTTTTTTTACTTCTTTCCGATGCAATCATTATTTTTCTTTTCCCATTTCAAATCTTATGTATCTGAAGTACCAGCTTTACCTAGGTGTTTTACCTACTAAAATGTTTGTTCTAGAAAGGGGGGACAGCCAATAAATATATACCTGTGCTTTTTTGTCAAATTTTTTGACACAAGTTAGATGCATTGGAGAGATGAAATTGCTGTCTAAGAAGAGTTTTTCTGGGTATATATGTTTACTGAAACAGATATGTTGATTTTATCTGAATGCTATGTTTTTTTAGTTGTGGCTTTGAGAATTGCTAAGATCTGTTGTAAATCTTTTTGCCTTTGATTTGTTCATAAGAATTGTTTCCATACTAAAATTATTTAATGTGGTGCATCTCCTCCAATAAATTTAGCTTACCTGTTTTACTTAATCTTCTGATATGTTTGTTTTGATGGACGTTACAGGGTCTAATGAAACATCATGAAGAGATAATTAAATACTTCAACCGAAGGGGTGTGTCTGCAATTTTCCTTTTAAGAAGAAATCTTCTCCAGCGTTATGTCTCTATATTAGCAAATGCTCATGATAGTGCCACCAAGCAACTAAATGGAACTCATAAAGCTCATGTGCATTCCA
This sequence comes from Melocanna baccifera, assembly GCA_036346265.1. NCBI lineage: Eukaryota > Viridiplantae > Streptophyta > Magnoliopsida > Poales > Poaceae > Melocanna > Melocanna baccifera. Next base: position 37,505,370 of record CM070676.1, read on the forward strand.
GAGACGAGGTTCATTTTTTTTCTATTGATCTTACTCACCGAAGGGGTGAGATAGTTTTTATTTCAAATCTGCAACTTTTGGTACCATAAATCAATTTTGTTCCTGGTATATTTAATTCTCTATACTGTTGAAGATGTGTATATAAAATAAAAGAGAATCCTACTGATATTTTTTCCACTGTAGGCTGATGTTCTTGCTGAATACAAGCCATCAATAGACACAAATTTGTTAATCGCTGAACTAAAGTGGTCTGATAAGTTGGCAGCTGATGCTTTGGTGAATTTCAAGAAGACCCGGCATATTATTCTATACTACGAGGATGTTGTCAGCAATCGCACTGTGAGTCCCTATTGCTTTATTTCCTTGTTTGGGGATTAATCAACCTTTATTTCTCTAAATAATATATGTTTTGCTTGCTTTCTTCAGAAGCTCATGGATGTCTTGGATTTTCTGAAATTGCCTAAAATAAAGCTGTCCAGTCGGCATGTGAAAATTCATACTAAACGATTGCGTGATCATATTAATAATTGGGTTGATGTTAATAATACTTTGAAGGGAACGCAGTATGAGAGCTTCCTGAATGGCCAAAGGTGACCAAACTAGCTAGCTAGTGTAAATAATAATGTAGTGAGTTTTCCTTCTTTTGATCCTTATTTTTTCCCTGCTATAGGTGACAGGGTTAGTCAAAGTTGGCAATTTTGGCCACCATGTTTTAATCTAGATGGCTTATTTATTTTAAAATTAACATTTATAGAATTTAATTGATTAAATTAATAGCTATCATACGAAGGTATGATCGTTGTTACACTCTTTGAGTCCCCTTTTCCTTAGTTCAGAGTATATCTAACTATATAGGTGAATAATGATTCTATCTTGTTTTGGCATCACTTCACTATTCCCGATTTTTTAACTGAAAAATTTGGATAGCGGGTAGAAAATGAGATTACCAATATCTTGTTGCTCAAACACATGAGATAATAAAGAAAGAACTAAGGTCATTCTACAATACATATTCCCCTACACTACAACAAAAAGGTTCATTACAGACAGTTTGGAACTGTCATCACATACGATTTTCTGAACCGTCTAAATTTATGTGTTAGTGATAATCAGAGATTATCATAGACGGTTTGTGAGCCGTCTATAATAAATACAACGCAGACGATTTGTAACTAGAACCGTTTGTGAATAAAACTATTACAGATGACTCGAACCAAAAACCGTCTGTGATATTTTTCCATCGCAGACGGTTGGTAGATAGAATCATCTATGATGTGCAAGTATCACAGACGATTTTTGGTTAGGGTCATCTGTGATAATCCTTCATAGACGGTTTATACCACAAAACTGTCTCTGATAGTTCATTCTATTAAGAGTATTAAAGATATAATAGGATTGTATATGGCATATTCCCCTATAATATCCCCCTTGTACTCTCTATATATATTGTCCATTAGGTCTTTTCAATATGTACACAATATTCATAACATGGTATTAGAGCTTATGTTAAAATCCTAACCTCGATCTACTTCCGCTGCAGCTGCCCCTGGGAGGATCGATCTCCGCTTCCACGGGCAGTCATCTCGTTGGGCTGCGCCGACCCATTGTCGTCGCTCTCAGATCACCACCGGCCTTGTCTTTCCATCGCCGTCTTAAGCCTCCTACGCTGGCTCGTCATCGCCTCGTCTCCGGCCATCGCCGGCCTGAGCTTGCCAGCCGTTGTCATCTTCGGATCCTCCTCGGATGTCATCGCGCTCCGTGGATCCGCATGGCCGTGTGCGCTCTCCCGCTGCTCGGAGGCAGCTGTCGTTTGTTCGGCTCTCCCCCGTGTCTCAGCTTCGCCGAGCTCCGCAGACGGCCTCTCCTCCCAGATCCGGGCGCCTCCGCCCTTCTCGGGCCGTCGTTGTCTCCGGTGCCCCCGCCGCGGCGCTTCGGGCTCCCCTTCGGTCGCGCACGTCCCTACCGCGCGCGCCTTGCTCTCCTTCCTCGACTCGTTTCTATCCGTCAGTTGGACCTCATTATCTACCGTCGACGGAGTTGTCTCATTTTTGCTCAAGAAAGGGAAACCACTCTTAGCCTCATTCTTCTCTTCAATGTGCGCAAAGTGGAAGAAACTCTTGCGGCAGTAGAGAGACACATAAATAACCTTACCGATCAAGCAGAAGTGGCCAATTTTGAGGAAGATCATGGCATTCTCTTTGAGATTATAGATCATGCTAATGATTTGCTCAGGCTAGAAGAGGAAGTGGAAAGGGCAAGGACAATCTTCACGACATTCGAGAATGTAGCCACTGATCTTCCAATTCCAAAAGTAGAAGAGGAAGTATATGAAGCCTAGAAGAACAAGATTTGTGAATCTCTTTTTGTGAGACTTTTGTAATAAATTTGATTTGAATTTGTCTTTTTGTAAAAGTGACTAGTCACACTTATCTGTTCCAGCTCAGTAGCTTTTGTAGTTCATATGACAAAGGACAAAATACAGACGGTTGTAAATAAAAATTGTCTGTGATAGTTTCATAGACAGTTTTAACTAAAAGCCATCTATGATAATGGGCAAAACACATACGGTTGTACATAAAAATCGTTGATATTTTATAGACGGTTCTAATTAAAAGCCGTCTGTGATAATGGGAGATATCGAAGACGGTTTTTAAACTTAACTATCTGTGATAGTTTCAGAGACGGTTTTCGCAATGAACCGTTTGTGATAATTAAAGCACAGACGGCTCCACATGAACTGTCTGTGATGAAGCGTTCATTATAGCTTGTTTTGTAGTAATGCTAGTAAGTTCAATGAGCGACTCAGCCTACTATCGACCTTCAAGTATAGTAACTGTTGCACTGTCGAAAATTCTGCAGTCTGGCTTGCTTGATGATGTGTCTGTTTCCATTACAACTTTTCTAGCTGCAAAGCCAGGCTGCTTAGGAGTTGGCAATGTGGTAGGATCTGTAGTAGCTAACATCAGAAGCACCTGAGACATCAATGGACGGTCATCTGGATTCTCTTGCACGCATAGGAGGCCCACTCTGATGCATTTGTGTACTTCATCTGAGTTGAAGGAGCCATTCATTGTTTCATCTACTAACTCTAAGCTTTTCCCTTCATTCCATAAGCTCCATGCCTGTAGAACAAAAAAAGTGTCCCAATTTATTTTGAAATTGAATTGAGAAATGCAACTTGCATGTTAGATGAGGTAAGTTCTCGCTTACATGTCCTCGAAGATTAAGGTGATTTGAGTAGGAATACACCCCTCTGTTTCTCCTACCACTAATTATTTCCAGCAATAATACTCCAAAACTAAATACATCTGATTTGACTGAGAAAACTCCGTCCATTGCGTACTCGGGAGACATATAGCCACTACAGAAGAGCCATATGAATATGATTAATATTGGAAAATTCATATATATAATCAATATTGTTTTCCCTGTTACTATACTTACTATGTGCCAACCACTTTTCGGGTATTGATTTCTGTCTCTTCACTGCCAAACATTCTTGCCATACCAAAGTCAGAAATTTTGGGAGTCATCTCCTTGTCTAGAAGAACATTACTTGCCTTCATATCTCTATGGATGATTCTGTATCTCGAGTCCTGGTGGAGATATAGTAAACCTCGAGTAATGCCTTCTATGATACGGTATCGCACTTGCCAATCAAGTAGGACACTGTTGGATTTTTCTGTTGACACACACGAATACTTTTTTTCTTCTTCAGAATTATCAGCCAATTTTCAGGGTTGGAAAAGAAAGGTTGAGAGCGTACCAAATAGAAAGTAGTCCAAGCTCTTGTTTTCCATGTATTCGTATACAAGTATCCTTTCTTGTCCACTAATGCTGCAGCCAAGAAGGCGAACAAGGTTTCGATGCTGTAGTTTAGCTATCAGCATAACCTCATTCTTGAATTCGTCGAGACCCTGTACAGATGTTTTTGAAAGTGTTTTAACAGCTATTTCTTGTCCATCCTTGAGCTTGCCCTGTAATTTTGAAGGAAACCATTTCAATTAGACATACAGTGGCAGTAGTTCGGAATTTATATCAGAAAATTTTGAATTGCCGTTGATGTTAGTTCATTTGGAATGTTTATGTTGTCCTGTAATAACCTCGACAATAAACCTAAATTGTCACCTTTTAATGCTTGAAATCATGAGTTGCCACTGAAATTAATTAGTGTTCTCGATGCCACTTAGTTTTACATTCAAAATCTTTGCATTTATATGCTTTGGAATTGATTCATATAGAGTGCTACCTTATATACTGGTCCAAAGCCACCCTCACCAAGCTTATTATTGATTGAGAAACCATCAGTAGCAGCTGCAATTGTCCCCAGATCAAATATTGGCAGTTCGAATTCATCATCGTGACTACTTCCCTCGTAGCGGTGGCCATAACTGCGTGAGCCACCGCTCCATTTACTTGATCCTATAATCATATAGAAGTCAGGATAGCATCCAGAAATATTTTTCTTTTCCCTTAATGTAAAGTTTTTCTATGTTGATTACTGAAGTCACTGAAAGTCCACTTGATGCTACCTGTTTTTCCTGCTCTCTTCTTCTTTCTTGCCCAAACAAGAAAACCAGCAAGTGCTAAAAGAAATGCCAGTGCTGAGATGCTGACAACAACTGCGATTATTATACGTGCCTTCTTAGATTTGCTTGGTAAACCTGCGAAAGAAATCATAACTGTTAGTTTGGTGATGGACATGCCTTGACATACTTGTCTAGAGGAATATATAACGTAGTCTATTGAAGCTGGATATGCTTGCTCCATATCTGAGCGTTGAAAGTGTTAATTGCAGAGTACAGCCGTAGAACAAAGTAGGTTACTGAAGATGTTCACATTTCAGTCGTTTATGTAAAAGATAGGTTGTGTTAGGAGTATTACAGGAGAATGTTCGGCCCGGATATTGCATCATAACTCGATGTCAAGAAATGTCATATGAGGCTCTTGAAAAATGTCAAACCAGTGTCACATGCGGACATGCGCTGCTTGGCTGCTTCAGCAACTGAGGATGAGCTTCAGATACTCGTAAGCAGCATGGCGCTGCCGCATCGGACCAGTTTGCCATTGCAAATGCATGTGATCAGCTACGAAATGGATTGCTACTTACGTACCAACCTCGTAAAGTTGAATTTTTTCCTTCTGTCTCCCTGGTGCCTTTTTTCCTGTAAATTTGGTCCTTTTAGCATTTTTTTTTTACAGATTTGAGCCCTCTCAAGCATGGGTAAAGACGCATGTGACAGGTGGCTACTCCTGTGGACCTTTGATCCCCTCAGAAAAGGGAAATTCCCCTAGCTTTTCCCCTACCTCTTTTGGCCTTTCGATTGGTGGATGAATATGAGAACATATTCCAAGCACTGATCATGGAGGATGCCGCCGAGGCTCGACAGAAACCTCACAGGACGCATGTGGTTTTCGGTATGGCCGGCCGACCTGGACGCCGCCCGGCCTGGCAAACAAGATTGCTTCGGTCGTTGGACGTGCCGGCCGGTTTGCCATCCCAATCGGACAAACACGGAGCGATCGGTGCACGCACGACCATAGATTTTGCTTTCACAAGAGCGAGCCCTTAGCCGCCACCATGCAGTTGCTATCATATCAATCTAGCCGCCACCATGCAGTTGCTATCATATCAATCGGCTTGGGATTTGGGTACTGCAATTGCATTGCCAAGCATGCAAGCATTCACATCTGCCGCCTCGCTCCAATGTAAGAGAAACGGGCCTAGCTAGCTACTTGCCGACCACTGCTTTCTGATCATGTGTGCGCTCTACGGTCTACACCCCTTGGTGCAGGTCTGCACGAGGGGTAGCTACCGAATGGAAAGCATTCTAGGATAAGTGCCCTTACATAATTGGGCTTTTTGTTGCGCTGTGCAAACCAAAGTTTGCATCTTTTAGGATAAGTGCCCTTCTTTGGGAAAGAAGTCGGGACCTAATGCCTCGGATCACTCACTTAAAGCTCTTCTCAGTTCTCACTACCTTTCTCTCTAGCAAGATCGATCACATGATAGAGAGAGGAAAAGGAAAGGACTAAAGGATGGGGGGTAATGAACAGAGATGGCTGGCATCTCTCCTACTGAAATAGGCCTTGCACAGCGACACTCGCCGTTTTCTTGATCACCTACGGATAGAGATTCCCGAAACTTTGCCCTTCTACGTACAGTACTTCTGTACAATTTGATTTGGACGGACGAACACTCCAAAAAGATGTCAAAGATTTCTATATACCGGTACCAGAGACTTGCAGTACTGCAACATGGGAGGGCAGACGTATAGGATTAGGATGCATGAAATACGTAGAAGGGTTTTGATAACGTACGTATGTAGCAATGCATATAGTGGTGTAGAGTACGACGTACCGAGATCGGCGGCGGCGAGGCGGACGAAGAGGTCCTGGCCGAAGTCCGGGTACACGCGCAGATCGGTGAGCCCCGTGGTCCACATGACGCAGCCCGTGCCGGTGCCGCCGCTGACGTTGGCGCTGGCGTACGCCGTGCAGGAGCAGTTCCTGAGGCACGCCTGCCGGCACTGCTCCAGGCTGAGGCCCATGTCCACCACGCTCCGCTCCGTGTCCGGCACCTTGGCGTGCTTCACCCTGACGAACCCGTCGGTGCCGTTCCGGCAGTCGAGCGGCGTCGACCGCACGCACCCGTCGCGGCCGTCCCGCAGCGCCCACACGGCCGGCGACTTGGGCGTGAAGCCGTGCAGGCAGGAGCAGACGGGAAGGTTGTTGGTGTTGCACACGCCGTTGGGCCCGCACGGCGACACCGCGTCGCACTGGTCCTTGGGAGCGTACCAGTACAGGTTCCACGTCCCCGCCGCCTCCACCCACGTCGACCGCTGCAGCAGCCCGTAGTTCCCCGTGCTGTTCAGCCCCAGCCTCGATATGATCGACACGTTGTGCACCTACACGTACGTCACATAAGCTATGGAGTGCATATACTCCCTCCGTTCTTTTTTAATTAACTTTCTAAATCCACGCTGATAAACTTTTATAAAGTTTGATCACTAATAAATTTAAATTTTTCTAAATTAGCTATACAAAAATTATATCATTAGATATATTATTAAAAATACATTCATAGTATTGCAATTTTGTTAGTATATCTTAGTGTAAAGTTATAAAAAAATAGTGATAAAAGTCCTATCTCAAAGACCATAAAAAATAAAAAAAACATCAAGTAAAAAAAGGTGGGAGTAAGTAATTTGAAGTATACGTACTAGTATGAGCAATTAATTGGTTGAGTTGTTAACTATTCTCTCCGTTCTTTTTTACTTGGTTTCTTAGAATTCATACCGTTAAATTTGTCTAAAGATTGACCACCAATAGATCTAAAACTATTTAGATTAACTATACAAAAATTATATCAAAGATTTGTTATTAAAAATACTTTTATAATATTATAATTTTGTTAGTATATCTTAATGTAAAGTTATAAAAAGTAATAGTCGAAGTAATATCTTGAAGACCGTAAAAAGTTAAAAACTTTGTGTAAAAAATGGAGGGAGTAAGTAATTTAAGAAGTATACGTACTTGCATGAGCAATTAATTGGGTGAGTTGTCAAGTTACTTCTGTTTCCTGTACCTGGAAGCTGTACGTGACTTCCTGCGCGTTGTTGATGAAGCTGAAGGTGAAGCCGGAGTAGGTGGCAGTGTCTGGCACGCCGGTGAACTGGACGCCGTCCCAGGGACCGGAGCGCCAGACCTTTTCGGCGCCGCTCCAGATGAAGATCTGGGGGTCGCCGGACGTGTCCATGGCCATGACGACGTGGCCCGGCGAGGGGTTGGAGGGGCTCTTCCACGCCGTCAGCGTCTTGTTCCGCCCCGTCAAGTAGTCGATCCCCACCTTCATCTCCGGGAGCAGCGTGTCGGTCGGGTAGTCGAACCCCTGCCACGCCACGCCGCCGCTGGCGTCCGCGAGCACCAGGTTGCCGTTGTCCAGGATCCGTGCCGTGGGGCTCGCCAGCGTGGCTGCCGGCTTGACCGACCACACGACGGTCGAGTTGCCGCCCGCAATGGAGAACGTGCCGGTGGGCGAGACAGAGAGCGTGGCGCCGGGATTGTCCACGACATCGCCGGGGATGGGGTCCTCGCGGTTGGCGACCCAGACGACCGTACGGACGGAGACCTTGTTGTACCAGACTCCAACATAGGTGTCGTTGGCTCCCGGCGGGGTGAAGAAGCCGAGCACGAAGTTGGCGTCGCCGCCCGAGACCAGCGTCTCGTTTGCGGCGAGCGGGCGGCCCGGCGTGACGGTGTCCCTGGCATGGCAAGCCGTGAGCAGGAGGAGGAGTAGGGAGATCAAGGGGAGGTGGAGAACCGAGGACGCCATTGCTCGGGGCGAGCAATGGGCGAGTGGTTCTACCACCACGTCACTGTGGGTTGTAAGTGTCGTGCACATTGGCGTTTTGGACGGGCGCTGCAGGATAGGGTATGGTGGAGGAGGGTTGTTGCACGCCGTGGAGTGGAGTGGCTGCGGCCTACTGGTACTGGACAGGACAGTGGACACTTGAACAGGGAGTCAGGGAGAGCTCTTGTGGCTCACGTCCTCTGGCTGTTAAAGCCTTACAGGATGATGAGAGAGCAGTGAAGACCACGAAAAGTTGAGGTTTGCTAGCTAGTTTGCTACGTGTTATTACTACATGTAGAGAGCACAGGAATGCTAAAGGAGTTGTCATGGATGAGTTGGCTCTGCAGATCTAAACGCCCCAGGCTTCTGGTGCATGTACAAGTAGGATCTGTATAGATTTGAATTGGGTGACCCGGCCGAGCTTTTCTTGCCGCTCGGGTTGAGTTCGTCAGAAACCTAAAAAATGCCCATTTCTAGCCAAGACACACTCGGTCCCCTAGTCGATCTACTCCCAAGCATTTGGCTCCATTCACCGTTCTGTGGCCCTTCCCAATCGAAGTCTTTGTTTCAAATAGTTTCTATTTAGAACGCATTAGCTTTTTGATCGATGTGGTTTTTTTCTTATATCTCTTTTTCCACTTTTTCTTTGCATTATCTATGGAGATACGGTGATTTTTATTTTTTTTCTATTTCGTTATAGTATCACTTGAGCTAAAAATCACAACACTTTTGATGCATCCTTCTTATCTTTATCGATATATAAAGATGTACTGAATAACATATTTTGACAACTTATACGTCGACAGGTAAAAGATGGTTATGGCCGAAAGAACGGCGGCGTTCGTCAGCTTCGCCATCGAGCTAATTTATCCTAGGTTTTACTTTGTCGATAAGAGCACTACAGTTCACATAAATTGTTGTAACTCGGCTGTCCAATGCTCGTCAGATCCATTCATCCTGCACCATGGTGGTACCGTAAACAACAATATCCCAGCGCAATCTTCGTCATGATTGCCTTTTTGTTGGCTTCATACGACTGGCGATCGCTGTGTTGCCGATAAGGTTACTCTTGTCTCTGCGTGCCCAGATCGGATGACAATGGTATGTCCAATTATCTAACTTAATTAACTATGCAATCTCTCGCCGAAAGAAAATAATTATGCAATGGCTGTTACTTAACACTGGTTACATGACAAACTTTCTGAAACATAACACCTCCCCGTAATTAGTGTGATTTGGGACTTTTTGGGAAACGAGAATGCATGCTACTTTCAGTACAGAGAATGGCCCAAAACGGAAGGAGATGGAGCAGCCTGCAGCCTGGTTAGGTTACACCGTGTGACCTGTGCTCAGTCAGTTTACAGGCTCCGTGATCAGTTTTCAGTATTTCTGAATTAAAGATGGGCCAAAATGATAGGAAGTCCAAAAACATAGAGCAGCCTGCAACGACAGGCCCACCCTTTCTATCTGTGTGGGCAAAACCACTTTCGAGTTCACAGGCGTTCCCCCCTTCTATTCAGAAGTTAGACGGTCCTTGCTTATAATAATATACTTGAGCTAAGAAAGCCTAGTGTTTCCATATTTCCACTCAAAATGCACTTCTCAACTGATAATGATACGGTAGGACCGCTATGGCAATAGATAGGATGAATGTTGTTTTCAAATTTTTCTTTCAGTTTTCGCTAATTTTCACTCCAATAGTTATGAGAAGTTAGGAAGATTAATAACCTAAAATTCTGAAAAATCGTGATGCTAACTATAAATAGTGAAAAACAACACTATTTCAAATCCAAAAATCTATAGAACTTTTGATCCGTGGATCTAAAAGGAAATTTGAACTAAGGTTGGATTATGACCTTAATAACCTATTTCAACCAAAAATTTTTTGAAAGAACTTCAAAAAAATTGAGATCTTTTGGTTTGTAAAGCTCTGCTGCACCAAAATCAGGTCAAAACCTAAAATTGAGCTAACTCTCAAACAAAACCTCCAAATCACTTGAAATTTGATCTGCATCTTCTTTAGAATGCCAGGAACACATTTCAATCAATGATCAATAAAATCGTTACCAAAGTTTTAACATTGTTTGCTTGAAGGAAGGTTGCACCAAAAATGATAAAAATAAAAAATAGTGAATATGACTTGCTCGTGGGTGCATGATGACCAAGATGGATATAAATATTTTCCCACGTATCACAACAAGCAATAATATCAAAGAAATCGAGCAAAAAACATTCAGATCAAGAAATCACTCATGAATGTCAAATCCAAGCAAAACCAGATTGCTTCATGAACTTGCCAATCAAGTAACTACATGGGTAAAGATTTATTTTTAAAAGTTATCTCTATCTCCTACACGTCTTTAATATAACAAGATCAAGAAGGGGAGAAAAAAGAGCAAAAACTAACTAAATTAAGAGCAAAATCAATCAACATAAGATGAATCCATGGGATATGAACAAAGTTAATATATTACTACTTGAAGTTGAATGTTTTATAGCCACTCCACTTGAAGGATGAGAAAACACATCACAACATTCAACTTCTCTCAAACTCTAACCCTAGAATTCTTCATCGCAATGAGAGGATGGTTAACTTGCAAGTCTCCATCCTAACCCGTTAAATAGATGGGATAGCCAGCTCTATCTAACTCTTAGTAGATATTATCCATTTAGCATAATTGGAGAAACACGATAACACTATATGCGGGTTTTAACTCACACACTACACTTATTCATATTTTTTAAAGCGCATAAACCTAAATCTGCCAAGTCTTTAGTCTTGGTTCAATTTGATTTTCTCAGCTTCTCCTTGACTTCAACAACATTCTTAAGCGCCGCGGTTTTGATCTAATATAGTTTTTGATATTATAGCCAACTTATCAAAATACATTTTCTTGATCCAGTCTTCATCTTCTATTACAAGCAATTGTATGCTTGCCACACGTTGGTAAGTTTCTCTCGTTTCGATTCCACTATACCACGCTTCACTTGGACCGACTAAACTATATGGTGCAACCCGTCACTCAAACTTTTCTTCAATATTTTTCGCCTTTCTTATGTCATACTTGAGCTCATCTATCTCACCTGGTATATTTGATCGTTGTAGGCATCGGCTTATCTATGAACGTAGTTCCGATTCTCGCGCATTGACCATGATTGAGTTCAAACAATCCTGCACATCCAAAGACTAAAAAATCATTTTTGAGTATAAGTTATTCACAACTTGATCCATGTTAGCTGTAGCATGCATCATGCAACATATATACAATGACGTAGGTTAAGCCAAATCATTCCATGATTCATATTCCCAAAAACCACAATTCAACCGAAATGAAAATCCTTTTGCCGATCAGACCGTCAGGGCTACAACAAAACTGAAAACTGATTTTTTTTACATAATTCAAATCCTAAAACCTCCAATATAACCATAGTTCGCCACAACAGAAACATGACTTCTCGCATAGTCTATGTTCTCCTTTCAAATGACGCTGCGTAGGCAACATCACATAAAAAGATGCTGAATAGCTTTATTTTTCTGCGATGTCTGACAGAGAAGCATCGTTTGTGTGATTACAAGACTTGTTATTTGATCATTTGCTGAGACTAGGTAGATTACATTTCCACTCAGCTTTAATCTGACGCTTAAGCTCCCTCAAACAAGTTATATGACCTCACAAATCATGCTTCGCAATAAAATTCTCTTCCTCCGCCAAGGATGGAGCTAGCGGAGAAAAGCTAGGGAAGCACAGAAGGTAGGGAGGAAGCCGTGTGCCTGCATGATTGCCCGCGGCCGCGAGACAGCCTTGGTGCTTAAGCCACGGCGTGTGGTCCTCGGTCTCCTGTTTTCGTCGATTAAGCTAGGGAGGAAGCTCTGGCTGCAGGCCATGCTCTATTATCCAGAAGTCAAAAACAAATAAAATAGTTTTTTTAAATTTAAAACTATACTCATTGTCTTTATCGGTACCTACGCCATGCAACACCGCTCAAAAGACACAAACCACCAATCATAATTAAAAAAACAGGTCCGTACCCAGGGCCCCACCCCCACATCCATGCGCGTCGCGGCTCCGCTTTATTCACCGTCAAGGGACCGAGGAGACCCGAGAGATATATTGATATCGGCCTGCGCCAGTCGGAATCACCGTATCAGGCACGGTCGACTTTGCAATCAACTCGATTAGCCTTGTCCATGTATCATCGAGGTTCTACGCTTCACGGCACGCAAGCTGGATGGCCTCTATGTATCGTCGACGCGACAAACGGACAGGATGCGAAAGGCGCGGTGGTAGTAATAATATATGGCGTAATTCAATGGCTAGGAATGGTATAGATCCGTCATTCGCATAAAGTGTTTAGGGTGGATTTTTTTACTATACTTTTAGCTTTTGGTTTATACTTTTAGCTTTTGGTTTATAGTATTTAAATTTTGATTGTTTGTAAGAATAAGTATGCAGGGGAAAATAATCGTATGTAATTTTAGTTGGTATAATTAAACTTAGTACAGTATCTACTACAGTTTATTTATAAACCTCGTTTTAAAAAAATAATTATTTAAAAATTAGTTATTATAGCAGAAAATAATTAGCCAAAACCAAAGCTTAAAAAACCTAGCAGATCTGTATACGCTCGAGTCGCTTCATGCAAGAACGGTAGAAATCATCATTTGCAATGCTGATTTTGGTCCAAGTATATGGGCATCTTCTTTTCGATTTTGGAAAAATCACTTTTCTACGATAGGTAATTTTCAAACAGAATGTTTTCTCAAGATAAGCTATATAAGTCACTTATAGTATACACTGTAGTGACTTTATTTGTATCGGCTAAAATCACATACGAGTTATCTCCCTATGGCCCCGCTCACGACAGCGTTTGCTACGTGTTGAGCGGTGGCGTTCGGCGTCTAAAGCACTATTCATTTTTTTCTTTTTTGCTTTTGTGATTTTTTTGTGTCTGCTTTTTTTTTTCCGTGTCCTTTGCATTGTCCGTGATAGGCATGTTTTTTATTTTAATTTTTTTTAAATTTAATTATGTCAAATAAACTAATTCAAATACAGTAAAAAATAAGTCAGCTATAGTAAAAAAATCGGCTAAAAGCCATAAGTCATCGCTATTCCGAATGCCCCCTTTACTCTCTCACGCGAACAATCAAAAGTCATAAACCACAGCCCAAAAAACATGCGTATATGAGTCAAGCACGGCATAGTGTAGGGTTCTTGCGCACAACAATCAACTTGCAAGCTAGCCTCGGTCTGTTCTTTTTAGCTTCGGCTTATGGCTTTTGGGTATTTGTGAGAGAGAGTATGGAATAACAGAAAGTTATATGCAGTTTTAGCAGATATAAATGAAGTCGGTATAGTATATATTATAATTAATTTATAGACTTCGTTTTAAAAACATTTTATTTAAAAAATTAGTTACTATAAAAAAATTAAAAAATAATTTTTAGAAGCTGAAAAAAACAGACATGAAATTAGTGGATCGTTTGGAGCTTCTTTTCTCAAGTGGCGCCATCGATGATCGATCCATCCAATGGGTCAAGCGCACACAGGTCCGGTTCATGGTACCGTGGTTTTTTATTTTTAACTTTGGTTTTGGTTGGAACAATACTTTAACAATGTTATCTTTCTATGAGATATTCAATTAAAAAGAAAAATAGAAATAGAAAAAAATAAAAAAAACACTATTATATCTTACAGATAGTAGAAAAAAAGAGGAAAGAGAAAAAAGAAAAAATTATATTAGAAAACTAATATATTCTAAATGATTTTTAACTTATGAAATTAGAGCTAAATTTTGTCTGTAACAGGACCACAGTGCATGTGATGCCAGCTCGTCCGATGGTCCAGGCTCCGCTCCTCCACAGACGCAAGAGAGGAAAGGGTAGTTCTCACGGCATCTTCGCTGTCTTGTGCATGTGGCTATACGCACTGGTCTAGATCGATCGGTCCGATCCTGTCGCTGCCGCTTCCGACGGGCAACGCTTGGACCCAGCCCAACCCCCAACTGGATCGGTTTGGCAGCACCAGACCCCTTTCCGTCACTGTACGTGGGCCCTGATCTGGACAGATGCCTAAAATGCAACGGTGTCCGGCGCTCGATCGTCACGCTGCGGTGTGCTTACCTCACCGTGTCGGCGTATCTCACGATGGACTTTGCTGGCGTCGGAGAACTCAGCACCGTGACATCTTTCGATTTCCTCCGCTGTTCCGCGTGACGTGCGGCCGGCCTGATCGCATCGCTGTACGACGACTGCGCGAACCTCAGTGCCACGTCGTCTTCAGTGCGGATCGTCACGTTAATAAGGATCTCGTCGGACCCCTACTCAATTCCTCTGCAGACAGAGCACACGTACGTTGTTAGTTACACCTATAAAAACACGGCACGGACGTGAACCGCGTAACGTTTAAGAAAGTGCCTTGTGCTTACTTCTCCGCAGAAAAATGTGAGGTGACGTTCTGATAACGTCGCTGCGATGCTGGAGTCCTGAGTTCTCCCTCCTTGCTTCTCTGGCGCCTTCCGTCTCCAGCGAGTTCTGTAGCTCAATGACGCCCTCGAGCTATGTATGCACGACGATCAGGACCGAATGTTAGTTGCGTCCCTGCTGACCATATGTCACGAATTCAGCAGAGACCCTAATAGGTGGAATGCATTTGCCCCTCTAATCCCTCAAACCCGGTGCGAACGTAGAGCAGACCTTAAAAATCCCCCAGTTGGTAAGTATTGGTTCGGTGCATCTTCTTCTTCGTACATGCACGTATGGTCCACAGCAGTGTTTAATTCGTTGGTTGCCGTGGTCGTGTGCTAAATCTTCTTCTTCTTCGTCGTATTTTAGATTACATTCCTCCGCGTTTTTTTCCTTAATTAAACAGTCAAATAATGTTAAAAATATGAACAATATTTTAATTTTAAATTTTATTAGGAAATAAATATAATAAAAAATTAGTGATGTAACAAACGAATCTAACAGCTGACTATTTATTGTACTTTAGAAAATACATAAGAAAAATTTTATAATAAAGTCAATTGATTGCAAGAATAACTTACTGTTAGGTTTGATAAAGAACAGAAAGCAGCATAAACTCTATACAATGTAGAACGTGGATGAAATAGAGTAGGAGTAATCACACGTGTTATGCTGCCCAGAAATCCATCAAGTTCTTCCATTTAAGAGAAAATTACAGAGGAATGAACCAGTGAATCCCGGAAAATTCCATCTAACAAGTAATCTACGCGAGGCATTTGGCGACAGGTACCCCGGAAAATTGTGCGAGCAACGACCACCAAAAAGACCTCAACCATGGAGGACAACACTCGCAGAATACATAAATGTGAATCCAGCTACGGTGGGATACCAAAGACGTCATCCATTGCTGTCCCATACGTACGCACTCGGTACGAAGGCCATACATGTGTTGGCATGTAGGACAAGGCGGATAAACTGGCAAGCAGCTAACAATAAGCTCCGTTGTGCTACGATCTTTTGACTGAATTATCCATCTTTTGGTGCTTATTGGACTACAGGGTTGGCGGAGGCGATGCGGTAGGTGACTAGGTTCAGTGATAATCAATCTACGGCTCTCTGACTTCGCTAATCTCCTCTCATTCCTTGTGAATGTTCCATGGCATAAATTTCAATGATTGGTGAATTTGTCCTCTGTATTTTAGCCAGTTTTTGTTAAAATGTGTGGTAATGGATTTGCTTTCTTTACCGAGTTCTGTCTCGAGATATATATTTTTTGGCTAAAAATGTATTGAAGCCATAGTTTCGGGTTATCAAGTTCAAATAAAGCTGCCAGATGTTTTTCATTTGTCAGTCCATAAGTGTTGCTTTGTGTACGAACAGAACATGCATGCATGGAATCCCACGGAAGAGTTGCCGACAGTCTGACCCCACTAATGGGGAATTTGGCGTAATGTCATCTGTCTCTAGTGAAGATTTCGCCATTTCTGGACTAAACTAGAGAATGCTTGTCTGAAAAATGAAAATGAGAAAAAAAAACTGGTAAATTCGACACAAAACCAGCTATCGCTGCTGGTCATTGGCCAAAAACAAACATTAGGAGAATGCCTGCATAAAAAAGAGAGGGAAAAAAAGACAAAGAAGAGGGTGGATTGGTGGAAGACGAGAGACAGAAAATTTGACCAATGTTTCGAGGTCAAACCAAAGCAACGCCCTGCCTATAAATACTCTCCCTGCCCCCAAACTGAATGACAGGAGCGCCGGTTCAGTACCCCCCCCCCCCCCCCTCTTCCTCCTCCAGTCACCTGATCTCCAGCCCCAGAAGCTCCGAAGCCTCTCCAATGGCGGCCAAGGTCTATGTCGTGTAAGCACCCACACCACCATCTTCTTGGAATTACTCAGTTACTCGCATCCTAAAATTGTTTTTTTCAGTGAAAACATCCCAAATTAACTTCTTTTCTTTGTCCTGTTTGGTGTATCCCTGTCATAAGATTGGTCCGATGCCACACATGATCTGTCTTTGATTTTAGGGGTTTAAGATATTTCTAGTCCCGAAACCATTTCTGAATTTACTCTTGTGGGAAGGATTCTCGAAATAAAGTATCATAGCCATTTAGATTCCGCATGGCTTTGGTTTTAAATCGCTCTGTTCGTAGATAAGATCAATAGATGGGCAGAAGTGATTTCAGTAAATACGCACAGATGATCTAATCGCGAGAGGGAGTAAAGAAGTCGGAGGAAGATTGGAGTTTTAATACTTCAGTGTTGATGGTTTGGCTGTCAGGGTCTCAATCATGACGGTAGGTTTTGGTCATTGATGGAATTGATGCCTTGATGGGGCCAAGTAGTGGTGGGCTCCGGTGCTAATTGTGCCCCTCTTTTCTTGCTTTTTTTTATGCACACCTGTGCGGTTCTGCCCCAATTTTGTCAGCTCTGCTGATTGGCTCCCAAAATGAAATGGGTTGGTGCCATCATCAGGTTAGCGCCTCAGGTACTGTATCATTGATGCAGCTGGAAACACACTTTAACTCTAGATTAGGATATTCAAAGGAAAATTCCTGTGCGTTCTCTGTATCAACTTCACCCTTCGCTCTCAGCTGTCAAGATTCCACGCAATACTTTAAGAAAAAGAGGAAATTCGTTGTGTGTTGTAGTTATGTTACGAATTAGAGTAGTACGACTTAAATTTTGATAAGAACTTACCATGCACTCCTGTCTATATTACGCTGAACTCAAAGTCGTCTATTTAAACTGTTGTGTACATTCATACCTTAAATTTTTTTTACCAACTCAGAAGAGTCAGAAGTCAGAACTCGTACAAACTGCAGTGAAATGGTTTGTTGTGGCATCCAGAAGAAAAAATGTTTCCCTACCAATGTGAAAACTTCTAGCCTTTTTTTCCTAGTTACCATTTGAGTTTCTTACATGCTTACTTTATGTATAAAAGTGGTGTTGTTAAACTTTGGGTGTCACCCCCAATTTGCTGATTTGCAACTTTTCAATTTGTGAAACATCAAGAGAAATGACTTTCCCTTTTCAATTTGTTGAACAGAAAGAGAAATGACTTTCCCTTTTCTTTGTGGAAAATTGCGATTTATGTGGATATCTCTTTTTTGTGATGTGGGTTTCCCAGCAGAAATCCACTATTACCGTTGGATGTTACATCCTTGTATGCTAGGTCCTGTTGCTTCCCAATGCCACACCGACAATATCATCTTCACTTTTCTCCACAGCCTGATCTAGTTGTTCCATTATAATAAAAAATCCAACTGCTGTATAATATCAAAATGAAACGAGCAGGAAGTCATATAGGCTTCCGTATATTTAAGAGCTCTTCAGCACTTCTTGCTTCAGTTGCATGATGAACTTAAATATAAATAGTCCAAAAAAATGTCACCTTTGAGTGAATGAATTAATGAAATTAGGTGATACCTTCAGCCCTCCTATATATGATTCATGAATCACATTTTAATTGCAAACAATATTGGTACAAGTTAGACATATTCTTTTTTACTATGTCTTGTCTCCTTTTGCGCAAGTTGTTGATTAAACAACTTAAGCAGATAACTAACCATTGTAGCACTGTCTAATGGATGTTTTGAGCAATGCTTATAGTTTCTCTGCCGACTTGGAATTTTAACTACCAAAATGAGAATTCTGCAATTCTAAAGATCGGAAGCACTTGGATATCTAATGCACATTTACACTCAGACAACAAATTAGGCACAACTAATGACATGTACATTTGTTTTAGAACTTCCTTAAGCTTCTTAAGTGTCTTAGCTGTGTAGGGCTTGCAATGGCAATGCAGGGGAGGGGGTGGGCATGGTGCCTTCTCAAATTCCCCCCCAAGTATCAGAAATCTTTCACTCCAAAGTTAGGAAACTAAGAAAATCATATTTTACACCCTACAACCAAGCAACAACCTGAAACAACAAAGAGCTCAACTCTGCACTTGGCCGGTGGCAGCAGTCTGATCAGCTTCAATCCGGTGATCTGATTGGGCTTAGGAGTGGTCTAACCGCTCCCTTATTCCCATAATAGAAAATCAGCCCGAGTCCAAATTACTTTTGGTGCAAACTTCAAAATCCAAGTTCAAATGAGATCAAGTTTCACACACACCTTGTTAAGGGTCTCAAGAACCTTTTCCATAGAAAGATCGAGATGATTCTAGCCGAAGTCCCAACCTTTCTTCAAAACATACAAGGTTGCACTAAAACTGAACAAATCTCAAAATCTTGAGAGACAACTTGCTCGTGGGTTAAGAACGGTCAAAATGACTCTAGATGTGTTTCCACATGTCACAGTAAGCAAAACTAACCGATGAATCAAAGCAAAAATCCTCAGACCAAAGATTCTCAAGAAATGCTCCTAATTATGCAAGAACCGGACAACTTCAAAATCTTGCAAACCACAATATCTAGATGGATAGGATTTGATCAACATGAGTCATCTCTATTACTTATACGTCATTGTCACCAGCAAGATCAGGAAGGGATAGAAGAGGCAAAGAAGCAACAAGAACAAAAAGCAAATCAACTAAGACAAGAAGCATTCATGAGAGATGAACGGACTTGATTATATTGCTACTTGAGAATGAATGTTTTATAACCATTCCATGAGAAGGACAAGAGAGTATATCACAACACTCACTCTTCTTTCTCAAACCCTAACCCTAACTCAAAGATGGTTGGAATGGTTAGCATGCAAGCCTCCACCCCATCCACTAAATAGATAGAGCAACTGGTCCACGTTTAACTCGAATGGATACTATCTACTATCATAATTGAAGGAAACCAGTTAACCTCATACAACACGGGTTTTATACACACATAACTCATGCACGCTTTTCAAAGGATATGATTTCGAACCTGTTAAGTCTTTAGTCTTTGATCCACTTGATCTTCTCAATATTTCCTTGAACTAAACCGCTTTCCTAAATATCACGGTTTTGATCCAATGAAGTTTCCGGTATTTGGCAAGTCTCTACCACTCCGGTTCCACCAGACCACGCCTCACTTGGACTGACCAAGCCACTTAGTGTAACCTGTCGTACGAACCTTTCCCTCAACATTTCTCGCCTTCCCTGTGCCATGCTTGAGCTCAACTATCTCATCCACCATTCTTGACCGTTCTGGACCTCGGTTCCTTCATGAGTGTAGCCCTGGTTCTCGCCATTGAATATAGTTGACTCGAAGTTTCTCTGTGCATTCAAAGGGAAAGAAATTGTTTTTAGGTACAAGTTTTTCATAACTTAACCCACGTTAGCTCAACATGTTTTATGCAACATGAATACACAAACTTAAGGCCAAAATACCAAATCCACGACCAATTTCCCAAATTTCAGAACTCAATGCCGAAACCGGAGCCGGTTTGACCACTCATGTCGAGCCAGCCAGACTGATTTGGTCGGCTAGTTTGACCTCTTAGCCAAGCCAGTCAAACTGATTCACCTGTTGGTCTGACCGCTCGGTCGAGCCGATTAGACTGCCAAAAACTGAACAGCAGGCAGAGAATCAAATCATTCTTAAATTTGAATTTCAACTCCACCAATATTGATAATGGTTTATCACAAATAATACTGAACCTTCTCACATGGTTCCTCAAGCTGTGACGTACTATTTTGTGGGTTTGCTACATGTTTTTTTCCTAGAAGAAAGGAGATTGACAACTATATTTTCTTTCTCGTCATCAGCTCTCCAAAATAACAATTTTTGAAGCTATGCTTTAGCTGCACATATCTTATTCTCTTCTTTATAGAGTGAACTCTTTCATCACATGCAAATTGAGGCAAATATGTAAAGCTAGCTTACTAAGTAGTTGAATGATATGTCAGCATGATGTATGAACATAGGCACCTCCCTATATTCACATAAGAGAACAATACTTATTTATCACCATACAGTTCATGTTAATGATGTCTTTATTCTTTGCCTCTAATCATGACATTCCTAAAGTATGAGGCATTAATGAGTTCCATATGCACTATGTGTTGGGACTAAACCTTGCAATTAACAAAAGTTTAGCATCTCTACTTATAGTGAACCAATGAGGGTAGGTTCAACTAACAGATAAACAACAGAATTAACAATAAGAACAAGTACAGAGTGACACAGTAATTTATGTGAAAAACCTCCTCGATGTGAGGAGTAAAACCATTGGGCTTGTACAATCCACTCCTAAATCTTCCACTATAATCAATAATGGGTACAAGGAGTTCTCTAGGATATTTAGAGGTACATCATAGAAACAACAACATCATCAAAATATAATTTTAGCATCATTATTAACTACCGCACATAATTAACAAGAGGTACACTAACAGCCAAGTAGAGAAGACACAGTTTCTATCCCCTTCAGTTATCAGTTCATATCTTACAAACCACAGATCCGATTCTTGTGAATTTTTTTGCAAAAATATGGATCCACGAGTCCATAACAAGCTATCAAAATTTCAGCCAAATTGGACATCATTTGGACCTCCAAACAGATTATCTACCAAAACTGCACAATGCTGAATCTGTTGCCACCCTAACTGAAAATACTGCTCTAAAATCTGATGTTCTTCTATTCTAATCTTCAATCCAACCATATAAATCGAAGAGCATCAAGTCAAGAACACATTGACTAAGTTTGAGCTCGATCCGATGACATTTGAATGATTGATATCTTGATGAAGACTACATAGGATTACTAGAGCTGAATCAGATCTCCTCTTTTTTTTCCCTCTCCTCTCTTTCTTTGTGGTGTGGGTGTGTATGTTGTTCACTCTTCACCAACCCCCTCTTTCTAGCAGCTAAAGGAAGGGGCTAGAGTTTTCTTCCCGTCACCAAGGAGGAGGCATATCAATAGTTAGTCATGATAGCAATCAACGGTTCACAAGCTTTCAAGTTTATAGGTTGACTTTTGAGCTTCTTCTCTATGTAGAGGGAGTTCAACTCAACAAACTCCTCCTCCCGACATTATGGAGATTATTACCACCTTACTTCAACCATGCCAGCAAACTGGTAGCATGCCTTGAGGTTTTTCCTCGTCACTACTTTGGTTAACATATCAACACCATTGTCGTCGGTGTGGACTTTCTCAAGCTGTATTTGCTTAGAAATAAATAATGATGTGAAGTCGGAAAAGACCATTATGCTTTTCTACTAGTATGCTCAAAGGAAAATTTGTGAAAAGTGCTATTGATTCTTCAACAGGTACTACTCTATGTATGGACATGTTGCTAAACTAGCTGAAGAGATCAAGAAAGGTGCCTCATCTGTTGAAGGTGTCGAGGTTAAAATATGGCAGGTTAGGCCTGATCATCTTGGATCATAAATTCATAATTTACCACAATATAAAGTGTTTTTAGGACCATATGCACTGGTCAGTCTAAGGTGCTTGAAATGGTTTAGCAGTAGAAAATTATTAACGAATGCAAATTTTCGGTTTTAGATTTGCTGATATTATTTTTCATACATGTATCTTCTTATCATCTGAAAGGTCCCTGAAACTCTCCCTGAGGAAGTACTTGAAAAGATGGGCGCACCTCCTAAGCTCGATGCGCCAATAATCACACCACAAGAACTTGCTGAGGCAGATGGAATCCTCTTTGGGTTCCCTACAAGGTTTGGCATGATGGCTGCGCAAATGAAGGCATTCTTCGATGCAACCGGCGGCCTGTGGAGGGAGCAGAGCCTTGCAGGCAAGCCCGCCGGCATCTTCTTCAGCACCGGAACACAGGGTGGCGGGCAGGAGACTACACCGTAAGTGCCGTTACAAATATTTGCGTAGAAAACCTCGTATCCAAAGATCATCATAACTGATCATGTTACCAATTCTTTCCTCGGTACTCTCCTCAGGTTGACAGCAATAACCCAGTTGACTCACCACGGCATGGTGTTCGTGCCGGTCGGGTACACCTTCGGTGCTAAGATGTTTGACATGGAGAAAGTTCAGGGTGGCAGCCCGTACGGTGCTGGGACCTTTGCCGCCGACGGTTCGAGGTGGCCGACTGAGGTGGAGCTGGAGCACGCCTTCCACCAGGGGAAG
Organism: Melocanna baccifera; assembly: GCA_036346265.1. Classification (NCBI taxonomy): domain Eukaryota; kingdom Viridiplantae; phylum Streptophyta; class Magnoliopsida; order Poales; family Poaceae; genus Melocanna; species Melocanna baccifera. The sequence continues at coordinate 37,528,217 of CM070676.1, forward strand.
TACTTCGCAGGCATTGCCAAGAAACTCAAGGGGTCTGCTTGATCTTGTAGTTTGCCGCATTGGGTCTGCTTGGCCTTTGCCCTCCGCACATATCGTAAAGACATTTACAGCTCCACCATACCGTCAATAGCTTGGTCTGTTCTTTTGTGGTGTCGAGATGATGATATCTGGCTTAATTTGTGGAACTTCTCTTGCCGTATGCATTATATGATTCTATGCTTTGGTGAATTGGTTGTAATTTGGAGTGGATTGTGTTTCCCATCATTTGGAGTATATTGATTACTGAACCAAAGGACCTCTTGGTTGTCACTCGTCACTTTGTCAGTACCGCTTTGTCTTGGCCAACCAAGGACAAACTAAGTGCAGTTGGGTTAACCTCCTGTCAGACGTGACAGTCCAGCAACCTAGAATCTACCGGCTTCTTATGGAGGTAGTGAAGATGCAGAGTTTCAAAGAATGCACATTGGACTCTGGACAAAGTTCTCGATGAGTTAAATGGATTGAATTGCTAGGGATTGCCTGGGCCTGATTCTCAGCATGTCTTCAGCCCGGCCTAGATGCAGTGGGCTGTAAAGACTTCTTTGCCTCTTACCACGTTAAAAAAGGTCATATCAGTTGTAGTGCGTGCTTCGCTGGGCTGTGGCCCTACAATATCCAAGTCGAAGGCGACACTGACACGGTGACACCGACCTCACCTCACCCTGACGTTGGAACGAGATCGCCTAGCTAGCCTCCAATCAGCCTACACACTTAATACATATACTACTAGCCAGCAAAAATCGATGAAAGTAACATATAATACATATACTAATAACATATACTACATATACCGAAGTATAATACATATTTACCAAAGTATACTACATATACTACTAACATATACTACTACATATACTACTAACATACACTCAACTTGTACTAGTTCGGTTTTTTCGATTTTTAGCCGGTTTTTCTCGAAAAAACCGAACTCAAAAAAACTTTAAAATTTGATAACCGAACCGAATACCGAAAACCGGTCAAACCGAGTTGACTGATTCGGTTCGATTTTTTCGGCCCAGTTTTTTCGGTTCGGTTAAAAAATGCACACCCCTACTACACTGGCACCAGACCTCTAGATGTACTGAAGTGGAGTACCACTGCTAAAGCACCTTCGAGTTTTAGCCGGCCGCCCTCCTCCGCATGGCGCACTGCTCATAATGCGTTCACGCACCAAGCTCTGCGAATTGCGATGTGGTTATGGCGGGGAGCGGCAACTTCAGCTATGCTCTAGCCGTACGTAGACTCGCTCGTGCTCGGCGAAGAATGAGCACAATGGTGGAGGCAACGATAAGCAGTAATTAAACAGCATAATGTTACGATCGAAGATTCGATCTCGGAGGACTGCGACGGACGGACGGACGGATTGATTAACCGGAGCCGTTGTCCTCGCCTGACGCGTGCACGCGCGCACCACAGCGCGCCATGCGTGGGCCGAGTGGAGAGCTGTGGGGAGACGGTCGTGGTCTCATGCATGGTCCGGCCGGCCGGGCACGGGCGGGTAGCCATGTCGCTCCCTGACTTTTGCAAAGCTTGCAGTGCCATCCTCTAGTCAGAAAGGCACACGCGGACCCAGGCCGCAAACGCTAAAACTCGTAGATCCCGCCCCTGGATGATGAAGACCTTTTGCACCGCGCGCGAGGGCATCTGCTGCTGCTCCCTTCATCACATGTTTCACTAGCTTTGCCACCGTTTTTTCTTGGAAACGAGAACTCGATCGGCGGAAAGACGGCAGGGCTTTATACTGCGGGGAACAGTTTCATGTCTCCGGTGAGAAACTAAAAAAACATATCTTATAAAATGTGAATGAGATCTTATCCATTGAACTAGTTTTTAAGAAGAAAAGATCCAATACCATTTATAATGCTGCTGCTATAGGCTTTGTATGCGGTAATCCATAAGCTTAGTTGTATTTCAGCCTTTTGGACCTAGGGTCAGTAAATACGGTTGAGTCTAGATATACGGCCTAGGACCAAAGCCAATATTTGGTATAAGAGTCCAGTCGCAAACATCTCTTTTAACTTCATGGTTGCTAGGGTTTATAGCTAATGTGTGAGGGGGAGAATATTAGGAATAGTCTGATATCAGTTGTGAGAAGAAAAAAGCACAACTTATAAGTGTGAGTGAGACCTCACTAATTAGATTAGTCTTTTAAGAAAAAGTCTTAATATCATTTATAAGATATAGAGTTTGCATATAACAACCCATAAATTTAATTATATTTACCTTATTTGATTTTAAGACTCAGAGAGTAAATCTGGTTAAGTCTATACATACGGCGCAGGACCGAAGCCAACATACGCCAGGTCATGCAGGCCTCTGCTTTGCTTGCTCGATGCTCATGAATGGTGTGCAATAATATTTCTGAAATTAATAAGCTGCTGCAGGATTCATGATCCCCGTGCTGCTCTCCACCACGCGTGCGCGCATCTTTGCTAGCCAGTGCTGTTGCTGCTGACGATTTGGCCGGAAGATCATGTCCATCTCGCCGTTTTGAACATTCCGTACTGACAGTGGAGACAGTTTACAAAACAAAAGAAAGAACCTATTTTGCCTTTACTTTGGCCACGCTCACGTGGGCTCACGATGGACGCTGGCGACAGCGTTGAGCGTTGAAGACTGTAGCGTTTTGTTATTTTTTGTTTTTTTAGAATTTTTGTATTTTATTTTTTTTCTCGTATTCCTTTGCATTGTCCGCTCTAGATTAACATGTTATTTTTATTTTTATATTTTTTAAATTTAATTATGATCAATAAGCTAACTTAACTACAGTAAAAAATAAGTTAATTACAGTAAAATTTTAACAAAAACTAAAAATCATCGTTATTTCGAACGTTACACCTCTGTTACTAGAGCTTGTTTGAAACACATGATTATAGAAATTAAAAGAGTTGAAGAATTCGGTCCACAACTTTTTTTTTGAGAGAGATAGTAATCCGGTCCGCAACTTCGTGCCAGTAAAATGATACTTCTAAGTCTCCAATGCCCTATATGTGCGATAAAGCCGAACAATATTTCCCAATACTATGCCACTTATCACCCCACCCCAAAACCATACAATGTAGTTACCACATGTCACACGGCTTTTCAGCTCCTTTTTTCGTCGTTCTACTCACTAGGATTGATGGTATAGAGAGAGATGCTAATCTTAGTGTCTGTTTTTTTAGTTTATGGCTATGGTTTATAACTTTTGATTGAAATTTTTGAATTTTAGATTGTTCATGATAGATATTACGGAGAGAGATACCTGCTTACGATTTTAGCTAGTATAAATATTGGACTGTTAACGTATACTAAATTAACTTGTAGATTTTATATTAAAAATACTTCATTTGAAAGATAGGTACTATAACAAAAATAAAAAATTGTTTATAAAAATCGTAAAGAATAGACCCTAGACATTTTTATGACACACTTCCTGCTTTTATTCTGAGGTGTGCATCTTTCTCCCTGCATGCTAGTACCATGCCATAGAATTGAACCCCATCCTGAATCTTAGTAGTCAGCCGAAACATATATATAGTGCATAGGTACACATACACTAAAGGCTCATAGAAAATTTCCTCCAAAATTTATCTGTTCCAGACAGGGACGTCTAGATAGTAATTGTATGGCCACATCAAAATATGAGCATGCACGAAAACATATTAATCTCGACATGGTAAAAAACTGTTGCAAATAATGCATAGAAACATAAAAACGAGAGACAAATTTTTACAAGAAAAATCCGTATGGAAAAAACAAGGGATGCTCGAATGCAAATCACTATAATGAGAAGATGTTTAAAATAGAGCGCTTCATCTTCCTATGGGCTATTAGGGTGTGTGTGTGTGTGTGTGTATATATATATAGGAAGCCTCTTTTCTACACCCGGGTGTAATTACACCCTATATCGTATCTCACAACGCAGATAGTATCTCGCGTAACGGAGAGTATGTACGTATAGTATACGAGTATTTAAGATCATCTAGGTGGTATGAACAATTTTTCAGAGGTAGTATGTATATTTTTTTAGACATACTCTTTTTTATGTACGTATATAAAGGTATTTACAAAATACATTAAAAACGATAGACTCTCTTGCAATTTTTTCATGTGGTTCACATTGAAGTATCTTATAATTAGTATACGAGTATACTCAAAATGATAAAGGAGTATGTCAAGTTCGTTTAGGTGGTATATTAGAGGTGGGTGTAATTACACCCAGGTGTAGAAAGTATTTTTCCTATATATATATATATATAGGGCGAGTGAAACGAGTTCTATACAGAGAGAAAATCGAATCAGAGTTGATTGCTACAGATTGACATCACATCTGTTATAACCTGCGTATGGCCTTGATACATGTCATGCGACGTCTAGCAAAAGGCGATAAAGTGTCTTACACAGACAAAGTATGAATTCGGATAAACTTCAACAAAAAACATGCATCTTGTAAGGTTTTGCCGTTTTGGAGAGCTGGGAGTAGAAAAATGTTGAGCTTTTTTTTCAGGGAATTCCAAGAAGCCTAAAATAACATCATAGTTACCGTACGTGATTGTTGAATCCAGATCATGCATACAGGCTAAGATTGTAAAACATGCTATCGGCACTATTTTAAATGGCACGAGTCTCCTCTAGAAAATGGCTTGGTAGATACCTGTTAGACTCAGAAGGTTTAGGAGGAGGCTAGATTTGCAAAAAGATATCTAGAGGTTAAATTTAGAAAAAAAATAGCTACAATACCATTTACATGAACAGTCTCCATAGAGGATATGTATCCCCCTTATAGTTAAAAAGAAGCACAATAGCTACTATACATCATCATCGATATTTATGTTGACAATAAGCTCTAAAAATTCGAATTGGATATTTAAGTAAGATTTTTTTGTGTTCTTTTAACTACTTTAATAGGAATATCACTATATCAGTGTTTGAATCACCACTATTTATTATAGGACTAACACAAATTCATGACTATTTGTCAGTCATTTGCACTAATTAATCCACCTTTTTCCTTTAAAATTTTAGCACCTACCTCAACATTCAACACTCAAGACACACCACCCTGTTCATACAGCGCTAACAATAGCATTATTCCTTCGCAAAGTTGTGTATATATGAGTATATATAGATGCCCACATACAGCCTCAAATCATTCTCTTTTGCACCTGTCCCATCATTTTGTATATTTATGTTAGCCTTAGAGACTCAACTCCTATTATTATCTGCCCTTTTTCCTTTCAAAACATCCTTTGATCACTTAATTGCTTGGATGATTATCCCCTTGCTTTTCTTCGATCACCATCTATACATATCTTAGTTTAGCAACACATGGCTTTGAATTGCTTCAACACTGTGTTTGTAATCCACAGACATGTACACATTGCTTATAGCACATGTACCTGCACCAAGCTAATTAAACTAGCTATATCTCTACCTAAATGTGCCTCCAAATGTTGGGTGCCAGAACTCCGGCACCGTCTCGCTCGCCAGCGTGTACGTGCTCGCCACCGGCACAAGGCACAGGCCTCGGCTTCGGAGATCCTGCTTCAGCTCACCGCTGTCCTTCGCATTCTCAGAACCCTAGTTAGGAGCAAAATTGTTGTGAACATATGCAACCAACAAGCAGTAACAGAAACATCGATGGATAAATATAATAGAAAATTTGTACCTTCTTCTGGAACTGCTGCAAGGGGTTCCCATTCTTCAAGTACGGAGAACTCAGAGACTGCAGGGAGTTCAATGGCGTATTGGCATGTACATTAGCGATATATTTGCCAAGAAGCAAGAAATGTCGTAGTAAGGCAAGCAATGGCATTTTGGACACTCACTGCAACTTGTTCGTGAAGGAACTTGATGTATTCGATGGCCTCGTGAAGAACCGACGCAGTATCGGTCTAAAGTACGATCATATAAACGATAAGTTAGGTCATTATCTGAGGTGAGTTCTAGGACAAGATCACTTGTTCTCTCCGGTAATTGGAACAGGAAGGAAAGATAGGAAATATTCGATGCAGAAAAGAAAGAACCAAGACCTTTCCAAAAGGCGAGACTAGTTGCTGGAGAGCAGTGATTCGGTCCCCTAGCTTCTCTTTCCTCACCTGCAGCTCAAAAGCGAACACAAAAGAAAATTTTATGCAATTTCAAAAGTCATCATCCATCGATGCTCACAAAGAAATACCAGTCATCAAAGCATCAAAAAGAGACGCTGGACTTCAGAAAGATCAAAAGAAAAGTCAACTTGGATCATGCCTCACCTTGAACGTTGGCAACGGCGATGGGATTGGCACCTCGATCCGTGGCCTTTTCTTTGCGGTGGGGGAGTCGGAGACGCTTTTCCTCGCCGCCGATGAGCAAGCGTGTTGGGCAGACCCCGAATTGGACTGCAGGAGAAAGTGAGGTTATATAACTTGTCGAAACCCTAGCTTGTGATGGCTAGTGGTCACCCACTCATATATGCATGTGTTAACCTTCTCCATGAGGGTATTAGCGTTAGAGCTGCAGCTGGGCTTGGGCTGTAGGGCTTGAAAGAGAAGCTGCGATGGCAGCGGGCCACCGAAAGGCATGCAGCTGCCGGACAAGTACTGCAGATGGGCGGCGGCGCCTTGTGTCTGCACCGAGGGCTTCAGCATCTGCGATAACTGCATCGACGCCGTGGCGTCGTAGCCGGCCGAGGACTGGCAGTCCCCGAACATCGAAATGTTATGCGAGGCCTCGGCGTCGAACAGGCCTTGCAACGGCGCCGTGCCGTACGGCGACGGCGCTAGAGGTTCATAGTCGAGCAAGAAGCCGTGGCTCATGTCCCTGATTAATGGATTATTCATCACGGCCTCGTCGGCCGTCAGCTGAGCTTGAAAGAGTCTCGTGGATGCCGCCATGTCGTCTTGGAGCACGGCTTGGAAGCTGGCATCACTTCTCCCGCTCCTAAAACTCACGCAAGAGATATACATGTAACATGTTTTAGCCATTCGGACAGCTAAAACATATGCAACTATACATATATGGATATGGAAGTGGAAGCTAGCTTACAGGAAGGCCTGCGTCCAGTCCATGTGTGGATCGCCAAGCGAGGAAGCAGCATCGGATAGAGGCTGATGAGTGTTACTTCTCCTGTGGGGGTCTTGGAAGGTTATGGAGCTCGTCGACTCGGCGGCGGTGGGGGACGTCCAGCCGCCGGCGGCTGTGTCCTTGAGCGGCGCGGCCGAGCACGCCGATGTGCCGCAGCTCCTCTGAGAAGTACTCCACCATTCGTCAGCCATGGAGATGAAGGGATCTCTCTGTCTCTTATTGATGTGGTGTTGTTTCGATCGCTTGAGGTGTAGTAGTAGGTTGGATGGGTGGAACGGGGGAATGGAAGGAATCTGGGTATATATGAAGGGTACAGTGTGGTATGGGCTGTAGCATCAAAGCTGGTGGACTTGTATGCGGGAGGCTGACCTTGGGAAGAGGACCCAGAGGATAGCCATCAGGGTCTTACTTTCCCTTTTCTATTATGATGTTTAGAAGAAAATTTTCCTTAATCAAATTAAGGTAGCCTCTCTTTGGCATGGCTGTCCATTCTTGAAAAGTCAGTTCACTGCTCCTCCGGTCACAAAATAGCGACCTTTTGAACATGGACGCGTTTCTCAAGATGTAATTTTGATCATTAATTTCTATTATAATGTATTTTATAAAATCTAATAAAATTAGAATATTATGAAAGTACTTATCAAGAATAATTTGCACATATTATTTTCATATATCTAATCCAAATGTATATAAAGATACAGATTGCCAAACTTCATGATTTTAGATAGCACGTGTCCCAAGATGCCACTTTTTGGTGACTGGGAAGAGTAATTGTTGCTTATATAAAAACACTATTTTGTTGACAAACTAGCCAAATTTCTTATGCAACTGTATGGCAAGACACTACAGTGCATATGTCTATATTCAAATATAGAGTTATACTTTTGATACAGCTGATGGATATACAGTTGTATTCCTTCTACAGTTGTAACACTCCCATATATATATATATATATATATATATATATATATATATATATATATATATATATATATATATATATATATATATATGAAAATGATTCCATACTACTGAGTATATACTCCCGCTTCTCATATACTGCTTTAATGGTGCTATTATACTTTTTTATCTAGTTGAGCATACTCTAATAATGATTATAATATACTCAAAAGTGAATTCCATAAAAAATTTCATAAAAAATCCACTTTTATAGCGTAATTTGCATATATATATATATATATATATATATATATATATATATATATATATTCCTTTTATGTATGGAAAAGGATATATAGGAAAAATAAGAAGTTCCGATGAAAAATTTTTCAGCCAAGTCACATTGAAATGTTTTTACAATTAGTATTTAAGTATACTGAAAATGATAAATAAATATAAAATATTTTTTAAGTAGTACATTAGAAGTGAGAGTACGTATTCCTGAAAGTACTTAATAAGCTTCCTACACACTCACACACACTAGACCCACCACAATCAATAATGTAGATCATTCTCTTTTTTTCTCCGATTAACATGGGAATTTTTAACCCTTAAGAGCAAATGTTGTAGCTTCTTTTGACTTTGTTGCAATAACATAACTAACCAAATTTCCCACGCAATTGAATGGCTAGTTACTACAATACATATGCTTTTATTTGAAAATAGAATTGTATTTGTTATACAACTCTAATACTTATGATTGAAATATAGTTCTATTTCCTATAAAACTGTACCAGTTGTAATATATATTTGATTAATATATACCATTATAATTAGCTAGACCCACCAAAACAAGCGGTGTAGATTTTTATTTTTTCCTCCAATTAATATGGGAATTTATAGGCCTTGAGATAGAACATGGTGGCTTCTTTTTCTATTATTTTAATAACTAGTCAAGTGCCCCGTGCAATTGCACGGCCAGTCCTACTATTTTTATTTATATTTCTATTACCATTCTAATTGTGGTTTAGAATCTAGATTGTAACATCCCAAAATTTCTAAAATTTTCTAATTAAATTCAAAATCATCATTTATGCTTTTTTCATGCATTTTCAAAATTTTTTGCATTAAAAAATATTTTGTTAATTTTCTAGCAGCTAAAAATGAATTTATGTAATTAATTAAAATTTTGTGTTCTAGCAGGTAAAAATGAATTTATGTAATTAATTAAAATTTTACCAAAGCTTGAAAATAATTTATGTGAGTTCTAAATAATCTAAGGAGCCTTTCAAAAAAAAATTCATAATTTTTGGAGTTGGTTTGCTAATTTTAAAAATCGAAGCTTATTTTCTAGAATAAAATCAATTGGTAAAAGAATTAGTAATTGACTTCTCAGGCCGCATCCGCTACTGTTGACCTAGCCCATTACTATTTTTGCATAGTTTTGGTCCTCTATACATCCTCCCGCCCAAGCCGCCTCCCTCCTCTTCGATTTTCGCTTCCTTCGCGCCGTAGGCGTATTTCCGTGCATACGCCTCCTCTCTCGTTGCCCTCCCAAAGCCAATGACAAGCTAGGCCTGCGCTCCAGCCATCGTCCTCCACGCGCTGCACCCACCATTGGAGATCACCTGGAGATCCACTATTCATCTACAACGTCGACCATAGAAAGTTGAACAATTGACTCCCTTGAGCCTTCTACACGAAGCCACACTCTGCCCTTTCACCAAGTCGAGCTAGGTGTCCGTAGCAAGTCACCACTGCATGATTTATTTGTGAATTCTGTCGTCTGGTCATGAGAAGTCAAGAAGGAGAGCACTTTCATCTCACCATTTAAGCCCCTCCTGAGTGCGCCACTCTTCTCTCCCAAGCATGTAGTTTCCATTTTCCCCAGTTGCAACTCACCTCCTCCACTCTTTCGCTAAGATCATGGTCACCAACTTCACCTCTGGAGCGTGCCTGCCTCCGTGCTCCACCATGGCTTGTGTCCATTCCGGTAAGCCTTTCCCTCGACTTGCGTGTCACTTTGTGCCATTTTTTCTCTCTCAAACCCCTTAGTCAATTTCTTGTCCCATGCAGTGTAGCGTCAGATCCGTACCTTCTTCGTCAACTTTGGCCACCATCGTCACTGTTGTATATCTACTTATCCAGTGAGCCTTAGACTACTCCATGGTCCTTTACACCTTCTTTGCATCCTCCTGAACCTCATGGTGTGCTTCATTTCAGCTCATTCTCTCCGTGGTGAGCTACCACCGTGACGCTTGTCATCGCCACCACTGTTCACTACCATCCGATCATCTCTGACCACCACCATCACTGCCGATCACCTTCATGTTCATAGTGAGCTTCTGGTGCTCGCGTGCTCTGTTTGCCTTTCCTCCTCGTCGCCTCCCTCCTCCTCATCGCCGTCACCGTGCCTAGTGTCATTGCTCACTATCATTTCTTTTCTTGTTCAAGCGGCCATAGGGCTTCATGCCAACGCATCCATTACCGCAGTATCCCAACAAAGTAGAAGCGCTCCTCTATTTGGCTCATTTTCACCTTGTTTGAGTTCTCCTTCGAAGAAGCGCTGTCGCTGTCGTCAATCCTCACTGCTAGCCATCTTCAGTGAGCAAACTCCACGCCATCCATGTCATTTCGTGTCAAACGCTCCCCTAAGCATTCCCTCTTACTCAATTTCTTGTTTCATCCGATGTAGCGCCAGACCCACATCATCTTCGTCATCTCTGATCAACCTTCACTGCCACTACCATTGCCACTCCCTGGTGAGCTTAGACATTGGCCATGGCCCTCCTTAGCATCGCCTCCCCCTTGAACCTCATGGTGCACTCCGTTGCAACTTGTTCATGCTGTGGGATGCTGTCGCCATGAAGCACATCGCTGCCACCGCTGTTCACCGTCATTTGGTCACCACCGAGCTTATCTGGCGCTACCAACCTTGCCATTGGGTTCACGGTGAGCCCCTGATCATTTTTCACTGCTTACCTTTGTGCCTCGTGGCCTTTTGTGCCATCACCGTTGTAGCAGTAGCTAGCGTCGCCGCCTTTGCTCGCTGCCCTTCCTATTCTGGTGACCATTGGTCCTAGCGCCACCACAAGCAGCTTCACCCAACTCCCAAATTCCCATCCCGCATGATCATGTGGCCCCTAAGCAGTTGTAGCATCGACGCCGAGCTCTACACTATGCGTTGCACAGTAACTAGGATAGTTAGCTCTAATTTTATCATTAATGAATAGATTAAGGTAATTGATTCCATTTAGTAGTAACAAGTCGATGGCAATGATCCCAAACTAGATTAAATAACTAGATTTGCGATTAATTGATTTACTAACATGTAGGTCCCATTGCTTTGTAAACGCTTCTATGATCTCAGTTCACTGTAGAGCGGCCCCACCCATCATCCTAATGGCATAAATAAAACTTGATTTTCCAACAAAATAAAAATAGAAAATAAAATAAAAAATTTGAAACCCTGGTCAACACAGTCAACCCCTTTTCTTTTTCTAGAATTTCTTCACCGAACCAAATTTAATTGCTCATAACTTTTGCAAATGAACTGTAATTTGAATGAAACTTGTTTCTAAATTTATCTAAATCATTATATTTCATAATATGCAAAAATATTTGAAATTTCTCTCTGTTTGAATTTATTTAGCTCTTATTTGTTTTATTTGGCTTTTACTGATTAGATACCGACATGATGGAAATCTCTGACACTGCCCAGATCAAGACTTAGTGTTCAATGATCAAGTCAAGCACCCCATTTGACTATGTTTATCCCATATTTTACTCTTATGTTTGTTGTGTTTCTAAATTATTATGCATGCTTGTAATTTGGGTGAAAATCGCTATGTTGGTAAGGTTGGTTGTTATATCCGGTTGTTGCATTGATCTCCTTGATAATTTGATATCCTCACTGTTGACACCATAGTATTGCTATCCACTAGCTGTATATTTAGTTGTGAAATTTGTAGATAAAGTGAATAGTTGATGTTTAGCTATGCTCATATTTATACTAGATGTGCTAAGTTGGTAATTAGTGAAATTGTTCAAAAATGGGAAACACTTATATTTGATCTAGAGATAGTACTTATGGTATTTTGGATAATAAATAAAACTAAATATATATTTTAGACTTAGACGAGTGATTGTTGAGACTGGTGCAGTTAACATGAGACTGTAGTTTGTGGTTGTCTCGCCCATGTCATTAAGGACCAATCTATTATGCTATAGACCCAAGTATTCTAATACAATCACATGTACCTCTATGGGGAGGCCATAGAATAATAAGTTATTGTGTTCTAGCAACCCAACTATGGATGGTAGATTGTAGGTGATTTGGGATAGTGCAGGCATGTAGGTCACCCATGTTCATAGGGGCCTTGCTGGTTCAAGCAAGGCTTACCAACATATACTATCAGTCTTGGGATGTTGGAGGGGCACTCCACATCTTTGTAAGATATCATTGCGTGATGGTTGTTAGGACTAGTATATAAAAGGTTTAGCATGAACTCTCAAATCAGATACCAACGGTATCATGTAACATGTATCACATGGTTAGCTATTTATGTCATGTGGGTAAAATTGTACAACCTCTGTAGAGTGTTAATATATTCAAATAACTGTGTCTCCAGTATTGGACATCACTTGGTTATATCCCACAATAAGTAGATTTATGTTTTGTAAAATGGTTCCAGGAATGTATAGATGGGAAATTCATGCATAACTTGGTCCGCAAAGGGAATTTGCCGCTGTTTTATTTTTAGTGGAGCAAGCTACTTGTTTAAATATTATATATATGCTTTAATATTATTTGCTTATTAAATACAAATGCTCTTACAACTTTTGATTGTAATATATTACTCTCTACTATAAATAAAAGCTAGTTTTGTGTAACTTAAACTAGAATAGATAGCTACATTTGCCTCAGCTTGCATAATATAATATTTTACTATAAAGTCTTGCAGAGTATAATTTTATACTCAGAATTACTTGTTGAATACTATTAGAGCAAGAAGAAGGTGATCCCTTGGTCGATTACTTTTACGTTGTGGGTTTTGGCAATGATGACACTAATTTCTAAGGTTTAATGCTAGTTAGTTGCTTGTGCTTGGGTCGAGGCATACTCACTGGCTTTTATTGCATCTTTATCCTTATTTCCGCTACAAACTTTTTGTCATGTGAATAATTTAGCCAGTCGGCCCTTTTGTTGTAAAACTAGTCATGTATGATTTAATTTTGATTGTTAGTTATATCAAGCTACTCTGTTTTATTTACTCATGTATAGATGTGATATGAATATTGTTGTATGTGTGTACTAGTCAATGATCATGGGGCTAGCATGGTAAACACATGTGGATTTAGAATACAAATTCTGGGTCCCAACATGGATATTCTTGTTTTAATCAAGACATTTTTTACATGGCAATGGATGATGTATAAGCACATAGTTTGAAGAATACTATTACTTCCACTACCACATATCCTTTCGGTTACAAATTCTTCTTATTGTGGAGAGAGTACATTCAAACTTCTATTTTGACAAATATAAGATCTTTTTGAATATTTATGTTGAATGCGCGCATGTGCCTTGTAGTTTCACCCATTCATCATTGCTACACACCACTAGTCTGATGCATCGAGGCATTGTACACGTCTTCATTCTATATCTCTTTGCGTTGCATGCTATCTCTAGTTGAGAATTTCTATCACTCAAAGCTAAAGAAATATGTTTACTCCCACTGGTTCTTATCATAACACTTAATTCGTTCACAATTTTGTATGGTTCATGATAGTTGATCTTATCAATCTATATGACAAGTCATAGAACACTTAATGGACAAAAAACAAAATAATTGGATGTAAGAGGGAAAAGGTAAAAAAAGGAAATAAAAGGACTTGAATACACCGTTTTAGAAGCTAGCAACAACATAACTCCCTTTTAGTTTTTGTATTATAAAGTAACTTGCATCTCAAATTACTAACATGTGATGGTAGCTGTAGTTTAGCTTTAATTAGTGTCCACTAGATTAAGGTCTATATTTTTTTAGAATTTCTAGCATATTTCTTTTTAATAACATCCAACGGATGCTATAGTTTAGTTTTAATTAGGGTCTACTTAATTAAAGGTCAGATGTTTTTCTTTTTTGAGAATTTCTAGTATATTGTTCTTTTTTCTTTGTATTTTTTTAGAATTTCTAGCATATTTTTCTTAGCAAGCTTTCAACAACTTTTATTATCTAGCTAGCACGATGGCCCACATACCTACGCGAGCATCATTCTTAGAGCATATTTAATTAGTTTAACGGTACATATGTGATGAATAATAAAGGAACTACATGCGAAAAATAAAGGGTTGCAGATCACATGAAAGATTTCAAAAATTAGAATTTTTAGAATTTCAATTTAATTTTCATGTTTGTAGAATTAGTTTCATTTGTGATATTAATGTATAGTGGTATATGTTAAAACAAAGAATATAGATTATATCTTTGGGAATAAATACTTGTTCTTTATCATTTTTAATTGGCATCTCCAATAATATAATTCATTCATGAAGATCTTCAATCATCTAATCTGGTGGGTGTTGCTGCTGAAGATGTCGAGGTAGTCCAGGAGCACAAGTGGGATATATCTCATGTGATGTGGAGGTAGGAGCAAAGCCACCCTGTGCTAAAGAAGATGTGGGAGTAGGCTATCCAGTTGATGGTGTAGTAGTAGAGACAGGTGCTTCAGCTGAATGAAGTGGAAGCATGTCATTAGCCCCATCTTCTCCATTGGACTCCTCAAGGAAGATGTTCTCTGAATCTTCTCCAACCTATGAACTTGCAATGTCTGATCTAGTCCCTGGACTAGCCTCATCAAAAGTAACTTCATAGGTCTCCACAATCTTGTTAGTCTCAAGGTTAAGCACACGATAGTATCGAGAATGAGTAGGATAGCCTAAAAAGATCCAATTAGATGATCTAGACTCAAACTTATCAAGGTTTTTAGATTTTAGAATGTAGCACTTGCAACCAAAAACTCTAAAATGAGACACACTATTTCTACGACCAAATCTCAACTCATAGGAGGTCTTGTTCAATGTGGCTCTCAAGTAAACCCTTGTTAGATACATAACAAGTAGTAGAGATAACCTTAGGCCAATACCTCATAGGTGTTGCATGCTCAAATAGCATAGTCCTAGCCATCTCAACCAGAGTCCAGTTCTTCCTCTCAATTACCCCTATTCTACTATAGAACTCTTGGAGATGATAATTAATATTCTAGATCATGCTTAGCGTAGAAGGAAGAAAAATGATGTATTCTTAAATTTAGTGCCATTAGCAGTCCTAATGACCCTAGGAAGATCAATTGATAATCTAATGGCCAACTCTCTAAAATGACCAAATACCTCATCCCTAGATGCCAGAAAGTTAACCCAAGAGTATCTAGAGTAATAATTCACAATGATAAGCACATACCACTTTCCTGCTATAGACTGAATCCTAAAAGGACCTAAGGTCCAAGTGAAGAAGCTATTCAGGACCATCAGTTATGACCATAATAGAAGGAGGATGAAAAGTAGCTACCATCTTACCATGTCTATAAGGAGAGCATACTAGATCCTTATGTCCCTTAAGCTTAGAATCCTCTAATGGCATTCATGCTATTGACCCTAGTCAAGTGATCAAATATGACGTGGCCTAACCTGTGGTGCGAGGAAACAAGATCTCTAGAATCTAAAGCCAGAAGGCACCTAAGCCTAGAAGAAGACTCCAAAAACTTAGCTCTAAAAACCTTGTCTAGGCTTGTGATCCTAAAGACTAGGTCTCCAAATTGATCAAGAACTCTACAAGCATTCTTCTTAAAGCTCACCTCAAGACCATCATCAATTAATTGCGAGATTGAAAGCATATTATACTTGAGCTTGCTTATTAGGGCCACATCCTTAAGCAATAAGTTGTCATTGACGGGAATGGTGCCCTTTGCCATGACAGTACCAATAGAAGCACCCCGAGTGTGATCAATTCATTGCTAGATGCATGAGTGAGAGAGGAGAACCATCTTGAATCTTTGATCATGTATCGAGAATAGCTGGAGTCCACTAGCCACACGTTATCCTTCATCACTCGTTGTACCTTATTAGGGTCGCTATAGAGTTCATCATCATTGGAGACATCATTGTCTCTCGCTATGAAGCATATGCTTGTGAAGTCCATGGTCTTCTTATTTCCTCATGGCTTGTCCTCATCATCCTTAGTCCCCGAGTCCACATTGCTTAAATTAAGCTGCTCGAGAGTGGAAAGGACTCGGTGAACTACCTTGCGGTAGTTGCGCTTCTTGGTATCGCATCCGGAGGTGGTGGATGTGAGTAGTGCTCCTTCTCCTCTTTGATCTCCTTTCCTTCAGTTTAAGGCAGTTGGCTCAAATGTGGTTCAACACACTACACTCATGACACCAAAACTAACTTCCTCCTCCTTTCTTTCTCATCACCATTATGTTGAGGGATCTTGTGAACTTTATGGATATCATCAAAGGAAGGTATAATAAGGTTATTTGTGCGAAAAAGCATAATTGAAGTAAATACTGTAAAGTAAGTACAAAAGCTGCATTGAATACAATATGTAGAAATAACATTTATTTAAAATAATATCGTTAGTGTAGGGCACTAATGAAAGAACCCTAATCTCAATTCCTAGCTAAGCAATATCATTAGCATTAATCAAAAGCAATAAACTTTATTACAACTTGTTGTTTTCCAACTCAAAGTGCATTCTCCATTATTTCATTAATAAAATTTACACCCTTTTTACAAAAATGATTTGTACAAAAAGGAGAAAGAAAACAAGCTAATTTCCAAATCTTCAGCCTGGGGAGCTAGTGCGTGTCCGTTCCTCTCATTTTGCCCTGCGATTAAGAGATCGTTAGTACCAGCCCAAGCTTCATTTCTTTTTAGCAGCTAAAAGGGCTATGCAAATAGCAATCCAAGGAAGAATAAAGTAAAATAAATAGGATAACTGCCGTCAGTACCCTTATCCCAAACCCGAAAGCCCAAAAGCCCACCAATTCTTTTGCTTACCTCAGCTCAAAAAGCCCACAAGCATATTCCATCTATTTCAGCCCACGAAATCCATCGAATTTCTCATTGACCGCATAATAATGATGCAGAGCCACCATTCGCACTGGAGGTCCTTCACCACAGGAGCACAAGACTCAGAAGAGGATAAGCACGCTGTGCCAGCCGCCTACAGCTCCAATGCAGCTCCAGATAGGAGGAGATCGAAAACAACCCCCCTACCATTCAAAGCACCCAGCCCCCTCCCTGTGCATTCACAAGGAGCCACAGGAACAAACACAGCCAAGGAGCAGACATCCCCTACTCATCACAAACACAACCGAGAGCCATCACAACCAGAGCTAGAGAGCATTCCCATCTTCTTCCATTCTCGGACAGAGGCCAGGAAGTGAAGACCGATGCCATCGCAGCAAGTATCAAGAAGGCACCACGAGGAAGAAGAGTCAAGTGGCCGCGGGGAGTGAAGCCGACCAAGACCAAGGATCAATAAGGCCATCAGGGGACCACCATAAGCTAGCCACGACCCCAACAAAGACTTGCGCACCTCGTCTTCTTCCTCGACAGCGACCGCGTGAGGACCACTGTTGACCCCTACCAACCGAACCTTTATGTCCTCAACCCGACAAGCAAGTAGGCCCACGGTTCCCCTCCCTTTTTCTCTTTCCCCCTTTTCTTTTCTTTGGTTTCATTCGGGTTAAGCCACACAACTCGGCACTACTCCTCCTTGGTTCAACCGGTCGAGCGAGGTGGGAGGAAGCCCTAGCCCGACCGGCGGCCACCATAGCAGCCGGCGGCCATCCTAAAGCCTAGGAGCGCCCTGGAGTGGAGTCGGCTCTCGGAGTCGAGAGACCCTCTGAACCCCAGTTCCGACACCGAGACTTTAGGGTCCCCAAAACTAGGTGTGGTGGGTAAAGGCGTTAAGAAACCATAGCAAAAAGTTACTCAAGTACAAGCAGGTAAATAGGGGTAAAGGAAGGGCAGCACCGGGTAGTAGTTGAGTAGCAAGGGAGGAAGAGTAGACTGAGTAGCAGCAGTGAACTCCATCGCCGCACAGCCACAGTGGCGCAAATGGACCGGCAACCGAGATGGCGCGTCCTCACCAAATCCGACAACACCTCGCCCAATCCAGCGAGCCACCAGCCAATCCCAACCATTTGAGGCCAGCAGTCGTAGATCCGGTGTAGTGCTAGCAGGCCGAGACCAGATCCGTCTGGATCTGGGCCGAGCAAGAGAGGAGCCGCCGTTATGGGGGTGCGGCAGAAGGAGAGGAGCAGGGGAGCGCCCAAGAGTGAAGAGGCGGCCGAGTAAAGAGGAGGAGCCGTGGGCAGTGAAGAGGCGGCCGAGTAAAGAGGATGAGCCGTGGGGAGCAAAGAGGAGGCCGAAGGAGAGGAGCACTCAGAAGCAAATGGGAGGCCGAGTGAAAAGGAGAGGAGCAGGCGGCGAGTCACGAGGCCAAGGGATAGCAAGCCGTATAGTGCTAGCGGGCCAATTGGAGGGTGCAGGCCGAGTAGCCGCGTAGCCCAATAGCCAGGCAGGCCGAGGGGAGGGTGTGAGCCCAAAGGAGTGTTGGGCCAGAAGGCCATTTGCTTCTTCAGCCCGTGTTATCATTATTTTTTCTTTTCTTTTTTGTGTTCCTTTTTCTTTCCTTCTCCTTTAAGAAAATTTTGACTCAATTAGGACGAGTACCCGTAGTTAGTTATATAGCTCATTCTGGGTAGGGTAAACAGTAAAATTTCTTTGTAAACCTATTAATCCTAAATAATTAATTTCTTATCGTGGTGCGTGCTGGCCGTGCAGAACCCGAACAAGATCAAACTAACAAGGCGAAGCCCGCTGCCAACGATTCCAGCGTGTACTACTACTCAGGCAAGCCTATTTTGATCATGCACCTAGTTATGTCAAATGTACACAATATTTTTTGAACAATTGATATATGTGTATCTAAGTGCATGGCAAACATTTTTTATAAGAGTAAATGGATAAAGATACTAAGTAAGAAATTCTTGAGAAAAGAAAAGAGGAGAAAAAGAAAGAGAAAGAAGAGAAAGGGCAAAAAAAGAGAGAAAGAGGTGTCAGTAATAGTAGTACTGCTGGAAGGAGCAGCCCGACTACGAGTATGTATATGGTGGGTAAAGGGGTTCTTGGGAAGGAAGAAGAGAGGGTAGGCGGACCCATTTACATAGGGATATTATATATGGATGGAACTGACTCTCACTCGGATCGGGAA
Source organism: Melocanna baccifera (assembly GCA_036346265.1). Taxonomy (NCBI): domain Eukaryota; kingdom Viridiplantae; phylum Streptophyta; class Magnoliopsida; order Poales; family Poaceae; genus Melocanna; species Melocanna baccifera. Next base: position 37,547,486 of record CM070676.1, read on the forward strand.
CCGTAAATGACGTGCCAACCATCCCTCCGTCTCAGACGGACAGAAAGTAGTATCCCGTTATGTTATCCATCTCTCCACATTGGGTAAGTAAATATATATGAGTAAAGAGATGGATGAAGCTCAGAATCAGTATCACAAGTCTGGAAGTGAGTAAGTCCCAGACGCTATATGCGTTAGGCGGAGTGTTGGACTGGGAGCCGGTGCCAACCAAACACTCTTAGAAATCGGTGGAGCCTAGGTGAGCGACCCGGTATACCGATGGATAATAGATGGGCTAGTGAATGGAGCAACGTAACTGGAGAAAAGTTGTGTGGAAAAACTAGTTCAGAGGGTTCAGAGTAGTCATGGGTACAATGGCACAAGCCTGCACAGTGCTTGATAAAAATAATGAATTCATGCTAGTGTTCATTATGGATCGTACCTCACTGAGTGAATAGTAGAGTTTTCCGAATCAAAAGATGGTAGTTACTTTCTTAAGACTATTTTCTAAGTATGAAGAAGTAGAATATGGACATAATGACATGAGAGGCATTCCAGTGCATTTGCTAATATTATACTTGCTGAGTACCGTAATACTCACCATTGCTATTAATTTCCTTTGTTAGACCCCACCTTGATCGAAGCATACTTCGAGCGAGATGAAGGGGCAACAGGATCTGTAGAACTCAAGGGAGAGGAGGATGATGACTTCGAGGAGCCGGGCGAGGTGGACTCCGTATACTTTGGCTGGGACGAGTAAGCGACCCAATGGAGTGGGTGAGAGAGCCCTAGGGTATCATTTTCGTATCTTTTACTTATCTACTTTTGTAAAACAGACTTAAGCCTCGTGGTAACTGCTGTAATAAAGGAGACAACATCTATTTTATTGTTCTGCTGCGCTACTCTGGTAAAGGCTTGTTATTTACCGGAGCAGTGTTCTACTGATTAGGCAAATAATAATTCGTACGCTTCCACGCGATTATCCGAGGGATAATGGCATGGGGTACCACAACTAACCTAACACTAACCTAACCACAGGTATCCCATCCGGACCATCTTTTCAAAAGGTTTCACATTTGTTCACAAGCTAGATTTTTATAAAACCAAGGTCTAATTTGTGAAAAACCATACTCAGCATGTTTATGACCGTGGACACAGCTATCTAGAATAGTTTGTTACTATGCAGAGGTATACAATTTTATCCACAAGATATGTCTTAGTGTTGTGCCATGCGTTAGCAAATTATCTTAGGTGTGCGGCTGAGAGTTCATGACAAAACTGTTATAATATTCCATTGCCAAATTAGTTACACCACCACTAAGATTTTACCACAACATGAATCCACAAGTTGGAGCCCCCTCTTATGCCATGTGAGACTTCTCGTGGCCTACGTCACGCTCACATTTAGCCTATATCACAACTAAGTTTGAAACTTTATAAATTACTTAGCTAGATCTGTCCCACACCAGACCAGATCGGTCCTTAATAGTATCCCACAGACCTGTCCTTAATTTAACTTAAGCGTCATCCGCAAACCACTTGTGCCTGGTATCATCATTCTATCACCGCCCATATCCGCTAAATCCTTAGCCTCGATCCGTTTCGATCAAACCAGCTCCAGCTTGACTTAAACCGCTCTCCAATGCATAGTCCACACGTCGTGGTTTTGATTTAAGGTGATTTTTGGTATTTTGATCAAACTACTAAAATACCTTTTGTTGACACAGTTATCACCATCATTTGCAAACAATCACTATGCTTACCACGTGTAAGTGTACCACTAGCTTGCCACGCGTCGCCAAGTCTCTCCTGTCCTGGTTTCACCGAACCACGGCTCACTTGGACCGTACAAGTCTCATGGTATCATCTTGCCGTTCAAACTCGTCTTCAACATTTCCTGCATTTCTCATGCCATGCTTGAGCTTACCGTCTCACCCGACATTCTCGATCATTCTGGATCTCAACTCCTATATGAGTCTAGCTTCAATCCTCACCGTTGACCACGGTTGACTCCAAACAATCCTGCACATCTAAAGACACAGAAATTATTTTTGGGTATAAGTTCTTCACAATTTGACACATGTTAGCCAAAGCATGCAGCATGCAATCTTAATGCAATGACCCTGGTCACATCAACTCAATTTATGACTCAAATATCAAAATCCTCAATTTCTGTCCAAAGCCAATCTTAACAAAGTGCGATCGTTGCAAAATTGCTTGACCACTCTGTAAAACTTACAATTGTCATCACAACATTAAACAGATCTTCTCACATGGTCCTTCATCAGTGACAACCTTTTAGCAATCCAGAAAGGAGGATATACTTTTTTCTATTTCTACTTCCTCTGCTCCTTTCTATACCAAAACTGCCCATATTTCTATGAGAAAAAAGCAAGCTCAATGCATGCAGACTTTTGCTAGTACTGCAGCTTGCAAGCACTACTAGCTTTGAGCAGCCAGTTACAGCTTTTGTGCCGCTAGCTTGTGAGCTTTATTGCTCGAGCAAGGGGGGAATATGTAAACAAGGCCACAATTCTAGGCCCTTGTCTTGAGGTGTGCACAGCATCGGTACAGGCTACAGCATAAAGATGGGTGAGATTTGGGCCATGTATCCATCCTGTTTGTCCCTCTTTCCACCTCCTTTCAGCAACAGACAAATGCAAGAAAACAACAAAAGGGTTGTTCCCTAGCTGCCTCAAGATCTAGTTTATGCATCGACGCCTCGCTTTTGCCTGTAGTGGACCCTTGCTCAACTTGCTCAGTTATCAAGGTATTGATCATTGAGGTTTTTTTTCCCTTTCTTTTATCTTTCTTTTCCTAGTTTTCGTACTGTTTGAAAATGAAGAGAAATATACAGGATGGGCTGCGTTTCATGATGGAAGTAGAGCGGAGCTGATGATTTAGCCAGTCCGTGTGTCAACGAATAATTGGATACATGCGCACTGTGCAAGAGCAAGAAATGAAGGTGCAATTCTGCATTGGAAGTACACATAGTTCAGGTTCAAGATCATGTTCTGATTATACAATTATTTTTGATGTTATATATAGTCTGAATTGACCTATCGTGTCATGAACTATTCTGAAAGCAGTCGAAAACATACGAATAACATATATAGATGCCTCTGCAAACAAACGCCGTAATTAAATTAGTGGACGGTGAATACACCGCACGCTGAATGCTGATCGACATCGTCGTCTTCCTCACCTGATCGATCGGTCCGGCGACGTCACGCCGACGTCGAACCCACTAGCTTCTAAGTGGGGCCGTCCCCGGCGCACGCGTGCCCCGCGCATACCTGGACACGGGCCCGACAAGATTCGGGTTACCGCCAATGCCTCGTGCAGGGCCCGAAAGCGAGGGTGCAATGCATACATGGCCTCACATCACATGGCCTCCCGCGCGGCCGCGCCATTAACCTGCACGCTAGTCTGCTGCACCACTACTGCTTCCTAGCTCACCTCGCTTTCAGTCGATCGATCGTCGATCGCCCGGCCGGTGAGTGGGAACGACGAACATGGAAGCATGCAGACGCGCAAGTACAGCTAAGGCTAGCGATTGGTGCCATGGAAGGAACAGCTTAGCTTTAGGCTTGCAAGTCGTACGTACGCGCGTCCTCCACGGGCCGTGCCATGCCGGCATGCCGCCCATTATCGTTTGCTAGGCATCTTTCTCGTTTTGGGTGGCCCCAAAAAGTACACGATGGTAACTGATCACATTTTTGCCCGGGATGATGGCGGGGGGAATCCGTCCTTGAATCGGAGGCAATGAGGCATGCCCGCAAGAGGACTAGCTTAAAAAAAAGGTGCCTGTTTCAGTTGATCAGTTCTACTCTTATCACTTTCTCGTTGCCCATCATGATCTCTCAGCAGCATAGATGCTAAATGTTTCATGATGCACGTGTACCACAGCTGCTAAAGTGGCAGAGATAACACCACACTCCTAGCTACTGACGCGCGCATGCCGGTTGACCATGTTCAGATAAGCATGTTTTGAGCACGGAAAACAATAGAAAGCAACCAAGGTCAATCCCTACAATTATGGATGGGTTGGTTCCGTTCCCAAACCGGAGTGGATCTAACAAACTCTTGCAACCACAGACACCGTCTTACAGCATAAATTAACTATGACTAATGAGCAGCATCTCAGTGAGTCAGTGCAGAGCCAAAAGCAAGCGGCTGCAAAAGCTAGCAAAAACTGCCTGACGAGTGACGAAACACTACCAAATCTCCCTTTTGGCTTCATGACACAACCACGGACCGGAAGCCCCTCTCTTCTTCCGCACGCAAGCTGGCTAAAAAAACGCGCAAGAGCACATCGTTGTCAAGGAAGACAAAAAGAGACGACGGCCTCCAAATCTCCTCCTGCTACTGCGTGGAACGGACAGCGTTAGTTAAGAGCAGGACGCAACTAATGCAAGGCCACCTGCCTTCCCAGTAGAAAACGCTGCCCTAAAGCTGGGCATTACGAGCAGAAATCCCTGCGAGATCAATGGCTTCTTGGTGCTAGATGACAAGAAGGGGTGCTACGTACAGGAACTAGAAGCGTACGTACATTGGGGAAAGTGACGCACTTGTTTATTTGGGTGTTCGTTAGGTGCTTGTGCTTTGGAGCTTTCAGAATCACTTGCTGAAGACAGCTAGCGTCATACAGAACCCTTGTAGTAAGCACCCTATCCTGAACTACTTAATCATCTGGTCGACAGGAACAATCCAGACTGGTCTTCTTCTCTTATGTAATCATTCGTTTTTGGCAATTTTATAGGCCAGTTTAGGAGCTTAGTTTATCCATTGGGTTGCGATAGCTTTCGATCGCAATCTTCTGACGGTGCGGTTGTAGCCATCTCAACTCCCCGGATTTAACAGCCATCGCCATCACGAAAAAAAACCTGGTGATCCGGTTCCGGTGAATCATTCAGGCTCTGCACAGATATTTGATATTTCCGAATTAACAACACAGCCCAGAGGAAGCTGATCCATACTGCATTTTGTCAACGTGAAGACAGGGCAAACAGGTGTATCAACTAAAGCTTGCTTGTCCATTCAAATGATACTTATTCCTTAACACATTCCTTGAGCAAATTGGCGCAGGTGGCCCTGCCTCAGGAAGACATTGACCTATCGGCTAATTTCTCTCCTCTCCTTGATAAAAGGCTTCGATTCCCCCGGATGCGCTAACGAATGGATCTGCTGCACCAAACGGTCTTGTCGTTCGTACTCAACACCATAGGAGGTGTTGACCAAACTTAGCTAGGCGTGCCTCACTTTTAATATCATACCATACTCGAGTGCTCAAGTGTTCAACGGTTGAGGATTATGTTCGAACAACATCATTACGAGGCACTGACCACCTCAGGTGGCATTTTCGGCGATATCATGGTAAATATTCGACTTACGTGAACGATAGATGGTCCTTCTGGCCATTTTTGACGTCACAATTCTAGCGGATGCAACATCACTTCAGACTAGTTCAGAGCCTAATAGCCGCATGCCTGCATGAGCATCTAAAAAAAAGAGAAAAAAAATATCTTCATGTCCGTTCCGGCCGAAAGGCCGAGGATATCCCGCCCATCGGCCTCGCGGCCGGGTCTGGCCTGGCCTGCTTGGGCTTGGACCGCGCGTGCCGTGGCGCCTGGGACGCATAGGCCGTGACTGGGGAAGTCGGTGATTCTTGGACGCGTACGGGCTCTCTGGGCTCTTCAGAGTGGGCTGATCGCCCCTTCGCCCTTCCTCTTTCTATTTCGTTCCCTCTCGTCATTCCGTTCCCGACTCGATCCCCTTCCCCATCTCTCTCTCTCTCTCTCTCTCTCTCTCTCTCTCGTTTCTGTCGCAGCGCCGCCACCTCCCGACCTCCGTTGCCTCGTATCCCTCTCCGGCCATAGCCAAGACATTCTTTTCCAGCGCTGTCCTTTACTCCATTTCCGCCGTCATCACCTCAACCACCCGTCACAAGCACGCAGCTAGGGCTAGAGTTTGGTGTGCTGCCACCTGGGTGGCGTCACCTCTCCCACCCGCGGCGCCGTCGCACCACCCCAACGCTATGCCTTCGCTCCTCGCCAACGATGTCGGACCGCCCCCTCTGGACCTCGGCTAATTCCAACAACGCCAGAGATCCACGCCGCCACGTCACAACACATCCCGCCCATCTCGCCAGTGGCCCGGCCTGGCGTCCTGACGGCGTCATCACTGGATTGTATCAGCTTGAATTTTTTAGTGTCGGTATTTGTGAATCAAACTTATTTGCTTCTGCTTGGCATATGGCTAGGTCCTGCTGCTTCTTGCTCCCAGCTGCATGTATGGGTAAAAAAAAGTGCCTGCGAAGCAAGAGTTGCGTCATTTGAAGCAAGAGTTGGCTCAATGAAGCATGAATTGTTTGATGTGCAGCCGTGTAATGCAGTCCTTTTACTTTTCAATTATTTTTCTTGTTTTGAATGGATGGATCCATGTATGTGTTTTGGCTTTCTTATTTCTTCCGATCCATGCCTATGTTCAGGTCTTTGAGAAAATGGAGTGTTACTTCTATCTGTCACCTGATGGATGAAATTGTTGTGTGAAATGTGACTTTTCAGATTGTGTGATTTAATTGTGAAACTAAATTGCTACCTGCTACTGCCCAAAGAAAATTAGAGAGTGTCTATACAATATTCGTATGTTTTTTGGGCTCAGATGTATCAAAAATTTTGGACGTTGGATCTCCATTAAACGCTTTAGATTCGGAGTACTCACATGTAAATATTTAAGCTTTAAAAACATGCAAATGTTGTATAGCAATTCTCAAAAAATTATCGTGTATCTGCCTAAACTACCTGAATGCATGCATTAGCTTGTGCCAGATTGCAATCTGGAGCTATTCAGTTGTTCCTGCTGCAACAATCAAAAACTTTTAGTGCTTACAAGTTACAACTCTCATTCAAGTCCACGCACACACACTCTGAAGCAATTTTCAGCAGCAACTTCACACTCACAACTCATCAGAACACCTGGCAATTGATTATAAATTCAATCTCACTCTGAAATTTTATATTCTGAAGTACATGACACAAACATGACAGTTGTAATGAATCAGTGGAATGTTTGTGAAATTATTGATGGTATATGCATGGTAGTTTTGTCTGTGAGGACGTCAAAACTTGAGGCATTTGTTTTCGTAAGTGAATTGTGAAAATATGGTTTGTGAATTGAAGCATCAAATTGTGTAATCTAAATGTGAATTGATTTTGTGTGGAGTGCAAATGAAAGTGTTTTAGTGTACTTGTGTCTCAGATTGATGAAATGCTGATTGCTCCCGCTGCTATCTGCTTGCATGCCAAATCAAGACACACGAGTTCAGAAATTTGAAATATGAAAGTATGCAACCATACTATTATGTTTGTTTTGTGCTGGCTGGTTCCTTACAATGGTGTAGGAAATAGCACCCAGCATTGTGCAAGAAGAAATGAAAAAAAGATAGAAAGAAAAGCAGGGGCAGCTACCAACAGCTTCAGTTGCATTAGTAGCATCAGGTCGCATGCAGCAGCAGCATTAGCAGTGGGGAGGGTGGCAAGTGGCTAGGTGCAGTGCAAGGCAGCATGTCGGAGGGAGGTCGGCTCGTCGCGTCTTTGGGCTGAGTGGAGTGGCACAGCAGGGCATCGCGTTGGAGTGGCAGCATAGTGTCCGAGAGAGGGAAGGAAGGCGGCGCCGGGGGACGGCTTGGAGATTGGCGGAACTGCAACAAGCAGAGGTGGACAGGGTGGTGTTCGCAGTTGGGCAGGAATAGGAGGAGGTGTTGGCTTGGCTACGGCAGCGCCGTCCGGTGCCTTTGTCACTGGGAGACGGAGGTGCCGCGGCGCGTCGTCCAGTTGAGAGGATGCGACGGGATGTGCCACGGCAGTGCCTTTGAAGATTGGGTTGGAGAGAGAAAGGGATAGGAGCAGGGGGTGTTTCGAAACAATGTTGCACATGTGGGGTTCTTTGCAAAAATGTGTAAGTACCATAGGGTGTTCTGCCCCGCCTCCATCTGTGCCATCCCTGCCAGATCTGATGACCATGATTGCCATTTACATGTTATTATTCAATCGTCCATTTACACATGATACACTGCTACTATGTATCTATCAGTCTAGCTATTATGTTATTAAAATAAAGGTAAAAGAAGCAATCATGTTCGTTCTTAAATAGCTAGAAATCTATCAATTATCTTATGAACACAGACAAAAGAAGACATCACGTTTACTCTCAATAACTACAGATTCCCCACGTTAATCGAAGGAAAAAGAGTGATATCCACACCGTCGATCGTAGTGAGTTCAGATTATAATGGTCTATATTAAAATAAAGAGTCAATATCAAATACAATCCAAAAATAACAGAAATTCAAATATAAAAATAAATAAAATTAACAATTTTATTCCCAAATGAATTCCTAAGTAAAATAACTAAATAAATATAATTTAGAACAAAAAATAAATACAAAATTAGTAATTCGATTTGTATACGAATTTCAACAAAAAAAATGAAATTCAGAATAAAAACAAAATTAAATTAATAATTTGATTTTGATATGAATTCCAAAGTAAAATGGCAAAATAACTGTAATTCAGAATAAAAATTAAAGAAAGATTAACAATTGAATTTATATACAAATTCCAACAAAAAATAATTGAAATCTGGAATAAAATAAAAGAAAATTTGTAATTTGATTTCCAAAGTAAAACCTCTCAATACCTAAAATTTGGAATAAATTAAATAATATTAGCAATTTAATTTATATATGACAATATGCTACTCGCTGGAGTTATCGAAGAGAAAAGCCAAAGTCAAAGAAGCTAATAGTTGCTACAACGAGTGGTGAGCGTGGACGTTGTTGAAGGAATCAATGGCCAAAGAAGCTCGATGATAGGGAATCCTTGGCAGTGAGGAGATGAAGCTTTATATTAAAGATGAGTTATGAATGATATAGGACTATCAAGTAGCTAGAGCGCCATCGTTGGTGAGGGGCACGACATCACCGGCAATGACAAGAAGATTCTCCAAATCATTAGATAGTGACTAAAGCAGATATGTCAGCATCAGTGAAAATGGAAGGTCACCACTGTTAGTAAGTGTTAGTGATATACCCTAGATGCAACATGGAGATGTTGTATATATCACATACTGTGTTTATGATATATTACTTTGTTTCTTGAAATAGACATTATCATTATTGATCAATGAGTATGTGACTTATTCATGAGACTCTTAATGCTAAAATATTACTATTTCTAAATGATCCCTGATCATATATCATATGAGGAACAAATATGATTCAAAGACATAGATCAGCATATGTATTGATTGATGATTATGTTTCATGGATCATGGTATGGTGATACCAAATCAATAATATGGACATGTGTTAGTGAACATATGTTGGATAGACCTGCTATGAGACACTGCAGAGATTTCATGTGTCATCAGTTGGTCTCAAGTAGTGTTTATGTAGAATCCTTAGACTTGAGATCATCATGGTTCCCAACATGCGTAGTAACTTATTTTGAGACTACTAAACACTACTCCGTAACTGGCTAGTCATAAAAGTAGTCTTCGGATTTGCCATAAAACATGTAGTGGGATGTAAATGATCAAAATAGAATTTGCCCCTCCTTATGGGAGAGATATCTCTGGGCCCCTCGATGTAATGGATTATGAAAGTGCATGGCCATGCCAAGGTGATTGAGGAGTCAATCATAAGTATATAATCCATCACGGAATCGAGAGAGTGAGTGAGCTATTAAGAAGATGACACAGGTCTCGCCTTGAGCTCAATCTATATCGTGAGGTAAAGGGATTCGTACATGAGAACATTACAGGTTCAGCCGATATGATCTTTACGTATACTTTAGGGTTAATATATCTTACTAGAGGTCGCTATTAACAGGGTGACCGGAAAGGTGTTTTCGGGTCATGACCAAGTATACGTGAACCTACAGGGTCGCACGCTTAACGAGTTAGAACACTAATTCGAATATGATTCGGATATGGGCTCAATTCGGATAGAGATCCGAATAGACTCCTATTGGGCCTCGGTCCACAAGGCCCAAGTGAGGATGTCTATATATATGGAGGCGAGGGGCTAAGGGGACACGCTCCTGTTAACCTCTAGCATAACCCTAGCCGCCACCTCCCGAGCCAAACCCTAGCCGCTCACGAGTGCTAGTACACTCGCGATCGGCGTTCCAGCCCCGGACGTGTGGATACCGGTGGAGGCGCCGCTTGTTGCGGTGTTGATCGGCGTCAACAACCTACAGATTGGATCCGCTCGTGGTGTGGTTGATCGTGTGGAGGAGACGATCTGTTCGGGACGATCGGCTACTTCCACTACTACCTCGACGCGCGTGGTTGGATCGGTTTTCAACTCTTCTTCCGCTGCGTTGCGCGTCTAGTAGTAACGATCCATGATCCTTCCTTAGCATGCTGTCCTGGTGTGCGCGGTAGAAAAGTTTTATTTTCTGCTTTCGTAGCCTACGCGCATTCCTTTAGTAAGAAAGCTACAACATTGAGTTGGCCAACGTCGAAGAAGAGGAGCGACAGACACAGGAGAAAAGGACATTGAGCATGTATAATATCATGCATGTGTATATACATGCATGCATCCATATAAATAGAAGCATGGATGTATAGATATAGAGGAGCAAAGATCTCAATGTATAGATGGAGCGGTCGTAGGGAATAGTCTTAGGGCCACAGGAGAGAGCGTGACGGGTGTCCCTAGCAGGGACCAGTAATGGTTGCACGTGTATGTGTGTTGATGTTGCAACGGTCAACATGAAGCAATAATTGGAGTGAACTAAAAAATAACTATGTGGTAGAGTATTACATTGAAAGAGGTAGCAACTGAGGAGGCTTGGAAAGAAGACACATGGTTTCGTAGGGCAATTGGTGTGCGAGGGAAGATAAGTTCAAGATATGTCATCCATGGTGTATCGGTGTATACGTGACAAAGGTACTTCAATACCATATAACTAGTAAGAAACTTTACACAAAATAGAGATACATGTACATGCATACATTTTGAAAAAAAGTACTTGATGGATGAAAAATAGGGGTATGTAGTTACATGATTCATGTATGATGGAAAGTGGCTACGTTTCTAAGAACACTAACAACTTATTATGTTCAATGATTTTCATTCATAAAAACTCATACTTTAGTTACGTTCCTTAGATTGTATTTTCTTTCAAGTTTCTATTATCATTTCTAATGTTTATAATGTCTTGAAAATCTAAATATTTTTCAAGATACGTAAATATATTATTAAATATTTAAGTTATATCATTTGATATTACAAATTTTAAAACTAATCTAATCGTGCAAATGCATGCAAGCCTACAAGTTTCTTCCTGTTATTAATGGGCAAAAGTATTTTCGTAAATATATTATCAAACATTTAAGTTATATCATTTGATATTACAAATTTTAAAACTAATCTAATCGTGCAAATGCATGCAAGCCTACAAGTTTCTTCCTATTATTAATGGGCAAAAGTATTTTTGAAAGAATACTGGAAGAAACTTTCATTTTCTATAATCATTTGATGATATCATTTGATATTACAAACTTTCATCCTATCCTTGCTTCTCCAACGGTCTTGTCGTGTTGAGTGGGTGGAAGACCTGTTGAAGTACTAGATATTTAATTTTTCTCTATTTTTTTCTCTGTTAGATCTAGTTGTTTTGGCCTGGTGTTCCATCTTCTGTGAATCACTTGCCATATTTTCTTTAGGCCATAATGGGTTTTCAATGGTGTGTCAAGCAACTTACCTAGATGATGATGATGGTGACGCCTCCATTGGAGATCACTACCGGGTAGAGTTGGGTACAAATAAATCTCCTTTGGTCTTATTTCCACAAACAACATTGCTACTAAGGTGCAAGAGTGACAGTGGGACAGGGACTAGCAGGAGCCACTCCTATGCTCCGTCTACTACCTATTTATACACACAAATTAGCACTAGAATCAGTATAAAATTTATCATTAGGCACACGTTATTATATACTTCGTACTACAGGGTCCCCTCTAAAAAATTTTTGGCTTTGTCATTGGGAACGAGTAATGCACATATATGGAAATACTTGACAATATAATTTTATTTCCTCTACCATGATCGATCATTAGCAATCATGCTAGATCTAGAGGCTTTGGTAACATGTTGTTCTCCCAGAGTGTGCAACATGAAAGTTAGGTACTTATGTTCTTTAACATTATGCTAGTAATATAAACACAAGCATCTTTCTAAAAAGTTTCATTTGGATGTTGAAAAATAGAGGATATCAATGAAAAGAAGAAAAAGGAAGTTTTAATAAAAGGAAAAGGAACATGAACCTCTTTCCATAGTTTGCTAAGGATCAAGCTGCAAATCTACCTGTACTTTTGCTTCTTTTTGTGTGAGGCTGCCTGTCCTTTTCCAAGCACTAAGTTGGAGGTATGCTACTATGCTTCACTCAAATTGATTGTACTCTTCCTCATCCACGACATTTTCAACTCCGACAATCCTTATTTTTCCATGAAGAACTACGTGGTGCTTATTACTTGTCAGGTCGGTTACATAAAACACTTGAACAACTTGCCTCGTGAGTATAAACGGTTCATCTTTGTATCTTGCACGTTCGAGGTCCACAGTAGTGATGTTGTACTTGTCGACCTTTACACCCCGTGGGAGTTAGACCCAACGGCACTGAAATAAAGGGATCTTAAAAATTACATAGTCAACCTTCCAAATCTCCTCTACAAACCCGTAGTACGAGATTGGGCCAGCGGTGTTGAAGTGCGTATGAAATGCATCTATGCGGACACCTGAATTCTGCATTGTGCTCTTTCTATTCTGATCTGTTGTATAAAATATGTGCCCATTAATATCCTATCATTGCCATGTTGCAATTGTAAACTTTAGCCCTTTTGCCAACCATTTGCAGCGTTTCACTTGACGACATCCCAGTAAAGGACACATTTAACCATTCATTGAACTGACGGTTGTGTTGTCTCATGATCCAAACCTTTGACTGGCCTGGATTCTCGTGACATAGCATGTCCTTGTGCTCTTCAATATACAGGGACACTTTAGTCATATGTTGCAAGACCGTGAAATGAGCTTGAATATATGTATCTAGATATAGAGTTATTGCTTTTCTTCCGATGGTCCCGATGCCCTCTAACCTCCCCTTGTGATGAGATAGAGGTACACCTACCAGTTCGACGTAAATCATGTAATCAATGCAGAACTTAATGACCTCTTCGGTTGCATAACCTTTAATGATGCTACCCTTCAACCAAGATTGATTGCGTACATATGACTTGAGAATTTCCATATACCCCTCGAACAGATACATATAATGTAGAAACACGAGGCCGTATATCTTTATCTTTTTCACAAGGTGGACAATGAGATGGACCATGATATCGAAAAATAACAGAGAAAAATATAATTATTTTAAACAAATAACATAGCCTCATGATTGTCACTCGAACCTTATTCGACAAAATACTCCTAATTGCAATAGGAAGCATTTGTATCATTAGCCTATGATAGTCATGAGACCGCATGTTAATTAATTTCAAATCTTTCACAGAAATAAGTTTCTTTATGCTGGCGGAGTGACCGGACGGAACTTTCATACCATGTAAACACTGGCACGATTCAGTTCTCTCGAACTTAGACAGAATGTAGCAAGCTAGGAAAATGTATGTCTAGCCTTTATCGGTCTCTATTGGTGATTACTTGGTTTTGATGTTCATAGCGACTAAGTCACAACGTGTGTTAACACCATCCTTTGTTTTATCACGAATATTTAGTAAGAGACCAATCAAGCTATCACATGCATTCTTCTCTACGTGCATAATATCGATGCATTGTGAACTTCTAAGTGCTCTCAATAAGACAAGTTCCAAAATATTGATATCTTCTTTCGGATATTCTCCTAACAGGTCCTCAACTTACGTCACTTTCCATGCACAACATCGATATCTTTGACCATATCGTAGACATCTTTCCCACTAAAAGGCCTTGGTGCTGAGTTATCCTTTTTTCATCAAATTATTTCTTCATCTTGCGGTATAGGTGATATCTTGAAACAAACCTACGGTGACACATGTACACAGTTTTACGCGAATTGTTCAACCACGCACTCTCGGTATAATCTAAGTAGTGTGGATAGGTTTTGGCTCATTTTGTACTCAACCTCGACAGTTTACCAAGGGTAGAAAAATCATTGATGGTGCAGAACAATGTGGCACGCAGAGTGAAGTTCTCTCGTTTATCCGCACCACATACATGTACCCCTTCGTTCCACAGTATCACAAGATCTTTCACTAGTGATGTTAGGTACACATCAATATCATTTCTATGTTGCTTTGGCCCTTGGATTAGTAGTGACATCAAAATATACTTCCGCTTCATACACAGCCAAGGAGGAAGGTTGTATATACATACAGTCATGGGCCAGATGCTATGTCAACTGCTCATGTTACCAAAAAGATTCATTCCATTTGTACTAATCCCAAACCTTATATTCCTCGGTTCCACAACAAAGTCTACAAACATTCTATCGATGTTCTTCTATTGGGCAGAATCAGTAGTATATCTTATCATTCCATCTTTCTTACGCTGCTCCGAGTGCCAACGTAGCAATCTTGTATCCTTTTGGTTTGCAAAGAAATGATTCAAATGCGAAATTATAGATAGATACCACAACATTTTAGCAGGAGCTCCTTACTTCACCTCGATACCCTCCCTGTCATCGGAGTTATTTTTACGCTTGTATCGGGATGCTTTTCAGACTGGACAAATATGTAAGCTTGCATATTTTTTTAACGGTAGAGGATACAATCATTCAGACATGCATGTATTCTTTCCACTTCCATTCCTAATAGACAAAGAATCTTCTTGACTTAGTAGATAGTTCTCGGCAATACATTTCCCTCTGGAAGGATGTTCGCTAAGAGACCTAACAATGCTGTAAAACTCTTGTCAGACCAACTATTGTTTGCTTTTAATTTCAGCAATTCAAGAACGGATAACAACCTTACGTATTGCGACTTGCAGCCCGGGAACAAAGGTTTCTCTGAGTTCTCCATCAACCTTTCAAATTTACCAAACTCCTCTCACTATAGTTCTCTTCTGCATCGCGTAGCATCTGATCCAGATTGTTATCTTACGACCTATTCTCATCGAAAGCACAGTCCACAACCGGTATATTGTTGTCTCACTCGATGATGTTATAACTACCTTCCTGTATAATCTTCTCTTCACTTTGACTGGTCCAACTTGTATACCCCTTTTTGAAACCCCTTCAAATCATGTGAGTTTCGATCAACGCTGAGTTGGTAAACTTCTTCAGATTATCACAACCAATGCTTTGACAATACATATATTCTATTCCCTTCTTCAACATATCTTGCTCAGCTGCTCTTCTAAAAGCCGACACGCTATTAATGTACTTTCGGTCCATCTACGCTATACATGTAACAACTTAGCTAGTGTCAAATTGGATTATTAATGCTACTATTGCTAACCATAATTATCAACTTGCACACATAATTATCATTCACCTTATAATAAATTGTCTATATCTAAATTAAGTAGCTAACCACGTATTCATGAAACAAACTACCATATCTCTCTAAATCTAGATACGTAGCTAGATATAAAAACCTAACTATCATCTCTCTATTACGTACAAGGCATATAACTTATTAGAAGCAAATGTTAATATCTAATCACCAAGAACAAATCGATCTACAAACGGTATATTTTCACCAAACTCTCCAAAGCCGACCGCCTCCTTTAATGTAACACAATGAAAACAGATCTGTTGAGATCACACTGGATATATAATACGTATCTCAGACGGTTCCAACCACAAACCATCTGTGATATGAAACTATCGTCTATCACAGACGATTTGTATTAATAACCATCTGTAAACTATCACAGACGATTATTTATACAAACCGTCTGTGATGTCTGTCATTATCACAGACGGTTCGTATAAATAACCTCTATGAAAATATCACAAACGGTTATTTGTATGAACCGTCTATGATAATTACAGCACAGACGGTTCCGTATGAATCGTTTGTGATGTAGCCATCCAGTATAGCCTCTTTTATAGTATTGCTATGGTTGCATTCAGATTTTACAGGACTCATATCTTGCACACAACAAAAGCATGTATATCTGACTCTCCATATTGGCATCTATGTACTCAAAAACAAATTATAAGCTTGACGAGGATTAAATAATCTATTAAAGAGCCACTTTAATACGTAATCAAAACCTTTAGACCAGTGTTATAATAGCTTATGCTATAACAAGCCCAGAGTACCCCCAGGTTGAAGAATAATTGTTTCTCTACCCGACTAGCTACTACTTGGCCAACATATGGGTCTCCCTTGTGGCGATACCTTGTACGGTTAAGGAGCAGAACATGTGCGCTCCCACTCTCTCAACTGCTCTACGTTCGGTCCTGTATATCTGACAATAACTACCATATGGTTATTTCCGGTGATTCTCCCTCACTGACAATAACCGATCGACGGTTATTGCTAGGCTTATCTCACCACCAACAATTTTCTACACGTGCAGATGGAAGGAATTGACAAGACATCTGTTCATGCAAACAATTGACGCCTCTTCAATGCTATTTAATACTCTTACCCAGGAGAGGACAATACACAACCAACGGAGGGACACAACGAACGGAGAGAAAAAACAACAACAACAATAGTAAGTTTATTCTGCTTTAGTGTAAGTAGTATTTTCTCTGTAATCGCTCATCAAGAGCAAGTTGTAATCCCATTAGAGCAAAAAAGATCATTTTATTTTCTTTATTCATCTTTCTGTGAGGCTTAATTTTCCTACTATTTGTAAGATTGATGGTTTAATCATTGACAAAACTTCATTCAAGATGGAATCTATTCATGCAGAGCCAACTATTACATAGGAACGAAAATGGGCTCTCATCGATTGCAGCTAAAAATAGTAGACACAAGATCAGTATTGTGCCCCCAAATCCAAAAAAAAAAAGTCTACATATCAATGACTCTATCACAGCACCTCCTACTCCTTCACACTGTCCCCATGACCTCTCCTCTCAAGTAAATCCAAAACGAAAGAAGAATGGGGGCTCGAATACTGCACGTCAGTCTCCGACGAACCTCCCGATTGGATGCCGATGAAACTACGGCCGGCGGGATGTCATCGGTTTCTTCGATACACCATCTACGTACCTTTCTCCACTCACCCTCCCCCTCTCATTCCTCGCAGATGGAACACAATTCAGTGGTCAAATAATCAGCTTAGAAAGTCCTATCGGGTAGTGCAAACCGTTTATGTTTTCGGGTCCATTTCCTTCCATCACAAAGGCATGATCTCAAAACCAATTCAACGCTTAAAAATTTGGATGAGTTTTTCCAACAAAACACCAGGGTGACAACTATAAAAAACCCTACTTGCATATCATATGCTGTTTGAAGTCTGTACTTACTAGCTACGCATATTTTAGTAGCTTTATCTGCACGCAGTTCGGGAAGCAAGACCTATGCCACCTTTCTCTCTCCGCGCGCCTCCTCTCGACATGACCGTAGGGTGTAACGACAATGTCCTACGTACAACGCACACCGCACTGGGTGCTCGTACGTGAGTCGCCGGATCGACGTGCTGGCTGGCCGGCGCAGATGCTTGGGCACGGTGCGCGAGCATCCATGCGGAGGTGGACTGTAAAAGGAGCTGCACTTTATACGCATGCATGACACTTTTGTGCAGTTTCTTTTCGTTGATGGTGCCTTACTGTCCGTTTGTCAACTACTGGCTGTTGATTGCCCAGTATTTTCAAGGTTACGTATCAAAGTATCAGACAACAAATACAATGCATGCATTCTGTTGGCTCATATGCGGCGTACATTACTAATATGCATGGTATTCCCTGGTTGCCTGTCCATGCATGTGTATTAGCTGGCCAGGCCTGAACTTCTTATTGCCATATCTTAAATTGGGAAAAAAAAACATGAGCACTAACCACGGGATTAACAGCCCACCATCCTGATGTTCCTCCGGAAGCAGGTTGAATGCTTTGGTGTTTCCCGTTCGAACTTCCTCGTACTATTGTTCAGGCTATAGAGTAATAGACCAATAGTGAGTTGCCAGATCACTTCCGTGCAAGCTTTGAATATCTACCGTCCTTTTTCACTTGTGCATGCGTGTCAGCGTGACTTCCAACACCCACTAGCCAGACAAAAGACAAGACGGAATTGTCCGGTAGCAAACCTTTGCATAGCGTGTTTTTTTTTCTTGTTTCGACATGTGGCCAAGGTGCCGTGGCAGTGGCTGCGGAAAAGCTTTCGCCACTTTGTACTTGTTTCTTTTTCCATGGAAATCATACTTTTTATCTGCATTTGGGTCCCGCCCCGATGTCACTGCTATATAACACAGCTTACTACAGTACTCACTAGCGAGTCAGTACTCAGCACTCAGCATGCTGCAGGGCAAAGTTGATCGAGATCTCGATCCCCCTCTAGTTCATGACATACGCTCAGTGGAACTTCTGTTTCTAATTTTTGGTTTTTAATTTTATATTTTTGTATTGTCTATAATAATATAATTTTTAGATTTAATTATATTAGAAAACTATCAATAGTTACAGTAAAAAATTAAAAGTTCAAATAAGCAGCACCAGCATTAGCTCAAAATGCATGCGGGGTGGTGTGAATAGATCGGACTATACGCGATATGGCGATGACTACCATACAAGTCAAATATGTACCTGGCTTGCTACTGTATCCTAGGTAGCCTTTTTCTTGATAAGCCCTGTTCTTCGGTGCCGGTTTTACTAGGGCACAGTAGAGTAGTTTCAACTTTCAAGTGCGCTGTTAACAACAGCATTGAACCTGTCTGTCGCTGACGTTCTGGTGCCAGATGGCCGGCACGCCGAGCAGTGGCATTGACTTGGTTTGCGATGAAATGTCTTGCACGATCTGCGGCATTGTACATAAATTGTGGGTCTGTGCTCCCCGGGACAATTAATCCATCATGTCCTTCAGAATCGAGACACGTGCCTTTTCATTTCACACTGACACGATGTTACTTGACAAGGAGGGATGTTCCAACGTCTCTCTTTTCCCCTACTATTCTTTTCCAATGCCTTGAAGATGCAGAAATCGTTACAAAACCACGTTGCCTCTGCTAAATTTGACTTTTTTTAGTAGCCCATAGTTTTTTTAAATTGTAGTGAGTTATTTAGTACTATAATTAATTACTGATAGCTTTTTTAATGTAATTAAATTTAAAAATAAAATAAAAAATATGTTAATCTATCATAAACAATGTAAAGAAATACAGAAAAAAAATAAAAACAAAAAATTCAGAAAAGAACGAAATTAAAAAATAATGAACTAGAAACTAAAACTAGAAGCTGCCGAAACAAAGGGACCTTATACAATAGGCATGTGCATACGCTAGTCAGTGCACCAGGCACAAGCTTCATGGAAATTTTGCTCATTGCCAATGCAAAGATGTATAAATTGAAAAATAGCATCTACCATGAAGGATGATATGTGGGCCATGGGTGTAAGGATCGGGGGTGGAATCTGAATCCCAACAGGAATCTAAAGCTAATGGGGGTTCGTTTTAGCGATAGCTTTTGTCTGAAATTTCACTGTAATTAGCTTTTTTACTGCAGCTGATTTAACTTTTTAGATATAATTAAATTTTTAAAAAAATATAAAAATAGAAAAAATATGTTAGCCCATCACGGACAATACAAAGGAACACGAAAAAAAGAAAAAATGCAAAAAAACCCAAAAAATCTTAAAAAATTTAGAAAAAGACAAATTACTGAATAATGAAAAAAAAGTTAAAACTAGAAGTTGAAACTGAAAAAAAGCTGAAACGAGCGGGTAAATCACAAGAAATTGGAAGAACATGAATAAATAATGCAGTAGGTAAATTGGGAAAAGTAAATGACATAGAAATAAACTAGGGTTTCAGAGATATTCCCCGATACATCCGGCAGTTGCTTATAAAGAATACGCAGCTGGCGCCAGTTGCCACGAGAGCCATTCGGCGACAAAAACACAGAGTTTTTTTTACGTAAAAACAGAGTTTATAGTATTGATATTACTTAACACTAAACAGTAATTACTATAACTCTTATGAGCTGCACGATATTGATTGAAGAGGTACGCGCTCTCCTCAGCCGTTGATCCTTCGTAACTAAGCTTGTTGTATTCCTAGCCTTCAGATCATCATAATAAAAGAGCTATCCTGACATCTCCTCCGTCCAAGGAATCCCCACCATCTACTCCAAATCTGATTTGAGTCCGATCAGAGTCTGACAATGGGCCACATGTCATACCACACCAATATTATTTTCCAACTTGTGAGATCTATGTAGTGTTACTGAGCAAACTGTTGCAATTAGCAATCGAACTAATCAAGCATGGACACATCATTTAAAATATGCACACCTAAATTCATCATTGAGTTCAAATTAAGGCTGTACTTATTTTGGCTTAAAGTCAGATTCTGCTTCTAATTCTATTTTTTTTTCACTATTCAGTAATTTCATCTTTTCTGTTTTTTTAGATTTTTTGGGTTTTTTTGTTTTTCTTTTTTTCCATATTTCTTTGCATTGTCCGTGATGGACTAACATATTTTTTCTATTATATATTTTTTTAAAATTTAATTATGCTAAATAAGCCAACTCAATTACAGTAAAAAATAAATCAGTTATAGTAAAAAAACTATAAATCAATATTAAACTGAGCGTTATCTAAGATTCATGAGAATTCAATGAACTTTGAAGTTGCTGCCAGAAATTGCGTTACCTTATTTTTCAGGAAGGTTCGAAGTGGCTAGATTCATGAAGCGAAAAATAAGCATATGGAGTACTAGTAGACGGTGGAAAGACCAATTAAAAAGAATACTGTTTGCAATTATTGTAGCCGTGTGTGTGTGTATATATCTATACACTATTTGAAGAGCTATCGAAGTATTTAAGTACGAGGGGTGCGCATACATCGCATTCTTATGGAACTATGGAAGGGTGAAATATACACACACACACGCGCACGCATTTGGCCCTAGCTCGCAGCATCATCATAAGAAATCAGTCGTTGCGTGCCCACCATCCATACTCTGTCGGTAGATGGCCCGAAATCCCCACGACACGAGCGTAACGCAACGTCCGTGGTAGACGTGACGAGCGATCGATGGAGCTGCATACCTACGTGCATAGCATACCGATCATTCACGTCGATCGTCTAAAGGCCGGCCTGCGTGGCAGGGGCGCGAGGATCTGTTACATATATGCACGCACCAACGCAGGGAATACGCTGCCTTTTCTCCATCAGATGGCGCCCCGGGCGCGCCCCACGACGCCGACCTTGTCGGCAGATGGCCAGGACGGCTCGGGACACTGCTATGCACCGCGACGCCGACGCAACGTGCCGGGGTCGCCCTCGCGGGCATGGTCCTCGCGTCAAGGCCACTAGTGCTCCAACAACGACGCGACACGAAGCTCCGCCCGTCGGCATCGGGCCGTGGCGACGAGACGAGCGAGCGAGCGAGCCAAAGCCTGTGCGCGCAGCGGGCATGCACGTTCCACCGGAGGCCAAAGTCACAGGCTCGGCACGGCACGGCGGTCCGGCTCCGCGAAAGGGACCGCACGGGGGGCACGTATAGCGAACATTCTTCCTGTAGCCTTTGTAGGCGCTGGACCGCAGCGGCGTAGGTTAGGGGCTCGGCCGGGCGACGGATCGGCTCGGCCGGGCGATGGTCCGCGTCGCGCGCGAACGAGACGCACGGGTCCGCGTCGCGGAGTTAATGCCGTGACGGAGCTGGAGGAGCCGCGTGGAGCCCGTGACGGGCGCGGCCCGGAGGGCACGTATGTACGCGCGGCTGCGGCGAAGGAATTTCGCGGGCGACAGGGCCCGGCCTGTCGCCCGTCTGTGACAGCGGACGGTCGGCAACGGGCTGCAGTGGTGCGTGTACTCACTACTGTATAAAAAAAGGTTATCCTCCACCTTATCACTGATGGTTTTATAAGATAGGCTTCGTAAGTCTCACACGATAGAAAGAGTTGTTTGTGATAACTTATTACAAATGATTCAGAGCAAAAATCATTTATGATGATCTACTTATCACGTATTATTTTTTATCTAGAACTGTCTGTGATAATATTTCAACTTACCAATTCTCGCCGAATTTAAATTTTTAATTCATCTCACTAGATTTGCTCTTTAAAAATAAAAGGCTCAGCTATTCTTCTCCTGTTCTCACTTCTCTACTCCTCTCCTCTTTCCTCATCTCTCTTCTCACTTCTTCTCACCAAATTTTCCCTTCAAAATAGAAGGTTCAGTCGGCTTTTCTTCTCATCTTCTCCTCCTATACCTCCTCTCCTTTCCTTACCTCTTCTTCAATCCCATCCATTCGATTTTGTTATAACTTGGATGTCATTTTTACCGTGGTTTAAATGCCCAAAATTTGGCTAAATCTACATTTTTATCGTGGCTTAGATGCCTCAAATTTGGCCAAGTTTGCATTTTTACCGTGACTAGATATCCAAAATTTAGTTGTAAAAATGTCTGCATTTTTACTGTGGCTTGGATGTCTAAAATTTGGTTAAGCCTACATTTTTATTGTGGTTTGGATGCTCAAAACTACATGCGGATCTAGTTTCGAAACATCTATGATAATAGATGATCACAGATAATTCTAATTCTAAACCATCTATGATAACGGGTGATCACATACGTTTTTAGTTTTGAACCATATGTGATACGATTTTTATAGATAATTTAAAAATTACCTATAATAACTTGTATTATTATTAACTCATAAAATTAGATAATTCTATAACGATGGTTCTGAACTGTTTACATGAACATTTATGTGGTAGCGAGTTCAGCGCGGTCCGCGCAGGGGTTTGTCTTGCCCTGCATTATTGGTATCCGCGCGCGCGATGCACGTACGTACCGCGACATACTGAGCTACTGATACGTATGTGGTACTCGATCGTGACACTGATGGTTAGCACTGAGTGCGATTTGATGTTTTGTTTGCTTCTATATGGAGCCAGCCGTGGTCAAATCGCTAAGGTTCTTTCGGCGGCACTGTGGGCTTGGATTTAATTCGTGCAGCTTCCGTCCATTCACTTTCAGTGCGACGACGGGATCCAACTCCTGATCATAGGGTATTGATTTTCATCTTGCCTGAGCAATTTCCAAACTTTACACGTAGTCAACATTGTATTTGGAACTAGACTTATGGATCAAACACTATCGACCCTTCCTATCAGCAACCCCGGGTCAATACTTTTGGGCCCGCCTGGCTGTAGCGACCTAGTTAACGGATATAACAATAATTACAGATTATATATAATATTATCACGCAGGGCTAAAATCTTTAACAATATTATAAGTGCTTGAATATTACAACATTAAAGGACACAGTTCTAGTCTAACTAATAATTATATACGTACTAGGAAATATATAACATATCTTAATATACCTTGAGAGTCGTACTCGAGCTGCTAGTGATGTTCTACTCATCCCATGTCTCATATAATGGCGTCCACCTTATACCAGTCGTACTCAAGATTATCTCCCTCTCACTTGGTATAGAACTCCTCTGGATAGATATCCTCCACACCGAGGGGAATTATGGGTTAGCTAACATCTAAACAAGAGAAAATTAATAGCAATAGTGAGAATGCACTTTTATGATCATGAGCTGACATCCCAGTGAATCCATTCTCACCTCATATTATCTTAAAAATAAATAATTTTATGTTGATAAAGAATTTTGGATTGTTAATTTAGAAATTTACTGAACACTCGCATAACTAGATAGAACATCCATTTGGTTTCGTACCTCAAGTTGAGGAGACAAGCGTAAATTCAAGATTTATTTAGCATTGCGCATGTTTATATCACTTTACCCATATCACAAACGGTTTCCACAAGCTTCAGAAATTGCTAGCCATGCCCTCTGAAACAAGTAGATCAACATAGTATACATCCAATTCACATTCATTCATTTCAGAAACAAAAATATCATTTTCACAAATCAATTAATTGAAATAAAATAAATTATCCATTAACAAATACACACATGTACAATTAAGATCAATCTTATCCCAATCAAATTCATTCTACATTATGGAATTCTCCATCTGATTTTATGACTTTAGATATAAAAAAGTATTCACACTCTCCTCGAATTTGTGCGAGTTCGGCCTGTTCCTATTAATGTCGTTGATTGTTGATCTTGATAAGTATGAAATATAACTTGATAAGAATATAGGAATACAGCGATGGGCGCAACCTGTTCCATCTGATAGGAATATAACTTGATAAGTATGAAATAATTATTGCAAGATTGACAAACCTAAGGATCGTTGATCTTCGAGGAATCGAGGAGTAGTTGCATATGGCGGTAAACATAGAATCCACATGTGTTACCCAATGGCTGCTGGTGGTACTGCAAAAATAGAATTTGTTAATTCGAAAGGCATTACTACGAAGTGTTATATGTGATTAATGTGTACTAACGAATATCGAAAAATTTTGAACATATCGCATGGCGTTGGTCCCTCCCTTCGATTTCCGTACCTTTACAGCGTATGTTGCGAACGATCTTTGTGATTCCAAAAAGTTTGCCTTAGTCATTCGGAAAGAAAGAAACACTACAATACAATTATGTCTGGAGAAAATATATTTACCTATCGATTAATTAGCCAATAACTGTGAAATTGGTTTTGTTCTTTTTTAGGGAATCAAAGTATATTATCTTATTCCATTTTGGTATAATTACAATTAGAATTCAGTGGAACCTACACAGGTATGTCGTCATGGTCATTAAACCAAATCTCGTATTGCTTATAAAGTAGAAATTAACAAGTATAGCCACTAGTGCAGCACTTATCTCTGATTGTAGGGCATAAGTATAAATTTCTTATTGCTATGAGCCACCAATGCCGTTGTAATGTAATTCTCGACGAAGGATGCATCCTCGTTGATAGTATCTATGGCGACTAAGCGTGGATCGAGAAAACAAATAGGTGATTTTGATAATCTGGCTTTAGTCACCATGTATCTATACACACACAAAAGCAATAAGTTATATATAATATTTATCGGTATTACATGAACATAGACCATGTTTATGCATACTTAAAGTGTCTAGCATTGAATGAGTGAGGTGTCGAGGGCGTTGAATGTGAAGAGATCGAATAAATCCTTGAAGGTCACCGCAAATACACAATCATGAACATCATGCTGCAAATGATGCACCCTGGATTTTGCGATGAGACCTGAGCGCCGTTGTCCCTCCGGCTTATTAGCTTATTTCATATACCATGCATGTAATCTCCGGTAACTCAGTTCTAGGGTTAGGAGTCTTTCGGGACAATCATCGGCTCACCTAGTACGAATTTCTGGGCCAACGACAAGTAGAGGATATCATCATCGGTCTTCGTTTCAGCCACACACTCTCGATACCATCTAAGCAGTGAGTATAAGCTTTTTCCCTTTTTGTATTCTGGCCCGATAGGTTAGTAAGGGCAGGATAATTATTTATGGTGTAGAATAATAAGGAGCGTAAAATGAAGTTCTTTCATTTGTATGTATCTCATACTTGTACCCCTTAGTTCTACAGTACTTTTAGATCTTTCACTAACGGTGCTAGATACACATCAATATCATTCCTAGGTTGCTTCGGCCCTTGGATAGTATCGACAGCAAAATATACTTCCGCTTCATACACAACCAAGGAGAAAAGTTATAGATGTAGAGAGTCACAGGCTAAGTGTTATGTATGCTGCTCATGTTACTGAAAGGATTCATTCCATGTGTACTCAATTCAAACCTTATATTCATCAGTTCTGCACTGAAGTTTGCAAACCTCCTATTGATATTTCTCCACTGGACAGAATCAGTAAGGTGTTTTAGCATTCCATCTTTCTTTTGCTCCTCCAATGCCAATGCAGCAGTTTTGCTTTCTTTGGATTCGCAAAAAACACTTCAAACATGGAATTATAGAAAGATACCATGCCACCTTAGCAGTAGGTGCTTTCTTCACATCTATTCCCTCACAATTATCTGATTGATTCTCACGCTTATATCGGGATGCGTTACAGACTGGACATACATGCATGTTTGCATATTCTTTACGGTAGAGGATACAATCGTTTAGACATGCATGTATTCTTCCTACTTCTATTCTCAATAGACAAAGAACCTTCTTGGCTTTATATGTGGTTTCAGGCAACTCGTTTCCCTCTAGAAGTATGTCCGCTAAAAGATCTAGCAGCGCTATGAAATTCTTGTTGGACCAACTATTGGTTGCCTTCAATTTCAACAGTTCAAGTACGGATGACAACCTCGTGTACTTTAACTTGCAGCACGTGAACAAAGATTTCTTCGAGTTCTCCATCAAGCCCCGAAATTTAACATACTCCTCTCATTATAGTTCGCATCTACATCACGAAGTATCTGATCCAGATTGTCATCGTGCAGCCTATCCAAATCCGAACCCCAATCAACATCATCCAGCAGCATATCAATGACTTCACCAGCGATGTCATTATTACTATCTTCCTGTGTAGTCTCCTCTTCGCCATAACTGGTCCAACACGCATACGTCCTTTTGAAACCCTTTTGAATCAAGTGCACTTCAATCTGCGCTCAGTTCCTAAACATCTTTAGATTCTCGTAGTCCATGCATAGTAAGTACATCTATTCCACCCCTTATTCAATATGTCCTCCTCGGTAGCTTTTATAAAAGCAGACACACCATTAATGTACTCTTCACTCACATGGTTCGCAGCATACATCTAGCTTCGGTCCTATGTTACGCATATATATAATAATTTAGTATTAAATATTAAATTAATTAATTAGTATACCAAATATATACTACATGTATTTAGGTTTTGCTAGCTTAATTAACATAAAAGCCATTTCCCCGGGAACCAATTATAATAAACAATTTTGATCAATTTGGCCTGTCCACATGACGGGAACTGATAATACATGGCCAAGTAGATGTAAATTAAACCATCTTCAATTCTAGTCACCAAAAGTTAGATCTAAATTTTAATATAACGAGAAACAAATTATATTACTAACCATAGATAGTCAAGAACTTGATGAATCTTCAATTACTCTTGCCAAATAGTCTTCTTTCACCAAATGGTTTGAAAGTCTTACCTCCAACTCAAAGCAGCAGCCTAGATATGAAATTCAAGACAGAGGATACATCATCCACGATTCTACGCATAATTAATATAGTGGAATTATCACAGATGATTTTTAATACAAACCGTCTGTGATGACTTAATTATCACATACGATTTGTATTATAAACCATCTATGATAATTTACAGATGATTCAAACTAAAAACTATCTGTGATGCTTCACAGACAATTTTTACCATAAGCTGTCTGTGATATTAAATCTTCACAGACGGGTTTTAGCAATGGCAACAATACAAACAGTCTCTAAACTAAAACTGTCTGTGATACTATATATCATAGACGATTTTGTAAAACCGTCTGTGATATTACGTTTAGTATTAGGCTTCCTGTAGTAGTGTAAATACTTTATTTTAACTCAAGATAATCTGATCAATATATTCAAATATGTGCTTGCCTATGAATTGGTCATAAGGTCTAGTCTCAGGTGCGCTAAGGTGAAACCTTTCCTTCAGGCCCAGTTTGTTTCCTGCATTTAATGTGTCTGCTATGGTTTAATTTACAAACATAGAAGATATACTACGTCGATGCATCCCATGGTGATTCTCTAGGTGAATTTAGCCGATTGCGGGATTTACAATTAAACGCTATCTTATATTTGCCGTTCGTTTGCTAGTTTACTAATGTCAAATTATTCCCATTTAGTATCTATGAATAGTTACTGTCAAACTTTTACAGGTCAAATACTACCTAATTGATTAGGTATGAAATGATACATATATATATATATATATATATATATATATATATATATATATATATGTGTGTGTGTGTGTGTGTACTCAATTATATATATATACATGTATCCTTTACCCTTCCTCCTCTCTATCTATTTTTCAGCTGAATGGGCTTGACCCATTTACTCCTGATGCTCTCTCTCTCTCTCTCTCATTTCCCTCACTCACTTACTCACTCATCTCCTCTCATCTGGCCGACGCCACCCCACCACCAACTTCGCTGCCTCTCTCACCGACTCCCCGTCGTCTGTGACTGACTCTCTGGTGTCGTGTTGCCGACCTCTCCCCTAGCTAGCCCCCTCGTGCTCTACCGACGCGCCTTAGCTTTGCCTTTACCCCGGTCGCCGCCTCTGCCCATATCGGTTGTAGCCGATCCCTTGGCCGCCTCCTTGACTCTCCACCAACCAGATTTGGGCCCTAACACCGTGGATCTGACCCCTGGTCATTGGGATCTGACGCTCCTCCCTCTAAATCTCATTCCCCTTATCGATTTACTTTTAATCTTGTCTTTTACTTTCGATATAATCTTTGATTTGAAGTTTCATTTTCGTCAATAATGGAGGTTAAGGTGGTGGAGGTGGGTGAACTGGTTTGGCTTGCTGTGATGGGGCTTGGAGTTTCCTCACACACCAGGGAGTGTGGGGTGGCCGTTAGGTGGGCACTGTGGCTGGAGGTGAGCATGCCAATGTTATGGTTTGCTTCTCCTCTGGTATACTCTACTCCCTCCTAGCTCTCTTCCACTGTTCTAGACTATATGTGTGGATGCTATAGCTCCGGTGTGATGCATGTGAATGTGGAGTTGCATGTGCGTGTTGTCTGCGATATTGACCATAAGGATCGAAATTGAATGTGGGGAGTTTTTACTGCGTTGGTTAGCAGGGTAAAAAGGAATTCATGAATGATTTAGGTTTATTTCTAATGTCGAATGATGAAACCCTACGGCTGCGAGAGGTGTTGACTGGCTCCAAACAGTCTGGTATCTCAATGAGCGAATTGTCCATTTTGATAATCCTAACAAGGGTTCTGACGATAACTTGGCTTTCATTTATTTATTTTGTTCGGTCTTTTTTAGTATCATATTATTAGTTCTTGTTACAATTAATAAACACTGGTTACTCCAGCTTGTGCCCAATTTAAAGGTTCCAAAATATGTGGTTAATTGTAATTGTATATATTGTGCTCCATTGTATGTATGGACTGGACTGTATGACATCAGTGAGATGAGAATGATGTAATCGTGAAGTGTATGAATTTGTAATGTTTGAGTTTAGCAATATAATCCTGAGAAATATTATTTGTAATTGCTTCCTCTTTACTTAATTGTCATTTGGCTTCAACTGCGTTTGCATACACTTCAAAGATTGAAATGTCATGTAATTTCTTCGTTAATTACGCAATTAATTTCGTTGTTAAATCTTAAGATTAGCAACTACGGTTACTTAAGAATACGGGATGTTTCACCGGCTATCCTCAGGTTCATGATAGCTGGAAACCCAACCGACTGTGGGTTTAGACTCCAGATGCATGTGTCGTATGGCGACATTCCGGTTAGGCATTGATCAGATCTTGTAAGGGGTAGGGCCATAGTGTGGTCTCACGGTAAGAACGCAAAAGATCTTGCAAGATTCATACGTGATAAAAAGTGCGCCCTCTACGTATTCGACCAGACCATTGGAAAAAACACTAGCGCGGCCAGGTTTTGACAGGCTAACACTAAACAACCGGCACCGCACAGCACGTACGCATACACACAGAAGTTAAGACTTCTATATATCAACTTCTTCCAAGAAACCAAACCTCTGAAGCATATCAGGATGAATAAATTCAGTGGTCTAATGAAAAACCACACGACCAATCCCTATTGGATGAACGTGCCTGGGTCAGAACCAAGAAGAGGGTACATATCAAGACATGATACGTCTCAGCCAAAATAAATTCGTGAACAGAATACCACAACCATACCTTGTGTGGACGAACGGTCAGGCAACCGCCAAGAACCCACATGGTAGCTGACCTGGTTCCCTCGCCATGTGCCATCAATTTGGCTGCAACATGAGAAAGAAACATTTCGTCGATTGCAGCTTTTCTGTCAGGGAACAAGTAACCACTCCTCCAAATTAAATTATTGCTGGATATATTTTTTCATATATATATATATTTATATGTGTGTGTATATATATATATGTATATACACCCACACACACATAAATACATGTTGAAAATATTACGGTATAAACATATATTTATACTTAATTCCAATATATTACATAAAGAAATAAGCATAATATAACAAGCATATAAATGATTTAATTAACATATAATCATATGAACTATTAAAACCACATTAGAAAGAGACAGATGCTTCTACTATATATCATGCAAAATTCAGAAATCAGCACATACAATTAAAAACAACCACTTCCAAATGCTGATTTAACCATAAACAATAGCTTTGTATGAATTTAATTGCTCTCAGAAGGCTAGTTGCACAAGATTCATTCTTGACCGTTTTTGCCATGACAAAATGCAATCTTAATTATATATGTCAACTTATAAATTTGATCTTGAGCTTATAAATATGAATTTGCTATTACTGAAGAAAAGGAACATGAACATTATGTACTGGACATCAAAAGATATCAACAATCAATCAAGCATTCTCTTGATGGAATTAACATTGATGAATATAACATCGCAATGCTTAGATAATTAGCTACAGTTACCGGGCAGAAGATCACAAAGCACTGTGAAATAGTGACTTAACCAAGGATCACAGAGGACCGAAATCAAATCAATGTGTAGTAATTACATACAATGATGTCAATGACTAGTATATGCCAAATAGCAATTCTACCGAAAGCTCAAGACCTAATTTATATTGAAGATCATATATAATTTCATTGTAAAGTCATTTCATCATCGAGCAAAACCCACAAGAACTTCTTTGTAGTTGCCAACTCACAGATCAGAGGAGTATATCACAAAATTACAAAGAATCAACAGCCGGTATACTCACTGTGGCGGTGATATTCGAAATCACCGTGAAGACCGGAAGTGGCAAGGCACGCACGAAGCGCTGACCCAGAAAACCTAGAACCTTGCTGTGCCATGAAAGAGGATGATGGCACTTGGAGATACAGTGCCACACTCCCACCTTGAGAAGCCAAGGTAGAAGCCGAGAGTCGGGTGGACACCGCACAAGCCGACGAGCGCTCCGGCCAAGAGCATCCGTAAACACCAAGAACCAGACAAGATCTCTTCTCCAAAACCTCAGCACAATGTTCAACTAAACCACTTTCTAGAGGTTAATCCCCAAACCCTTTCCCACTGGCAGATCCAAGGAAAAAGGGCAGCAAGACCGCACAGAAAAACCCTAGAACAGCAATTCAGCGACCTAACCGATGGGAAATAATCCGGCTAGCGATTCTCAAGACTCAAGTCGGAGGTCTACCGAGGGAGGAGAAAGAAGGGAACTCACCAAATCGGGTTGCCATACAAAAGGGAGAGACCCACCTTTTATAGAAGAGCGGGGAGGAGGCTACGGGCTACGGCCAATAACCGGTGGCCAAAGCTGCCGGGTCGTTGGCGCCTCTAGCATAACCGCCCGCTCACAAGAATTGGTCGCCTAGGAGACGCGCTCAAATGGAGCGGCCCCGAAGAGTGCCCGAGAGAAGCCGCCAGATAGAGAACGCGAGAAAGTATCGCGCGGTGAGGAGTTGAGCACGGGGGAGGAGACACAATCCCCTCTCCCTTTTCTCTTTGCTCGGCCCACCGACAGGTGGGCCCCACCTTTTTTCTTTTCTTCAATTGAGAAATTACAAAATAGCCTTTGGTATACAACAATACATATATATATATGTATATATACACACACACACACACATACATACATACATACATACATACATACATACATACATACATACATACATACATACATACATACATACATACATACATACATACATACATACATACATACATACATACATACATACATACATACATACATACATACATACATACATACATACATACATACATACATACATACATACATACATACATACATACATACATACATACATACATACATACATACATACATACATACATACATACATACATACATACATACATACATACATACATACATACATACATACATACATACATACATACATACATACATACATACATACATACATACATACACACGGCTATGCTATTCTGCGTCTGTGCGCACTATATACGTCAAAAAGTTATTGTCATGTGTGAGTGAAGTTACTGTCAAATATATATAGAGTTACTGCTAGTTGTGTAGTGTTACAACTGATAGTAACTCTAAATGTGTTTGACAATAATTTCACTCACGCACAGCAGTAACTTTCCGACGCGCATTCTACACTTGCGCTCAAAATAGTAATTATATATGTGTATATATGTATATATGCATACATATATGTATATATATGGTTGCGCTATTTTGCATCTGCGCGCACTGTTATAACTAGCAGTAACTTTACATGTATTTGACAGTAACTTCACTTATGCACAGCAGTAATTTTCCGATGCGTATTCTACACATGTGCGCAAAATAGTAATTATATATATGTATATATATGTGTGTATAATTATATATACAACTAGACGGCAGCGCCACCAAAGCAATCAGATGTGCTGCCTCACGACAGAGTTGACGGCATTGTTGCTGAGAAACTTGGCTCACCGACATCGCCGCATGGCCGTGATTGCATCCACCGTAGGACCGGCCCTTATGCTTGACTACTACTACTTCTTCCCTATTCTATATGTAGAAAGGCTAACGAGATTTTGCAAACGGCTTTACCGCTTTAGCGCCGGCGCGGGAGCACGTTCCGGTCGACGGCTGAAGGGGTCGTTATGATGTGGTGGTGGCATTTCTAGTTGAAAGCTTAGAAACTGAACTTCAGTTAGGTGATCCGTCTATTAATTCGTCCCAAGTCACGGTTGGTCTGAAAAATAACCATAACCTGGGTATTCAAGCTTACCATGGAAAGGTGTACGGGCTTATATGTATGAAGCTTCTACAAGTGATTTTCAAGGAATTTGCACGATTTAGCCATTTTCATCAGATATGCCCCCAATGTAAGGACGAAAGGCTGTAATACCCTCAAGATAACTATGAGTGAAGTAACTTCCGTTCGAGATTGCTTGACGATCGGCCATGTTACTGTAAGATTTTGATTTTTTTTTATGAATGGAAGTACTGCTCACCTTTTTCTTTGGACACCAAGATACTTTGTTGTCTTGAAAAAATGAAGCATATATTAATCCGCCAGCTTCTATACTTAATTTTAGATGCCCGCACCAAGGGAGACATATCCTAAGTTGAACTCTAGACGGTTTGTTTATTCTACATGATACTGCAATTGCAGGCAAAAGTTCTAAAGAACGAGGGGCTTCTTGATATACAAAGCAAAAGCAAGCTGCTTTCAGAATCTTCTTACCAGTTACCAACATCGCAAAAGTGGCAAGGTATGTAGGAGAGACGCGAACCTAGACGCTCGTGAAGAAATATTTAACGAAGGCTAGTAGCACTAATCTTCCAAAGTGGTCATTGGTCATAGTCAGCTCCTACTTGTGCGGCTTTCGACGACCTAAAAAAATCAAACGCCTTAGTTTGTTTTAGCTCCAACTTCTATCTTCTAGTTTACTATTTCTAAATTTTATTTTTTTCTAATTTTTAACTATTTTTACTTTTTTTCGTATTTATTTGTATTATCATGATGGATAAATTTGTTTTTTATATTTTTAAAATTTTAAAAATTAATTATATCAAATAAGTTATTATCGATTATAGTAAAAAATATATCAGATATAGTATAAAATAAATTATAAATTAACTTATTTAAACGGAGCTGCACGCGCAAGTCTCATGGATCCTCCAATCAGAACCTCCTGGGGTGGTCGTGCACATGGAAGCACACGCACAGATGCACAATCCCGGATCACGCAGATAAATATGGAGGGAACCAAGCATTGGCGCTGCTCCGGGTTACATGTTTCTTTCAGGGGAGCCACGCAAGTCTGCCTTAATTTTTAATTAGATACCATATGACGGTTCAGGGGTTAGAACAACTAATCCGGGAAAGTTTGATCTTTTCGCAGTTTACAAACTGGAGAACAACATAACCCTTCTCAACATGGTTTCTAAGGAAGTGATATCTAATATCATTGTTCTTGATCCTGAAATGCTACACTGGGTTTTGGCTATGTTAATGGCACTTATGTTATCAAACAGGAGTGAAACACTACCCAAAGCTAACCCATAGTCCCACATAGTAGGGGCCTGTTTGGTATAGCTCCTGCTCCCAGCTTCTCAGTAGATTCTTAGGGAGCTGTACCAAACACCCTGATTCTCAAAATAATGAGATTCTGCTTCTCGCGAGAAGTACTCTCCAAAATAAACTAAAGAGGAGAAACAACCTTTTGGTGGATTCTCGTGGGGAACTATAACCCTTAAAACCAACTTACCCATTAAAGTTCCTAATATTTACCCGCAAAATGCCACTGGTATAAAAGGTGAATCCCACCCGAGCGCGTCGCCCTCCCCCACCCGAGCGCTCCTCGCCCCCTCATCCGATCCGCCTTCTCCTCACCCTCATGCGCCGCCGCCTCCCCCTTCCCCTCCCCCTCCCGCGCCGCCGCCTCGCCCTTCCTCTCCCGGCCCGTCGCGCCCGGCCTCCCCTCTCCCTCCCCTCTCGCGCGCCTCCCCTCTCCCCTCCCTCCTCGGCCACCCCCGACGCCGCCCCAGCCCTGGCGCCACCCCGGCCTCCCCCTCTCCCTCCCTCTCTCGCGCCGCCGCCTCCCCCTTCCCCTCCTCCCGCTGACCCAGCGCCGCCCGGCCCCAGCGCCACCCCTCATCCTCCCCACCGAGCGCCCCTCGCCCTCCCCCCTCCCTCCTTGGCCGCCCCCGACGCCGCCCTAGCCCCGGCGCCACCCCTTCCTCCCGAGCTCCGGCGCCGCCTCGGCCTCTTCCTGGTGATTTCTTGATGCATAAACTTCAGTAATGCGGATGTTTGTTTTAACATCTTAAAAGTTTACTGGTGATTATTGGTCGCAGATTGTTGACAAAAGTTTCCTAGCTCAAGTGCAGCTATGGATCATTTCAGAACTTAAGCTCAATGCATTCATAGGTTTTTTTAACCAGTCCAACTCTGATAGCAAGCTGTCCATATCATAGATTTTGTAAATTTTAACCAGTCCTGTGCTGATAATCCACGGAGCAAGTTGGAAACAACCAATTTTTGCATGCTCATGTATGCCTTCTCTTAATAAAATTATTCTTCTAAAATGTGATATCCCTTTGGAAATTTGGACTAACATGTATCTCATGTATGCCTG
The DNA here is from genome assembly GCA_036346265.1 of Melocanna baccifera. Taxonomy (NCBI): domain Eukaryota; kingdom Viridiplantae; phylum Streptophyta; class Magnoliopsida; order Poales; family Poaceae; genus Melocanna; species Melocanna baccifera. The sequence goes on from CM070676.1 coordinate 37,582,850, forward strand.
CTCTTAATAAAATTAACTTTGAACTTGATACAGTTCAACTTTTTTTAGATGATATAGTTGAAATTAGTTAGCATGCATCACCTGAATCTTCATAATTTACATCCGTTTTATTCTACAAAAATGATAACTGATGGATTTCATTAATGCTTTACTTTTCCTTTCCCTAATATTGACAATCTTATGTTGTGGAAATCCAATTATAGGTATATGTTTGATATGTCAAAGCTGGAAGTGAAGAGATAAGGACTTGAAAGGAGGACGTGTCGGTTGGGACAATACCTACATAAGACCATCATCTCCAAAGCACAGACGATTAGCAATTCATGTGTATGGTTGCAATTCGGACATCGCTGAGGCTGCCAAGCTGCAAGAGCAGTCATGGACTGCAATTGATGATGTTAAATCCCTAGAGGTTTCATCTCAATTTTGGATGTAGCCCATCATCTCAATTTTGCAATGTACAATCTTTTAGAAATTTTGTTTCCATTTATATCTGTTAGAAGCACATGAAGGCAAATACTTGAATTTGTTTGTATAAGGTGCATGATTTTTGTTGTCAAAACTGCAACTTTATGACTGCTATTGTAAATGGTTAGAAAATTGCAATGAGAGCTACATTCCAAAAAAGTTGGAATGGAATATTCAACCAGTGCGTTCATTCAAAATAGCCACGCAATTTTTGGTAATTGCTTGTTTACACTGAACCTAAACGCCCTCCTACGATCATTTAGTAATATAGCACTTCTCATTTATATTCATCAGTTTGAAATGAACAATATGGATTCAACAAATTTACAAGATTTTCTTAGGAAACATCCATACAACAATAGATAAATAAAAAAATTACAACTAGGGGTAACATAGTCTATTTCCCTCAAATCTCCTCTTTTATGAATCTGGAGCCAACCCACTAGCTAAATGCTTTTCAGAGATAGCTCTAGATTCTAAGAGAAGTGGATTCTTACAGAATCTGGAGCAGAAGCTGAAAAATGAGAATCTGGAGCTCTACCAAACAGGCCCTAGATAAGATCCAGAGAATCTAAGAGCAACTATTAGCAGCAACTACATACTCTACCTCCAATTTTGGATATTTTACTTTTGGGTACCTTTCCTTGACTTCGTCTTCTCCTTGTTGTGTAAGACACCATGCACGCTATGTGTAGATTGATTAATAGCTTCCCTTCCATCGGCAGGTCTCTTCCATTTTTGGCTCCTACCGAACCACACCTCACTTAAACCAACAAAACCATTTGATCCAACCTGTTACTTGAACATTCCCTTGAACACATCTCTTGACTTAACCATGTGCCATGTTTAAGTTCAACCATCCCACATGACCTCCTTGACCGTTTTGAACTTCAATCCATCTTGACCTAATCCTGGTTGCTCGTCGTTGACTATAGTTGCCTCCAAACTTCCCTGCACATCCAAAGAAAATCAAGAAATCATTTCTTGACATAAGTTCTTTCCACACTTGGCCCATGTTAGCATAAACATGCAACATGAAGCACAACACAACCATGACAAGAGTTCCAAGATCATCCCATGATTAAATCTCCCACAATTCCTAATTTTTAGAACCTAACCACTTCAGCGGGTATGGCCACACTCCCCATGCCAGTCGTAGTGCCAACCATTGGCTAGTACTATCGACTCTCACCCAATTCCAAGTAACAAGGGAGCAGTATGGCCGCTTGCCAAGGCCGGTACTACCGCCCTGGTAGTACCGCAAACCAAAACACGGTCATATCGTTACTCCAGTAGTACCACGATTTTGCACCAGTACTACTGGACTTGGCCAACCCAGAAAATAACCCTCTCTAGAAAATAGCTACCACCATCTAAAGATCGGTCATACCACATCTGTGGAAGTATCGCGACTACCATACCTGTACTACCCCGGCATAGAAGTGAAGCAAACAGCAAAGGGTATCTCACTTAATCAGTAAGTATATGCGGAAAAGGTCCTTGAGAAGTGTGGCATGGATAGGTGCAATCCCTGTCGAGTTCCTATGGAGGCGCGACTCAAACTGAATAAAGTGAGTAGCAGTCTACCAGTGAGTCGGTTATGTGATACAAGACCTGATATTACCTATACTGTTGGTTATGTGAGTCGGTTCGTGCAAAATCCAACAAGTGAGCACATAACAGCGGGTAAGCATATATCGAGGTATATTTGCGGCACTTTAAACTTTGGCTATCACTATGAGATGGATGGAGAAGATGATGAACCTCGTTTGATCGGCTACAGCAATAGTGATATGGGTGGAGATGTCAACGACCAAAAAAGTACAACAGGTGTACTATATTTACTTAGGAAAAGCATGGTTAGCTGGCAGTCATAAAAACAAAAAGTAGTGGCACTCTCCTCATGTGAAGCGGAGTATATTGCTGCCACTACCGCGGCATTTTCAGGGATTTGGCAAGGTTGACTACTTGGTGATCTCATGGAGAAAGAGATCAAGAATATTGTACTTAGGGTGGATAATAAGTCGGCGATATCATTATGCAAGAACCTAGTTTATTATGATCGAAGTAGCATATTGATACCCGCTATTATTTTATTAGGGAGTGTGTTGAAAGGGAGAAGATTGTCGTAGAGCATATCAACTCTAATGATCAACTAGCCAACATGCTGATGAAGCCTCTTGGACGCATAAGTTTTTGGAGATGCGAAAGAATATTGGACTTCGAGAAATAAAATAACAAGATTAAGAGGGTAAATGTGAGTTAAGTGTAATCGGTCGTCGAGTCGTAGTCAAGTAGAAGACGTATGCAGACCGGATACGAGTCCCTGTGTCTGAGTAGAAGCTGAGTCGGCCGTAGAGTCCAAGTCCAGGGTCGTGTAAACAGCCTTTACAAGGCCAAGCAGAGTCATGTAATCAAGCAAAAAAAAAGAGCGTAACTTAACGACAAGTTTCTCTTGATTCTGCTTTCGCCGAGTTCTTCTGTGCACGGCGAAGAGCTCCGTCAAGATCCGTAGGACCGACAGGGACTTGATCAAATGTTGTTACGCGTCGTTGTCAAGTGCTCGATAGAGTTTAGACAGGCGCATGTTCCACCGAGTTATGAGCGATTTGTTTGTCCATCTCTAGTCACACATCAGAACGGAACTCCAGTACGCGCTGGACCTTTGATGAGTGCACATGTTTGCATATATATTACCATGCAACTGGAATTACTGCAAAGGTAACACTGTCTCGATCAATCGTTTTATGCGATTTACAGTTAAGACATCCAGTGGTGTGGCGACATGCATGTAGGAGTCCAAAACAGCAATATCTTTGTTCTTGGCTCTTACCCGCTGTGCCTTGCGGCCGGGTCCGTCGGCTGTATGATCCCGCTGTCTCCGGGCGGTGATGTGTTCGCCAATTTCGCTGATCTTCTGAACGATCACCGTTAGTCTCACAATTAGACCAAATCAGAAGGGGATTTAAGCCAAGCCAATCAAGAACAGATGGCAAAGAGTACATTAAAAGAGATCACATGACAGTGCTCGATAGGTGAAGATGAGCTTTGAGCTGTAGGCAGCGGTGCTGGTCAGGTCGTTGGAGACGGGGTCGTTCTCCGGGAAGCGATCCAACTGCTGGCCTTTTCACAGGCACGTACGCCGTGTCGGCCGCGCGCTGCCGGCGCGTGTGCGTCTGGGGCGCGCTTCGACCGATGCGCTTTTGCGTGCTCTCGCTCGTCCGTCGCTTGCTGTTGATGCGTGTTGCTTCCCTGGGCTCCTACTGGTCAAGCTATTTCTTGGGCGAAGAAGTTCAGATCCCGCTGTTACGCCAAGTGGTGCTGAATCCAATAGAAAAAAAAACTAAAACTTTTTGTTACTGCCGGAGGAAGCAAGAACGCAAGATTCTCTCCTCTTCGGATTTGCTTCGGTGAATTGGTGAACGATCTTGTGTTTTTATAGCATGCATACGGTCACATATATAACGGGAACACAATTGGATGCGGATTGTCTCCACCGCTACAGGGATATGTAGATATCAAGATATGGGAGTGTGCAGACCAACTACTTCAGAGTTCAGTCCAAACTCCCAAAGGCCCCAGGTGGATCCCCGGTAGCAAGTAGTATATACGAACCAACACCAAGGAGCTAAGAAACAGAGCATCCGGCTTTGCAGCTAGTTTAATATGAACTCTCAAAAAAGTTTAACTGAACAGAGTGTTGGATTGGACGTGCTGTTGATTTGAGAATTTGTTATTATTTAATCCTTTTTTAAATTATTTTAAAGTTAGTCCCTCATAAATTTTATTTCTAATTCTAACCCTTTTAGCCACGCTACCTCTCGTAGCGTGGCCAAAACATTCTGTTACGCCACCCATAGAGGCATGGTCAAAATTGCTATGCAAACCCTCGGGTACTCATCGTGCCACTTGCGTAGCATTTGTCACGCCGTAACTCACGGTGTGCTAACCTAAGATTGTCATGCAAGGAGATTTGGCATGACAGGGGATGACTTAAGTGCGGCTGCCGCTGTAGTTTTCATTTTTTTCCCCACGTCCTCTTTGTACTAACGCGTTCTCTGTCCTCCCCTAAATCCATCGCCGGCATTGCCGCCCGCCTCCAGCCCCGAATGGGCTCTTTTTGTGCCAGCTAGCAAAATTTTCTCTATCCTTCTAGTTTTCTTTTTGTCAGTTACTATGGTTTCTTTGTAGCCATTTTCTTTTTTCCTACCAATCCTCGTCGTTATTCTTGACACGTACGGAAGATGAATATATTCAACAATTGACCCGGTAGGCATGCAGGAGGAGAACTTCGTAGCTTTGTTTGTTCTCATCCTCGTCAACAACAACCAAGCTGGAAATTTATATGAGATCAGTTGTAGCATGTTCAAGCAGCACAAGTTGATTTGAATGTCGCATCACAGCATGAAATTAGATATTCCATGCGCATATGCATGCACATCAAGTTACTAGGCAGCAGCAAATAAAATAAACAAGGGCCAATGAACAGTCTTGTGATGAAATGCAACACGAGTTGATCACTTACAGCTAGCACATGCGACAATTGATGTTAATATTCTCGATCGTTAAGAATGAGAAGAAGATAGATTAGGTTCTCCTCGATCCAGAATGGATAATCTAGGCAGAGGCAGTTAGAACCAAATCAACGCTTGCATGCTAGCCTGCTGCGTTGATTAATTCAGACACCCCATGCAGTACATACGTTGGTATATAAGTCGGTTAATTGCATAGCTGGATATTTCTTTGAAATAATACTTTGGCCGCTTTCTCTCTCCTACTAATCAGGATAATACTATTATAATGCACATTTTTTTTACATTTAGTTCATGTTGTAAAGCAACTGCTCCAATCAGTACTTGTTTTAAGACTTGCTGTTGTTTGTACTTGGTAGCGTTTGATCCATAGTATCCTCTTGCTGAGCTCAAATTCATTCACTCTGTGCTAGTTAGACATTTTGTGGCTACTTCCAAAACTTATTTTTTATATTGTTAGATGTCTTGCTACGCGAAGAATTGAATGTGAAAGGACAACGAGATTTGATGTTGCAAATTTAAATAGACTTTATAATAAAGCTGGGAATAACACGTCACATAGGATTTGGTTACGTGTATAAGAAACAACATAATGCAAGATGCAACAAACTGAAGTACTCCTACAATACATATGCGTCTTTTTGGAATGAAAATAAATTTGACCTTCAGGGGACCCGTTCGGAATGGGCTGACCTACTGCGTGGACCGGGATTATTTTCCCTTGCGAGCTTGGTGTTGAAGTCATCAGCGGTGTCTTTGGCCTTGGCCACATTTTTCTCTTTTTCTGACACTTCCTTTCACGAGCCTCGCGCTTCCTATGTGTGCATACCTAGAGATGAGCTTTCGTCTCCCGACGTATATACTCGGTTTGCTCATCATTGTGGCACTCTTCCTCCCTGATCTTGCAGGCTGTTTTGACATGCCACTCCTCGAAGTCAAGAGTCCACTGGTCATGTGGGTGGATTTTTAGGTCTATCCACTTGTGGTAGCCACATAGGTGCTGATAGCTACTTGTGTCTCGACGGCGGTCAAGATAGTCACAGGAGTAGTTCGCACAACCCCAGTAACACATGCCTAGGCTGACCTGCTGCTTAGATTTGAAGAACTTGCATGGGTCCCTGCTGGTGGCATCTCCTCCTCCAGTGGGTGTTGTGATGAACGCTTCGTTAGAATGTTCGGGATAGGTTTGTTGCTACGGGTGGCGTCATTGCGGGGAGCTAACTTCCTGGCATGCTCTACTTGTTCAGCCCAGGCCGTAGCAACCCTTGCTTGTTCATTGCGGGCTGCAGCAGACCTTGCTAGTTGGTGGGTCTCCTCCTATTACTTTATCATCTTGTTCCATTGCTTCTTCTGCCTCTTGTCTGTCGCGATGTGGTGAATAAAGCTCCAGTGTAGTGTTGGGTTTAGTTGTATAGTGTTCTCTTCTATGTCTCTTCTATCTCCTTTTATAAGGCAAAGGATTGGCATAGTGTGGTTAATTTCATGTGAGTAGCCTACGAGGTAGAGTATTGCCTTGTCTTTATGAAAAGTTTTTGGTGAGGTAGAGTGTTGTCACGTCATGTGTTGTAGGGAGCTGTCATGTCGTGCTTTGCAGAGCCCTGTCAAGTTGATCTAAAAAGTTGGCGAGGCAGAGTGTTGTCTTTTCTGTCTGAGAAGCTGAGGATGTACAATATTGTCATGTCGATTTGAAAAGCTAGCGAGGTAGAGTGTTGTCTTTTTGGTCTAAAAAGCTGAGGATGTATAGTATTATCATATCAATCTAAAAAGTTGGCGAGGTAGACTATTGTCACGTCTTACTTCGCAAAGAGTGGTAGCATAGTTGTAGTCAGTGAAAGAGTGTTGATTAATCCAAATCCTATAACCCTCAAACCATAAACCTAAACCTTGAAACCCTAAACCCTAACCTAAACATAAGCATAAAGCTGAATATAACGTAAACCGTAACGTAAACTTGAATATAAAACCCTACAACCTAAACCTAAACCCTAACCTAAACATAAATGTAAAACTGCCCCCTTTTGGCTTGTCCCTACGTAAAGCTACCCTATCTGGTGTTGTGACTACACAAGGCTGTCAGGTTTAGTCTTGTCACCACGCAAAGCTAACCTGCCTAGTCTTGTCACTGGGTGAGGCTGTCTCCTTTTTTCTTGTCACTGTACAAAGCCAAAGAGTCTAGTGTATTTACTGCATAAAGGTGCCCCCGTTTGGTCTTGTCACCGTGCAAAATTGCCCCCGTTTGGTAATGTCATTGCACAAGGCTATCTCCTTTGATCTTGTCACTACACAAACCCAAAGAGTCTGGTCTAGTCACTGCATAAAGCTGCCTTGTTTGATCTTGTCATTGCGCAAAGCCACCCAGTTTGGTCTTGTCACTACGCAAAGCTACCACATTTGATCTTATCACTGTGCAAAGTTATCTCCTTTGGTCTTGCCACTACACAAATCTACCCTATCTGGTGTAGGCATTGTGCAAAGTTGTCGTGTTTGGTTTTGTCATTGTGCAAAGTAGCCACATTTGGTCTTGTTGCTGCGCAAAGCTGTCTCCTTTGATTTTGTTACTGCATAAAGCTACCCCATCTAGTGTAGTCATTGTGCAAAGCTACATAAAGCTAACACCTGACCCGCTTCATTAGAAAGCACGCTGCTTCCCCCCATGGGCTATAAAATGCACGCCCACCCCCTGAAAGTAGGAGTACTCCATGCTGTGAACCATAAGAAGAACAAACTTCTCCGTCATACAGTAACACACCATGGCAGATGCGGAGAGGCCAGTTGATTCGGCGATGCCAAAGCAAGACTTTCTCTCGGAGTGCTGCTTGATGTCAAGAAAGCATGCTCAACTGGTATGGCCGAATGCAGACATAGGGAAAATGCGATCGTGCAGGTCATGAACGCCCCGTTCGATGGCGGATGACGTTTCTTCCGATACCCATACTCTGGGGCATAATTAGACAATAGTTTATTTTCTGTTAGTGCAAATAGAGCTTGCATGTTAACCCTCCTTTGCAACAGATGGTGGAATATGACTTTGTCCACTGGATCAATCCTCCCAATGAATGGCATGTTGCAGTGTACATGCAGGCATTGTGGGAGCGAATCTTAGAGTTGAAGACATGGATTGACAATCTCACAAAGGAATACAATGACATCCGCCAACAGATGCAATGTGAGAGGGGCAATCAGAATGTCGTCAATATTGAAAGTTTCTATGATCCCACATGTTGCTGTGTGAACCTTAGTTACATATGTGCATGACACTACAATGATAGCCAGCCACGTCCAAGGTGCGCCCCCCTCTGCAACATTCTGTGGGTAGTGCGAGGCACCTTTTATCAGTAGGAACGCACGGAGAAGCTTGTACCACCGTACTCTCCCCTATTATTCGTGATTATGTTCAATCTTGTTACATATGTAACTGAATGATGTACGCGTCGTTATCACTGTGAAAGGCTGGCAAATAAAATAAAAGTTTGCATATGAAGTTACAACATGATAACACAACACTACAAATAAAGTTATAGTTTGCAAATGAAGTTACAACATGATAGTAAAGAGAGTTACAACATGATAGCACTACAAATAAAATTATAGTTTGCAGATGCAGTCAACAAAGAGAGTTGTTAGTAAATCCGAACCATAAAACCTTAAACCTAAACCCTAACCTAAACATAAACATAAAGTTGAACATAAAACCCTAAACCCTAACATAAACCTGAACCTAAAACCCTACACCCTAAATCTTCCTAAACCCTAAACCGTAAACATAAATGTAAACCTTAACCTAAAACGTAAATCCTAAAAACCTTGAACCCTAACCTGTACTGTCACGTCATATCCCCTAGCATAATAGTAGTTGCAAAATTGCATTAGTGGCTCTCAATGCCAGATACTATCATGTCGGTTTCCCTGGTGTGACAGTACCGTAGTGTCACACCATGTCATGGCTGGTACTGTCACACCAGTTCCCCTGTCGTGACAGAACCGTAGTGTCATGCCAGAAAACCTGGCGTGACAGTAGTTGGAAAATTGCATATCGATGGGTCGTAGTGGTAGGTATTGTCATGCACGTTCCCTTGGCATAACAGAACCATAGTGTCATGCCAGGAAAACTGGCGTGACAGTAGCTGGAAAATTGCATGTTGATGGGTTGCAGTGCTAGGTACTATCACGCCAGTTCCACTGGCGCGACAGAACTGTAGTGTCACATCAGGTTTCTTGGCGTGACCGTAGCTGGAAAATAGCATATCGATGGGTTGTAGTGCTAGGTACTGTCACACCAGTTTGCTTGGAGTGACAGAACCATATGTCACGCCAGGAAAATTGGCATGATAGTACCTACAAAATTGCATGTTGGTTGTCGTCTAGTCACGTTAATTCCATCGGCGTGACAAAACCATAGTGTCATGCCAGGAAAACTGGCATGATAGTAGCTGGTAACATTGAATATTAGTGCCTTCCAGTGCCAGTTTTCCTGGCATGACAATACCTACTAACATCGAGTATCAGTGGCTTCCAGTGCAAAACAGATAGATATATGAATGAACAACAATGCTTTAGTTAAATGTAAATTCAAAATAGACAATTATATAGGCATTTGCAAGGGAGTTGCTTTTTGAACCAAAGAGGTTAACATGATCCAACACTCCATCGAAACATTAAAGGATATAGGAATAGATGAACTACTGGGAGTTAAATGTAAAAAACAAAAATGAATTTGAACCCTCAAAAGGTCACCTAGAATACATTTCTTACTTCTGAGAAGTTCGTGCATCTACTATTGTGTCAAAGACTAAGGTCACACAGTTCATAATAAGGCCTTTTGATATTATGCCTTTGTAGTTGAACGAATGCGCCAAACATCTATTCACCTACTCTTCTGGTGCGCACCCGACCCCGATGTGAACCTTGCTGCTGGGTGTTGGCCTCACATGTCCTCGATGATGTTTTCCAAACTGATGTCCATGTGATCATGCCGTTTAGGGCGCGGAGGTGTGGCCTGAGTCGGCTGCGTGAGGGCCGATGCACCCACAAGGTCCCAGAGGGGCATCTCGTCTGGAAGCCTAGCATCCACATCCTCCTCCTCGTCCTCATCGCCCTCCTCATCCTTGCCACCATCCTTGTCTGTGGCACCCTCCTCCTTGTCCTCGCCGCCCTCCTCCTCGTCCTTCGGGTCCTTGTCACGTGCGGCCAAAGCGGATGTTGTAACACGCAAGGAGACACTTTGAGGCGGGGTAGGTTGCACGACGTGGCCCGCCGCCGCACAGTTCATTTTTGCAACCAATCACTGGCATTGTAGTCGAATCGTCTGCAAGGTTTACCAAAATAAAATGAGATTGAAGTTTAATACAATAAAATAAATGGCAGGGAGAGAGGCATAATTCAGTGCAAGAATGAACATTATTTGATTTAAACCAGAGATATAAAATGCTATACACCAGTTTTTAGTGGTGACATTATCAGGTCCCTCAATATGTTACATTGTCCAACATGAAGCAGAACTAGCTCTTTATGCATCCGTCCACAATAAATAGAAACTAAAGTTGCTGGTCATGTGTGAGAAAAGAAATCAAAATATCCAAATAACAATTTTATACATATATGTTTTGTAATAGATACGCACCCTACAAAAACAACACATCCATGGAGCTAATTTCATTCGTACACTTCCTTGTGGTTTCACATTTCGTAGCTCTTAAAAGGGATTTCTATATGATATTGGAAGGCTAACATTTCATATACAATTATTTTATCATAAAGAAAAGAAAGCATGGAAACTAAACAAACAATCTAGCATGTGCTGAAAATTTGTCTCTGCATGACATCGCCTAGAAACAAACTAGCACAGAAATTGGTTCTATACTAGTGAAAATCAGGAAATTGTTTCTACACTAGTGAATTCACATATGAACCCAATAAAGGCCCACTTTGTTTAATTTTCATCAAAATGCTAGATTACCTATTTCCTTGTTTTTGCTTTGCAGTGGCCATGCACTGGCAATAGTCTGTAGATTTCATTCCATAAGTCAAGAGGATTTGTTGTATTCAAAGACAATAGCTTGGTCAGTACATCACATATAATATTTTCTATGCTGTTAGAGAATATTGATGACTAAAGGTTTTGATATATTAGGAGACAAATAAGTAGGATAAGCTATCAAATGGTTTTCTCTAAAAATGCAACATAGTTGGGTTCTATTCCATGCAATGCATGGTTCATAATATCACTAGCTTGCACCAACCAAAAGATGGTTTCCTCAGCAAAAGTCCTCAGGCGCTGGAAGCTTGCCTCCGAACCCTCAGGTAGCCTAAGGGCCTCACCGGCCTCGTTGGTTATGCGTGCGAGCTATGTTCCCTACGAAATGGTTTGACAAAGTAAATTAGTTTCCTCACCCCGAGTTGGCATAATAGTAGTGGGATTAAATGTACTCACGTAATAGACATTGCTCGAGGCCCTCTCCAGCTGCGTGCCCATTTGTGTGAACTCATCGTTATCATCGACGATATCTTTGTTCAATGAGTTCCCCTCCCCTATGTCCGCATCGGTCATGGCCGTTCTAAGTCAGAGCCGCACCATGCCGTGGAGTCACTGGATGTAGTGAACAAACTGAGCCTTCTGATGGACCGGCGATGTGTCCCTGGACCGATTGCCCCATCTTCCCACTCCAACAAGTAGACACAGTGATAGGTGGCCCAGTCGGTGTGGTGGTACCTCCTCCTTCAGTTCAACCTGCCACATCTAGAATGTATTTGCTACCATTATAATTGGTACAGAAGCTGCAAAGAAACGACGGTAGGTACCCTTATCCATGAAGATTTAGATCTTTCGAGAACACCACTGGCAGAGTGGCCTGAAGCTTCCCAAACTGTCGCATCGGTACTCCACCACATGGAAGAAGATCAATGATGAGAGTGTCATCCACAAGGCACTATCTTGCTCGCACATCGGGTTGAGCTCCAATTCGACGACCTCATTGTGGGTGTATGGCAACCACATGACCTGCACCAGATGTAGAAGACAGTAGCAATGAGATCATTGTTCGAAGACAGTATGAAGCAAAGAAACTTACGTGGTATGTACCTGGTCTTGTGTGATGATGTTGAGTTCGTTGGTGTACACGATGTATCACGACCTTGGACACCCAGTAGGTGCAACGATGGAGCTCCAAAGGTAGGCGACCGTCAGTCCAGACACAGGGTCCTGAAGGGGCTATTCCTACAAGCAGGTAGATTTCAGTTGCATTTTTGTTGGAAGGTGACATCTATGACAAATGGAATAAGTGGTTACCTGTAAGGGAGCAGAAGTGGGCTAACCCACGGGGAAACCCTCCCACATCCATACCTATAGGAGGTATGTGCATCTGTCCAAGTTGCCGTCCACACTCTTTGATCGGCACGCATCGCACAAATGCCGGTAGAGGCAGCCAGTGTGGCGAAACCCCAACTGTAGGTCCCTACCATCGCTAAATTTGCCAACATCGACAAGTAAATCCACAAGATAGCGAAGAAGCTACAAAGATGCCAAATCCATGACCGTGCGAAGCGTTGCACCATGTCCTCATCTACGTTCAGCGGGCACATGTTCAAGTGCGTGCGTAGCCAAGATGTAAGCACAATTGATGGCCGGCTGTCCCTCGAGTTGGCAGGCGGGTCCTCGGGTCAAAATCCAAGCCACTCTCCCACCCAGTCTCACCAACCCACGTTATTGATGTCCTTAGACACTGCAAGCCCATCTATGGGGAGGCCGAGAATCATGGCAACATCCTGAAATGTGATGGTCATCTCGCCTGATGGTGGGTGGAAGGTGTGTGTCTCCGGACGCCACCGGTGCACTATTGTGGTAAACACAACACCATCCATATGGGGGAGCCTGTTGATCATTGTCCACACCTCGTCAAGTAGACCGGCCTGGCAGGTGTGGATGTGGAGGCGAAGCAGCTGGAGTACCTGTAGGACATATGTGCAAATAAAATAGTAAAACAAGAACATGGTCAACAAGTTGAAAGCATGAACGAATAGTATATAGCAAGTCTCACCACACCCTCGTCATCTATGCGGTGCGCACGGTGGTCGTTGTTGTACTCCGAGAGGAGCAATGCGTACTGTGCGTGCTACGACATCCTAAATTACAGGATAGGAGTTTTGTAAGATCAAATGAGGTACAAAACATTACAAAATATGCAAATGAGTGAACTATATCAATAAAAAATAATCATGTTTGCACAACAACAATAATGGTTACCTTAAGGGGCCTACACACGAGAGCGGCGCCGCATTACCCTATGCAGCTGGGAGTCCCTACTAACATGCGTTGCCCTAGTGTGTCCGTGCTCATGACACTCTGAACACCTATTGCTTATTGTGGTGTTGTCAAAGTCCCCATGACAGTAAATGTTCTTATCGCCCTACTGTGAGAGGTCCATGTCATTACGAAACCTCTCCTCTTCCTTCGACTGCGTTGCTAGTTTATTATATCTTTGTCCAGAATGTATTCCTCCAACACGTACGGTGACCAATGTGATAGCTCAAGGTAAGGCTCGAATCTATTCTCCCAAGTCCTCATCGTGGCTAGCTTTGAGAATTCTTCTGCAATGAACGTGTTAGAAAGCTAATTTATGCCACACACATGACAGGTGGTGACAACGTGAGAGCATGGGACATGTAACAATGTTGGGACCATGCAAGTGTAGTCTCCCGCTGTCAGGTTGACTCTATGCTTTCGGCCACCATAGCGTTCGCCCCCTATCGATGTGCCCCCAGCTACAATGATGGCGTATATATGCAAAGCTACTTGGCGGCAGTCGTACCCCAATGGTGGCCGGCGTTGTACACATCCCTTGCACGAGTCCACCAATCCACAAAGTATGTGTTGGTTTTCGAAAATGAGTACTCCAAGATAGTCAATACTAGCATAGCACGGATGCCCTTAATAACATTGTTGAACACTTCTGAGATGTTTCTTGTCATCATACCAGACCGACAGTCACTGTCATTGTGCCCACTTCGTCTTGTGCTGCAATACCTCATCCAACAACTTATTACCCCTTTTGTTGGTCAATCCCCTAAGCTCTATCAACTTGACCTCGGAGCCCCTCTTCTCCAAACATCTGCACAATAGCTTGAACTTTTTTGAGATCTTCTCTACGACATTGCTTAAAGAAATTAATAGCTAAGTGATGCATGCGCCACCTATGCACTACATTCAGGTGTCCATCAAGTCTGCTCCTCTCAACGTTCAAAATCCTCCAGTGCCTGTACAAGACGATGCAAACAACCCGTCCAGGCCCAACGAGGTATAGATGAACTATATCCTTGAACCATTCCCAACTCGCATTGTTCTCACCCTCTGTCAGTGCGAATGCTAGTGGAATCGGCTGGTCCTCGGTGTCAATACCTATGGCAAGCATCAAGGCACCATGGTACTTCCCTATTAGGAATGTGGTGTCAACTGATATGACAGGCCTGCAATGCTTGAAGGTCTCTTTGCATTGCCCAAATGCCCAATACACTAGCCAGAGAACATATTTCATAACCCCTTCATCGAGTTCTGTTCAGTTCCCATGGAAAGGATAAAACTCCATGCCCGGATTGTTGGCCTACATAGTGGTTAGGATTCGATGAAGTAACCCGTATGCCTCCTTCCAGTCACCCCACTGCAACTGCATTGCTCTCTACTTTGCCATCCATGCTTTCTCGTACTTCACGCGGTACTTAATGAACCCAAAGATAACCTCAATGAGGGTGGTGACGGTCATATCAGGATTGGCAGCCACAACCCTGGTAATGCTACTTGCAATGAAATTAACGGTCGCTTGAAGGTGCTACCCCAACACTCGAGTAGTCCCATAAAAGTGAGGCTACTTCACGTTCACTACTTTCCATTGCATGTCCCTAGTTTTGCGCCCATACATTCCAACCGCACCCCTTCACACCTCAAGTATACCTCTTGTTTGCATCGAAGTATGTCACTACAAACGAACAATAGTGCCGCATTGAGTATTCTTGTAGCCAAACCTTCATATCGTCCATGCTTGACAACAACATGTTCTTACATATTAAGTCATTATCTGGGTCTGCAATGCCA
Source organism: Melocanna baccifera (assembly GCA_036346265.1). NCBI lineage: Eukaryota > Viridiplantae > Streptophyta > Magnoliopsida > Poales > Poaceae > Melocanna > Melocanna baccifera. The sequence goes on from CM070676.1 coordinate 37,597,931, forward strand.
TTCCAGCTCTTGAACCCATTAGTACAAAGGCCATTCTGACATCATCAAATGCGTGCATCGATGGGACTTCACCCAAAACACTATGAAGAACCCGCCCTTCCTCAGAGGAGAAAAGCATTACGGGAATCTCGTTTTCGGTAGAGCTCCATCGTTCATCGGACTCCACTTCACGAGTTGTTCCATCTCAGAACACATCCTCCTCAAGCTTATTATTCATTACAACTCCCGTCGATGTTTTTAATATCGATCTTACGTATGATTTCTTGAATTCGGAGGAAAGCTCTCAAGACCCTTGTATGATCATGCAGAGTGAAGACACATGAATTTTTATACAGGTTCGGGCATTCTCTACAACCTTACGTCTTGTGTTGCCATTGCTGAGGAAAAATTTACAAGCGCGAATAGTGCAAAAAGTCTAACACTCATTCTAGAACTAACTCTTCCCCTTCTTCTCCAACATTAACCCTTCGATAGTTTTTTTTACCAGAAAACGTCTTGACACTTCGATAGTTAACCGCTGGATGGTGGTTACTATCAGAGAGACGTGGTAGCCGTTCGCCGTAGGATGATTGTTGTTAAAGAGAGAGAAAGATCATGTGCGGTTATTGAGTATAAATGCACATTCTAACTGCCTTGGTAGACAGACCCGCTGTGATGGTAGGTTAGTTGAATGTAGATGAATGATTAGGAAGTCGTAGCATAACTTACGACTAGATAGTTGTAGCAGATCTTACAACTAGATAGTCATAGTAAAATTTACGACTACGGAGTAGTCACAGTTAGATATCACTACTCTACAAAATTTCTCCTTTATTGTTAAGGGGTATATTAGGAGAATATGATGTTGTAATAAATAGAGAATTATTATATCCTCATCATCTAGCCCCCAAACTTTAAATGAAAATAACTTACTTGAGCAAGTGGAGTCATAGATGATCGAAAGCGTTGTCTTTTTGATTCTTGACCAGGAGTGCGCTTGGATAAAAAAGGTAATTTCATTTGAGTTGTGTAGATAGACAGACTTCGAAGAGAATTGTAATTACTTTAAATAATTTTGTCCACCCATTTATTTTCGAGAAATTCGTTCAACTCTTGAGGCAAGTGACCAATGCTTTGATAAAAATGTTACTTTTGGGTTACCTTTCGGCTTCACTTTTGCCAATCACTTTCATTCCTCCTTGTGTTTTACAACGAACAAGTCGTCTTCCTCCTTCAACCTTTCTCTAGATCCAAATCATCCAGTCGAGATACATGGGAAAGTCCTCATCCAACTGGGCGGTGTCGGAGATGGATAGATCCAAGCTAAAGGCTTTGGAGGAGGCTAAGAAGATCCCCACGGAAGTTTATGAAGTGGATTGAAGCCACCAGACAACACTGGCCATCGGAGGAGATTGGATAAATTCCAGTGTTTCAAGCCTTTTGTGAGTGCGGCCTTTATCTCCCTGCTCACCCCTTTCTCACAGTGGTGCTCGAGTACTTTGGGGTTGAATTGGTGAACCTGGTTCCTAACTCAATAACAATGCTAAGTGTATTCGTGTACCTCTACGAAGCATATTTGGGAATCCCTCCAGACCTAGAGCTCTTTCGGTATTACCATGATGAGCCGACAAACTGGAGTTGCTGGGAGCTGTGGATTGAAGCTTCATATCGGGAAGTTAGAGGTGTATATCTCGATGTTCACCCGGTCGTCGTGGCCAAGGTGCAAGAAGAGGTGGTTCTACTGGAAGGCCACCAGTGAAGACATACTCAATAGACACTATCTCATTAGGACTTGTTTCTGATTCTTTGACTAGAGACAGCTTTTGGAGTTGCTCTAAGAAGACTCCTAATGGTACTTACGATCGAGAGGAAGCTATTTGAGCCAACTGGTCTACGAGAAAGTTATCCCTTCGAGGGATATACTATAACTCAAAACCAAAAAATTACTTTTCTAGCTTACACACTTCCGACAAGTATTGAGACATCGTAGAACTCGAGCATTGATACTCTTTGCTAACTTGATTCATGACTAGTTGAGAGTCTCCTCTCACGAGCTGTCAACGAATCCTGAGCGCTTTAACGACTCGTATGCTAGCCAACGAGCCTTCAAACTCAGCCACGTTATTAGTAGCTAGAAAGAGTAATTGGATGACATACTTTAAGGTCTCTCTTGTAGGAGATTCCAGGACCACCCCAGCCCTGAGCCACTTAATGTAAGTGACCCATCGAAGTATATCGTCCACTGGTTGTGAGAATCGTACTATTGAGGATCCTGAATAGGTTCAGAATTTATCCATTCGGTGATAAAGTCTGTCAAGCTCTGGGATTTAATGGCTGTTTGCAATACGAAATGGAGGTCAAACTCCCCAAGTTCCACCGACCATTTTGCCATGCGTCCCGTTGTTTTCCTACTTTGGAGGACCGCTCCTAAGAGAAACTCAGACGGCACAATAATTTTGTGTACCTGAAAATAATGCATTAGTTTCCTCAAAGATATGAGGAGGACATATAACATCTTTTGGACCTGCGGGTAGCTCTCCTTAGGCCCTTGTAAGACTTCGCTTACATAATATATAGGTCGCTGAACATTTTCATGTTTTGCAATGAGTATAGCACTTACTATCTGTGGCATCGCGGAAAGATATATGAGTAATTTTCCTGAAGAAACTCCGAACATACACTTCTCGAGATTAAGCTTCAAGTGATGTTTCCTAAGGTTATTGAAAGTCTCTTACAGATCTGAGATGTGATTAAGTCATTTGATGCTCTTGACAACTACATCATCAACATAGGCTTCCAGATTTTGGCCCATTTGATGTATAAAAGTTAGTTGCATTAAACGTGAACACACCTACATTTGCCCGGAGGAAGGCGATGATGGCGTCTTCCTATGCAAGGTCAGAAGTAACCCCAATGCGAATAGTCTTCTAAGGCTCTACTGGATCTAGAGGAACCTCCTTGACCACCGTGCTCGGTTTCGACATGGCTTTAGACTTCAAGTGCTCAAAGGCTGCGCCTCAATAGCTTCTTGAGTTGGCGGTTGGGTGATCATCTCGAGGGACTTGTGGTCATATGTTAGCACCATTTTCTTATTACAATGGACCATGATTACTCCCCTGGAACCTGGCAACTTAAGACATTGATATGCATAATGAACAGCTATTAGGAAGCATGCCAGAGTTGGCCGATCAAGTATGGCGTTATATATCATATCAAAACCAACCGCATCAAAGGAGATTTTCTCTATCCTGAAGTTACTCAGGGAACCGAACGTTACAGGTAGAGAAATTTCGCCAATAGGCTTAGCCGAAGATCCCGGTACGATTCTATGAAAAGAATATTGCACCAGCTTTATTCTGGTTTGAGAAACTTTTATCTCGTCTAGAGTGCTAACAAATAAGATATTTAAAGAACTGCCACCATCAATCAATACGTGATTAACTCAACATTTGTTGATGGTGGGCTTGACCACGATCAAAAATTGACTGGGTCTAGCCAGAGGGATCAGGCAGTCACCCCTCTTGAAAGAGATGGTAACTTTTGATCACTTAGGAAAATTATTGACAAGGGATGTGTCGAGAGAGTTTACCTCTCACCCAACAGTCTTATATTGTCGGCTTGACTCGTACATGGATGAACCCCCGTAGATGTGTTCATTTGTATGCTTCAGATCATAGAAAGGCATATCTCCATCCTCGTCCGAGTGCTTTCGACCACTTGACTGCCCCACCTCCTTGAGCGTGGGAAGTGGTCCCTTGCCAGAATATAATCCTCAAGTTTTCGCTAGAAAACATGGCAATTGCGGAGGTCATAGCCCTCCTTCTTGTAAAGTGGGCACCACCTAGGTTTGTTGTCCGTGTGAGTAGATGCCTTGGAAGAAACCTTCCCCATGGATGGCGCCAATTGTCGATGTTTTTAATATCAATCTTATGTATGATTTCTTGGATTAGGGGGAAAGCTTTCAAGACCCTCGTATGATCAAGCAGAGTAAAGATACATGAATTTTTATACAGTTTTGGGCCTTCTTCTAGGAGAATAATAACTCTACATCCTGTGTTATTATTACTAAGGAAAAGTTTACAATTGCGAATAGAGCAAAAAGTCTAGCACTCATTCCAAAACCGACTCTCCCCCTCCTCCAAAATCAACCCATATATCAGTGACGAAGTAGTGGCAGTTGTTTCTTGCCAGAAGATGCCTTGACACTTTGTGTAATAGCCCAACTATTTATTTAAAAAATTAGGGTAAAAATTTAATTTAATTTAAAATATTTGCGTTTGGTTGCCTGAATTTCTAAAATTTTATTTGCCTGTTTTTCTGCTTTTAAAGGCTCATTTTGAAAATATAATTTAATTAAAAACATGATAATATTCTTAAACAAAGTTTTGAATTTTTGTACAAATCCTAATTCAAATTAATTATTTGACCTCATTTGGCTTTATTGAGATTTTCTGTGTTTTTCTTGATTTTTAAAAAAATCAATTTTAAAATTTAAAGGTACTTTTAGTTTAAAAATTTAGTACTAAAATAAGTTGGAAATATTTTTTTCTAAGTCCAAAATGATTCCAGGAACTTATATGAATTTTTATGGAATTTTTGGAGTTTATTTGGTATTTTTTTTGAGCCTTTTTGAGTTTTGTCGGGCTTTCTAAAATCCAAAATCAAAATTTAAAACTTCAAAAATCCCTCTTTCCCTCCCGAATCACCATGTGGATGGTTGGGATTTAATCCTATAGCCACTTGGCATCATCCTTGTGCGCCATGTCTCTCGTCCCGCGCAACGCCCTAGATTTGCCTGGCCGCCATGTGTCGGCCGTCTGAGTTGGCCCCTTCCCTCCGCCTCCCTCTCTCTGCCCGTGGACCCCACCCGTCAGCCTCTCCACCGCCTTCTTCCTCCATCTCCCTCTCTTTCTCCTGTGCAGCACCGCCGCCATCTCCGTCGGGATTCCTTCCCCTTCCCTATTCCCTTCCCCATCCGACCCACTCCTACCCCTCAACTTTCCCTGCATGACACACGCCCGTCACCTTCCCCATTTTTGCGCTACTCCCCTAAATCTTGTCATAACCGCTGCCGCCCTGCGCCATCTCCAGTGAGCAATTAAGCCCAATTTAAGCTCCTACCCGAGAACCCCCACTCCTCAGCCCATGCCTCCCCGTACTCCACTCCTCCTCTCCTTGCTCGAGCCCTCCCTGCACCGCCACTTCTCTCTCTCATGCAAGCGAACTACTCTGGCGAGGCATTCCGATTGCCCCAGCTACTCTCACGCCCCTCTAACCTCTCCTCTGCCTTCATCGCACCTCCGCCGGTCTCGCCCGGCCCTCGGCCGAGTGTCTTTACCACCAGAGCGCCACCGTATCGGGAACCGACCACTACGCTGCCTCCTCCACATCAACGGCCATCCATGTGCGTCACCAAGCTCCGTGCCAGGTACCAATGGACTCCCTGTGGCCTCCTCTCTCTCATGCGCTACTCGCCGTCCTCCATTATGCCACCGTTCACTAGCGAGCCTTTGGGTTGCGTGCGCGGCTACCGACCGACAACCACCTCAACACGTAGACCACGTGGCCGAACATGTCGGTGCCACCTCAGAGCAAACCAGCATAGTTAGCAGACATGTCCAAGTCCCGAGCTGAGTTAGCGTTTCGATCTATGTGGCGTACACATGTCAGCCACTTGGCCACCACCTCAACTGCTTCCGACACGTGGTAGGCACATGGCTTGCCACGTTAGTGCAGGACCCTCCTAAGGCCACATCATCACCATGTGTTGCCACCTGGCAAGCCACATCATCATTTCTTATTTGGTGAGCTTCCACATCAACGACACGTCACCTTCCTTGCCACCTTAGCTGGTCAATAGTCCATAGACCTGGTCCATGATGGACTGGGCCTACTGGTCAATCTAGGTTAAACTCAGGGCTGACGTCAGCATGATGTCATTATTCCCTTTTCTAGCAGAAAAATAATTTAGCCAAAAATAAAAATCCTTTCCTGACGTCATAAATCCAAATTTCCTTTTAAAATAATTCAATTAATTCCTTGATGATGACATAAATATTTTTTATTAGAAAAATAATTCTAAAAATTTCTTTTATCCTTTTTCTTTAGATTTTGAACTTCTAGAAGCTCATTCTCATTCATCCTAACCCCGATTGAGCCCGTCCAAATTTCTAAATTCATCACAAACTCCTCTCTATCCATTTTTTCTCCTTTTTAAATTTTGGTGTTTATTTGAATTTATTTGGATTTTATTTGAGTCTGCTTGGGTATATTCTCGTTTAAACTTCGATGATTCAGAAGAATTTTCGACCACGGTTCGCATCAAACTGCAGAGCAAGGCAAGTCACATACCTTGATCAAGTTGATCCTAGATTGTGAAATAAAATTATGTTGTTTTAATTTATTTAACATGCATATTTTTTATTTAACATATTTGAATTCTAGTTTTAAATTTAGTTAATGTCTATTTGTTATTACCTCCTTTGACATTGATTCCCCGATACCTTGTCATTCTAGAATAGAACTCAAGCTACTACACTAGTATGACAAGAGAATTTTTTGTAGAAAATGCTTAAACTTGTATAGTTATAACTTTAGGTTTGGGATAACCTCTTTTGATAAAATGATAAGCTTTCAAAAAGAATTCTTGACTTCGATGAGCCAAGAAAGTCTATGAAATATTTTAAAATAAAATATAAAAATTGGTTTAGACTTAGCTAATGGATAGGTGGTTGGTGCTAGCATGCATTGTTGTTCGGTGACATGATGTTGAGTGTCAGACACAAGGGGTATGTGGTTTGAGCCTAAATCAAGTTAAGGACCGATCTGTGAACTACTACTATAAAACCTTTTTCGTACTATCACAAGGGGGTCCTGGTCTGGTGGATTCCTCATTGGGGTGAAACTTTAGTGTTGGCTTGATCAGGTTCAAGGCTTTGCTTTGTAAAGGTCTTGTCATGATCTCTCCGCCGCACACCAAAAGAAGTGTGCTAATCGTATTGCAATATGAAATGATCATGTCTTGTGGGTAAAGCTGTACAATCTCTGTAGAGTGTATAAACTATCTTGGATAGCTTTGCCCATAGTCATGGGCAAGCTGAGTAAATTTTTTTTGCTAATTAGACTTTAGTTTTTAAAATGGTTTATAAAAAATCTTATGGATAGATAGAATCCATAGGAGTTTAAAAAGTATATATGGATGGATGAAATCCATATGAGATCTTTTGGAAAAGATGATCCAAGTGAGACGCCTGTAGTTAGGTTGGTGTCAAGTGGGTGTTTGCTCCAACGATATTATTTTGCCTAAATTAATGTTTTTACTTACTGTATTAAATTTAGCAATTTCCAATATATTTCTTGTATTTCTATAAATGATGCTTTACGCTCAAACTAACTCTATATGTCTTCTCTTATTGCCTTTATCATTATATTGTATTTTCACTTGTGACTTGCAGAGTACAAGTTTGTACTCACCCTTACTATCTTATCTCAGAGGGCGACTTCAACTATGGTGAGGACCAGGACAAGTAGACCACGTTTTACTGTTGTTTGATTGGGGGTAGGCTCAGTGGGCTTCTTCCGCTTCAGTTTTCTTCCACTACTATTACTTTAATTTGGCCTATGGGCTATAGATATAAACTTTGGCCTTTAGGCCCACATTTAGTTAATGAATAAATGTCATTGTGGTTGATATTTTATCTTTATGTCCATTGTGTGCACTAATTGATTCTAGACTAGTGCGATTTATAGAGGATTTGGGAGTTATTGCTCCGGGGTCCAACACTTCGAGAGTTAACCGCTGGATGGTGGTTGTTGTCAGAGAGACGTGGGTGGTCATTCACCGTAGGACAGTTGTTGTCAGAGAGAGAGAAAGATCGTGCGTAGTTATTGAGCATAAACGTACGTTCTAACTGTCTTATCAGACAAACCCGCTGTGAGGGTAGGTTAGTCAAACATAGAAGAATAATTAGGGAATTGTAGCATAACTTGCGACTAGATAGCCGTAGTAGATCTTACGGTACTCGTAGCAGAACTTATGACTAGGTAGTTGTTAAATAACTTACGACTACGAAGTAGTCGCAATAAGACTTATGACTACCCTATGAAATTTCTCACTTGTTGTTAAGAGATATATTAGAAGAATATGATGATGTAATAAATAGAGGATTATTATATCCTCGTAGTGCCATTGAAATCAGTCACAGGGTCACTAACATGTTGCGGTGAAGGAACATGCACATGTGACAGATCCACCGACATGGGGGCATCGTTGTTACGACTGATTCTAATGAACTCTTCGAAAGGTTGCTCCTCCATTGGGGGGCCTTATGAAAGATGGAGAGTAGATTCTAGTTCATCCATGTTCCCATTCACCACATCCAAATTATTTGGCACATCCTCTACATCAATTCTCCTCTGCACTGTAACTTCCAAGGATCAAAACTGAGATGAAAGCACAACATCCTTATAGGTGTCCCAATCATCGTCCAACAAGATTAGCACCAAACAGGCGTGCACCTTACAACCCACACCAGCATCATATCACCCCTGAAGTCCGACAACGACCCAGGCTCATCCCATCCAAAGGTCAACTTAATCCTAGTCAGAAGAGTTTGAAAGTCCAATGATTCATGAAGCAAAAGAATAATCATTTCCATGCCACCAAAGTCGACATCACTACCCGTTTCGCTAATCGGCCTACCGGTAAATACACGTACAACTTTATTCATTTACACCCAACAAAATATTGCTAAGTTAGTACAGCATGCCATATGTATGAAATATCACAATGGAGGCTTTTTTTCCTACTTACGACCCGAAAAAAAGAAAATAAAATGCATAGAAAGTATAGATGGAAGAAATAATAAAAAAAGATTTAAGGAAAATATTATGAATTAAGGGACCTTTGGAATTATTGGTAAAATAAATGTTTTTTCTTTCTCAACCTTTAAATATTCCATCAAGTACTTAGACCTCCTATCACATTAGCAAAGCTTTTCAAATCCCGGAAACAATTAAGGGACCTTTGGAATTATTGGTAAAGTAAATTGGGGGGAAGTTGTTTTTTAGCATATAAGCTTTTGAAACCTTGGAGTTGGTACATATTACAATAGCAAATTAAGACGAGGGGATTGAAAGTTGATTCCAATGGAAAAGAGGTGGAAGTCGCTCAATCTAACACTTGACGTTAGTTTTACTTAGACTGTTCACCTAACATATATGCATGGATGCTACTAAGTTAAATATTAGGCATATGTTGCACAGTGAACATTCTTAAGATAGAAATTTGTGGTGGACATAAAAAGCACCCATTCTTGACTGTGAAGTCAATTACGTGGACAAAGTCATTATTTATGGCCACGAACTGGACAAATTATTACTTTTCCATAAATTATACAGGTATTACACAACATGATATATGATAAATGAATTCATAACAAAATCTAGTAACAAGCATCCTCTAGTTAACTCTTCTGATAGACTAATAATACGGTACCAATAGTATTGGACATGAACACCATCATACATCCCGAAAAGATGTAGCAAAGGCAGTCATCAAAATATCACAGCAACTCATAACTAACAGTCCACAACCTAAAAGACTCATAGTAAACTTAACATAGCAATCTGTGGTAGTGAATGTACTATATATAACGGGCTATATAAGCAAGCGGCATTACAATAATGTCTGGAAGCAAAAGAAACAACCTTGATTCAAGAGCCTGGTACAGAAGAGAAGAACTTGCATGAACGGGGCTAATTTCTGCCTCTCGGCAAGCAATTGAGCTAGATATCTGCCAAACAAACAATCTCATCAGTGTCACATTAGACAATATGACTTTATAATTCTCATGTGAGATGAAAACAATATTCCAAAGAGTAGAAGTATATTTTGAATCATCTAAAATAACTACAAGCCCTCAAAAAAAGTAAAGTATAATCTGAATCATCTAAAAATAACTACTAACCAAATGAACCCACAATCATGCATAGACAATTCTAAACATCGTAGCGTCCATTCCAACTAAAGTATAATTTTCTCAGTGTATCTTTCTATTGTCTCATTTCATTGATTATTTCGAATTGTTGATATGCATGAATGCATCCTTATCTAAAAGTAGTACATGTGTACCTCCAAAGATGTTGTACGGGGGGCGGCGAGGCTGGAGGCATGGGCGCCGGGGGTGGAGGCAGGGGTGGCGGGGTTGGAGGTGGGCGCCGGGGGTGGAGGCGGGGCTAAAGGCAGGTGCCAGCGCCGGCGATGGAGTTGGGGAAGGAGACAATGTGGGTCGGGACGAAGAGAATGGGATGGGGGGAATGGCAACTCAAGCGGCGGCCGCACTTAAGTCACCCCCTGTCACGCTATGAGTTATGGTGTGATAAATACCACGCAAACCATCCACACTGGCACGACGCGTGGCCAAGGGTTTGCATGGTAGCTATGGCCACGCCTCTATTGGTGGTGTGACAGAAGGTTGTGGTCACGCCACAGGTAGTGGCGTGGTCAAAGGTGTTAGAATTGAAAATAAAGTTTGCAATAAATTAACTTTAAAATATTGATAAAAAGGATTAAATAAAAAAAATTCTTGATTTGATTGCACATTTGTAGTAGTCCTTGTCCTTTTGGATAGTCAATAAAGGTAGAGCTGACAATAATAACAAACAAATAAATAAATCGAATAGACTAATAAAATTATTTTTTGGTAGAAATGTCGCGTATAAGGGCGTAGATCCATGCGACTAAACAATATATATAATCTTTCAATAAAAATTGAAAAACTATAATTCATATATAAAATTAAACCGACATTTTATACATTTGCTCACATGCGAATGGCTCCCAAAAAACATATTTGTAGGACATGTTAGAATATGAATATTTGCAACATTTTGTGCACGAAGATAATCATATGTGCACTAGAAAAACATGCAAAACTGGCATATATAGCACATGTGGACTCCGTTTTTTTTATAGTACACATATGACCAACGTTGTGCATATATGCTAACATATAATACATCCGTGCATGGGTTTAGAAAATTTTCTGAAATGTACATGTGTGCGCATTTGTTTAACTAACGAATACGACACTACGAGAATATATATTTCGGCTTCCCTGCGGGAATTGTTTAGAACATAGGAATATTTTTTAGGGAATTGAATTGTTTTCTGTAAATTTCAACGTTCCAAACATGCTCTAAAATCCTTCCAGCCTCTTGCCAAGCTTTACCCAATTCTTTGGATAATCGATCTATACACAGATTGAAATATACACATCAAACAAAAATGTAAGACGCACAGAGTATAACGTACATCGGATCCCAGCCCTGATATAACAAGTTTTCCCGAAATGCGTGATCATCTTGGTCGCATGCTCGTTCATTTGAACACTCCAAAACAGTACACTGAAACAGACGGTAGTTATAAGGAGTACGTCCACGTCAATTCTGTGACTAATCATACAAAACCAATTCTAAATTAACTCAAAAGAATCTATTATTATATAATAAAAAATCGATGACAGACGTTTTACCGTTGCTAAGAAAAAAAGAAATAAATTAGAAATTCTCAGAATAAAGAAAAGCATCTAGCCATCAATTAGGTGGATCCTAATTAAAGATGAACTATATTGACCATTGGATATTATTATAAAAAGAGAGAGAGAAATCAGCTAGAAATTCTCATAGAAAAATAAAATGTCTGTATCCTCAATCTGATGGCCCCTAATTAAAGCGGAACTGTAAGTAGCCATTGGATTTTATTGCTTGCAGATATCTACTACTTTCTAATTTGAAAACAAAAAAAAGATAATCTTCTAAGTACAACATGTGCACGGCAATGTCTCGCGACCGGAAAAAGGCATGCAAAGAAGCTACGTAAATAGGGCAAACCAATGAAATAGTTGGATATCTCAAAGATTACAGTATCTTATCACTATTCATCTACTTTATATTCACACGGTTGGAAAGAGTTCAACACCACTTATCTTGATGGGTCCAAATTAATGTAATATATTGGATATCACGTACAATATAATGGTAAGTTTAGGTTGAGACACTACCCAGACTATATTGATAAGATTAGGTTGAGACCGTACCAGACTGGGGTTCTTTCGTGACGGACAAAAAATTTTCTGACAGACCCACAAACCACCGTCAGGACTTTAATATTAGTGACTAGTTTATAACACTCATGAGGATTAAATAATCCATTAAAGAGACACAATCAAAACCTTTAGACCAGTGTTATAACAGTTTATGCTATGACATGCCTCGATTACCCCTTGTTCAGAGAATCACTTTTTATCTACCTGACCAGCTACTACTCAGAAGCTCCATGACCTGACATATGGGCCTCCCCTGTGTCAATGCCTTGTGTGATTAAGGAGTAGCACGTGCACTCCCACTCCCTCAACCGCTCTACGTTTGATCATGTGTCTCTGACAACAACTGTCCTATGGTTGTTTCCTAAGGCTCTCCCTCACTGACAACAACCGATCGATAGTTATTGTCAGACTTCTCTCACCATCAACAATTGTTTACACATGCGGACGACAGGAATCAACAAGGCGTATGTTCAAGCAAACAACTGATGCCTCTTTGAACTTCTTCAGAAACATGGTTTTGAGTAGACTAAAGAAGCTAACAATGCCTTTAAAGAAGTCAAGAAATACTTGATGAGTGCCCTGGTCTTAGTTTCTTCAAGACCTGGAGAATCCTTACGTTTATACCTAGCTGCTACGCCACAGGTAGTCAATGCAGTACTGGTTACTGAACATCAATATATCCAACGATCAATATACTACGTAAGCGAAGTCTTACGTAAGCGAAGACTTACATAGACCAAAATAGCGATATCCAGAAATCCAAAAACTCATATATGCCCTCCTTATGACTTCTAGAAAACTAAGACGTTACCTCCAGGCCCATAAAATGAGGAGTTCAATCTCCTTTTCAACTCACAAACAACCATTAAGTTCTAGGCTTTAGCAGAATTTATTACTGAATGGACAAATCTTGAGCCTATCCAAGGGCCTGAGTACGAGAACCACGAGCAGTGGACTATATACTTTGATAGGTCATTGACATTAAAAGGCTAGGGGCTAGGGTAGTCCTGATCTCCCTACTGGAGAAAATATAAAACACCATCCAATTAAACTTTCCCACCACAAACAATGTGGCAGAGTACGAGGGTTTACCGGTAGACCTCCGAGCAGCTAAAGCACCCGAGATTCGCAGACTACTAATGAAAGGTGATTCACAACTAGTAGTAAAACAAAGAGGAAAATAGTATCAATGCTCAAGTACTATGATGTCATGCATCTTATCTTTTGGAAGTTAGAAAACATGAGAAACATTTCTTTGGCTTCAAAGTCAAATATATTCCTAGAAAAGATAACTTTCTAACAGATTAGTTGGCATGGATGGCTTCCTCAAGTTCACTCGCCCCACCGGGAATATTCTTAAAGCAACTTGGCAAACCTTCAATGGTCAAGAATTCCGAAGAAGCTCCTGTGGAAGTTGCTCATATTGACCCCAAAAATAATTAGAAGACATCAATCTCTGAGTATATTCAGCATGGCAAACTTCCATGACGCAATAGAACTTGTGACCAAGTGTGTACAATGTCAATTTCATATTTGACAAGTACATTAACTTGCACAAGCTCCTCAAACAATCCCTCTCTCTTGACCATTCACAACCTAGGGTTTAGATATCTTGGGACCTTTCCCAAAAGCACCCAAGGGCTTTGGGTTTCTATTCGTGATGATTGATACATTCACAGAGTGAATCAAAGCTGAACCGGTTGTTAAGATAACAACTGATGCAGCCAAAAGGTTCATAACCAAAAATGTGGTTACACAATTTGGGGTAGCTAAATGTATAATCACAAATAACGACACCCAATGCTCGAGAGGAAGTTTTTAGAAATTCTGTGAGAGTCTAGGTATCAAAGTATACTATGCCTCAGTAGGTCACCCACAGAGCAACGGGGTAGTAGAAAGAGCCAATGGCATATTAATACAAGGGATTAAAAATGAGTTTTCAACCAATTAGTAAAATGGTCGAGGGCTTGGGAATAAGAACCTTCCTCTGTATTATGGGTTGTTCGGACTACGACTAGTCGTGCGACTAAAGATATGCCCTTCTTTCTAGTTTATGGAGCAGAAGCCATGCTTCCTCCAAAACTAGAGATTAGCTCTTCTCAAATAGATCATTATAATTATAACAATCAAAAAGATCATTGGATCAATGACATTAACTTGCTAGAAGAGCAAAGAAATGTAGCACTCATCCGATTGGCAGTCTACCAACAAGCCATGTGACGATACTATAGTTGTAAAGTGTAGTCTCACAGCCTAGTTGTAGGTGATTTGGTTCTCAGAAAAATTCAGAGAGACTAATCATGACAAGCTTTCTCCTAAGTGAAAAGGTACTTACATTATGGTCGAAGTCACCTTACTAGGTTCAGTTCGACTAGCCATGCAAGATGGGTGCATTCTTCCTAACTCTTGGAATATTGATCAACTTGGTATGTTCTATGTCTAAACCTTTATTTATTTATCTCAAATAAAGTTAATTGAATTATTTGGATTTGCTCTGATAAGTTTTCTATTAATGGTTTCTTCTCTTGGTTCTGGTCTTACATTATCCATGTTGCCTAAGTTCTCGAAGAATGATAACAACTCTCTCAAACCCCTTCTTAGGAACTTTTCACCTTCTCACATCTTGGCCTTAACATTGTCATTAAAAGCTATGTGGATTCTTATTGTGACCTTGCCAGCCAAGGTCTCCATGAAGATCTGCACATTTCCTTAGAAGGAAACAAGGGTAAAAGGCTTCATTTCTAGCTTTTCAATTCTTCTCTTAGTTATACTAGTCGAGACATAAAAAACCTTCTAGTCGAAATCTCTCCTCTCTGCATATGGTCACGCCCAGTGGAAGGAGTTTTCTAGTGATGGTTTTTTCCTACGATCTTTACTACTTGTTGAAACCAAGGGATAGAATACATTTCTAGGAAGTTTTCCTTCGTACATTTCACCCTGACAAGTTTATAGCCAAGTCAGATAAGACTAATGATACAAACATTTATCTTCTTTTTTTGTGTATATTGTTATCTTGTTCTTATTTTAACAAATGCAAAAAAAGCTTTTTGTAGCGTTTGTATTCTGACCATTCCATGATTATGTCTTATTTAGGTTGAGGCTAAGGCATCTACGACTAGTCAAAATCTCTCACTCTGGCTATACCCATCATGAGAGTTTCCTAGTTCTACTTGATCCTTTGTAGCCTTGTTACCAAAAGCACTGATATATCTAAGCTAACTGGTCGGAAGCAAAACCAATACATCTTTCCACTTTTACTACTTACTTAGTATAATTTTCTACTAAGAAAGCAGTCGGGGGCTAGGGGAGATAAGAACAACAGTCATATCTGTCAAATAACACTAAAGGACAAAAGGAAATCCATCGACAATAAAGGTAAGTCTTTACATTCAAAGATTTTACATTTAATCTAGAGAAATCTAACTACTCGTTGGAGCTTCCTAATTGGCCACTATTCGATAGAGATCCAACATTCATCTCGTGAGTAATCTTTTCCCGAAGGGTCTTACCTCTTCAAAGAACTTTGCTACCTCTTCTTCCAAGCAGTCGAACACTGCATCGATTGGAACAAGATTGAGAGAAGGGTTTGTTGCCTTGAGTTTTGCCAAGGCAAAGCTAAATCCATCTGTGACAGTAGTCCTTATAGTCTACTCGTGATTGCTCATTGAAGTAGTTAGCAGTCCTTGTAGGTTCTTAACTTGCCTCCTGATGCAGATGCCTGCTCAACTAGATACTCCGAGGATAAGGTCAAGGTTTTAGCACCCATCTTGGCAAGCATGTTGTTGAGAAGAATGATTTTGTTTTGCAAAATCTCCTACATTGCCTTCCTCTTCTCCTCCTACACTCCAAGAGCATTCTCAAGTTATTGAAATCTTAATGTTTATTTTGCATTAGTAAACAAAATTAGCCAAGAAGACATTTCAACAAACTAAGAAGCTGGTCAGAGACATGATTAGTTACCTTGGTTAGTCTTCTTGTGCACTTCAATACCCACCCTATGCTTAAGAGTGTCGTCCCTGAGTTTGTTTCTCCAATCCTTGATTGATAGGTCTCTCATTTTTCGTGACTCCTTCAGTTCTTGAATGATAGTACCCTTAGCTTTTGCCTCAGCTCCGAATTTCTCTAGTGCTATCAATTCCTGATAAGAAAGGAAGATGAGAAGTAGGCAAAACAAGAAAAGAATGAAGTAAAATTTCAAAAGATCCTTACTTCTTAGTCTAAAATTTGAAAGGATCCTTACTTCTTAGTCTGAAGTCTTTTTGCCTGACATCTTGAAAGAGCTTTTCATTCTCGGTCTCTAAAGACCCAAACAGCTCCCTATCCTTCTTAAGAGTCTTTTCAATCATTTTAATTGTGCTCCCCAACCTGCAAAGGCACTCGGGGAATCATGAAAAAGGAACCTTAAAAGAAAAATAAAAACCGAGTAACTTACCACTCGTCTGCTTATTGGTAGAGGTGAGTTCTCTCCTTGAGAGCAAGAGATCGCCTGATCGCTTCTTCAACCAAGGCAATCGGCTCCACCATGTGCTAAAGAAAGAAGAAAAATTTCGATCATATCAAAAAAAGTACAGAGTAGCCTTGAGTACTTGCCGAGACCAACTTATAAGCAATTGTGGAGTAGAGCTCCTCAAGTCCAGTCTTTAACTCAAGGCATGACAACTTTCTCCTCCAATCGAAGCCAACACCAATCGGAGAGCAAGTTCGAGACTGCTACCGCCTTTACCGCCTTCGACTTATCCTTCCTCTTATCTTGATCTTCAGAAAGTGAAGTTGTGTAGGGGAAGTAACCATCTCTACCACTTCTTCTCAGAATGCTTCTTCAGTAGAAGCACCTGGAAATTCAGCACCTAACATAGGAGATGAACTTCGAGACAAAAGAGAGGAAGAAATGGGAAATTCAATGTAACACAAGATCAAAGTTATGATATTATTTTTTTTCAAGAACTATTACATACCTGGCCTTTTTGTCTTGAATTTGAATCTTCCTGGAGCATACTCTAGGGCACTTGATTTCCTTTTCTATTCAAACGATTTTACCAGTTCATAACTAGTAGGGCTGGTTAGACCCTTGGCTACCTCTGACTGGACGCTCCCACTCGAAGTACCATTCTTCCCTGTTTCCTTCTCAGGGTGGCCGGAGACTATCTCTCTAACCTCTTGGATCTCCTCAGAGGGTCGGGCTTCCTCGACCACCAGAGTACTTGTGTCTACTGACATCTCAATGGTGGCTGTCAGATTCTGAGCCTGTTTGATCCTGGCCACCTTCACAGCCCCGACCGATAGGGTAGCTTCCACTACCAATTTCATGGCCTCAGCCTCTCCAACCAGTGGCTATGTATTTATCACCAGCCCTACTCCTATGGCCTCGCCACCAACGATGGGTTTAGCCACAAAAGTCTTCATGTAAGAAAGGCATTCTCACTGATGTAATTTATCTATTCTTCGTATAAGAGTAGGATTAGGTTTATAAGAAAACCTTTCGGAGTCATAGTAGAAGCCTACCTCCAATGGAATTTTCTCTTTAGGTACTTGAGCAATGGAAAGAGCACGAGAAGATCTAGCTGCCCCGTATGACTTCTTCACAAGTTGATGTTTCTTGGGAGCAAGAACGATCTTCTCTTTTGAGCCTTCCTTTTTTTGAGTGTCATCCTCTTTGATCATCTACATACGCAAAAGCATAAGAACGCAATGACCAGTAAGTGATTAATGAGTAAAGGTATCATTGATTACCTTGAGCCTCTTGATCCTTTCCTCTGGAGAAGTGGTGGCCAGGATCAAGGGCACTCCTCTGTTATGCTTGAGTTCTCCTTCAAAAATTGCCTTGACTCTCTCCCTTATCTCGGAAGGGGACAAGGCTACAAAATCAAAGGAAGGACCATGAGTTAGAAAAGACATGATTAAACAAAAGTTCAACTCATTAGAATCCTAGATGCTTACCTTCTGAGGAGTCCCTAGTCGAATTTTTTGCACCTTCATGCCATAACATGATATGATCTTACAATTTTAGAGACCTAATCCGGCGCATGGTGAAATCTCTCACCATGTGCCATGAAGTTAGTCCCCTGTTCTTGAGGTACTCTATGGCTTCGATCAATGGTTGTACCCTTCCCTTCTTAGGACAGGTCTTCCACTCCAGGCTTTCTACAGTGATCCTCACCTCAAATGCCAGACTGTCTTCTTTGGTAACCATCATGTAGAATAAGAGCTTCTTTCATGTTGACCAAGAGGACTTCAAATACATGGGAATGTATTCCCTAGCCCTCCCATTGTGGAGATGTAGTGAGCAACTCTAGGGCGTCGCTCCCGCTTTCTTGGATCTTTCAGTCATCTGGTAGTAGTATCTGAAGAGATCTAGGTTCACTGGAATTCCCAAGTATGCCTCACATAAGTATATGAATATACTAAGCATGGCGATCGAATTAAATGCCGATTCACCAACTTGATCACATAGTACTTGAGCACTTCTGACAAGAAAGAATTCACCAAAAGCCTAAATTTGCATTCCATGTATGCCCAGAATATAGGTATCTCATCCTCTTCACCACTGGGGAAGCCTTCGCCTTCCACCGATCTCTAAGGGATCATAACTCGATTGGGGATCAATCTTGCATCTTCTAAAGCTCTAAGTTTTTTCGATCCCAATTCAGATATAGGTCACTGAGAAATGAACTCAAACATCTTCGCAGACTTGGGCTTGGGTCTAGTAATGACCAAGAAAATCTGGGGCGGAAAAGATCTAGGACTACAGTTGTTGAGCGAAGGAAACAAAGACGAATTCAAGAGAATGCCAAAAGTCTCATAAAGGTATGGAATAATATGAACATCGATTCAACTTATAAGGGCTCTCCAATGTCCAAGTTAGCAGTTATGGAACCATACCCACTTGACTTATTAAAACACTTGTTTGCCTTTCTTAATTAGTGTCAAATAATCTCCCGACTGGACTATACATCCCTACTAGTGTTCTAGCCGAAGAATCCTAAGTCATAATTTTACATGAAGTTTAGGGGCTACCCGATGAGGATTAAATAGTCCATTAAAGAGCCACTTTAATACATAATCAAAGCCCTTAGATCAATGCTATAATAGCTTACGCTATAACACGCCTCAAGTACCCCCTGGTCGAAGAAGCATCGTACATCTACCCGACCAGCTACTACTCAGAAGCTCTATGACCGAACATGTGGGCCTCCCTTGTGTTGATGCCTTGTGTGGTTAAGGAGTAGAACACTTGCGCTCCCACTCCCTCAACCACTCTACGTTCGGTCATGTGTCTCTAACAACAACTGCCCTGTGGTTGTTTTCTGAGGCTCTCCCTCACTAACAACAATAGATCAATAGTTATTGTCAGGCTTCTCTCACAGCCAACAATTGCTTGCACATACAAATGCAAGGAATCAGCAAGGCTATTGTTCATGAAAACAACTAACACCTCTTCAGCACTATTTAAGCCTTACTCAGGGGAGACAAAAAAGAGAAATGGAGAGAAAGGAGAACAACAGCAGTCCATTCCGCATTAGTGCAAGTAGCATTATCCCTTGTAATCACTCATCAAGAGCAAGTTGTAATCTCATTATAGCAATAAAGATCATATCATTTCCCCAATTCATCCTTTTGTGGGGCTTGCATTTATCTACTATTTGTAAGATCAATGATTCGATCATCGATAAATATCGTCAGTAAGACACATAACTTTATGTCAGTTTTGGAAAAAAACTGACAGAAAAAATACATTTTGGTGCCGATGTTTGGTGACCCATCAAGAAAATTGCCCTCACTGGGACAAATCCCTAACTCCATGATGCCCCACGCCGATTCCTCTACCCCTAAATTGCCACCTCCACCGCAACTCCTTCTCCACCACCAAATCGCAGTCACCACCACCCCAAATTCATTGTTGCCTCCTCCTCCCCCACCATCACACCTCCCAACCTATGCCACTACAACCACTTCCTGTAGCTGCTTCCCAATGTAGACCTGGTGTCATGTCCTCCTCCTTTAGTTGCTACCCAGCACAGATCTGGTGTTGATTCCTCCTTTGGTCACCTGCCTAAATAGATTCAGTATCGCCTCATCCTCCATCCTCCTCCTGGCATAGTTCTATCATCATCTCCTCCTCGGGCCACCTATCGTGTAGATCCAGTGTCGTCTCATACTCTGTCCCCCTTCTGGGGCAGATTCGGTGCTGCCTTGTCCTCTAGCTACCTTCCCACACAGATGCAGTCCCATGGCCTCAACACCTCTGACACCTAGTGAAACAGACCAAAAAAATTTCAAAGTTTGAATTTATTTGAATTTGGCTATTTTTTTATTTCTTGCCTAATTCAGAAACTATTCGGTTAAAGGCGCTTTCCTTAATTGGATTTCTACCTTTCCAAGCCATTGATGCCATTTCAAAGTGCGCCATAGCCCCTGTTCTTTGCCCCTCCTCTCGGCTTGATTTTGTTCGCTGCCTTAATCCTCTCCTACATGCTACTACCAACTCTATCAACCAACCATACCCTACCCTAACAACCTCTACCACCCACATTCAAAGCCATCTTATCGCCTTGGTCGTGTGCCTCGGTCACCCTACCTCTCCTCACCATCACCCCCGCATTCTGTTCTCCCAGCCGACCACTGCGTGCTACATTCTTTGACCACCATCTCACGCACTCGCAAACGCTAAAGAGGACATCGAGCTTGAGGCACCACCTTGCTTGTTGACCACCATCATGAACTCTCCCAGCCATCTTCCCTCATCAATGCACCACTGCTGAGACAATCAATCGTCCCCACTACTCCCACCGCCATTCATGCCCTATAAAGCTCAACCGAGTTCGCTTTGGCCTCACAACCCCTCCACTGCACCCCCTACACCTGCCTCCCCCACCTTTGGCCATAATTTTGTCGTCACCACCGTAAGCCTCTGATGAGCTCCAAATCTCTAATCCACCACTAGCCTTCTTCTTTTTCCAATTCCACTTGCCCTTAGCACCCTTAGGGCTTCACGACCCAACCCTAACCTCACCTTGGCTTCTCTAGCCCCCTACCTCGTCGGCGACTATCTCCTCCACCCAACCACCCCATCTCACCGTGGACAATCCTTTTTGAAGCCACTAAGCCTAAATGTAGCATCTCATATACCAATATGTGATAATACTATGGAACATCATCGCCAAAGTGAAGAATAAATAAGAGTAATAATAGAAAAAGTCACCGCCATCTAGCCGCACCATTCGGCCTATGTCGTCTTGGCCACACCGCCCCGACCACTCCACAGTCCAGCCTGTGACATCCTGCCCAAGCCACCCTGGCCACGCTGCTTGGCCCGCAGCCACGACCATTCCGTACCTTGACCCGTGCTGTCCCGACTATGCCGCTCCTACCACGCTGCTCGGCCCACGCCGCTGCCGGCTGCGCCATAGCGCGGCCACACTATCGCCTGGTCGCTCAGCCCACATGCCGACCCCTTGCCGCTCCCCGTGCTCGGCTCGTTCCGCTCCTAGCTGTCACCCTCGTTGCATTGCTGCCTGGCCATGCCGTCATCTAGCTGCACCACTCAACCCAAGGGCAAGAGAGACAGAGAGATGGGAGAGAGATAGCAATAGAGAGAGATGGGGATAGGGATAGAGATAGAGATGGGAGAGGGAGAGAGAGATACCAGGGATGGAGGGAGCACATGCACACGAGAATAGAGGGAAAAAGGAAGGCTAACTAATCCCCTCAAAATTGATTAAGGAAAGCAATCAATTATATTAAAGCTAATTAAAATAGTTGCCAGCTTTTGAAATGTTGAGAGACTTCCTATTTTTAGGGTGCTACAGCTATCCCCCCTTAGAAAAGATTTAGCCTCGAATCAATTACCTCAAGGAAATAAGATAAACGGAATTTGAGTAATTTACTTAGGTGGAGGAAAACATGAGAACTAAACCTGAATCAAAAGAGATCGAGGTATTTCTCACACATTTGGGACTCATTTGGGACTCCAATTCCTGGGTGATTAATGTTTTGTCTGATGAGACCACATAATTCTAACATACGGGATGGTCCGATATTGCGGTTGATGCTCCGAACGCTCCAAGATACGAATCGACCATGCAACAACAGTAAGGTCTTCTGAGGCTTCCAAGGTGGGTAACTCCAGAATTTGATTAGGGTCATTTTGATAATTCCTCAACATAGAGACATGGAAGACATTATGGACACCAACCAAGGAAGAAGATAACTCCAAATGGTAAGCAAGTTTCCCGATCCGCTCAACGATAGGGAATGGTCCAACATAACAAGGGTGCAACTTTTCTTTAGCCCCAAATCGAACCACACCTTTGGTCGGGAAGACCCTCAAAAGAACCTAATCACCCACTTAGAATTCAAGCGGACAACGAGAATAGTCAACGTAACTCTTCTGTTGACTCTAGGTGGAAAGTAAATTATTCCTGATGTGCCCGACCTGCTCCTTCCAATCACTAACTTGCTGAGGTCCAAATAACTCTTTCTTCCCAACCTCATCCCAATGGAGGGGAGAGTGGCAAGTCCTACCATAAAGTGCCTCGATAGAAGCCATGCAGATACTAGAGTGAAAATTGTTATTATAAGATAACTCTGCAAGGGGTAGGTGATTTTCTCAACTACCCTTCCATGCAAAGATACAAGAACGCAGTATGTCCTCCAATGTGTGAATGATTCTCTCAGATTGGCCATCAGTTTGAGGGTGGAAAGTAGTGCTGAAGCTGAGTTTCGTGCCTAGATTCTGATGCAAGCTCTTCCAGAAGTGTGACATAAACAAGTATCCCGATCCAAGACAATGGTTTTAGGAATACCATGAAGATGGATAATTTTTTTTGACATAGATATTAGTAAGATCCCTGGCTGAATAAGTGGTTTTAATTGAAATAAAATGAGCCATCTTGGTGAAACAGTCGATAATGACCCAAATAGAGTCCATCGTTAGGGTGACATAGGAAGACCAACAAAGAAGTCTATAGCAATGTCCTCCTATTTCCACTGAGTAATCTCCAAAGGCTACAAAAGACCGGTACGACTACAACGTTCTGCTTTCATCTGCTGGTACACTACACACTAAGACATAAACTTAGCTATGTCCTTCCTCATTTTTGGCCACCAAAAACTGCCACTGAAGGTCCTTAAACATCTTAGTCTCGCTAGGATGGATAGAATAAAGAGTTTTATGAGCTTCAGAAAGAATATCTCTCTTCAATTACGAATCATATGGCACCCAGATGCGGTTGTCAAAATGTAACAACCCCTTACCATCAACAGCAAAGTCAGGCTCATGAGGCTTAGCCCGAATGACCTCTCCACGAGAGTGTCAAATCTCCAAACCTGAGACTTGAGCCTCTAGCAAAGCATCAAATAAATGGGATGAAGTTTCTGATTTCTCCAAGGAAAGTGCTGAGAAAGTGAAACAAAGTGTAGTTTGGAGGTCCTCAAGCTCCTCCTGGACTGATGTTGGAACAGGAACACCATCACTTCGCTTCCAGCTAAGGGCATCAATCACCACATTAGCCTTGCCCGGATGATAGCAAATAGTTAGGTCATAGTTCTTGATTAACTCCAATCAGCGGCACTACCTCAAATTTAATTCTTTCTTGGTGATGGAGTACTTTAAGCTCTTATGGTCAATGAAGATATTGCACTTCTCTCCATAGAGGTAATGGCGCCAGATCTTGAGGGCGAAGATCCCTGCCCTCAGCTCCAAATCATGAGTAGGATAATTGAGTTTGTGTTTCTTAAGTTGACGGGATGTATAAGCTATCACCTTATCCTCCTGCATGAGGGCCAAACCCAGAAAACGATGAATCTCTACAACATTGCTGGATCTTAACCAGTCCACCACTACAGTAATCTTGGAAGGATCCACAAAAAGTCCATTGCTACTTATGACATGCCCAAGGAAACTAACAGATGAAAGCCAAAAAATGTATTTCTTCAGTTTAGCAAAGAGTTGATATTTTCGAAGAAGACCAAGTACAATATGAAGGTGTTGCTCATGCTTCTCTGTTGTACTGGAATAAATCAATATGTCATCGATCAAGATGATGACAAACTGATCCAAATACTCATAAAATACCCAATGCATCATATCCCTAAATACTGTCAGAGCATTGGTTAACCCAAATGGCATCACCAGGAACTCGAAAAGGCCATATCGGGTGCAAAAGGCCGTCTTCAGAATATCAGAAATCTTGATCTAGACTTGGTGATAGTCGGACTGCAGATCTATCTTGGAGAAGAACTTGGCACTCTTGAGCTGGTCAAGAGGTCATCAAAGCGGGGGTAAGGAATAGCGATTCTTGATAGTCATTGCATTGAGAGCTTGGTAATCGATGCACATGCGTAGACTCTTATCTTCTTCTCCATGAAATTGATTGGGAAAGCCCACTCTGAGGTACTACATCTGATGAAAACTTTGCTCTGAAGGTCGTCCAATTGTCGCTTCAATTCTTCTAACTCAGTACGGGACAAATGATAAGGAGCCTTAGCGATAAGTGCAATGCTAGGAATAACATCAATGGCACACTTAACTGCTCTAACGGGAGGTTGGCCTAGAGGCTCAGTAGGGAAGACATCGAGAAATTTTCAAACAATAAGAAAATCTTCTAGTTAAGGTCCAGTGATATGCTTCTCTAATATGGTGAGAAGACACCCAGACTTGACCATCCAGTGATGACCGAAATAGGGGGCTAAGAATAGAAGACTGAGATATCGCTCTTTGCCCTGATAGACAATCTCCCCATCATCCTGAAGTAGAATAACCTTGCGGTCAAGCAATGGATAATAGTGTGATGAAGAGATAGCCAATCCCTACCCACAGTTAGGTCGAAGGGTTGAATTAGCGCCACCACTACATCGATGCTGAAATATGGCCTTCCAACTTTAGGGCAACATTGAGATAAGATTGCTAGTAAGAGATCCATTGGTGGTGGACACCACCACCACTAGGAATGCCAAGGTGCTGACTGGTATGGCATGCTACTGCATGAAGTGGGGTGCCAAAAAGGAGGAACTAGTCCCTAAGACAAATTGTGCAAGAGTAGGGTGTGAATTCAAGATAACCATACCTAAAAGGTTATGGAGAGGAGAAAGGTAAATGGTAAGATGGGTAACAATAGGGAGAAAAGCATGATAGAGAATTAGTATTACCATGCACCACATAAGAATGATGATATGACTCTTGAGTCAATAATATGTAGAGACGCGCATCAATACCCCTTGGTACGATAACAATTGGAGCAGGAGCTGGAGCCATGTTCTGATTGCCAGTGGGTGAAGGTGAAAAAGCGAGCTGATTTGCAGTGCCAGCCAAGGCCTTGCGCTTCTGGAGCAGCCCAGGTAGATGAATGGAATCAAGATTCAGGGAAGCATAGGATTGGAACAAGGTCATAGGATAGCAATGGAATAAAGGAAACGATAATTAGATATGGAATCATGGTAACATGCCAATGACTAGATATGCATACATGAATGAATTAACTCGAAGCCCCATGTACGTGCAAAACCCTTTTTTTCTTTTTTTTCAGAAACTACAGCCTGAGCTCTGATATCAACTGTAGCACCTCACATACTAATATGAAATACTACTATAAAACATCATTGCCAAAGTGAAGAATAAATAAGAGCAACAATAGAAAACACAAAGAAATTAAAACTTTAATAGTACTTTATTAGAGAACCAGCGGAAGCTGAAATAAATATTTGAAACATGGGACTAGTCCACTTCTAACCAAATAAGAGTAAATAAAAAAACATAAATAGTGGCAAGTCACGGTGCTGAAAACTCGAATACTTTCACCCTGCATGTTGCTATCACTCCACTGGTCTTTTACCTGAGAATGAAAAAAGCAAGTGTAAGATTTGAAAATCTCAGCAAGTACCAAACAACGGTCGCAAGCAAGGTGTGTAAAGGACAAGCAATGCAAGCAAGTAATTGACACAGGTTAAGTGCAATGAAACTAGATTACTGGAAACACTGATAAGGAACGAAGATAAATATAATAGGAATGGAGGAATTAAGGATAATTATTATTTAGTAAGTTATGGCAATGGCACTGGTAATCACATCCCACATGCCCAGTTATACAAGAATAGTCAGGCACATCATTGTCCTCGACTGTATAACCGCCGACGGAGTGTAATATCCTAAGTAACGAAAGTGTACGGCTCCCGTATATTACTAGGTGGGTGGCAATATCCCGTATATGTGGGTAAACCCAGGCCAAGTAACCATTATATTATTAACAAATTATATGGTAAGAGATTAAGGTAACTAACAGAAGGCTAGGATAAGATTATGATAAGAGGAAGGATTGACTAAGGTAGAGAACAGAAAAGCTCAATTCCTGATATGAGGCGATGCAGGATGATGATTATGGTCATAGTGATCTAGGAATTATTCAAAAAACATTATAACATAGCTCACATAAGGGTTGTTAATCATCCAAGTTTTATTACGTGATGAATGGTTATTAGTCAAATTAATAGGTATCATACATATATCAGTCATGACTCACAAGCAACATCATACAAGTAATGGATTATGATAACAGGAAAAAATATAAACATAGCAGCCTTAATATTAAAAGATTATTAGTGGTTTAACCCCTAATTAAACATGTGTTATATGCTACCCCCATCAATGATTTCAGCTTGAATTCTAAAATATTAATTAAAAACATGAATTTCATAACATCATTAACCGAGCATTCCAAACAATCTAAAAACATATAAAATCAGATAAACTAGAATATCTATAACCAATCTGTAATCAGTCTATAATCAGATAACCTAAAACATCATGGTATAAATACTATATTAGCAGTCTATAACCTGGCAAGCATTAACAATATGATAATAACCGGGTAAGCATTAGTGATATGATAATAACTAGGTAAGTTTTAGTGGTATGATAAAAACTAGCAAGCATGAGTGATATGATAATAATCAGATAAGCTTTAGTTATATAATAATAACCAGACAAGCATAAGTAATATGAAAATAAAAAGATAAGATTTAGTGATATGGTAATAACTAGGTAAGCTTTAATGATATGATAATAATCAGGCAAGCATGAGTGATATGATAATAACTAGGTAAGTTTTAGTGATATGATAATAACTAGACAAGCATAAGTGATATGATAATTGTACTCAATGGCAATGGTAATAAATAATCATGGAAGATGTGGAATGTGGAATGGAGAGGTTATAGCGGCGAGGTACTTACCTTTAGCACATTCGGCGAACTCGCTACACGAAGAATCCAAGATGCACAACTACCCAAACGTTCCCTCAAAGGCCGTATGTGAACCTACAAGGGGAAACGGTGGCGAATCAGATAAGGGCTAAGATAAAATTGACAAACGTTGGAAAGAGATTCGCTCAGTCGAAAAGGAATGGGTTTGCTAAGTCTTCGTTGTGCGATTCGCTGTTCGGCTGGGCAAACAACTGATTCGGCCGAGCAATGACGTCCCGCTATGCGAGCTAACAAAAACCCCCCTCACAAAACATGATTCGGTAGTGCCCCCGGCCAGCCGAACCGCATGGCCACTGAGCACCGGCCATACGGCCACCTCCAGCCACCGCCGCCTAGCCACCATCGCCGCCATCCAGCCACATCGCCTCTCGGCCATGCCGCCCAGCTCACTGCCGCCGCCCAGCCTCATGTACGTTGCCATTCGCTTGGCCCCACACGCCGCCCGGCTACGCCGCCTGGCCTACGCCGTCCTGGCCGCATCGCCCCGACCACTCCACAGTTCGGCCCGCGCTGTCCTGGTCGCACCGCCCCAACCACTTTGCAGTCCTGCCTGTGCTGCCTTGGCCACTCCGCAGCACAGGCCATGCCGTCTCGGCCACGTCGCCCAAGCCACACTGCTCGGCCCACGCCGCCGCAGCCGTAGCCTAGCCAAGTTATCGCCTGGTTGCTCAGCCCACTTCATGCCTGGCCGTCACCCTGGTTGCGTCACTACCCTGCCACACCATCGTTTGACCGTGCCACTCGACCCAAGGGCAAGAGAGAGATGGGAGAGAGATAGCGATAGAGAGAGATGGGAGAGAATAGAAGGGAAAAAGGAAGGCTAACTAATCCCCCTCAAAATTGATTAAGAAAAGCAATCAATTAGAGTAAAGCTAATTAAAATAATTGCCAGCTTTTGAAATGCTAAGAGACTTCCTATTTTTAGGGTGCTACACTAAACCACCACCGCCACCATCTTCCCCATGTACCCAAGATGATCAAAAGTCCCTCACCTTTGCGTTTAGCCTTTGAATCACCCTAGTGCCATGGTCAACCACCATAGAGCTTCTCTCGCCGTCGGCCATCCACAGTAGCCCTCGAGCCTCTCTAAACCCTAAAATGGAATCCCTATGGCCCACTAAGTCCATCCCCATGCCCAATCCTCACTGGTGTCCCTTGCCGAAGCTCGCGCCGCACCGCACCTCTATTAATACTTGGAAAGAACCTTTGGGAGATGGGTTATGACTCTTTGTATTGAGTTTGTTATCATCATTAGGCTTATGAAGTGGCTAGACAATGGTTGTAAATATTCATCTCTAAGTATCAATAGAGGTCAAAATTCATCCAAGTATTTTTCACCGTGCTCAAGTGATGAAATCTTCATTTGGCTTAGTTTTTTGTGCTTCTCCCCTTTTTGATCTTGCTTTGGGCCTGTTCTTTTCAGCTTCTCAAAACGGCTTTTCGCTTTTGCTACAGTACCTAACTTTCAAATGGAGTATTTTTTTAAGATGGAGTTTACAAGTTAATTATAGTACACGTTAAAAGCCTAATATCTGTACCATCTAAAATCACAAGCGAGTATCTCTCTCCATAATCTCTGTCGCAAACAACTAAAATTCAAAAATTTCAGCCAAAAGCCATAAATCGCGGCTAAAAAGAACAAGCCCTTTGTGCCAAGGATATGTTAGTGATGAAAATATCTCTTGGAGACTAGATCTCATCTATCTAGGCACTTATCATTTGCAAGTGTTGGAAATATAGGTAATATTTTAATTCCAAGTTTTATTAGAAAACAAATACAATATAAAACTAGTGGTGTAAAGCTCATAACTAACAGTAGGCTATTCATTATATTTCAGAAAATATACAAGGGAAATATAGTATGAAAGTCGATCGAACGCGCGGACGACTTACTATTGGGCTTGATAAAGAATAGGAAGCAGCGCAGGCGTGATACAGTGTAGAACGTAGATAACACAGTGTAGTGAGTGGTCACGCAGATGTGCACTGTCCAGAAACCTTATTGTCACCCCGTGTAGGTCTTCATGACAGCAATGGCTTGGAGATGCCGCTCTCCTTCACGGTGCACGCCAATAAGAAGAGTCGACGAGGTTTAGACAGTGCAGCACAACAATACAAGCTTGCAAGAGGACAAGGAGAGAGGCAGTGAGATTCTTGGCTATATTCTTTGGACGTCTCTAGACATATATATATATATATATATATATATATACGATAACTAATATGATTAAAATAGTCATTTACCCACTGGTAACTAACATATTTAACCAGCTATTTACCTACTGGTAACTGCCTGTTATCAAACCCAATAAAGCCACAAATTCAAACATTTGAATCTCATTGAAACAAAGAGAGTGATGCACGGTTCAGCAAAAATAAAGGTGGACTTGGTCTGCTAAGTGGCACGCCACGTCACGGCACAGTCGTGCGTCGCAAGTCACAAGTCGTGCAATTTTCATATGAATACATGCACGCACATACGCGCATGTATGATTAGCTAAAGCCTTCCTCATGCCATCCTCATCTATAATTCAAGGAGTGGCATGGACTCCACTTTATAAATTGATCTCCCGCACTTTACCGTAACAATATGATACTAAACATTGCATGCTTTGTAATTAAAAAAATAAACCTCATTCTATGGGCCTATTTCTAACAACAAGTTTTTTTGATTGCCCGGTTTTGGCTCAAGAGAGTGAGATTCTGGGGTTTTGATCTTGAGGTTGTTTTGGGCTGAGTTCATTATGTGATCTAACTTGTTATGATATGTAAGAATCTATCCAAGGTCATCTAAATCATTTAGAACTCACGACTAATAGTAGATCGAAATTTTTCTCTTTGCCCAATTTTGGTATTACCTTGGATAAAAGTTAGAACTTTAGCATTAATTTTTACAATCCATGCATGGAATAGGTTCCTGATATACTAGAGAATGTGCATACTAAGTTTAAGATCTTTTGGAGCTGTGGATCAAAAGTTTTATTGATTTTTGGATTTAAAATGGTTTTGAAAATCAGTTCTAGCTAAGGGGGTCGTTCAGACCGCCCTGTACCTACGGTCAGACTACCTGGCGAGGGTAAAGTCTGTTTTGCTTGATTTTTTTAGATCTTTTCTTGTAGGTGATTGATCTCTGATCTTTATAGTTTTTCATAGCTATTGGTGTGAAGAGATTTGCCTTCTTATTTGAAAAAAAAATTAGAAAAGCTTTTAATTGGGTTAACTCCTATTCACCCCTCCCCCCGAGTGGCCATCCATGGTCCTACAGTATGAAACTATTCCTTCTAGATTTTGGTATTATTTATATTTGTTGTATTGGTGCAGACATCTGTGACTATTACCCTGTTTATTTTTTTCCCTAGATGCACACGATTTTTTTATAGATATTTTGATTAATTCATGGCTGTAGTACACCTGAATTAGGTTTCTTCTCTTTCGTTTGTTGCAGGTAACCCCATGTTTGAGAATGGCTTACATTTATGGATATTACAATGGCTCATTAGGCTTTTCAGGTGTGTTGCTTGTTGCTCCAATCGTCGATCGTCATGGTTGCTGCTCTTATCTTTAGTGTACTACAAAAATGCTTTGGTTGTTTTCAATGCTGTGTTAATCAAACTAGACCTCAAATTTATTATAGTTGGTTAGCTCAAATTGAATCTATGTTTCTTTTCCGGGTCATAATTCAGGTATCCTAAGTTTCTTACTGTAAATGTGGGGCGAAATTTGGTTTGACAAGTGCTGGAACTTTGTAACCAGCCTGCATGATATTACATGCAGATGTCGCACGCAGATGCTATATATTTAAGGCATTGGTTTTGAATATCTTTATGTTCAACTCTCATCGATCACGTGTTGTTTTTTGCATTGGTATACTCGATTTCATAGTTTTTGTCAAGCATAGCAATGGTATGCAAAATATTTATTTTCCAGGTCTTTTAAGCTATTCTGCTTTTCTATGGCTTTTGACCTTTTTATGCTTTCAGGACATTGCCAGGATACGTTATCCTCTAACTGCTGTGTTTAACCTATGTCGTCATGGCTTTGCTGCTCTGGAAGTGTCTTCTTCGTGTGGTAGAAGATTCCATGGCAGGTCATTTATGCCGTGGTAACATCATTGGCATCGCAATCTTTTAGCTGTAGTAATGTAAAGATCGTATCTCCATATGCACAGTGCACCGTGTGATTACTGATGAGTGCAAGTTTACAGCTCTGTTGTACCATTTTGATGCATGTGCTTATGATGTACGTGCGTGGTGTCAATTGATTATTCATATTGATATAACTTTTGATTAAAGATGCGTGTATGGATTAGCTCTTAAAGCCGGAAACAGTTAAATTAGCGTGATTTTATTGTATTTATTTTTTGTTTACAATTTACTTTTTCCTAAAGGTATTATTTAACCTGACAGGGAAATAACACATGCCCTGACGGCACTAACCAACAACAAATATATCCATGACGGTTATTTTTGACGGTTTGTCATTAGGGATATGTCCGCTAGAACCTGACGTGGAAATATTTACCTATAGGTGACCATCAGGAATTATTTTTTGTCGGTTAACCGTCAGACAATTTCCCTTTTGTCTTCCTCATTCTCCTCATAGGTATTTCCTGATGGTTCCCCAAGACGAAAATTTTTCCCGACGATTATCCGTATTTTTCTGGCAGATTTTAACCGTCGTGAAAGATGACAGGCCTGCTAGTGAGAGAGGTTAGTATCTTGTCATGCAACTACAATATGATGGCTGCAATAATCCTAAAAAATCTTAGAAATTCTCTCATTAATCAATAGAGAAATGAAATATATAGTCTACTTATTTTTGGTAGGCCAGATTATTTTTTTGAAGAGAAGGTAAGACCATATTATAATGGTGTAGATTAATCAAATATGCAATAATAGGTATCAATGTTGTATAAAAAAATTCAATTGTAACTCTAAATATAAATATAGGTATTGTAGTATCTAGTTGTGTAATTGCGCCGGCAATTTGGCTAGTTGTACAAAACTTACAAACAAATTTCCGAGCAGACATTTTCCCACAATCGCAAACAAATAAGGTTTTGATAAACATCATCCGAATGGTTTTTTCTAAAAAATCATCCAAATGTTTTTGCTATGTATGTAACATTTTTCGTCCATATCTGTAATATTTTTCATCAATATATACAATATTTTCTCATGTGTACAACATTTCTCAGGTATAAAATATTCTATACATAGGAAAAATATTGATATGTGGGAAAATGTTGTATATATGGGTAAAAAATATTGCAAACATAGATAAAAAATGTTGCATACATGATAAAAAATATATAGATGATTTTTTTAGAAAAAACATTCAGGTGATTAGTAGACACACCCAACAACAAATATGGGAACTATTCTTTTTGTAAAGCCAGTATTAATTCAGTAGCATCGGTATTGAGCAGTAGTAGGCCCGGATGACAACCCAGTAACAGTACAGCACTCCCCATCCTCTCTCTATATAATACCGCGCGCTCGCATCTCGCCCACACAAACACGCCCATTCTGCCTAGCTAGTGGTTACTGGTTAACCACCGAGTAACACCGCGTCGTGACGAATCAGGGAGCACACTGCACACGCTGCATTAACACACAAACACGCACACCGTACGCAGTGCAGTGCCATGCCGGAAGCACCGACCGCCAAGCCAGCCCCGGCCTGCGGCTACGCCCCCGGGGAGCACCGCGAGGCGCTAGAGTTCATCGAGCACGTCACGGCGAACGCCGGGAAGGTGCAGCTGCGCGTCCTCGCCGAGATTCTGGCGCAGAACGTGCCGGCAGAGTACCTGCGCCGATACGGCGTCTCCGGCTCCCCCGACGCCGTAGACGCCTTCCGCCGCCTTGTCCCGCTCGTCACCTACGAGGGCCTCCAGCCAGACATACTCCGGATCGCCAACGGTGACACCTCCCCGATCCTCTCCGGGAAGCCCATCTCTGAGTTCCTCACAAGGTATACATGACATGTACATGTACATGTGCACACAGCGCTATACGCAGAACGTATCGGACAGGGATGTATGTTATGTACTAACGCGCGTTCGCGCAATGGGGGGTTTATGTGCACCAGCTCGGGCACGTCCGGAGGGGAGAGGAAGCTCATGCCGACCATCGCCGACGAGCTGGACAGGCGGTCGCTTCTGTACAGCTTGCTGATGCCGGTGATGAGCCAGTCGGTTTCCGGGCTCGACAAAGGCAAGGCGATGTACCTGCTCTTCGTGAAGTCCGAGTCGCGCACGCCGGGCGGGCTCGTGGCGCGGCCGGTGTTAACGAGCTACTACCGGAGCCGGCAGTTCCTCGACCGGCCGCACGACCCCTACACCATGTACACGAGCCCCAACGAGGCCATCCTGTGCGTGGACTCCTACCAGAGCATGTACGCGCAGCTGCTCTGCGGCCTCGTGCACCGCGCCGATGTGCTGCGCGTGGGCGCGGTTTTCGCTTCTGGCTTCCTCCGCGCCATCCGGTTCCTCGAGAAGCACTGGCTGCGCCTGTGCCGCGACATCCGCACCGGCGAGCTCGACCTGGAGATCACCGACCGCGCGGTGCGCGACGCCGTCGGGAGGGTGCTCCGCGCCGACCCCGCGCTTGCCGACGAGATCGAGGCCGAGTGCGGGAGGCCGTCGTGGGAGGGCATCATCCGGCGTCTGTGGCCCCGCACCAAGTACATCGACGTGATCGTGACCGGCACCATGTCGCAGTACATCCCGACGCTTGAGTTCTACGGCGGTGGCCTGCCTCTGACCTGCACCATGTACGCCTCTTCGGAGTGCTACTTCGGCCTCAACCTGAACCCCATCTGCAAGCCCAGCGACGTCGCCTACACGCTCATCCCGACCATGTGCTACTTCGAGTTCCTCCCCGTCCATAGAAACGACGCAAATGCCGAGCCGAGCCACAGCGACCTCGTCGACCTTGTCGATGTGAAGCTCGGTCGCGAGTACGAACTCGTGGTCACCACCTACTCCGGTATGTTTGATACCTTTGACATAGAGAGCACTCGTCTTGTGGATTGTTCAGTAAGAGCAACGTTTTATGTATGTGATTGTGACAGGTTTGTATCGGTATCGCGTGGGCGACGTGCTGAGGG
Organism: Melocanna baccifera; assembly: GCA_036346265.1. Lineage (NCBI taxonomy): Eukaryota > Viridiplantae > Streptophyta > Magnoliopsida > Poales > Poaceae > Melocanna > Melocanna baccifera. The sequence continues at coordinate 37,632,382 of CM070676.1, forward strand.
TGTCGGGGTTCAAGAACGAGGCGCCCGTGTTCAGCTTCGTGCGGCGGCAGAACGTGTCGCTGAGCATCGACTCGGACAAGACGGACGAGACGGAGCTGCACGCGGCGGTGAGCGGCGCGGTGCAGCACATAGCGCCGTTCGGCGCGTCGCTTGTGGAGTACACTAGCTACGCGGACGCGGCCACCATCCCAGGCCACTACGTTCTGTTCTGGGAGCTGCGCGCGGGCAGCACGGCGATGCCGGCCTCCGTGTTCGAGGAGTGCTGCCTCTCCGTGGAGGAGGCCCTGAACAGCGTGTACCGGCAGTGCCGCGCCTGCGACAGATCCATTGGGCCCCTCGAGATACGCGTCGTGGCGGAGGGCACCTTCGACAAGCTCATGGACTACGCGCTCAGCCGCGGCGCGTCCATCAACCAGTACAAAGCGCCGCGGTGTGTGCGCCCCGGGGCGGTCGTCGAGCTGCTCGACGCGAGGGTGCAGAACAAGTACTTCAGCCCCAAGTGCCCCAAGTGGAGCCCCGGGAACAAGCAATGGAACAACGCCAAGGAGCTGGTCAGCAACGGAGACGATGAGTGGGAGGAAAATGCATGATTATGTGTTGCTATAGGGGTCGAGTATGCATGATATTTCGTATCTGAATTTTCTGAGGCAGCGAGGAATAGTTATGATATGATGACTTAGGGTACGTAATGAACATCTGCTTTCCTTTTTATCTTCGCTTTTGTAATATTTTTGTCTTTCTTTTTGGGTCGTGCTTTGCTATGTAGTACATGTTAATTACGTTTATTAAATTACTAGCCATATGGAATGGACTTCTCTATGACAAATCAGGAGGACTCTCAAATTTCTGCACGGTAAATGCGAAGGAGAGAATGGTCAAAATTGTTTGATTATATTGAGGAAATAGATCACATGGATCTAGATGTCTTATATCAAATATCTTAACATTTCCCTTATGTTATCTCATGTGATTTGGATGCCCTGAAATTATCTTTTCAAGTTAAATTATAAAAATGATGCACATGAATTGAAGTTTGGTGTGCGCGCTACCATTGTTTGTTTCCGGGAAACATGACCATCGAAATGGCATGGGTTGTACAGAAGGGTTCCTATTCTAATCAGACTCACATTGAAGCCGGGTTCTTACTCTGACTTCTGAGTCAACGATACTTCTTTTATGACAGCTATTCCCAAATTCTGGGTTGGAAATTTCTCGAGATTCATGCATAGTTGTCCATTCAAGCAAAATATTTCATTATCCGAATATATATATATATTCAATCAATCTAATTTTGATCGAACCCATTGCAAATGTTGCAATTTCTCTTCATTTATTCATGTGTCTTCTCATTAGTATGGAAAGCTAATTAATCGGCAGAGCGGATCTGCTAAAAATCTATTTAGGGTTACTGCACCAAACATAAATTTTTTTTCTCTGTTTGATACAAACTCGGCAGAACGAAATATCATGTGTTAATCCCCTTCCCAAGCATGAAATAACAATTTGGCTCAAAAGCATATTTGTTGGTATTGGTGATAACTTAAAAGCATAAGCATTACATAATTTGGGTGGGTTCTTTTAAGCTGTGGCTTGTAGTTGAACTTTTTGAATTATATGATATTCGTGAGAGGCAGTATATAAAGTGAAATAGTTGCATGCAATTTTGTCGATACAGCTGAATTTATTATAATTTATACTACAATTTATCTATAGACTCCGTCTTGAAAAAACGTACCGTTTAAATGCTAGGTACTATAGCAACACAGGCATAAGCTTAAGCAGAAGCCTTGCTGAAGGCACCCAAAACCTTGGAGGTTATCACACAAAAGAGAAATATGCTAGAAGTTCTCGCAAAAAGAAAAATATTTAACTTTTAATTCGGTGGATTCTGGTTACAGCTAATCCACTATTTGCTACACCGTGCAATGCGTGGGCCAAACAATCTTGTTTTAATTAAATAAAGGATAATAATTACAATTACATGTACAGGGCAAACACAAAACGAACAATACATGTTGAGCTAGTTTTCCACACATATGTTAGAACACAAAACATTAATTTAAGTTTTTATAGTACTCCATCAGTTTCGCTATATTTGTCTACAACTCATCATGCAAACAGACTAAGGAAGCAATGAATCTATGAAAAAGTTAATAAGAAATAACCACACAAATCCTTATTGAAATGACATATTACAACCACCTAATCTCTTCCTAAATATTAAAGTAGAGGATAGAGAGTGAAAATATTATAATACCTATACTCTTGATTCCTTCGATCGACAAATATTTTGAAACGGCGACTCCCGAGACCATGACAAACATAGTAAAGTGCAGGGAATAGTGTTAGGGTTTAATTAATTAGAGGGGCTTTAAATCAATAGCTATCAAATCCGATTTCAAAAAAAAAAGAAATAGCCATCAAATCCTTGTACTACTCTCAAACAAATAACCATCTTTAAGGGCATCTCCAATGGTCCTAGCTAAGTACTATCTATAAGGATTCCACATCATCTATAGAGTACACACTAAAAGCTAGCATTCCAAAGGACTATCTATAAGGATAACCATTTGATGTTTACATGCACACACAGTCATTTATAGAGTCTACCTCGTTTTGCGTTATAGACTAGAGACGAAATAGTAGCTAGCTGTTTGTGTTTTGCATACTCTCTTTCCTCCACATAGGATATATGCTGATGTGTACATGCAAATAGCCAGCTGACTCAGCACCATTGGAGATGCCCTAAGTATAGATAAGATTTTGAATTTTCCCAAGAAAACACTCCTCATTGCTTTTGAGTTTCAAAATACTGCCTCCATCCCACAAACAAGTTTATTGTAACTTTTCACGATCTATAACGTACCACTATGAATATGGTTTTAATCATGGTATACTAGTAAAAATAGTAAATTTATATATTATAAAATTATTTAAAAGATAAATCTAATGATATTATTTTTATATAGTTAATTTATATACTTTATATTACTAGTTTTCAAACCCTGACTGCACGGATCTCAAATGGACTTGTACCGTAGAATGGATAGACCAGTCGATAAGGTGTCCTTGCGTGGTAAGAGGAAGTCACACTCTTTTCGAAGCAGTACATGTCCCTACAAAACGGTACCCGACCAAACAGCAAGGCCGAAGAGCAATTTTCGCCCCAGCTAGCACTACCCATCTCAGGCAGGCAAACAGAGAATGGCCATATTAATTAAGTGCATACGGCCAATACTATTTTCTTCCAAAACTTTGTTGAAAAATTAATGATGCATTTCTCTGATACATGACTATTGCCTCCACATATGGATACGGTGGTGCATACAGTCAAAAAGGCAAAATAAAAACAAGATAAAATATTCGACCTGTACATTACCTCAATATCCGTCCTAAAACTAAGAAGTACTGATGCGGTATCAATGAATAATTCGGTGGTATAATAGTCAATCACAATATGACTACTCATCCTGTGCAAACATGTGGACAACCTAAGACAATTTAGAAAGCGGGCCTTTTGAAATTTATGTGTGTTCCAGGAGATGGGTCAAATATTTTACCAATAACATACGGCCGACGTGAACTTTCGGTTACCTACAGGAAGACCACTCCTCTCACTTTAATTAGCTTTCAGCTTTCAGCATGTCACCCGTCAAGCAGCTGGATTGGTCAGCACCAGTTGCGTTCCGAGGACTGACGACGTGCCCGACTGGATTTGGCTGACACGAACTCGGTCGGTACCTAAGTCTGACTCGTCGCATGCAGTGCCCAATTACGACAGTTTGGATTCAATTCGCAGGGTGGATCGGAATAGCGATGATTTTTAGTTTTTAATTAAAATTTTACTGTAACTGATTAATTTTTTATTATAACTAAGTTGATTTATTGAACATAATTAAATTTAAAAAATATAAAAATAAAAACAGCACAATAACCTATCACGGACAATACAAATAATACGAGAAAAAAAACCAAAAAAACCAAAAAACTAAAAAAAAAGAGAAAGAGATAAAAATCTAAACAGTGCCAAAATAAGTCCAACGCTCAACGCCACCGCTAGCTTTGTGACGCTGAGCGGGGCCACAATCTAGTTAGTTCAATTACTTTCTTTTTTTTAATTACAACGAAGGACTACACACATACTTATGTACATATCCTACATATACATCCCAACTTATATATATATATATATATATATATATATATATATATATATATATATATATATATATATATATATATATATATATATATATATATATATGGCTATCCTTTTTGGTCATGATCGATGGATTTTTGGTGCATTTTGCATGCAGAGATTGCGGAAAGAGAGATACTCGCTTGCGATTTTTGATGGTACAGATATTAGTTTTTTAACGTGTACTACAATTAACTTGTAGACCCCATCTTAAAAACATACTCCGTTTAAAAGTTAGTTACTGTAACAAAAGCCAAAAGCGGCTTTTAGAAGCCGCAAAGAACAGGCCCATATATGTATGTATGTATGTATTAGTTCACGTCTAACTAGAATGGATATCTACACATCACGGAATAATAACATAGTTTTGACTATTAAATACGCCTATGTGTAAGGGGGTGTTCGGAATAGCGATGGTTTTTGGCTGAAATTTTATTGTAGCTGGCTGATTTTTTATTGTAGCTGAGTTGGCTTATTGGGCATAATTAAATTTAAAAAAAAAATATAAAAATAAAAGTAACATGTTAACTTATCACGGACAATGCAAAGAAATATGAGAAAAAAAACAAAACACAAAAAATACCAAAAATACACAAAATGACAAAAAAAACGTGAACAATGCAAAAATAAGCCATCGTCAGAAGCTGCCGCTGGCGACAAGAAGTTGAGCATGGCCTAAGTGTACTCTCTTCTCCAGACCTAGCCCAAAAAGATATGTAGGAAATTCTTGTACATAAAAAAATTCAGAAATCAAACTCAAGACCGATGGATGTAGACCTTGTTTTTTTATAACTATTGGCTGCTGGATTGATCTCGGCTAACCGAACTCGAGATTTCAGAGAGGTTATACCTCCACTCGCGCCTTGATCAGAGGCGCAACCAACCTGCTGGTTTCGGTCCTGGTCACATAGCGCCATATAAAAGAACAGGGGATTCAGCAGGCTTAGGTATGAGTTTGTGCTAAGCCACTAAATCCCGAATAGAAATCCGATCTATCAAAGGCGCTTAGGTGAACAAAGATCGAAGATCCATCTCCGTTCCCGTCCACGGCATTGCGGCGTCACCAAGCACCCCAAATGGCCTCTCCGAGTTCGAGTATATCTTCCACACTAATGTTTATACTTATGTTCATGAATGTTTTAGGGTTAATGTTCTACGGTTCATGATTCGGCCTTAGACTATATCAACATTGGCTATTCTTAACTATCACTATTTATTAGATTAATAAATTATAGTTAAAAATTATAATTTGTAGAAAAAAATATACCCGTAAACAACCGAACCACCGCAGCTAACGCTCGGTTCCTCGCACATTCGCTTTCTTATGAGCTGTGCTCCTCCATCTGGATGAGTAATCGTTCGGAGACCTGTAGATCAATCAATGGATGGCCGTATTTTCCTTCGCAGTTGTACCGAACTCGGCATGCGTGAGCAACTGATACGTAAGTACTGTTATGTAGCGTACTTGTGGTCATAAAATATTGTAATCGAGACGGAGCTTGAGGCGGGTAGAGCCGTGCTAACTGCTACGTCGACGGTGGATTTTTTAGGCGTAGTTTATAATTTTTTTAATCTTAATATGAGTTATTGTGTGTATAAATTAAATATTGTTAGGCTAGAAAAAATTATTTTATTTATTTATTTAAAAAAGTTATAAATCATAACCTATATATTATATAAAAAAGAACTCGGCCGACGTCATTACCCACTCTCTACTCGCCGCTGCAGCTTTCCTGGTCGGAAAAGTGGTGAGAAGGCCACTGTTATGATCTGATATTTTGTATGCACCGCATTTCTAAACATGGTAGCGACTATAGAATCCTCTTAATAAAATGCTCGCAAGCCTCTTATGTGTTTTTTAAAAACAACGACCATGGAAAATGTCCTTATTTGCGCCGCAAATTAATCAAATCATGCTAACTTTGTTGTTACAGAAGAGTAGACTAAAAATTACTACACCATGAAGGCATGCCGGTAGCTACAATGAGCATCGTCTGACAATTCGAGTTACATAAAGACATGGACCACAGTATTTAACTTTTTGTAGGACCAGATAGCTGCTAGAGAATAGTGAATAAGAGCTTAAATTCAATCTAAGATTTTTCAAAATCTTTTTCTTTGAGCAAAAGTAAAAATCTTCACTCCAGTAGCTATGAAAGCTACGAAGATCAGAGACAAATAATCACAAGGAAATATCCAAACAAAACCGAGCAAAATATGATTTGAAAGCCCCTGGAGGTCTAACCTCTACATACATGACGGTCTGACCTTCATTAAGGGGACGGTCTGACCTCCAGACGGTCTGACCTCTCTCACAGGGGACGTCTGACCTCTAAATCAGGATACGAACAGTAATTTCAACGCTATTTCAAATCCGAAAATCGATGAAACTTTTGATCCGTAGATCCAAATGATATGAAATTTTGTAAAGATCTATTCTAGGATATCAAGAACCTATTCCAACAAACGATCATGAAAATCATGACCAAAGTTGAGACATTTTTCAGTTTGTTGGAAGGTTACACCACAACCGAGCCAAAACCTCAAACGGTGATTACAACTTGCTCGTGGGTAAATGATGGCTAAGATAACTCTAAATATATTTTCACATATCATAGCAAGCTAGAACACCAAAGAACATGATTCACAAACTCTTGAAACAAGAAATTACTTGATGAGACTAAATTCAAGCAAAACCAGATTTCTTCATAAACTTACTATCAAAGTGTCTAGATGATAGGAGATTGATTCCCAAAGGCTATGTCCATCTCAATCACATTCTTGGCATAGCAAGATCAAGAAGAGGAAAGAGGATAGATCAAAACCAACAAAAACAAGAGTAAATAAATCAAAACAAGAAATAGACGTGGAGATCATCAAAGATTTATGTATTGCTTGCTTGAAATGGATAGTTTTACAGCCAATTCCTCGGAATAGTAGAGCTCTAAGTCTAGAGCACACACACAGGGCTGCAATCTAAGGAACCCTAATCTCCTATAGGAAAGAGGAGGAGCTAGCCACCAAAAAGCTTAGCAATCTTCTTAAAACCCTAACTCTTGCCTCTCCTCCTCTTATATAAGCTCCCAACTTGAACCAAAATCCAATAGATCAACCTATTAGGCCAGCCCAGGGATAACCCTTTAACCCCACCTAACACCGGGTTTTACTTTCTCTCACACACTTCTCAAAGCAGCTACAACTATTAACCTAATAGTGAATCAATACCCAATCCATTTCACATTTTTAGCACATACAAGACCTAAACCACTTAAACCAATACCACGGTTTCACACACTGCCATGTTTTCGGTATTGGGCAATTTACCAAAATACCTCTCTATCGCCTTCCACAAAACTTCCCGCTTCCTTTGCCACGAAGCATTACCCATACTACGCCATCTTCCATGTGTCTTCAATGACTTATCTCTAAGTCTCTCACATGTTCGGATCCCATTGAACCATCCTCGCTTGCAAATAACCCAAATCATTTGGCGTACCACATGCTTCTTCTCGCATATGACGACACACAGCTTTCTTGACCGTCTAGACCTTAACTCCTTCCTAAGCCTAGTCCCAGTCCACCTTGTCATTGCTCGTCATGTCCACCACCGGTAGCTCCCACTTCGATTCCTCGTGGTCTCGGCTTGTAACCACTCCGCAAGCCTCGGTCATCTTCGGCGGCTCCTTGATCATATGGACCTTAGCTCCTCCTGAGCGCAGTCTGATCCTTTGACCGCTTTTGGATCTAAACTCTCCTAACTTAGTCTCGGTCCCGTCTGCCTTACCATGATGTAACTTCAGAGTTCTACAACTAATAACAACAAGCAAACTGTCACGTAGCATCGCACAATACGCAAAGTCATCAATTGACACAAGCATTCATACAATGCACATTGCAAAAAGCATACAACTAAAATACTGATCATAAATCTAGAACCAAACAATAAACCTATGTGCACACAAGCAACAATACCTAGGTCAAACAATAACTAAATCCCCAAATCCCTGTTTTTCTAGGAAGATCGGTAGTGCTACACTTACCATGTTGATACTATCGCACTGTAGTACTATCGATCCCTAAGCCAGTACTACCACACCTTGAAATTCTTACTCGGATCTCTCTGGAAAAAACATACCGCCACAAAATCAAAACTACTGCTTTGCGATACTACCGCGCAAACACTTGCGGTACTACCACCCTGTGGTACGACCGCATTCACAGCTGTGGTACTTTCAAAATTTCTTAGACTTCTAGAAAACTGTCCAAATCAAATGCAATATTTGCAAAAACTTTAATCCAAAAGTTAATTACTCATCATAATCATGGGGTGACCTTCACATGGTCTCGTAATCTCTCTCTTGATGAGTATATTGACATATACCAAAAAGGCATGAAGAGTTTTTGAAAAGAAAAGCAAGAAGTTGTAAAAACCATACATGGTCCAATAGAAAGAAAAGAAAGAACTCATGACCATGTTAGCAAAGTGTGAAATAGAGCAAACAACATGAAAAAAAAATAAGTTTTCTACAAAAGTTCCAAATCAATTGCTTACCATTACCATCTTCATAGCAAGAGGACAAACTAAAAATGCAAAAGAGAGTAAATGATATGTAATGAAACTCTTCCTCACTCAAATATCTCATTTGGCATTTTTATGTCCCAGTTAGCAAGTTTTGCAACCCATACCACTTATACACTCAAAATGCATATTCTCCCCCTCAATGCCTTTTGCATCCCTTAATGCCTTTTTCTCAAAAACTCTTCCCCTTTTGGCAATAGAGACATCAAGGGCTAAATCTCCTCCTTAAAATGTGCATGATACTATTTGGAGTATAAGAAGCATAAAAGAGAGCAGGAATGAAATGGAGTAGCTACATTTTATTCAGTTTTAGCATTATGAACCATGAAGATTATCCAAAGTGAGTGTTCAAATATTACAGTTTATGGCAAATTATATATAGTAGAGCTAAAGCCGCATGAGCAATTATACGAAATTAAATGGATTATCAGCATGTCAAGTTGCTCAAGATCACAGTTTAGCCAAAGATATCCAAAAATAAGCCAAGCTACTTCAATATTCTAAATGAAATCGAGAAGCTACAATTGAGTCAATTTAGAGTGCTACAAGTTCAAGATTGAAATATTTTGTTCAAGCACTACATATCACTTGTAATTGAGAAAATCTAACACATTTAGCATTTTCTTAAATTCATTTTTGGCTTCAACCATTTTTCATAATTTTTATTTTCTTAGCCATATGCTAAATCTCAAGCCTTATGCGACCACCCCAAGCAAGAAGCTTAAGGAAGTGATCTTGGTCATCCAAAACTCCCATGAGTTCAAGCCTAATACAATGGCAAGTCGTCTCATAAGAAAGAATTGATGAGCTTAGTTTTTTCACACAAAAGAGATAATTTCACATTTTCTTGACTTAGTTCAAGAAAAATAAGCTTATACTAACTCATGCTCCAATAGAGAACTAATATAGCTCAATCTAAAGCTCAATTTAGGTTCAAAACTCAACTTAGCTTATTTGACATGATATGAATCATAAGAGGATCATTTGAGCAAAACTAGTCACAATATCCAACAAGACATGATTTAATTCATGTTTTTCACATTTAAGAGAGCTAACATGGCAAAAACTAAGCTACACATAGAACGACATGATAAATCTAGCAAACTAGTGGAAGACATGGTAAAATGTAAAGTAAGATATCATGTCACACAAGGATAATAGTCAAAACTCCATAGTTTGTACAAGCATTCATGTATATACAATGCATGCTAAAATTAAAATACAACATGATACATATGAATGCACAAGAAGTAATCTTCCCCTGAAAAGCAGTCTGAAAAGAAAGAAGCTCTAATCCCCCTAAAGAAGGCAAATTGAGAAGAACCAAGAAGTTAGGCGTAAAATCCAGAAAATGAAGGTTCAAACTCAACTAGATGACTCCCAAATACACCCTTTCCACATGGTCTCTAGCCTATAACCTCATTCCACAGAGCAAAAGGCAACACTAGCTAACGTAACACAAGACACTAGTGGCCAAGAAGAAAGTTCAAACTAGGTAGTAAATAATTCTAGAGAACCATTTGAATGAGAAGTGTGACTGAGACAAAACATCTAAAGTTAGTTCATATCTATCCAAACCAACCATCCCTACCACTAAAATAGGAATGCTATACACTACTAGATTCCAACCCTTTAGCCACGAAACGCATCGCAACGACACTAAATTAGTTGCAATAGGTATGTGCTATTGCAACGTTTTGCCAAAATCATGGCGATATGTGCACAGTATTGCCTCTAAAATATTGCGTTGCGATAGCCATTGAATTCGTTGTAATAAGGTGGCTTTATCGCCACCATTTTAAAAATGGTTGTGAGTAGTATGACTTTATTGCCACGGTTGTCTTGTGTTGTGATAATATTGATATTCGTGGCAATAGTTAGGAAGTATTGCCACCTTATAGAAGTTCGTTGCGAGTGGGTGACAATATTGCCACAATTTTATTGCGTTGTCATAGTCATCAATTGCGTTGCAAAAGGTTCCTATACAATGCGTATGAAATGAGTTTGTATTGCCACAAAATAAATTTGTTGCTATATATGATGATTGTTCGTGGCAATAATCTGTTATTGCAACGCTTTGTTTTCGTGGGCCTAACTGCTCAACGCAAGGGCCGAATTGGTGTGGAGGAATTATATTATCTATAGTTATTAATTTCTAGATGAGATAAAAAAATTAAAAAGTGACAACTAAAACGCAGTTGAGGAGGTCTTACTTGACAAAACAGGAAGGGATAAAAAATTAGAATAGAAAAAATAAAAACAAAAACCATGAGGTGTGGAGAAATCGAACCTGCAACCTCCTAGCTCGGAGGCCAAGGCGTTTACCACCGGACTATTGTACCCCACTGTCAATTATAATTATATATATATAGTGGCGGAGCTAGAATTTTGACAATGAAAGTACGAACTTAAGACACGTTTGTTCTAAAAACAAGTTTAAATGACATAATATGGAAGTTCAATATATATATAACTAAACAATCATTCCAGTATTATTCACCTATACTATTTCTTAACTTATTAAGATTGATCATAACTCTTGCAACTCTCCTTTAGGTTTTGATTTTTGATATCATCATTTTAAACCCAAAGGCAAAAAATGAGTAATTTACTTTCTAGTGTCCCAGACAAATCTATATACTACAATCTATGACTACTATGCAAATCATCTCATCGAAGCCTTTTGCATCTCTATCCGATCACTAAACCCTGTAACAAGAAAAACTCCCAACATACCACCCCGTGCCACACAAGCTTACAAATGGGTAACAAGTAGAGCCGTGTGCCCAAGCTCGAGCTCGGCTGCTACGCTAGGGTAGAAACCTGAAGAATTTGGTCCATTGAGGAATCTCCGGTAGATAGTGGAAGATCGATTGAGAAAGTGAGGATGTCTTAGACATTTGGGCTAATAGGCTTGACTTATTGCTTATTGAGCTTAATAGCCTGTTATAAGTATGTTAGTATTTATAGCATATAATTTATATTAAGAGATATATATTAATTTTTTGCGCCAAAATTTTGAAGGTACAACTGCGCCCCCATGCTATAGTGTGGCTCCGCCACTCAGTGTGTGTGTGTGTGTGTGTGTGTATATATATATATATATATATATATATGATTATGCGCCACATGGCTCAAACCAACATCCTCCAAGGCCACATGGTCCGATGCCATTGGTCTTGTTGCTCAATTATATGCATGATGCACTGCAAAGTTACGTGTGGATTAGTACGTAGTCGTATATATAACCGAGCATATTTGGTACTGATGATTGTACAAATACCACAGCTAACTACAACAGGTAACAAAATTTGCAAATAGTTTGCTACCATAAGGGATGTGTACCTTCCCTGAACTTCAATTGATGTATGCATGCTGAACATATTTTAATAGTAGTACACATCAGGATGCTAATATTTTTTATTCTAAATTTTACATTTGCAGAATTACCCAGCAAGCATCTTGACCACACAAAAAGATGCTAGACCACCTATTCGCATCACTCGAGCTTCTAATCTTAACCGAAGCCTCTTCCAAAATGTCGTTGTTAATAATGGTTCATCGAATTTCATTCCTCCACAATAATTGAAGAATACTGCTACAACTCGTTCGAAGAAAAGGAGGGACCAACAGGTATGAAATAAAAATGTGATTAATCTTCATCTGTCATTGTTTTTATGTCAAATATAGCATACTGTTCTAAACTACTAGAAAATTATGCCAGGTGAAGTAGGGCTACTATATATCGGTAAATGAAATGAAATTAAATAATTTTACTGGAATCACTTGCTAAATACTTTGCTACGCAACTGAACTAGAGAACTTAGGATTGCTATTTTCAGCTGTAACTTGTATCTCTAAACTTGCACTATGATATACTTAAGTATGTGCTGCTGGACAATACTCACATTAAGGTCCCTCTTTATTGTTCATGTTCTATCAGGATGAAATAATTTGATCAGAGCAAACAGAGTCGTGGCGTCGTCAAGTCAGGAAATTCAACATGGCAAAGAAGCAAGGACAAATAGAATGGAAGTGATAGTACTTTTGTTATTAGTAACAAACTTTGTAGTTTAAGTTTGGAGATTGATATGTAATTCCTGCATGAGTGGTGGCACTTTTAAATTATTATGTGTTGAATTAATATATGTGTTTTTGATCCAGCTGTGTTCCTAATTTGATTATTAATTTGTAACAACAAATTATAATAAAATATCATATGCTCAATATGCTACCGCAAATTTTATCGTTGCGATAAACCTGTATGCAAAATTGGTATTTCGTTGTGATAGGCTGTTGCAACGCCGCTACTATGTTGCGATTCCACTATATGCCATGAACAATGTTCGTTGCTATAGGATATATTTGCCACAAAATATATTTCGTCGCAATAACTTTATGGCAATGAAACGCCTTCCGTGGCAATAAAACATATTGCAACAAAACGGCTTCTGTGGCAATTAAACCTGTTGCAACGAAACGCCTTCCGTGGCAATATATCCTGTTGCAATGAAATACTCTCCGTGGCAATAGGGTCTATTGCCACGAACCATTGGCGTGGCAATAGAACCTATTACCACGCAATATTTTCGTGGTAAATGATACTATTGCCACGACCAAACTTCGTGGCAAAAGAAGCTATTACCACGGAGTCAGGCGTGGCAATAACCTATATCGCCACGACATCACTCGTTGCAACAACAAATAATTGCCACAACACATTGCATGGCAATAACCATAGGTATTGCAACGAAACCACAATTCGTTGCATAATCTTTTAAGCACGCAAGTACTAGCCACGCTTGCCAACGGAAGTGATGTGTTGCAATAGGTACATATTGCATCTATTTTGGCCCTATCGCAACGATTTCGCTCCGTTGTCCTAGACCTGAAAACTAGTAGTGATATGAGACCAAGTAGTAAAAAGTAAGAAACTGAAGATCACAAAGGAGCAAACCTCTGTCACATCGCTTGGCAATGTGGTATAGTTAATGTGATGGAAGCTGACTGAAACTACATCGTGATATTAATAGAAACCTCCACTAGATGCTCAAAGTATGTGAGAGACCGAAAGCATCCACACAAACCATATGGTCCCCCCCTCACATCTACAACCTGTAACTAAAACAAAGGAACAACTGATATCCTAGTTTTGGGGTAAGTAATATACAAGCATAGATCCAATATTGAGACATATGACAATAAAAGTAGTATGACAAGCATAAATAACAAAGAATACATAAAAACACACCCCCACACAAGCTCTATCTAGATCTCACCAAATCATCCAGGATAACAAAACCTAGTACAAACTAAACCTAGAAAAAGCTTGTGGACTAATCAAAATTATCATGATATCTAGGCATAAGCATAATCTAAAGTTACCAAGATATCATATAGACTATTTTCATGCTAAGACAAAAATGAATAAGTTCAAGATATACATACATCTCAATGATTCATAACCATACACACATAGCAAATAATAAAGAAAAGTCATAAAAGTATATGCTAGCCTGAATACAAGTATAAGCATGTACACATGAACTAAAAATGACAAAAAGATATAAATAAATGTAGAATCATGATATAGAAAGCTATCTAAGATGTAATCAAGCTCAATATGTCCATAATCAAACACACATTATGTAGACATACATCATGATATACAAAAATCATGGAAAGTACGCTAACATGTATAAATAATAGTAAATGGACATAAGAAGCAAAATATAGGCAATAAAATAGGATAGATACAATCAAGCTTAAAATTATGATGATACTTGAGTCCTAATACACACAAGCAATAATTAACTCATGCTCATAAATTCAAGTTAAAATTTAAACATCTAATAAATTAACGCATACAAATATGAAACAATGGATGCAAAAGAGTCAAGCTAGCACATAGATATACAAACAAAATACACATAAAGACATGACAAGATTGAACTATGAGTAATACATGCCAATATGGTACAAGTGAATACAAGTATAAGCACAAGATGCCAATTATGATAACACATGAATATAAGGGTATGAAGATATAGGATAGCTCAAAAAGTAGGTAGAAACGTCAAATGTGAGAACACATGCCTCTTGGAGGCCATCAAAGGAAATCGAGAATCAAGTATTCTAATCACGTGATGAAGTAAAATACCGGAATCTAATCAAACACATATAGAGAGCATCCCAGTACCTACACATGAGAAGAACAAAGTGCCTGAGTTTTGGATCTCGAAGGGTTAGAAACAAGTACATGGGACCCCAAAACTTGGATACACCAATACTAGAAGTATGTGAGTTAGCATGATGTAATGGATGGTTTATGCAAAAAAATCCAATCTTAGAGGCATTCTGCAAGTGAACAACTCGATAAGAAAAACGAGTGTCATCTCTAGAAAAGCGGCGATTGCCTTGCTTAAAAGCATCAAGAAGAGAACTACCAGGAGCACCAAAAGAACTCATAACTCCTTCTCGCTGTGGGTGCATACCTCGATGGGAAAACGAGATCCACCACTTGAGAAATGACGAAAATCCTTTCTTGGGATAACACGTGGACTAAAAACAAAGACATAAGAACCATGTCCACAATACTGAATAATGCCACTAGGAAAAATGACAAAGAACCCATACGCCAAGTGACCTCATGTTATGCTCACAAGTGGTCATGTCGCGAGAAAGACTATATCTACCAAGAGACTTAGAAGCATAGGCTTGATGCATGTGTCTAACATGCCATAAGCAAAGTTCCACTCTATGCTCATCCTTCTCACAATAAGCAACGATGCAAAGGTCTACTAGGAGACATGTTTCGTGAGGACACAACATCAGCAAGGCTCATAGAAGAAGTCCTCTGGGCAGAGACAAAACAACCACATGACACAGATCTAGAACCCCACTGGAAACCAAGAAAAGAGGGACAAATCACCTCAGGGCCAGTCACACCGCCATTGCTTGGCTAATTTGACCGCCTTATGGTCTGACCATAGGAGTAATAGTAGTATGACCACTCCCCTGAGTTCAGGCCCAAAAATAGCAAGACTGTCACTATGCTTTGGCTTCCAAAATCGAGGTTTCCAGCTCTGTACTTGGTTGTTCATGTCATGGGCAAGACTATAAACACCAAAAGACTTAGAAACATGATCTCGAGGGAACACTCGACGCTTATAGTTGGCACGGTGAAAGCAAGGTTCAACTTTGTGTCTATCTTTCTTGCAGTAGGTGCAATAGTACTTAATTTTGCATAAATCAGTACCAAATGAAATAGAAGCACCGTCATTGCTAGAAATTCCTTGCAGAACAATAGAGGTGCTAACAAGAGTTGCACTAGCCAAAATAAGAGCATCTAAAGTTATGACACAAGTGCCAATAACTATAAGAGCATGCTCGGTACTAGGAAGACCCAAATTCAAATGCAAGGAGGTAACCAAGTCATAAGATTCAACGCTCATATCATCGTGCTCTCTCCTCAAAGCATTTACACCATCTCTCAAGGAAAGACAATATATGCAAGAGATGAAAAATGCAAGAAGGCAATGAATTGGATCCAGATGAGAAATATCGCTAGTACAAACACAAAACAAGACAAGCTAGGCTATCAACATGAGAGTTACTGGAGACTATATGAGAATCAAAAACAAAAACACTTGTCTCACTGATTCCAGTCTTAGCAAACTCAAGCTCCTCTACACATATGTGGTGAGTCAATTTTAATTTCTCATTTTCAGATTTTAAGCATGCAAAAGATATATTCAAAATTTCAACATCCACATGTAAAAACTCACAACCTACACATGGTAAGTGAGATTCAGACCTAGCACAATCAACATCAAACAATCTAGCATTCTTATCATCTAGGCATCTTACATAACTCCTAAGAGCAAGCAAATTCATCTTGGACAAAGCCAAGGTCACATGAGTTTTTACCTTGCTCATGATGGGTCAAAACTCACCCTGCTTGTTCATATCATCATCATCCTTGGACTCCAAAATTTTCTCCACCTTAGGACTTGAACAACTAGAGATAAAAAATGTACCACAAAGCTCACACTTGTTGTTTCTTAAAAATAAAATCACTCGCTAGTTGTTTTCAAGCCTCTTATCACAAAGAATATAATTGGTAAAAATATCCTGGCAAGATGCAAAGAAGAGTTCATAAGTTTCCCTATTAGTTGCCATGCTCATGATTGGTAAAGATCAATCAAAGAGTAAACCTTGCTCTGATACCAATTGTAGAACCAGATGGTGACTAGAAGGGATTAATAGGAGCCCAAATTCAATTTGAGGCTTTTCAAAATCTTTTCCTTTCAACGGAAGCAAAAGTCTTCACTCCAATAGTTATGAAAGCTATGAAGATTAGAGATAAGTAATCACAAGGAAAGATCCGAACAAAACTGAGCAAAATGTGATTTCCATGCCTCGGCGGTCTGACCTCCATTGAGGGGGCGGTCTGACCTCTAAATCAAGATATGAATAGTAATTTCAGGACTATTTTAAATCCGAAAACCGATGAAACTTTTGATCCGTGGATTCAAATGATATGAAATTTTACAGGGATGTACTCTAGGATATTAAGAACCTATTTCAATAAACGATCATGAAAATTATGGTCAAAGTTCAGATCTTTTTCAGTTTGTAGGAAGGTTATACCAAAACTGGGCCAAACCCCAAACGGTGATTACAACTTGCTCATGAGTAGATGATGGCCAAGATAGCTCTAAATATATTTTCACATGTCACAGTAAGCTAGAACACCGAGAAATATAATCCAAAAACCCTTGAAATAATAAATCACTTAATGAAACCAAACTCAACCAAACTAAGTTTTTTCATGAACTTACTATCAAAATGTCTAAATGATAGGAGATTAATTTCAAGAGGCTATCTGTATCTCAATTACATCCTTGGCACAGTAAGATCAAGAAGAGGAAAGAGAAGATATCAAAACCAACCAAAATAAGAGTAAATCAATTAAAACAAGAAATAAATATAGAGATCATCAAAGATTAATATATTGCTTGCTTGAGATGAATAGTTTTATAGCCAATCTCTTATAATAGCATAATTCTAAGCCTAGAGTACACACACAAGGCTTCAACCTAAGGAACCCTAATCTCCTATGGGAGAGAGGAGGAACTAGCCACCAAAAGGGCTTAGCCAACCTTTTCAAACCCTAACTTTTGCCTCTCCTCCCTTTATATAGGCTCTCAACCTGAACTAAAACCTAATAGATCCACCTATTAGGTCAAACCGGAGATAACTTGTTAACCCCACCTAACACCGAAGTTTACTTTCTCACGCACGTTTCTCAAAGTGACTTATAACCATTAACCCAATAGTAAATCAACGTCCGATCCGCTTCACATTTTTAGCACATACAAAACCTAAACCACTTAGACCAATGTTAAGGTTTCATACACTATAACTTTTTCAGTATTGGGTAATTTATCAAAATGCCCCTCTACCGCCTTCCACGAAGCTTTCTACTTCCTTTGCCATGAAGCATTGCCTATGCTTCGTCATCTTTCACGTGGCTCTAATGACTTATCACCAAGCCTCTCACGTGTTTGGATCCCACCAAACTGTCCTCGCTTGCAAACAATCTAAGTCACTTGATGCACCATATGCTTCTTCTCGCATATGATGGCACTCAGTTTCCTTAACTGTCTGGACCTCAACTCCTCCCTGAACCTAATCCCGGTTCACCTTGCCATTGCCCATCATGTTCACCACCATTAGCTTCCGCTTCGGTTGCTCATACTCTTGGCTTGTAACCACCCTGCATGCCCTGATTATCTTCAACGCTCCTTGATCGTATGGACCTCGGTTCCTCCTGAGCGTAGTCCTAATCTCTTGACCGTTTTGGACCTAAGCTCTCCTAGTTTAGTTCTGATCCCGTCCGCCTCACCATGACGTGGTTTTGGAGTTCTACAACCAACAACAATAAGCAAACCTCACGTAGCACAGCACAATACGCAAAGGCATTAATTGACACAATCGTCCATACAATACACCTTGCAAAAAGTATGCAGCTAAAATACTGATCATAAACCTAGAACTAAACAATAAACCTATGCGCACACAAGTAACAACACCTAAATCAAACAATAACCAAATCCCCAAATCCCTGTTTCTCTGGGAAGATCAGTAGTACCACACTTACCATGCCGGTACTACTGCACTGGGGTACTACTGAGCCCCAAGCCAGTACTACCGCACCTTGAAATCCTTATTTGATCCTCGCTGGAAAAAATGCACCACCACAAAGTCAGAACTAACGCCTTACGGTACTACCACGCAAACACCTACGATACTACCATCATGTGGTATGACTGCATTCACAACCGCGGTACTTCCAAAATTTCTAGGACTTCTAGAAAACAGCCCAAATTAAATGCAATCTTTGCAAAAACTCTAATCCAAAAATTAATTACTCATCATAACCATAGGATGACCTCCACATGGTTTCACACTTTTGAAGCATCGGTACAAACAAAGTCTCCAATCAAGACATTGCAAAGCAATGTTTATGCTTCTCCGTATCATCACAAAATAGTTGTAGGTATAACATCTTCAATAGGTAGCATCTATCTTTGAGCCTAAGCAATAAATTCACCTAGCTCTCCCCTCTCTCCTCACCCTTCTCTGTTTCATCTTCAATAGGTAGTATCTATCTTTGGATCTAAGCAATGAATTCACCTAGCTCCCCCTCCCCCCACCCACCCTCTCTCTTACCGTACCAGTTTCAATGTTTTGTTGTCAGATTTTGTACTCAAGTAATGTTTTGTATGAGACACTACTTCTCACTCTCTCTTCTTTAATTCTCTCCCGCCTTATAGTTAATATGCTAATTAATACTATAGACATTATTTACTAAAACTTATTGGGAGTGCCCTTAATGTCAAACTGGACCTTCTGATCAATTACTGGACACAAATAAAGGCATCAAATAACGCTCAGTAAAAACAGTACGTCGAAGCAAATCACGAGGGAAAACGAGATGCCCTCTGTCCACTGCAGCTGACGGCCGGCCGGCGATCACAGAACGACATGCAGATTGCAGAAGGCAACGGGAGCGAGTGACAGCCAAGCCATTACAGCGGAACAGGCGATTGAGCATACCGCGCCACCGCTGGCAGGCAGGAAGAGACGCAGAAGCAAACAAGCAGAAAAGCTGAGCCATCCATGTGGAGGGCACGGTACAAAGCGGACACCGGGGCCCCGGCGCGGTGGCGCGGCTGGGCGGTTGCGGGAATCTCCGACTCCGCGCGCGCGGCTGCTGGGGCTGGCACCGCATGTGGCTACCTCCGTGCATATGTCTCGTGCGCGCGCGTCCGCCCGTTTTGACCACAAAACACAGGTCCCCGGCCGGGGGCGCGCGGCAGCCGGCATTGGCACGCACGGACGTACAAGCCAGAGCGGCGGCCGTCCTTTTTGTACGCGACCCGGGGTGACACGTACTGGTAGGCATGTACAAGCGCGGTTTTCCTTTAAAAGCACGGACATCTTGGCTTAGGGTATCTCCAACAGTATCATATCAACTGTCAGTTAATTAGCTACTTCACATCGGCAAAGTTCTAGATGGAGGTGACTAGGTGAGAGAACGAGAAGAGATAAGAGAGGTTGTCGTTTCTGGATGCGACAAGCGCTTCACGCGAATCAAGACTGAAGTGATGACGTGTTTTGTTGTTGGAGCAGTCTTGTCGTTTCCGAACGCGTTTTGTGGACCATGCGTGTATGTCGGTGGCGAGGAAGGAGGCAGGGAGTCCTCGACGGCCACACCTTTGCATCGGCGGACCGAAACCGGCACCACGGCGGAGGGCGACGGTCACGAGAGCTCCGTCAGTAGCGAGGAAGGAGGCGGAGGAGCATCTATGGGCACGGCTTTGCATTGGCAAGTTGGATCCGACGGCCACCGGGCATGGGTGAGTTGGATTCAACTGGCGTCAGTGGCAAGCAAGGAGGCAAAGCGTCGTTGACAACCACACCTTTGTGTCGGCGGGCCAGATTCGGCTGCCACGGCACAGGACGACAGTCGTGAGAGCTCCATCAGTAGTGAGGAAGGAGGCGGAGGAGCGTCGATGGCCATGGCTTTTGTGTCGGTGGGCCAGATCCGACGGTCACCAGATGTTGGTGCGCTAGATTCGACTGCGAGAACTCTGTTGGTGGCGAGGAAGTTAGCTCTCTCTCTCTCTGTCGGTGGCTGAGTCGGAATGAGGAATAGAAAAATTTATAAAATAGTGTTGGGTTTCGTATCTAGAGATAAGTTATTAGAGTTGTTGTTTTTTATATTGTTGGTAGATAATATGGACTTGTTTAGAGATAATCTAAGAAATAAACTCTTGAAGATGCGCTCAAGACCTTGGTTCGCATCGGCTCAAGCGTGTGCGTGCGATCTGCTTCGATCAGGTCCTTTTCTCATGTGAAGTCCTCGATCGCATGAACCGATCTGATAACACGTACATGCACACACCCCGTTATAAAGCCTCACGCGGCTTGGGGTTTGGTTTGGCTGGTGGTTTAATTATTGAACGGACCCAGCCGGTGCTCTGCGCTGAGCGGGCTAGTACTCCAGTCAAGTATACATTGCCTGCAGTGACCTGTCATTGCTCCTTATCGAGACTTGCGTTGAGAAATTTGAGCCCATCACCGAGCCCAGTCTCGTCAGACAGACGCTTAGTCCAACAAGTCAACAACCATATGCATGCCAATCAAACCCATAATATCTTGCTTGACACCGACCAGGCTAATCTCTCCTGAGTCCTGACGAAACTTTACAATGATTTGTAAATACTGTGCCGCAAAAATATTCTTACGAGAACTTGGGTTCTTGCTAAGATCCTTTAGAATAACCAACAGTAGTTTTGGGTACATCAGATCAGATGTGGATTCTTGCACACAACATCAGGCTGGTGAGGGAGCCCAGCACACGTGTAGCAGGGGACCTCCGCTTAATGCAGGGGATGGTGGGGGTGACGGGGCTAGCTGGTGGATGTCTTGTCGCTTGCCGCCACCTCGACGTGGCTCCGCGACCCCCATCACTCCGTCGCCACACTCTGATCCTAATCCGTCTCGTCGTCTCGTTGGCGCCGGAGAAAACGCAGCGCATGCATGCCTCCCTCCCGGCCGCGACAGAGGAGGTCCCATGCTTCCTATGCGCCATTGATGGTCGGCTACCAAACGTATAATATATCAATAGGAGGCAGGAAGTCAAGCTGACCATTTAATCCGTTGTCCGATATGTTTGAAACTACGCAGGTTCCTTCTTGATGCCCGGCCAGTAGTAGTACCGGCAAAATGCATTAGTGACTAATCAAGTTGGAATGATAAATGACAGAAAATTTGGTTGCTTCGATCACTCCATTACAGCTAGCGATGGCTCATGCTGGAACCATTAAGTACTGTACTACACGCCACTGTACGCGGATTAGAGCGGCGACGTCGTTTAAGGCAGGCGATGCTGTCATCGACGGTGTTGGCTTAGTACGCTAGCTAGCCGCATCAGCATCGGCCGTGAACCATTCGTGGGACAGCGACGCAGTCTGGTCGCCATCCTGCTACAGCCGCGCTGCTGGTGCACTGTCTGCCCATGGCAACTGTGAGCAATTCTACTCTGCACGCCCTCTCGAAATGTCGAGATCAGCAACTGTTCACTGAGCCGCATGTGCACGAGGGACAACAGTGGCCGTGTTGCGGTGTTGATCATCGCAAGACGGCCAGCTTGGTATATATGAAAATTAATTAGTCGAAGCGAACCGACCAAAGTCCTCTACTCCTCTTGCCTATCCTAAGTCTTGCATTGTGGGGCCCTGCAAGTTTGACGGTCAAAGTGAAACTAGATTTGCACGTAGCGGTTAGAAATTTGTGGTGCTTCACTGGCTGCTTCGGAATCTCCGGCGGAAGAGGAGACTTGAAGCTGCCCTGCCATCGTCAATGTCCACCGGCTGGCAGCCTTGTTTTCCTCTCGAGCCCACCTGGGAATTTTCCAGCAGGGTCATGCCGTAAAAATAGTAAAAATTTGAAAATTTGGTTAATCAAGGTGGCTATTTAAGTCCCCTCAAAAGAAAAAAAAATAAAAGGAGGTGGCTTATCGTTTCAAAAAAAAAAATGAGGTGGCTTGCTCAGTCCTTTTGCTGTCATGGGGACGAACCTGGAATGAGCCCAAAACAATCTATTTTCGTTGCTCTGCCTAGGGATGACATCTATTACATGGGCCGGCTAGAGGGAAGGCCTGCCTCTGCCCCATTCTTTGCTTCCTTAACCCCAAAATAGGCCGAACGGGTTGGCGTCTTCCTTTATCGGCTACATCGGCTCGGCCCATCTGTAGTAAGGCCCCTCAAATGGCCGTGTTCCTAGTCCAGCCGGTCTATGGCTTTGCCTGCCGCATCGCTGTCCGGTGCTATTTAGCTTATATCTTCTTTTAAATAAATAAATAGAATAATTTATCTATTATCATTTTAAAATGGTTTATCAGTACAGTTTTTAAAGTGGTTTATCGGTATTCGCTTCGTTCGTATAAGTTTTCGTGTTAGAACTAAAAGTTGTTTTAATTTTTAGTACTTGTTTGATCGTATAAACGCTCACTAGGATCGTATACCGTTTCTTGCAAGACTAGGAGCATCGCAATCGATGAAAGTTCCACACATCGTTGTGTAGGCTATATCTTTGTAGTTGAGTCGATCAGGCCAATCCTAAATTCCGAGTTAGTATTGGTTATTGGTTATTTGGAAGATCTGATTAAGGGACTAAAGCTATCAAGCCCTGTCGAGATTTCTCAAACGTCAGATGGCTCGGTAAAAGGAATGGTCGCAGATGAGCTAGAGATGAAAATAGCACACGTAGCATAATCAAAAGAACAACAGACAATCAAATCAAGAAGAGGGAGTTAATTCTCACGTGTGAAATCAGACATGACCTTATCTGCTGTTTAACCATGTTGCAGACAAGCAAATCAAGAGAAGTGAGATAAATTTCCCAGTTCTGAAACTGCAAATGAACTTGTCTGGTGCTTAACCATGTTGCTATCCGGCAGTAATTCTCACTTGGAGGTTTTAAACTAAGATCGACAGTTAAGCAGAGACTGCTGCTGCCTTGCAAATTTCAATTCAGGTAACTTTCATCCTTGTGGTATTTAATTAGAAGTGTGAACATTATTCCAGGTAAGATTTAGGGTATGTTCTTTTTGCTTATAGATTTTAGGTTGTTTGTGAAAGATAGTATGAAATAATAGAAACTTACGTGTGATTTTGATTGATATAAATAAAGTTGCTGCTGTGTGTACTGCAATTAATTTATAGACGTCACTTTAAAAAACACTCTGTTTAAAAGTTAGTTATCATAGAAAAATAAAAAAAACTTTTAGAAGCTAAAAAGAAGAGACACTTTGACAAAACAGCAGAGAACAAATTGTGAATCACATGAAAGGAAAATCTGATCACAAAATCAAAGGACCTGTTGTTGCTCAAGTTTACTCAAGCATCACAACTACGAGTTCACTAGGCAACATTCTCTTTGATACCATACACCTTGCCCAAAAATTCGAACCAAGCAAACAAAACAATACTAATATTAACATTGCATGAAAAGAATGACGAGCGAATCAATGGGGGTTCGTGTTGGTGCCATTATTTCTCAAGATCACTATGCTCGCCGAGGAGCCATCCAAGGCAGCATTCCTCACCTCCACGACGCGTGACTTCTTGAAGAGGGAGGCGACGATGGACAGATCGACGTGCCGGTCGACGGCGAGCGCTATTGCGCCGCCACGGCGGACGGTGCGCTCGATCTCGGCCGCGAACCGGGACGGGAAGAGCGCGCCGGTGAGTGCCGCCGGGTCGTCGGAGAGCACGAGGTCGAAGGCGCCGTCGAAGAACGGGAGGTTGTGCGGGTCCGCTCGCCGTACGAGCGGCGGGAAGTCAACGAGATCAACGCCGGTGACGTCCCCGATGCCTGCCACGCGGAGCGCGTCGACTGCTTGGCCAGCGCCAGCGGCGACGCAGAGGATGCGGGAGGAGTTGCCGAGGAGGAGCAGCCGGCGGAGCGGGGGGAACGCAGCCGCGGAGAGTGCCGCATTGCGGCGGCGCCAGCGCGGGGAGGACCGGAGCCTGGCGAGGCGGACGTCGGGGTCGACGACGAGGCGGGATGCGGCGTCGCAGGATGTGCGGGGGAAGGCCGCCAGCGAGAGGGACGAGTGGGCGGGCGGGCCGGCGAAGCAGGAGGAGGACGAATGGCGGAACAGGTGCAGCAGCGCGGCGGTGGCAACGGCCGCCAGGGCGATCGACACGCGGTTCAGCAGCCGCCGGACGTGCCCGTCCATGGCCGTCTCGGGTCGGTGGAGGGAGGAGCCACACAGCCGAGCAATGGACCGGCCGGTGGTGCGTTCGCGGCCTTTGTGCTGGGCTGTGTCTTGTTGGGCTGGTCAGCCTGGCCTTACCGCTTCACGGCCTAAATAAGCAGTACAGCGGCAATGGGCACGTATCCACTCTCCCCAAAGCCCTCTGCCTCCCACTCCTCTTGCCGCAAACCCCATCCACCGTTGCGTCCCTGGCCTCCTCCTCCCACACACCCCCCCTCACCCACATCTTCTCGTCCTCCTCGCCAACCGCCCAAGCCCAAGCCCAAACGGAAACCGCCCGTCGGTGACAAGGACTCCAACGCGGGCCACAAGCTCCGAAAGCCCATTCGCGCGATCATCAAGGGCATCATCCGGGAGCACGATGCGTACAAGCTGGTCTACGAGTTCGTTGACGCGTCTCCTGCGTCCTCGCGCGACGCGACCGGCACTGCGTGTACGAGGTGGTCGTGTCCCGCCTCGACTCCATCGGCCGGCCGTGAGTGCATTGCGGCCATCCTCGACACGCAGAAGCCCTTCCTTGAGGTGAGGCTAGGGCTGTAAACGGGCCGAACTCGAGCGAGCTAGGCCTGTCAGGCTCGAGCTCGGTAGAAGCTCGAGCCGAGCTCGAGCGAGCCCGAGATGCCAATCAAGCTTTGAGCTCAGCTCGAGCTCGGCTCGAATGAAGCTCGAGCTCGGCTCGACAAAGCTCGTCGAGGCTCGTTAAGCATGAACAACAGACAATAGCTAAACAACTCATTCGCCCTAATTCGGACAGCAGAACAGGCAGTAGCTAACAAATTCATTCGGACTCCAGGACGCTTACCATGATACTTGCAATGGCGCAGGAGCGACTCCAAGAGCTTGAGGCAGACGGGGTCGTCGTCGACGGCGAGCACGCGCATCCCCACCGGGAACTTGTCCACAGCGGCCTCCTTCCCCTGACTCTCCTCCCCCACGGTCATCTCTTCCCTTGGCAAACCAAACACGATCAAACACCAAGAACACCAGGAGAATGAATCAAGAACCACAAAAGATTCCTCATTTCTCACCTCTTCCGATTGTCGCCTCGAAGGCTCGCGAGAGCAAAGACAAGGAACAGCGGGAGAGGAGGGGCGCGGCGGATGACGAGGCGGCACTGAGGCGAGGAGGCGGCGGGGGGGCCAAGGAGGGGCGGGGGGGCGAGGAGGGGCGCGCCCGGTGGGAGAGGAGGAGGGGACGGGGCGAGGAGGGGGGGGGTGGTGGGGGCGGGGAGAGGAGAGGGGCCCGAGGAGGCGCGGGGGCGGAGGAGGGCGGGCGTGGGGCGGTGGGGCGAGGAGGTGGCGGGGCGAGGAGGCGGGGGAGAGAGAGGCGGCGGCAGGCGGGGCCGAGGAGGGGCGGCGCGGCGAGGCCGAGGAGGCGACGAGGCGAGGAGGGGCGCGCGGGGGGGGAGAGGAGGAGGGGGACGGGGCGAGGAGGGGACGGGGTGGGGCGGCGGGGAGGAGGCGGCGGTGGCGCGAGGACCGCGGCAGCGGCGCGCGCATGGCGGCGGCGGCGGGTGGGGACTGGGGTCTGCGGGTGGGGTGGGGAATTTGAGAGAGAGAGAGGCGGGGTGGGGGGAATTCGATAGAGAGAGGTGGGAGGGGTGCGGGAATTGGGGAGGGGGTAAAATATCTCAGGCTCGCGAGCTATTCGAGCTCGGCTCGTTGAAGCTCGCGAGTTTGAGATGAAGCTCGAAATTCGGTTCGTTTGGAGCTCGAGCCAAACTCGAATCGAGTCTAGAACGAACCAAGCTTGAGCAGTTCGCGAGCCTCGAGCTTTTTTTACAGCCCTAGGTGAGGCAAAGGCGGACCCAGGATTGAAATTTAGGTTGGGCGGAATGAACTAATACTATTATCCGATAATAAAGTAAAGAATACATAATACACGTTGTATCACTTTCAATAGAGCATATGACACTAAATGAATATCAAAACTACAATCCGCATCATATGAACATACAAAGATAGGTCAAGTGTAGAAAATGTACCTCATCAATGAAGTTTACAGAATAATTTACCACCAAAATACCAAATTATTGAATTACTAGTAACAACCTGTCAAAAGTAGATGGATGGTGAGTATTCAGATTAATTCATCATAAATCATAAAAAATTATTGAACATGACAAATAGAAAGACATATCATTAAAGTACTAATTACGTCTAGCTGGCCGAGGCAATTTCATTCTGAGATTTCATAGCTTGAAATTATTTCTTAATTTTAGCAAGATCAAGTCCTTTAAATATCTCCTGCTTGATGTAGCATACCATCAAATCATTGAGCCACTCATCAAATAGTCATTGCACAAATCGGTCTTAATAACATTCATAGCTGAAAAAAACTCTTTCAACTGATGTTGCCACCGATAGGAGCCATGATAACTCAATGAGGCGGTAAACCAATGGAAAATAATATATCTTTCTGTTTCAACCATCTTGATAACCAAACTTGCAAAATCATGACAAATAATGAAATCATCAATTCTCTGGACATGAAGAATGAAGGTTTCAAGTTGATCCCTTATAATTGCATGATCAGCAATGAAATTTTTTTTTGCCATAAATCTCCACAAGTCGAACAATCTTATCCTTATCAAACTTAGAAAATGAGTTTCTTAGATCAAGACAAGAAAAGCAAACAAGAAACTTCAAAGATACCTCATTGAAGCGATGATCCATCTCTGCATTAATAGCATCAACAGCAGCAAACAAAGTATCAACACAATAATGGTGGTCTTGAGTGACCGTGACCCCATCTAGCCATCAACACAGTAATGTGAAATGCTTTCAACACCATCTACATAATGAACACAAAGTTAAAACTCTCCACATGTTGCATCAATCCTGCTACTGGACCTAGTTAACACCCATCTTCATGCATAAATTTCAACACCTCCACCATTGTCTCCCACATTGACTCATTGCGGACTAAGGTTGTGTAATGAAAGTCCCATCTAGTATCTCTGGGTCAGGCCAAGACAGTATCTTGATGCTTCTCTCCTTCGGTAAAGATCTCACCACTCTCCAACCTATCCAAAATATTCTTACGATGCTTCTCGGTCAATACATCCCTCCTCTTGCAAGACGCACTAGTTATGGTTACAATCAATGTCACATAGTTGACAAAATCCCTAATAGATGAACAACAACTTGTGACAGCAACAACTACCAACTGCAAATGGTGGGCAAAGCAATGGACATAGAAAACACATGGGTTGATGTCACGAATCTATCTTTGAAGGACATTGAATTCACTTATCATATTAGAAGCTCCATTGTATCCCTGCCTTCGTATTCTAGCAATAGGTAAATTATGCTTACCAAGCAAAGCAACCAAAGCTCCCTTCAATGAATCTGCAGTTGTATCTTTGACATGTTTAAGTCCCGAAAATATTTCGATGACCTTTCCTTTGTTGTTGAAAAACCTGCAGGAATCATGATACAACTAGTTGAAATACATGGTACAATTAGTTGAAATAAAAATAGAACACATAATTAATAACTAAGCTTACAATCACAGCCATTTGCTCTTTGATTGATATATCACGAGATTCATTGATAAGAACAGAGAAAAGACTACCTCTAATCTCATCCAAAATCACCTTGGTGACCTCCTGTCACAAGTTCTTACAAAATCCTTTTGAATCTTTGCTAAACACATTTGGGCATTTAATGTACATAACTCCTCAAATGTAACTCTCACTTCTTCCTTCATTTCTTTGTACCAATCAATCATCTCTAGAAAATAGCCTTTGTTTATGGATGAAGAAGATTCATTATGTCCATGGAATGAGTGACCTTGCATTAATAGATATCTTGCACAATTTAAAGAAGCGGTCAAACGGGTTTCATATTTGATTTCAAAATCCTTGTTGTGAGACTCTATCTTATGAGATACACTTACCCATTGATTCTTAAAAACATCAATATATCTCCTTTTGTGTTGTTGTGAATACTATTAACCCCACCAACATGAAGAGGTAGTGATGTATATGCATTCTTCCTGTTGTTGTACCCTAATTTAGTAAAGACATCATGGCCAAATTTTTCATCTAAGGGTTGCTGCCTAAAAAGAAAGCAATAGAAGCAATAAACAACATCCTTCTCTACACTATATTTCAATTAGTCGTGCCTCTTAAACCATGTTTCATGAAAGCACCTAAAATCTTTCCATATTGTTTGCGAGGAAAATTGTGACCAAAAGGTTGAGTCGGACCCTTCAACAAATAAGTCCTTCGCACTTGATCTCTAATATCCAAATGAAATTCCTCAATTGGTATATGAAGTGCTAGATCAGTAACAACATAAACATCTGGATTAAAATCCTTAATACCTTCAGTTTCTTCCTGCGATTGTGGTTGTTGTGCTACTTGTGCATCTTCAACATTGACAACTTCAACTGGTAGTACTTCCTCTTCTGTAGCTACCATAGCATTCCCGCTTGCATCGATTCTTGGGGTTGACCCACTCGACGACGGTGCTATGGTAAAATAGCTCTTCAAATCTAGCCAATCACAATCCAATTCACCATCACACATCATCATATTCATTCACCAATAATCAATTATACATTTATACATCACAGTGATTCAGTATTTTAATGAGTATCACACATCACAAATTCACATTTCACAGTATTCAACATTCAGACATTCACTGATTCACAGATGACACACTCACATTCACTGATTCACAATCCAATTCTTGCCTTTGCCTTTCAACTTAGGAGCCATCTTGAATCTTATTTCTATTTTCTACCTCTCTTCCTTGATTCCTTCTATTCTGGTTCTGGCCATAGGCCACGCCCACGCACACCCCCTTGGCCCCTTCTGCGCCATGCCTTCACCCTGCCCCTGTCGGCCTGCCGTAGCATTGTCACTGCCTACCGCTGCCGCTTGCTGCCTGCCCCTGTCGGCTACCGCCTAGTTTCCTAGGGTTGGAGTCTTGGAGACTTCAGACTTACGTTTGTTGGGTGTGGCCGTCCTTTGGGCTATGGCCTCCTTTGGAAGATGGTGTTGGCGAAGCCGACCCTCAAGCCTTCCAGTTCCCAGGAAGAAGCAAGGGAGCAACTGAGGAGGGACCATCGATGCCAGGGCAGGAGGAGGGTCACCGGTGCTGGTTACCTCGAGGGTGGGACCGCCCCCTACCTCGAGGCCTCCATTGAGGGCTTCACCGTGAGCCTCATCCACCTCTATGGCCATGCCTCCATGCCATCCCACGTCGCCGCAAGCCCGCAACCTTCCATGACCTACCCCCGTAGCACAAGTCCACCATGGCCTTCAACTCCCTCCTCATTGCCTACACCGAAGTTGGAGAGTTGGACGCACTAGCCACTACATTGCAGGAGATCCCAGCCTCCCACCCCTCGATTATCCCCTACTATACTCTTACAACATACTCATTCGCACACTATGCTAGAAGCCCGATCTCTTGGCCGCCCTCGATGCAATCACACTCATGGAGAAGTACGGTGTTTCTCCCACAGGATTTCTTTCAACACGCTGTTGAATGGGTTTTACAATAATGGCCACATGGATGACGCCGAGACAGTATGGGAGTTGATGAAGCAGACGATGTGGAGGTGGACATGAAGAGCTACAATGCAAAGTTGTGGGGTTTGATTGCGGAAGGGAGGATTGAGGATGCAGTTGCTGTGGTTGAAAGGATGTGTAGTTTGAAGGATGGAGAAGGATGGGCCAAAGCCTAATATAGTGACCTACAATGAGTTGATTCGAGGGTATTGCAAAGATGGGAGGTTGCAGGAGACCAAGAAGTTGTATGATGATCTAGTCATAAATGAGTGTGCCCCGAATAAGGGGACATATGAAGCCCTCATGCCACATCTTGTGCAGGCTGGAGAGCTTGATTGTGCACTGGGGTGCTACCATGAGATCTTTAGTAGGAGCTGTAGAGTGAATTGTTCTGTGATGCATGAGGTAGTGACTGCATTGGTAGCGGCATCAAGGGTGGAGGAGGCTACCAGGATTGTTGAGCTTGGACGGAAGAACTACTATCCCGGAAGGGCTTGATGATGCCACATGCTAGAGAAGACAATGAAGTAGAAGCTGAAATAATGAAGAAGAATCAAAATATCAGAAGAAGAGGAAGAAGAATCTAAAAAATGAAATTGTTTGACAAGGATGTACCTTCATAGGTCAGGCTTTGATCTGTCATCCCGATGCAAGCCAAATTTGATCAGTACCTATTTTACTCTATTGTTCTGTTGACCTGATAAAACAAAAGTGAAAGATAAATCAGTCATTACAATAGTTTAATAAGATAATGTTTTATCTTGCTTTGTGCTATAATACCTATGAAAATCTATCTATTCATTTTACAAGAGATCCACAGCAAGTCTTTATTCTTACCTACAATATCTAGCTTGTGTAGATTTTCTTCATTGCATCAAAATTGTTTCTTCTATGAATTTTAATGTTTTTGTGTTAGGAAAGCTTCCTAAGGAATTTGTACTTTATGAATATTTTCATCTTTTGACCCTTGATAATGCCATTGTTTGCTGTGCCATGAAGATTAACATATATCTCCCAATCTGTTGATCCTTATTGTTGAGGAAAGATCTCCTAGGAGAATGGCTAGAGTGGGGACGTTCCACTTAGCCGACCTGGATTCGAGATCTCACCGAACTTAGAAGGAAAATCTAGGGGACGTCTCTCCCCCGGGCCACCTTCTTTTTGTTGATCCTTATTGTTGATTTAGTATTACCACTTTGAAATATGGACAATTGAAATGTTACAAAAGGCATGGAGTTAATACTAGGTCATATATCAGCTTTCAGTAGTGTTGAAAAGTTGACCCGAATTCATATCATGTCCATGTAGGAAACTTCATCGCCTCATACCAAACGTGGCATGATAAGCGTATGCACAGATTATACCAGATGTGATATCAATCTGTAGCAATCTACTCTGATTCGATTTTCTCTCTATTTGGAACTCGGTTCTTTCACCCTATATATATACCCCAGTAGCCAATAGGAAGAAAAAGCATTTCATTATAATCTCTTCTTATATAATGATTTGCCTTCGAGCGCCCATAGTTTTTTCTCGTAAGAGTTTTTCACTAAAAAGTTCATGTCTCTCGTCTCTATTTGCTTTGCATTATTTGCAACAAGTGGTATCAGAGCACAGGAGATTCGGATTTGAGATATTCACGAGATTAAAAAATTTCTTCAAATCCAAACCAACGTTTATGTATGCCATGGTATGTTCTTATCCTGATTTATCTCAATCATTAAATATAGTTAGTAGATACATGGATAATACTAGAAAAGAGCATTAGAAAGTAATTCAATAGATTTTTAGATATTTGCAGGGCATATCTAATGCTTGTTTACAGTTTGGGAAGGCTAGAGATGGACTTGTTGGTTATGTGAATTCTGATTTTACCACAGATTTAGATAAAAATAAAATCTATCACTGGTTATGTGATAAGTGTATGCACAGATTATATCAGATGTGGTATCAATCTGTAGCAATCTACTCTGATTCGATTTTCTCTCCGTATGGAACTTGGTTCCCTCACCCTATATATGTACCCCAGTAGCCAATAGGAAGAGAAAGCATTCCATTATAATCTCTCCTCATTATAGTGATTTGCCTTCGAGCACTCGTAGTTTTTTCTCATAAGGGTTTTTCACTAAAAAGTTCATGCCTCTCGTCTTTTTTTTGCATTATTTGCAACAAGTGGTATCAAAGCACAGGAGATTAGGATTTGAGATATTCATGAGATTAAAAAAATTTTGTCAAATCCAAACCAACGTTTATGTATGCCATAGTATGTTTCATCCTGATTTATCTCAATCATTAAGTATAGTTAGTAGATACATGGCTAATCCTAGAAAAGAGAATTATAAAGTAATTCAATGGATTTTTAGATATTTGCAGGGCATATCTATTGCTTGTTTACAGTTTAGGAAGGCTAGAGATGGACTTGTTGGTTATATGAATTCTGATTTTACCATAGATTTAGATAAAAAGAAGATCTATCACTGGTTATGTGTTCACTGTTAGAGGATATGCCGTTAGCTGGAAAGCAAGTTTGCAAGGTGACGTTGCATTGTCTACTACAGAACCTGAGTATATGGCTATTTTTGAAGCTTACAAGGAAGCTATTTGGTTAAGATGTTTATTTACTGAGCTTTATGAAAGTATATCTTGCATTACAATATTTTGTAATAGTCAGAGTGCTATTTGCCTTACCAAAGATCAAATATTTCATGAGATAACAAAGCACATTGATATTAAGTATCACTATATTTTATGTGTCATTACTCAATGTGATATTAAAGTCAGCAAAATAAGTACTCATAAAATCTAGCTGATATGTTGATAAAGCCAATTCCTGTATCTAAGTTTGAGTTTTGCTCAGACTTAGTTGGTATTACTTACTAGTTTTTGGACTTTCGGTGCTCAAGGTGTACACACTGATTTTATCGGAAGAGTTTATCATATTCTTCGACTACTAAAGAGAATTCAGCTCAAAGTAGAGATGGTTGAAAAGTTGATCCAAATTCGTACCGTATCTGTGTAGGATATTTCATCGCCTCATGCCAAACGTGGTATGATAGGTGTATGCACAGGTTGTATCAGACGTGATATCAATCTGTAGCAACGGACTCAGATTCGGTTTCCTCTCCATGTGAGACTCGGTTCCCTCACCCTATATATGTACCCCAGTAGTTAATAGGAAAAGCAAACGCTCCATTGTAATCTTTGCTCATTATAGTGATTTGTCTTTAAGCATCTGTGATTTTTTTCCGCAAGGATTTTCTACGTAAAAAATTCATGTCTCTCATCTTTATTTTCTGTGCATTATTTGCTACAGGTAGTTTGTTAGTTTACTAGTTTGTAAAGCTATACTAAGTGGATTTAGTTGTACCTCCATATATAGGCCATGGAGAATGGATTCATTGCACAGTCAATTGTGCTATTTTAATTTCCTGTAGTGATGTTCGTTTTTTCTTCTCCGAACTGATCTTCATATTTGATCAGATAACAAACAAGTATAATAGGAATTAGGATATTAGATGAACTTGCTTTTAAAGAAGTCGGTAGGAGGGGCCCTCCTTTTTATTGAGAGAATATGTATAGAATGCGCTATAGCGTTTAGCCAATTGACTCTTTCTGAGTAAAGACTGTTTTTGTGTTGAAATGGACTGCAATATGATAATGCTAAGTTTTGAGATGATCCTCAAGATTCTTCTGGGAGTTCAAACTATGAAATTAAGTATGAACGCAACAAAGCAATTTTTCTGATGAGTCGTGACTCGATCTGAAGGAACAGATTAAATGGAACATCAATATCAGCACATAGGAAAATTAACAAGTTGTAACTACTAAGAAAACTAGTTAACAAAGACAACAAAACATGTCATTGAAAACTCAACATATTTAGCTAAGTGAGAAACCACTCTCCCTGTTTTCCAGAAAGCACAGCGGAACTGAAGAAGTCTGCAAAATCAAGTATGAAGTATTACCTGAACAACGGCTCGACCAACGGCTATCTAAATAGTCCGATGGAGATATGTAATAAGAGTGGAGAAAAATATTTTGTATTCTAAATTTGGGATTCACGTCAAAGGAAATGCAAAAAAAAAAACTAGTGTCCATACGAATACATAATAGCTATAGGTAAAGTGATACAAGTCTATGCACTACTTAATAAATCATGAATTTATGTCAATCTCTTGTATAAGGGTCTACGAAAATCACTCAGGCTTTTCTCTCCCTAGAATGATTGTAGAACAATTTTAGAAGTTAAAATATTATAAACTCTTCAAAATGTTAATTAATGGATTTTCTGAATAACAGCTCAGGTAAGAACCGAATAAATATGAGGATAAATATGCATCATTATTTAAAAACATACTGAGTATTTCGTACTTACTCTTGCTACTAAATCTTCCCCTTTCAGAGCCATTTTTAGTTAGGGTATACATGGAAATTGATGAGGGTGGGATTGATAATAAAAACACCAAGGATATGAAACTGAGGCTGACTAGGAGTACGACGAGGTAGAGGTCTTATACAATAGTTGGGAGGACTAGACGACCTGTAGCTCGTCATATAGGGTCAAACAAGTATTATGATATTTACAACTATGTTTACTACTGTTTAGTATCCTGTGCGGTGATGAACAATAAATATTGTAATAGCACTGGACATCCATATGTGCAGACCTTAAGCCATGCGTGGCTTCAAATTAATAAAGTACTTTTAGTATCTAATTATTATTCTACTACAACTACTATGATAGTCTTGATATTTTTAAAGCGGTGTTCTACCGAATAAACGAATGGCAATCTGTTAACTAGTGTTATTACCCCTCGGTAATGACTTAGGTCACCACATATGGGCATTAGATACTTGTATGATTGACTTTAGTGTAAGAGAGAGATTGTTAGTAATATGCCTTATTATGATTGTCAGTAATCATGGAGATAATTGTAACGCCTCTATGTTTATGATCTTTTGAATAATATATTATTTTGTTCCTTGAGTAAATCTTTTGTATTGATCAACAAGTATGTGACTTGTTCGTAGAACTCTTTTCAGGTTTTGGATTTTCAAATTATCTCTGATCATATACCATTATGTGGGACAATTATGATTTATAGATTAGCACATGTATTGATTGATGATAATGTTTTATGGATTATGGATATGGGAATATCAAATCCATAATATGAACATATGGTAGAGAACATTGTGTTGTATTGACTTACTATGAGATACTGCGAGAATTGTTATATTCTTAATTGTTGTTAGTTGGTTTTATACATAGTGTATGTAGAATTCTTAGACATAAAATCATCATAGTTTTCTACATGTGTAATAATTTATTTAGGGGTTGCCGAACACTACTTCGTAACTGGGTGGTTATAAATATAGTTTTCAGGTTTACTATAAAATATGTAGATAAATGTGAACAATTAAGATAAAATTTGCACCTCCTATATAATGAGAGAAATATCTCTGGCCCCTTGATGTAGTTGGATTAAAGAAGTGCATAGTCATACCAAATGTGGTTAATAAGTCAATCACAACTGAGTAATCCACTATATATTCGAGTGAAGGATTAAGCTATCATATGATGACACGCTTCTCACATTGAGTTTGATATGGTATCGTGAGGCAAAAGGATCGGTACATAAGTGCTATATAGGTTCATCTGATATGATCTTTATACGTATTTAGGAGTTACTATGTATTGCTAGGGACCGCTACCGACTTATAGACCGGAAAGGAGTTTTCTGGCTATGGCTGAATATATATGAATCTACAAGGTGATACACTTAATAGATTGCAACGATAAGGATCTGATCGAAGGATCTTTAGGTGGGATATGATTTCTACTTGTATTAGATGATGATCCAGTCATAGGCTCTTCGCATTAGATACGATATTTTATCATATCGGATACGAATTCGATTGGAGGCTATATATTAAGAGAGATGTAAGGTTGAGGGTGGTATCCAGAGATACACCCATCAAAACCTTAGTTGCCACCTCTCAAAGCCTCTGCCATATGAACTGGTGCTAGCATACCGACGTACATCGTTCCATCTTTGGATGTGTGGATTTCGGTAGAGCTGTTGTTGTGACTATGGTGCTGATTGAGATGATTGTAAGGAGACGGTTGGCCAGAAGACGATCGACTACTTCCACTACATCGACGTGCATTACGTTAAACCGGCCGCTTAAATTCTACTTCTACTGTATCGTGCATCTAGTGGTAACGATCTATAAACTTTTATTCGTATGGTTTCTTGGTTTACGTAGTAAAAAATTGTAATCTATGTTAGTATAGTATACCCGTATTCCAACATGAGGAACGCCGTCCCCATCTGTTTCCTTCCGAGTCCCCACCGAGGACCTCCGTGGGATCTCGGAGCGGTTCTCGCACGAGTACTTCCTCACGAACAACCAGCTTCGCCATGGGGATATCAATCATATCATCTCGGTGCCGCCGGACGGGGACGTCAGAGCATGCCCGACCGCATCGACCTCGTAAACCCTTTCATCGGTGCCTTAGAAAAGCATCAACGAAGAGGATCTGCTGTCGGACTGTTTTGAGTCATGGTGTGCCGCTGGTTTCCGCCGACGGCGACGCGTTCATCTGCGTCGGTGAGCTGGACGACGTCGCGATTTGGCAATACGAGGGAGAGCAATTTGTCACAATGGAAGCTAGAGCTGCCGGTGGGCTATGTGGAGAACACCTGCACGGCGTCGTACTGTGACGGTAGCTTCTACTTAATGCACATCGATGGGCACGTGTTCACCGTCGATGCTCACGCACTACCGCCGCTGTGCATGATGAAGCTCCATGTGCCAAGCTGGCCTGCTCGACCAGTTCTCTCAACATAGCTGTTCCGGACGGCGAGGTACTCTTCGTCGATCGGGCCATCGCTTATCGTCAAGAAACCTAGAAACGCATGCCGCGACAACCTCAAAAGGTTGGTCGTCAACGGCTTCGAGTTGTACAAGCTAGACAAGCAGAATATGCAGTGGGTGAAGATCGATAGGCTAGCCGGCGACCGGTCACTGTTCGTTAGCATGTCAGGGTCATCGTTGGCGGTGCCATGGCGTCAGAGGCAGCGGGGTGCATGAGCAACGGTGTCTACTTCGTGCTTGAAGGCCGGGGCCGCTGCTTCTCGTGCAACAATGAGCCTGGCAGCGGGTGGGGCGTGTGCTCCATGGTGGAGCGGGATGTGAGCACGACATCGGTCCGGGAAGGTACACGGAGGCGCTCTGGTTCTTGCCTACTCCCTAGTCCCAGTTAGGCAGAGCAGAGACGTGAGTAAACAAAGATCGGCTAGGCCTAGGCGAACTCCAGAAATGGTGCCAATTAGGTTGGTGTGCCATACTTGACACGGATCGGATGCTCGCAAAAACAAGTATTTCGGGGCATCCTAATGCACACGACGCGGAGGAAGATGCAATTTGCAACGCAGCGAATTGAACACAGAATTGTAGGTATGCGTGCGTGCAGTCAATGCACATAAATGCGGGCTCTTGGTCAACGGAACAGAGATTAATGCTATGCTAAGGAGTTGGTGCCTATTCAAAACACGTAAAAAATGCACATATATTAACTCCTGCGCTTAGCACTAGGAGGAAAGTCTGGTTGAACGATCCATGGTTGGTTAATTATGATTAAACTTAAGTGATGGAGCACAAGACTCGGGAGATCCAAGGTATTCCATAGAGTGGAGACTGTTTTATACAATAGAGGACACATTGCTGCTTTCATAGAGGCGAAAAAAGAGTGATTGAAAGATCATGTGAGAAAGTCTGATTTAATATTGTAATAAACTATTGCGAATTCTATAAAGTGGTAAAGCGATTTTGCAACAATCGCACTTTGTCAGGATTGGCTTTAAATAGAAATTGAGAATTTTGGAGGTTTGAGTCATGGATTGAGTTAGGATGACCTGGGTCGTTGCATTAAGATTGCATTATACATGTTTTGGCTAACATGGATCAAGTTGTGAAGAACATATGCCTGAAAATGATTTCTTTGTCTATGAATATGCAGAGTCGCTTAGGGTTAACCGTGGTCAACGGTGAGGATTGCGGCTAGGCTCATGGAGGAGTTGAGGCCTAGAACGATCGAGGATACCGGGTGAGACAATAAGCTCAAGCATAGTACGAAAAAGATGGGAAATATTGAAGGCGAGTTCGAACGGCAGGCTGGCACCATGTGGCTTGGATGGTCCAAGTAAACTGTGGTTCGGTGAAACCAGGACAAGAGACTTGGCGATACGTAGAAAGCTAGTGGTGCACCTACACATGGTAAGTATAGTAACTACTTGCAAAGGATGGTGATGATCGGGTCAATGAGGAGTATTTTGATAGTTTGACCAAAATACCAAAAATCACCTTAAATCAAAACAGTGGTGCATGGGCGATGCATTGGAGAGCGGTTTAGGTCAAGGTGGAGCTGGTTTGATTGGGACGGATCGAGACTAAGGATTTAGCAGATACAGGCTTATACGCTTTAAAAAGTATGCATAAGCGAACATATATGTGTAAAACCTGTGTGTATAATGTTAACAGGTTTTTTTCATTGTACTAAATGGATAGTATCTATTAAAGGGTAGATGTGGCTGGCTTGCCCATCTATAAATGGGTATTGGGATGGAGACATGTGGTTAACTATCCAACCTATATCTATTGAGTTTTGATGTTTTAGGGTTAGAATTTTAAGTACAGGTGTGCTCTTTGTTCTTCAATATAG
This sequence comes from Melocanna baccifera, assembly GCA_036346265.1. Taxonomy (NCBI): domain Eukaryota; kingdom Viridiplantae; phylum Streptophyta; class Magnoliopsida; order Poales; family Poaceae; genus Melocanna; species Melocanna baccifera. The sequence continues at coordinate 37,671,771 of CM070676.1, forward strand.
AGTGGTTGTAAAAATATCCCTCTTAACCAAGCAATACTTCAATCTTTGATGATTTCGATGTATATTTCTTGTTTTGATTGATTGACTCTTGTTTCGGTTGGTTTTGATCTCTCTTCTTTCCTCTTATTGATCTTGTTATGCTAAGGATATGATTGAGATGAAAATAACTTCTGAAAATTAATCTCCTATCATCTAGGCACTTTGAGAGCAAGTTCATCGAGTGATTTCGTGTTTCAAGGGTTTTTATGTTGTGTTCTTCGATGTTCTAGCTTACTATAACATATTAAAATATATCTAGAGCCATCTTGGCCATTATCTATCCATTAGCAAGTTGTATTCACCGTTTGGGATTTTATCTCGATTATGGTGCAACCTTCCAATAAACAAAAAAGTCTCAATTTTGGCCATATTTTTTATCATCATTTGTAGGAATAGGTTCACAATAACCTAGAGAAGATCCGTGCAAAATTTCATGTCATTTGGATCTACGGATCAAATGTTCTTTCGATTTTGGTTTTTGAAATTATGCTAAAAATACTATTCATTCCCTAATTTTACTGTAGCAGACAATCAGACCATCTGGATCGGTCAGGCCGTCATTTGGAGGCCGGTCAAACCACCGATTGGGATTAGGTTCCAAGTTTTGTTGATTTAGGCTAGTTGGTATTTTTTAACTGAGGATTCTGTGTTCTACACCTCTATAGGTGTCTGAGGATAGAATCTTGAATACTTATAGAAAAATTTTGAGTTGACACTGTTCACCCCTCCTCTATTGCCATATTCGGTCTTAAGGTGATGCTAGGGTATGGTATACCGTTAGAATCCTCTCTAACGGTATAGGCAAATTTCATAAGATTTCATCTAAGTTCATGAGTTTCACAAGGTTTCAGAGAACGGTGTAGGCAAGTTTCATTAGATTTCATTCTAAGTTTCATGAGTTTCATAAGGTTTCCGAGAGTTTCGAACGTGCTTCATGAAACTTAGTTAACTTAGACATGAAAACTCATGAAACTTTATGAAATCTCAAGAAACGCTATGAAACTTGAGACATAAAATGTTGTAATAGTTAACTTAGGCGTAAAATCTTCTAAAACTTAATGAGACACCGGAGGCGCCGTTACCATCAGTCGACATGATGGTCTATTCGATGTAGTCGATCGAGGCGTGATGCAGGACGAGGCGTGATGCAGGAAGATGTTCGCCGTGCAGTCTCGCGAACAATTCACCACCAGGAAGTAGATGACGTACTTCGCAGATTGAGCAGTCGCGCCAATGCACTCCCCAAAAACTTGATTGTCCGTCTACCCGTGCAGGTACGCAAACGGACGGAGTTTCGGAGGCCTACTCGCCCAGAACCCTTTGCGCGCAAGGTTCTGGACCGGAGATTACTGAGCACAGCCACAAAAACAGAATCAGAATACTATATATCATCCCGTATGGAGTGGAGAGCCTTTTTTTGTTTTATGCTCTGTACTTTTGTAACAGCAAAAACGAAGAGCTAGAGTAACTGCAGCCATTAGTCACTAGTAACTGTAGCCATTACTCGAAAGTAACCGCAGCCATAATTTACTAGTAGCTGTACCGTTACTGCCAGCCATTCGTTAATACTATTTACTGCGAGTCAGTGCGTTACGATTTTCGAATAGATAAAGAAAAACGCGCACGCACCCGACACGCCTGCGCGCACGCACACGCACACGCACCGCACCACACGGCACGTCACGGCACGGCACGGCTCGGCTTGGCATGGCGAGGCGAGCGAGAGAGCGAGTGCGCACACATGTATTGGCTCTTTCCAATTCCACAAGGGAGTTACCACGTTTCACATTTTAAAGTGGTGTAACTCCCATTCAATTCTCCATATGGGACTAAACAGTTTTTCCATGTGGGCCTAGAAATTTCATTTGATTAATTGCTAAATTAAAATGAACCAAGTCCAATTAATCCAACAATCCCCACGATCCCCAGGTGCGCAAGTATGAGAGAGACAATTTCTTCTTTTTCCATTCCTCGAATGGCGTTATTTTCTTTATTCTTTGTAGGAACTCTATTCAGGACATGACAGGCAGTCAATATAGCCTCACCCCACCATTCCTTAGAAAGTCCCGCAGTGTCTAACATAGCGTTAACTAAATCAGTTAGAGTGCGGTTCTTTCTTTCGGCAACCCCGTTTGATTCGGGAGAATAGGGAGGCGTCCTCTCATAAATAATTCCATGTTCCTCGCAGAATAAAGTAAACTCATTCGAAAAATATTCTCCTCCACGATCAGATCTTACCCGCTTGATTTTCCTCTCAAGTTGGTTTTCTACCTTAGCTTTATAGATCTTAAAGTAATTTAACGCTTCATCTTTTGTTTTCAATAAGTACACATAGCAAAATCTAGTGCAATCATCTATAAGCGTCATGAAATATTTCTTCCTACCTTTAGTCAACACGCCATTCATCTCGCACAAATTGGAATGAATGAGTTCTAACGGTGCCAAATTTCTCGCCTCTTTCGCTGTCTTGTGAGGCTTACAAGGTTGTTTCGATTGAACACACGCATGGTACTTAGAACCTTTGACCAAAGTGAATTTCGGGATTAAACTCATATTAGCTAAGCGCGTCATACACCCAAAATTAACATGACAAAGTCGTGAATGCCAAACATTAGATTCATCATTATCGTTGCACACATGGTTCACAAATTTATTATAGGAATCCATCAAAGAAAAACGGAACAAGCCTCCGCTCTCATAGCCTTTACCAACAAATGTTCCATATTTAGACACGACACATTTATTGCACTCAAATGCAAGCCTAAAACTATCTCTACACAATAGAGATCCGCTGACGAGATTCTTCTTTATGGAGAGGACATGCTGCACATTCTTCAGCTGCACGGTCTTTCCCAAAGTAAACTTCAGATCGACCGTACCAACACCATGAACAGCTGCATGCGATCCGTTTCCCATCAACAATGAGGAACCTCGACAGACCTGACAAGATGAAAACAAGAAAATATCAGCACACACATTAATATTACACCAGTGTCAACCCACCATTCAGGTGATTGACAAACAGAAAGAACTGTAGGTAAATAATTACTGTACCCCGATGTTCCTCCAGCATCACTAATAACCATGTTGGCAGACTTCTTTTGCTTATCCTTACGGTCTGGATAATCCTTAGCCCAATGGCCAGAATCACCGCACACAAAGCAGCCGCCCTTTCTTTTGCCTTTCTTCTTAAACTCAGTAGTAGCCTTGGGCTTGACAATAGGCTTATTTTTTTCTTATTGTGGGAAGTCCGAGGTTCTTTTCGCACCAAATTGGCACTAGAACCTCCTCAAGAAGAACTTTCTTGCCACGAGAATCTTTTGCCTCGCCTTCTCTTCAACACCAAGAGAGCCAATGAGATCGTGAACACCGAACTCCCGCTCTTGTGTTTTAGAGAGGTAGCAAAATCCGACCAAGAATGTGGTAACTTGGCGATAATACCATGATCACAAACTTGTCCGGTAACTCGCACTTATTGTTCTCAAGCTCCTTTGCCAGCGCCTGAATCTCATGAGCTTGTTCTACTACAGAACGGTCATCGACCATCTTGTAGTCATAGAACTACTCCATGACATACAGCTCACTGCCAGCATCAGAAACTCCAAACTTGGCCTCAAGTGCATTCCACATCTCTTTGCCTGTAGGCAAATGCATGTACACATCCACAATGTTATCTGCTAGTATGTTAACAAGTGCACCTCGGAATAAGTTATCCGCTACATTGAACTTGCGTTCGTCCTCAGCAGATAGAGGCTCAGCGGGTTTGCCTTGTGCAACATGAAAATATTCCATGGCAGTAAACCACAGGATCGCACGTGCACGCCATCTCTTAAAATTGGAACCATCAAACGGAGAGTGCGGCTTAAGCGACGCAGCAAAGCCAACTACCGGAAAAGACCTATCAAGTTTTTGGATTGTTGAATATCTAGTCAATTTTCGGCATATTTTAATCCAGAAATTCAGCATATAAAACATGACATACAAAAACATGAGTGATTCAACAATGATGTATTCATATTTGCTTAAGAACAAGCTAACAGCAACACCTATTAACATATTCATAGCACACAGAAACAAATACACCAGAGAAGTTTTCAGGTTATACCCTCGGGCGGGGCCAGTGTCAGTGACACCGGAGGCGTCGTTACCATCAGTCGATATGATGGTCTATTCGATGTAGTCGATCGAGGCGTGATGTAGGACGAGGCGTGATGCAGGAAGATGTTCGCCGTGCAGTCTCGCGAACAGTTCACCACTAGGAAGTAGATGACGTATTTCGCAGATTGAGCAGTCGCGCCAATGCACTCACCAAAAACTTGATTACCCGTCTACCCATGCAGGTACGCAAATGGACGGAGTTTCGGAGGCCTACTCGCCCAGAACCCTTTGCGCGCAAGGTTCTGGACCGGAGATTACTGAGCACAGCCACAAAAACAGAACCAAAATACTATATATCATCCCGTATGGAGTGGAGAGCCTTTTTTGTTTTATGCTCTGTACTTTTGTAACAGCAAAAACGAAGAGTCAGAGTAACTGCAGCCATTAGTCACTAGTAACTGTAGCCATTACTCGAAAGTAACCGCAGCCATAATTTACTAGTAACTGTACCGTTACTGCTAGCCATTCGTTAATACTATTTATTGCGAGTCAGTGCGTTACGATTTTCGAATAGATAAAGAAAAACACGCACGCACCCGACACGCCTGCGCGCACGCACACGCACACGCACCGCACCACACGGCACGGCACGGCTCGACTCGGCTCGACGTGGCGAGGCGAGCGAGCGAGCGCGTACGTGTATTGGCTCTTTCCAATTCCACAAGGGAGTTACCACGTTCCACCTTTTAAAGTGGTGTAACTCCCATTCAATTCTCCATACGGGACTAAACAGTTTTTTCATGTGGACTTAGGAATTTCATTTGATTAATTGCTAAATTAAAATGGACCAAGTCCAATTAATCCAACACCTAGAGCACACCAAATCACATTCATTCACAAAGCTACTCAGACTTTCAGTGGATTTGATGCCGGATCTTAATCCCCAACTAGAAAAGCAACTTAAACTTGATCTCGAGATATGCTGGCCAAACTAGAAAACCAAAGTAGAAACCGGTAGGCTAATCGAGGCCGCATAATCACTTGAGCGTGACGGTGCTTGATCACCTGCTGGGGTTGGTGCAGCGGATCCACACGATGGAGCCGTGGAGGAGCACCTTGTTGTGGAACATCAGTATGGCAGGCCGACCTGGTAGCTCCATTGACGAGTCCGCCATGACCGCAGCTACGGCTGCACGTGAGTCATGTTGAAGGGGAGGTTCACGACGGCGCTCTGCCCCATTGAGTCCGCGTTCTCGCTCGCTCGCTCGAGAGAGAGAGAGAGAGAGAGAGAGGTGGCCTGGTTGGTTCGTAGAGAGGTGGCGCTGGGAATTTGGGAAGGAGTTAGGAATTAGGTGGAGAGAGAAATGACTAGACGAGGGAGAATGAGGACCAGCCGTGACCGTGAAACCTGGATAAGGATGAGTCTACTTCGGCTATGTGACTGCATGTAGAGGAGATCAAAGGACATGAAACTTCAAATCTAACGGCTGGAAGGTATACCGTTGATTTGAGATGTAACACTATACCGTTTTGTAGTTTATCAAGGAAAAAACTAGCTGTTCTTTATGTGTGTGGTAGGACCGCTTTGAGATATATGAGAATGGGAGGAGCAACCATTGGATAACAGAATCTATCATATAATAAAGTGATGATGACAAGATGCTTTATAGTTGCTAAGAAAAAAAGAAAGTAGAAATTCTCAATAAAGAAACACATCTCGCCATCAATTAGGCGGAATCCTAATTAAAGACAAACTATATTGACCATTAAATGTTATTAGAAAAAAATAAAAAATAAACTAGAAATTCTCATAAAGAACCGTCGATCTGATGGTCCTATTAAAGTGAAACTATAGTGGCCATCGGATTTTATTTTTGTAATTTGAAAACAAAAAAAATAAGATAATATTTTGAGTACAACATGTGTACGGCAATGTCTTGCGGGCGGAAAAGGCAAGCAAAGAAGCCTACGTAAATGGTGCAAACCAAAGTACCACATGAAAAAATGACGGGAAATAGTTAAATATCTGAAGAGTCACAGCACCTTATTACTATTCATCTACTATAAATATTCACACGGTTTGGAAAGAGTTCTACACCATTTATCCTGATGGTCCAAATTAGTATAATATATTGGATATCACATACAATATATTGGTCAGAGTAGGTTTAGAGAGGTCAGTAGGTTAGAATATGTTTTAAGAGGAGATAAGTTCAGATTATAATGATGTAGATTAATTAAATATACAATAATAGACATCAATGTTTGTATAACAAATTCAATTATATCTCTAAATATAAACATAAGTATTATAGTATCTAGCAGAGTAATTGTGCGAGTAACTTGGCTAGTGCGCTTAACTTTAATATGAGAAACAAACCCTCTTGTCAAGAGCATAAGTAGTACTACGTAGTAGATGAGGGGTTGATGTGTTCTCCATGCAGGTAGCAATGCACGGTGCTCCTGCCGTGGCAAAAGCGCACCGGGACCACGTCGAGCCGGAAATCCGGCATCGCATGGCAGTTAATGATCAGTTGGCTGGTAGCGATCTAGTTGTGAAAAGGACGTGCCATTGCTGCGCTTGCACGGTTACTTGGTTGCAACTGCAAATGATAAGATTTGCTCGGCAGGCTCAGAGCAAGTCAGCACAATTTTGAAACAAAAGGTGGCACCGAGAGAGGCAGATGCCATTCAAGAGAGCCGCAGAACAAATTTGAAAATGGAACCGAGTCCATTCGAAGACGACGACTATGCAAAAGTCAAGGAGACATGTGATACGACCTCCCTGCTACCTAATGTATGTACGTGTATAATACATCTCTTCTTTAAGTTGGCCAATATGTAATGTACTTACATAAACCACGAGGACACGCAGCGGCGGAGCCACCGCCCGGCCATCCTGAGTGGCTGCCGGGGCTCGCCAACAAGCAGCCGTTGAACCTTCCTATATCCTTGCCGTAGTTTGACTGGCGATTTTCGGGCAAGCCGCTTTGTGTCGCCCAGCCGGCCAGCCCAACTAGCTAGGCTCCTAAGATTTGCTGGCTCAGCCATTGAGGACACGGATCAGTTGCAGTTTTTATTAGTAGCAGCTGATCTGCCCATTCAACAAGCAACGAATGTCTAGGATCAGCTGGCCACCTTCTCCCTCCTTTTTTTTTCTTCGCTGTTTAGAACTTCAAGAGATGTCATCTGCACTTGTTATTCTTCTCCATTGGATACACAATTAAAAAGGAAATGAATCGTGTAGAGAACTACATGCTGTTATCACTCAAACTGAATCTTTGACATCCATTGCAATAAAACTTGTTATTCTTTTTAAAAATTGAGAAGAGAGATACAATAAGTTCCTATGTACGAACCTAATCCCATATTCCCATGTACAAATGTTTGCATTATCCAAAAGCTAATTCATCAATTGGTGGCGTTGTGAGCCGAAACAGAACTAGTTCTCCTCTCGTTCTCCGTCCCTCCTCCCACCTTTTGCCTTCTTCTCTGGTTCTTCAGATCTGGCCCCCCTCTTCTCTGGCGGCCTCACCGGCGTTGAGGGGGAGGGGGTCCCACCTGTGTATTCCTCTTATAAATATTAGTTGTGTCTAGTTCTCCTAGTTTTTGTAGTGTTGCTTCGTTTCACTGTTGCCTCGGATTTGGTGGGCATCATGCTTCTCTCCAGCTCCGGGGCGATTGCGGTCCGGCCGCGGCTCGCGTGCGCTATCTAGGCACGGGTGGCGGCGGCGTGCTTGCGGCCCTGTGGCGGCGTTCGGTTGCTGCACGGCGGCTGTGCGGATTCGATCCGGCGGCCACACGCGGGCAACCCGGAGGCAGCGTGAATATGAGGCAAACATACGCGTGGCAGTGATTTTCCTATTAGTCGGGGCATGCTTCCTAGCGAGTTCACCCACCAAAGAAACTTTCCAGTTATGGAAGTGGATTTTATCTCCTTACTGGCCGGCACGCCGCCTTCTTTGGCCGCTGTGTACTTATCCCCTTTCTCCCAAAAACCCTCTGGTTTGCTATCAATCCAGTGCAAGCACTCCATCGATACCTCAAAGAAAATAGAGTAAATTTCACAGGGTTTTGTGGTCCAAGTTTTACAAAACCATAGAATTTTTGGCATGTGACAAATAATCCTAGGTATTATAGTATTGCAATTTCACAAAACCTCACATCTAGCAAATTATGAGCTACTCTTACATCTAGGACCTACTCGCAGGTTGACATGACGCTAAGGATGGTCCAACCTTACAGGTCATGTGGACTCTGAGCTATACGTCAGATTCTAATGGCGAGCTATAGTGTTTCTTCTACCTCCCGCCATTGTGAGTTGAGCTCGGCGCCGATAGGAGGGAGCATGGCGAGTGATGGAGAGGGCCAAAATGGATTGCTCGGGCTATTTCGCACCTAGGGGAGTGGCGACGGGGAGCAAGAAGGTGCGGGGAGCAAGCGGCGACGAGCCCTAGTGGTTGGAGGAACAGGGGAGAAAAGCCGATTAGGTGCTAAGGGAGGACAAGAGACAGAGGGGGGGCTCACCAGTGGTAGCAACGGCACTTGGGGAGGTACAGAGAAGGCTGTCGGTGAGAGCTCAAATGGCGGCGAGGAAGGTCACGACAACAGAGGAGTTGAGACGGCAGTGACCCAAATTGATGACGGTTACAGATACGCTGCGTTGAGAGGAGGCTACAGGCGAGAGGAATTGGTCGAAGAGGCTCAGAGTCGACAGCGAGGGGAGATGGCTGGAGTCAGGGCGGGTGACCGCTCTGGCGAGCTACGAGGGGAGAGAATTCAATTCAACATGGTGAGAGTGAGAGGAAAACAAGGGGGGTCACGTCGATGTGCTCGGCGGGGCACGAACCTTACCGAGGTGGTTTGGCGTCAGCGACGGCCGAAGGGCAACGAGGTGAGCTCCACGGAGAGCTCGCTGTAGGGAGAGAAGAGGCTTGGCGATGGTCGAGGTGGCTTCGGGATTCCGAGGAAAGGCTCCAAGCACAAGGAATCAAACTAGGACACAGCGAAGCACGAAAGGCGAGCACTGCGGTGCTTCAGCAGGAGATAAGGAAGAAGGGGCTCGGGCGGCTCTTAGACCAAATGGTGGAGAGGAGAGGAGTGTGGAGTGGTAGCGTGCTGCTTTATAGGCGAGGGGTGGCGTCAAGCCATTGGCATGCCATGATGGCGTGCGCGGCAGCCAGGAGGACGGTTTGGCGCGCGACTTGTTGAGGAGGGATGTGTTGTCGACTAGGGAGGGGTGGAGCTACGGTAAGACCGGTAGGTAAGTGACAGACCACTGGGTAATGGGAAGACAGGGCGTGGAGGACCGAAGTGGTGCACAGGGCTCTAATCCGATATGTAGTTCAGAGTCCACATGATCTGCAAGGTTGGACCATCCTTAGCGCCACGTCAAACTATGAGTGGGTCCTAGATATAAGAGTAGCTCAGAATTTGCTATGGTGAGGTTTTGTGAAATTGTAATACCATAATACCTAGGGTTATATGTCATATGCCAAAAACCTCGTGGTTTTGTGCAACTTGAACTACAAATCCTAGGGTTTTATGAAATTTACTCAAGAAAATACGTAGGAGCTAATTTTCTTTATTGAATTGGGCATATGAGCTGTAACAAAACATGGGTGGGTCCTTTTGGGCTATGGCTGTTGGCTTATATTTTTGAATTCTGGCTGTTCGCGAGAGACAGTATGAAGAGCAAAGCAGTCGCATATAATTTTAGCCAGTATAACTGAACTCGGGATAGTATCTACTACAATCGACTTGTAGACCCCACCGTGAAAAACATACCATTTGAAAACTAGTACTGTAGCAAAAAATAATAAGCCAAAGCTAAAGCCCGGCCAAACCCACCCCACTTACATCTTTTTTTTTTTTGTAACTACCATAGATCAAACACTTCAAAGGAATGTTGACTACTGCCATCTTGAACATCATCAGAACTCTGAAAAAGAAGATATTAGCGTAATCAGAATGAGTGTTAGCAAACGTATACAGTTAATTGTTGTAGACTTTTGAAATATTACTGCCGTGTGCCTGTGTTGTGATTAGAAGGGAGAAAAGAGGAACAAGCATGTTGGATGGACTAGAAAGGTGAGGTAGTGAATCCTAGACGTTGGTTGCTTGTTGGATGGGCAGATCAGCTGCTACTGCCAAAGTTGCAGTCGCTGCAGCGACCGCACCTGATCTGCGTCCAAACCACGAAGGCATGGACCAATCCTAGAAGCATAGGCAGGTACCTCTCTTGACACTGCTACTGGTAAATTTTGCTCCAAAATCAGCAGGTGTCAGAAGACGGCTAAGAGGTTCCAATGGACGTTGAGCACACTATGCCAGTAGCCAGACGAGAATGCGTGTAAAGCAACGAAGCCAATCGTTAGTTTTGCTTCACGGTGCATGGCTGATTCGATGTCGTGTAGTGTTCCCCTCGGAAGATGGTGAATCAATCAGCTCTTACACGTGAAGGCATGCACGTACATTCACAGAAATATGGACAAATAGATAGTAGCTGTGTTATAGCTCATACAAACGGTAACAAAGTGGCAACCGAGAAGCACGCACGCGAGAAAAGAATGGTTAAATTACTCAATGAGAGTCGGTGTCTCTTGATTAAGGCTTGCAGATTACCACGAAGCATGGGAGCAGCGCCCTCGGGTTCAGCAGGTAGAGCTCCTCGATGTTGGAATAGGGCCCGACCTTGCCGGCCAGCGAGTCGAAGCCCGTCTGGCCGACTAACTCCTTGAGGTTGTCGAGCGGCTTGTGCACCCGGCCGGCGATGACCCTGCAGACCAGCAGCGCCTTGCGGGTGGCCGGGTCGTCGTTGTAGGCCTCGATGGACTCGAACGCCCGGCCACTGGTGGACGTGGTGAAGACGCCGACGCCGGCCTTGGCCTCCTTCTTGGCGGAGAAGCCGTGGCGGATGATGCGGCAGACGGCGCACTTGTCGGAGGCGCAGAGGCTGGAGCCGGCGCCGGCGCCCAGGGCGCACGAGAGCGTGGCGCCGTGGAAGCGCAGCAGCTCGTTGCCGTCGGCGAGGCAGCGCGGGTGCTTCTTGGGCAGCTTGCTCGCCTTGAGCTTCACCGTCTCGCGGTACTCCTCGAAGCGGGACAGCGTCCGCTGCGTGTTGTGTACCTTGAACACCCGCTCGATCCGCACGCAGCTGCTCTCCGACTTGAGCAGGCTCGTCCGGCAGATGATCTCCACGATCTTTCTCGACGAGTCCCCTTCCACCAGCTCCGTCACTGAGAGCAAACATATACCACTAGTCAAACTTTACTGATAGGCATATTGTTCAGTGAAAGCTACTGAATGATGCTTGCAAGCATGCTACGAATGGCCTAATGAACATGGCCAATGATTTCTACTACTGTAAATGGGAGCCATACATCATAATGGAGAAAAAAAGCATGGAGTTATTAGTCGGCCGCGTGCTATAGCCTACAACAAAATGAAAGATCGATCTAGCAGAATCTGAAGCCACAGGCTCGCAGTTTTATTGGCAAACTTGAAAGCATGGATTCGCACAAAGAGCAAAAAGCAGACATTTGCAGGAACCTACTGGTGAAACCGAAACTGAAGCCTATACCAGGTTAAGCCACATAAAACTTTTGCGCTAAAGAAATGTCACTAAAGTGCCACCGCCCAGGACTGCAAATCACTGTGAAAAGTATATGTTCAACTGACTACAAAAATGCAAATGATAGTAATATTCCAGTTTCAACAACCAATCGAGATGAAAACATTTTCACGGACGCCGTGAGGATCCACCGACCGTGTCTGTACCAGCAACAAAAGCTATTCTGTACTATGAGATGCAAATGCCAGCCTCACCTGCATGCTTGGAAAGGTGGTGCGCATCCAGCGCATCCCACTTCCCGAACTGCTCGCCGCACCTGTGGCAGCTCAGCCCGCCGGATCCCTTGCCGCCGCTTTTGACGGCGTCGACCTCGCAGGACGCCCGGTGGCCCGCTGCCACCCCAGGAGCGGCGCCGTCCCTGTCCAGCAGCACGTTCGGCGACATCGGTGGCGTGCACCGCACGTTGCCCCGGCACGAGCCGCTGTACTGCAGCCGGTGGCTCCACCCGGGGCCCGGCGTGCCCGGGCGGAGCGTGCCCACGAACGACGACACGACGCCGCCGTCGACCTCCGTCTCGTGCGCTAGTACTCCCCCCGCCGCGAGGCCGGCGCAGCCGCCGAAGCCGGTGATCTTGAGTTCGCAGCGGGAGTTGGTGCTGAGCACCACCTCGTGGGCGATGGGGTTCAGGAACTCGCTGCTGCCGATGGACCTCGGGCTGCAGCTGGGCGGCCGCTCCGGATGGCGCTTGCTTCCGTGGATGACGTCCCGCAGGTTGGCTATCGACAGCGAGCACCCCGACCGCGCCGCGCGCTTGGTCACTATCGCCGACAGGTGCCCACCACCGCAGGCCCCGGCGACGGCACTGGCCTTGGGCCTCGGCACGTGCACCTCCGACGGCGCGGACCGGCAGTGCAGCGACTTCTTCAGCGCAAACCACACCGTCGGCGCCGCAGCCTTCTCCTCCTCACCCCGGCCACCACTGCCGGCGACAGAGCTCGCACGCCTCCTCCTCTCGCCCATTTCGTTTCGCTGCAGGCCACGCGCGGTGGTAGCTGGCGCGTAACTGCGTCGGTCACTCGGTCGGTCACCGTGAAGTGCGCATTACTTATGGCAGGTGAAGACGCAGCAGGATCCGAATCTTGGTGCTGGGCGGTAGTAAAGGCGCACCACCAACAGCTCTGCGCTCGCTGAGCAGATTGGTTACTGGTGGTGGTTTGCTTACTTGGCTTGTTGATCTTTTAGTTACCGTTGATATCTTTTAGCTATGACCCATGGTATGTTTTTCAAAATGATGGAGATATCCATATGAATGACGCATATAGTTTTAAACTCGAAAAATCGTTTGAAGAATTCGTTTCGAGAAACTGTCTAATTTGTTTCAACTTTCCAAAAAACCAAACACCAAGAGACCCGAAGAACACAGCCTAATGTTGCTTGTCGAGTTTAAGAAGAGGTGCAGTGGTGGGTACGCGGTGACACCTGTGACTTGCGAGCATAGATATGAGATAGCGAGGTTAATTTTAAGATTGGGAGGCAAATAAAACGAGAGAGACAGGACCGAGAGGGAGGACGCGAGTAAGAACTGAAAAACTATGTGAGAGGGTTTTGAATTATATTGTGACTAACCATTGCAGTATGGGAGAGTTAGAAATTTAAATTTGCACTTTTGTAAAATGAATCAACCGACCAAGTTGAACGGTGTGTTTTCGCAAATTAAACCGCTTTGCGTCAACGGTCTAACTGCTGAGGGCAAGCAGCAAGACCGGCTAATCTAAGAATTTTCGGCCAAATTTTTGTTGTTGGTTTTTGAGTCATGAAATAGGTTTTAGTTATCAAGGTCAAGGTTTATATATTGCATGAAACATGTTACTACTAACGTGAATCAAGTTGTGAAAAACTTATGCTCGAAAATAATTTCGTTGTCGTTGGATATGCAGGCTCACCCATCTAAGGGAGACTCCTCTAGTGTGCAAGAGGGGGGCCCAAAGGGACCAGGCCTGTTCTAGGTGTGAGGCTTGTTATTAGTATGTCAATGCTAATTGCTTAGCCCTTTTTTGTTCTTTAGTGCGCCAAAGCACCATGTCGACGTTGACCTTTGATGTAGCTTGACCCTAGAAGGGGTATAATCTTGACCCCAGATGGAGGGTATTAGGTGACTTGACCTTGGGGGGCAAGTTGTCGCAAACTCGACCTTAGAGAGGGAGTAAGCTCAGCCCCAGAGGGGGAGTACTAGGCAACCCAACTACGGAGGGTAAGTTGTCGCAAGCTCGACTCCAGAGAGGGAGTATTAAGCTACTCGACCCTGGAGAGCGAATTATCGCAAACTTGATCCTAGATGGGGTGGCGGATTATTAGGTGACTCAATCCCAGAGGGCGAGCTGTCGCAAGCTCAACCCCAGAGGGTGGGTGTAAGGCAGTGAAGACTCGACCCTAGAGGATGGGCAGTCGTCGACCCAACCCCAGAGGGTGGGTATAAGGTGGTGAAGACTCGACCCTAGAGGGTGAGCGGTCATCGACGTGACCTCAGAGGGTGAGTGTAAGGTGATGAAGACTCGACCTCGAAGGGTGAGCGATCGTCGATCTGATCCTGGAGGGTGAGTGTAAGCTGGTGAACACTCAACCCCGGAGGGCGGGTGGTAGGCGACTCGACCCCATAGGGTGAGCGGTCGTCGACCCGACCCTGGATGGTGGGTGTAAGGCGGTAAAAACTCAACCCCAGAGGGTGAGCAGTCGTCGATTTGAGCATGGAGGGTGAGTATAAGGTGATGAAGACTCAACCCTAGAGGACGATTGGTAGGCGATTCGACCCCGCAGGGTGAGTTATCGCAAGCTCGACCTCCAAAGGGGGAGTGTTAGGTGACTCGATTCTAAAGGGGGAGTTGTCACAAGTTCGACCCTAGGGGGAGTGTTAGGCAACTCGACCTTAGAGGGGAGTGTTAGGTGACTTGACTTGGAGTATGAGTTGTTGTAGGCTCAACCCTAGAGGGGGAGTGTTAGGCGACTTGACCTAGAAGGTGAGTTGTTGCAGGCTTGACCCTAAGGGGAGTGGTCGTTGACTCGGCCTTGGAGGGTGAGTGCAAGGTGGTGAAGACTCGACCCTTGAGGGTGAGCGATCGTCGACCCAACTCCGGAGGGTGAGTTGTCGCAAGCTTGACCCCAGAGAAGATTGGTAGGCGACTCGACCCCAATGGACGAGTTATCGCAAGCTCGACCCTAGGGGGACTATTAGGCGACTTGATTCTGGAGCGTGAGCAATCATCGACCCAACCCCAGAGGGTGGGTGTAAGGCAGTGAAGGTTCAACCCCAAAGGGGGGAGTGTTCATTAGACACGACCCCAAAGGGTGAGTGTAAGGTGACTCAACTCTAGAGGGCAAGTTATCGCAGACTCAACCTTAGGGGGGAGTGTTTGTCCACGCCGAGGCCAAGCCATCAAGGTGTCTTAGAGCTCGCCGAGGTGAATCCATTGATCTAGGAAGAACCCCTAGTCGAGAAGAGGCCTTCAAGGGGAAGTGAAGTCTGGCCAAGGTAAAGCCATCGAGACCGAGTTGAACTATACCAAGGTCAAACCATTGAGACATGTTGGAACTCGCCGAACTAAATCCATCAAATTAATGGGAATCCCTAGTCAAGGAGATACCATTGAGGCAAAGCAAAGCTCGACTGAGGCAAAGTTGTCGAGGCCAAATTGAACCATACCGAGACCAATCCATCAAGGTGTGTTGGAGATCGTTGAGATGAATCCATCAAACTACGGGGCCCCTAGTCAAGGAGATTCCATCGAGGGGAAGCCATTGATGCTGAGTTAAAACACGTCGAGATCAAGTCATTAAGGTATGTTGGAGCTTGCCAAGGTGAATCCATTGAACTAGGGGAGCCCCTAATCGAGGAGACGTCGTCAAGGTGAAGTGAAGCCCAACCGAGGCAAAGCCGTCAAGGTCACATTAAACTACACTAAGGCCAAGCCATCGAGGTGTGTTGGGGATAGCTGAGGTGAATCTATCCCTAGGAAAAGCCTTTAGTCAAGGAGATGTCATCGAGGCGAAGCAAAGCCTGGCTGAGGCAAAGTCATTGAGGCTGAATTGAACTACGTTGAGGCCAAGCTATCAAGGCTGAGTTGAACCACACCGAGGCCAAGCCATCAAGGCGTGTTGGAGATCTGGAGGAGGTTCATGCGCATGAACCGGAGGGGGTCCGGTGGAGGTTCAGATGCACAACCTGGAGGGGTTTCAGGGAGTGGATTGAGGACACCCAGAGGAGGGTCCACGACATAGAGAAAGGCGGAGGGGGTCTGGAAGAGATTCGGACGCACGACCCAGAGGGGTTCCAGGGCGTGGATTGTGGATGCCCGGAGGGGGATTTGCGGCATAGAGCAAGGCTGGACCTGGAGAGGATCTGGGCTACCTTGTAGTGGAAACCCAAAGAGGGTCTATGCCTCCTAGTGAGAAAATCTCAGAGAGGGTTTGGGTTCTGAGTCCCCGGGCCACCTCGGGCGAAGTTCGTGAGCCAACCTCGGTGACATCCGTGAGCCAACGTTTGCGCAGTCTGGGGTAGCAAGGTGGTCTGAGCCCGAAGGGTGTTTAGGGGCACAGAGTGGTGCGGACCCGTACGGGGTCCAAGGATGAGGAGTTGTCTGGGCCCAGAGGGTGTCCAAGGTGGAGTCTTGAGAGCCTCCACACAAACGTAGTTTGTGGCGGAGTTCGAAGGACCTCCGTGCGGAAAAAGTCCAGGGCGGAGTTCAAAGGACCTCCGTGCGGACTGAGTCCAAGGCAGTGTTTAGAGGACCTCCATGCAGACCGAGTCCTAGGTGGAGTTCGGAGGACCTCCATGGAAATGGAGTTCGAGGGACCTCTGTGCAGACGAAGTCTGGGGCGGAGTCCGGAGGGCCTCCGCACAGATGGAATCCAAGATGGAGTCCAAAGGGTTTCCAGGATGGCGCTGGGGTAGACCTTCCAACAAGTGCCATTGCTTTAAGGAGGTGATGGACTCGAGGTAGCGTGGGGACCCTCCCCCCAACAATATTAATGGAAGAACTCATCATCAAGTCCAAAAAACTAACAAGACCAGGTACAAATTAGTACTCATATTGGTGTTAACTTTTTGAGCAAACTCTTTGCAGTGCTGAGAACGTGATTTGCTTTATCCCAAGTGAAAAATTACTCCTTAGGTAGAGTTGTGTAGAACTCGGTTCTCATGTGATTTGATGGGAAGTGAAAGAACGATCTTGCAAATTTGTTGGTATTGTTGTGTGAATTATTAGAATTATTATTACAATCATTATATTGATCAATGTTGGACTTGAAAATTAATTTTGAACTCTATATGTTTACTATACTAGTCCTATGATCAGTAGATAGCACACATATATTATAATATTGTATCAGATCCATACATGCATGAATAAGTAGAGTATCATATAATGATAAATAGGTGAACATGAGCTTATACAACTAAGCTTTAGACAATAGGGCCGACTGGCCAAATAGTTTACATAATAAGTAAATAGGAGTGAAAATAACGATAAAATGGGACAAAAATTCCAACAAGTATGTCATGGCTCACCACAAGCAATTGACTAGAGTTAAACCTTAGCAAATGATATCTTCACCGATACCCGTGGCATGAAAGTAAACAATTTGAAGATCTCTTTCTTCTGTTCTGATAGTGTTCAACAAGCAACTGTAAGTACAAAAATGTACTTCGCAAGACTTTATAGCAAAGTTATATAGTATGCAGACTGAGTCAAAAGTGGCTGTCTAATCTAGTTTACTTTACAAAAACCTACTTTTATTTGTGATAACAAATAATAGATTACAAACGAAAGTTGTAAAAGTAATAGACGTTTGATAAAAAGCAACAATTAAGTAACATGAGCGTAATTCACAAATGGCTCTCAGTACCACGAGCAATGACTTTCACATACTTGTGACCAAGTTCAAAAGTGGATACCTCCCACTTCAAACCAAATTTTGAAAATATAAGACTAGCCTTAGCGACATCAATAAGCTTTGCCCATGACCGGGTGCACAGCTATTCGAATAGATTTTATACTCTATAGAGGTTGTATACTTTACCCACAAGGTACGAACAGTGTGGCTGACACTTGATCCTAACAAGGCCTTTAAATTACTCGGTTCCAATTTTACACCACCTGATGAATTTTAGATCTCAGGAGTTAGAACACATTGAACATCAAGGAATCCACTATTGTGTTGGTAGTTTTGGCACCATACACAACTATGACAGGAACCACCTCAAGCCACTGTTCTAGTGCTCGCACAACTTTGATCTACCACAGGTGCAAGATAAGATCAAAACAACTTATTACGCCAGGGCCTTCCCACAAAAACGCTTATGGTTGTATGGAAGGTTTAGAGATAAGCAACGCATAAGTTCATGATCCATAACAAACTCATACAGAATTTCCAACAACCAACCACTACATGTGAGGTTCCTCTCGCACTACAAATTACCATTGCTAAGCTAAAGAATCAACAGCGCTCTAAGGAAACCCCTTCAGAGAAAAACATCAACAGAAGCATTGTACAACATTGTAGTGTATAAATGTAGTACTACAGTAGTAAAACTGTAGGTGGTCCAAGGAGGAATTTTTGTCATATTTGGCACTATTTGCAACCGTAATTACAAAATAGCTTTATGCAAACCATACTGGCAAAAATAGCATTTTTGCCATTTGGTGACTGGGCGGCACCGCTGGTGCGCTGACGCGTAGCCCCTGTTGCCCCACGAGCGGACGCCAGGAAGTGCTGGCCTACTGCCCATGAGGGAGACAACATGTGATTAAGCCAACTGATTAGACAGCTTAATCACCTGTCTTTTTATTATTTTTGCATAATATTTGTTTGAATGTTTAAATATAGCAAATTAGCTCAAAATTACAAAATTTTATGTGCAGCATTCTGGCACAACGTACTTGAC
Organism: Melocanna baccifera; assembly: GCA_036346265.1. Lineage (NCBI taxonomy): Eukaryota > Viridiplantae > Streptophyta > Magnoliopsida > Poales > Poaceae > Melocanna > Melocanna baccifera. The sequence goes on from CM070676.1 coordinate 37,690,418, forward strand.
TGTGTAATTTTTTATAATTTTATCCTCTCTGAATATTGCTTAAAAATCCATATAATTTCAAAATTTGTCGGACTTGTTACATATATCAAACGAGCTCCAAAAATTATGAAATTTTATGTGAAACCTCCCAACACAATCATAGTAATTGTGTAATATTTTTGGAAATATTATGTGCTCTGAAGATGGACCAGAACTTGACGGAACTCAATGCTCATTTAATTAGCCTGCATGCATGATTGCAGTTGTTTTGTAAATTATAAATCGAGATAATGGTTCAATTTAGTTCTAACTTGATTTATAGATTTAAAACATTAGGATTTGATGGTAACAAAAGGGACTTCCTTCTGAAGAATTGAATGCAAAAAGACGATGATATTTGATGTTGCGAATTAAAATAGACTTCATAATAAAGCTAGAATAACATGACGCACAGGATTTGGTTGTGTGCATAAAAAATAGCATCATGTGTGATGGAACAAACCAAAGTACTCCTACGATACATATGCCTCTTTTTCAAATAGAAATAAATTCGAGCTTCAAAGGACTAGTTTGGAATGGCCCGACCTGCTGCGTGGACTGAGGCCATTTTTTTCCTAGCGACCTAGGCGTTGAACTCCTTGTTGGCCTCTTTGGTTTTGGCCACCATTTCTCTCTTTTTGTCGTGCTCCCTCTCGCGAGCCTCACGCTCCTTGCACGTGCACGCCTCGAGATAAGCCTTCATCTCCTGATGTATATGCTCGGTTTGCTCGTTGTTGTGGCACTCCTCCTCCCGAATCTCACAGGACCTTTTCACATCCCACTCCTCAAAGTTGAGAGACCACTAGTCATTTGGAGTTTATTGAGTTTGCTTGGATATTTGCACGTGTAGATTTCGACGATTCAGAAGAACTCTTTGATGACAATGCACACCCATCGCGAAGCAAGACAAGCAAGGTTCTAAAACTCGGTAACTGGTACTCTCTCGGTTACCTCACCTTGTAGTGATTATACGGTAACCAGACTTGTACTCAGCCTTGTAACAAGTTTTTCTATTTTAATAATAGAATTATATATGTATATTCATATAAAATCAAAGCCACATTTGATGCTATTGTTGGATCTACTCAGATGCAGTCAGCCAGCCAGTATTAAGGTTTATATAGTTGCCATTTGCCACATACTAGACAAATGATAATCTTGAATCTATTTTTGATAGGATATAATAACCCTGTATTTTACAAACAAAGTTTAGAACGAACTAAACTTAAACAGCTCACAAGTTTCGAGCTATTTTTACAGCCTATCTACAATCCAGTGTTCTAAATAGCTAGCTATAGCGCCAATGTTCCGCTATCTCCGCCATAGGCGCTGCAGCTCCAAATAGGGCCGCGATTTGCTGTAGCGTGCAGCTAGCTTTATAGCTCAGCTAATCCTACATTGGTATTGATGGGTCAAAACAGCAGGCTTATTTTTAAATCCAACTTTACAAATAGACCCAAAGGCATCGTTTATAGGCCTGAACTGCTAAAAACGCTACCAAGACTCAGGAGACCTCATTCCTGGTTTTTTCAATACTATGTCTTAAGCCCCGCTTGTTTCAGTTTTTTTCAGCTTCAGTTTCTAGTTTTAGCTTTTTTTTTCACTATTCAGTAATTTATCTTTTTCTGAATTTTTTTAGATTTTTTAGGCTTTTTTACATTTTTCTTTTTTTCTCGTGTTCCTTTGCATTGTTCATGATGGGCTAACAAATTTTTTCTATTTTTATATTTTTTTAAATTTAATTATGCCAAAAAAGTTAAATCAGCTACAGTAAAAAAGTCAACTACAGTGAAATTTCAGCCAAAAATCAAAAGTCATCGCTAAAACGATCACCCCTTAGTTGTTATGTACTTGTTAAGAAACTTATGGTATGATTATCATGTTGGTCTTTTGGACTTGTTTTAGTACTTATTTCAGACATGACTTATGGTCTTATTATGAAATATTAGTACCTTCTAAAATACCATATGTTTATTATTTGTTTGCAGGTGACTTACAATGTGTACATATTTAATATTTTTGTTTTAATACTAAAAACGCGACGAAGGATAGCGTCCGCCATAGCTAGCGATAGTTGCTGTAGCTATTTTTGGGACCTTGCCGTGAAGCCGCGAAAACCATGATTTAAAACCTTGCTATATACTGAAACAAAGGGAACTTAGCATATGCCAGAGCTCCTCCCCAATATTTCTTTAAATAAAACGGAGGGATTAGGTAGCACTCAGTTTAGTGTTAGCTTATGATTTTTTTACTGTAGCTGGTTTATTTTTTTACTGTAACTGAGTTGTCTTATTTAGCATAATTAAATTTAAAAAATTATAAAAATAGAGAAAACATATTAGCTCATCACGGACAATGCAAAGGAATAAAAAAAGGAAAAGGAAAAAAAGTCCATAAAATCTTAAAAACCAGAAAAAGATAAAATTACTAAATAGTGAAAAAAAAGTAGAAACCAGAAACTAGCTTTAAACCGTTTTGAATGGTGCCTAAATCACAAGGAGATGGGCAATGTCTGCCAATTACTAGTAGAACTTTTGCCTTCCTCTACAAATTATTCAGCAAATTGTACGACATGAATTGATTCTTCAGATATGTGGACCGGTGAGTGAACATGGCCGTGGTGGGTAAGATTGTAAACGAGCCGAGCTTGAGCGAGTTTGACCTGGCAAGCTCGAGCTCAGTAGAAACTTAAACGAGTTTGAGATTGCCATCGAGCTTCAAGCTAGACTCGAACTCGACTCGGACAAAGCTCGAGCTCAGCTCTTGTAGGCTCGATAGCGCATGAATAAGCAAAAACCGAGCGAGCTCAAGCTCAACTTGTGTAGGCTTGGTAACATATGAATCAGCAAAAACCAGCATTCTAATTAGGGCAATCAGCCAATAAGAGAGCAATTAGCAGCAGTTTGTAAATTGAAATAGATAAATCAGACTTAGAGGTAGGTTTGCCAAGTTTGTAGTAGTACTTCGGGCTCAGAGGTGGCGAGCCGGCGACAGGCGACTCATGCGCGGGCGCAATGGCACCGGTGGGAGAAAGGCTAAGCAGTGGAGTCTTCGAGCAGCTGGACGTGGAGGTGGCCTCGATTGAGGGGAAGAGGCCGAGCGGTAGCGTTTTCGAGTGGCCGGACATGGAGGTGGCCTCGGCCGGGGGGAAGAGGTTGAGCGGCGGCAGCTTCGAGCGGTTGGGCGCGGAGGCGACCTCCGCCGATGGGGAGAGGCTAAGCGGCCGTGGCTTCGGGCAGCCATGTCGGCCTTGGGCGGCAGCAACGGCTTCGGGAGGCCTCGAGTGGCAGCGATGGCCACGGTGGCTTCAAGCGGGCATCCGTCGACCGGGACGGAGCTGGGAGCAAGGAGGGAGGGGTGGTTGGCAGCAGCGTCCGTAGATAGTGGGGACTGTGCCTGCGCAAAGGGGATTTAGGGTTTGAACTTGGGGTGGGGATTGGGGAACTGGGGACTAGGGGGTTGGGACTTGAGGTTGTGGTCTTGGCTGGTTGGGCCCGTTGGGCTGCACGCACGGTGCAATGGAGCAAGGTCGTGGGCTTGCTGGCCCATGCGTGAACAAGCTCCTCATACTATTTGAGCTCAATTCGAATGGGCTCGCTAGCTTTAGATCGGGCTTAAACTCGGCTCGTCTGGAGCTTGAGCCAAGCTTGAATCGAGTCTACACCGAGCCAAGCTCAAGTAGCTTACGAGGCTCAAGTTATTTTTACAGCCCTGATGGTGGGTAATCTTTGGCACATTTTACCTCCAAATCTCCAATCACCCCTCGCAGTCACGAAAGCAGGGCAACAGGGCCATCCTCTCCTCCAATCCGCATCTTTCAGCAACTCCAGCCGCTGCACTAACCCGACTGACCGGCAGAGGCGCCCACAGGTAGGGGTGCAAATGGAGCAGATGATTTTCGTCCGACCGACCGACCGAAGGCTCGCGGAGCGGATATGGAAGAGGTAAATATGTATCTGATACTATTCATATCCGACTCTGACTCCGAGGGAAAAAAATATAGAATATGATATGGGATAAGTGATATCCGTCCGTATATATCCGTATGTCAAGTGATATGATGAAGTCTATAATGACTTCACTTAGAAACAAGATAACATATAGGTAGATTGTCACATCTAAACATGTAGAGAATACTGAGTGCTCTTACTTCGATATCTCGGTGATTAATTTCTTTATGTTTACTTAGATCGCACCCTACTGTCCAATGTCCTGTATAAATAAGTGGATAATTTTCGTCCGACCGACCGACCAAAGGCTCGCGGAGCGGATATAGAAGAGATAAATACGTATCTGACACTATCCGTGTCTGACTCCGATTTCAAGAAAAAATACAGGATATAATATAGAATGAGTGATACCCATCTATATCTGCTTTAATTGCACCCCTATCCACAGGTAGAGACTGCTGAAATATCCATACGCATTGGAACGTAACGTTTCCCCACTTATTTCAATGCCACGTTTCCGTCTCACTTTGTTTCATCTATACGCATCGTCTAAGCGGGACTAACACTGTAACGCATTGTCACATTTTGCGTACGTGACCAGTTAAGTACCACGGAAGATTGTGGCATTCAACGTCTCCGCCCAGTAGTATCGTGTACGACATCCATAGAGAAAACTGAGAAGGCAACCGATGCATTAAGGAAGAAAGGAGCCCCCTCCCCCCAACACGCATGGCCTAGTCGGCTTCATGCCCTGTTTAGGCTTTTTAACAAATTGAGCGTGAAAACTACATTTCTTTCTTTTTGGTTCGGCTGTGACCTTTTGCGTTATTGTGCGTACATTTCTATCGTGCCTCGTGATACTTCGCTCCAAGAACAGCTCGCTACAACCGGGTGCGTCTTTTTTCGAGAGAGGGTAACCGGGTGCATCTTTGGTGCACGTCTGCACGTGTACTGCTGTAGGCAAAGGCTACCGCTGCTGCTTGTGGCCATTACTCTATGTTACAGGGCGGGCCGCACCGCAGTATGGCGAGTGCTACTTGGAGTAGATTAGTAGAATGCTTTCCCTATCTTTCTTACCGACGTACGTACGTAGCTCAGTAGCTGCGCCTACACTGTATTCCTCCACGAGCGCAGCCCATACACCCCTCGCTGCCGGCTCCGACTCCAACACGGCCCCGTGCCCGCCACGGAACCGCACTCGCTGAACATCACCACAGCGCGCCCGGGACTATGCCCATGTTCTTTTTTATTTTTAGCTTCGACTCGTCTTCCACTTCTTCAAAAGTCGAAACAAATGGTACAATTTCTTCAAACGGTTTTTCAAAGCCGCTTCTTCAAACGATTTCCTGATCCAGCTGGCGTATGCGCTATCCACATCAACGTCTCCGCCATCCACCACCGTCTCAACAAACGTATTTAAAAGCTATTAGCCAAAACAAAAAATCATCAGCTACAGCCCAAAAGAACAAGGCAGATCCATGGCCAGGTGCGCACAGACCGTCGCACTCAACTCCGATCCTAGACCAAGTGATCCAAGAAACATGCGAAGATGCGTTGAGAGGGTCGGATGCCACAAGTGAGTGTACGCCTATGAGCGCTCCACCGACCCGCTTGATCCCAACGGTGGCAAGCGTTGTGCCACGTTCACCACGCGGTAACGGAGCAGATGACAAACAAAGGTTTTGTTAGGGTGTCAAGAAAGCCCAACAACCACTCCAAGTTCATCGGTGGGGGGCCGCACAAGGACTACAACAAGAGGAGGGTGTACAAGGGGAGGTACAAGTTCAAGTGTGACGAGGTCAAGATGTACTACCTCGATGGAGGTTGAAATGATCCTAAAACTTCAAAAAAATAATTTTATTTGAATTTGAGTTTTTGCCAAATTGAGAAGCTTTCTTTGGCTTTTCACTTTTCTCTTCTGATTTTCCACCTTCACCTTGCCTTGGCGCCTTATGGCTAATCGCCTTCTCCCTTGTGTCCCGTTGCCACTCGATCACATGCCATTTGCCACTGGGGCCAACAAGTCGCGCCAGTTCCCTGGTGCCAAGCCGTCAATACTTGCACAGAGGCCTGGCACCTCTCTGACCATGCCATAAATGGCCCGTCACATTGTTCCCTGGCCACACGCTACCAGTCCACGATGCCGACCTCTTCGTGCCACTTTAGTCGTTGCCTGTTCGATGTGCGCCAACGCTTTGCCTCGCCCCACTAGCACGCGCGTCTACACCAGTGAGACACCGCCTCCCTTGCGATGCCACCACACATGCCAACTCCACCACCAACCTCATTGAAGCAGCTCGGTCGCCAGCACCGCTGTCCATGTGCCATCCTCACCATGGATGTCCCATTGTCACCACCACCTTCGAGGCATTTTAAAGTCGAGCTGAGCTACTCATAAGCTTGCATTAGCAACCAACTGCACACCCCAACCTTTCCATCCTAACTCCGGCCAAGGAAACACCATCGCTACTGTGTCCATGCTAGTGAGCCCCAAAACCCAATTTTCCTAGTAGTATTGATTATAACCCAATTTCTTGCAACCCTAGCACCACCTGGACACCACAAAGCAAAACCAACCATGTTGACGCCTCCCATGGCCCCTAAACAACTGGCGCCGTATGCCACCACCAACCAAACATGATTGACGTGGATAGCCACGCACAGGCTGATCCTAGCTAAACCACCATCACCTTTAACTTTCCTGTTTGTTGTAGATACTCGAATCACCTTAAGCCTAGCCAAAACCCCACCGTGATGTGGTTCTACTTCGGTGAGCCCCTACCGCTACCAGCCTTCTCTAATATACCTCCGACCGTACTCATGCCAAAAATGGAACACCTAGGTCCCACTGACCCTTTCAGCACCACCGCTCACGGCTGATAACCACCACCGTCGCTTAACTTTCCTCAACACTGCTCATCTCTGCTCTGGGCAGCGATAGTGCATGCTCAAGTTGAGCAAGCCTTGTGCCTGGCAGGCCACATAGTTGGATCACCCAAGGTGGCCCAAGCCCAGTAAACCAAATGGGCTAAGTCCAACAGTAGAAGCCCAACACTGTTCAAAACTAGTCCACTACTACTCATGGTCGAGCCCAACACTGTTCGGCACAATTAAAGCTAGCACAAACCCATCACTATTCATATGACCCGATCCATTATAAATAGTATCATCTCATTACTATTCACCTAATTCATTACTATTTAGCCAAAATCCGTTAGCAAGTTTATATCCATTTTGACTGTCTTAAGCCCGTTTAAACTATTTTCAACTCTGTTTATGTCACCCAAGCTTTGTTTAAACCTTGATCATCCAAACTCATCCATGTTTAGCTTTTTTGGATTTTATTTTTTATTTTATTTTATTTTCGTAGCTCGGACTCCTTTGAGCATGAACTTATTTATTTATCTATTGTGATAGCACCTGGATTTGCTGAGCCATCTGTCCCAGGAGCAGATCAAGACACAGGAGACTTAGTATCAGTTGAAGAATTTGAGTAGAAAGGCAAGTCACGTGTTTTTGATCATATTGTTCCTACTTTATTATTTAATTATCAATACTTTCACTATTATTATTTGTGCACTATTATTTATTTCAAATAATAATTTAGAATGACATGATAATTAGTTAAGTTCTACCACTGAAAAAGACATATTTTACTTGAATACCATATTCGACTTGATAGTCTTAATAATAATAAATTATTGTATAATTAATATGTAGATTGATCGGTCAAATGTTTTATCTATAATAATAAGATTGTTTCAATAGTTTATCGAGAGATTTAAAAATGGTGTAAGAGTTGAAGATGAATCATGGAAAACAACTAGATGATTAGAGCCAATAACCTCACTCTAGGGTGGAGGCTTAGTGTGAATTGGTGGTAATGTGCTGTAATGCACCAGGTATGTGGATGATGACCTCATTTGAGAAAAGTAAGGACTAGAACCTTATGCTTAGTAAATGAAACAGAAATCGTTCAACCATAAGTTTTGACTTGTCAAACACGATGTAGTACATTGCATGATTCAATCGAATATATATAAGAGAGTTAGCTTTTCCAGTGTGTTGGAATGGCTAGCGTACAACGAAGGGAAATGGAAAAGGTACTAGAAAGTCACTTGCCATTCTTCACAACAGTAGGTTTACTCAATGTCGAGCTGTGATTTTCGCTTTGACTTGTGGATTCCTGACAATATTGTTTGGCTATGAGCCTACTGGGTAGAAAATAAAAAGAGTAGAGCATTGAACGACCTTGTTATCTCAACTCAGTCGCATGATATCATATTACATATCTATTGCATGACATTGAGAATTTGAGATATCTTGCGGGTAAATCTGGGTAACTCTACATAGTAAGACTTATGGTATTCAGATATGTCGTGCTTCTGATAAATGAAGCAGTGTTTAATGGGTGAATCCAACAGCAAAGTATAAGTATCTTTGGTAAGATTTCTAATTTGATAGATAAGTTGATTAAACCCCCTTTTCTCTTAAGTAGCTGTTTTATCTTTTCTTGTGGAAAGTTGTTTACAAATAAACTTGCATCCACAAATATAATAATAAAACCATTACATCTCTTTCTTTTGAAATACTGACAAGTTGTTAATTAGCATTCCTCGTGTGACTTATTGGGTATGATTATACTCATACTTGCTAAAATATCAATAAAAGAAACTTTGAAAGATAACAAAAAAAACCTTCGAGGAAAACTTCGATAATTCCCTAGTCGTAGATGATTACTATTTTTAGGTCTTGTCCTCACTCAGACATGCCTATATAAATCTTTTTTGTGATGTAATGTAAATTTTGAGTTTGGATGCCTTATCTTGTAAACTTGGTTGATATGTTATATCCTGTAATAAGTTTTGCTTTTATGGAATTAGCTTGTGTTGGTTTGATACACTCTTGCCTATAGTACTTTGCAGCTGAATATTTTGGGCAGTTGCGGGGAAATCTAACGGCCTCATAAATGTGGTCATTTCAGAGATGATGATGGTGACTGCATTGTGAGCGTATATGCGTGGGTCCCATTGATTTTGTGTTTGAGTTAAGAGAGTTTGGTTACATATATTCTGGTAGAGATGGATGTAAAGTTTGCTCGTGCACTTTTGGTCTTTGCTGTTTCTGTTAATAAACTTCACCTTCACTTTTTTTTTCATGAAATATCCTCGGCGCATGGTTTTGGAATGTAATAAGTGGATCAGTTTAAATTTGTTGTTAGCTCCCCATTACACAATGGTTAGTGTGCCTTAACGAGTTGGAACGGGCCGTGGCTTATTGTTGGCCCAAACCATTTTTTGGGGATGGAAAGTGGAGTGTCTACATTGTCATTCTGCAACAATTTACCCGTCTTTCGGTCTTTCCCTTCCTACGTACATAATTTCCCCGCAACTTTTTTTCGTGTAAAATTCTGGATAGGGAAGCAATAATTAACGATGCCAATGATCTCATTCCAGAGACTGAAGAGCACACCAGAACAAATAACTATTATTAGCTCCCAACAAATCACACCTCAAAATCTAAACACACAAAGCAATGGATCTAATCATGCATCCAACATCTGATGGCCTGATCTAAGACCTCACCAATTCACATAGCCAAAACCACGAGCCCAAGAGCTAGTATCCCGACTGTGACCTCGCCCCACTTTGCACGCAACACGGCAGCAGCGTTCGACGACGTCGGCGGAGGCGGAGGTGGCGAGGACATCGGCGCGAGCGCCGCGAGCGGAAAATCCGCCTCCACTGACTGCACCGTGGGAGCCCTTGCTGGCGCAGGTTTAGGTGGGCAGTGCCTCCTCCTGTGCTTCTTGTGCCCTGCATGTCTCGGTGGTGCATCCGCGGGTGCTGGCGCCGGTGACCATGGCATTGGCGCCGGTGCGGACGGCCGCTTCGCACGTCGTGGCGGATGGCTGGGTGTCATTGGTGCAGGGCGGTCGGCGACGTCCACCTCCAGCTTCATGCCAGCCTGGCAGTGCCCCGTCGCGCCGCAGATGAAGTAGCGCTTCCCCGGCGCGGCGAGCAGAATGGTGGTGCTGCCGCTGTTGTCGTACGAAACAGGGTTGGTCGTGGAGCACGCTTCGTAGGCGTCCTTGGTCACTTCGACGACGTTGTGGAACGAGTTGTACTTGAATGCTGCACAGTGTTTGCGCACAAGAAATGAGCAGGAGAGCGCGGCGCGTAAGTTGGTAGCAATTCTACTAGCTACGTGGAATGAAATGCACAAGCACATCAAAGATACATGTGTACAGTGTACTGATACTTACTTATGGTGTCTCCTGGGGCAAAGGTCTGGGCTGCAGTCCAGGACTTGTAGTCCGTCCTCGCGTCCCAGCCGCCGGCTGGGTTGCCAACAATGTAGTCGGCAGCCGTCACAACGGGGATCAGTGACAATGCCGCGGCGATGCAAATCGCTGCCATCTTCACCGCAGAAGGCATGATCTAGGTAGGGTGTCTGAGGTTGTCGTCAAGGTGTACACTCTGGGCCGCCGTATATATAGAGGAATTAGCGTGTCAGGGAGCCTACATGCTAAGGGTACAAATTCCGGCACGGAATTCGCTGGGACAGACCATGGTGCGAGGAAACGGCCGAGGAGTTGGTACGTGTCACGGAACAATTGGTAGAGCAGATCGATTTTTCTATATTAATTCCCGTTGATCGAGGCCATGTGCAAGTAAGTCCAGACGAACGGTGCATTCCTTGGGCGCGTACAGGTTGTTGCAACGCGCGCGGCCGCTCGCTGACAAACGTATGCGGCCGGAACGAACGCCCGCCGGCGGTACCCACGCCACCGGCACTCTCGCAGAGATCCCCCATTACGTACGTGCCGGGCGGTGTAACACTTAACGAAATATATATGTAGCTTGGGAAACCGAGCCGCGCTTTGCGCATGCACCGGCCGCACGGCGCATTGCGCTTGTCCGCGCCGCGCGGCGCCTTCTGCACCGTTGTCCTACGCATTCCGCCGCGACGCGCTCCACTAACAGTTGAAAGGCCGAGGAGAAACATTCCTTCCCCACTGGAATCTGCTCGGCGCTGGACGCGGCCAAGTGAACAGTCCAAGAGCGTGGGGCCGGGCTCGATGGAGCACTAGCTCGGCCGCGGACCGGTCCAGCGCATGTGCGAGCTAGCGGGCGCAACGGCTGCCTGCAGCCTGTGTGGGTGAGGCCGTACGTGATGCGCCGCGCTGTGCTAACACGAGGGGGACGGCGCCAAACGATTGCTCCGAGGGTGCGCGCACTAAAGCGACCGGAGATTGCAAAGTTGGCTCGCTTTTGCAAAAGCGGAGGGCACGCCCCGCACGCACCCCATCCGGTGCATGCACGGCGCGTGCATCCAGCACGCCCAAGGCCGGCTAGCTAGGTCACGTTAGGATTAGGCCGCCTAGGTCCCGGCTGGCTGCTCTTCAGGTCGTCTTTTCCGGCGCAGCGCTCATTAGCCTACTTTTTGCTATTCTGCAGTGTTCTATGAATCTATGTGGCCACGGGTCTGGTGGGCCTAACTGGCCCACTGAGATGCAAGATGGGCTTGCTGTGGGCTGTTTTGCCTGTGTTGGGTGACACGGGATGCACAACAAATCTCTCAAACTAGTGTGTCAACCACCGCATGGCTCGCGACATCACTAGTACATGTGAATGTGATTTTACAGAATTCACGGTTTCACACATAGTTATTAAAACCGGACTGGATCACCGGTTAATTTGAAAAAACCGAACTCAAAGACTACATCGACTCGATTTGCTTCAAAGACCGTCCATGTAATTGGACTGGAAAAAACCGGATGAACTTACTGTTTTTGATAGAACCGTTGAACCGACCAGCTACTAGCAAACCGAGCGGCCTTTTGTTCGTGGGCATCAAAAAATAACAGGGAGTTAGGACTAGCCCCTTGGGCTGTCTCAGCCAAGCCTGCCCGCCACACACATAATAGGGTCTAGGGCTCCCTTGCCTCTGTGTCTCCCCTCTCACTCCTCCATTCCTTCCCTCGTCACAGCGGCTGCTCTCGTCCAAAACCATGCGCTATCTTTGTCCTTTGCATAGATCTAGAAGCACATGCGTCTTTTTGTCATTGGCGGAGCAGCCGTAGCTTCCTAAACCCTAAAACCCTAAAAACCCAAGCTCACAACCTGCGAATTCTCTCTTTCTTCAGTGGGACAGCTTGAAGCCCATGTACTGGCCGCTCGTGTACTGTGCCCAGACACGAACTGCGCTGGAGCAAGTTATCACGATGGCGCTGAGCGCCAAGATGGCAGCAACCAGGAGGAAGAATCGCACCATACATGCTACATGAACGAAAAACAAATGGCTACATGATTTGAACTGGACGGTTAGGATAACATCGTAGCACATACATGAACTTGTAGCTCTCTAGAGCCATACCTTTAGAAAGAGATGGAGGATAGAATCATATGGAAACTAACTCTGAATAGAGTTTAGACCATGGCCTCAGCATGCAAAATTCAATTCCTTGTAGCAACATATATCGCCATGAACACACTAGTCTGAAAAACTTGGATGCCTCAAAAAATTAAAATTTTTCTTGGCTGGCGTCATAGAACAGGCTTTGAACAGCATGCCGCCTGTCCTCACAAGGGTGGCCAAGCCAATCAACATGCCCTTTTGTGCAGATATGTACCGGAGTCTGTCATCCACCTTTTGGCCAAGTGTCGTTACAAGATAAGAATCTAGAGCTCCATTGCACGTTGGACTGCTTGTGACTCCATCGACCCGGTAACATGGCACATCTACTCCTCGATCCGACAATGGTGGGAATCACATAGGAAATCTGAAAAGAACGGAATGCACAAATATTTCATTCAGTAGTGACTACACCGACGTCCTTAACCACCGAGATAAGATAAAGGAGGAAACTGAAACTTGAATTCTAGCGAGAGCAAAAGGTTAGCGGAATCTTGCAACCCTCGGGAGCTGGCGATTTCTGTCCATACCCCTTCCCACAAAACTAACTCATTTCTGTAACATTTTTCCTCTTAATTAATACAGTGCTCCTGCCCCAGTTAAAAAAAATGGCAGCAACCATGAACACGATGAGCGATACCCTGCCCGACTTCCTGATGGCCCCTTCTATCACGATCAGTCCGACGATCGAAGCCACGAAGCAGGTGACGTCATAGACTAACGCATTCACGATCCCGTGAACTCCCAGGATAATGAACTGGACCATCGACATGGAGGCACAGAAAAGAATCATAAACATCGTCGTCGCTGACGCAGTCTGAATATTTCAGAACCGAAGCGTGAGCATGTTAGTTAATTGCTACAGAAGCTTGCCGTTAATTCTTACTAGTTCTGATATAAACGTTAATACCAAGGAAAGCACAAATAGTTCCCCTATATTAAGCCGAGGGATTCGCCCGTCCATCCATATCATCTTCTTTACACAGAAGCCCTTTGATATTTTAGAGTTTGCGTGTGGAAACTTAACTTTTGTAGAAAGACCTTACCATACCATCTTTTCCACAGAAAATCCCTCTGTTTTTTTAAATTACGTATGCATCCTCAAATTTTTTTTAGAGAGATCCTCCTTTTACGAAATAAAGCTCCACAGTTTTTTAAAATTACTTATGGAAAACTGAACTTACTTTTAGCGGCACTGCAATTTGGAGTAGGACAGGGTTGAGAAGCAGGACTCCTTCAATGCCAAAAAGTCCACTAATGATGGCGGTTAGCAGAGCAGCTACTGGGAAGACGTACACCGGCAAATCATCCAGCTTGCTCTTCACTGATGAAAGAACTTTAACTTTAATTAACTCAAAGCAGTACAATTAGTAATAATTTTAAAAAAATTAAAAATTATTATAACACATTAATTATAAGAATGAATTACAACTTTTAACTATAAAACCTCAAAAAATGAATTAAAGCTAATTATTACAACCTTTTTAATTACAAGAATGGTATATGCATGAAAAACTAATTTTTAATTATAATTGCATTAAACCAAAAGCTAAAGTAATTTGTGCATTGCATTTCTTCACGTATAACCTGTGTTAGAATAAGAAGAGAAAATAGAAAAGTTGCATGGCATTATGCAGCACAAAACTCTTGTGTATCTTGAGTTAGATTGAAAGTGTTTGCGTGTGGTGTGATCAAAAAGTATGTGTGTTTGATGCCTGGGCTGTGCCAACAGCCCTAGCTACGTCCTGACTTCCGAGCGGTGCAGCAAAGTTGGTGGCAGGTGCTAGGGCGGCGCCGCCGAGAGAAGTTAGGGTAGAGGCGCCGCCGCTTTATGCATCCACCCTTCTTCCCCTCCTTCCACCCGCCAGCCCGTCCATTGGCCCACCGCCTCCAAGCTCCAGCCAAGTCCCGCGATGCCTCCTGGCTTGTCTCGCGCCGGCCAAACCCCATCCCTCGTTGCCACCTACTCCGTCAGCCCCATCCAGAGCAGTTTCTTGTGCCGACCACCACCACCAGTTTACATGATTCCAGAAACACAAAGAAGATGGTTCATGACTTCATGTCCTTGTGTCATGAGCAAAATAAGAAGGCTCAGTTCTGGAGCCAACAAGATGGTACAATTCTGGGGCAATAAGATGGATCAGCAGCTTACATGAATCAGAAACGTTCGAGGAGCAAATAAGATGCATGGTTCAGTTTCCTCGACACAAGTGGTAAATTTCATCAAGGACAGTAATCACTCAAAAACCAGAACATCAGGAAATTTTTTAGCATAAGCCGGGCAACATGCAAAATTTTGGAGGCGTATAGCACCAGAACATGCTTCAATCCGCAAACCACATTTACACAGACAAATCACTGATGCTTCAATTCGCAAAGAACACGAAACTGAAAAGAATCTCTTTCATTGATTCAGTTGTGTCAGCGGTCACTAATACAAGAGCACATTACGACACACACTAATGCATACACGAGACACTGACAATACAACATTCCAAGAAATGAAACACTTGGAACTGCTTCTTCAGTATTTTTATTGCTTCCTTGGCCGCTCTGCAGGACCCTCGCCACCGCGCACGAACAAGGCAACAGGTGCAGGCAACCGAAGCAATGCCCCAACCCTAGGGATGCAGGCGACGACACCGACCTTGGATGGAGGTCGTGGACACCCTTATATGGGGTGGTCTGATCGTGCGATGACGATGATCAAACGAACAACGAAGATAACTCAAAGATAACAGCAATCACAACATAACCCTCACGATGATCCAATCCACACAACCAATGGCAGAGAGAGGGGGGACAGGGGGCCTGGCACCCCCAACCTTCTACTAATCCTCCATTATGTAGTTAATTACATGTGTTTAATTAGTGGTTTAGCCTCTCCCAATTTAGCCCAAATGTAAAGTATGTTTAAAGCCCAGTCATATGCAGCCCAATTAGCCTAGTAATTGAGGACTGACGCTTCATAGGGTCTGTTCTTTTCAGTTTTTCAAAACGACTTTTGGTTTTTGCTACAGTATCTAACTTTAAAATGGAGTATTTTTTTAAGATGAAGTCTACAAGTTAATTATAGTAAACGTTAAAAGTCCAACATCTGTATCATTTAAAATCGCAAACGAATATATCTCTATCCGTAATTTCTGTCGCAAACAGCTAAAATTCAAAAATTTCAGCTAAAAGCTATAAACCACAGCCAAAAAGAACATGCCCATATTTGGGTTTTCTCTGTGACTGTCTGTTCGTCTTCAATCTTCTTGTCGCTTCGCGTCGCGCGCAGCGTGGCGTGGTGGTGGTGCACTGCACTAGTTGCCTGGTGTTCCCTCGCAAATTGCAAAGCTGCAGCTTCGTTTTCTTTTGCAGCACTATCTGTCTGTCGTCGCCGACGCCGTGGCTTCTTGCTGGCCAGTGGCCAGAGATGCAGTCATGCAGAAGCAGGTTAATTGCCGTGTTGTTTCTTCCCGTCTGCTAGATAATTTCCTCGCGACGATCGACAAGCGAACAAAGTAGCGCAAGAAACATGCACAGGTGATCTTCTTGAGGACTTGATTATTCAGATGCAGGAGCACCAAATTACTAGTACTAGTAGCAGGAGTGTAGATATGTGTTGCAATCTTTGAGGGGCTGCTGTAGCCTGTAGGCTAATTCTATTAAGGGCTTGTGCCTTGACGCCATCAACAAGTAATCACTAATCATTCATTCGGTGGTACAATGGGAGATGGATTTCTACGAGATTGTTTGGTAATTTATATTGAAAAGGAATTGACCGCAAAGATTAGTAATGATGATATTATAAAGGCATATGATCTTGCTGGTAGTCGTAGAACTAAGTTTAAGTTAATAGAGATGTAATTTTTTTTGCATTGTAATTTGCGAAACTACTCTGATATGTGATTATTGGATCAGTAAATCTGGCATGGTTCATTGGTTCTACTTTATTTGTTGTCTATGTTGTCTCTCCATATCTAATTCCTAGCTCCGCCCCTGCACATAACTAGCATGGAGGCAAGCACATGGAAAGGATAACCACGACCAATCAATCCAAGCAATTCTCGAAGAAATTGAAAGAACAATAGAAAGAGAGAACTCTCAAATTTCTAGAAAACACTAAGCAAACGTGTTGTCAATTAATCTCAAAATAAACATGGTCTGCCCTCAAAGGGACATGTACAAGGGCTTATATAGCCTTCCTTAGAACAAAATTGGACTCCAATATAAACTGAAAAGAAAATATCTAAGTTACAGCCGAGACTTTGTTTTGGTCATGGCGGCACACACACACAAAATGTGGGGCTGTCTCTATATCCATTATGTAGGGTTCAGAATAAGCTTTTCAATGTATACTCACACGTTCAAAATAGACTTCATTTGTAAAAGTTATGGACTTTTTAATATATTCCCTGCAGAGTGTGACGAGTTGAATCTGAATTGAATTCAATCCTTCTCATCAATTTCCTTGTTTAAAGCGACTTGAATCCATGAGAGACATGTAAAAAAGAAGCCTTCTAGACATTACAAAGGTCATGGAATAATAGAAAGTCAACCAAATATACCATACAAGTCAGGAACTTGTGAACTTTATCAATCCACGCTTATCACCCCAATTTGCCTGTACAGCATACACTCCAATGTTCATAACTTTTTGTAGAAAACTCTAAATCATGTGTCGTTTGATGTATTGAGTTTGATGTATTGAAAAATAGACTTGATAAGTTTTCTATGTATATGTATTGTATGCACTAGAATCTTCCGAGTTGCTGCAGATATCTTTGTGAACTTTATCGATGGAAATGCATGCTATCTTTATTTCATGCGGTTAGGCTTCTAATGATTCTTCCTTGTGGCGTCCTCCTACCCATATCTCCCACTGGACACCGTATTCTCTCTTTAATCCTTGTAAACATTCAGCATCCCTACAACCATGAATTAAACAATTATTTTGTACCTCTGTTCTTATAACAAAACTACAGAAATCAAGTAGCATAATCACCTTATCATTGCTAGACACAATTGTAGGAACGGATGAACATGTATATGTGTGCTTAGCCATCCTCATCACCCCTAATAGCGGCGGCAAGATCTCATGGGTGGTAGCGATGTCGAATGAAGAGTGGCGCAGCGAGGACGGGAGGAGCCGAGTGGGGGAGGTGGCGGCATGGCGTCGGGAGCACGATGGGCAAGGGAGAGGGGATGAGAGTTGAATCGGGGACCTTGCAAAGGTGAATAAGTGGACGGGGTTGCTCTGCCCACCTAAATGGACAGACCACAGCAACTCGCTTCGGATCCCAGGGCCATCATTGCATTTTACCATCTAAATGGACTTTTGCACTTAAATATATATGTTGTCACTATCAAATCTGACCATCCATTCCCATTCTCCATTTCTCATGTCGCACCCACCGAAGTCTGTCGCAGCTAATCTATGCTGGGTCGCACTAGAAGAATCATGATCGGCTGCAACGGCCCAATTTAGCGAATGTGAAGCTCGTTCCAGGCCAGGCCTATGTAATACGAGGCCCAAGACTTGGTACAGCCGTATAGCACAAAGTTAGGTCTACCAGTAAAACACGGGCCAGGCTTTCAATGGACTGGGTGAGAGGTCGGCGACGTTTTCTCCTTCTTCCTCTTCTTGGATGGGGAGGCTGCTGGATGCCGACCTAGTGCCGCCATACTGGGCATTGGGCAATGCATGTGTGTTGCACAGTCGCAGGTCGCAACAATTCCACACAGATCTAGAAGACACTAGCCTGTGGGCCTGCGGCTGTAAAATGTCATTTCCTTTGCCTGTAATATAAGTCTGATACATATATCTAGAAAATATATTATTTAAATACTATTTAATAAAATAAAATTATATTTATCTCTAATAGAAAGAGTAGTTCTATATCTATCTAATAGGAGCAACTGTAGTTCAGTTCAATTAAATATTATTTAAATAATATATTTTATAGGTATACATGCTAGATTTATATTGCAGTATGAGTGAGCAGCTTGCTACAGGATTACGAGAAAAAGTGAATATGGTTGACCGAGTTAAATGTCGTCGCATGGAGATACTCTTTCATCTTGCAATATAAATCTAACACGTATTCCTAAAAGATATATTATTTAAGTAATATTTAATAAAATTATATTATATTTGTCTTTAATAGAAAAAGTAGCATTATATCTATCTAATAGGAGTAATTATAGTCTAATTTTATCAAATATTATTTAACTAATATACTTTTTAGATATATATATTGGATTTATATTGCGATATAGGGGGGGTATATACACTATCAAGTTGCCATGCGGACCCACCTACCAGCCAAGGGACCCTTCGGCAATCACCACCATCTCGATTGATGGATAACAATCAATGAAAGAAAAGCCTTCCTAACCGAGCTTTGCTTAAACAAAAAGTGACAGCTCACATGTTTACCCTTTTTCCTAGACGTGTGTTGTATATCCAGTGACAAATATAAATTTCTGGCGATAATTTCAAACCTTCTTCGTGTAACACTGTGATATCGTTTTTATACGCAGTAGTCTCCGAATGTTATAAGATTTTATGAGATATAGCGTGAGCATATGTAACATCAAAAACAAAGATGATGAATCTTGTAGAGAAAACCAAAATAATGACGTTGAAATAACCACGACGAGAGACAAAATATTTGACAGAGTCGACTGCAAATTCCTTAAACACAACCTCAAAAGAGTATAAGGAATTGTCGCTCACTTATAACCTTTACGAATCTTCTAAAGCTCTCAAATCTTTGCTCTATACAAGAATCTAGTGATAAATAATATCTCAGCCTCCAATTCTCTTATGCACCTCTATCTTTGGATGAATAGATTTGATTGCTTTATTGCTTCTTCTTGGCTTGATTCTTCTCCATGGTCACCCACATGGTTTATATAATTCCTTCTAGTCTTTCTCCAATTTAGAGTAAGAACTCTAATCTAAATAAGAGTCCTAATCCTAGAAGGATTTATCTAGGATTCTTTATAGCAAATATTTTTAAGAGTAAGAACTCTAATTTAAATAAGAGTAAGAGTCTTAATCCTAGAATAATTTATCTAGGATTCCTAATTCTAGAGTAAAAACTCTAATCTAAATAAGAGTAAGAGTCTTAATCCTAGAAGGATTTTTCTAGGATTTATCTAGAATGGCTGACGATTATGTTATATTTGTCGAAAGACTTACGATCATGAAGTAGTCATGGAAAGGCTCTCAACCATAGATTGGTCGTGGAAAGGCTTACGACCATGAAGAGGTTTCTCCCTTATGAATATCAAGGGTATATTTAAGGAGCAGAATAACGTAATAATATTATTTATAGATAAATAATAAATTGATGATTATTATACCCTTGTCATATCCTAACCTCTAATCCTCTTGTGCATTTCTTTATTTGGATAAGTAAACTTGATTGCTTAGTTGCTTCTTTTGTATGATCACCCCCCTGATTTATTAGGATTCGTCTAAAACTCATTATAATATATATTTCAAATCCTAAAAAGTAGATATGAGTATGACTCACCTAACTAGTGTACTAAATAGCATTTATAGCGCCCGCAATTGAGGTAACGGTGGGCAAGCGCTATCGAGGAGAAGTAGAGATAGAAAATAGCGCTCACGAATTTTGCTGTAATTGTGGATTTCAGGTCTAAATAGTGGCCGCAATCGCAGATTTGAGGTCTAAATAGTGATGGTCAATTTCATTTATTTCTATTGATCTATTTTGAAATCCTATAACATAGCTTTGTTTGTAGTTTAATTTAGCACAACATCTACTACATTTCAACATCCTGTCATTAATTATAGTGAGCAGCAGTTTGCACATTTCTGGATGGGAGCAGTAGAGAGACACCTATTCTTGTTTGTATGGGCTATGGCCAACATTTTTTGTATGGCACTTCTTTTTGTGTGGCCAATATTCTGGTACTGGTATATTGCATTGCAATAGAGAGATCCATGTTGACCATGGAACAACCGCCTCTATGGCTTCATTTGCTTAGGCAGTCAAGTAATTAAGCATGAAAAATGATCATATAATTCGAGTAAATCATGATATATATATATATATATATATATATATATATATATATATATATATATATATATATATATGAAAAATATCTTTTACTCCCAGGTGTAATTACACCTACCTCTAATATACCACCTAAATAAACTTGAAATACTCATTTATCACCTTGGATATACTCGTATACTAATTATAAGATACTCCAATGTGAACCATATAAAAAAATTGCAAAGGAGTCCATAGTTTTTAGTATATTTTGTAAATATCTTTATATACGCATATAAAAAGGAGTATGTCAAAAAAATATGCATACCATATCTGAAAAATTATTCATACTACCTAGATGATCTTAAATACTTGTATACTACACGTACATACTCTCCGTTACGTGAGATACTCCCTACATTGTGATATGCATACCAATTTATTTCTATCCCGCTATTCGCTATTTATTACATTGCACCTAACTCAGCACTTCCGGAAAAAATAAAAATTTTTCTTTGACCGCCCACGGCCCACCAGTCGCGACGTACGTGTCTCCCGCCCTGGCGCGCCGCCATCTCTCCACCAGATTCTGGTAAGCGGCCGCCGTCCCCTCCCCTGCTCTGTTCGGTTGTTCAGTCCGTCCGCTTGTTAAAACCCACGCCGCGCTCACACAGTCACACTTCCTCCCCTTCGCCGAATTCCACAAAACGTCTCCTACCTTCGCTGCGGCTACACCGTTTCGCTTCTTCTGTCACCGCGCGAGCAAAGCTGCAAGAGTCAAGAGCAACGGCCGATTCAAGCCTCGGCGACGACTCCATCACGCGGTCCCAGTGCCACCCCTGGTGTATGT
Organism: Melocanna baccifera; assembly: GCA_036346265.1. Lineage (NCBI taxonomy): Eukaryota > Viridiplantae > Streptophyta > Magnoliopsida > Poales > Poaceae > Melocanna > Melocanna baccifera. The sequence goes on from CM070676.1 coordinate 37,711,672, forward strand.
TCTCGCCTCGTTTTTTTGGTCACTGAAACTCGTAGAAGCGGCAGAGGAGAAGAGCGGCGGAGAGGTGGCTTCGACGGTGCCCATGGACCTCGTCCGCCGGGAGACGGTGGACCGGAGCGCCGCCCCGGAGTTCGTCGCGCTCGACATTAGGGGCGAGACGGAGTCGCCCGAGGCCAACGCTGAGCTTGTAAGAATCTTTGCTCGACTAGAATTTGCTTTGTTCGCTTTGTTATCTTGTCCTTTCTAATCATCTTGTTGCAATCGTTTCTGGTTTGGGGCTGAGAAGAAGATGGATTCCTCTTTCCCTGGGAAGAGTCTCGAGCGGGAGAGGAGCGGAGACGCCAATCCTTCTTCCACCGGTTAGTTCATCGTCCTGCTCCATTTACTCTGAATCATGAAACGACGCTCATCCCAATTCCTTCCTGGTTCTTCAAGTTCAGGTGAATTAGATTCTTTAGCCGATTTAGGATTTTTCTTCGTGATAAATAGCTTTGTTCTTTCTTCTACATTCGCGAATAGCCGCACCGGATGTAGGCGAGGAGTCCACGCACGCACGGTTTGCGTGGACTTCTCAAATGCAGCCCTTAAATCTTGTGTCATGACAGATGCTTTGCGTGAGATGGCTGCATTCTGATCCAATCCTTGGAAACAGACGCCATTGTTACCTGCCACCTACTCAATGCATCACACTGTACTGTAGTACCACTGTAAGACGTAACACCAATCTCTGGGTTGTTCCTTTGTTAACATACGGATTGAAACTGAAATCATTAAGCCAATGCAATGTTCCCATCAACTAGCTCGGTTTCATGTGAGTTTGCAAGATACTACTGATATGTATACTAGAGGTACACTGGTACAGCTAAAGTCGAGAGCATAGCGTTAGGTGTCTCCAGTACTGTTGGTTCTGAAATATATACTAGAAGTCATCATAAATTTGCCGTAGTGATTGGTGAACAAACACAGCACACGTACATCTGGGCCTCCCTCCACATGTATTTATGCACCGCTCAATAATGTACAGGTGTGGGGGGCGCGTACGAGAAGCAGGCGGCGCCGGTGCACGTCGACGGCAGCCCAAGGGAGCAGTTCCACCCGTCGACGCCAACAGCCGGCGGGGCGAAGCGCCGGCGCGCCGGCCGGCGGGTTCCGGGGTGGCGCGACCCGAGGAAGATCCTGTTCGCCTTCGCAGCACTGTGAGACAACCTAAAGCTTTTCCTCCCTTCGTGGTCCATACGGTCACATGTTCTCTAACATTTCCAGTCTTAATTCTTCCTGTCATCCGCAATTCCGCATACTAGCTACATGATTAAAGTACCAAAATAGGGGGGCCCTTGCCGGGCCAACCGTGTGCGTTGCGTTTTGTTGCCTTGTTCGTGTCACGGCCAGCGGTTAGGAACCGTGTTGCTGTCTTCTTTTCCTTCTGGTGAAAAGCTCTTGATAGGCTGCTGTGCTGTCTGGTAGGATGTGGCTGTTCCGTCTGCCTTTGTGTAATCGATCGACCTAGATTTGTCACTGCTCGGTTTGTGTTGATCATCACTCATCATAACATGTGCAGGAGCTGATCAGCACGCTAGTACAAGTGTAGCATTCTATATATGCAACGCACCGTTTTCCCCCCTTCTACTTGCAAAAACTGCTCTGTAAGTTCATAGAGCATTAAATGACGAGAAAAATAGGCACGAAATGTGCTTGCCGTTGCTTGTTGTTTTATGACATGCTATATGTTCAGTTCCAGTTAGGTTTCAGGCTAACAAACTTTGTCAAGAACTGTAGCTCCAACTGCCTAAACCCAAAAGTTCTTTAGAAGATGGTCCTAAAAAGGTTCTTCAGAAGAAAACCTATTGGCTTTGTTTTTTTTTTTTGTTGCTTAGTTTCATTGGTCTTCAAAAATCTCTAGGCTGTGGTGCAACCACTAGAACGCTTTAGCTGTTTACTACGATATGGCTTTTGCTGCTGTTCTCTTTTTTAAACTATACCTAGACCAGGGATGGTAACGGGGCCATTCCCGGCCAGGGATACAATTTGTCCTCATCCGTATTTAGCTCTCGGGGCCAATTTTCCTCGCATCTCTGTCCCCACTGAAGATTTTGCAGGGAACAAGCCCAATATGGACCAAATTCGAATGAAGTTGAGTTAATTTCATAAGTTTATGACATGGATAAGTAGGTAAAATTATTAATATGACATTGGTGGATAAGTAGGTAGAATTATTAATACAAAGGGTGATAAATACAAAGGGTGATAACACTAAATGAATTATATACTATAGATAATATAAAAAATGTAATGCTAGAGATAAAATATCTATGTTTTAGACATATAGATGTATACATACATACATATACATATACATATACATATACATATACATATACATATACATATACATATACATATACATATACATATACATATACATATACATATACATATACATATACATATACATATACATACACACACATATATACACACACACTATTATGCTTTCATGTGTAAAATGCACACCGGAAAGTTACTATTATTATGAATGAAGTTACTGCCAAACACACACATATAGAGTTACTGTCAGTATACAACTAGATAGTAACTCTACATATGTTTACAGTAACTTCATTCATAAACGGTAATAACTTTTCGGTATGCAAACTGGCACGCACGCGCAGATTAGTGCTTCCGTGTGTGTGTATTCGGTATATATATCCAGGGTATAGCAAGAATAAATTCTATCCGTACCCATCCACTGGTTGATGGGGAAGGACCCCGTTGCCATACCTACCCAGACGGCAGACGTGGCTTAGTTCGGGAGCACTTACACTTACGCTTATGCTTATATTGCTACAGTACCGAGCTTTTAAACGGCATCGTCTTTTCAAAGTGGGGTCTACAGATAAATTATAGTACAAAATATATTAAGTTCAGCTATACTGGCTAAAATTACATACGACTATTTTTTTTCTGTGTACTGCATCTTATGAACAATTAGAATTCAAAAATTTTACTCATAAGCTATAACCATAGCCTAAAAGAACTCACAACAAGACCAGATGAGGGTCTCAAACTCTGAATCCGTCCTCTATTTTTTTGGGCTGACAGCGTTGTCCGGGTCAAACTCTTGTTTGTGGTCGCCCACTTGGGATTTTCATACAGACAACTAAAGGTTGGATGATTTCTTAAACAATGATTAATAAGAGCCCCCACAATAAGGTTAACTCAAATAATGGCAACGAGTATATATTGACACATAATTAGGCAATGTCGCATATCTGCATTAAGACAAGAAGATGTAGTTCTTTTTTTTTTCGAGGAAAGAGATGTAGTTGTTTATAAAGTGATCCGTACAAAGTGCATTGCATTACCTTGGCTTATCTCGTTTTATAATTTTATCCACAGGTCCAGTGTGGGCACGTTGATACTGCTCTACTTCACACTCTCTATGGGGAAGATGAACTCCGGTCAAGCTGATGGAGAGTGATGCCATATGACCATACTTTGTATCATTTTTCATAGGTTTCTATTGCTTGTACGGAAGAAAGGAGTGGCTGTGTTCTATACTACCAGTCATACAAAACTGCATAAGTCCGTGGATTAGATGTTTGTACATAGACATTAGGATATGTTAAACATGTTAAAGAGAAAGGAAACGGGGAAATTAAAGAAACGTATTTGGCGAATCATTGAAGTGTGAACATCACATGAAGGGAAACTGGACGTTGATGGTGGAATAAAATGGCAGGAAAATAAGTAATGTCGTTATTGCGATGTAGCATATGTCTTGGGTTTACAGATAAGGTTGTAAGAAGAGATAAGTTTTCGTTTGAGGAGCATTGAACCGCTCCTCCTTGTTACTGTTTTGAGATGTTCAAACGCCAGTTGAATCCATGTCTGTTTGTTCCCTATATTTTAAGTGGGTGAAGACTCCGAAGTGATAGCTACTGCCCCATTGTGATGAAAGCAAACTGTATTACATTTACATGTATGTCTGGTTATATATCTGCTTTCCAACTTGTAATTTATCGTTGTACTTCCTCTCTGTTAACAAAAGTTTGCCACCATGCGAAGTGCACATTTTGATGTTCTGATCTTCGAATACGGTATTAGCATCATGCCTACATGGTTGCCCATTTGCCATGCTCAATGCTCAATACTAGTACTCGGCAACTTGTGTAGGTGCATGTATACCTGATGGGTATTTTTGTTTCTCAAAATGTCAGCTAGATGCCGCGTCAGGACTCAGGAGGTAGAGATGTTTTCCACGTAAACTCTCCCCTGGCAGGAATTTGTAATCTCATTTGACAATTGACATAGGCCTTAATTTGTTCGATGAGATGATGAAGCTTTGAGATGCTTTCTTTTCCTACCTCGAGGCTCTGGTTTTATACGCCACACTTTCTGAACGCGAGTCGTATTTTAAGGTTCATCATCGCTGCAGCATCGTGCATGCCAACTGCGCTCTCTTGAGATAAAAAACATCATTTTTTTTTGTCGCTGTGGAACTACTAGTAGTACTCTATGATGTGATCCACCGTTGAAATCTTAATGTCTAGGCCTTCATCTGTTACCACCGGATGCTCCAGAAGCATAAATAAATGGTCTGAGAATCACGTCCGTCCTTGTGCTAATCCGTCGCAGCACCGACGAGCCAAACTGTTCGTTTATTGTCTTCTCATCAGTTTGGATGCTACTTGAGCTGATTTCCAAGCATCATGACCCGTATCTCTATTTCTGCAGTAGATACCGACGGCTGCTCAGGCTAGCCAACCAAAGTATACCTATCAGCATGTAGACTAACATATTAGATTCACTTCGTGCGCAGTACGCTGTTTGTTTAGCGTATAAACGGAAAAATCCATTCCACAATGTGCACCGTTAAATGTCTGCAGAGCATAATTAATCCCTCTGGTCATGGACTCGTGTTTTGTATTGTACAATGCGACGCACGAGTTTCCTGTCAATATCGGCCCAGCTTGCCACCAGAAATTTCATTTCCTAGCCAACCGTTACACGGCCACGCGTCGACTGCCTGGCGATCATAGTTCCAAGTGGATTTTCCACTATAATTTTCTCTGATCTGAATATGTAATTGAAGGACCATCCGGTGGTAACCCCATGTTAGTGATGAGCATTTGACGTTGATCGTGTTTTGATGCCATTGCTTGAGTTTAAACTTTTCAATTTGTGAATTAAGTTGGTGCTGGTTGGAAAACTAGTCAGACTGACCGGCCTAGGCGGTCTGACCATAGGGACCGAGCGGTCTAACCGGCAACTGTTTTGGCAGTCTGACCGGTTTGTGTGCCACGGTCAGACCGGCCCTAGTGAAGTTTGTTTTGTTGGTTCTGTGTTTTAGATGTTAATCACGGCGTGAGTCCATGCAAGTATTTGTTATGGGGAAGTCTATGCATGTGTGAGTCATGACGTGTATCCATCTATATGGTTTACTAATGGAGAGTCAAGTACATATCATTTGTACTCAGATTGATTGCTTTGTTTTTGGTGTGCATGTGCTTTGATAACTATTGCAGCTAGCAACGAGACCAAGGCTACGGAAGGAGTCATGAGTCCATGATGTGTTATGTAAGTCTGGGTGGAACAACATCTCAAGCTAAGAAGTATGGAAGAAAGATAAGAATCGTAAAAAGACAATGTATGCATGTGATGTACCAAATGGACTTGTGCGTTTTAAGTGGTGATGTTCCTCGCAGCAGACGTACGATCTTGATGGCAAGTCATTAGACATCACAGACTGTGGAATGATATTAGTGTACTATAGGATTTGAGCATTTCAAGTGGTGACAGTCTTGGCGCAGGTGTACGATCTTAGCGATAAGTCATGGGCATCGCATCGTCGTGAAGACTGGCGGGTGGCAATTTGAAAAATTGTCCAAAAATGAGAGGAGTGACAATTTGCTAAACCATGACACTGGCCTAAGTTTAGGTTATGTCTTTGTGGATGGAATATCTTATCGGGCTTATTGAGCCTTTGAAAGTCGCACTTTCAAAAATATGCAATTGTGTGAGAGTGTAAAATCCGCTTGTGTGTGGGTTACCAGATTTCCCTATTGTAAGTGGTGTGATCCACTAAGGAGTGGCTGATTGGTATGAGATGGTAGCTTGCACTATATAAGCCTTGTGTTATATTGTGAGAGGTATGCCTCTTATGACTTGAGACTTTTAGGATCTAGAGAAAGTTCTTAAGTCTCCTTGGTTTTTCTCAAAAGAGAGGTAACTTTTGGGTTTTGCTTTTGTGGGTGTTTTGTGTTGAATTCGTACTATGTTCTATCTTACTATGACATGTGAAAACCCATCCCAGGTCACTTAGACCATCTAGAACTCACGAGTAAGAGCAGATCGAAGTTTTTCTTATTTGACCAGTTTTGGTGTACCCTTTCTTCGAACGAAAAAAGGTTGGAACTTTGGCAAAGATTTTCTTGATCGTTGATCATAATAGGTTTCTGATATTCTAGAGAAGATGTATGCAAAGTTTTAAGTCATTTGAATTAATCGATCAGAAGTTACATGGATTTTTGAATTTGAAATAGCACTAAAAATACTATTTATCCTGAAATCACTGCCGCAGCGTCTGACCGGGGTTACTATAGTTTTGCCTGATTTTTCTATTTATAGTGGTCAAACTGCTAGAATAGGGGTCAGACTGCCTAGAGAGAGGCCAGACCGCCTCCTTCATGAAGGTTAGACTGCCGGGAGTTGTCAAAGCATGTTTTACACAGTTTTGATCGGATCTTTCCTTATGATTATATGTTTCTAATCTTCATAGCTTCCATTAGCTATTAGAGTAAAGAGTTTTGTTTTTGCTCAAAGAAAAGATTTTGAAAAGCCTCAAAATTAATTTGGGCTCCTATTCACCCCTCTAGTCGCCATGCTTAATTTTACAAGTGGTATCAGAGCTAGGTTTCTCTTTGTTGATTTTAGCCAATCTTCCACAATGGCGTCAGAGAGGCATTACAACAAGCCTCCTATGTTTGATGGAGCTGACTATTCCTACTGGAAGACACGAATGTCAATGTACATCGAGACTCAAGGCTTAACCATTTGGAACAAAATAAAAAAAATCCTTTTGTTGTGTCTGCTGATGACATGATCCTCAATGTTGTTTAATTAGCTGATGTTGAGGCGAATGCTAAGACACACAATTTCTTGATCCAAGGCTTAGGAAGATCTGAGTTTAATAGAGTAGCTTATCTTGCATCCAGAGACAACAAAAGAAAAAAATAAAAAAAAATTTGGCACTATAGCTACAGTGTTTAGTACTATAGCATATTAAAAATTCGGAGACATCGCTTTCGATCGGTACTTTAGCTACAGTGTTTAGTACTACAAAAGATGAAAAATTCGGAGACGTCGTTTTCGATTGGTATTGTAGCTACAATGGTTGATACTGTAGAAAGCAACAACAGCCGAGAGCATGACATTTTGTTTATTTGGGAGTGTGCGAGACCACACCAGCGCCTTCACGTCGACCAAGGACGAGACGACATCGCAATTGAAAGACACCATCGCTAAAGTAGGACAAATTGTGCATTTAATTGGTTCGTTCACGAGATTATTAGAAGCACTAGGCTAAACCAATTTTTTTCAGCAAAATCATTAAGCTGGATAGTCAATACTTCTATTTCTGTGCTTAGTTTAGGATAGTTAGAGTAAAAAAATATATCATGATATAGCATCTGTTGAATTAATTTCTAAAATAAATTAAATCTAAGTTCTAGCAATTCACAGTTAGAGGAAGCTTTAGATTAAGCATTTGAAATATTTGACTCTAAACATGTAGAAGAACTAAACTTGACCTTTCCAATTTTATCATTTGCAAGCTTTAAATTTTCATCATGAGATTCACATGCCAATCTTAATTTATCAAGTTTAGCAGTTACATCACTATGTTGAGCCAAGTTTGATATATTAATTGTTCTAGCAAATTCTAACTCAGAATGTAAAAGTTGATAAGACTTACAAGATTCATCATCAGAAATAGAAGCTCCAAATCTATTAATTTCATAATTTAAGCTCTCAACAACAAAATCTTGATTTTTTATTTTCTTTTTATATTTTTGAGCTGATCTATCAATCTAAGCACGACACGAGATAATCTGTATAAGAAGGTTTTACCACATTAGAATCACTGTAGAGATCATCATTGTTAAGCTCCTTACTACTTGCCATAAAATATATCACTGTGAAATCCACCTCCTTTGCCTTCTTACCATTATCCTCATCGTCGCTTATAGAATCAATATCACTCAAATCAATCCCATAAAATTTGACGAGCATTGTCAAAATCAGAGTATATGATATTAACATATTGGAAATCACTAACACTTTTGTTGAAGCGATCAAAAAGTGCAGAAACTGATTCTATTGGTTTCATCCCAAATATAGAGTTCCCCTTTTTAAATTGGTTCTACGAACACGTTTAATAAACTTAAAACATTCATGATAATCAGTTAGAATAGTCCAAATTTTATTTGCAAATTGAATACGAGAAATTCCAACAAACTTATTTGTGCTTAGACCTTACAACAAAATATTTCTAGTGTTAGCATTAGTTTCAATATCAGCAGTATTTTTAATAGTAAAAATAGGAGATACTACATATGGATTTTCAAGTTTTTTTGCCAAACAGCATTACGTTGTGCTTGTAGAAAAACCACCATCCATGTTTTCAAATAGATATAATCTGAACCGTCAAAAAACGGTGGCTTACGTAAGAAATAATCTCGATTTGCTGCCATTGCAACCTGCTCTGATACCATTTGTAAGATCGTCGGTACCAATCAGAGGAGGGTGAATGATTATAATCTATAATAGCATTTTTTTCCCTCAAATCTATAGTCTTTGGATTGTCTACACTACCGACACAACAATTACACAAAAATAAAAAAACAACGAAAGAAAAAAAGGAAAACATTTTTTGGCACTACAGCTACAGTGTTTGGTACTGTAGCATATTAAAAATTCAAAGACATCGCTTTCGATCGGTACTGTAGCTACAATGGTTGATACTGTAACAGATCAAAAATTTAGAGATGTCGCTTTCGATCGGTACTGTACCTTGTGTGGCGTACCTAATAGATGCGAAAACTCAAGAAAGCAACAATAGCCGAAAGTATGACATTTTGTTTATTTGGAAGTGTGTGAGACCACACCAAGTTCTTCACGTCAACCAAGGATGAGACGACATCGACAATTGAAACACACCGCCGCTAAAGTGGGTCAAGTTGTGCATTTAATAGGTTCGTTCACAAGATTATTAGAAGCACAAGGCTGAACCATTTTTTTGCAACAAAATCAATAAGTTGTATAGTCAATACTTCTATTTTTGTGCAAAGTTTAGGATAGCTAGAGTAAAAAAGATATCTCATGATAAAATATCTGTTAAATAAATTTCTGAGATAAATTAAATCTAACTTCTAGCAATTCACGGTTATAGGAAGGTTTAGATTGAGCATTTGAAATAGTTGGCTCTAAACATGTAGAAGAACTAAACTTGATCTTTCCAATTTCACCGTTTGCAAGTTTTAACTTTTCATCATGAGACTCACATGCCAATATCAATTTATCAAGTTTAGCTGTTACATCACTAAGTTGAGCCAAGTACGATATCTTAATTGTTCAAACAGACTCCAACTCAGAATGTAAAAGTTGATAAGACTCACAAGATTCGTCATCAAAAATAGAAGCTCCATGTCTATTAAATTCGTAATTTAAGCTCTCAACAATAAGATCTTGATTTTTATTATATTTTTTTATATTTTTGAGCATTGTCAGAATCATAGTATATGTAATTAACATATTGCAAATCACTAACTCTTTTATTGAAGCGATCAAAAAGTGCACAAACTGATTCTCAAGGTTTCATCTCAAATATAGAGTACCCCTTTTTAAATTGGTTCGGTTTAACACCTTTAATTGACTTAGAATCTTCATGATAATCAGTTAGAGTAGTCCAAATTTTATTTGCAGATTGAATATGAGAAATTCTAACAAACTTATTTCTACTTAGACCTTGCAATAAAATATTTCTAGTATTAGCATTAGCTTCAATATCAGCGGCATTTTTATAGTAACAACAGGAGACACTACATATGGATTTTCAAGTTTTTGCCAAACAGCACTACCTTGTGCTTGTAGAAAAACCACCATCCATGTTTTCAAATAGATATAATCTGAACCGTAAAAAAAACAGTGGCTTACCTGAGAAATAATCTTGATATGATGCCATTGCAACCAGCTCGCACTACTTGTAGGATCATCGGTGGTATTCAGAGGAGAATGAATGATTATAATCCGTAATAGAAGATTTTTTCTCAAGTCTACGATCTTTTGATCGTCCAAACTACCAACACAACAATTACACAAAAATAAAAAACAACAAAAGAAAAAAAGAAAAATATTTTTTGGCACTACAGGTACAATGTTTGGTACTGTAGCATATAACAAATTCAGAGACGTCGCTTTCGATAGGTACTGTAGCTAAAGTGGTTGATACTGTAGCAGGTCAAAAATTTAGAGATGTCGCTTTTGATCGGTACTGTACCTTGCGTGGTGTACACGGCAGATCTGAAACTCAAGAAAGCAACAATAGCGAGAGCACGACATTTTGTTTTTGGGAGTGTGCGAGACCACACGGGGTCTTCACGTCGACCAAGGACGGGATGACATCGACAATTGAAACACACCGCTGCTAAAGTGGGACAAGTTGTGCATTTAATAAATTCTTCACAAGATTATTAGAAGCACTAGGTTGAACCAATTTTTTTTCAACAAAATCATTAAGCTGTATAGTCAATACATGTATTTTCGTGCTAAGTTTAGGATAGTTAGAGTAAAATAGATATATCATGATAAATTATCATTAAATTAATTTCGAGGTAAATTAAATCTAACTTCTAGCAATTCAAAGTTAGAGGAAGTTTTAGATTGAGCATTTGAAATACTTGACTCTAAACATGTAGAAGAACTAAACTTGACTTTTCCAATTTCATCGCTTGCAAGTTTTAATTTTTCATCATGAAAGTCACATCAAAAATTAAGCTTAATCTATCAAGTTTAGCTGTTACATCACTAAGTTGAGCCAAGTACGATATCTTAATTGTTCAAGCAGACTCCAACTCGAATGTAAAGTTGATAAGACTCACAAGATTCGTCATCAAAAATAGAAGCTCCATGTCTATTAAATTCGTAATTTAAGCTCTCAACAATAAGATCTTGATTTTTATTATATTTTTTTATATTTTTGAGCATTGTCAGAATCATAGTATATGTAATTAACATATTGCAAATCACTAACCTTTTATTGAAGCGATCAAAAAGTGCATAAACTGATTCTCAAGGTTTCATCTCAAATATAGAGTACCCCTTTTAAATTGGTTCGCGAACACCTTTAATTGACTTAGAATCTTCATGATAATCGGTTAGAGTAGTCCAAATTTTATTTGCAGATTGAATATGAGAAATTCTAACAAACTTATTTCTACTTAGACCTTGCAATAAAATATTTCTAGTATTAGCATTAGCTTCAATATCGTGGCATTTTTATAGTAACAACAGAGACACTACATATGGATTTTCAAGTTTTTGCCAAACAGCACTACCTTGTGCTTGTAGAAAAACCACCATCCATGTTTTCAAATAGATATAATCTGAACCGTAAAAAAAACAGTGGCTTACCTGAGAAATAATCTTGATATGATGCCATTGCAACCAGCTCTGCACTACTTGTAGGATCATCGGTGGTATTCAGAGGAGAATGAATGATTATAATCCGTAATAGAAGATTTTTTCTCAAGTCTACAGATCTTTTGATCGTCCAAACTACCAACACAACAATTACACAAAAATAAAAACAACAAAAGAAAAAAAGAAAAATATTTTTTGGCACTACAGGTACAATGTTTGGTACTGTAGCATATAACAAATTCAGAGACGTCGCTTTCGATAGGTACTGTAGCTAAAGTGGTTGATACTGTAGCAGATCAAAAATTTAGAGATGTCGCTTTTGATCGATCTTGTACCTTGCGTGGTGTGACAGATCTGAAAACTCAAGAAAGCAACAATAGCGAGAGCACGACATTTTGTTTTTGGGAGTGTGCGAGACCACACGGGGTCTTCACGTCGACCAAGGACGGGATGACATCGACAATTGAAACACACCATTGCTAAAGTGGGACAAGTTGTGCATTTAATAAATTCTTCACAAGATTATTAGAAGCACTAGGTTGAACCAATTTTTTCAACAAAATCATTAAGTGTATAGTCAATACATGTATTTTAGTGCTAAGTTTAGGATAGTTAGAGTAAAATAGATATATCATGATAAATTATCATTAAATTAATTTCGAGGTAAATTAAATCTAACTTCTAGCAATTCAAAGTTAGAGGAAGTTTTAGATTGAGCATTTGAAATACTTGACTCTAAACATGTAGAAGAACTAAACTTGACTTTTCCAATTTCATCGCTTGCAAGTTTTAATTTTTCATCATGAAAGTCACATCAAAAATTAAGCTTAATCTATCAAGTTTAGCTGTTACATCACTAAGTTGAGCCAAGTACGATATCTTAATTGTTCAAACAGATTCCAACTCAGAATGTAAAAGTTGATAAGACTCACAAGATTCGTCATCAAAAATAGAAGCTCCATGTCTATTAAATTCGTAATTTAAGCTCTCAACAATAAGATCTTGATTTTTATTATATTTTTTTATATTTTTGAGCATTGTCAGAATCATAGTATATGTAATTAACATATTGCAAATCACTAACCTTTTATTGAAGCGATCAAAAAGTGCATAAACTGATTCTCAAGGTTTCATCTCAAATATAGAGTACCCCTTTTTAAATTGGTTCTGACGAACACCTTTAATTGACTTAGAATCTTCATGATAATCAGTTAGAGTAGTCCAAATTTTATTTGCAGATTGAATATGAGAAATTCTAACAAACTTATTTCTACTTAGACCTTGCAATAAAATATTTCTAGTATTAGCATTAGCTTCAATATTAGCGGCATTTTTTATAGTAACAACAGGAGACACTACATATGGATTTTCAAGTTTTTGCCAAACAGCACTACCTTGTGCTTGTAGAAAAACCACCATCCTTGTTTTCAAATAGATATAATCTGAACCGTAAAAAAAACAGTGGCTTACCTGAGAAATAATCTTGATATGATGCCATTGCAACCAGCTCTGGCACTACTTGTAGGATCATCGGTGGTATTCAGAGGAGAATGAATGATTATAATCCGTAATAGAAGATTTTTTTTCTCAAGTCTACAGTCTTTTGATCGTCCAAACTACCAACACAACAATTACACAAAAATAAAAAACAACAAAAGAAAAAAAGAAAAATATTTTTTGGCACTACAGGTACAATGTTTGGTACTGTAGCATATAACAAATTCAGAGACGTCGCTTTCGATAGGTACTGTAGCTAAAGTGGTTGATACTGTAGAGATCAAAAATTTAGAGATGTCGCTTTTGATCGGTACTGTACCTTGCGTGGTGTACCTGACAGATACGAAAACTCAAGAAAGCAACAATAGCCGAGAGCACGACATTTTGTTTTTTTGGGAGTGTGCGAGACCACACCAGGGTCTTCACGTCGACCAAGGACGGGATGACATCGACAATTGAAACACACCGCTGCTAAAGTGGGACAAGTTGTGCATTTAATAAATTCTTCACAAGATTATTAGAAGCACTAGGTTGAACCAATTTTTTTTCAACAAAATCATTAAGCTGTATAGTCAATACATGTATTTTCGTGCTAAGTTTAGGATAGTTAGAGTAAAATAGATATATCATGATAAATTATCTGTTTAAATTAATTTTGAGGTAAATTAAATCTAACTTCTAGCAATTCAAAGTTAGAGGAAGTTTTAGATTGAGCATTTGAAATACTTGACTCTAAACATGTAGAAGAACTAAACTTGACTTTTCCAATTTCATCGCTTGCAAGTTTTAATTTTTCATCATGAAAGTCACATCAAAAATTAAGCTTAATCTATCAAGTTTAGCTGTTACATCACTAAGTTGAGCCAAGTACGATATCTTAATTGTTCAAACAGACTCCAACTCAGAATGTAAAAGTTGATAAGACTCACAAGATTCGTCATCAAAAATAGAAGCTCCATGTCTATTAAATTCGTAATTTAAGCTCTCAACAATAAGATCTTGATTTTTATTATATTTTTTTATATTTTTGAGCATTGTCAGAATCATAGTATATGTAATTAACATATTGCAAATCACTAACTCTTTTATTGAAGCGATCAAAAAGTGCACAAACTGATTCTCAAGGTTTCATCTCAAATATAGAGTACCCCTTTTAAATTGGTTCGATTTAACACCTTTAATTGACTTAGAATCTTCATGATAATCAGTTAGAGTAGTCCAAATTTTATTTGCAGATTGAATATGAGAAATTCTAACAAACTTATTTCTACTTAGACCTTGCAATAAAATATTTCTAGTATTAGCATTAGCTTCAATATCAGCGGCATTTTTTATAGTAACAACAGGAGACACTACATATGGATTTTCAAGTTTTTGCCAAACAGCACTACCTTGTGCTTGTAGAAAAACCACCATCCATGTTTTCAAATAGATATAATCTGAACCGTAAAAAAACAGTGGCTTACCTGAGAAATAATCTTGATATGATGCCATTGCAACCAGCTCGGCACTACTTGTAGGATCATCGGTGGTATTCAGAGGAGAATGAATGATTATAATCCGTAATAGAAGATTTTTTTTCTCAAGTCTACAGTCTTTTGATCGTCCAAACTACCAACACAACAATTACACAAAAATAAAAAACAACAAAAGAAAAAAAGAAAAATATTTTTTGGCACTACAGGTACAATGTTTGGTACTGTAGCATATAACAAATTCAGAGACGTCGCTTTCGATAGGTACTGTAGCTAAAGTGGTTGATACTGTAGCAGATCAAAAATTTAGAGATGTCGCTTTTGATCGGTACTGTACCTTGCGTGGTGTACCTGACAGATACGAAAACTCAAGAAAGCAACAATAGCCGAGAGCACGACATTTTGTTTTTTTGGGAGTGTGCGAGACCACACCAGGGTCTTCACGTCGACCAAGGACGGGATGACATCGACAATTGAAACACACCGCTGCTAAAGTGGGACAAGTTGTGCATTTAATAAATTCTTCACAAGATTATTAGAAGCACTAGGTTGAACCAATTTTTTTTCAACAAAATCATTAAGCTGTATAGTCAATACATGTATTTTCGTGCTAAGTTTAGGATAGTTAGAGTAAAATAGATATATCATGATAAATTATCATTAAATTAATTTCTGAGGTAAATTAAATCTAACTTCTAGCAATTCAAAGTTAGAGGAAGTTTTAGATTGAGCATTTGAAATACTTGACTCTAAACATGTAGAAGAACTAAACTTGACTTTTCCAATTTCATCGCTTGCAAGTTTTAATTTTTCATCATGAGAGTCACATCAAAAATTAAGCTTAATCTATCAAGTTTAGCTGTTACATCACTAAGTTGAGCCAAGTACGATATCTTAATTGTTCAAACAGACTCCAACTCAGAATGTAAAAGTTGATAAGACTCACAAGATTCGTCATCAAAAATAGAAGCTCCATGTCTATTAAATTAAGTAATTTAAGCTCTCAACAATAAGATCTTGATTTTTATTATATTTTTTATATTTTTGAGCATTGTCGAATCATAGTATATGTAATTAACATATTGCAAATCACTAACTCTTTTATTGAAGCGATCAAAAGTGCACAAACTGATTCTCAAGGTTTCATCTCAAATATAGAGTACCCCTTTTTAAATTGGTTCTGACGAACACCTTTAATTGACTTAGAATCTTCATGATAATCAGTTAGAGTAGTCCAAATTTTATTTGCAGATTGAATATGAGAAATTCTAACAAACTTATTTCTACTTAGACCTTGCAATAAAATATTTCTAGTATTAGCATTAGCTTCAATATCGTGGCATTTTTATAGTAACAACAGAGACACTACATATGGATTTTCAAGTTTTTGCCAAACAGACTACCTTGTGCTTGTAGAAAAACCACCATCCATGTTTTCAAATAGATATAATCTGAACCAGTAAAAAAAGCGTTGGCTTACCCGAGAAATAATCTTGATATGATGCCATTGCAACCACTCTGGCACTACTTGTAGGATCATCGGTGGTATTCAGAGGAGAATGAATGATTATAATCCGTAATAGAAGATTTTTTCTCAAGTCTACAGTCTTTTGATCGTCCAAACTACCAACACAACAATTACACAAAAATAAAAAACAACAAAAGAAAAAAGAAAAATATTTTTGGCACTCTGGTACAATGTTTGGCATGTAGCATATAACAAATTCGAGACGTCGCTTTCGATAGGTAATCGTAGCTAAAGTGGTTGATCTTGAGCAGATCAAAAATTTAGAGATGTCGCTTTTGATCGATCTTGTACCTTGCGTGGTGTACACGATGATCTGAAAACTCAAGAAAGCAACAATAGCGAGAGCACGACATTTTGTTTTTGGGGTGTGCGAGACCACACACCAGGTCTTCACGTCGACCAGGACGGGATGACATCGACAATTGAAACACACCGCTGCTAAAGTGGGACAAGTTGTGCATTTAATAAATTCTTCACAAGATTATTAGAAGCACTAGGTTGAACCAATTTTTTTTCAACAAAATCATTAAGCTGTATAGTCAATACATGTATTTTCGTGCTAAGTTTAGGATAGTTAGAGTAAAATAGATATATCATGATAAATTATCTGTTAAATTAATTTCTGAGGTAAATTAAATCTAACTTCTAGCAATTCAAAGTTAGAGGAAGTTTTAGATTGAGCATTTGAAATACTTGACTCTAAACATGTAGAAGAACTAAACTTGACTTTTCCAATTTCATCGCTTGCAAGTTTTAATTTTTCATCATGAGAGTCACATCAAAAATTAAGCTTAATCTATCAAGTTTAGCTGTTACATCACTAAGTTGAGCCAAGTACGATATCTTAATTGTTCAAACAGACTCCAACTCAGAATGTAAAAGTTGATAAGACTCACAAGATTCGTCATCAAAAATAGAAGCTCCATGTCTATTAAATTCGTAATTTAAGCTCTCAACAATAAGATCTTGATTTTTATTATATTTTTTTATATTTTTGAGCATTGTCAGAATCATAGTATATGTAATTAACATATTGCAAATCACTAACTCTTTTATTGAAGCGATCAAAAAGTGCACAAACTGATTCTCAAGGTTTCATCTCAAATATAGAGTACCCCTTTTTAAATTGGTTCTGACGAACACCTTTAATTGACTTAGAATCTTCATGATAATCAGTTAGAGTAGTCCAAATTTTATTTGCAGATTGAATATGAGAAATTCTAACAAACTTATTTCTACTTAGACCTTGCAATAAAATATTTCTAGTATTAGCATTAGCTTCAATATCAGCGGCATTTTTTATAGTAACAACAGGAGACACTACATATGGATTTTCAAGTTTTTGCCAAACAGCACTACCTTGTGCTTGTAGAAAAACCACCATCCATGTTTTCAAATAGATATAATCTGAACCGTAAAAAAAACAGTGGCTTACCTGAGAAATAATCTTGATATGATGCCATTGCAACCAGCTCTGGCACTACTTGTAGGATCATCGGTGGTATTCAGAGGAGAATGAATGATTATAATCCGTAATAGAAGATTTTTTTCTCAAGTCTACATCTTTTGATCGTCCAAACTACCAACACAACAATTACACAAAAATAAAAACAACAAAAGAAAAAAAGAAAAATATTTTTTGGCACTACAGGTACAATGTTTGGTACTGTAGCATATAACAAATTCAGAGACGTCGCTTTCGATAGGTACTGTAGCTAAAGTGGTTGATACTGTAGCAGATCAAAAATTTAGAGATGTCGCTTTTGATCGGTACTGTACCTTGCGTGGTGTACGCAGAGATCTGAAAACTCAAGAAAGCAACAATAGCGAGAGCACGACATTTTGTTTTTGGGAGTGTGCGAGACCACACGTGGTCTTCACGTCGACCAAGGACGGGATGACATCGACAATTGAAACACACCGCTGCTAAAGTGGGACAAGTTGTGCATTTAATAAATTCTTCACAAGATTATTAGAAGCACTAGGTTGAACCAATTTTTTTTCAACAAAATCATTAAGCTGTATAGTCAATACATGTATTTTCGTGCTAAGTTTAGGATAGTTAGAGTAAAATAGATATATCATGATAAATTATCTGTTAAATTAATTTCTGAGGTAAATTAAATCTAACTTCTAGCAATTCAAAGTTAGAGGAAGTTTTAGATTGAGCATTTGAAATACTTGACTCTAAACATGTAGAAGAACTAAACTTGACTTTTCCAATTTCATCGCTTGCAAGTTTTAATTTTTCATCATGAGAGTCACATCAAAAATTAAGCTTAATCTATCAAGTTTAGCTGTTACATCACTAAGTTGAGCCAAGTACGATATCTTAATTGTTCAAGCAGACTCCAACTCGAATGTAAAGTTGATAAGACTCACAAGATTCGTCATCAAAAATAGAAGCTCCATGTCTATTAAATTCGTAATTTAAGCTCTCAACAATAAGATCTTGATTTTTATTATATTTTTTTATATTTTTGAGCATTGTCAGAATCATAGTATATGTAATTAACATATTGCAAATCACTAACTCTTTTATTGAAGCGATCAAAAGTGCACAAACCGATTCTCAAGGTTTCATCTCAAATATAGAGTACCCCTTTTAAATTGGTTCGATTGAACACCTTTAATTGACTTAGAATCTTCATGATAATCAGTTAGAGTAGTCCAAATTTTATTTGCAGATTGAATATGAGAAATTCTAACAAACTTATTTCTACTTAGACCTTGCAATAAAATATTTCTAGTATTAGCATTAGCTTCAATATCAGTGGCATTTTTATAGTAACAACAGAGACACTACATATGGATTTTCAAGTTTTTGCCAAACAAAGACTACCTTGTGCTTGTAGAAAAACCACCATCCATGTTTTCAAATAGATATAATCTGAACCGTAAAAAAACGTGGCTTACCCGAGAAATAATCTTGATATGATGCCATTGCAACCACTCTGCACTACTTGTAGGATCATCGGTGGTATTGAGAGGAGAATGAATGATTATAATCCGTAATAGAAGATTTTTTTCTCAAGTCTACGATCTTTTGATCGTCCAAACTACCAACACAACAATTACACAAAAATAAAAAACAACAAAAGAAAAAAAGAAAAATATTTTTGGCACTCTGGTACAATGTTTGATCTGT
Source organism: Melocanna baccifera (assembly GCA_036346265.1). Classification (NCBI taxonomy): domain Eukaryota; kingdom Viridiplantae; phylum Streptophyta; class Magnoliopsida; order Poales; family Poaceae; genus Melocanna; species Melocanna baccifera. The sequence goes on from CM070676.1 coordinate 37,731,017, forward strand.
AGCATATAACAAATCGAGAGCGTCGCTTCGATAGGTGCTGTAGCTAAAGTGGTTGATATTGAGCAGATCAAAAATTTAGAGATGTCGCTTTTGATCGATCTTGTACCTTGCGTGGTGTACTGCGAGATCTGAAAACTCAAGAAAGCAACAATAGCGAGAGCACGACATTTTGTTTTTGGGAGTGTGCGAGACCACACCGGGGTCTTCACGTCGACCAAGGGCGGGATGACATCGACAATTGAAACACACATTGCTAAAGTGGGACAAGTTGTGCATTTAATAAATTCTTCACAAGATTATTAGAAGCACTAGGTTGAACCAATTTTTTTTCAACAAAATCATTAAGCTGTATAGTCAATACATGTATTTTCGTGCTAAGTTTAGGATAGTTAGAGTAAAATAGATATATCATGATAAATTATCTGTTAAATTAATTTCTGAGGTAAATTAAATCTAACTTCTAGCAATTCAAAGTTAGAGGAAGTTTTAGATTGAGCATTTGAAATACTTGACTCTAAACATGTAGAAGAACTAAACTTGACTTTTCCAATTTCATCGCTTGCAAGTTTTAATTTTTCATCATGAGAGTCACATCAAAAATTAAGCTTAATCTATCAAGTTTAGCTGTTACATCACTAAGTTGAGCCAAGTACGATATCTTAATTGTTCAAACAGACTCCAACTCAGAATGTAAAAGTTGATAAGACTCACAAGATTCGTCATCAAAAATAGAAGCTCCATGTCTATTAAATTCGTAATTTAAGCTCTCAACAATAAGATCTTGATTTTTATTATATTTTTTTATATTTTTGAGCATTGTCAGAATCATAGTATATGTAATTAACATATTGCAAATCACTAACCTTTTATTGAAGCGATCAAAAAGTGCATAAACTGATTCTCAAGGTTTCATCTCAAATATAGAGTACCCCTTTTTAAATTGGTTCTGACGAACACCTTTAATTGACTTAGAATCTTCATGATAATCAGTTAGAGTAGTCCAAATTTTATTTGCAGATTGAATATGAGAAATTCTAACAAACTTATTTCTACTTAGACCTTGCAATAAAATATTTCTAGTATTAGCATTAGCTTCAATATCAGCGGCATTTTTTATAGTAACAACAGGAGACACTACATATGGATTTTCAAGTTTTTGCCAAACAGCACTACCTTGTGCTTGTAGAAAAACCACCATCCATGTTTTCAAATAGATATAATCTGAACCGTAAAAAAAACAGTGGCTTACCTGAGAAATAATCTTGATATGATGCCATTGCAACCAGCTCTGGCACTACTTGTAGGATCATCGGTGGTATTCAGAGGAGAATGAATGATTATAATCCGTAATAGAAGATTTTTTTTCTCAAGTCTACAGTCTTTTGATCGTCCAAACTACCAACACAACAATTACACAAAAATAAAAAACAACAAAAGAAAAAAAGAAAAATATTTTTTGGCACTACAGGTACAATGTTTGGTACTGTAGCATATAACAAATTCAGAGACGTCGCTTTCGATAGGTACTGTAGCTAAAGTGGTTGATACTGTAGCAGATCAAAAATTTAGAGATGTCGCTTTTGATCGGTACTGTACCTTGCGTGGTGTACCTGACAGATACGAAAACTCAAGAAAGCAACAATAGCCGAGAGCACGACATTTTGTTTTTTTGGGAGTGTGCGAGACCACACGTGGTCTTCACGTCGACCAAGGGCGGGATGACATCGACAATTGAAACACACCGCTGCTAAAGTGGGACAAGTTGTGCATTTAATAAATTCTTCACAAGATTATTAGAAGCACTAGGTTGAACCAATTTTTTTTCAACAAAATCATTAAGCTGTATAGTCAATACATGTATTTTCGTGCTAAGTTTAGGATAGTTAGAGTAAAATAGATATATCATGATAAATTATCTGTTAAATTAATTTCTGAGGTAAATTAAATCTAACTTCTAGCAATTCAAAGTTAGAGGAAGTTTTAGATTGAGCATTTGAAATACTTGACTCTAAACATGTAGAAGAACTAAACTTGACTTTTCCAATTTCATCGCTTGCAAGTTTTAATTTTTCATCATGAGTCACATCAAAAATTAAGCTTAATCTATCAAGTTTAGCTGTTACATCACTAAGTTGAGCCAAGTACGATATCTTAATTGTTCAAACAGACTCCAACTCAGAATGTAAAAGTTGATAAGACTCACAAGATTCGTCATCAAAAATAGAAGCTCCATGTCTATTAAATTCGTAATTTAAGCTCTCAACAATAAGATCTTGATTTTTATTATATTTTTTTATATTTTTGAGCATTGTCAGAATCATAGTATATGTAATTAACATATTGCAAATCACTAACCTTTTATTGAAGCGATCAAAAGTGCATAAACCGATTCTCAAGGTTTCATCTCAAATATAGAGTACCCCTTTTAAATTGGTTACGACGAACACCTTTAATTGACTTAGAATCTTCATGATAATCGGTTAGAGTAGTCCAAATTTTATTTGCAGATTGAATATGAGAAATTCTAACAAACTTATTTCTACTTAGACCTTGCAATAAAATATTTCTAGTATTAGCATTAGCTTCAATATCGTGGCATTTTTATAGTAACAACGGAGACACTACATATGGATTTTCAAGTTTTTGCCAAACAGCACTACCTTGTGCTTGTAGAAAAACCACCATCCATGTTTTCAAATAGATATAATCTGAACCGTAAAAAAAGCGCTTGGCTTACGAGAAATAATCTTGATATGATGCCATTGCAACCAGCTCTGCACTACTTGTAGGATCATCGGTGGTATTCGAGAGGAGAATGAATGATTATAATCCGTAATAGAAGATTTTTTCTCAAGTCTGATCTTTTGATCGTCCAAACTACCAACACAACAATTACACAAAAATAAAAAACAACAAAAGAAAAAAAGAAAAATATTTTTTGGCACTACAGGTACAATGTTTGGTACTGTAGCATATAACAAATTCAGAGACGTCGCTTTCGATAGGTACTGTAGCTAAAGTGGTTGATACTGTAGCAGATCAAAAATTTAGAGATGTCGCTTTTGATCGATCTTGTACCTTGCGTGGTGTACGATGATCTGAAAACTCAAGAAAGCAACAATAGCGAGAGCACGACATTTTGTTTTTGGGAGTGTGCGAGACCACACCAGGGTCTTCACGTCGACCAAGGACGGGATGACATCGACAATTGAAACACACCGCTGCTAAAGTGGGACAAGTTGTGCATTTAATAAATTCTTCACAAGATTATTAGAAGCACTAGGTTGAACCAATTTTTTTTCAACAAAATCATTAAGCTGTATAGTCAATACATGTATTTTAGTGCTAAGTTTAGGATAGTTAGAGTAAAATAGATATATCATGATAAATTATCATTAAATTAATTTCTGAGGTAAATTAAATCTAACTTCTAGCAATTCAAAGTTAGAGGAAGTTTTAGATTGAGCATTTGAAATACTTGACTCTAAACATGTAGAAGAACTAAACTTGACTTTTCCAATTTCATCGCTTGCAAGTTTTAATTTTTCATCATGAGAGTCACATCAAAAATTAAGCTTAATCTATCAAGTTTAGTGTTACATCACTAAGTTGAGCCAAGTACGATATCTTAATTGTTCAAAGCAGACTCCAACTCGAATGTAAAGTTGATAAGACTCACAAGATTCGTCATCAAAAATAGAAGCTCCATGTCTATTAAATTCGTAATTTAAGCTCTCAACAATAAGATCTTGATTTTTATTATATTTTTTATATTTTTGAGCATTGTCGAATCATAGTATATGTAATTAACATATTGCAAATCACTAACCTTTTATTGAAGCGATCAAAAGTGCATAAACCGATTCTCAAGGTTTCATCTCAAATATAGAGTACCCCTTTTAAATTGGTTCGACGAACACCTTTAATTGACTTAGAATCTTCATGATAATCGGTTAGAGTAGTCCAAATTTTATTTGCAGATTGAATATGAGAAATTCTAACAAACTTATTTCTACTTAGACCTTGCAATAAAATATTTCTAGTATTAGCATTAGCTTCAATATCGTGGCATTTTTATAGTAACAACGGGAGACACTACATATGGATTTTCAAGTTTTTGCCAAACAAGACTACCTTGTGCTTGTAGAAAAACCACCATCCATGTTTTCAAATAGATATAATCTGAACCGTAAAAAAAGCGTTGGCTTACGAGAAATAATCTTGATATGATGCCATTGCAACCAGCTCTGCACTACTTGTAGGATCATCGGTGGTATTCAGAGGAGAATGAATGATTATAATCCGTAATAGAAGATTTTTTTCTCAAGTCTACAGATCTTTTGATCGTCCAAACTACCAACACAACAATTACACAAAAATAAAAACAACAAAAGAAAAAAAGAAAAATATTTTTTGGCACTACAGGTACAATGTTTGGTACTGTAGCATATAACAAATTCAGAGACGTCGCTTTCGATAGGTACTGTAGCTAAAGTGGTTGATACTGTAGCAGATCAAAAATTTAGAGATGTCGCTTTTGATCGGTACTGTACCTTGCGTGGTGTACCTGACAGATACGAAAACTCAAGAAAGCAACAATAGCCGAGAGCACGACATTTTGTTTTTTTGGGAGTGTGCGAGACCACACCAGGGTCTTCACGTCGACCAAGGACGGGATGACATCGACAATTGAAACACACCGCTGCTAAAGTGGGACAAGTTGTGCATTTAATAAATTCTTCACAAGATTATTAGAAGCACTAGGTTGAACCAATTTTTTTTCAACAAAATCATTGTTTGTATAGTCAATACATGTATTTTAGTGCTAAGTTTAGGATAGTTAGAGTAAAATAGATATATCATGATAAATTATCTCATTAAATTAATTTCTGAGGTAAATTAAATCTAACTTCTAGCAATTCAAAGTTAGAGGAAGTTTTAGATTGAGCATTTGAAATACTTGACTCTAAACATGTAGAAGAACTAAACTTGACTTTTCCAATTTCATCGCTTGCAAGTTTTAATTTTTCATCATGAGAGTCACATCAAAAATTAAGCTTAATCTATCAAGTTTAGCTGTTACATCACTAAGTTGAGCCAAGTACGATATCTTAATTGTTCAAACAGACTCCAACTCAGAATGTAAAAGTTGATAAGACTCACAAGATTCGTCATCAAAAATAGAAGCTCCATGTCTATTAAATTCGTAATTTAAGCTCTCAACAATAAGATCTTGATTTTTATTATATTTTTTTATATTTTTGAGCATTGTCAGAATCATAGTATATGTAATTAACATATTGCAAATCACTAACCTTTTATTGAAGCGATCAAAAAGTGCATAAACTGATTCTCAAGGTTTCATCTCAAATATAGAGTACCCCTTTTTAAATTGGTTCTGACGAACACCTTTAATTGACTTAGAATCTTCATGATAATCAGTTAGAGTAGTCCAAATTTTATTTGCAGATTGAATATGAGAAATTCTAACAAACTTATTTCTACTTAGACCTTGCAATAAAATATTTCTAGTATTAGCATTAGCTTCAATATCGTGCATTTTTATAGTAACAACAGGAGACACTACATATGGATTTTCAAGTTTTTGCCAAACAGCACTACCTTGTGCTTGTAGAAAAACCACCATCCATGTTTTCAAATAGATATAATCTGAACCGTAAAAAAAACAGTGGCTTACGAGAAATAATCTTGATATGATGCCATTGCAACCACTCTCTGCACTACTTGTAGGATCATCGGTGGTATTCAGAGGAGAATGAATGATTATAATCCGTAATAGAAGATTTTTTCTCAAGTCTACAGATCTTTTGATCGTCCAAACTACCAACACAACAATTACACAAAAATAAAAAACAACAAAAGAAAAAAAGAAAAATATTTTTGGCACTACTGGTACAATGTTTGATCATTGTAGCATATAACAAATTCGAGACGTCGCTTTCGATAGGTGCTGTAGCTAAAGTGGTTGATATCAGAGCAGTCAAAAATTTAGAGATGTCGCTTTTGATCGCATCTTGTACCTTGCGTGGTGTACCTGACAGATACGAAAACTCAAGAAAGCAACAATAGCCGAGAGCACGACATTTTGTTTTTTTGGGAGTGTGCGAGACCACACCAGGGTTTTCACGTCGACCAAGGACGGGATGACATCGACAATTGAAACACACATTGCTAAAGTGGGACAAGTTGTGCATTTAATAAATTCTTCACAAGATTATTAGAAGCACTAGGTTGAACCAATTTTTTCAACAAAATCATTAAGTTTGTATAGTCAATACATGTATTTTAGTGCTAAGTTTAGGATAGTTAGAGTAAAATAGATATATCATGATAAATTATCATTAAATTAATTTCTGAGGTAAATTAAATCTAACTTCTAGCAATTCAAAGTTAGAGGAAGTTTTAGATTGAGCATTTGAAATACTTGACTCTAAACATGTAGAAGAACTAAACTTGACTTTTCCAATTTCATCGCTTGCAAGTTTTAATTTTTCATCATGAGAGTCACATCAAAAATTAAGCTTAATCTATCAAGTTTAGCTGTTACATCACTAAGTTGAGCCAAGTACGATATCTTAATTGTTCAAGCAGACTCCAACTCGAATGTAAAGTTGATAAGACTCACAAGATTCGTCATCAAAAATAGAAGCTCCATGTCTATTAAATTCGTAATTTAAGCTCTCAACAATAAGATCTTGATTTTTATTATATTTTTTTATATTTTTGAGCATTGTCAGAATCATAGTATATGTAATTAACATATTGCAAATCACTAACCTTTTATTGAAGCGATCAAAAAGTGCATAAACTGATTCTCAAGGTTTCATCTCAAATATAGAGTACCCCTTTTTAAATTGGTTCTGACGAACACCTTTAATTGACTTAGAATCTTCATGATAATCAGTTAGAGTAGTCCAAATTTTATTTGCAGATTGAATATGAGAAATTCTAACAAACTTATTTCTACTTAGACCTTGCAATAAAATATTTCTAGTATTAGCATTAGCTTCAATATCAGCTGCATTTTTATAGTAACAACAGGAGACACTACATATGGATTTTCAAGTTTTTGCCAAACAGCACTACCTTGTGCTTGTAGAAAAACCACCATCCATGTTTTCAAATAGATATAATCTGAACCGTAAAAAAAACAGTGGCTTACCTGAGAAATAATCTTGATATGATGCCATTGCAACCAGCTCGCACTACTTGTAGGATCATCGGTGGTATTCAGAGGAGAATGAATGATTATAATCCGTAATAGAAGATTTTTTTTCTCAAGTCTACAGTCTTTTGATCGTCCAAACTACCAACACAACAATTACACAAAAATAAAAAACAACAAAAGAAAAAAAGAAAAATATTTTTTGGCACTACAGGTACAATGTTTGGTACTGTAGCATATAACAAATTCAGAGACGTCGCTTTGATAGTAATTGTAGCTAAAGTGGTTGATACTGTAGCAGGTCAAAAATTTAGAGATGTCGCTTTTGATCGGTACTGTACCTTGCGTGGTGTACCTGACAGATACGAAAACTCAAGAAAGCAACAATAGCCGAGAGCACGACATTTTGTTTTTTTGGGAGTGTGCGAGACCACACCAGGGTCTTCACGTCGACCAAGGACGGGATGACATCGACAATTGAAACACACCGCTGCTAAAGTGGGACAAGTTGTGCATTTAATAAATTCTTCACAAGATTATTAGAAGCACTAGGTTGAACCAATTTTTTTTCAACAAAATCATTAAGCTGTATAGTCAATACATGTATTTTCGTGCTAAGTTTAGGATAGTTAGAGTAAAATAGATATATCATGATAAATTATCTGTTAAATTAATTTCTGAGGTAAATTAAATCTAACTTCTAGCAATTCAAAGTTAGAGGAAGTTTTAGATTGAGCATTTGAAATACTTGACTCTAAACATGTAGAAGAACTAAACTTGACTTTTCCAATTTCATCGCTTGCAAGTTTTAATTTTTCATCATGAGAGTCACATCAAAAATTAAGCTTAATCTATCAAGTTTAGCTGTTATATCACTAAGTTGAGCCAAGTTTGATATATAATTGTTCAAACAGACTCCAACTCAGAATGTAAAAGTTGATAAGACTCAGAAAATTCATCATTAGAAATAGAAACTCTAAGTCTATTAATTTTAGAATTTAAGCTCTCAACAACAAGATCTTGATTTTTAATTTTCTTTTTATATTTTTGAGCTGATCTATCAATCTAAGCACAACACGAGATAATCTGTATAAGAAGGTTTTACCTCATTTAGATCACTGTAGAGATCATCATTGTTAAGCTCCTTACTGCTTGTCGTAAAACATATCACTGTGAAATCCTCCTCCTTTGCCTTCTTACCATTGTCCTTATCGTCGCATATAAAATCAATATCACTCAAATCAATCCCATAAAATTTGACGAGCATTGTTAGAATCAGAGTATATGACATTAACATATTGCAAATCACTAACACTTTTATTGAAGCGATGAAAAAGTGCATAAACTAATTCTCTAGGTTTCATCTCAAATATAGAGTACCCCTTTCTAAGTTGATTCTGACGAACACGTTTAACCGATTTAAAACCTTCATGATAATCAGTTAGAGTTGTCCAAATTTTATTTGCAGATTTATTATGAGAAATTCTAACAAACTTATTTTTTCTTAGACCTTGCAACAAAATAGTTCTAGTTTTAGCATTAGCTTCAATATCAATAGTATTTTTAATAATAACAACAGGAAACACTACATATGGATTTTCATGTTTTTGCCAAACAGTATTACCTTGTGCTTGTAGAAAAACCACCATCCATGTTTTCAAATAGATATAATCTGAACCATTGAAAACTGGTGGCTTTTCTGAGAAATAATCTCGATCTGATGCCATTGCAACCTGCTCTGATACCACTTATAGTATCGTCGATGGCACTACAGCTACTGTCTTTGGATTGTCCAAACTGGTGAATGATTATAATCCGTAGTGGAAGATTTTTTTTTCTCAAATCTACTGTCTTTGGATTGTCCAAACTAGCAACACAACAATTACACAAAAATATAAAAACAACAAAAGAAAAAAAGAAAAATATTTTTTGGCACTACAGCTACAGTGTTTGGTACTGTAGTATATTGAAAATTCGGAAACGTCGCTTTCAATCGGTACTGTAGCTACAGTGGTTGATACTATAGCAGATCAAAAATTCAGACATGTCGCTTTCAGTCAGTACTGTACCTTGCATGGCGTACCTGATAGATGCGAAAACTCAAGAAAATAACAACAGCAGAGAGCATGATATTTTTTGTTCGGGAGTGTACAAGACCACACCAGGGTCTTCACGTCGACCAAGGACGAGACGACATCGATAATTGAAACACACCGCCGCTAATTTTTCTCAAAAAAAGATCAGATTTTTACTGTTGGATCATCATGTTTGTGGCTAAAAAGTGCCCTCTGGCACCCCGTAAGACCTAGCAAAAAATTACATCTCTCAAGCCCTGAGGTTAGTACCTAACCACATCTATATTTATAGTTTAGGGCCTAAACCATAATCTTATCCCTAATATCTCAAGTTCTTATCGAATTCTAACAAATAAGGGGTCTGAAACCCTCACGTAACACAGGTTTTTCAATTTTTGTCACATGTCATAGCCTCCAGACCGCGCTTTCGTAGCTCCAATATGCATTATCCATCTTTGATCTCCACACACCCCAACTTAAGTATGACATCTTCTCCAGCATCCTTGACCCTCTAGACCATGACTTTGAGCCAAACCATCTCCCGGTCTCACTGTAGACCACGATCATCTCCGAGTTACCCTGAACATGCAATGATCAAAGCAACATCTTTTTCTGTCACAAGTTCAGACATGCCATATGCCTCAAATAACATCGTTATTGTCCACACATGCCATATGCCTCAAATAACATCGTTAAGTAATATTGTTAATTATTTATCATCATAAATATTCTAGACCTAACCACATGGTCTAACAGTCAAATTACTCATAGGGGGAATTGAAAGACCATGTGGTTGTTACCCTATATCAGTGATGAGTATTTAACATTTATCGTGTATTGATGTCATTGCTTGAGTTTGAACTTTTGAATTTGTGAATTAAGTTTGTGCTATGTTGGAAAACTTGTCAGACCGGCCAGCCCTGGCGGCCTGATCGCTAGGACCAAGCGATTTGACCGTAGGGAACGAGCGGTTTGACCGACAGCTGTTTGGGTGTTCCGACTGGCTTGTGTGCCACGATCAAACCAGCCCTAGCGAAGTCTATTCTATTGGTTCTAGGTTTTGGGTATTAATCACATTGTGAGTCTATGCAAGTGTTAGTCATGGGGGAGTCCATACGTGTGAGTCATGGCGTGTATCCATGCATATGGTTTACTAATAGAGAGTCAAGTGCATGTCATTTATGCTCAAATCAATTGCTTTGTTCTTTGGTGTGTAGGTACTTTGATAATTGTTGTAGCCAGCAGCGAGACCAGGGTTGCAAAAGGAGTCCTGAGGCCATGGTATGTCGCGTAAGTTCAGGTAGAGCAACATCTCAAGCCGAAAAGCACAAGATAAAGATAAGGGTCATGAAGAGGTAAAGCATGCATTTGATGTGCCAAACGGACTTGTACGTTTTAAGTAGTAATGTTCCTCGCAGCAGGTTTTCGATCTTGACAGCAAAGCGTTAGGCATCATAGACCGTGGAATGATGTTGGTGTGCCATGGGATTTGAGTATTTCAAAGTGATGCCGATCTCGGCGTAGGTGTACAATCTTGGCGATAAATCATAGGCATCATATCATCGTAAAGACCGATGGGTGGCAATTTATAAAATTGTCCAAAACTTTTGCAATGATTTTCTTAATCATTGATTAGAATAGGTTTTTGACATCCTAGAGAATAAGCATGCAAAGTTTTAAGTCATTTAGTCCAACCGATCAAAAGTTACATGAATTTTTGGATTTAAAATAGCAATGAAAACACTATTCATGTTGAAATCACTGTAGCAATGATCTAACCTAGGTTGTTGTAGCTTTGTCTGATTTTACTGTTCATAACGATCAAAATGCTAGAACAAGGGTCAGACCACCCAGAGAGAGGTCAGATTGCCTCTTCATGAAGGTCAGACCAGCGGGGGTTGTCAATGCGCATTTTATTCGGTTTTGATCGGATTTTTCCTTGCGATTATATATCTCTGTTCTTCATAGCTTCTAAAGTGAAAAGTTTCGTTTCCGTTCAAAGGAAAAAATTTAGAAAGCCTTGAAATGAATTTGAGCTTCTATTCATCTCCTCTAATGGTCTTACTCGATTGTGTTGCGAAGCTTAAGGTGACTGTAATATCCAGGTTGCCCGAAGTCTAAAAGTGAATTCCATTTCTACTTCTCCTTGATACCTTTTCTTTTCCTCACTTTTCTAAGATAAATATATTGCACTTGCATTCTTTTTCTTTTGTCCTCTCTCCTCGTTCCCTAGCCTAGACTTTTCTTTTGTCCTCTCTTCTCGTTCCCTAACCCTGACTTTTCTGATATGATTATTCAAGCTTATGCTCCCTAATAAACAAGCTCTGTAAGCTCCTTGGTTCTGATCGATACTTGTTTCACTTAACTCTAGTTTACAAGCCTATCGTTTGCTAGGCCAATCGTGGAGAGCGGCTATATAAATCCGCCACTAACCGGGTATTTAGACGCCAAGCCACAGAGACAGGTACGAGAGGTTACTCCCACGCAGGCACATGGAGGCTCCTACGGCGAAGGCTTGCAAGCACATTGTTCTGGTCCACGGCGCGTGCCATGGCGGCTGGACCTGGTTCAAGGTGGCCACGCGGCTCCGGTTGGCTGGGCACCGCGTCACCACGCCGGACCTCGCCGCTTCGGGCGTCGACAAGCGGCCGCTGCGTGAGGCCCCGACGTTCCGCGACTACACCAGGCCGCTGCTGGACCTCCTGGACTCCCTCCCGCCCGGGGAAAAAGTGGTGCTTGTCGGCCACAGCCTCGGCGGCGTGAACGTCGCCCTGGCCGCCGAGCTGTTCCCGGAGAAGGTCGCCGCCGCGGTGTTCCTCTGCGCGATCATGCCGGACCACACGTCGCGACCGTCACACGTGCTTGAAAAGGTAAACCACGTATCCGCGCTGAAAGCTCCCGATAGATTTCCTGACGTAGGTGTAGAAATGTTAATAAATCAGTACAACCGAGAGTGCATTTCCTTTTCTTGTACAGATTCGGAAGCAAAAACAAGTAACCTGGCCAATACCTGCTTCTTGCTCGAACTGCACTTTCGTTAGGCAGATTTTTGGTTTCATCTGAATGTTGTTCGATCTACTCATGTTTTTTTCCTCTAAAGTTTGTGGAGGGGAGATGGCTGGACTGGATGGACACGGAGATGAAGCCCCAGGATGCAGAAGGCAAGCTGCCTACCTCCATGATGTTCGGGCCGGAGATCACACGAGCAAAGTTATACCAACTGTGCTCGCCAGAGGTATGTCGTCCTACCTGACAGGCTGACACTACGTTGACTAGTACTTGTTGGAACACATACGACCACACACACGACTACGAGTACCTAGTACTCATTTACGACTTCGGTACAAATGACTACAAGTACCTAGTACTCGTTGATGATCATGGCACACTCGACAACTCTCACGACCACAGTGGTTTTTGTACCTAGTACTTGGTTATGACTTCGAGCACTCGAACACTTGGGGATTTTTGTACTCGATAATGACACAGAGAGAGTGGAGTTTTGTGCCGCGCTAAAACTGTGCAACTTTTCTCAGCTTCCTTCTCAGATTTATATAATGCGAATACAAAGCAGAACTAAAACTTATTTCCTATTCTTACGCCATGGTCCGCTTTAGCCGTGCCATCCCACGTCCAGCACAACCACGTCTTCACTAACTAACAGTCTTAACCGAGAATCACGGCCACGATGTGAACGTGAGCATGTCTTAGGTCACTAGCTATGACCGAGTAAAATGCAAACATGCAGCGTAACGGATTTAAATCCAACAGTACTGTAGTACATGACAGATAAAACAATGGAGGAGGCTAGACAATGGTATAGCAACAGGTTTCATAGAATTTCATGATACTATTCAAAAAGTTTCATGTTTTAGTGAGTTTCACGCGTTTTTAGAAGTTTTTAAAAAAATTTCAAGACAAATTTCAATAAGTTTCATAATTTAAAACTTAAGTTTCAACCAAAGAGTTTTAAGAGCTTCCACCAAGTTTTAACAGATTTCAGCAAAAGAGTTTCAAGTAGTTTCACCAAGTATCAATAGGATTTAGTAAATTTCAACAAAAAAGTTTTAAGAAGTTCCAAACTAGTTTCGACAAGTTTCGTGTTTTTGTTGTCGCGAACACGCGCTCACTGCGAATACACCACGTCGAGCCACACCGTCGTGGCCCGCACCACGTCTCCATGTCCCTTGCCAACAAACCTCACCACTCATCATGCTCGGCGAGCTACGTCACTGTGGCCCCCGCCCTGTCACTATCTCCATATTTCCCTGTGGGAAGAGAAGGGGAGATGGTGTCGATGGTGGAGGAAGAGGAAAGGGAGGGGGTGGTGGTGGAGGAGGAGAGAGACGGCACCGGCAATGGAAGCCTGGAGGACGTCGACAATGAGGACACCAATAGGGCACACTCCTACTGTGGCGTCACAAACTCGTACAGGTGCGTGCCGCATGTCCTTGGTCCTCCATGGAGGTGGAGAGGGAGGAGGAAGAGGATGGAGAATAGAGAAAATTTTTAGTTCATACGAGGGGTGGATTGGATTGGATTAGGAAGAGACATATAAGGATGGTTGGGGAGAAGAGATGCATGTGGGGGAGGTGGTCTGATCACATGCATCCTGCTGGTCAAAGCGGATTAGAAAAATCGGATGGCTAGTATACTTATGGTCTTAATCGGACGATTTTGGCTTATAACGTTAATTCAGAGGACAACGATATAGAGTTGTATAATATCTCTAAAACAATGTCCACTAGCCAGTCGGATCATGTCCAGGTCGACCTATATAGGCCTCCCAAAAGAGGATGACAAGCACTCCATGCCAACACTTTGTATTTGTCCAAACAGTATCAGAATGGTTAATTTCCACATGCTCTTCCTCGCGCGCACTCGCCTTGTATACTGCAAAAAAAAAAAAACAAAGGAGAAACCTATGGAAGCTGGCTCGCGCACACGCGCCTTGTATACTGTAAAAAACATAGGAGAAACAAGTGTGGAATTTGGATAGATGAAAACATGTGACTTTTTGGGGGGGGGGGGGGGGGACAATCTACAACCTTGACAAATGCAAGTCAGTGCTACTGGAGTACTACTTAAGCACTGCATGCGTACTGAACATTTGGCAATTTGCAGGACCTCACACTTGGAAGATCCTTGATGAGGGTCAGTTCATTGTTCGTGGAAGACCTGCTAGTCCAGCAGCCGTTTTCCGAGGGTCGTTACGGCGCGGTACGCAAGGTGTACATAGTCTGCAAGCAAGATTATACCATCGTCGAGAAGTTCCAGCGGTGGATGATAGAAAACTACCCAGTGGAAGAGGTCAAGGAGATAGATGGCGCAGACCACATGCCCATGCTCTCGACGCCGAACGAGCTGGTGCAGTCCCTCGTTGAAATCGCTGAAAACTATGCTTGATGGATGCTGCTTGCTATCCAGTATCAGTTCTTAATTACCATCTTGTTATATCTCTATAGATAATGCAAAGACATGGAGAAGAAAATAACATGTTTTAAACAATTTTTGGCTTCTAAAGTCAGAAATGTTTGGAACATAACCTTAAACCAAAGTTCTGATGTGTCTCTGTAGTAGTAGTTCAAGCGTGGTATTTCGCTTCATCATTGTCTATCTTCTCTATCCGTGGGTAACCATTACCATCTCGCCGTTGATCCATTAAGATATACATTGGAGTAAACCCTACTGCCGGTTCGAGTGGCATTTTGCTCACTTGCCACTGCCAGACACCCAACTACCAATTCTGTAGCAAGCCAGATGTTTTGCTCAATTCTGTAGCAGATATCCTGGACCAGGCGACAACTAAGGTAGCAGTTTGACGTTGATTTATGATTTTTTTATTATAATTGACTTATTTTTATTGTAGCTGAGTTGGCTTATTTAACATAATTAAATTTTAAAAAATGTAAAAAAAATATGTTAGCTCATCACGGATAATGCAAAGGAATACAAGAAAAAAAAGATAAAAAAATCTAAAAAATTCTAGAAAAAAATAAAATTACTGAATAGTAAAAAAAAAGAAGATTGAAACAGAAGCTTGCTTTGAAGCAGAATGAGATAGCCTAACAGAAATTGTCTGAACCGAGAACTGTCGATGCAGCGGCTTTTCGGACGTTTGACTGTACTTCCTCCATTTTTTATTTCCTTGCTCTGTTGATTTGATCAGTCAAACTTCGATATCTTTAAACAATAACTGTTTTCTAAATTTTAGATTGATCGGATCAACATGGTATTTTTAGATTATCATAAGAAATACTTTCACAGCATTATACTTTTGTGATATTTTATAAATATACTTTCTCCGTCTACAAATATAGATGTTTATTATTTTTTACGATCTGCAATACAAGACTTTGACTATGATTATTATCATAATATACTAGCAAAATTAATAAAAAATATATTATGAAAGAATATTGTAATATTTTTATGTAGTCAATCTATATACTTCAACATATATTAATGATCAAATTTTAAAAAACTTGACCGCACGGAATAAACGGCGATCTATATTTGTTAACAGAGGAAGTATTAATATACAATTAAACGTTAAAGTTTAACGTGAAAAATCAAGTGCCAAAACGGAGGAAATAGCATTTATGTACCTATTCTGAAGCGATGGGGGTCCATAGGCGGCTTTTCCGACGTTTGATTGAAAGGCATGCGATAGCTAAACATTGCACTTTTTTCATTTACTCGGCGCTGCTGACTTAAACTAATTAAACTTTGTTATTCTCAACCAATAATTATTTTCTAAATATTTATATTGATAACATTAAAATGGTATTTTTAGATTTGTCATAAGAAATACTTTCGTAGCATTATATCTATGATATTTTATAAACATATTAGTGTAAAATTAACTGTCACAATTTAACCACGAAGACCGTAGAGAGTCAACGGTGACAAACGGGGGTAAAAAATTGTCCGGGATTCTATTCTGAAGCGACGGGGAGTTGTGATCACAAACCGTACACTGTGTACTGCACGTGTCTGAGGCGAGGCGACTGCAAAGAACGGCGCGATGCGATCCATTTGGCTCGGTCGGCGAAAGCGCCGCGGGCCACGAGGGGAAGACGTCGGATTGACTTTCCTTCACCGACCGCCGGCTTTCCGTTAGTGGTCGAGGCTCTTCTCCTCTCGCCCTGTCAGCCTGCCTCGGAAAATTCTTGGGTCTACTACATAGAGTACCAAAAATGTATTTTGTTGATCACGTAGTTTCCCCTTGTGACGCTTCGGAATCTGCCTAGACAGATAAACTTCACCCAGATGTTTGCTGTGTCCTCTGCCGCCAACCGTGGATTCTGTGCGTGCATCTTCCGAGGCAGCCAGTGGGGAGGGATCAGTGCTTTTCTTGCATTCAGGGGCGTAGCCAGCCTCGGTCTAGCCCACTGGAAGAAAAATGTTAAGATCTTCACTGTTAATAGTTACAGTAAAATATTGAAGATTTTCTCAGCTGGATCTTAGGCTATTGCCCTAGCGGCCCGAGGCTCAGCTTCGCCCCTGCTTGTATTAATGACTAACGTGCCACATGCCTAGATTAATCCGTAAAATAAAAGGTTAAATTCGAGATGAAGTTATGATGCAATAAGAGGAATAAGCAGAATTATGCATGCAACTATGCGACTAGATACTATAGATGTTTTTAATATATAACTCTATTGTATATGAATAAAATATAATTGTATTTATTATACAACTCTAATATCTATATATGATTAATATACACCATTATAATTTAGCTCTACTAAAATAAATGGTGTAAATTATTCTCTTTTTCTCTTGATTAATGTGAGAATTTTTAGATTTTTTCTTTTTTAAGATTATTGTGATATTTTTTTGCTCTTAAAACGAAGATGTCTAAAATCTCATTTGTTATTTTTTTATTTATATAGATAGGATCTCTCATATGAACAAGAAATAAGACCATCAATCTTACTTCCGACCCAACAAAAATGCCATCATTATCCAATGATAATTTTTTAGACTAATGATTAGGTTTTGCCAGTAACCATGCATACTACTCATGCACAAAAAAACACTACCAGTTTTAGGTTTAGCTATTGATTTACACCGGGGCTGGTTCGTATCTTTTTTTTTTTTTGAAAAAACACACAATTAACATATCTAAAAAAGAGATTATTAGCGCCGCTTTCTTCCCTGCTCCTCCTTTTTCTCCTGTCGAATCCCCTCTGCTTTTCCTCCCGCTCTGGTCTTTCCGTCCGTGACTCCACGCACTCGCAGACGCGATGCGATGCTTATCCCATACAGCAAATGCGCAAACGCCGCGCCTACAAATAGCCGCGCGCGGAGTGTTTCGTGCTCCGTTGCAGCTGCAGCGGCCGATCACCACTACACGAGAGAGCGATAAGTCCATAGCTAGACAAGGACAATGGACGGGCAGGGGAAGGAGGGTAGCAACAGCGGGGGAGGGAGCGAGTGCGACGTGGTGGCCAGGGCCTTCGTGGAGTTCTTCTACCACACGTTCGACACCAACCGCACCGCTCTCGCCGAGCTCTACGGCCACACCTCCATGCTCTCCTTCGAGGGCCACAGGGTGGCCGGCGCCGAGGAGATCGGCCGCAAGCTGGCCCAGCTGCCCTTCGAGCAATGCTGGCACTCCGTCTGCACCGTCGACTGCCAGCCCACTCCGGCGGCATCCTCGTGTTCGTCAGCGGCAACGTCCAGCTCGCCGGCGAAGAGCACCGGCTCAGGTTCAGCCAGGTACAATCGATCTTGGAATCCATCAGCACGTACTGATCACTGATCAGTACTGCCTGATCTCAAACACACCTCTTTTTGCAATGATAAGAACACGAGTTCGTTTTCTTTCTGTTATTCACTTCAAGTTTGGAAACTGTTTGATTTAGAGTTTCAATATGATCTGATATTTGAGTACAGATGTTTCAGCTGGTGCCCAACGTGCAGTGAAGCTTCTTCGTGCAGAATGACATATTCCGGCTCAACTACGGACGGCTTGTGGTTGTTGAGATACATGGAAGCTACAATAGCGCAAATTAAAAAATTTTACCGCGTAAACCAGAAAGTCATACAAGAAAGAGATCATTACCACTAGACGCGCAGTGCAGCGGAAGTAGAGTTAAAGCACTGATTCAACAAAGAACGCATCGATGTAAGCGAAAATAGCCGATCATCCTTCGGCTAACCGTCTCCTCCTTGCGATCATCTTGATCAGTGCCGCAGTCGTAGTAGCGTCTTTACCGAGGTTTACACGTCCAGGGAGGAAATACCGTGCGTCGGTGTGCTAACACCAGCGTGTACGGTAGGGGTTATGAGAGGTAGTAGCTAGGGTTTTTTGGGATATCGTCTTCAGTCCCCGCACCTTTCATTATATAGCCTTCAATCGGATCCTTATCCAATACGAGTGAAGATCGAGTCCCATTCAAAAACTGTCATCCGGACCCTTATCATTCTAGCCCATTAAGTGTGTGACCCTGTAGGTTCATGTACATTTGACCATCGTCAAAAACTCCTTTCCAGTCCATAGGTCGGTAGTGGTCCCTAGTAGGACATAACAAACCCCAAATATACATAAAGATTATATCAGACGAACCTATATAATACTTATGTATCGATCTCTTTGACTTATGATACTAGATCAAACTCAAAACGAAAAACGTGACATCCTATGTTAGCTCGATCGTTCACTCGAACCTGTGATGGATTACTCAGTTGTAATTGACTCTTCAACCACATTCGGCATGACCATATATTTCCTTAATCCAATCATATTTGGGGGTCTAAAGATATCTCTTCTGTTATATAGGAGGGGCAAATTCCATCATAATCGCTCATATTCCACCGCATGTTTCATAATAAACCCGAAAGGTACCTTTATAACCACCCAATCACAGAGTAGTGTTTGGTAACTCCTAAATAAACTATTACACATGTAGGAAATAATGACGATCTCAGATCTAAAAACCCTACATATATTATATATGAGATCAACTGATGACACTTAAAAATATAACAATTCTAGCAGTGTCTCATGATGAGTCAATCCAACATCATGTTCTCTAACATATGTCCACATTATTGATTTAATATCCCATGTCCATGATCCGTGAAATATAATCATCAATCAATACATGTGCTGATCCGTAAATCATAATTGTCCCACATAATGATATAAGATCAAGAATAACTTAGAATAATATCAAAAATATAAATAAAGAGTTTTATGAACAAGTCACATACTAATTGATCAATATGAAAGACATTTATTCAAGAGACAAAATAATATATTATTCAAAAGATCATAAATATAGAAGTGATATAATCATTTCCATGATTGCCTCTAGAGCATATCACTAACAGTGGTTGCCGAAAGGAAGTGGATGCTTGGGTGCTTTGATCCTGTAAGGACGCGAGCGAGGTCCTTGCTTTATTTTTTCCCCTTATAGCTTTCATTCTTCTCTTGATCTCTTTCTCACGTTCATGTAGCATCCTAAATAAAGTTGGGTGATGGATGTGTTGTACGTCTAATTGAATCTGTAGGATTAATATCGACAATCAGAGAGGGTGAATATTTTTAACTTTTTCTTTTAAGGTACGCAATCAATGAGGGTGAATGTTTTTTATTTTTTTTAAAGATATTCAAAATCTTCACACAAATGATTATGATAATCATCAAATTTAGATCACGCTAACTAGACAAAGCAAAACAAAGCTAGAAACAAAAACTAACAAAATCAGCATCATATAGCACAGGCCCGGTCAGACCGCCATTGAGCGGTCGATCTGACTACCGACCTCTAACTGGTTTGACAAGTAGGCCGGTCTGACCGTAGGCCTTGGGCCGATCTGACCGGTCACCTGTTCTCATATCTGAAAATATCTCGAGTCAAAAGCTTATATCTTAAGAACTTGCCCATTTCTTATCAATAACTTTCAAGTTTCACATAAGACTTGTTTAAGGCAGTAGAACCCTAAAATAATTAAGAATCACAAGGTTCTTGGGCTTGAGATTATCAAATTGAAGAGAATCAAATCTAGTTCACAAAAGCACCAAAACCCTAAAATTTAAATTATTTCATGATCATGAGGAACTAAGGCATGAGGTCTTTCAGATATATTCTCATATGTCCTATCAAGGTAATTTAAGAGATTGGATTATAACTCTTACGAACTTGAAATCACAAACATAGCTCAAGAACAAGAAAAATCAACAAAGGACGCAAATAAGAACATGATTGAGATAAAGTTTTGATCTATTTCAGTGGAGGATGGGGGTTTATATATTCATCGATAATTACAAAGTGTAGCTACAACACCACTCTTTTCTCTCAAATTCTCTCTTACAACTATAGAAGGAAACAAGGTGGTAGAGCAAAAACTAAAACCTATAATCATTAGATCTAATATATCCTCTCCTTCCCTCTAAATAACCAATAGCAATTATAATGGATCTAACCCATTAAGCCTACTGGAGAAATCCCTCAACCTCACTAACACAGGTTTTACATACTCGCACATGTGTCTCAAAGTTTTTGTAAGACTCAACCTGCTAACTCTTTTGTGATTGATAAACTTGTTAATTCCAGTTCTTCTTGACCTAAACCACTTCTTCTTTGTGCTTCTCCAAGCCACGATTTTAATCAAGGCACAAATCCAGTATTTGGCCAACTACCAAAATACCCTCAATGAGGTTTATGGGCACTTTTCCTTGACTTCATGTTCATCGTCACCTCAAAGTATCTCCATATACTTTAACACACAACTAGTAGTGCCCAATGACTAGTCGTCACGTCTTCATGCATTCGAATTCCATTGAACCATCTCTACGTGCATCAGGCTCATCACTTGACTCACCACATGTACCAACTCATGTCTTCACAATCCTTGTCTTCTCTGTGCTTTCCGCTTGAGCCACATAATCTTACCCAAACTTACATGACTGCTTGAACCTCAGCTCCCCTGCCTAGTCCCGGTCCATTGTCGTTGATCGCTAATGTTAACTAGGTCACCTATATATCAATCATCTCGAACATAAGTTTCATATACTTGACTCATGTTAGTCAAAATAATGTATAATGCAATGCAACACAACCAACCGATCTCAACTTCACCCAACCAATTTGCCACCAACCGGTCTCATGTTTGTTCTTCTCTTTATCTCTATCTCACGTTCATGTAGCATCCTAAATAAAGTTAGGTGATGGCCATGTTGTACGTCAAATTGAATTCGTAGGATCGATGCCAACAATCAGAGAGACTGAATGATTCCTAAATTTTTTTCCTTAAGGTATTCAAAATATTCACTCAAGTGACTACAATAGCCATCAAGTTTAAATCACACCAATTAGGCTAAGCAAATTAAATCTAGAGAAAGAACTAACAAAATTAGTAGCCTAATGCATAGGCCTAGTCAAACCGTCATCGTGGTGCCAGTCTGGCATCTAGCCTCTGACCAGTAGGCCAGCCTTACCATAGGTCTAGGGTCGGTCTAACTGGTCTCTTGTTCTTAGACCTAAGAACCTCTTGGGTCAAAAGCTCAAATCTTAAGAACTTGCTCAATTCTCATCAAACACTTCCAAGTTATGCATTGGACTTGTTTAAGACTGTAGGAACTTAAATTGATCAAAATCATAAGGTTCTTGGGTTTGCGTTCATCAAATTGAAGATGATCGAATCTAATTTAGAAGAACACCAAAAATTCTAAAACTTAAATTGCTTCTTGCTCGTCAGGATCTAAGATATGATGTCTTCTAGATATAATCTTATATGTCCTAGTTAAGTAATTTAAGCAAGAGATTAAGTTAGAACTCTCACAAACTCGAAATTACAAAGCTAACTCAAAAACAAGCAAAACTAAGCAAAAATGCAAAAAAAAACATGATTGTGATAAAACTTTTATCTATATCAGTGGAGGATAAGGTTTAAATACTCATGGATGATTAAAAGGTGCAACCACATATTCTTTCATCTCTCAAGTTTTCTCTCTTATAACCATAAAAGGAGACAAGATGGTAGAACAAAAACTAAAATCTACAATCCTTAGATCTACCGCTTCCTCTTCTTCCTCTAAATAACTAGTAAGAACCCTAATGGGTCCAACCCATTAAGCCTACCGGGAAAACCCATCAACACCGCTAACATAGGTTTTACATAGTCACCCATGCTTCTCAAAGTATTTACAAGACCCAAGCCGTTAATTCTTTAGCAATTGATCCAGCTGTCAAGTCCAACTCTCCTTTATCTAAAATACTTATCCTTTGCATGTCTCTAAGCCTCGGTTTTGATCAAGGCACAAATTCAGCATTTGGCCAACTATCAAATACTCTCAACGAAGCTTTCAGGTACATTCCTTTAACTCCCACTTCATCTTCATCTCAAAGCATCTCTACATATTTTGACACACAGCCCGTAGTGTCCAATAACTAGCCGTTACATCTTCACGCATTCAGACTCCTTTGAACCGTCATTATGTGCATTGGCCTCATCGCTTGACGCACTAACTTACTTCTTCACGATCCTTGTCTTCTTTGTGCTTCTTACTTAAGTCACGTAGCATCAGTCGAATTTACACGATCACTCGAACCTCGGTTCCCCCACTTAGTCTAGGTCAATTGCCATCGACTGCTAACATTTTTTAAGCCACCTGTATATTCAAAGATCAAACAACCATCTCGAGCAAAAGTTTTATATATTTGACTCATGGTAGTCAAAATCATGTATGATGCAATGCAATAAAACCAACACATGGCACCCTTGCTATGCATACACTTAATCTCCACAGATCCTAACTTAACCAAACCAATTCGCCAACAGCCAGATTGACCACCATTACTAGGCCGGTCAAATCGCTAGGGCTAATCTGACTTCTCACACCATGTCGGTCAGACCATCAACCATTAGTCGGTCTGTCCGCATAACTCCACCGAAAAACATGCTATTTGAAATTTTGGTTAATCTCTATCTAGTTTCAGCTTCAATTTCCACTTTCAATAGCAGCAAAGTGCAAAATCATCCTCAAACAAGCTTCCACAAGTGTTTGGTGCTCAATTTTCTAAAGACCCATGGGCGGTATGACCACTTGCCCCATGGCAGTTAGATCACCGACTATCAGCTAGTTATACCACCTAAACCCTAACAAAACAATCTGAAATCTAAATTTTTTGAAACTATTACAAATTTCAAATTTAACTCAACTAAAATATCAATTATTTATCACAAACATATGTAGACCTTTTTATATGGTCTCTCAAAATTGCCACCTCTTTGATGTTAGAGGTGAGCATTGGTGACAGATTTGGGAAAAATTCGATGTGCTACCGGTTTACTTGTCCCTCGATGAGAAGAAGAATTTTGGTACTACAGATTCTATATTATAGAAGGTGCCAGTTGATGTCGGAACTAATCTTGACTCATGCTAGTTGAAGTGCTCGAAATCATAGCCGAGTGCTTGAAGTCATGGAAGAGTGCTCAAGTCGAGTTGAGTACTGGCATCAGAATAAATCAAATCACTGTAGCACTCGTAAAAATATCGAGCAATCAAATCACCGTAGCACTCGTAAAAATATCGTAATGCACGTAAGTTATCAGAGCGAGGAGCAATCGTAAGCCGTAGGAGTCTGGACATGTCTCAACGAGACCAGGCTTATCGAGTAGTGCGCGATGTGCGCGAGTTGTGGAGTCGTGGTGTGAGGTGTGCGTAAGTCATGGAGTGGTGACCGGTAGAACTAGATCACAGAGTGTCTATTTATATTTGTTGTAATCAGTCTGTTAAGGCAAGAGGAGTGAATAACAGAGAAAAGAAAAAAACGACATAAGCTGTGTTACGCGTCGACAAATTCTTGTATTTCTTTATTGTGCATTGTCTTCCCCGTAAAGGTGTGTGTCCACGGGTAAACTACGTGTGTGATCCTGGTGTTGTGTTCCAACAATTGGTATCAGAGTCTGGTGAATGCCCAAAATTATGACAAGAAGAATAGAGATCGTCGATCCGGCGACGTCAGCATCGGCGAGCGCACCAACAAAGGAAAGTTTCACGATGACGCTTCACTATCCTGTACTCACAAGGAGCAACTACGCAACGTGGGTGATAAAGATGAATGTGTACATGAAGGCCCAAGATGTATGGGACGCCATCGAGATCGGCGATGCTGACACACGCAAGGACCAGATGGCATTGGCGGCCATCTACCAAGGTATCCCTGAAGATATGATCTTCCTGTTGGCTGAAAAAGAGACAACCAAAGCGGCGTGGGAGGTGTTGAAGACCATGCACATGGGAGCCGAGCGCGTGAAGGAAACTAAGGTACAGACCCTCAAATCCGAGTTTAAAGTACTACGCATGACGGAGTCAGAGTCGATCGACAACTTCGCCATCCGGTTGACAACAATTGTCAACAAAATCAGATGGCTCGGTGATAAGATAGAGGAGAGCTGCACGGTAAGAAAATTTCTTTGTGCAGTCCCTGCCAAATTTCTACCAGTAGTCTCCTCAATCGAGCAGTTTGGTGACCTCAAGACAATAACGATCGAAGAGTTGATCAGCCACTTGAAGACCCATGAAGAACGGTGGGTATCTCATGCTATAAGTGTAGGGAATCAGCACCTACTATTGACAAGGAGCGAGTAGGAGGCCCGATCCAAGAAGAGCAATAGCTTTGGCAAGAAGAAGAGCGCTTTTAACAAGATGAAGGTACACTGCTACAACTACCAGAAGTACAAACACTTTGCAAAGGAGTGCCACGAGCCGAAGAAGGAGATGGCTTTTCTTGCTCCAGTGGGTGCAGAGCACGAGCCAGCGCTGTTTTAAATCCAACAAGAAGTCTTCATCATTTATTTGTTGCATGTAGTTGAGTCCGTGTACGAGTATGAGTGCACAATTGCATTTTGAGTTATTTGGCACATTAGATGTGTTGCATATGTCATTTATTTGGTCATGCACGTAGGAGGTGTGTTACATACGTACGTATAATCGTGTCATGCTTGTGCACGTTGGTGTGTCAGTGCATGATGTATGTGTGTGTGAGTCCTTGTAATTGTGTCCAAGGTCTCAGTGTGTATGCTCTGATAAGAGTCTCGATCGCCGTCAAGTTGTATCATCAGTGAAAGACAATTAGGGCTGAGAAAGATGTCAAAGTCATTGGTAAGGTATGTCAATGACGGTGAAGAAGTGAAAGACGCTAGCAATTTGTGTCACTAGCGGTATGGTCAACAAGAAGAAAAAACTCCTTAGAGATGCGTCAGAAGATCGGATTTCATCTTATGAAGTTTAACAAGTCAACATTAGGGGGAGATTATTGGAACTAATCTTGACTCATGCTTGTCAAAGTGCTTGAAGTCATAGCCGAATGCTCGAAGTCGTGGCCGAGTGTTTAAAGTACTATAGTACTCGTAAAAGTACTGTAGCAGTTTTAAATCACTGTAGCACTCGTAAAAGTATTGTAGCACTCATAAAAATATTGTAGCAGTCTAAAATTACTGTAGCACTCATAAAAGTACTGTAGTAGTCGTAAGTTACTGTAGCAGGGAGCAGTGTCTTAATGAGACCGGGCTTTTCGGGTAGTGCGCGAGTTGTGGAGTCATGGTGTGAGGTGTGCGTAAGTCGTGGAGTCGTGGCCGGTAGAATCGGATCACAGGAGTGTTTATTTATATTCGTTGTAATCAGTTTATTAAGACAAGAGGAGTGAATAATAGAGGAAAAAAATGGCGTAAGTTGTGTTACGCATCAGTAAATTCTTGTATTTTTTTGTTGTGTATTATCTCCCCCATGAAGGTGTGTGCCTATGGGTAAACTGCATGTGTGATCCTGATGTTGTGTTCCAACAGTTGATACTAGTGCATAGCGCCAAATGCCTACAATGAAATGTTAATCGGAGAATGGCAGAGTAGAAGTTAAACTCTGAGCTCTCGAATACATGGAACTAAAGCCTATAAATTTCCATATATCACTACTCTGTTCCCTCCAATCTCATCAATTATCATTTGTGAATTGTAATACCCTTGCCCATTGGAGGCCTATATGTACAAGTTTTCTTACCTTAGTCCCACCTTGAAAGTATGCAAAAAAGTACCGCGAGCCGAAGAAGGAGATGGCTTTTCTTGCTCCAGTGAGTGCAGAGCACGAGCCAGCATTGCTTTAAATCCAACAAGAAGTCTTCATAATTTATTTGTTGCATATAGTTGAGTACGTGTACGAGTATGAGTGCACGATTGCATTTTTGAGTCATTTGGCACATTAGGTATGTTGCATATGTCATTTATTTGGTTGTGCACGTATGAGGTGTGTTACATACGTGCGTATAGTCATGTCATGCTTGTGCACGTAGATGTGTCAGTGCATGATGTATGTGTGTACGAGTCCTTATAGTTATGTCCAAAGTCTCATGTGTGTATGCTCTGATGAGAGTCTCCGTCGGTATCAAGTTGTGTCATCGGCGAAAGATAATTGGGGCTGAACAAGAAGTCAAAGTCATCGGTAAGGTGTGTCACCGACGGTAAAGAAGTGAAAGACGCCAGCAAGTTATGTCACTAGCAGTATGGTCAACAAGAAGAAGGCAAAACTCCTTAGAGATACGTTAGGAGATCGAACTTTGTCTTGTGAAGTTTAACAAGTCAAGATTAGGGGGATTGTTGGAACTAATCTTGACTCATGTTAGTCGAAGTGCTCGAAGTCGTGGCCAAGTGCTCGAAGTCGTGGCCAAGTGCTCGAAGTCGTAGCCAAGTGTTCGAAATCATGGCCGAGTGCTCGAAGTACTGTAGCACTCGTAAAAGTACTATAGCAGTCTGATATCATTGTAACTCTCGTAAAAGTATTGTAGCACTCATAAAAATGTTATAGCAGTCTAAAATCACTGCAGCACTCGTAAAAGTACTATAGCTGTCGTAAGTTACTGTAGCAGGGAGTAGTCATAAGTCGTGAGAGTCTGGACGTGGTCTCAACGAGACGGAGCTTTTCGGGTAGTGCGCGAGTTGTGGAGTCGTGGTGCGAGGTGTGCGTAAGTCGTGGAGTTATGACCGGTAAAATCGGATCACAGAGTGTGTATTTATATTCGTTGTAATCAGTCTGTTAAGGTAAGATGAGTGAATAACATAGAAAAGAAAAACGGTGTAAGCTGTGTTACGCATTGGTAAATTCTTGTATTTCTTTGTTGTGCATTGTCTTCTCCGTGAAAGTGTGTGTCCACAGATAAACTGCGTGTGTGATTCTGATGTTATGTTCTAACAGTTGATACTAGTGCATAGTGCCAAATGCCAACAATGCAATGTTAATCGGAGAATAGCAAAGTAGAAGTTAAACTCTGAGCTTTCGAATACATGGAACTAAAGCCTATAAGTATCCATACATCACTACTCTGTCCCCTCATATCTCATCAATTTCCATTTGTGAATTGTAATACCCATGCCCATTGGAAACCTATATGTACAAGTTTTCTTGTCTTAGTTCCACCTTGAAAGTATGTTGTCAGAGGAAATCTCGCATGAACCTTAGGGCCTATTCTTTTTTACTGCAGTTGATGGTTTTTAGCTGCGGCTGATGGCTTTTTAACTGTTTACGACAGAGATTGCGGAAATAGAGATACTCACTTGCGATTTTTGATGGTATAGATATTAGTTTTTTAACGTGTACTACAATTAACTTGTAGACCTTATCTTAAAAAAATACTCTGTTTAAAAATTAGTTACTATAGTAAAAATCAAAAACAACTTTTAGAAACCGCAAAAGAACATGACCTTAACCGCTGGGCGTGCAGATGACTCCGTATAGAACACGTGTCTTGTCCCTCCGGGAAATAAATTGATTGTCGTGAACTTCCTATGAAATTTCCGAGTTCCAAACATGCCCTGAACCATGTGATATGCCTATCAAGCTGTGGATGGAACGTCCAGGGCCGGTCCTGGGATTTTAGGGACCCGGGGCGAAACTAGAAATAGAGGCCCTAGTATAAATATCTAAATATAAATCTACATACACACACACACACATATATATATATATATATATTTAATTTTACCAATAAACACTTAAAATGTGTTATGTATTAAAGAAAAAAATCATAATAAAAGGAAGACTAATAATAACCTTCAACAAATATGAGTAATCCAACTATAAGAAAAAATAGTAGTACGCATCGAGTACTAATTATGAAACAGCTAATAATAAAACTTACATAGTTCCATAAAGTGCGATCTTCTGAATTTTTGTGACATCACTTAAACTTTGATTGTCCTCAACAAATATAGTTAGGCTACGTGGACTGCTCGACGACGTGCTTGGTGGTGCCTCACGGAACCCAGGAGGCCAAGGAGCCGCTTCCTTTTCTTCTGCATGAACAAGGAGCCGCCTGTCTGATTTTTCTAGTTGCTCGTCTCTTTCTTTTCTTCCGTCGGAACGAGCCTCCAGTGATCACGGCGCCAATCACCAAGTCTCGCCGAGGCCAAAGCACATGCATGCAACCTCTAATCCTCCATTAATTAGCAAGGAAGCCCACCGCGCTGCCGCTTATTTTTCTTCACGGAAAGCACCGAAGCACAGAGGAAAACGCCAGCCTTTTGTTTTACCCAAGCGTCACGTACATATGCATGCAAGTTGTTCCTTTTACCCAAACGTCACCAACAGTTCGGCTGGCCCTCAGGGTCACCAGCTCAGGCGGCGCCGCCCTAGACGAATGAGAAGACGAGAAGTCAAGCGGATGCGGTGCTCTGCTGCAGTGCTGCGTAATATTTTTTTTGTATGTGGGCCAACTGCGGTGACTAAAAGGCCCAAGATAAAATTTTAAAGTATATATATACTCTACATAGTATATAAAGGCCCCTAGATTTTGGGGGCCCGGAGCGACCGCCCCTGGGAACGTCCTCCCGGATGAACCTGAATCGACAACCCAATCAAATCAACTTCGCGAGGACAATTTATAGTGGACTCTGTGCAACCCATGTGCTTACCTTATGGAAATCTCTTCCTATTGTTAGACGTACGGCAATAATCACATCAAGTTGTCAAATGCATTCGGTATCTGTATGTATGAATTACGACGCCCTATGTGTCCTCGAATTTTTATCAAATTTAACACTATTTATAACTATAATTATAAAATTAATTATATATGAATCATATTGACAGAAATATCATTTTTATCGTTTGGTAGTTGAGTAGCAACGCTAGTAGGATGACACATGGCCCTTGCCGTCCCACTGACGAACGGCAGGTTACCTGTCACCCCATGGTCAGACGACAGAGGGCCTGTCGCTCCACGAGGAGATGGCAAATTAGCCAGCTTAAACATCAAGGAATGATGAAAATTACTAATAATGTTATGGTTCGTCTCTTTGTGGACTTGAAATAACATATGTACTAAAAGGTAATACATTAACATACATTTAATCATTCTACTATTTTTACTTAAAAACTTTAAATAATTTTGTTATTTTTTAACAGACCATTGAGGTCAGATATGTATTTTACCAATGTCAACCAACTTTTGTCTATGGTTTCACTCTTAGTTTTTTCAGTTTGCTGCAACTAACCAACATTATTATTGGGTTTCTTAATTTTGGTAAGTATTTCGATCATTACTTTTTTATCATAATACACTGTCATCGGTTATGTTAAAATATTGATGCTAAAAATTATCGAACATATTACTATTTAGCCCAATATTGTTTAAAAATTATACATTGTTATATGTATGTTAAAGTGGTGAACTCTGATCAATTTCGTTCTAGTTCCATCATTGTTCATAATAGTCGTAGCTAGACCGATTAGATCGGGTAAATCCTCCTAACAGTATCTCTAAAAACTAAAAAAACTTTAAAATCAAACGCAAATTTGAATAGAACTGGCACATTACACATCTCACATACGAGTGATCTCCACGTGATCAAACGCTTTTTCTGTGGTACCGCCGACCTACCAGGGTCCAAGGCGGCTTTGCATCATCGAACGGTATTTTCGGCGACTCGCAGCCAGGGAACGGGTCATCATCCACCTGAAGGAGCTGCATGTCGCAGGATAGGAGTACTGAAGCACACCCCTTTCATATTTCTACTGGGAACTGCTCTTTCTTTCTACAATGCTACAATGCGCAACTATCCCTCGCTATTCGAAAACAGCGACAGCCGAAAACCAGTGCCTGCTCATTGTCGTCCAGTTGAAAACAATGTGTCGGTGCTAGCCAGCTAGTCGTGATGAACTAAAGTTCATGCATTTCACAAATCAGGATGTCCACGAAGATTAAGCTAGTTTGTTCTAAAACATGCCTATGTATAGACTTGTAATGAAATCAAACACTAGAGGATGGGGGCGAATATGAACTTCATCATAAGCCATCTGCATATCCGATCGACGTGGCTATGTATGAATCATATTCATGGCCTATGGTGATGGGATCTTATACTTGCTATTGCCAACTTCCCCAAGGACACTGGCGTTGCTTGCTTCTCATGGTCGTTAATAGGACAGCTCATGGTGAAATCTATGCACTGCAAAAAGGTCCCCTCATGCAACCACCACACAGGGCAAGAAAATAACAGGTTCCAAGTTCTAAATGGAAAATCTATTCATCGAAGTACTAGAGTTAGCTAGGCCGGGCACACCATCCTTCCGAAGTTATAAAATATTGTTAAGTAAAAAATATAAAGATCGATAATAGCAAAAATTAAAATATAATTATTTATATTAAAGACACATATTAAATAATATAAAAAATAATTAAAAATATTAACGCGACGATGCTCCATGCCTTGAAAGTGAGATATAATGTCATCATACTTAAGTTGCAGAAAATATTCTTGCTTAAGAAATATAATCAAGCAATCATTCAAGTATTGCTCTTCCATTTTATTTCTTAGCTTATTCTTCATATAATTCATTGAAGAAAACATTCTCTAACACTAGCAGTTGCTACAGGAAAGCTTGTAAATAATTGCATAATTAAGATTCTTCTTTGTTTGAACAAGCATAATGGAAAGCTCAGAAAGGTAAGGTTATTCACTTTTATAAACCTTTCGTCTTTACGTATATCATCAATAAAGTGTGCAAGTTAAAATAAAAAATGCATCAATTTTGTGTTTGAGAAATCTTGAATGATAAAACTGAGTAAGCCTAACCCAGTTGTAGTTTGACCCTGTGACCACCTGTAATTTGACCAATGGTTTATCCATATGTTCTATGTAGCTCTTTCTAATTACAAGACAAGATGGATTTTAGCCTCATTTGGAACAATGAGAGAATCCTTAGAGGTGTTCGGAATGACGTTGGGTTATAATTTTTTTACTGTAGCTGGCTTATTTTTTACTGTAACTGAGTTGGTTTATTTGACATAATTAAATTAAAAAAAATAAAAAAAGAAAAAACATATTAACCCATCACGGACAATGTAAAGGAATACGAGAAAAAAAAGACAAAAAAACTTAAAAAATCTAAAAAAACTCAGAAAAAACGAAATTACTGAATAATGAAAAAAACAGAAATCAAAAGCTGAAGTTGACTGTAAGCTTAAATGAGTTGTGCCTTAAGGAATTGTGGAGGATACGAGCTTCTTCCTAAAATTTTGTTATAATACCAAGGTCCTTTTTGTTTCTCGTGAAATTCTTGGGTTCCAAATACGTACACATAACCCAAGTTTGGAAATGCTTCATGTAAAATTTCTATGTTCTCAAAGCCTAAGAATCTAAGTTTATATTTGAAATTTCTCTCGATTTTGAAGGAACTTGAACCCTAATCCAAATAACCAAGCCCAGCTAATTTGCCTCGTCTTTGCAATTGCACTGGCACTTTTTATCCGCAGTTCCCATCAAAGTGCATTGTATGCTAGTAAACACCCCTAAAACCTGTAAAACCTGCCCTTTTTACCCTTGCCCATAGACTGCACACACACCAATGCAAAGCCAAGCTGAATGAAAGCAAAGATCTCAGTCACACCCTGTCATCTGATCTTTCAATGCCCCCAGCAGATTCCTGACCCCACCTCCATTAATTTCCCTTTGCTCTCATTCTTTTGCCTCCACCACTTCCCCTTTGCACCACTAGGGCCGGCAAAAAAAAAACTTGTTTTGATTACAGGACTTAATGAATTTAAAATTAAAATAAATCTATTTTAAGTAAAAAAGTTAACAAGATTTAGCTTGGTAGTGGCTCGTTAGCTTAAATTTAAATAAATACTTAAATAATAAATAAAATAATTTTATAGCAAATTATATTATTTTTTAAAAAAATTTAATAATAACCGGTTAAACACGATAGCGTCGAACCCAACGCACCACCACTCCTCACTCCACACCTCTCTCACCAAGACCGAATAAACCAATGTTACTGTGTGCATGTGACCGACATCGATCGGATGGCTGCTGCTGCTGCAGTGCATTGCCGCTCCCATTGAGTCTACGGCGGGTCTACTATTCGCAAACAGCGACAGCCGAAAACTAGTGCCTGCTCGTTGTCGCCAGCTAGTCATGATGAACTAAAGTTCATGCATTTCACGAATCAGGATGTCCACGAAGATTAAGCTAGTTTGTTGTAAAACATGCCTATGTATAGACTTTATTGAAATCAAACACTAGAGGATGGGGCGAATATGAACTTCATCATAAGCCATCTGAATGTCCGATCGACGTGGCTATATATGGATCATATTCATGAGCTATGGTGATGGGATCTTATACTTGCTATTGCCAACTTCACTGAGGACACTGGCGTTGCTTGCTTCTCATGATCTTAGGGCGCGCTCAAGACAGCTTTGGTGTTCCACAGGCGTCC
The DNA here is from genome assembly GCA_036346265.1 of Melocanna baccifera. Lineage (NCBI taxonomy): Eukaryota > Viridiplantae > Streptophyta > Magnoliopsida > Poales > Poaceae > Melocanna > Melocanna baccifera. The sequence continues at coordinate 37,764,009 of CM070676.1, forward strand.
AAGATACTATAGCAGTTTTGGCTTTATTTTTTATAGGATTTTTGTATTTTATTTTTTTTCTATATTCCTTTGTATTATTCATGATACGTTAGTATACCATTTTTATTTTTACTTTTTTTAAATTTAACTATACCTAATAAACTAACTCAGCTACAGTAAAAAATAATTAATTATAATAAAATTTCAATCAAAAAAATCAGATCTATCAAATTTCAATCGAAAATCGGACCCATCGCTGTTCCGAAACTACCTTAATTGGACAGCTCATGGTGAAATCTATGCACTGCAAAAAGGTCCCCTCATGCAACTACCATACAGAGCAAAAAATAATAGGTTCCATGTTCCAACAGGAAAATTTCTTTATCAAAGCATTTCGTAGAGTAGCTAGGACGGGCACACCACCCTTCCCCCTCTGCATATAGAACCCAGTCTCGTCGTCAGCCACTGTCTCACCACTTCACCTCTCATGCGGTACTAGGACTGTAGACACCATGCGTCAGAGCAACGAGCCTCTCCTCCCTTCTCCCCCTCATACAAACGGCTACCCATGCAAAGTTCTCTCCGTCACACTACTCTCTCTAGCCACTCTGTTTTGCGTCGCCGCCTTCCTCGTCCTCAACCACACCTCACCGAACCTCTGCACCAAGTCCCCGGACCCTGCCTCGTGCCACGTCATCGTCGCCGATGCCGTCCTAGCGTCTCCGCACGCCCACACGAGCCGCCCGGCGGAAGTCCTCCGCGCCATCATCGCCAGGTCTCTTGACCAGCACGATGCGGCCGCCGCCGCGGTGGGCGGCATGCACCGGCGCGCCAGCCACCCGAGGCAGCGCGCGATGCTCGCGGACTGCGTCGAGTTGATGGGACTCGCGCGCGACCGTCTAGCCGACGCAGCGGGCGCCGCGGTAGCGGCGCCCGACGACGCGCGCACGTGGCTCAGCGCGGTGCTCACCGACCACGTGACATGCCTGGACGGCCTCGAGAACGGGCCGCTGCGCGACGCCGTGGGGGCGCACCTGGAGCCACTCAAGTCCCTCGCGAGCGCGTCGCTCGCCGTGCTCAACGCCGTCGGCTCGGGCACGGGCCCCGACGGCGCTCGGGACGTGCTCGCCGAGGTCGTGGACAAGTTCCCGTCGTGGGTGCCTGCGCGAGACCGTACGCTCTTAGCAGCAGCAGGTGCCGTTCAGGCGGACGTGGTGGTGGCCAAGGACGGAAGCGGCAAGTACAAGACGGTGAAGGAGGCGGTGGACGCTGCCCCGGACGGCGGCAAGAGCCGGTACGTGATCTACGTAAAGAAGGGGGTGTACAAGGAGAACCTCGAGGTGGGGAAGAAGAAGCGCGAGCTGATGATCGTCGGCGACGGCATGGACGCGACGGTGATCACCGGCAGCCGCAACGTGGTCGATGGCGCCACGACTTTTAACTCGGCCACCCTAGGTGATGCTCGCTAGCTCTGTCTTTGTCTCTCTTTGCTTTTTGAGATTCGCATACTTATTTCCACCCACTACGATTGCACAAACCGCATCTTACTATGTTCAATTCGGCTTTATTTTTTTTCCTTTCTATCCATCATGGACTTATCTAGTGGTTTCCAGTTAGGCCCGGGCATGTTAGTACGTAGCCGTGGCTTTGCGATGTTCTAGTGCCATGTTAGTAGGACGCGCCCGGATGGAGAATTCTCACCAACTATAAAAGCTTTCGTTGCTACTACTAGGCCGAGTTCTTGTCTTTTTAATGGCTTATAGGGGCGTTTGGAATAGTGATGGTTTTTGATTTTTGGTTGAAATTTTACTGTATCTAATTTATTTTTTTACTGTAGTTGAGTTATCTTTTTAGATATAATTAAATTTAAAAATAATAAAAGCGATATGTGAGTTTATCAATGCAAAAAAAATTCGAGGGTCGCCGTGGCTGAGTTAGCTTCTGCTACCATTCGGTTCTCCCAAGATAAGGATCTGAAGTCGTCGGCGTGGCTGCTCGGCTAAAAAACGACAGTCGTACATAACATAATGCGCATATTTAATTTCGCACATGCACGCACTGAAGTATGTGGTTGGAAGAAATCATGTGGATCGAACCATTAATATAGTGGCTTCCAGAGTCACACCTGCTGGGAATTGCTGGTTTCTGAGGGAAAGGAAACTCGCGGTTAAGAAACGAAAGCCGAGGAAAAACCGGACACCACTTCGTCCGTTCCACGCCTGTGTACTGCGCGCGCGCGTCCTATGCTGCGACGCGACACCAATTCGGTATTGAAAGTGAAATCCATATCCGTCACCTCCAGCTCCGGTCCGTGGTCAATAAAACCCTGTACGAGGAAAACGTGATGCTTCAACAAGAGAAGAGAACCAGCGAGGCGAGGTGTGCGTAGTTCACCTAGATAACGGGCCCTCTTTTTCCCCGCGGCTGTGACTTTTTGGAAATGGCTAATTTTTTTCTATATTTTTTAAGATAATAATAAATAATGAAAACACTAATGTAGATAGCTTAGAAAACTGTTTAGAGAAATGACTTCTTGTAATCATCTCATTTATTTTGGTTTCTAGAGAAACCAAAACCGATAAAAGCTAAAAAGAATAAGTCCGACACTTACTATATATATATATATATATATATCTTTACTATTATAAAAGAAGGAGTTGGTGGTTGCCGAAGCCTCCATCCAATCTGGACCGTCAGATCTTCCCTCCCCCTCCCGCCACCCGACCAACCCTAAAACCCTCCAACCACCGCCCCCCTCTTCCCCCTCCCGGCCTCCCCTCTTCCCCCTCCCCCCGCCGGCCCCTACCCTCCTCCCCATCGCTCCTCCCTCTATCCCCGCCGTCCCCTCCCCCTCCTGGCCTCCGGGTCATACTATCAAAGTGGTGCATACTATCAAAGTGCGTTGCACGGGCACATATTTGATAGTATGCACCACTTTTATTTGGTTTTCCGTTGCAACGTATGGGCACATAACTAGTATATATATATATATAAAGTAGTAGCGAGCATATCAACCTTTGCACGCGGCGACGGATGTATGATAGGGAGAAAACAGCGCGTCAAATCCAGATGCGGAGCCGGGAACAACCAGCACGAGCTGAGGGCGGCCGCTTGTTTTCATGAATGGCGACTGTAACAGAGCAGAAATTACAGCGCAAACGCGCGGCCTTACGGCAGTCTAATTTTAAGCGGTCAAAGCTGACAAGATAAATGTACACTTTTTTTGAGTTTGTTCGAGCACTTCCGAGTATTTTGCGAGAAATTTGTCTTCTCGATGCAAGAGACTAACCAAGAACGCTCGCTCACGATGTCTTCGATGGTGCAGCCGTGGCGGGCGACGGGATCATCCTACAGGACCTCAAGATCGAGAACACGGCGGGGCCCGAGAAGCACCAGGCGGTGGCCCTGCGCGTGAGCGCCGACCGCGCCGTCATCAACCGCTGCCGCGTGGACGCCTACCAGGACACCCTGTACGCTCACCAGCTCCGGCAGTTCTACCGCGACAGCGCCGTCTCTGGCACGGTCGACTTCGTCTTCGGCAACGCGGCGGCCGTGCTGCAGAACTGCGTGCTCACCGCGCGCCGGCCCATGCAGAGCCAGAAGAACGCGGTGACCGCGCAGGGCCGGGTCGACCCGAACCAGAACACGGGCACGTCCGTGCACAAGTGCCGCGTCGTGCCGGCGGCCGACCTGGCGCCCGTGGCCGCGGCGTTCCCGACGTTCCTGGGCCGGCCGTGGAAGGCGTACTCGCGGACGGTGTACATGAGGTCGTACCTGGACGCGCACGTTGACCCGAAGGGGTGGCTCGAGTGGGACGGGGACTTCGCGCTCGAGACGCTCTTCTACGGGGAGTACCAGAACGAGGGGCCCGGGGCCGGCACGGCCGGCCGCGTCAAGTGGCCCGGGTACCGCGTCATCACCGACCCGAGCGTCGCCTTGCAGTTCACCGTCGGGCAGTTCATCCAGGGCGCCAACTGGCTCAAGGGCACCGGTGTGGCCTACAACGAGGGGCTCTGATCATCTGTGGTTCCTCTTGACGGTGGTCTAGTCGGCGTGTACCGACCATCCACTCTCAAGTCTCAAGGGCAGTTCTGTCTATTGGCCGTTTGTTACCACGACATCCTAAATAAAAAGTGAGCTGTCATGTCACTTCTAATCTTGTACGGAACGCCACGCGAGCATGTTATCTGTTTTCTTTGGTATTATCTGTGCCCGTGGTATTAGCACATAGAAAGTGAGTTGAGTTATCTATATATCTACAGATAATTAGTTATATTAAAAAAAACCTCTTTTGTTTTGTAGGTCTAAAAAATCTCACAATGAATTTTAAATAAAAACAAAATTTATAGATTTTATTCCGCACCACTTATTTCAGTAGGTCAGATTATAATGGTGTAGATTAATCATATATATAAACAAGAAATTCTCTTATTAATCAAGAGAAAAAGAGAAGATCTAAGTCACCTATTTGGTGGGGTTAGATTATAATCCCCATAATAATCCTTATATCAGGAAAAAAACAAAATTTGTAGAATTCTTCATTAATTAAGAGAAAATAAGATCTACACCACTTATTTTAGTAGGAATCACATTATAACAGTGCAAACTAATGATACGTAAATAAGAAATTCTCTCATTAATTGAGAGAAAAAGAGTAGATCTACACCACTTATTTTACTGAAGTCAAATTATAATAATACGAATCAATCATATATACATATTACAATTGTATAACAGATACAACTATTTTTTGAATAATAAAGCTATATAACAAATATGATATATTACAATATCTATCCACGCAATTATGGAAAAAAATTCCGCTAGTTAGCAGCAGTGGTAAGTAAAATCCTATGGATAAGGCAAGTCGATCTGATTAGAAGGTGCGTGCATTTCAATTTTCAAGTTCGTTCGTGTGAAACGTGAACGAATAGGATTAGATTCAGGCGGCTGGGTGGTACATTTGATTGGTACGTGAGCAAAGGCCATTCCTTTTTTAGAGAGAACATAGCCCGTTTCTAGTCAGCTGATATTTCCTATGATATGGGCTGTTCAGTTGTGACTACTGAGACTAATGGGCTGCATTATCAATTTTTATACGCTGGAAATGCATTATAGCCGAAGTGTAAGTTTCTTGGCCATGCCATGCCTTCTGTACTAGGCTCAAGCTTGGCTGAAATTATAGGTCAAAACCTTAAACGTGGAATCGAGGCGTCCAGTCCTCAAGGACAACGTATGCGATGGAGACTAGGAGAGTTGGAGACCGTCTTGTTCTGTTTTTGCGGTAATGAACTACCAGACAAGCAGCGCACGGCGTCCTCTGATTTTTAGACTAGAGGTAAATTTTATTACCCGGCTTTAAGAAAGCCCAAGGACGGCTTTCTCTGATTGAGCAATCGACACTGTCAGACACCAGACTCGGATCTTGCACACTGCTCTGATCCAATCATGAATGATGAATCGAAATATAAGCCACAGACGAAAAATTAGCATGCTAGTTCCTGCTGCCATAAATGATTACATGTGTAGAACATGGGCTGTGCAAGAAGACTAGAATCGCTCAACGTGTAGGAGTACATGCTAAGAAACCTGTATATTTGTTTATATTGATGATATCATCATCACATGCTCCTCATTTAGAGCGACATATTGTCTTATACGAAAACTACAAAATGAGTTTGTTGTGAAGGACCTTGGGATTTGGGAAGCTACATTATTTTCTTGACATTGAGATTGTTCCAACTCAAGAAGGCATTGTCATGTTGCAAAGGAAATATATTATGGATCTTTTAAAAAAATTAACATGCGCATTGCAAGCCAGTTGTTACTCCCATGATGACATCAGATAAGTTATCAAGGGACTTAGGAACATTGCTGGTGTCTGAAGAAGCTTTAAGGTATAGAAGTCTTGTTGGAGCATTATAGTATCTCACGATGACACAACTAGACATTTTTTTTTTCTGTTAGTAGGGTAAGCCAATTTGTTCATGCACCTATAGATCAGCATATGGGTGCATTCAAGAGGATACTATGATATTTAAAGAAGTTAGGCCTAGTAATCAAGAAATCCACATCAACATTGATTAGTGGTTTCTCTGATGTAGATTGGGCTAGGTGTTTTAATGACAGACGTTCAACCAGAGGATATACAGTGTTCTTTGGAAGCAACCTAATATCATGAAGCTCAAGGAAGCAATCTAATATCTCTTGCTAAAACACATAATCAAAGTATAAGGCGCCGGCAAATGTTACAACAGACGTAACTTGGATTTAATCGCTGCTCTCAGAACTTGGTTTTGTTCAGTACAAACCTCTAGCCTTTGGTGTGATAATCTAGAAGCTACATATCTCTCCACAAATCCAGTTTTTCATACACAGACTAAACACATAGAAGTAGATTTTCATTTTATTCGTGAGAAAGTTGTTTTGAAGATGTTGGACATACGGTTTATATCGTCAGAAGATCAAATTGCAAATATCTTTACTAAACCATTGTCAACACGGCTATTTGTGAAAATTTGTCACAATTTTAACCTAAATTCACCTGATTAAGATTGAGGAAGGTTGTTAAGACTTAAGAAACCTGTATATTTGTAGAGTTATCTCTAACCACTTGTGATCAAATTGGCCTCTATATGTTTGGCGTAGAAGCCTGCAACTTCTCTGTAACTTGAACTTCTCTGTAACTTGTAACTTCTCTGTAACTTGTTGCCGTTCGGAACTGTTTCACGTCTGGTAACTCGGCTATATGTAAACACTGCTGCATCCTGGTTTTCAAGTTGCATGACTTCCTCTGAAACATTATATTTTCTGATAGTACAATCATACAAGAGCGATAACACAGACCTGAACTAGACAATGATCAGACAAGCAAACACTATGCCGATCTCAGACTAGCAATAAGGGGAGGGCACAACAATATTTGAATTCAGCGCAATCTCTGCCATACAGGATGAAAAGAGCAATTTCTGAACGAATATAACATAGTTACCAAGACTGAATTCAGCGCGTTGGACGGAACAGTGGCACGAAAGACGCTTTGACTTCCTCATCGTCCCACTCCAACCCATCCCACCACTCTCTTGTGCATTGTATTGCATTCAGCTCTGCAGCAGAGAGTTTCAGCTTCTTCAGACTTGGGCACTCAACAATCTTCAGGCTCTCTAGCGACGGGAACCTCAGCATGCATCTGCTGCTGCTCAGCGTCCTGAAGTTTGCCAGGCCATGGAGATACAGATCTTTGAGGTTAGGGAAGGGTGTGATGACTTTAAACATTCCGGCAGCTTGTTCACCACTGGTTGCCGCCGTTTCTTGTCCGTCATCGCTGGGAGTAATTAGCTCCTCCAGCCCATGGCAATACCAGATGAACAATGATGCTAGATTCTGGACACATCCGCCTCTGTAGATGATCTTTACCTTCTGCAGCCCTTGAAGGATGACATCGTGGAGGTTTGGAAGGATGGGCTGCTCGCCATCGACAGGTTCACGCCGGCTTTGCAGGATAACATTGAGAGGTAAGTTGCTACGATCAGTTTCTATGCTACCGTCAATGATTACCTCCGCTAAGTTGCTGCAGCTAGCAATCCACACTCTCTTCAGGCCTGTCATGTTCTTCCAGAGGTTACTTGAAGGAAGTTCTATCTTTGTCAAGCTGGCACATGTCTTTACCAGTAGATTTCTCGTGGAACCAGCAAGGCGGTATGACCGTGACAGCCTCTCCAGGGCCTCGAGTGATTGTATTGTGATATCAAGAGCCTTGAGCCTGCGCAGGCTCTCGAGCTCCTGAAAATCAACACCATTTCCATTTGCACCGACTTTCCAGTCTCCATAACTGAGATCCATGTACAATACTTGCAGCATTGTGAGGCTGCCTATAACACCACTTGGGATCATTTCCAGTGGCATATGTGAGAGAAGCAGGAATCGCAGAGTCACCAGTGCCCCTAGCTCCCTTGGCAATGATTTGATGTTTGTGTTATACAAATCAAGGTACTGCAACTCAACTAATGCACTGATCCCTGAAGGTAATTCACTGATAGAAGTATGTGAGAGATCTAACACCCTGAGAGATGGCATAAATTGGAAGAAGCCGTCACATATCTTGTCCAATGCAGGGTTACCTTGTAGCATCAACGTCTTCAGCAAAGGGCAATTAGGCCTCTCATACAGCTCAAGAATGTTGTTCCGCATGAAAGAAATCCGCTCAGCATCACTCCACTTCTCTGCACCCGGTGCCTCCTTCAGCCCAACTCCGGCACGGACAAGCCATTTGGTCTCTTTTGTGCCAAACTCTGATGCTATCCATAGAGCCATGGCACGGGCCATGGGATGCATACTGATATGATTCTCGTCTTCACCTCTCTCCAGCAAAGAGGCAATCTTGAGATCACCAAGAAGGTCATGCCCCTTGTTGTATATCTCATCCATCTCAGTGTACAAGTCATCTATGAAACCTTCACCAATGCAGTAGCCTATGATCCAATCCTTGGAAATGGAGAACTCCTCTGGGAATAGCGAGCAATACAGTAGGCAGAGCCTTAGTTTGTCACTGGGCAAGTTATCGTAGCTGTTCTTGAGAGGCACAAGAACGTCCATCTCCATGCCAAGAAGCTGCCATGGGGCAATCTTTAGCACAGTGATGGCGTGCTTCCACTCTTTTGCGGTGCGCTTGCTGGCCATCGCCCTGCCTACAGTGATAAGCGCAAGGGGCAGCCCACCACACTTCATGGTCAGCGCCTTCGCGTGGTGTCGAATCTCCGGGCTAGTATGCATCAGGTGCTCACCGACCTTCTCGCAGAAGAGCTCCCACGCAGGCTCCCATGGCAGGCACTCCATCTTGAGCTTGCGGCGAACGTCCATTCGGTCGCACACGTCCTCGATCCTCGTCGCCAAGATGATCTTGCTCTTGGAGTTGTGCTTCGGCACTGGGATGCCGAGCATCCGGAAGTTGAGTGGCTCCCATAGGTCGTCCAGCATCAGCACAAAATTCATTTTGGTGAGCACCCTGTAGAGCACCCCCGCACGATCCTTGGGCGTCCTGTTCTCCCACGACACACCGAGCCGGTCGCCGATGATCTTCTGGATGTCGTCCAGATTGAACTCCTTGCCGACTTCGATGTAAATGGCAACATTGATGTCATGCGAGTTGATGAGGAACTCGTTGTTGAACTTGTTCAGCAGCGCGGTCTTGCCGACCCCGGCCATGCCGTAGATGCCGACGACGCCCACGTCACCGCCCCGGACGGACGCGTGGAGCTCCTCGAGCAGCGCGTCCATGCCGACGACGGGCGCGCTGGGCATCTCCTCGAAGCGGACCTGCACGAGCTCGTCGGCGACCTTGTGGAAGGCGCCCTTCTCCTTGAGGCTGGCGGCCTCGGAGAGCGTCTCGTCGGCCTTCTGGCTGAGGCGGTAGGTGGCTCTGACGCCGGGCGCCTGGTCGGGTGGGAGGTGCAGGCGCGCCTGGTACTCGTCGTCGATCCGGGCGGCGGCTTCCTCGAGCTTGGCGACGCACTCGAGCCACCACTTGACCTGGCTGGTGGCCTCCATTCCCTGGCGCTCGGCGGCGTCCACCATGCGCTTGACGTCATCGCGCTTGCTCTTGAGCTCGTCCATCTCCTGGCCCAGCTCCTCGATGTAGTCGCCGCAGGACATGACGTACCCGAACGTCCGGGTGAAGTAGTCCTTGAGCGGCCGGAACACCGTGTCCATGATGGACGCCACGAACTCCATCTCCGCGAACCAAAAGCCTCGATCTTCACCAAGAAAGGTCTGATCTTTGACGGCGTGAAAGGCCAAGAGCCTAATTTGGGGACGAATTGAAGGATCCGGGAGCCGATGGGAGGGGAACTGAAGCCGAATGGGGGCTAATTTCTGAACTGGATGCGCATAGGATCCGCAGAGCGAAGGAGTCCAACAAGATGAAACTGGTGGTTCGCATCAGCAGGGGATTCTGGGGAACTCAGAAGGAACGGACGAATTGGTTGGAGTTTTTGGTAGCTAGGTTTCTGAGCTCAGAGGGGGAAGAAATCAAGAAATGCGAACCCGCGATGCGGAAGAAGATGGCCGCGCTGACACAAGCGAAGACTTCGAGTTCGGCTAAGCACAGCGCGAATTCGGATTAACGCGAGGGAGGTGGACTAGGAGGTGAGTGGACCGGTCGTGGCGGGCTAGACTTCGCCACGGTCTCATTGGCGCCCCGGCGAGTTGTTTATCTCAGGCTTTTGTCCTGGCGGTAGAGAATAAGGCCCTCTTTCTTGCGTGTGTACACCGGAGCACAGTGAAATGCAACAGCTGGCTGCTCAAAACTAGACTTCTGTTGGACAACGATCGATAACTTTTTGGCCATTTTTTGTTATTTTTTTGAGACGGTGGTAGTAGAAATGCTAACGTAGACGGTGTACATGCTGGTAGACTCAAGAAACCATTTAGAAAAGCTGTTCCGTTTGTTTTAGTTTTGAAAGAAGTAGACCAATGGTTATGTTCTTTTGAGTTATGGTTTATACCTTTTAACTGTATGTTTTGATATAATGGAGTTGTTAATATAGATGATATATATAATTTTAGATTTTAGAAACCGTTTCGATGAACCCGTGCCAAGAAGTACGTTTGGACTGCTTCACTCGTGAGTGCTTGTAACCCTGCGGCTGAGAACAGTGTGGCCAGAAATAATGGCCCAATTGAGCTGAAGAAAGGCTAGTCCTGTCCGGCCCAACCGAACATTGTGATACAAGTGGGGCGAGTCGATCGAGATGATATGATGAAAATTTGGACAGTCCAGGTACGGCCGAAGAAAGAGCCTGACAGCAGTAGTACCAATTAGGCTGTAAACAACCGGCCCACCACGTAATGTTTGAGGCCCATCACGCAAACCCATGCCCTGTACTATCGGGAATTTGGGCTACACCAGCCGAGACCCACTTCATATGAACTGGCTCGCAAGGCATGAATATTCGTCGACATGTAGGAAGCAAAGTATAGCTTCGAAAAGCACGTAGGGCAGCAGAACAAAAGCGAAAAGGAAAGCTAGAACTAAAAATTCATGTGAAGCAGCATGACACGTCCAGAGCATAGAGCGCGCAAATATACCTCTTCTCGGCGGGCACGTTCCCTAGCTTTTACGAAAAGAACCGTTTTCTACGAGCGCTCTGCACACGTATATAACCTTCGCGATCGATCGATCGATCAGGCCAGCCCAAACCGCCTCGATCGTCCAGCAGTAGCGAGCACCCAGCGACCAAGCCGAAACACCACCGTCTAGCACGCGCGCATCTTCTCGCCGCGCGCGGCGCGATGGCACACGGGAAATGTTGCCTGGCTTTGGCGTGCCTGGTGGCGTCGGTGTCCACCGCGTCCGCGTTCGTGTTCAAGGTCGGAGGCACGGGCGAGTGGCGCGTGCCGGGCGAGCCCAACGCCAGCGGCAACGGCAGTTCGTACAGCCGGTGGGCGGAGCGCACCCGGTTTCGCGTCGGTGACGCCATAGGTATCCATGTTCTTGTTCAGAGTGTAGTACCCATGCTAGATCTGCAAGGGGCCAAGAACATGTACATCATGCGAATTCACATCGCAGTTCGTCACATAGCGATCGAGGCTAGGATATGCATCGAACTGCATGCACATTTCAGTGCGCTCGTACTTTAGTTTCCTTTTTAGTAATAACGATTAGGCTCATTGATAATCGGATCACCTTCTAATTAATCAGTTGCGTGCGTGCATGCAGCGTTCTCTTACCAACGCAGCAACGACTCGGTGCTGCTCGTCGACAAGAAGTCGTACGACGCCTGCGACGTGAGCTCGCCGATCGACACCTTCGCCGACGGCAACACGGTGTTCACCTTCGCCCGGTCCGGGCCCTTCTACTTCATCAGCGGCAACAAGGACAACTGCAACCGCAACGAGAAGCTGGTCGTCGTCGTCATGGCGGAGCGCGCCGCCAACGGCACCTCCACGGCGCTGCCGCCGTCGCCTAACAGCAGCCCGTTCTCGCCGCCGTCCCCGCCGCCTCCCTTGGGCATCGAGATCTCGCCCACGGCGAACCCACCGCCGAATGCCGCGGCCCCGAAGGCAGCAGGCATTGCCGGCACCGCCGCGATTGCCATTGGGGCGCTGTTCTACGCTCTTGTTTGATCGGTTTTTGTCGAAATGATCGTATATACTCATGTGGATCGAGCGTAACACGGCTGCTTAGTATCCTTACCGAAATTGATGTATCGATTGGCGCCATTAAGTTTGTTCTTAATCTGTCGTATAATAATGCATGAAGTGTAGCTGGACTGTTACTATCGATCAATGTGACGTAACTGTTGTACTTATTTTTCGTGAGAAACTATTGATCAATGGTATTTCATCAACTCTGGTGACTTCAATTTTAGAATCAGCTCCAGTTTTAATGTAAGGGTGTTTTGCCATTTCTGGTGGTCATTCCTGCTTTCACTTTTCCACACTACAAGGGAGCACCCACTTGTGAGTTGATTACTACAGTCCATACTTATTGTCCATATGAACTATTTTAGGCAGGAAGCTCGATAACAGAAGCTCATTTTCCATGTAACAGTAAGCGGGAAGTGAAAGGATTAAACAAATAGTTAAATGGACCAAATGAACAAAAACCTGTCGGGGCATTTCATATTGTTTATCACCACACAAAACTACGCATTCCATGAGAAAGTATTTCAGGAGAAAGTTGTTATTAACTCATTTAAGAATCTTACATGGGTTTGGAGGTTAGAATAGACCAATTAAAAAAACTAGTCAGCCTATAAATTAAAACATCTATTCCTAGAAATAAAATAAGAGAACAAAAGGGCCTAATTTTCCTAACCTTGTTACATACTTATCACAATCACACATCTCCTACACTTGTTCATGTCGAAGGTTCTTTGCTTGCTAGAGCTTCCAAAAGGAGATTGGAATGTCATCTCACACAAATCTGTGTCATTAAATTCAGCCATGATAGGATGCAATGTTATGCATTAAGACCAGCCCAGTTCTTGAATGCAATCAGAGCTACCATTTTCCTAAAGTTCCGCTTCTCAGCTTTGCCACTTTCAGTTTCTTGTGGGTTTCCATGAATGCTTGTTTGTGCCTCCACTTATCCACAAATATTTTCAACTCTTGTGCCTTCTCAATAACCTGCATTGCCATATAAAGAAAATCCACCCTTGACCAAAGCATACAGAAAGGCATCGATCAACTCATGGATGAAATCAGCCCCCTTCCTCCTCACTTCAGTCCATAGAATGAGCACACTAAAATACTTCTCGGCAGAGAGATACCCATTGATAAGTGAAAGGTATGTCTGATTATTTCTTTCAAATCTCAGGAATACCATCCTTCGGTCTGTCCTTCGAGCGTCCTCTAACCTCCCAACCTTGCAAAAGGCATGCATTATTGAGTTCCAATCGTGTGTAGCAATCTCTATCCTCGGGTCATCAACCACTAAGTCCAAGAATGATGCCATGAGCTCAGACCGGTTGTTCTCTGTCAAGCCTGTCATTATAGTAAGATAACCTGTCCTAAGGTTTGGTAGCCTCGCCCCCCCTCATCTCCATGAAAAGAGCAAATGCGGACTGGAAACCATGGGCTGCCATGGAAGCATCGATAAGAGCATCATAACTGCCAGCATCAAGCTGTAGCCCTGCTGCACTAATCTCCGCCACAAGCTGTGCGGCCTCTGCAGTCTTTTGCTCCTTGCAATATTCAAGATTGAGGAGTATACACCAAGCCCCAAAGAGGCTCCTTGAGCAGACATTTCATTGAGTATGTTATGAGCCTTGTTCAATAGGCCACGCTCAACACAAGCATTGACAATCCCAAACACAACAGAATCGTCAACTACCAGCGATTGCTGCGTCAACTCAATCTCCTGTGCTTGGATGATCAATTGAGCTAATTCCCTGATCCTTCCATGATCAATAAAGCACTGTGCAACCTCAGTATAGCTTTCCTTATCAAATGCATTGCCATCCCCAACTCTTCTCTCCTCCACCGCATGAAGAATGATCGATGAAACTGACTCAAAGCTGCAGCATTTCAAATACCCACTGACCAAATTCTTGAAAAATACCTTCTTGGTGAAGCCCAGAGCATCCAGCAAGTTATCGAGCTCATCAACCCTGCTTGGAACACCCCTCCAAGCATATAAGAACGCAAGGCATCCAAAGCTCTCCACGTCTGGCGACACCCCAACAGCTGACATAAACTCCAAGACCCTCTCAGCATCTGTGACTGAGCCGAGCCGGCTGCAGCATCCATCAAGAACAGAATTGCAAGCGGCGCGGTCAGGCCGCATCACCACTATCGCAGGCGGTGACTTCTCCTCCACCACGAGCTTGCAGGCTTCGTCGAACACCTTCAAGAAGGCCGCAAAGGCACCTGTGTCAGTGCGGGTGAGCTCTATCCGTGGAAGGCCCCAGGCGGAGAAAGCCGGAAGGCGGCGCCCGCAGCGGAGGAGAGAGCGCGCGAGGGCCAGCGCCCGGGCAGCGGAGCCCGCTGCGGCGAGGTGGGACACGAGCGCCGCGGCGGCGGGAGGCGAGGGCGAGAGGGAGGCGGCCGCCAGGGACTTGAACGTGAGCCACGCGTCATCCTAGCGGTCCTCGGCGACGGCAGCGGTGGCGGCGGCAGAGGTAGTGCCTTGGGGGCGGGGTCCGGGGCGGGAGGTGGCGGCGGCGGTTGGGTTTTGGGGCGGTGCGAAGATGGAAGGCTGGAGAAAGGAGTAGACGGTGGGGATCTCTTGGGGTCCGGAGGCGGATAAGGGCCTTGCGTTTAGGGGCAGAGGCAGGCGGCGCCGGAGGCGGAGGAGACCACGCATCGGCGGAGAGGTTTTGCCGGTAAGATGTTCGAGCGTTTGATGACGAAGCGAGGGAAGTCGCAGTTCGCGTGGGGTGCAGGGGTGGGTGCCAGGGGATTTTACAAGAAAACGCCCCTTGGAAGTCAGCTTTGCAGAAGCACCCCCCGAGTTGGATCGCACATTTTATTCGCGATTCGAATTCGGTTTCACGTGAACCGTCAGATCAGAAATGCGCGATCCAAATTAGCGCAGAGCAGAGGTGGCAGTGTGTTTTTTCTAAAAAGACCCTTTAGATAAGATATACTCTGTATCATACCTGTCTCCCCATCTCCACCTTCCCTTCCCATGCGCGTGATGAGGGGAGGAGATGCAATGGCGGCGGCCACTACAGCGGCGAGCGTACGTACCAAGATGAAGGCGTCACGGGCGGCCATGGAGGGAATGTCGGCGCAGGATGCCGTCGACTGGAAGGCCTCCTTCAACCAGTGGTGGACATAGGATTTGAGTAATGGGGTGCAAAATTGCCAACTTGAGCAATCACATGCCCGCCGTGACGTCAACTCGCCGAGCAGCCCGAGCTAAGAGGGTGATCGTTTCGGCTTTTTTCGGTTTCAGCTTCTAGCTTCAGCTTTTTTTTCACTATTCACTACACTATCCACTAACTCAGCTACAGTGTTTTTTCAGCTAGCTACAGTGTTTTTTCAGCCAAAAGCCATCGCTATTCCGATCACCCCCTAAGTGTGCGCATCTGTGCCCTGCACGGTGCGCTGCTGTGACCTGGGGCTAGGGTACTAAGCAGCTGAAACTAGCCCCGACGGACCGACTGGTCTGTGAATAAATGGCTAGGATTTTTTTTCAATGGGCTAGACCAATGGTAATGGATCAATCGGCATCAATGGGACATGGCCACATGAGGCATAAGGAAGACATTTTTGGGCTAAAATCAAAGGAGTGCAAATAAAATATATGTATACCTTTTATATATATTTGTTTTTCTTCTAAAAATTTGGGTGCAGCTGCACCCAGCATTGTATTCATTGTTTCTCGTTCCTCTCTGATGCGTGCCGCCTCCATTTCCTCCCTCTTCTCAACATCTTCAGAAGTAAAATTTATCTTCTTCAAGTGATCCCATGTTCTACCAGCGTGTTTACCAGCCAATCCGTTTCATCATTATCTTTCGAACATTGGACTGTGAGGCTGTGAGCATGGCAAAGCCGTGGACAATGGAAGCTCATTCTATCAATTGTCGATCCATCTGTTTCTGACCTTGTTCTTCCTCCATCAGCCTAAAAGCTGTAAATGAAACAAACAAGTATAACACGTTGGTTTGCATGTAGTGTACGGTGCACCTTGTTTTGGTGAAAGCTGGAAGAACCGCTGCACAACACAGCAGTCATCAGCTAAACACCATTCACCGAATTGCAGAGTTAAAAGGTTCTGGAACGCTGGGCATTTTGCCACTTCGTTTCTCAACGTAACCTTGTGGTGCAAATTGCAGTGTGTGCGCGAGCCAAAACTAGTTAAAAATTCTGAACTAAGAACGATATTAGACTAATGGGAAACAGAACTGTTATACCTAAAAAGGCTACATCGTATCGTAGAAATTGCGTCGCTCAAGACGAATGCAGAACTTTTCTTAGGCCACAGCCATTATTGTGAATGATCTAAGGAGGGAGTGTGGGGTAACTCATGTAACCATTCTCCTATCCATAGTCATTTTAAAATGGATATCAAATACACACATGCGCTCAAAGGGGACCGTAAGGTGGTCTTTTAGCATCTGAACACGCAGCAGCACAAATTGGGACAATATTTAACATACAGTAACACAATTAGAGGTAAACATTTTACATGAAGTAACACGGCTGTTTCTCAAACAAGCGGCGAACTAAACACATTGAAACATGAGTCATATCGTTGCAATGCTCTCACCATAATGAAGTATGTTCTTCAGAACGATACAATTAATAGCCCAGGCACACAAATCAGTCAATGCAACACACTACGAGGCCAAAATTGCAGCTATATGATGTGACCAAAACCCATTTAATACCTTTCTGCCAACCTAGCAGATACAGCCCTTAGCTTAGAATAGACTTTGCCGGCAGGAGAACCTAAGATAAGACTACAAAGTGAATCCCGGGCAACCTTGATGTTAACAAAGGATCCAAGTATGTGGATCTTCGTATCAGCGATAACTATGCGGGTTCTGGTAGAGTTCTCAATGGCATATTTGGTCTTTCCTCCTTTCCCTGATAGGCGGCCAATAGCACGTGACAGATGCTCCCCTCGGAGTGTCTTCACGTCCTTGATCTCAAAGGAATCCACATAAAGGTCATCAAGACGAAGCAAGGCAACAGCATCCGCAATGTCAAATCCAAGCATAAAAGCATGCACAAAGTCCGCACATTTCTGAAGGTTGCTCACATCTGGTGTGTCTTGCCTTGTCTTCAGCTCCACCCTTCTTGCCTGGGATAGACAAAACAGAGTCATGGGTTTGCTTGATTGGAGACAGCTTAATCGTTCAACATTTGAGAGAGATGAATATGACAAGATTTTTTTTGGGAAGCAAAATCACGCAAGCATTGATAATACTTATTGCCTAATACAAAAAACATGGGGGAAAATGCAGGTATCCATTTGAGCTAGCGGCTAACAATCACAACTCACAAGGCAAAGGGCAAACCAATGAGTCATGTACATCTACGAAACCAAATGATGGCTGGGTGTTTGTAGACACAAAACTAGTTATTCATGTGATTGCTCAGGTGGCAATTTAGCAGTTGAAAGCTTTCATCACGTCATTTTTTTTGTGTAGATGTCACAATTCTGAACTTTACAGAAGTAGGTCAAGTGTTCAATTATTAGAACTATTTTGCGTCACTTGCTTTAGCATACTGAATTGATAAATTCTATGCAAATAATCAGATGTTCGGCGAACTTGAATCAATTAGTAATGCTAAACTAGATCCTGTTAGCATTCCTGGTTTTAATGCATATTCCTAACCTTTTATCCAACCGACTAGATCTTTGGCAAATTCTGTCTTCAACCCCCGCACTGTCAATCATGATGCATCCACGAAAGACTTGACGATTCGGAGGTTGCCCCTCGCATGGAATAGCCCTCTAATCAACACGAACGGCTGCCCAATTGACAGCAGATGCCTTACTCTTACTATTCAGGGTTTGCAACGGCATACCCATAATACTTTTGAGCTCCTCACATAAAAATAATAAGTGTACAACCAAGAGGAATTTGAGCCTGTGTTACCTACCTTAAGGTTCATGCGGATGTCGACCTTCATGTGCTCGTAGACGGGGGTGTAGATATCCATCCACGCCTTCTTCAGCGGCGCGAAGCGGTGCTGCGGCACCGGCACCTTCCGGAACTGGGGCCTCCCGCCGCTCATCTCGCTCGGCATCAGCGCGTCGAACCGCGGCTTCTCCACGCCGCCCGCCTCCATCGTGCCGGAGGATGAATCTCCCGCCGCGGCGCTCGTGGTCCTGTCGACCTCCATGCTGTGGCTGTGGCTGCGGCGGAGGCGGGAAGGGGTAGTCTCTTGGCTCCCGAGGTGGGCTAGGGTTCGGGGATTGGGGAGGAGAGTGAACAAGTGAACGATGTTTATAGGCCTCAAGCTAGTGGGCCGGATAAATGCTAATGCAGGCAAGCCCAATTATATGATGGGCTGATTAAGAACAATCAAATTTCGGCCGTTCTGCCTTTTATTTTCTACATAAATTGACACCAGAAGGATACGTGGAGCAAATACGTATGGTTCAAGTCAAAATGCTAAAAAAGTTCAAAGAAAAAATAAACAATGCCAAAAAATATAATTGCTGGCAAGTGGCAACCAAGCAATTACAAAGATAACAGGTCAAGATGTATCGGCAAAACAACGAGGCCAACCAAATGTGGAGCAAATGCACTACGATGCTCAAACCGAAACGCTGCAAATGGTCATGGCATACAGATATACCTGTTGCTCAATAATCCAGCAGTCAAGAGCACACTAAATAGACTACTTTGTAACAGAGTCACCAACAACGTCTCACAGCATAGTACAAGGGGAGATCCAAGATGGATAATGGTTTCATGCAGTGCAGAAGGGTGGATAATGGTTGTAGAAACAGTAGGCATCCTGCAGGGCTCTAGAAATCATCACCATTTTAGTCACTCTCCCCCATGGCAAAATCATCGGTGAATTCATCGTCAGTCACTCTCCCCCTCTGCCCATTCCGGTTTTCCTTCACCATCTTCTCAAAAATGATAAGCTCATCCTCCATTTCCTCTCTGGTGCGTGCCCTCTCCATTAAGTCCCTCCTTTTGACATCTTCATCAAAATCAACATTTAACTTCTCCAAGCCGGTCCCTTTCTCTACCAGAATCTTCACCAGATTATCAATTCCATCATCATCCTTTGAACATTTGTTTGTGCTCCCTTTGCCTCTCTCTGAAGAAAGAGATAGTAGAGGAAATAAAGAAAAAGGTACATCTTAGCGAAAATTTCCCAGAGCAAGGAACTGATTTTGCACGCAGCTTACCTTTATATGCATTGAGGTGAGTTCTTCTAGTCTCGGTGAAAGCTGGAGGAAGCGAAGCGCAACGTAGAAGTCATCACTCAAACACCAGTCACCAACTTCAAGAGTCACAAGCTAATGGAACAACATCCTGAAATCATTGATATTAGATTTTTCGCATTCACATCGTTTGAGCAGCAAGAATAAAACAAAAAATAATGCCCATTTAATTAATCTAAACATCCTAGCTAAATTCCAACCTACATGTAGGACCCAATGGTGATAGAGTGGAGGTCAATAGTGCCTTCTTAAAATTTTTCCCCAAATATTCAAGATTTTATTCTCACACAACTACAGAGTTATAAATAGAATTTTTATCCAAAACTCAAGCCAAATAGCTCAAATACACTAAACCTCGAAGCAACCACTTTTCGGTAGTCTAACCGCTGTAGAAATGACAGTCTGACCGGTCCCGGATGGTCTGACTGATGCATCAATAACTGTCTGACCGCTGCTACAGTAAAATCAGGCATGTAAATAGTGTTTTTTTTGCCCAATTTCAAATCCAAAAATCAATGAAACTTTTAATCCGTAGATTCAAATGATATGAAATTTTACAGGGATCTTCTTTAGGCTATCAAGAACCTATTCTAATAAACAATCATAAAAATCATTACCAGATGGTGGCGCCCCCACCTGAGGAGGCCGAACTTGCCGCCGAAGAGCAAGGAAGGAGATCCGATGTTCTCACAAGAAAGAGGAGAAGGGGATGAGGTGAATGCATCGGCCAGATTTGAGATCAAAGCCAAACCGACTGCCTCCCTCTCATCTCTTATCTCCCTCTCTCTTACATATGGGCCTCACGATCGATTTCATTTTTCTTTTCCCAAAAATGAGAAAATTACATAATGGCCCAACAATCTCCACCAATTTACCTTATTTGTGACATATTAATCTTCCTGAAAAACAATGTTTGATATACAACAGTTTGACAGAGGGTACCTTGCAGGTTTGAACCCAACGCCTAGTAGCAAAAATTACAACTCTGCACATACAAGAGAGGATTAAGCCTTGTTCCAATGTCTTGGTGTGAGAGCTTATAGTATGCCATCCAATTACTCTTTTCAGCTACTTATAACGTGGCCGAGTATGAAGGTTTGTTGGCTAGCATATGAGTCGCTAAAGTGCTTGGAATTCGTCAACTACTCGTGAGAGGAGACTCTCAATTAGTCATGAATCAGGTCAGCAAAGAGTATTAATACTCAAGTTCTACCATGTCTCAATATTTGTCGAAATTCACAAGCTAGAAAAGCACTTTTTTGGTCTCAAGTTAGAGTATATCCCTCGAAGGGATAACTTTCTCACAGACCAGTTGGCTCGAATAGCTTCATCCCGATCATAAGTACCATCAGGAGTCTTCTTAGAGCAACTCTAGAAGTTGTCTTTGGTCAAACGACTAGAGATAACTCCTAATGAGATAGTGTCCATTGAGTACGAAGATACCTAGATGTCACCGATCTAAGAGTATTTTCAGAAGGGTTCCATACCTGAGGACGATCTCAAAACAAAGCGTTTGTCCCGCAAAGCCAAGATGTATACCTTGATCGAAGGGGTACTCTATAAGCGTAGTACTCAAGGTGTTCTCATGTGATGTATATTGCAGAAAGAGGAATTGCGACTCCTTAATCACATATATGGAGGCATATGTGGTGTGCATATTTTCTACAGAACGCTGGTCAATAGGGCCTTTCAATAAGGTTTCTATTGACCAACAACCCTCAATGACGCCAACTAGTTTAGACTCTTCAAACAATTACTCTTTCATGGCCTTTTGCGACCTGGGGTTTAGACATCCTAGGACTATTTTCGTGAGTGCCAGAGGGCTTTGAATTTCTTTTTGTGGCTATTGATCGTTCACAAAATAGATAGAGGCCATACCGATGACCAGAATAACAACGGAAGGCTAAAAAAAGTTTATGATGATAAATGTAAGTACTCGATTTGGAGTCCCAAGTCGTATAATTACAGACAACGTTTAGAAATTCTCTAGTGTGAAATTTCAAGTGTTTTTCAATCAGCTACGTACCTAACTTTGCTATGCCTCAATTGTCCACCCTTAAAGCAATAGAGCAATAGAGCGCATGAATGGCCAAATAATGCAAGGGATTAAAACTCGAGTCTTTGACTAGTTGCTAAAGCGTTCGGGGGCTTGGGTACAGGAACTCCCTTCAGTATTATGGGCAATTCACACAACTCCTAGTCAGGCAACAGGAAAAACTCCTTTTTTCTTAGTATTTAGAGCAGAAGCCATACTTCCTCCAGAATTAAAGATCTGGTCGACAAGAGTCGAGAACTTCAGCAACTCCAACCAAGAGCAGCTTCGAACGGATGATATCAATCTGCTCGAAGAAAAGAGGAACCAAGTCTTAATCCAATCGGCAGTCTATCAGCAAGCCAATGCGTAAGTACTACAATCATAAGGTCCAACCTCGCAGTCTTTCTGTAAGTGACTTGGAATTGAGGAAAATCCAATCCCAGTCTAATCGGAATAAGCTTTTCCCTAAGTAGAAATGTCCTTACACTGTAGACGAGGTCACACAACTAGGCTCTGTATGATTTGCTACGGAAGATGGCCAGGTTCTTTCAAACTCTTAGAACATCGACTGATTGTGTATATTTTACATTTAAACATTCTTATTTTTGCAATAAAGTTTTAGCATTTCTAATTTTTAATGTTTGTTCAGTGAAAATTCTTTTTATGTTCGTTCGACTGCTTCTAGTATATTCAATTGGTTTTACATGGTCGGAGAAGGGGAAATTGTTGTGCTTGTTATTCACAGTTTGCCTTCCTTTTTTTGCCTTGAAAACAACAGATGACTATTGAGACGGTGTTCCCATCGCCCCTGGTACTGGCTAGGAAATGCACATTCGTGAGGTATTGCAAAGAGATGCAAGAGGGAACAATGGTCGTCGTCGACTTGTCTTTAGACGACGGTAATGTCTCGGGAAGAAAAGAAAAGGTGGCGACACAGCAAGCGATCTGCACAAAGAAAAAGAAAAAGATGCGAGTGTTGAAGAAAAATAACGGCGAGTGTTTTGTTTCAGTGTGAGGCGGCTGTTAGAAATAGGGCTTGGAGGGGGAGAGGAAAGGCCAAAGGGCTTGCTAGAGTTAAAAACCATGGTAATGATGTTTAAAGGAGGGAGATGGTAAGGTTTAAAGGAGGGAAAAATGGTGGAGTGGTAGTGGGGTGGATTAATGCCATTAATGGCAACAAATGTGCAGCCATCATGAGGTAACCATAAATTTTAGAAGAAGAGGGAGGGGAGAGATGACGGGTGGGCCCTGTCAGTCGGTGAGAGGAGAAAGGAGGAGAGAAGGTGGGCGAGTGGGGAGGAGGGAATGGCGACGCATGGCATGGAGGAGGAGGATCCGGCCAACCACGTGTTGGCCCGGGAGTGAGGAAGGATTTTCAAATCTTTTTGATTTTCTGAAAACACCTAAAAATTAAATAAGAGCTTAGAAAATAGCAAATATAGTCCAAAAAATTCACAGAGATTCCTGAATATATTTTGGACTTACAAAAAATATTTTCAACTTAAAGTTGGTCTTTAAATTTTTATAAAAATACTTTTTAGCATTGAATTGATTTTTAAATTCCAAAAAACACAGAAAATCCAGATAAAAGTAAAATGCTTTAAAATAATTAATTTGGAATAGTATTTTACAAAATTCAAAATACCCCTTATTTAATAATATTATCATGTTTTTAATTAAAGTACTTTTCAAAAGAAATTTTTAAGAAAAATCTCAAAAATTCAAGCAACCAAAAAATACTTATTTTTATTTTAGATTAAATTATTATTTTCACTAAAAATTTTAAAATAGACAACTAGACTATGATAGGTGGTGGCAGATCTAGGCACGACACCGATGGATTGGGCACCTTACCATGATGGTGTCGTCGACCTCCCCAACGCCAGTTCCCTCATGGTTCCCACACCTCTCCTTCTCCCCCTCCAACCAGATTAGGTGCCGGTGGTGTGCATCTAGGTGCGGCCCTGTAGGATCTCTGCTTCCTCTACTCCCGAGTTGGACAAGTTCTAACTTTTGTGTTCTTGGCAACATTATGGTTCATTTTCATTTTAATTTTCTTTGTACGGGATGGATTTGGAGGTGATGATGCTGTCCCGTGGTTGGGCAAGCCATAACGGGGCTCGGGGGTCTGCATGCCCTAGTGAGCATGGTAGGTCCCACCGAGTGCGTACCGACGGCCATCTGCAGGTTGGCCACCACCGTTGCCATTAATCGGCGATGCTACTCATCGCGGCTCTAATCAGCTAAGATGAGGACTAGCTCCCCTTGCTATTCTCCCTACATAGTTGTTGAAGTCATCCACGATGTGGTGCTTTTTGGTGAGATTTAGGGGGGATGAAAGGGACAAGACTTGTGGAGTAACCTACCTGATTTGGTCGGGTCAAGGTTTTAGTACTGGTGGTGGTGGTCCTCTCACACATGTGCCCACGAGCGGTAGCCCTCCTCCTTGTTTGTCCCTCTCTGGTCTCGGCTTCCTCCCCGCTCCAAGGCCAGTGGAAACGCGGTCCGCTCCTTCGTCCTTAGATCTTCCCCAACTCCTCTAGCTCCTCCTCCCTCTCCGATTCCTCTTGGGTGGCGTCAAGCTCTCGGCTCTCTTTTGCTCTTGTCGTCGGTTGGATGGGATCTGGACAGGGAAGTTGAATGGGGTTAGGAGGCAAGGTGAGTTCTTCCTCTCTTCGTCGCTCTGGTGGCAAGGCGAGGCAAATGGAACGTGTTTTCTCTCCCTCTCCCAAATAGCTCGCTCTTATGCTTAGCCTTCTCTCATTCCACTGTGTGTGGAGAGAGGAAAGGCCCCTTGCATGAACTGATGGTCAATGGGGGTCTCTGGGTACTGTGGCTCGGTTCTTTTTTGGTTAAGGTAAGTGTAATGGGTTCACAGTGAGTTTTGGCATGATTTTCGTCGGATGACAAGGCCCACTACAGCAAGAGGTGTCGATTGGCCCTGAACGGTTTTGGTATCTCGATGAGTGCTAAGGTTCGATATTTTCAATCAGATAGGCTCTGACGGCAATATTTATATTCTTCTTATTTCTTTCCAACTGATGGGTCTTTAGGGGTTGGTTGGTGTTATCGTACATATTTTCAGCGTCGACTTATTTCTCACGATACCCTTGAGGTAAGTTCTTATTTTTACTTGTCAATTTTATGATTTGTCAAGTATACGGAAGGTGCTATAAGCCCCTATGCATGGTGTGTCTTGATATTATATCTACTTTAAATCCTTAATTAATTATTGGTTAAAATTAAACTTGGTTTTTTAGTTTGGTAAGGGTGGCGTCGTTTCAGATGTGATGGAACCCAGAGAGCAACATGCGCGGTCAGCACGACAGCAACACTATGCCCACCACTTCGAAATTACTAATCGATATTGATTGATACATCGAGCAACCTTGATATGGACTATGGCTTGTCAACGTGTTGGTGAGCACCTACTAGAGTGCAATCGATGTCCATCTCCATTTTCTTTTACGCAGAGTTTATGGAAAATTTTGACTTGCAAATGCTTGCACGGTCAGCCGCATAATGTGTGGATCAATTTGCTCAGACGATGAGGCAATTTCCCTTGAGTTGTTCGGGTCACGTCTCACCAAAAACAATGTCTTGTCCTAGTTAATGTTTCATAATTTCGTAGTATACTACATTTGCCCTAAACTTTGCTTTAAAAGCATGATTGGCTAACTGCTGGTAGGTTCCTGAACATTGCGCCAAAGTTGTCTAGCAAAACTACTGCAGACGGTTAGCTACACAAGATTGTTTCTTTTAACATAATTTCCCAATAGAAAATCAGGTTATTCTTGCCTCTTGCGGCAAGCAAGTGAACCAAGCATGTCCTTTTTTTAATGGCCCTCTGAACGAAGTGGAAGGAATTACATGTATGCTTGGTCCAGGCTCTACAGTCTGCATGGGTACCACGACTTTAGCAAAGAGAGTGCGACCCAATCTTGTTGAATAATGTTGGCCATTAAGATTCAATCAATATTCTGCTTTGCAAGGCACAAGGAATTGGTTCCATTCTCAATTTCCAAGTTTTGCTACGGACAGAAACATCTCATTTACAGTTTGCACCATTGTGTCTATCGGCACTTTCCCTACTAATTTACATCGTTCGTTGCAGCTGAACAACAGTAGGCCACAAAAAAGCTGTGATTTATCAAACGAAACTGCAAAGAAGCAACCGGGAAAAAGAAGAGGAACTCGGCAACACCAGGGCAGCTAGTGCCATGATTCCACGGCCTCCGGGATGCTCTGCAGCGAGGGCTTCCAGTGCGCCACCCTGCAGTGCTGGAGGTGGTGGTAGACCTCCCCGGCGTTCATGATGTCGGCCAGAAGCTCCGCCGCCGACCGCCGGCTCTTCCGAATGAGGCTGTGGCCGTCGGCCCTCTTGTCCATCAGCTCCTGCAGCTGCCTCTTGGTGATCCTGATGGTCACCTCGGTCATGTGCTGCCTCCTCCCCGCGTTCCCTTGCTCCTCCGCGGCGGAAGGCAGCTCCCACTCGCCGTCGTCGGCCCACGACACGGCGGGCTGTATCACGGCGCAGTTCCCCATGGATACGTGTGTGCACGTACAAATTCTCCCTCCTCCTCCTGTGCTTCTTGCTCCTGCTGCTTCTGCTTCTGGATTAGGCGGTCAGTTCGGACGGGAGGCGCGGTTTTATAGTTTTGAGGGGACGGGACCGTCCCCTGCACGCTGCACCTAACATTTACGCTGCCCGGACGCTTACGTGGCGAGAAAGTCCTACGTGGACGTTGAGCTAGATGGTGACGAGTGGGGCCCCCGTGCTGCGGCGGTCTGAACGCGGTTGGTCTCGGATAGGTGCGGTACGTCGGGACGCTCCCGGTGGGAACGCGGCTTGTTGCGGGGATTCTCCTGCACATCACGGGCTCGGCGCGAGCCACCCGGTGGTGACATGGAGAGAGCGCGAGGCGGACGCTTAGCCGCGGCGGGATGTGGGGGCCGTGCCAGCTCGTCCCGCGGCGTCGTAACCGCGTGCTGTTTCTGGCGAGCGTCTCGTCGGTGCACGCCGCGCCGCATACTACCTGGCTGCACGCGTGTTCGGCGTGGCACGTTCTATTGGCGGCTCGTCACGGACACGTTGCATGCACTCTGGTTGCCCACGCTTGTCGCCTCAAGTAGTTGGTACATCAACATGAGCCCGTTAAGTAACGTCAACTAAAAAACTCGAAACATTTTTGGAGACGTAATTCGTTCTCAAATTAAAATTTTGCCTCAGCCTCGAAGATAGTTAGAGGGTGATCAGTTGGGCTGAATTTTAGTAGTTTATAGCTGAATTTGTATTGTAATTGATTTATTTTACACTGTAGTTGATAATAACTTATTTGGTGTTATTAATTTAAAAAATAGAAAAAACATATTAATCTGTCCTAGACAATATAAACGAATACAAGAAAAATTTAAAAAAACTAGAAAACTAAAAAAATAAAATTTAGAAATAACAAAAATAAGTCAGAAGCTCAAATCTACATAAGTAAGGTCTTAATCATGATGCTATGGTGAAGCTGTACTCCGAGAAGTGGATGCGCGCGAGTGGTCTGCGAGTCGACGGCCCACCATTGATGGTAGGAAACTGTCAGGTCGTGCTGGCTCGTCTGGTGGTTTCAGCGAGAGCACGACGGTGCGACGTTACGGAATGAGTTCAGAGGTCAGGCTCGATTTGTAAGACGGTTGCATACTTCCGCGTCGGTGTTCTTTCGTATCATGCCGTTCGCCAGGCTTAGGTAGGACTACTGTAGTAGTATTGTTGGCACTTGGCAACCTTTCTTGTCCGCAAGTCCAAACACACCGATCGCCAGCGTACATGAAGTTCGTAAGGAGGTTGTTGACTCACGGGCCGTTTATGTTAACCTGTGCTTTTGATTTCTATTTAAAAATTTTAAATTTAATATAAATATCTAACTTTTTAAAGTGATTTTTTACTCCTCTCACTCTTGTCTCGCTTTGAGGATAAAACAGATGTCACAAGCATATCATACATCCACTCGTCTTACTTCTATTTCGCATACGTATCTCTCTTACTTTTCTCTTTCTTCTAAAAACTATATTTTTAGTTATTACTATTAATTTTTAATTAAAAACCATCGCTGCAACTAAAAGACATCAATCACATGCAATATAAACAAGATCTTAATGATTGCGGAAAGAAATCTGACACCCAAGAAACTTGAGAGCAAGGGTCGTACTCGTACGCGGCAAACCGAAATGTACGAGACTTCCGAATTTCGAGTAGACGGCATGCCCCCCTCGAAATCTTGCCGGGAGGTGTGTTTCCATGGAGTTGGTGGATATCGGTGAAGGCCACACTCGCTCGCTGCGCCTCCGAAACGTTGCCTCACGAGACTCCTCGCTCGCGATGGCTAGCAAGTGCCTGTTTCACGGTGGCGGAGAGCAGTCTCGCAACGTCGTCAGACATAGTAGGAAGCCTCATGCGATGCGACAGGCGGCACGTGAAACCTCACAAGAGGGGAAGACGTACTGGAGTTTTCTCCCACGTTGTAAATGCAAGGCAGGAAATCATTAGGAGGCGACAAAGCGCACGGTCCAAGAACAAAGGAGCAGAATGTGAACGACAAATGTGCACCAGTGCACGGGCCAGGGTGCGCGCCTTGTGCTTGAGTTTTCAACCATGCGCAGCACTAGTAGCTAAGCAGAGCCTGAAATTTCTTCTCAAAACAACAGAAAAAGAAACAGCGTAAGGTGCAACTTCCTCTCAGAAAGTCCGGAGACTGAAAAGGAACCGCCCGAAGCGAATGTGAACAGAATATCTCAATAAGATCAACCGCTTTAATTCACGCTCTGCTCTTGGATGGATTATTTTAGGCTGAGTCTTATTGTTGTGGTTTTTAAATTCTGGTATATTTATGAGAAGCAATATATAGAGAAAAATAATCGCATATAATTTTGACCAGTACAACTAAATTCGATATAATTTATACTATAATTTACCTTAAATCTCATCTTAAAAATACACATTTAATAATACATTACTATTTAGCCGTATAACATGTTACAGGCTGAAGCTCTTTCGAACCGGCGTGGAAGTATATAACGTCTTACAAATCGAGGACCTGTTCTTTTCAGGTTCTCAAAACGGTTTTTAACTTTTGATACAGTATGTAACTTTCAAATGAAATATTTTTTAAAATGAAGTTTATAGGTTAATTATAGTACACGTTAAAAGCCCAACATCTGTATCATCTAAAATCACAAACGAGTATCTCTTTTCGTAATCTCTATCATAAATAGCTAAAATTTAAAAATTTTAATAAAAAATTATAAGTCGCCGTTAAAAAGAACTGGACCCGAGCCTGACCTGTGAAGCGGTGCCTCAACTGTCCGTAGAGCAGAAGAGTGCAGAATTCTGTGCGCGGCTTCTGTCCTTTCTGGTAGTAACGTCACTGCTGTTTAATTTTGACCTCCGGGCTGTCCGTGTTACTTGTTAGTACTTGTAGACAACAACTCTCGCTTCAGTCTTGTCAAAGCATGCATGCAACCGACACGTCGTGCTCGCATGAAGATTACAAATTTTTTTAACTACCGAAAGATTACAATTGGAAAGACACATGAAGAAAGACTACGCGGCTTCTGTCCTTTTTTTTATCGTTTTAACTTTTAAAAGTTTTAGTTTTTTTACTATTCACTACACTATCTATTAATTCAACTACAGTAAAAAAAGTCAGCTACAGTGAAATTTCAGTCAAAAGTCATCGCTAAAACGATCACCCCCTTAACATTACGAGACACGTCTTTCACCAAAAGATTACAAATTTTTTTAAACTACCGAAAGATTACAATTGGAAAGGCACATGAAGAAAGAAATATTACAAATTTTTTTAAACTACCGAAAGATTACAATTGGAAAGGCACATGAAGAAAGAGTTAGAAATCTTCTTAAAGCTGTTTTTCAGCTTGCTTTTCTATATTAGCTAGTTTCGAACAGAATATCCTTTTAAGGTGAAGTCTACAAATTGATTATAATACACACTACAGTGACTTTATATTTATTAGCTAAAATCGCACATGAGTTTATTACTCCGTACCTTCTCTTACAAACAGTCCAAAAGCCAAATACATGAGAGACTTTGCGACAAGTTATTAGAGCCACATGCAGTGGTTACAAGTTGGGAAGATAAACAACCAAATCAAGAGCTGTCGGGGTGGATATGACGGGCAATGGCAAAGTGGATCAAGGTTAAGCCCAGGAAGTAGTTGAAGCTAAGAATAGTCAGGGAAGATAGGTGTCATCATGGTGCATGGAGAGGCATGTGACTCGTTAAGTGACTTAGGCTCATTTATAAGTGATGATGGTACGATAAGACCAAAACGTGTGAGAAACTTTGTGACAAGTCATTGGGGCTACATGAAGTTGAAGATGAAGCATGGGGCCACTTCAAGATAAAGGAAGCGCGAAGCTTTGTGGAAGGTGGTTTAGGGGCAAAATAGTCTTTTTTCCCTAAACTGAAAAGTTAAGACTTGATTAAACTATAGTGATGGTGTGAGTAGGTGTAAGAGAGGTGGTTTATATCAAGAATGTGTTGAAAATGTTAAATGGATCAAGTGTTGATTTATTATCGGGTTAATGTTTGTATACGCTTTGAGAAGCATGTATGTATAAATGTAAAATCAGGTACGGTGTTGGGTTAATAGGTTAGTCCATGTAAATGGATGAACCCAACTAGAGGATTCATTAAGATTTCTTGTTAGCCTCCACATATAAGGAGGGAAATGTGTTGGCTTAGGGTTAAGTTTTTAGAGAGCTTGTGGTAAGCCAACTTGAGGAGATTAAATTTATTGGAGAGAAACTTTAAAAGATAAGTTGTGGCCCTTTGTTTTGAACTTTTTGTCATCCTTTGATTTTTGTGAGTGGTTAGGGGTGATGTAAACATTTATCTTTAAGTATCAATAGATATCAAAATTCGTCTAGGTCTTTCTCCTCTTTACTTAAGTGTTAAAATCTTGATTTGACACGTTTTTGTTGTTTTGTTCTCCCCTCTTGATCTTACTGTGATCTATGATAAGTAAGAGGTAGAAGATAAGTCTATTGATCAATCTTCATCTATCTACATCACTCATATAGCAAAATTCGAGATCAAGCTTGGTTTTATTTGTTCTTGACTCAAATTTAGGTTTTCATGGTCAAGATAGTTTTATCCCTAATTCATACATAGATTAGTTTGCTATGACATATAGTAGTAGATCTGGATCATCCTCTTAATTAAAAACTCTTTAAATAAGAACTAATTTAGATTTTAGGGTTTTGGGTGTTCTTAAGACTTAGATTTGATTATCTTCAAATTAGTGAGTCTGAGTTAAAGAACCTTATGATTTTTTATTGGTTTAGGTTTCTAATACCTTGAGCAAGTCTCATATAAAATTTAGGGTTATTTGGATAGAATTTGAACAATTTCTTGCTATTTGAATTTTGACCCAAGAGATCTTTTTAGTTTGGGAACAGGAACCGATTAGACCACCTAGCTCCATCAGACCGATCTTAAGCCTACGGTCAGACCGGCCCAGCGATGACTTGGATCATTTTGTATTTCGGTTGTTCCCTTGGACATTTGGCTTCTGTTTGTTGGTTGTCTATATTGTGCATCTAATCTTCTTAGCTCTCTATAGGTATTAAAATGAAGAAATTTTTATTTTCAAAAAGGGTTGAATTCATTGGAGTAGAAAATAGTAAAAAATCACTCACCTCTCTAATCAGCACCATCGGTCCTACACAGACTACTCGAGTAAACTTCTGAAGTATAGGAGTATATGCTAATCACTTCAAAAATCATAGCAACTGTATTTGCAGGGTGCAAGCATCGCACATGTATTATAAACTTTGATGCAGTTAATTTATCTTAGCTTTGACCATTAATTGAACTTGAGGAATTTGCAAATGCTTACAGGAAACCCTGCTAGACTTATTTTAGTTATCATGTGGTCAACTACAGGCTACAGCAATATGGCCAATATCTGAACAAAGTTTTCAAACTCCAACTTGGTAGGAGAGAGCGCACCGATGTTACATAAAATATCTCAAGCCATGCGTACTTGAAAAATCTGCAGAGATCACCACCATAAACAAAAACACACTTCATAAATGATCAGTGCTCAGAGCACCAGGGAGTTGTATTCGGGATGAAAAAAATAGAACATCAGGGAGTTTACTAAGCAAAAGTTTCAGGCCTTAACTATTTATGATTCAGTTGACGTTACTAAATAACATATCCATTTCCTATCAATGTAATCGTCCATTTGCCTTTTGATGGTCAGTAACTCAGTATACCTTGGGAATTGAATTACCACGTTTAAAGCTTCTGAAGTTCGGGTTCTCTTTGTAACTTGTTAGCTCAGAGCTAAGCGAAGTCAGAAACTCAGAACACACGACATGCCATCTTTCTACTACTCGTTTGGATATCCTGCTAATATTCAAAACTAAAGATGTCGGTAACCTTTCTATTATTAGGCGCCAGGACATGTATGAGGATGTGAAAAACCTGACTTGGAACATCAGATTTAACCTGCCTACCAGAATCATTTTCACGCAAATCAAAGTTAGAATCACACCATGCTCCCATTGGCCCAAATCAGTATGTCTAAACCTCCATTAATCCCTGCATTGATTAACTGCACGCTTCCCTGATCATGAACGGCTCACAAAACAAGGTCAGAAATTTCAGAATTCCCCATGGGATCCAAAGAACATCACTATTCCACTATACTCCCGCCTTCCGGTAGACTGGGATCGCAATGTTTAGACTTGGCAAAACCTCCCTTCGTAGATCCCTAAGCAAAGCCAGAGAGCATCCAAACATGCACTGTTTTCCGCTCCTCCCAAAAGCTCAAATCACTGTCTGTCAACTCTGGATTTCCTTGTTTACCTCCAACCAAGAAAAGCTCCTTCCAGCGTGACTGAAAGACCAGCGACCTGTCCTTCTGATCCTGCGGTAAAAGCAGTAGCACCGGTTCTTCAGAGAGAATCAACTTAGCAATAACATTATCTCAGAAAGATCTCGGTTATCCTGTGGCACATGCTTGCTTATTTGCGTGATGCTGTTGTGGACCACTTTCCACGCCATACGATGATTACGAGTTGCAAATTGCAACTACTTTATACAAAGCCATAATTATAACATGAGATGCAGGGGGATTGGTTATTTGGATGCAAGCAACAACGTCAGATCCAGGGGGGAACTGATGGACTTCAGTTTAACAGTTACCGATCCTGGAATTGTGGAATGAATCCCACAGCGTTGATCGAGTGGTGTGAGGGAGGGTAATTTGGCCCAAGTACAACTCAGTCTCAACCTCTGAAGCCCCCAACGAGAGCCTTGGAGAGTTGATCCGATTGTTACTTTTTTTATCCCATTCGCTGGCTTCTGCGCGTTCAACAAATTGATCACTTTTCGTGGGGCATAATAACACAAACACGAAAAAAACATACTTGTTTATACCATTTCAATGTTCGTACCGTTTTAGCTCTTGAAATGATACATTCTGATATCGGATTATTCCGGTGTACCGTTCCAAACTTTAGTGTAGGAAATATGGAGGAACCACCACACCTTTGCCGTGGGGGTGATTGCATGTTATATATATCCAGAAGAGTCCAAACCGAGGCGATGATGCCACAGTGTGGATGTAGAGGCGAGGCTGCAACTGTAGGGTGGAGAAGAAGGAATGGTGTAGAGTTCCCCGCTACTATTGCAGCGAAGAATCACGCGCCCCGTCCGCTGGTCCTTAACAGAAAAACCCAAAGCGTCAAACTCGATAGAACAATTATTGTCGCGAGTGAATTGACGAACAGAAAGCAAATTGCGCACTAGGGCGGGAGCAATGAGGACATTGCTGAGGTGAAAGGTAGTGTCAGCTGCCGACAAGGTGGATGTGCCACGACAGGAAATCGGCATGGTGCTGCCGTTGCCTACAGTAATGAAAGAGTTGGAGTGAGGTAGGCGGGAGAGAAGTATACCATCTGATGACGACATGTGAGCGGTGGCACCGGTGTCGAGGACCCAAGGGTTGGCACCCTGAAGTGCCATCTGGTTCATGGCAGCAATGAGGCCGGCCTGATCCCAGCCACCAGCGCCCTGCTGCGGTGCGGTGCTTGCGTCGGAGAAGTGGGCGGGCGCGAGGGCGGTGTGTGCCTGTGGGTGTGCGCCCAGAATGCCGAGTTGCTGAGGACGCCACGGCTGCCGCGCGCGCCTGCGGGGCGCCATCGTTCTTGCATCGCGCCACGAGTGAAGCATATCCAGGGGCCGGCCGGCGGAGTGGGGCCGCGTTTGCCACTGCCGCTGCCCTGGAAGTGCCCACCGCGGCCGCCACCCTTCTTGCGATTGGGGCCACTGCCGTGCGGCGCCATTGCCGATCTTCTTCTTTGCCACCGGCAGACTCGGCGTAGCGTGGCGTGGCACATTGCCCCGCAAGGGGAGGAGTCGGCGTGGAGTGCAGTCTCGGTAGCGACTTTGCCCTCATTGGCGAGACGGAGTTCCTTCAGGACCAACTTCTCGCGGGTGGTGGCGAAGTTGGGTAGCGGATCCGAGTCGGCGATGTTGTCGGCGGTGCTGGAGAAGCGAGGGTTGAGGCCGCGCAGCAAGTTGAGGACGAGCTGCGAGTCAAGAACGGCGTGGCCAACATCACGCAGCGCGTCGGCGGTGGCCTTCATCTTTCGTCGACTCATCAATGGAGAGGTCACCACGGTCATGCGGTGGAACTCGTGGCCAAGGAAGACAGCGTGGGAAGCCTTGTTCGCTGAAAGAGGGCTTCAATGGCGACCCAGTGGCGGCGATCTGTTCAGCGCGAGGGCGAGGCCGAGGGCGTCGTCGCCACGGAGCCGAGGAGCCGGTGTGGACGCAGGAGTCGGCGATCGCCATGGGGATCTGCGGGCGTGCGCAACGGTGCCATCGACGTGCGAGCGGCCCGAACTTGCCGCACAGGAGAGGAAGAACGGGGACCAGCGGTTGAAGTTGGGACGCTTCAACTCAAGGGTCACCGGACGTGCGACTTGACGGCGATCGTAGCGTAGGGAGCAACGAAGACAGCGGCGCGACGCCCGATCCGAAGAAGCGTGGTGCCGTCTTGGTGGAGGACATGGTGCCGCTCGATGCCGAGAGGTCCGGCGACATGGGAAGGAGCGACGGCGAGCAGGGTTGGGGGTGGCGGCGGCGTGACAGGAAGTCGGCGCCGCCGGCTGGGAGAAGTATCGGCGCGGCCCGAGAGGAAGGGAGAAAAAGGGGGGCAGCGGCGCAGAGGAGGCGGCGGCCGATCGGTGCAGCCGGGTGGGGTTGGGGGTGGCGGCGGCGTGGGGTAGGCACGCGCGGGAGGGGAGAGGAGTGGCCGAGGCGGAGGCGGCGGGTAGGCGAGGACGCGCGGGGGGGGGGGGGAGCGGACTCGCCGAGAGGGGCGCGGGTGGGGGAGGCACGCGGCTAGGCGACGTCGCTCGGGCGGCGGAGCGGAGTCGCCGAGGTGGAGGCGGCGGGTAGGCGAGGACTCGCCGAGAAGGCCGCAGAGAGAGGCGGAAGCAAAAAAAAGGATCGAACGAATCAATCTGATACCATGTAGGAAATATGGAGGAACCACCACACCTTTGCCGTGGGGGTGATTGCATGTTATATATATCCAGAAGAGTCCAAACTGGGTAGGTTACAACAATATCTGTTACAATCTCTAATATTTAGTATAATAATATATATTTACAAGTATATACGTTTACTTATATACACACCAAATTTTAGTTCTAATATTACCCCAAATGCATAATACTAGGATTACACATAACATATAGTTTGAAGGATCACGTGAGAAGGTCCTGTTTAATGTTGTGAAAAATTATTGTAATGTTTGTAAAGTGGTTATTTGGTTTTGCAAAGATCGCATTTTGGTAAGATTTGTTTTAGGCAGAAATTAAGGATTTTGGATTTTGAGTCTTGGATTGAGTTGAGGTGACCTGGTTCATTACATTAAAATTGCATGATGTATGTTTTGGCTAATATGGGTTATGTTGTGAAGAACTTATGTCTAAAAATGATTTCTTTGTCTTTGAATGTGTAGGGTCGCTTGGAGTCAACTGTGATCAACGATGAATATCAGGGCTAGACTCGTGGAGAAGTTGAGACCCAGAATAATCAAGGATGCCGGATGAGATGGTGTGCTCAAGCATAGGGCTGTAAACAAGTCAAGCTCGAGCAAGCATGGTCTTCTAGGCTCAAGCTCGGTACAAACTCGAGCCGATCTCGAGTTGGGGTCTAAACTTAAACCTGGGCTCGAGTTCGGCTCGGTCTAAGCTTGAGTAGGCTCGAGCTCGGCTCGTTGAAACTCGATAATAATTAAAATAATTTATTATACACTAATTTTTAAAAATAAGAAAGATTCGAGTTCGAACTTAACTCGAGTAAACTCGATAACAATCAAAATAATTTAAATATACGCTAATTTTCAATAATAAGAAAAACTCGAGCACGAGTTCAACTCGGGTAAGCTCAGCAAGAGTTAATATATATCACTATTTAAACTTGAATCGAGGCTCGCGAACTATTTAGGCTCGGCTCAGTGAAGCTCACGAGCTCGAAATCAAGTTCGAGTTCGGCTCGTTTAAAGCTTGAGCCGAGCTCGAATCGAGTTGAGAATGAGCCGAACTTGAGTAATTCATGAGTTTCGAACTTGTTTTACAGCCTTACTCAAGCATAGCACAAGAAAGACAGAAAATATTGAAGGCGAGTTCGAACGGCGGGATTATAACATGAGACTTGGACGATCCACGTGAGCCGTGATTCGATGGAATCAGGATAGGAGAGACTTGGCGACGCGTGGCAAGCTAGTGGTGCACCTACACATGACGAGCATGACGATTGCTTGCAATGGATGGTGATGATCGGATCAACGAGGGGTATTTTAGTAGTTTGGCCAAAATATCAGAAACTATCTTGGATCAAAACCACAGCGCATGGACGACGCGTTGGAGAGCGGTTTAGGTTAAGGTGGAACTGATTTGATCAAGATGGGTCAAGGCAAATGACTTAATAGATTCGAACTTATACGCTCTGAAAAGTGTGCATAAGTGACATGTGTCAGTTAAAACCCTTGTGCGTGGGGTTAACGGGTTCTCCTCATTGTGCTAAGTAGATAGTTTTCACTAAGAGATAGATAGGGCTGGCTAGCTCATCTATAAAAGAGAGTTGAAATGGAGACGTATGGTTAACCATTAGGGCTGTAAATGAGCCGAACTCGAGCGAGCCTGGCTTTTCAGGCTCGAGCTCGATAGAAATTCGAGCCGACCTCGAGCTAAGCTCAAGTTGGGATTCGAATTTGAACCTGAGCTCGATCTCGACTCGGTCGAAGCTCGAGTAGGCTCGAGCTCAGCTCGTTGAAGCTCGATAATAATTAAAATAGTTTATTATACACTAATTTTCAACAATAAGAAAAGTTTGAGTTCGAACTCGGCTCGAGTGAGCTCGATAAGAATCAAAATAATTCAAATATGCACTAATTTTCAACAATAAAAAAAGCTCGAGCTCGAGTTCTGCTCGAATAAGCTCAGTAAGAGTTAATATGTATTACTATTTAAGCTCGAATCAAGACTCGTGAACTATTCGAGCTCTCGGCTTGGTGAAACTCGCGAGCTCGAGATCAAGCTCGAATTCGGCTCGTTTAAAGCTCGAGCCGAGCTCAAATCGAGCCTAAAACGAGTCGAGCTTGAGTATCTCGCGAACCTCGAGCTTTTTTTACAGCCTTATTACCATCCAACCTATCTCTCTTGTGCCTTCATGTTTTAGGATTAGAGTTTGGAGTGCATGGTGTGCTATATGTTCTCTAAGGTGAAGTGGTTGTAAAATCTATCTCTTCAAGTGATAATACATCAATCTTTAAGGATCACTTTGTCTATTTCGTGTTTTGATTGATTTACTCTTGTTTCGGTTGGTCTTGATCTCTTCTCTTCCCTTTTGTTCATCTTGTTGTGCCACAGACGTGATTGAGATGGAGATAGTTTCTGAAAATTAATCTTCTATCATTTAGGCACTTTAATAGTAAGTTCATGAAGAAATCCGTTTTTACTTGATTTGGGCCTCTTCGAGTGACTTCTTGTTTCACAGGTTTTTGAGTTGTGTTCTTCGGCGTTCTAACTTGCTGTGATATATAGGAATATATCTAGAATCACCTTGGCCATCATCTACCTTCGAACAAGTTGTATTCACCATTTGGGATTTTGACTCAGTTTTGATGTAATTTTCTAACAAACTAAAAAATATCTCAATTTTGGCCATGATTTTCTTGATCATTTGTTGAAATAGATTTACAATAATCTAGAGAAGATCCATGCAAAATTTTATATCATTTGGATATATAAATCAAAAGTTCTCTCAATTTTGATTTTTGAAGTTGAGCTGAAAATATTATTTATCGCCCTGATTTTACTGTAGTAACCGATCAGACCGTCATTTAAATACTGGTTAGACTGCCGAGAAGGGTTAGGTTCTAAGTTTTATATATTTAGGTTAGTTAGTTTGATTTTTAGCTGAGAATTCTGATTCTACACTTCTGTAAGTGTCTGAGGATGAAATCTTGAATACTTGAGTGAAAATTCTGAATTGACACTATTCACCTCCTCTGTTGCCATGGTATGGCCGGTATTGCTCGGTATCGGATTGGTATGCTAGGTATTAATTGGTATTGGGCTGGTATGGAAGGTGGTACAAAACATATAGCTGCTTTGTACTATTTGAGATGGCGAAATGGTATATACCAGTCATTCCGGCTGGTGTTGGTGCAGTATTGATAAGTTTGAAGAAAAAACATCAAACAGTGTTGCCAAATTAAATTTAATGTTTGAACTATTTC
The DNA here is from genome assembly GCA_036346265.1 of Melocanna baccifera. Lineage (NCBI taxonomy): Eukaryota > Viridiplantae > Streptophyta > Magnoliopsida > Poales > Poaceae > Melocanna > Melocanna baccifera. The sequence goes on from CM070676.1 coordinate 37,802,225, forward strand.
AGCTTGTACGGCCACATGCCAATAAAAAAACAGGACTACTAGTAGCAACCAAGCAACTGAATGGGGTAGTATTCTCACTGGATGGGCACAGTACCTGGACCCGTTTCTATCGATACGTACTAGGCTTGCCGCATGCGTCTACAGCCCATCGGTTCCATGTGAGTTCGCTCCTAATAAAAGAGCACACCTCACCCCCGTGACCAGCTTCGTTCAAGCGTTGTGCCGTTGCATCGGTGCTTGTGCTTTGTACGGCATTTGCGTTTGCCTTTTGATCTCGTTTCGTTGGCGTTAGGGAGGTTAGGTACGGGACATTGATGAGTCCTGCTCGTGTGGTCCATCATTTCCTTTACTTGGTGTATCAGACGCATCGGATGGTGGTAGGAATGCAAACATATTGAATATAGATAGATAATATTTTTGTAATATTTTTTAAATACAGATATAAATATAAATATCTCGAATACAAATACAAATATGAATAATATTGAATACAAATATGGAGCGAATATAAATCGAAACGAATACGATCACGAATATTTATCGGAACATAAAAACCCTTTAAACTGTACATCCAAAATCAATGAAAACATATAAATAGTAATCTTGTCAAAACATTCATGAAATTTAAACAAGCATAAGTATTTCCATTCACAATAGAAATATACTCGATAGTCGATCAGTACATAGCGTAAGTACCAATAACATACAGTTTATGGGGTACACACGTTAGCAATTTAAACAAGATAAGAACATAGCGTAAGTACTAATACACATACACACTGATATACATACACTCGGAAGCATTCATCATAGACTTTGAATGCATAATAGCATCTAAAGCCGGAGGCTATCGAGAGATCTACTCAATTTTATTTAGTAATGTAGTATTTAACGGAAGGCTCAGGGTTAAATATTCGCAATGAAATATTTTATCGGGCGCACACTTGTCCTCTCACTTATTTTCTTTCTCTCTCCTCTCCTTGCTTATGTTCACTTCCTGTTTTGGCCGAATCCTGAATTGCCTTAGCCATTCACTGGCTCTTCCTACCCTCATCTCCTCTCTCTCTCTCTCCTTATCTCTTCTTCACTCTCTCTTCTTGTTTCTTCACTCTCTCTTTCTTGATGTACGACCTGGATGTGCTCCTGGCGGCCATGGACCACAACTTCACGTCAGTGCTCACCGTTCTCCTCATGCGATTGGTAGGCAGCGATGAGGTCCAGCGGCTCGTGGCGGTCATCCTCGAGAACCTCAACCACCAGTCTGTGAACCTCTCATAGCCGCCGTCCGAGGAGTGGCACCCTAAGAAGAAAAACATCCTCCGATGCCTGCGCGACGTGCATGCTGGTTAGGTGCATGATAATTAGAAACTATCGGCACATGGCTACCTCTACGCGGTGCACTGTGGCGTGTGTTTCCCAGCCACCATGTTCTACCTGGTGGAGGCCAGGACGGTCGAGGGCTTCATCAGCGTTCTTGAGAGCAATAAGAATGGGTGTGTGGTCGAGGCTGCGCTGGGCGCGCTTTGCACGCTCTTGGATGATGCTGCAGACGTGGAGTGGTTCCTCACGCACGGGGGCGAGCGGTGCAACTGGGAGGTGACCAACGACCGGGTGCTGCCGAGCACATCCGTCAAATATCCGAACTCTGTCATCCTTGGATAGTCTGAGTCCGTATTCATATTCAACGGATAGTGCACTATCATATTTGTATTTGTTTTAAAAAAAATCTGTATTCGTTTTCTATCCGAAAAAAATCTGAATGAAAATATTATATATTTAAAAATTATATAAATCGATTGAAAACTACCTAATCTGTTTTCACCACTATCTGGTGGTGAATTGCGATGCCTTCGTACCGTATTTGGTAGGTAGGAAATTTGGTGATGTCCCGTGCTTTTGTGGTCTAAAGAGGGGAAAGACGTGCACGTAGTTTGGTTGTTTCAAGGTACATCGAAGGTACCACTGTACGAATTAAATCAATTTTCGAGCTCTACAATACATGCGATACAAGTACAACCCTGCTTCTTAGGGAGAGTATAGATCATTAACAGTATAAGCACGTTATAAAACACCATCCAATATAAGGCTGACAATTGGTCGCCGAGTCACTTGATAGCGAGATAAAAATATCGTTTTCTAACTTGCAAACAATGTTATCAAGCAAATTGCCTTGACTTTCAGTCAAGACCTTAGCCCCGTACAAACTCAACGAGACGCAACTCCAAATTTTATATGCCCATCACTTACATTGGCAACTAACACGACCCTCGCAACTTAAAAAACAAAATTCAAAATCTTTTGAACTCCAAACACTTGCTGAATGTAAGTTAACACCCATCAAACCTAAATCCAAACTAAAAAAACCTAGGCAAGACAGAGATAAGGGAGTAAATATAATCTTTTTGCTGCAGCTTATTAATATAATAAATAGTTATTTTTCGTGGAAACTAAAAAGTAAAACATTGAAAAGACAGAAATAACGTGGGCGTCTGCTTTTCCACGTCGTGAAGCATTGTCCTCGTCTCATCAGAAGCCTACGGCTCCTACAGTAGTCGCACTACCACTACCACGCCAGTCGCAGTGCATCGCGGCCACCCTTGCCCATCCGCCACCACTAGACTAGGACGCGTCCATGGCGCGCCCCGGCGGACGCCGCCGCCCGACGCCGGCGAGGTCCCCGGCCAGCCCCGAACCACGGGCGGCCACCACCCCCCGCCCCGCGTCCGCCTCCCGCCGGCGCGGCCGACGACTCCGCTTCCAGAGCCCATCCCTCGCGGCCGCCCGGCGCGAGGCCGCCCCGCAGCCGCCACCTCCCCCTCCGGAGACCCCGCCGGTGCGGTGGCCCCTAGCCGCTTGCGATGCGGGCGCTCCCTCCTCCCGTGCGGGCGCGGCCCCGTCGGCGAGGAAGATCGCCGCGGCGCTGTGGCGAATGCAGCCGCCGCAGGCGCCGCCGCGGGGGTCTGGGAGACCGCGACGGAGGATTGAGGTGGGTCTGCTTGGAGATCTGTGTGAATCTATGTGCTTCGATCTTAAGATCGTTGCGTTCTAGGGTTGTAGATGACTGTGCCTTGATGGATTGACTGGTATCTGTGGTGACAAGTTGGCATCTTAGTCCTCATCTTGTGTAGTTTTGGAGAACTGCCGTATCGAATTGTTGGGAATTGGGTGTGTCGGTATAGTCGTGGTGTAGTTCCTCTCAAACCTGCATTTTGAGTTTGCGCTTCGCGGGGTTCTATTGAACCGTTTTGTTATTCACTTCGTCAATTCGGCTGAAGGAATCAAGGGGTTACTTCCAATTGTGGTGAAATCTTGTTAGGATGTAGTTGTACAAGTTTGGTGTTTTGCTCGAATCTCGAAGCAAAATGCAAATGATTTGCTGTTTGTGCATCCATGAGCAACAAATTCAAGCTTCTGAGGCCAAATTATGGTAGAACATTATTTTTTGGCGTAAAATCTGGCAATTAAAGCATCTTTAAGCTCATTGGCTGAAGCCTGAAGGAACGAAGTTTTAAGATAACTTGGGGCGTGGAACTTTAACGACCTCGTAGATTTTGCATTTGATGCTTGTCATCAACATCGAGTAAACATCCCAAATGGCCAAATCGCACAATGTTTTTTGTTTTCCTTGTTAATCTGCAATCTTGGGTATTTTGTGCATTGGAATTAGCTTGGTAGATTTTGGCATTCAACTCAATTTTTGAGGAATATCGAGTCCATGTAATATGTTGCTTGTTTGCCCCATGCTAGATTCAGTTGATTCATCTGTTGTTTTGGTTCAGTTTGCTATCTCTGTTGTTCAGGTCATTGATTTTTCCATATTGGCAGATTTCCTAGTGAATTAGGCCAAAATGATGTGACATATCCATAATTCCATGATATAAGTACTCTTGTTAGAACGTAGCTATTGTGGTCCCTAGATAGCTCTTCACGTTATAATTGCTTGAAGAAGTCACCTTTCCATTTTAAAAAGTTCAATAAATACCTAATTCATACAAAAAACAGCAATGGTTCAACAGGTTTTCAACATGTAAATGCCATAGTAAATAGCTCTTGGCTTCTTTACATTGGTGATCAACTAACAATTCATGTTGTTCAAAAATTGCAGCCTAGTTCAAAGCGTCCACACACGCCTGATCATTGTCAATACTACAAAGCAGTTATCCAGGGCAGGACAGGAGATAGGCCTATCAATCGCCTGCGTGAGGTATACTATTTTCATAATAAAAATTCATTTTCTTTATCTGATCCTTCTTTTAGAATCTTTACACAACAGATCTGACATATCTGTGTGGACTACAATTAGGTTGAAGCTCATTCTGCAGCACCTCAAATAGAAGCAGAACTAGCAACAAAGTGGGACCATCAGCTCATGAGGGCTTCAAGGAGTGCAAACTATGATTGCTTTGAACATAATCCTGTGGATGCTGGCGGAGAAATCTATTCACTGAAAGAGGAGCTTATGCAAGCTCAGGACCAGATTCATGAGCTTGAAACAGAGTGTCGATCTACAAAGAAGCAGCTCGATCACTTGGTGAAGAATCTTGCCGAGGAAAAGGCCTCCTGGAAGAGTAGGGAACATGATAAGGTTCGCAACATCTTAGATGCTGTTAAGGAGGAACTCAACCGGGAGAGAAAAAATCGACAGCGGGCAGAAATGGTGAATTCCGAGCTTCTCAGTGAGCTATCAGAGCTGAAGTCAGTGGCAAAACGTTACTTGCAAGATTATGAGAAGGAAAGGAAGGCTCGGGAGATCATGGAGGAGGTTTGTGATGAATTAGCAAAGGAGATTGCAGAAGGCAAAGCTGAGGTTGAGGCTCTAAGAAGTGAATCGATAAAGATTCGAGATGAATTGGAGGAAGAGAAGAAGATGTTGCAGATGGCAGAGGTTTGGCGTGAAGAGAGGGTGCAAATGAAGCTTGTTGATGCAAAAGTGACACTTGAGTACAAGTATTCACAGCTGAGCAAGCTTCAGTCTGAACTTGAGGCTTTCCTTAGTTCCAAGCCAAGGACTAATCTGGGAAAAGAAACAGTAAGGGAAGCAGAAAGGCTCAGGGAAGCAATTTGCTCACTGAAGATTAATGATACCAAGGAATTCTCTTACAAACCTCCTCCTCCTTCAGAGGACATCTTTGCTGTATTTGAAGAACTAAAACAAAGAGAAGATACCAGCGAGAAGGAGATTGTGCAATGTAATGGCTATAGGCCCATGAATCGTGCATCTAAAATCCACACAGTGAGTCCTGAAACTGACATCTTGGAAAATCCAGTGAGCAAACATTCCAATCAGCCATTCACTAGAAACGAGGAGCCTGAAGATGATAGTGGATGGGAGACCGTCAGCCAAGTCGAGGAGGACGGCTCTAGTAATTCACCAGGGGGAAGTGAACCATCGGTAAATGGCTTCCATGGAGAAAATGATGCATCAGTAAGTGGAACAGATTGGGATGATAACTGTGAAAATGGCAAGGCGCATGGTGAGATCAGTGAAGTTTGTTCGGCAACAACAGAAAAGTATCGGAAGAAAGGGTCTTTCGTTAGACTTTGGAGATCGTCAAACGGTGATGATCACAAGAAAATGGGAGCCGAGATGCTGAATGGCAGGATGTCCAATGTCGCTGAATCTCCTGATCTGAAGAATGGTGAAGTGTGTAACGATTCGCCAAGTGTTGGACAATGTAGCCCAGACCTGCTAAATCCGCAGATAGTTCAAGCAATAAAAGGATGCATCGAATGGCCCCGAGGAATGCAGAAACACAGCTTGAAGTCCAAGCTTCTGGAGGCGAGGATTGATGGCAGTAAGGTCCAGCTGCGCCAGGCACTGAAGCAGAAGATATAGGCATGGTCCAGCCAGTCACGCTTCAGAAACAAGGGAATATCATGATCACTTTGCTCGTGGGGCTGCTTCATGTGTAGCAGGCAGCGCTCTGCGAGAGGAATTGTAGCAGCAGTGATTGGCAATTATGTGGTATCATTGGTTGTACCTGATTAGTGCCTGATGGTCCATCGGCTAGTTTGAATGAAATCCCGAGCTCCCTGTAATCACATCTGTTCTATGTGAAATTATTTTAATCAATGCATCATTTACCACAGTAATTGCTAGTTCTTCTATCCCACTGTCTTGTATCCGGGTTAAGATCTGTGCTGTTCAGCGTTGTGGTGACTGAAAGATTGAAGAACTAGACTCTGACAGCTCATAGTTCTTAAATCTTAACAGTGACAGTTATATTCGAACGCAGAGTTCCTTGTATCACAAGAAGTGAGAATGATGTGTCATCTATCTGAACATAGCAAATTCCTGTTTTTCCTATGTAATAATCATCTCTCATATGTCTGTCCTATGTGTAACTTTCTGATTGCCTCAGCTTTCTAAAATGGAGTCTGCAGTCTGCTGCTTAGGTATGAAAATAGCCCAACCCAAAATGGAGTCGACACTCTACTTGAACTCTACGCATTTGGTTTGGTCCAGCACATATTCGTGGAAATTGTAAGGTGTCCAGTCCAGCCAGGAAATTCATGACCCTATCCATTTGATCCATTCTGGTGCACGATTACGGCATCTTCGATAGTCCTAACTAGCAACTAATTAGAAGACTTCTACATTATTTATATAGTACACACTAAAAGTCAGCATTTCAAAGAACTATCTATAAGGATACTATTTGTTGTTTACATGCACACACAGAAAAGGACTATCATTTATAGAGGTTGTCTTATTTTGTGTTATAGACTAGCTCTTAAGAAAGAGTTGGCTCGATTTTTTTTTTGCATACTCTCTTTCCTTCATATTAGATTTATGCTGATATGTACATATAAATAGCTAGCTGAATCAAATTATTGAAGATTAGCTTACAGCTTTCCAGCTGAGCATACCTCAAGAACCAGACCAAGAATCACTCGCACTGGTATCGAGGGAAGAATATAAAAAAGAGAGCGAGAATAGGTACTCGCACTCGTATGATTTAGCGTGTTTATATAGGGGGTGATCAGAATAGCGATGGCTTTGGCTTTTGGTAAAAAAAACATCAGAATTTACTGAAAAAACACAGAATGAGTTAGTGGATAGTGTAATGAATAGTGAAAAAAAAAGCTGAAGCTAGAAACTGAAGTTAAAAAAAAGCCAAACCGATCACCCCCATAGTAGCTTCAAATCGCTAAAATTTGTTACTTTAGCTCAGACAAAATTTTTAACGAGTCGAGAATATGTACTAGCTCGTATGATTTATAGTAGCTTCAAATCGCTAAAATTTGTTACTTTAGCTCAGAAAAAATTTTTAACGAGTCGAGAATATGTACTAGCTCGTATGATTTATAGTAGCTTCAATCGCTAAAATTTGTTACTTCAGCTCAGACAAAATTTTTAACGAGTGTAAATCCAAAATTCAAGTAGTATCTGTCAAGACTCGTTGCACTCAATTGCGTATAATTCCCGTTTAGAAAAGGCGCTATCCTCCAATTGCCACTGCGCACCTTCTCCTACTGACCATCCGCAGGCGCAAGCGGATTGGCGTCACCTTGCCCATCTGAACGCCTCACACCTGTCTCCGCCGGAAAAGAAGAGGAAAAGAGGAGGGTGAGGAAGGAGGAGAGAACCGCGCGCGCTACACTTGGCACGAGGGCAGTCGCGGCCCACCACGAGCGCGCGGCCGAAGCTCACCAAACCCTTGAAGCAACAGTGCGCGCGGAGGGCGACCCGCCCGAGCGTCGACCCCCTCGATCGGTGCCTGCCGCCGCTGCCCGCCCGCTGCGACGGCTGCCAAACGCGCTCGTGCGTGTCGCGGCCCGACGCGTCCCCGTGCCGAAGGCCACCGCGCGCGACAAGGGCATTGAATTCGATGTGACGCGGACGCCAACGCGACAATGCCCCGGATTCGCGAATTTTTTTTAAAAATAATCTATTTTTATTAATATTATATAAATATACTATCACTTTAAAAAATTATATAAATGATTCTCTATCGCTATGTGCTGTATCAGCACCATGATCATGTCGTTAATTCAATTGCCGACAGGAAAATCAATCATCAGTTGAAATGATGACAGAAGTCCCTTAAGTCTCAATCACTATTTCAAATGGCAGCAGAGGTGTGTCTGTTGCTATTTGAAGTAGCGATAGAAGCCAGCCTACAAAAGGTCTAAAAACCAGTCAAAATTCATTTTAACAAGGCGGCACATGTCTTGAGCGGTTCGTAGCTCTTCGACATGCCAAGACTAAGTCAGCTGACCCGGTAGGACATTACGACTCCGCACCTGCGACTCGAATAACTTAGTCATGGCACACACCTAACCAATTGACCTATTTGTTAGGTTACGCACAGCGTCAACGCATGGATGGGCCATTCGTGGGATGGCACCTAGGAGAAACCCCACGTTGGTTCATATAATATGTTGTTATTTGTTAGTCATGTGCTACGGTATTCGCAGTGTTACAGTACTCTTTGTTCTGGTTTTTTTTGTAAAGTTGCTGTACTACATGATTTCTCCTACGAGCACGAAATAGCCCCCTTCTCAGCAGCATGATAAAAGGGTAATAGTAACAACACGCATCACAATAAGCATATCTATAGCCTTTTCAGTTAGAAAAGACAGCATCATGCCACCTCTTTTTGCAAACCTAAGTGACAACAATACCAGATCACTCTGTTGCCACCTCTTTTTGCAAACCTAAGTGACAACAATACCAGATCACTCTGTTGCAAGTCAAATTGGCGACAGTCCTGCCCGCTACCATGCATGATAGTCACCAATTCAAATGACAGCAGTCCTAGCGACAGATGATTATTGTTGTAATTTTTAAAATAATAATATATTTATATAATATTAATAAAAATTATTTTAAAAAATTCCCCTTTTGCCCATTCGTTTGTTTTCTCGCCCCACCGGCGCCTGTGAGCTGTGGATGCACGGTGGATGGCTTCCACGTGCCCCACTTGCCTTCTAGTGGTTGCTTAGAGCATCTTCAATGTATTGAATCAAGTTAAGTTCAAAACTATGCCATCTAAGCTGAATCAAAGCAAGTGTGTTTTTCTCCAGTGTGTTGAATCGAACCCATGTATTAGACGGACCCACTGTAAAAATAAAATAATCATTCGGCACAAACTTTTCCCAATTTCTGTTCTTTATTGTATCGGCTAAAAAAGATAAGAGTTAATGCAAACAGTTAATTCACTTAATGTATCGGGTAACTACTTAGGAAAAATATTATTTTATTGAGTTGTATCTGGATGTAAAGTTTACATCAGCTCTCTATAGTTTCATTTTGAATTGATAGATTCTAATGTATTGAATCGGTTCTAGCCTTAACTCTAGTCTATAGAATGGGCTAAGTATGTATATTGCAGATGGTCTTTGGCCCCGCTCAGCGTTGCGTGCTCAGCGGCAGTGTTGAGCGGTCGGCGATTTTTTTCTTGTTTTAGTTTTTTGTCTGTTTCCTTTTTTTGTTTTTTTTTGAATTTTTGTGTTTTATTTTTTTTCCGTATTCCTTTGCATTGTCCGCTCTAGATTAGCATGTCGCTTTTATTTTTATATTTTTTAAAAATTTAATTATGCATAATAAGCCAACTCAGTTATAATAAAAAATAAGTCAGCTACAGTAAAATTTCAGTCAGAAATCATCGCTGTTCCGAATGCCTCTCTTAGACTACAGGAGTTCTCCTGTATGTGACAGGTGTGGCTCCTTAATTTTGCGATCTGTAAGCAATAAACTGGCTAATTATTGACGTGTCGGTACGAGAATAGTAGTATCTTTGAAGTTAAGAGAAAAAGAAAGAATTTTAGAATGATAGGTTGGACTAGTATACGGACTCCTTGCTGTGATATAAACTGCACAGTTATAAGTACTGATGTTTGATTTCAACACGATGGCACGGCGCGTATGGCTGGAAGGTGGTAGATGAGATTTGCCACTTTCGATTTGGGGCTATAATTGAGTGCCTCTTTTCGCTGATGGAGCATCTACGATCGAGCGCGTTGCCTAGGTGCGACGTGTAGTTTGTGACGGCACTAATTAGCCAGAGGCTCTCTCTCTCTCTCAAAAAAAAAAAAAAACTAGAGGCTGTAATTAACGATGATTCAACTGAACGAAAAGTGCTTATGAGATGTGCTAGAAACCTGGTGCGAAATCCTGACGCCATCGATTGCTCCCTATTTTTAGCTAATATATCTTACGCTCACTCTAAAGAGCTTAAGTTTTTGGTTTATAATTTTAAATATTAGCTTTTGATTGGTATTGCACTATAGCGTCTATTAATTTTTTTCTAAATCATTCAATTAAAAAGAAATAAAAATAAGAAAAAAATAAAAAATCAATTATATCGTCACAAACAATACAAAGAAATAAGAAAAAAAGAAAAGCTAAGAAAGTCAAAATTAGAAACCGGCGCGTTTGAAATAATTTCTAACTTAAATAAGCTAAAGGCAAAAAAAAGAAGCCGTTTGGAGTGGAGGCTTATACTGCTAACAAACACATACATTTAGAGGCTGGTCAGCTGGGCTTTTTAAATCAGCTTATGGCTGAATCTGCATTATAACTGGTTTATTTTGCACTGTAGATAATTGCTTATTTGGTATAATTGAATTTTTTTAAAAAACAAAAAATAGATTAACCAATCACAGGTAATATAAATGAATATAGAAAAAAGAACTGACAAAAAACTCAAAAAAAAGTTAGAAAAAGATAAACTTTAAAAATAGTAAAAAAACTGATATCAAAAACTTAAGTGAAAATCAGCTGTGCCTTAATTCATCGACCAGTGGCCATCATCACTTTGCCAGTCCAAATCTTGTCAACCTCGATGAATTTTTTTTACACTGATGCCAGCCTCGATGATGATCTTCTAGCTAGGTTCCTTTTGTTTCGTCGATTGAGAAGTTTAGGGTATATTCATATTCCCTTTTAATTTTGATTTTTAGTTTTAATTTATAAATAGTAATAATTTGTATAGAGAAATATTTACGTGTGATTTTGATCGATATAAATAAAATCATTATAGTATGTATTACAATCGACTAATAGATTTTATTTTAAAATAATATTTTATTTGAAAGTTAAATATGATAAAAAAATTATTTAATTATGGTAAAAGAAAAGCCTAATACGAGCAGGTCCTTCGACTCTGGAGACATCGTGATCGATTCCCTCGACGTGTACTACTGGCTAACGCACGCATGACAGCGGCCCGCGCGCGCATCCACCCACACCAAAGCAGCCCGCGCGCAGCCACGGTAAAGCCAAGCCATCGCGCGCGCGCCACGGCGGCTGAGCAGAACACGTTGTTGGCTGCAAACGACTCCAAGACTAGACCGGCCGGGGCCGATCATGCAGGCTCGAGACACGCCACCATCTTTTCCACCCACCGTAGCTAGCTAGCTCCCACGCGCCGAAAAGGCGGGCTCTGTTGCTAGGCTCCGCCGACAGCTGCCCCAACGCCAGGCTGCCACTGCGGCCCCTAGGTCTGAAAGGCACAGCTGCGTTTGGCCATTACCGGCGCCTACAGCGACGGACGGGCGCGCGCGGGGCCAAATGACGTGAACGCCCCTGTGAAAAAGGACGCGATTTCCCCCGCTTATTTCTGTGGTGGCTGGTGAGGGCGTGGACTGGCGGATTACTCGCGGTCTCGCAGGCTTCAGTAGGTGCAGAGAGCGGGGCATCATCGAGACCAGAAACTAATATCGTCGTCCAGGCCAAGTCTACTCTAGTCTCTAGCTAGTTGCTGCCGTCCAGCACATCAGGCACAGGGGAAAGCGCCCAAGATAATACTTGGCATGGTTGGAGATCCGGAGATGGAGGAAGCACTGGAGAGTGGAGGCATCCGCTCTTTGCTGGCTTTGGGCTCGCTTATCTCTCCTCCTGGGAACGAGGTGCCCGCCTAGTTCTGCTTGCTTTGCTTCTGCTTCGGTTCTCTCTCTTCCTGTTCTACTTGGTTCCTCGGTAAAAGTTCCGTGCTGTTCTTTAGGAGTATGGTTTTCTCATCTTGAAAAAAAGGTTTCGTCTATCTAGGCCAGATAGCACGCTATATATACTGTATCAAACAAGTTTTAAGCCGCCCAAACAAGGTTTTAACTTACGTTGATGTGATTTTTTACGTAGAAAACTCTGTCTTGATGAGCCAAGTAATACGCAGTTTCACCAGCAATGCACCAAATGCATACGTGCTAAATCTGTGCGCAGAAAACTCATTTGTTATGTGGGTCTCGCTCAATCAGGATGCTTATTATATGCGGACATGCAAACTTCTTCACATTGGCCTAATACTTTTGCCAGCCTCCCAAGTTGTATGTCGAATGGAACCGGACTTGCTTTTTGACAGTTCAGTATTCTGTTAAAATTCCTACGTACACACAACACGAATCAGAACAGCAGTGCATATTGTGTTCTTTTGAAACGAAAATTGTGCATACTGTGTTTGCTGTCTTTCGACTTCTGTCTGCCCAATCTCCTCGTATATTTCTAGTACGTCTGTACGTGCACTGTGCATTCCATTTTCTTTATCTTCTTTTCCCATCTCCATGTTTCCCTTCTCTCTCAATCATGAATCATCTGACCAAAGCGGCAAAGGTGTCTTCTTCACAGCTGCAGCTTCCGGAGCTTGAGGGCAAGATCATAGGCCTGTACTTCGCTGCGAACTGGTACCCCAAGTGCGAGGCCTTCACCCCGGCGCTGGCCGCCGCCTACCACCAGCACCAGCTCAAGGAGCGTCGCGCCGGCTTCGAGGTCATCTTCGTGTCGTGCGACGAGGACCGGCCGTCCTTCGAGAGGTTCCACCGCGCCATGCCGTGGCCGGCCGTGCCCTTCGGCGACCTGAGGTGCAAGAAGCGCCTCAGCCATAGGTTCCAGGTCGAGGGCATCCCGCGCCTGGTGGTGCTCGCTCCGGACGGCGGGGTCATACTCTGGGACGCCGTCGAGCTCGTGTACCGCTACGGCGACCGGGCGTTCCCTTTCACGTCTGCGAGGGTGGCCGAGCTGGAGGAAGACGAGCAGCGCAAGTACGCGTCCCAGACGCTGGAGAGGATTTTCTCCATCAATGGGAGAAACTACGTGAAAGGTAGCAAAGAACAGGTAAAGAGTGTCGATCGTTCTAGAATCCAGAGGTGCATGTCGATCATGAGCTAGCATTGCCATTGCCATTGATCTATCCATGCATGCATCCAGCTGTTGGCCTCACCGTGGCTAAGGGCTGCAGGTTCCCATCTCGAGCCTAGTGGGGAAGACGGTGGGGCTCTACTTCTCGGCGCACCGGTGTGCGCCGTGCATCAAGTTCACCGCGAAGCTGGCCGCCATATACGGCAACCTGAAAGGCCAGGACTTCGAGATAGTCTACATCCCCATGGACAAGGAGGAGGACGGGTATCTGCGGTCGTGCAGCGACATGCCGTGGCTGTCGCTGCCGTACGACGGCACGTCGTCGAGGGCGCTGGCCAGGTACTTCGACGTCCGGGAGATCCCGGCGCTGGTGGTGGTCGGGCCCGACGGCAAGACGGTGACGAGGGAGGGCAGGAACCTGGTGAACCTCTACTTCGACATGGCGTTCCCCTTCACCGACGAGAAGATCAGGCTGCTGCAGGAGATGGAGGACGAGGAGGCCAAGGGGTACCCGCCGTCCCTGCGCCACACCGGGCATCGCCACGAGCTGAGCATCGTGTCGGAGAAGTCCGGGGGAGGGCCGTACATCTGCTGCGAGTGCGACGAGCAGGGGCTCGGCTGGGCGTACCAGTGCATCGCCTGCGGCTACGAGATACACCTCAGGTGCGGCCGGAACGTGGAAGGTTGCCGTGCGGGTGCTGGTTAGCACCTAGCAGAAGCACGGCGGAAGTGGTTAGCTAGTATATTGAACTGAATATGGTGTGTTTTTGTCCTGAACAAACCTCAGCTTGCTCAGTCAAGTCTGATGATACTCCCCGTTCTTTTTTTTTTACTCGAGACTTTCTAGAATAGAAGCCGTCAGTCAAGTTTGATGATACTCCCTCAGTTTTGTACTTATTTTTTAGAATCCGTACTGCTAAATATTTTGAAGTTTGATCAACAACAAACTTAAAAAATAACTAGATTGATTATGCAAAAATTATATTATTAGATTTATCATTGAAAATACGTTTATAATATTATAATTTTATTAGTATATTTTAATATACAGTTATAAAAATTAACGGTCTAAATCGCATCTCGAACTTCAAGTAAAAAAGAACCACAAAGAACGAGGGGAGTAGAATAGACGAGCAACGCTTGGGCAAGGATGGCTGATTGCAAGAGTTGCAGTTGCAGGTGTTAACCAAGGTAATGCTGAATGTAAACCTTTCATCGTTCAGCGTCTCGAGTTTTTGTTCTTTCTTTTAGTCAGCTGATTTAGGGGGTGATCGTTTCGGCTTTTTTCGGCTTCAGCTTTTTTTTCACTATTCACTACACTATCCACTAACTCAGCTACAGTGTTTTTTCAGCCAGGTACAGTGTTTTTTCAGCCAAAAGCCAAAAGCCATCGCTATTCCGATCACCCCCTTAACAAGCTTAAAACTTCAAACTATAGGCACCACAACAAAGACCTATTAATTGTGCATTGTGATAGATCTCACTAACATCACAACCTTTGCAGAACAGAACAGACAAGTACAGAGTACTTGGCTTGTAATGCATAGTAATTAGTAAATACCCGTATTTATATCAAGTTTATCCAGCATCACAGTAATCGACAATGTCAAAGGTCTAAAGAATCCACTGGGAGCTTGGCACCAAGAAACTCACCTCCAAGCCGTGTGTCATAGAAAGATAATAAACATATTCCAACATGTAACATGAGATCAACAGAAAACCAAACCAAGAGAGCACATGAAAGGCAAAAGATTTGAGAAACTTTTATTTAGTAAACAATATCCCAGACAAACCAAACTTTCATACCGGTAGCGCATACAAACTTGCATCAATAACGGATGCCTCACACCAATACTAGTTCAGATGTCTTAGATGTAACAATAACAGGTACTATAACACTTCCAGGCTTCAGAGACTTCAATATCTGGTATCATATAGTAGCGCACAAGCATTTATGTGTTGCCTAAAATCCGTGAATCTTGATGCTCTCTTTCTTTGCAATTCCAGCCTAAGCCAAAATAGGTGGTTATCAGATAAAGAAACACGAACAACAGTTGGCAATTATGACGTTATGCAATGGTATCATATAGATTACCTGAACTAGGAACGTGGCAACATTTTTACGCTGATCACCTTGAAGTTGAATGACCTGCAAATATAGCATATCATTCATCAATATATACAGATTCACACGAGAACTTGGATCCAATGAAACATGCTACTACTTTGTACCTGGCCTAGCTCTGGATCCTGGACTACAGTACCATTGCAGCAGAATTCCTTTTTGAGATCCTTGAGGATCTTGTTGTAGCTGTACTCTTTCTTCAAGCCCTGAACGGTTGTCAGACTCTTCCTTCCATTGCGCTGCTGTATGCGCACATGCACATAGTCCTTTGATCCAGCACCAGCACTGGAGTCCTCAGCATTTGCCTCCGTAAACGGATCTCCAACAAGGAAGATGCCAAATTATCAAATTCTGGGATTACAGTATGCTTAGGCCAGACCCCGCCAGAGGACTCATAAATCAAAGTTAATTAAACTGGAGGCATTCCAGAAGAACCATATTTTTTAAACCAAGTAACTTGTAAAGGCACATCCTCATAAATTAAGATGCATCAGTATAACATCTAGGAGGTAACTCTGGCCTCTATTGAGTCATTCAAATGCACAAGCTCTTGTCCATCACGAGAAATACATATATCAGAATATTACAACTTAGAATCAACAAAATGGTGGTAGCCTGTTGGTTGAAGGGATAAGATATTGAGAGCAATAAATATGTTATTCAGGGTAACAGAGAAGGGTAAGACATAGTGTAAACAAAGAAACGAGGAAAGGGTTTATTCTCTGTAGAGCGTATTTAAAAATTATCAAATTGTTAATAGTTTGGCAGACATGATGTTATAATTAAATAATCAGGGAAATGAGTGCATACCAAAAGAAGATGGAAGCTGGACGTCGAGATCAGACATGAAACTTGGCTTTTGTGTTTGATTGGTCCCAAACAGATCAAAAATTGACTTGTCGGTCTCGACGTATAAGCTGCAAAACATTCCCATCAATCAGCCACCATCCAGAGTCATACAGGGATTCTAAACTTCAAAATCTACTACGAAAAGATAGAAGTAGCAACCAGCAGTGAAATACATTATTCCCAATTCCCATGTATAGTTTCTAGAGTGCAGAAAACTTCAGGCTAACAACAGTTGCATCTTCAGGCTGATGGAATCCACCCCCAAATATGTGGTTGAAACCAAACAATACGGAGCTACTGTATATTCATAACTACAGTACTACGCCAGCAAAGCATGGTATTATCAAGCAGATATGGTTTTGCAACAAGTAAAGTACTCCGAATTCGCCCAGAATAGGAAGCGTCAGAAGAGGGTCGCTGAGCACAATACAAGCATAAAGGCCCAATTCTTCGTCACTTCCACATACTAAAACACCATACAACAGAGCTGCCCCCCCTATTCAATACATCTGCTAAACTAAGAGCAGCCCGCAAGTTCCTAAATTACAAAACAATAAATTCCTAAATCGATCATTCTACGCATCAGGAAACATCTAAACAACAATACATAGCCGTTTGCAGACAATACGGAAAACTAAAAAACTTGCTCATCTGCAGTACTCAGGCAAACAGATCAGATCAAACAGCGTCCCCCAACCCTAAATTCCCCAAAAATCAGACACCCAAATTTCCCAAAAATTCTAGACATCCAAGGGGCAAAACGAGCCCGAACCAACCCCGAGACGGAACCAATCACCAGAAACTCCACATAATTTGAGCTCGCAAACAAGAAATTAATCGGGGAATCGAGAAGACGAAACGGGCAGGTCACCTTGTTTAGGGGTGCGGACGGCGAGGAGAGGAGTTCGGCTTGGCCGGATGGGCGAGAGCTCTGGGTCCTTCCGGTTCCACCAGCACCGGTTGCTTATAAAGGAGGAGAAGGCCTAGTACGGGGCTGTTTGGTGTGTGTGTATATTACACCCGAGTGTAATTACACCTACCTCTAATATACCGCTAAACAGATTTTAAATACTCCTTTATCATCTTGGATATACTCGTGTACAAATTATAAAATACTCTAATATGAGCCACATGAAAAAATTGCATGGGAGTCCATAGTTTTTAGCGTATTTTGTAAATACATTTATATAAGTATATAAAAAGGAGTATGTTAAAAAATATACATACCACCTTTGAAAAATTATTCATACCACCTAGATGATCTTAAATACTCGTATACTATACGTACGTACCATTCGTTATACAAGATACTCCCTATGTTGTGAGATACGATATAAGGTGTAATTACACCCGGATGTAGAAAAGAGGCTTATACACACACCCCTCTCTAATATACCACCTAAATGAACTTGAAATACTCCTTTATCACTTTGGATATACTTGTATACTAATTATAAGATACTTCAATGTGAACCACATTGAAAAAATTACAAATAAGTCCATAGTTTTTAGCATGTTTTGTAAATACCTACATATATGCACATAAAAAGAAGTATGTCAAAAAAATCTACATACTACCTCTAAAAAATTGTTCATCCCACCTAGATAATCTTAAATACTCGTATATTGCACGTACATACCCTCTGTTACGTAAGATACTTCCTACGGTATGAGATACGATATAGAGTGTAATTATACCCGGATGTAGAAAAGAGACTTCATATATCTTTACTATTTTAAAAGAAGGAGTTGGTGGCTGCCGAAGCCTCTATCCAATCTGGACCGTCGGATCTTCCCTCCCTCTCCCGCCACCCAGCCAACCCTAAAACCCTCTAACCGTCGCCCCCTCCTCCCCCTCCCTCTCCCGGCCTCCCCTCTTCCCCCTCCCCCCGCCGCCCCCCGCCCTCCTCCCCATCGCTCCTCCCTCTACCCCTGCCGCCCCCTCTCCCTCCTGGCCTCCCCCGCCCCCCTCGTTCTCCCCGCCGCCCCAGCCCCCGCCGCCCTCCTCCTCTCCCGCTTCCTTCGCGCTCTCCCCACCTCGCTCGCGCCTCGCTCCCCGCCCTCGCTCTCCCCGCCGCCGCCCCGCCTCCTCGCTCTCCCCGCCTCCCTCGCTGCCCCGCCTCCTCCTCCCCCCCGTGCCGCCCACCTCCCCTCGCTCTCCCCACCGCCCGATCCGCCTCCCCTCGCTCTCCCGCCTCGCCTCGCCCTCCCGCCGCCCCGCCTTCCTCGTCCTCCCGCGAGCTCGGCGAGAACCTCTTCCCCGACGCCGCCGATGACACCGCTCACCATCGAGGAGACCCTCGTCGCCGTTCCGGGTGTGCAGCTCCACCTCATCGACCCCGACCGCAACCTCGACCTCGGGATCGGCACGCTCTTCGTCGTCCGCCTCCGCCAGAGCGACCATTCCGTCGCCATCCTCGCGCGCCTCACTCCGAGAAGCGCCGGCAGCGCGCGGCCTCTTGATTTCTTGAGCATCGGGCGGTCAAGCGACAGTCGCGCAGAGCCCGTGCGATGGCGCTCACCCGCGACGGTCTTTGGAGGCACAACCCTCCACCGTCTTCGTCTCCAACCTGCCCTACACCTTCAAGTCTTCTGACGTAAGCGCGAGCTCCTCCTAACCCTTACGAATTTACAGCTTAGAGTCTTGGAGGCAAGTGCTTTGGATTTACAATGTGAGATATGCTTTGTATTGTGTAGCTCGAGGGGTGTTTAGCGAGGTCGGACGGTGAGGCGCCGCTTCATGGTCGCGCTAAAAGGTGAGAGGATTTAGCTTGATTCTATAATAGCATGAACCACTGTTAGATGATGCTAAGTTTGCTGAATTATTTTGCATGAGATCTGTTTATATTTATCACCTGCTTGCCTAATCAAGATACACAGAAACAGTGGAGCCATAAGAACTATGAACAAAATGGGCATTTATTTTTGGTTTGCATACTACTATACAAGTTTGTTAATAATGTGGAAGTGAAATCTTAGAAAGAAGCCTTATATGTCATAAAAAATAAATTTAAAGAAGTTAATTACAACTAATGATTACAGCTTGTTCTTTAACTGAAACAATTGACCTTACCTGCTTCCTTTTTTTCCTTCTTTAATACTTTGTTGGTTTAGGTTTCATGGCTTAGCTGAGTTTGACCAGAAAAAGCAAAGCTGTCGCAGGCGTCTATCTGATCATAATGCACGAAGAAGGAAGCCACAACCAGTGACAATTTCATTCAGTTCATCAAGGCTCTCCATGATGTTTTATGGTAGCACTGATCCCTTAGTTGCTTTGGGGTTCAATAAACTAATTTATTATCTACAACTTTCCTGTTGGTATCCATAGTGCACAAAACTCTTATTTTACCATATCAATCTCCAACCGCGTGACACTCATTCATTATAACTTTGGATGTTAAAAGAGAACTGGTGCCAAACAGTTTGTTCTTTTCGTCATGCAAAAAGAGAACTGGTGTCAAATAGTTTGTTCTTATCTGCACCTTACTCGCTTAACTTTCATGCTTGTGGTATTATACGACAGTGGTGCCCTATACTTTATAACCTGATGAGATGGTTCCAAGCATGGAAAAGAACCTAATTTTAGATCGTGGAGGACATGTTTCTACTTTTCCTATTGCAACGCCTTGACACATGGCTTTGACATTATCTGTTATTATGCCTTATTCTCTTCATGTAGTTTAATTGATGACTGAATGCGAATTCTTCAATCAAATTTGCACTTCGGAAATAACAGGGCAATACTTAAGCATCGCAGTAAGCACTGTTTCGGTTTTCTGCAGATACATGTTTGGTGTTACACAGTGATTCAATTATTTTAGAAGGGAACTTAACCCAACTTCTTTGGTATTATTTGATGACAATACATAGTAATCACACTGTCATAAAATCCTTCACAAATCTTTGTTCTCTCTAGATATATATTTTCCTTGTACTGAAACAATTTAGCCTTAATTTTGGTATTGTTTGCATTGCAGATGCTAGGCAACAGAATCTTTTCTTTAGCCAATCTCCTTTTGGTCAAGTGAGAAGCAATGCAATTTCTTCATAGGATAGCTTGGGAGGCTTCAAATTTACGAAAACCAAACTTCCGTGGGTGAAGCCAACGAAAATGGTAGGCCTTGATGAGTTGCATTTCTCTAACCCGCAGATGCCAAATAATGTTGTGGCGCATGCTGTACATCATCAAGATTTCTATGGGCTTATGCCATTCAAGGGAACCAACACAAAGGTCCTCAACCAAGATACTTTTCTAACTACCAATCTATTACCAAACTTAAATAAAAGATTAAAAAAAGCTGTGGGGCACTTAAATTTTAGCCATATGCTTTGATGATGTCCGTGTCTGTGCAACATAGATGATGAGTATGTTTGAGTCCTATGCTTGTTTCTCATTAATTATGGGTTATTTTATCGAATAATGCAATGATACATATGTTTTAGCAGTGGTTTGGTCAAGATGGTAAATCAGAAGGCGGATGGAGGCTTAACTCCACTTCATATGGCGGCGTTAAACAAGCACGTAGAGTGTGTACAATTGTTACTGGACTTGAGAGCATCTATTTCTGAGGTCACCATTGAAGATGGAACGACTATTGACTTCATAGGTATTTGCAACTGTTCTTTTTACCGTTGCTTGTCAACTCAATAATAATTTTCCTTTATGTATTTGTTATTTCTCAGCTTTGTTGTTGTTGATAGCACACTCCTGTTCTGAATGCTTGACATTATCAGTATTGGAACATTGTGTGTTGTCAGCAAATTAACTTAAATACCTCATCTTAAATTGATTCAATTATTGTCTTGCAAATGTACTTTATTATACATATACTGATGGGATGCCATGAATGGAAAAAAATCCTTCATCCACTTGGAATGTATTACCATTGTTCCTCTACTACTGTCTGCAGTTCTATGTCTTTTAGATTTGTACTTTGATGTTGCTAAAATTTATGTTTCTTCTGTAATCACCATTGATTATGTTAGCCATTTGTTAGTACAAAATTTGGTCATGTGTGGCGTAATCTTTATTGCTCTTGGCTCATGTACTTGAAGCTGTAAGTTTGGAATTTTTCTAAAAATATGTACCTTTGTATGATTGTATATATAGTATGGTTACATCTTACTAATATGATGCTTGATTTATTTACAAATATGAACAGATATGTTTTGTTTGATACATGATGACGTAAGAAAAAGTTGATATTTATTATTCAGTTTGAGATAATATTTGATAGTATGCATCACTTTTATTTGGTTTTTCGTTGCAACGCACGGGCACATAACTAGTATATATATATATCTTTACTATTTAAAAAGAAGAAGTTGGTGATTGGTGTCACGTCCACCCTCCCTCACTTCTTAACCATTCGATCTTTCTCCTCTCTTCTCAGCCACACAATCTGATTAAACCCTAAAATCCCAACATCACCCCTCCGCCCCCACGCCTACACCTCGCTCTTCCCCCCGCCGCCCCCACGCCTTCTCCTCGCTCTTCCTCCCGCCGCCCCCATGCCTCCCCCTCGCTCTCCCCCCGCGGCCCGCGGCCTCCTCCCCCTCCCCACCCCGCGCCGCTGCCTGCCCCCCGCCTCCTCCTCGCTCTCCCCCGCGCCTCGCTCTCCTCCGCCGCCCCGCCTCCTTCCCCCTCCCCCCGTGCGCGCCGCTCTCTTCCTCCGCCGCCTCCTCCCCCTCCCCCCCCCGCGCCGCCTCCTCCTCCTCCTCCTCCCAAGCGCCGCGCTCCACCTCCGGCCCCGGCGCCTCCTCCTCCTCCCCAACCCCACGCGCCGCCGCCTCCTCTCCGTCCCCGCACCGCCGCCTCCTACCCCCATCCCTCTCCCTCCTCCGCCGCATCCTCCCCTCCTCCGCGGCCAAGACTTCGTTCGACGATGGCGCCGGATAAGCCGGCGCGCGCGGAGGTGAACGATGGACGGTGGAAGACGAAGAAGGCGCTGCAACTCCCGAGTACCCGAGCCAGAGGAGCTGGAAGCGGTGCTCAAGACGATCGAGACCTTCCCGTTGGTGGTGTTCGCCGGGGAGGTGCGGCACCTGGAGGACCGACTCGCCGACGCCGCCATGGGCCGCGCCGTCCTCCAAGTGGTGATCCCCACCCCACCCATGGCGGCCCAACGGTGCTCCTCCTCGTCCTCACCTACTCCGCGGCGCGCCGCATGGTTCTACCTCCCGGCGTCGCTCCGCCGACTTCCACAAGGTCCCGCCCTTTTCTTCTCCTCCTGCTCTCCCCCGTCTCTCACGCACTTCCTTCTGGGTTGGGTTGGTTCTTGATCCGGGCGAGTCTTCACGCGCTGAAATTACAAATGAATCGTGTATTTGTGTTGTTGTGTCATGGTGATTTGCGAAGGATCTTTCGTAGTGAAGGTGAACCGGTGAGCTCGTCAAGACCAATTGAAATTGTTGAAATTGTTATGCTCTACAAGGTTGCAAAACTTTTTTTGAAATTGTTAGTTTGCATTAGATTTATTGTTTAATATAGTTGTTGATATAATTACATGCTTATGTGCTATGTGCTGTGTCATATTCGATTCACATGTGTCCAAGTGTTAGCAGATCCCCGATCATGCAATGCTCATATTATCCAAGTGTTCTGATATCTGAGAAAGGTGGTATGCTGTATCTTAATATATTATTCTTGTGTTGTATTTTGGCTAGATATATATAACCTTATTGAGTAATGTAAGTGTTTCAAAATTCTATTTAGCATGCATAATACAATGATAATGTATTGAAGCCATTTGTAATGTTCCATAAATTCATTGAAGCCATCGATCAAAAAGTAATGTTCCATAAATTCATTGAAGCCATCGTAAAGGGTAGATGATTTCTTTGTCGATTCACGGAACATTACTCGGTGTTTCAAAAAAGTAGTGCACCTGTTTTTTGATCACTTCATTTGGGTAGATGATTTGTCGTAAGTGTTTCAAAATTCGCATTTAGCATGCATGATAGTTGAAAAATTAATCTATTATTAGGTGTTAGTTATAAACATTTATGCATGGTGTGCTTTGTTTCGTTGTTCATATTCCTTCTTGTTTAGAGCATGTAAAAGTTAAATGTGTTCTTGTAATAGCCAAATTATATATATCAGGAGTTGCTAATAATTTGTTTGAGGTAGTTTTCACAATCCACATTTTTATTAAGCTCTTTTTGTGATGTCATGCAGGTTGTACTCCTTTACATTGGGCTGCTATAAGAGGAAATTTGGAAGTTTGCACTATTCTTGTACATGCTGGTACCAAGGAGGAACTCACATTAAAGGATAGCGGTGGGTTTACTCTGTGCAACTTGCAGTGAGACAAAGGTCATCGACACCTTTCCTATATCCTTGTACGTTCCCCCTGGCATTCTTATTTAACTCTTAAGAGCTAGCCCCTCTTTTATTTGCCTTACAAATTTCATAGCTCATACACTACTGCAGCTATCTAGGTGTGGGATGTGGTAAATGGTTGCAATCAAACATATATATTAGTGTGGATTAGAATTGATTTGATGCACTCACAATTATTCTTATTTCCTATTTTTGAACATCTCCCCTTCTTTTGGAGTGGTTCTCCCAAGTACTTATTCATGAGTGTGTGCATTAGGTGCGATTTCAACTCCACTAACGGAAGTTTCATTCTCTGCTTTTAGTCTAATGCTACAAAAGTAAGCTTTGAAGAGAAGTACTGCTCAGGGAGGTCAGGGAAGATTGGATATGCCCCTATCCTGTTTTGTTTTGTTGTTATCCTCATCATCCTGTTCCTGAACTCGATTATTTTTGGTGAGGATTGCTTGTGAGCTTTTATTATGTATGTTCAAACTTGAGACTTGTGAAGCCTTTGTTCATCATCTGACCTGATCTTAAAACCTCGTCAGCTCCTAATTTTTCTAGAATCACTGTGTGTAACTGAAATGGCTAAAGGTAACCAGCAAGGCAATGTGCAGATTAAATGAAACCATAAGGCCAGATAATTTCACTAAAAGCTACCCTGCATCTTACGTTATAGAAATAATCAAGGAATTTGTCTAAACATTACAGCACTAGACAACATTCGTCACCCAGAAGCTAAAAAATCGCTGATGATGAATCACCCAACCATCGTACCCAACCGTCGTACTGATTTTGTATTATGTATGCATTTAGAATGGGGTAATATAGATGTTGCTACCAGATTTTGTATTATGTATGCATATTTGATAGTATGCATCACTTTTATTTGGTTTTCCGTTTGCAGCATACGCACCTTACTAGTGTATATATATATATATATATATATATATATATATATATATATATATATATATATATATGCATAGTTAAAAGACTAGGTAAAGTCAAATATCAACAAAAAGTTGTTGTTTTGAGTCCTGACTAGGTAAGCTGGGTTCGGCGGCGCTTTTGGCTTTTATATTTTATGGAAATAGCTAATTTTTAAATAATATATTTTTTAAGATAAAATCTATAAATTAATTATAATAGTCACCATACCGATTTCAGCTATACCGGTCAAAATCACATACGATTATCTCTCTCTTCGTACTCCTACGAACAACTAGAATTCAAAAAATATAAGTCATAAATTATAAGTCACAGCCTAAAAGAACCCATCAGGCCTCGTGATGATATAACTTTTTAATTTTTTAAAGTTAATTACGTAGAAAAGGCTAACAGCAGTTACAGTGCATTTCTAGCTGCTACAGTGAAAAAACCAGAAACCTAGGTTTCTAAGCCCTTTAGAGCATTACCTAAATTTAGAGTTATCAAAATTTTAATGAATGATTTCCTTGTTTTTAGATTACTCACGTGTGACGTTGAATTTCATTAATATTACCAAAATTTCGTAAATCATAAATTCCTTATAGACGAAGGAATTCGGGTGCTCTCCTTGAAGCTGTACACTCCGCTCGCTTTCCCTCCATCTGCCGTGTGGCTCCATCTACATCGTTTGATTCGCTCGGGGCCCTTTGCCTTGCGGTGCACATCCTCCGGCCCATCCCAAACCCTCACTCTCTCTCAAAGGGAGTCTCTCTCGCCCTCCCAGTGTCCCTCCTAACCGACAGCGCCACCACCTCGATCTACCTCCATCGGCGGCCTCCCTAGTTCCCCCCATCTCCCTTTACCTCTGGTCAGCCCTGGCTAGCCTCGCTGCCTTCGCCTAGCGCCGCACCACCTAGCACCACTCCGCCATCGAACCGTGAGGGCGACCTTGCTGCATCCAACGGATCTGGCCATCCCCTTCATCACTGGTGACCTCCGTGGCTCCCTCCTCAAAACTCCCCCGCTGATTCTCCTACCTCCTTCCTCTCCTTCTTGGTCCCCGATCGCCCTGCCTAGATCAGCCGCCGCCGCCTCTGGGTTCGACGCCTCCTTGCTGCTTGCCACCTCTTCCTTCTCTCTTACTCATTGCTCCCCTCCTCTACCGACCGCCACCCTTCCCCCTCCTCTAAATCCACCGCTGCCATGGTTGCACCGTGCCACCCCTCGATAACGACGACGGCCTGGGCCACGCCGGTGTCGCCCTCTGTGACCGGCCACCTCAACTCTCTCCTTCCTTCTATATAGCAAGCTAAGTGCCATTCTCCCTTCTATTTTGCCCTTCGCCTTCCTCTAAATCCATCGCCACCACGGTTGCGTTGCGTAGCCCCTCGACGATGACAACCCAGGCCATGCCGACGTCGCCTTCCCCGGCTGTCCACCTCAATCTCTCCCCTTCCTTCTATAGAGCAAGCTAAGTGCCATTCTCCCTTCTATTCTCCCTTCTACTGCTATTGTTTCTACCACCAAGTTTTTACCTAAGTAATGTTCTGGAGTCTAGAAAAATTGTATTATTCTTATGTTCATGGAAGTGTTGACGTGTAATGTGTGATGGTTCATTAATGTGTAGGTTCATAAGAAATTCTTGGTGGTGTGGTATGGTGGTAAGCAGTGCCCTGTGTTTTACAATTGTGTATTCATATTATAACAAATGTATCAAAATTTGTTATGGCACTGCCATTGAGCTAAGATAGATTTCTCATATTAAAAGGGTTGCCCTATGTCCCCTTTTCTCTCTCTCTGATTGTGAAATATGCCTGTGTTCAGGGGAACCACTGTCGGTCGAGTTCCTCAAGTATGTGCTATTGTGAGTTGAAACATCATGATTGCAAAAAAATGGATGAACCATGAGGTTAAATGATACAACTTAAATGGATGTGATGGTTGCATCAATGTTGGTTTCGTCAATCTTATGTTTAGACTAGTTATGTGCCCGTGCGTTGCAACGGAAAACCAAATAGAAGTGATGCATACTATCAAATATTATCTCAAACTGAATAATAAATATCAACTTTTTCTTACGTCATCATATATCAAACAAAACATATCTGTTCATACTTGTAAATAAATCAAGTATCATATTAGTAAGATGTAACCATACTATATATACAATCATACAAAAGTACATATTTTTAGAAAAATTTCAAACTTACAGCTTCAAGTACATGAGCCAAGAGCAATAAAGATTACGCCACACATGGCCAAATTTTGTACTAACAAATGGCTAACATAATCAATGGTGATTACAGAAGAAACATAAATTTTAGCAACATCAAAGTACAAATCTAAAAGACATAGAACTGCAGACAGTAGTAGAGGAACAATGGTAATACATTCCAAGTGGATGAAGGATTTTTTTCCATTCATGGCATCCCATCAGTATATGTATAATAAAGTACATTTGTAAGACAATAATTGAATCAATTTAAGATGAGGTATTTAAGTTAATTTGCTGACAACACACAATGTTCCAATACTGATAATGTCAAGCATTCAGAACAGGAGTGTGCTATCAACAACAACAAAGCTGAGAAATAACAAATACATAAAGGAAAATTATTATTGAGTTGACAAGCAACGGTAAAAAGAACAGTTGCAAATACCTATGAAGTCAATAGTCGTTCCATCTTCAATGGTGACCTCAGAAATAGATGCTCTCAAGTCCAGTAACAATTGTACACACTCTACGTGCTTGTTTAACGCCGCCATATGAAGTGGAGTTAAGCCTCCATCCATATACGATTTACCATCTTGACCAAACCACTGCTAAAACATATGTATCATTGCATTATTCGATAAAATAACCCATAATTAATGAGAAACAAGCATAGGACTCAAACATACTCATCATCTATGTTGCACAGACACGGACATCATCAAAGCATATGGCTAAAATTTAAGTGCTCCCACAGCTTTTTTTAATCTTTTATTTAAGTTTGGTAATAGATTGGTAGTTAGAAAAGTATCTTGGTTGAGGACCTTTGTGTTGGTTCCCTTGAATGGCATAAGCCCATAGAAATCTTGATGATGTACAGCATGCGCCACAACATTATTTGGCATCTGCGGGTTAGAGAAATGCAACTCATCAAGGCCTACCATTTTCGTTGGCTTCACCCACGGAAGTTTGGTTTTCGTAAATTTGAAGCCTCCCAAGCTATCCTATGAAGAAATTGCATTGCTTCTCACTTGACCAAAAGGAGATTGGCTAAAGAAAAGATTCTGTTGCCTAGCATCTGCAATGCAAACAATACCAAAATTAAGGCTAAATTGTTTCAGTACAAGGAAAATATATATCTAGAGAGAACAAAGATTTGTGAAGGATTTTATGACAGTGTGATTACTATGTATTGTCATCAAATAATACCAAAGAAGTTGGGTTAAGTTCCCTTCTAAAATAATTGAATCACTGTGTAACACCAAACATGTATCTGCAGAAAACCGAAACAGTGCTTACTGCGATGCTTAAGTATTGCCCTGTTATTTCCGAAGTGCAAATTTGATTGAAGAATTCGCATTCAGTCATCAATTAAACTACATGAAGAGAATAAGGCATAATAACAGATAATGTCAAAGCCATGTGTCAAGGCGTTGCAATAGGAAAAGTAGAAACATGTCCTCCACGATCTAAAATTAGGTTCTTTTCCATGCTTGGAACCATCTCATCAGGTTATAAAGTATAGGGCACCACTGTCGTATAATACCACAAGCATGAAAGTTAAGCGAGTAAGGTGCAGATAAGAACAAACTATTTGACACCAGTTCTCTTTTTGCATGACGAAAAGAACAAACTGTTTGGCACCAGTTCTCTTTTAACATCCAAAGTTATAATGAATGAGTGTCACGCGGTTGGAGATTGATATGGTAAAATAAGAGTTTTGTGCACTATGGATACCAACAGGAAAGTTGTAGATAATAAATTAGTTTATTGAACCCCAAAGCAACTAAGGGATCAGTGCTACCATAAAACATCATGGAGAGCCTTGATGAACCGAATGAAATTGTCTTTGGTTGTGGCTTCCTTCTTCGTGCATTATGATCGATAGACGCTGCGATGACTTTGCTTTTTCGGTCAAACTCAGCTAAGCCATGAAACCTAAACCAACAAAGTATTAAAGAAGGAAAAAAGGAAGCGTGTAAGGTCAATTGTTTGCTTAAAGAACAAGTCAGTAATCATTAGTTGTAATTAACTTCTTTAAATTTATTTTTTATGACATATAAGGCTTCTTTCTAAGATTTCACTTCCACATTATTAACAAACTTGTATAGTAGTATGCAAACCAAAAATAAATGCCCATTTTGTTCATAGTTCTTATGGCTCCACTGTTTCTGTGTATCTTGATTAGGCAAGCAGGTGATAAATATAAACAGATCTCATGCAAAATAATTCAGCAAACTTAGCATCATCTAACAGTGGTTCATGCTATTATAGAACTGGCTAAATCCTCTCACCTTTTGGCGCGACCATGAAGCAGCGCCTCACCGGTCCGACCTCGCTAAACGCCCCCTCGAGCTACACAATACAAAGCATATCTCACATTGTAAATCCAAAGCACTTGCCTCCAAGACTCTAAGCTGTAAATTCGTAAGGGTTAGGAGGAGCTCGCGCTTACGTCAGAAGACTTGCCTCCGACCTCGCTAAACACCCCCTCGAGCTACACAATACAAAGCATATCTCACATTGTAAATGCCTGTCGCTGGACCGCCCGATGCTCAAGAAACTGAAGAGGCCGCGGCGCTGCTGGCGCTTCTCCGGAGTGAGGCGCGCGAGGACGGCGACTGAATGGTCGCTCTGGCGGAGGCGGACGACGAAGAGCGTGCCGATGCCGAGGTCGAGGCTGCGGTCGGGGTCGATGAGGTGGAGCTGCACACCCGGGACGGCGACGAGGGTCTCCTCAATGGTGAGCGGTGTCATCGGCGGCGTCGGGGAAGAGGTTCTCAGCGAGCTCGCGGGGGGAGGACGAGGGAAGGCGGGGCGGCGGGGAGGGCGAGGCGAGGCGGGAGAGCGAGGGGAGGCGGATCGGGCGGCGGGGAGAGCGAGGGAGATGGGCAGCACGGGGGGGGAGGAGGAGGCGGGGGCGCGAGGAGGAGGGGAGAGCGAGGGAGGCGGGGGCAGGCGGCGGGGAGAGCGAGGAGGCGGGGAGCGAGGGGCGAGCGAGGTGGGGAGAGAGCGAAGGGAAGGGGAGAGAGGAGGAGGACGGGGGGCTCTGGGGGGGCGGGAGCGAGGGGCGGGGAGGCCGGGAGGGGGGAGGCGCAGGGGTAGAGGGAGGAGCGATGGGGAGGAGGCGGGGCGGCGGGGAGGGGAAGAGGAGGCCGGGAGAGGGAAGGGGAGGAGGGGGCGGCGGTTAGAGGGTTTTAGGGTTGGCTGGGTGGCGGGAGAGGGAGGGAAGATCCGACGGTCCAGATTGGATGGAGGCTTCGGCAGCCACCAACTCCTTCTTTTATAATAGTAAAGATAAAGATTTATCCTTCTATCCTCTTGGTTTGCTTATCACCTTTGTGTTCTTTACAGTCTAGGTTTTGCATCCGCTATGCTCTATTTTGGTTTATGTTGTGCTGCCTGCGACGTACGTTTGTAGCCATGATGTAAGGTTTGGTTATAGGCATGGCGATGGTGTGTGCTGCAGCCACTAAGGCCCTATTCAGTGACGCTCTTTTTTCAGGTTGCTTAGAGGCCCTATTTAGTGATGCTCTTTTTTCAGGTCACTTAATATGTTATTGCTTATATGGAGACCTTCGCCTATGGCTGTTCTAGCGACGCTCTCTTCCCAATACTGGAATAAGTGCCTTGCTAATTTTATCACAGGACATTGATAACGATAGAGACTACCGATTGTTCCCTCTGGGTGAGTCCTTCATTTAGGATCTAAGTCATTTGGGTAGATACTTATAGCCCCTTCATTTTCCAACCCTGATTAGATTACATATCCTCATTAATTCTGCACATAAATTTAATTGCAGTGTTAGTGCAGTTTTGCTGAGCACTGTGTAGTCATATTTCCGTATCGTATTGAAGAATTCCAGTTTTTTTTGTAATGTAGATTAGGTTTTTCTAATGTTAATGCCCAATCAGTTCTTTTATTCTATCCTAATGTATTACATATGAGCATTTTCATGTTGTTTCTATTTATGTGCCCCCAAACTCTTGGGTTTCAGATTGCCAGCAATCTAGGCCTTTTCTCTGAAAAGAAATTCCTGGCCTCGAAATCAAAGAATGGTGTCAGCGTTACGCAAGCCATGTGTGTTCAAGTCAGCCTTGCTTTATGATACCAATCAGTCATATTCGCGTAGTCATTATTATATAACCTTTACTAATCACAGATAAAGTGCAGTGCGTTTTCCTCCTATAGAGGCTTCAATAGATCCAACCGGCAATGATACCGTTGAAGGTATATGTTCAATACAATTTCCGCACCTGTAAGACACAAACAGGACATAATATTTAAAAGATGTTTGTACCGTGCCTTACGAATGCAGAGCCAACTTATCGGTGCCCTCTCATCAATGAGAACTACACATCTTTGTGCTAATTTAGACCTAAGGTAGTACTCAATGATGATATGAATTTGCTTAGCATAGTTCATTGCTCTTACCAGGCCTTCGTTATTCCATCTCCGGTGGGGATTAGATCTCGATTCTTTTCGCTACCTTCCTGAATCATGGAGCACCCATTTTAGGTGGAGGGTAACTACCGCACGCTATCCCATCCAACGGGATAGCCGCTCCCTCTCCTCTCCCTCTCAACGTCACTTCTCGGCCTCCCTCCCCGTTGCTCCCCCGCTGTTCCCCCGTTGCTGTTGCCGCTCCCCTCCCCTCTTTTCTCCGGCGCGAGCAGCTCAGCATTCCTCCTCCGCCCCACACTCCCTCCTCCACCACCATCGACCAGCGGTGACCTCTCCACCTAGCTGCGCCGCCATCTCCCTCTCCCCCGCCACTACCACCCCGTCTAACCTAATATTCAGTGTGCTACCATCATCATGCCTCCCTCCGCCGTCCAGGGGAGGGGGGGCACGGTGAACCAGTCATCGGAGGTGAAGGAGGAGGGGAGAGTGACGTCGGAGTTGAAGAAGGAGATGGAGGGACGGTGTCGAAGTTGAACAAGGATGATGCGCCGGCAGATCCCGTCCAAATGATATGAATGGTATACCGTTTTGTAGATTTTCTCTTTTAGTTGCCGATCTATGCCTAAACTGAAATATTCCTCTGATCTTTATTTGCCATAGTAGATCGGCTCGCATTATTGGTTTTACCATGGATATTTTCTTTGTGGACTACCACCCTGTCATATCTCATTAGTGCTGTGGTTGATTACGAGTTTACGCATTCGAGGACCCTTTTATATCTATGCATCCGTGAATGCCCAACAACCTCATGCATTTTTTTTCATTGTTCTTGTTATGGCATACGGCTGCATGCTCCTAGGCTTAGAATAGCTTTGTCTCTGTAGTTAGTTCGGGACCATTTTGTAATTGGCTCAGGACTAAATATGATTTATGCCTACCATCATTGCCTGATGCGTTGATGTGCAAGATGCATAGACTATAAACAGCTAATTAGATGTGTTATTCGGGTCCTTGCTCTACCTTCGCGGCCCGTCTCGGATTCGCCTCGATTTGGGTCTGATGTTTGCTCTACCTTTCGCTTCGCCTCTACGGGCTGTGCTTTTGATTCACCTCTTCAGTTCGTTTTGTTAGATTTGTGCATCCTCTTGTGTACTAACATTTGTCATTGCTGTCGCAGGTTCTCCAACAATGAATAGTAGTTTAAAACGCTAGCTATGCACTTGTTAAGTGTAAGTTCTCCTTTTGAAATATTCCTCTTATTTATGGCAAACCTTCTGGATATGATCATTTTTTCTATTTCTGTTTATAGCACTTCGTAAAAGTTATAGCTACATTACTTTGATAGTTTAGTTTGTAGGCTAATTGTGCATTCGAGATCTACCATGAGATTCATGACCATGCTGAGGCCAGTGAGAAGTTGTAAAGTTCACCATAGCCACATGTGTATGGAGATAGTACAAAATCCATGTCCGCCAAATTGTTCTTAAAATTTCAATGATATTTCTGTTTGGCTGTAATGTCTTAGTGTGACAAGAGGTTAGAGCCCTTTCCGCTCACCGATTTATTCTACAATATTTCACCTCTATACATTGAGTGTACTTCCATAATGAACAAGTTTTTTCTATGCTTGAGCACTTTTTTGGGGGTTAACCGAAGTTTTACAGCTCGGCGCAGCGTAGCGTATATTTCCATCCTAGTGTTATCAAATTTTGATAGCAAACGCAACGACAGCCAGTTATCGACGACAGTACCGGTAACTAGGCGAACCGCCGATTAAACGTGGGAGCTAGTTCGGTCCATCCACTCAAGTGAAGTCCACTTGTGGACCTATACTAAATTTAGCTCTGCCTTTGTTTAGGCCCACCAATACTTAGGCCGTCGGCCTTTATGACGTCTACTCCACCTAATTGGGCTGATAGGCCCATCTAAGTAAGCTGGGGGATTTTGCAAGGGGCCGTTTAACGAACCCAGGGCGGCTTGATCTGACGTCTTGGTCTTGAAGCAAGGGCCTGGGCCTGGGACTGGGTACCTAGCTCTGAATGGTCAATTTAATCCGGCAAACTCACTGTCAGTGAGGTTATGTGTTCATGGACTAGATTAAGGCTTTTTTTTCAGATCATGGAACGGCTAAATCAAATATTATCTTTTGCGGGAAAAAAAATCAAGATGGTGCAATTAGTAGATACTTGTTGTCGGACGTGTACCTTCGAAAAGAAAGTGGAGTTTTCACCCATCTGTGCCGTGCTTTCAGTGCAGATGAGTTACTGTATATGGCTCCGGTTAGTCAACCGTAACTGCGGTCTAGGGCTGTAAAAAAAGCTCAAGACTCGCGAACTACTCAAGCTTAATTCGTTTTAAACTCGATTCGAGCTTAGCTCGAGCTCCAAACGAGCCGAACTCGAGCCTGATATTAAACTCGCGAACTTGTGATATTTACCCCATATCCCATCCCCACCCTCGCCGAATCCCGCGCCCCGCCCGCGCCTCGCTCGATCTCGCGCCGCCGCTCCTTCTCTCTCGCGCTTCGCCCGCTCTGGCGCTCTCTCCTCTCGCGCCGCCCGATCCCGCGCCCGCCCGCTCCTCCTCTCCTCGCGCCCACCCGCTCTCCTCCTCGCGCCCCGCCCACCTCTCCCGGGCCCCACGACCCCACCCCATCCTCCTCGCCCCGCCGCGCCTCCTCTCCCCATTCGCGCGCCTCCTCGCCCCGGTGCCGCCTCCTCCCCATCCGTCGCCCTCCTCTCCTCTCTCGCCCGCCGGCGCCCCCCCTCCGCGGCGCCTCCTCCCCGCCGCCTCCTCCCCCCCGCCGCCTCTCCCATCCGCGCCTCTCGCCCGGCGCGCCCCCTCTCCCATCCGCGCCTCCCGCGCCCTCCTCGCCGCGCGCGCCTCTCCCCGCGGCGCCCTCCTCTCCGGTCTCCCGCCGCGCGCCTCCTCGACCTTACCGCGCGCGCCTCGCGCGCCGCCGCCGATGCCGCGCCACCGCTCGGCGCCTCTCCTCTCCTCGCTGGCGCGCTCCTCGACCCGGACCGGCCTCGGTGCCCCTCCTCTCCCCCGTCGCCGGCGCCCCTCAGGTACCGAGCTTTGTCTGAGCCGAGCTCGAATGAGCTTGAAATTTTCAAGCTCGTTCAAGCTCGGCTCGAGTTTCTACCGAGCTCGAGCCGAGCCAGGTAAAGCTCGCTCGAGCTCGGCTCGTTTACAGCCCTACTGCAGCCAGGTAGCGTATGGCTATGGCATTGCATGACTATAGCCATATGGAGGAGATGGGGACGGGAGTTGAGGAAGTAGACAATGAGGAAGAAGGCAATAATATGTCTTTTGACATGCTAACTTTAGCCCTAAAAAATTTAAAAATATTAAAATAAAAAAGAGTGGCAAATCCAATGTAAGACTGGCAATAACAACATAAAGGGCGAATAATGCTTTATTAAAATCTTTCCCTAAGTATCTAAAAATATTTTACTCCAAAAACTAAAGAGCTAAGAAGATCATATTTGACAACCTAAATCCAATTGTTGGCAGCGGCACCCACCTGTCAACGTGAGAGGAGAGCGAGAAAGAGTATAGCCTTAGGCACCGCTCAATTTAACTTCTGGCTTCTGCTTTTTTCATGATTCATTAATTTCGTGTTTTTCTGGGTTCTTTTGATTGTTTGGGCTTTTTTGCCTTTTTTTAATTTTTTTTTGCATTGTCAGTGATGGGCTAACATGTTTTTTCTATTTTTAATTTTTTTAAAATTTAATTATGTCAAATAAGTCAACTCAGTTTCGGTAAAAAATAAGTCAGCTACAGTAAAAAAAGCTATAAACCAACACTATTATGAATACCCCTTAATTAGGAATTACATTACCATCAATGCTCCAGTAAGTCCAACGAGTTGCAGGAAGAGGCAGTAAACCGCATGAATCGGTCACCGGTCCATGTATGACCGTAGATCAAGAAATCATAATCCGATAAAATTTGGATTGGGTTGCTGCTCAATGCTCATATCACACGAACGAGAAATCCAAAGATATAACTTTAAGTAGAAAATGATGGAACCATAGAGGCGTGCAGCTGAGTAGACGGGGTCTCTGAACTTTTCCAATGCAGACCAAGAGAATAGAACCTTCAGATGATATGGTAGGACTAAAAATAGCAACGGAGTGAGGATGAATGATATCTTTTCAAAATCTTTAATCTTTTACTCTACTAGCTAAAGAGGTAAAAAGATCAGATTTGACATCTAAATCCAAACAACAACCTAAAACTACGAGACCTTACAAATTCAACACCAAACTGGTCTGATCGGCCATAATCACTAGTCTAACCGATGACCGGTCTGACTAGGACTAGGAGCGCTCCGATCGGTCCCTATTCTCAGAACAGAAAGTCAACATAAGCCAAAATCAAATTTGGTGCAAACTTCAAAATCTAAGTCTAAATAATTTGAAACTTTATATACACCTTGCTGAGGATCTTAAGAACCTATTTCATCCAAAGATCATATGGATCTTGATAAAATTTTCAACAATTTTTCAAAACATGCAAGGTAGCAACATATCCAAGCAGATCTAAAAAGCTTGAGATACAACTTCCTTGTGGGTTAAGAACAGTTGAGATGATTTTAGATGTATTCCTATATATCATAGCAAACAAGACCATCCAAATATTTGAAGGCAAAACCCTCGAATCAAGATTCCTCAAGAAAAGCTCCAAACTAAGAAGAATCGGCCAACTTCAAAATATTGCAAACCACAGTGGCTACATAGATGTGATTTGATCTATATGAGTCATCTCCACCACTTATACGTCCTTAACATGCAACAAGAAAGAGAGAGAAGAGGCAAAAAAACTAACAAAAATAAGAGCAAATCAATTAAGACAAGAACACTTCATGATAGATGAATAAAGTTTCTATTACTACTTGAGGACAAAGATTTCATAGCCACTCTATGATGATAAAGAGAGCATACCATAGCACTTACTTTTCTTTCTCAAACCCTAGCCCTAGAACTCAAAATTGAAATAGTTAGGATAGTTGGCTAGCAAGCTTCTATCCAGAATCCATTAAATAGATGGGGGTAACCTGTCTACATCTATCCTAATGAAAACTATCCACTAGCATAATTGGGGGAACCAGTTAACGCTACATAACACGGGTTTTGCACTTGCCCTTAACTTATGGACGCTTTTTAAAGCATATGAGCCCGAACCCGCTAAGTCATTAAAATTTGATCCACTTGATCTAAATCACTTTCCCAAATGTCTCTCACATGCGGAGATTTTGATCTAATAAAGTTTTCAGTATATGGCTAACTACCAAAATACCATTGCATTGACCCGATCTTCTCTTTCCTTTACAAGCAATCATCATGCTTGTCTTGTGTAGATGTACCAATGGTTAGCCACTCATCAACAAGCTTCTCTTGCTCCGGTTCCCACTAGACCATGCCTCACTTGGACTGACCAAGCCACTTGGTGCAATCCATCTCTCGAATTTTCCCTTAAACATTTCTTGCCTTCCTTGTGCTATGTTTGAGATCAACTATCTCATCTAGCATCCTCGACCGTTTTGAACCTCGGCTGCTTGCTCCATGAGCATAAGTACATAATGACCAAAAGAGCCAAAAATGGAGATAAACAACTAAATAGAACAAGTTTTCTAAAGAAGCTTCAACTCCACAAAAGAATTTGAGAAATCTTACTCTAAATTCATATAAAAGAAAAAAATATTCGTCATTGTGAGAAGAAATCAAATTGATCAAGAAAATCTTAGCAAAGTACACAAGCTCCAGCTTAGCAAGAATTTGCACAAAAACTTCAATGTTTGTTCTAAATATGCATTTTCACTAATCTTCTCCCCTTTGACATTGGATACATCAAGATGCACGAAAGAAGAAAGAGCATGTAATTAAATGAAGAAGCTGTCTTCCACCAAGGCGAGGGCCCCTTGGCCTTCTTCAGCAAGCCAATCGCACCTTGTCATGCCAAGCTAGTTGTGTATGAGTGCGAGCTCATCGGCTTGGTCTAGGTAGTCCATCACTGGCATCCTTATCTTTGGGGCCAGCCATTTGTTGTGTGCACTGATCATTATAGCCTCAAGTTTTTGCTCGACTAGAACCTCTCCATGATTTCGGAACATCATTGGGTTAGCAAACTATTTGGCTTTGATTTCTTAATGGAGTTTCACTCTAACTGTCTCAATATTATGACCGATGCACTGTCCAGGAGGGACAGCCCAACTGGCAAACTCCTCACCCTATCTTCGCCTAGCTTCGACCTCTTCTTCGAGCTTTACCTTGAAGCAACCATCAACGACAAGCTTGCTACCCTCGCTGCTAAGATTATTAGCGGGTCTCTCGGCACGCCATGGGGCATGCAAGATGGCCTTATCACCATGCCAGTCGAGTCTACATCTGACCATCTTCACCATCTTTATCGACAATCCTAGAAGCTGCCCATAGTTTGGCTCATGGTTATTGACTGCTTTTCCAAGTATGTCCATTTTATTCCATTGGCACACATACTCCACAAGGTTAGTAGCACAAGCCTTTTTTAGTAGCACAAGCCTTTTTGGCCAACATTATGAAGCATCACGGTATTCCTACTTCCATTGTCAGTGAGCAGGATCCCATCTTCACTAGCAATTTTTGGCAGGAGCTCTTTTGATTAACCGGCGTTCAGCTTCACATGAACTTGGCCTACCATCCTCAATCCGACGAACAAACTGAGGATGTCGACAAAGTCATCGCCATGTATTTGAGGTGTCTTATGGGTGATTGTCCCTACCATTGGTTTGATTGGCTACCTTAGGTAGAGTATTGCTACAACACTGCCATTTACTCCACTATCAAGATGACACCATTCCAAGTAGTCTATGGACGTACACCTCCATCCTTGCGCACAGATGAGACCGGCACCATTGCTGTTCAGGCAGTAGACCACTCTCTTTTTACCCGAGATGAGCTCCATTGTGATGTCAGGGAATGTCTTCTGCAAGCTCAGTAGCATGCTAAGCAATACTACGACAAGAACTACAACGATGTTACTTTCAATGTCAGTGATTGTGTCTGGGTGCGCCTTCTTCATTGAACTACTTCCTCGCTTCCTTCCACCACTAAGGTAAGCTGACTCTGTAGTATTATGGACCTTATCAGATCATTGACATGATTGGTTCCATCGCCTACCGTGTTGCTTTACCCCTGGTGCTTGCCTCCACAATGTCTTTCATGTCGACATCTTGAAGAAATACCATGGCAAACCTCTGGCCGTTCCACCTGCTCTTCCGGAAATGCGCAATGGCCATGTGCTTCTAGCCCTTCGACAGTTCTCAAGGAAAGTCTCCGTCAAGGCATACGTCATCTACTTGTCCAATGGCAAGGCTGTTCAGCAGTTGATGCTTCATGGGTCCCATTGGATGAATTCAAGGAAGCTTATTCAAATTTCCAACTTGTGGACGAGTTGCTTCATAAGGAGGGGAGAGATGTCATGTGGGGTATCACATATCACCACTGGCGTAGAGTCTAGGAAGTAGCCGTGCCACAGGAAGATCAATAGAGATAAGTTTCCAAGAGATTTCAATAGAATAAATTTGTTATTTAGAAAGCTATCCCTTTTAGTTAGAAGGATTGCGCAATCCTTCGGATTGCCTAGAGTTAATTAAGCAATCCTTAAGGTTGCCTTTCTTATCTCCAATATCTCTATTTATAAGAGATGTAAGCTTTGGTTAGAATTTAAGAAGAAATAAAGAAGTATCTTGTCCCTACCTCCTTCTCTAAGTTCTCCCTTCTCTGCGGCAGCCAAGCTACAACAGCATGGAATCCATGTGCTTTATGTTGTCATTTTTCCCTATCAGAATATCACTGGGTTGTAAATAGTACAAAAATAGCTTGGCTCAAAATGAAATGAGCTTGTACCAACCACTCTGTTCATTTCAATCTACAAACCAAACCAAATCAGACTACTATTCACATGGATTCTGAGGCCCTGTTCGTATTGATATCTAAAAGCTATTTTTCTACAGTAACTAACTTTCAAATGAAGTATTTTTTCAAGACGAGGTCTACTAGTCATTGTAGTATATACTATAATGACTTAATTTATATCAGCCAAAATCATACGTGAGTGTCTCTCCACAAGCTATTCCAAAGCCAAAAGCAATATGACTGGGACCTTAGTTTGCTACGACTTGCTAAGAAAACAATTAATTGGAATTTCATGTTAGTATGTCACTCTATTCTTCTTTCCACCTAGAGCATGATAGCGGCAACAAGTAAATTCCAATTTTGGTTTCGTCATGTCCACATGTTATAATACAAGATGGAGAGAGGTGATAACAGCATGATACTAGAACACATTCCTTGCATCTATTTTCAATCAAATGTCAAACTTCCAAACCGGATTTTCCTAGATGGAAATTTCTTGGTATGTGATCAGACGATCAGTAGGTTGTGAAGGAAGACAAGGGAGATGACACAATGTGTAAAGTGCTACAACCAGAATCCACCTATTAGGTACGTGATAACAACGGTATAAGTTAATTTTAGTTTTAGTCCTTATCATATTGACAAGCTGCAACAGTGAGATTCCTTACATTTCTTCTCATCGAAAGACTCCACCCAAGTATTTTGCCTTTCCTATCCCTTTCATGTAAAATATTTAAGGATTATAATCATATAGGACTTTAATCAGCCTATTAGTCAAAGTCATCCAAGTGAAAAAATATCTAATCGATTAGTGCAAAATATGCAAGATGAGCAATAGAATTGATGTACTTCCGCAGTGGAAACAAAGGGACTATGTGCATATGAACAGAGCGTAAGGAGATAATGGGATTAATGATACTCAACTGATCACACATTTGCACCTATTAATCTATTATACACAAGACTTACAAACAAAGAACACTACCTGTTGAGATCGGTAGGATGTCAAATTTCTGGAGGTGTACTCTTATTTCTGACGTATCACAGACGATTATTAGTACGAACTGTCTGTAATGTTTGTCATTATCACAGGTCTTGCATTATCAAAGACAGTTCGTATAAATAACCGTCTATGAAAATATCACAGACGGTTATTCGTATGAACCGTCTATGATAATTACATTACAGACGGTTTATGAGAACCGTTTGTAATGTAAGCGTCCAGTATAGCCTCTTTTGTAGTAGTGTGAAAAAAAGCTTATGCTGCATATTACAATCATTCATCCTCTTCTTCTGATTGTCATCGACAATTCTACAGTATGCTATCCACATGAAATATGAAACACTATGTTGATAAATCCATTCACATTTTCTTAATCACGATTTACTCTTTTTTTCATGGCAAAAGCATCAACAAAGGATGAATATGGCATGCCGATGTGAGCAGAAGCACAAGGGGTGGGAAATAGATACGAAATATCCATATTATTCGATTACCGTATTATATAGGATATATATATATTTATCCGATTAATAATTTATCTCACATTCGTATTCGAATTCGCATAATAAATATGGATATGAATATGGTATGGACTTTTACCATCTGAAATATTATTTTATTTGGATTATTCGTATCCGTATTTGTATTCAGTGAAGCAATATACATATTTTATTGCAATATGACTAATTAGTTGGATAAGTTTTTTTAATTCAATGTGAATTCATGTTTCTTTAGATAAAGTAAATGAATTAGAATGATTAAGCGTGACTGTACGATGAGAAAATGTTATTAATATTTTCATACTATATAAGTTATGAGGATATCTGGATCCGATCGAATTGAGTAGATATTCAATTCAAAATTATATTTGTTACAATATTTGATTCAAATTTATATTTGAGAATATCCGAATTCATATTTATTTATAAATTATGGATACAAATGTGGTTTAGCCCAAGGAAATCCAGCTTCAGGTGGTCATCAAATTATGCTGCTGATTTGGAGTAACACTGATAACTTCAGGTAACTCTGAACATTTTTAAAAAATATGTAAGAAAATCTTTTTCTAAAAAATAAATAGAACAACTATATAAGCTGCCCTCCCTGGACATCATATTCATTATTAAATAAAACATGCCAGAGAACATCCCAATTTCCTTCTGGGGAGGAAAGCACATAGCTTAACAGAGGTACTTTCCGATAAAGCAGTTTTTAACCAATATTAAATACGTTTTTAAGTGTATTCTCTTTCATTCGGCAGAAGGGATCATGCATCAGAATTGAATTCTTCAGCTTGGTCATCTTATGTCATAGTGGTAGATTTAACAGTGAATTAGTCGAGAAAAAATAATATGGTTAACTAAAATCAGCCCACCTGCAAGATGTTCTGCTTGGTCTTCTGTTAGCATTGCCGCGAAGCCTGAGAAGCCATGCTTGTAGCTGTAAGTGATATAGCCCAATGCCTCTTCCTTGCTGAA
This sequence comes from Melocanna baccifera, assembly GCA_036346265.1. Taxonomy (NCBI): domain Eukaryota; kingdom Viridiplantae; phylum Streptophyta; class Magnoliopsida; order Poales; family Poaceae; genus Melocanna; species Melocanna baccifera. The sequence continues at coordinate 37,843,527 of CM070676.1, forward strand.
ACACAGTCAGCAAGTTATCAAGAAGAAAAAAGATGCATTTGGGTTTGTTGAAACAAATACGTGGCTCATAAAAAATATTGTCCTTCGGAAGATAAGAACCAAAACTCCAAAAGTTGACAAACTGGTGAGGTTTACCTTCCAAGAATGGTGATGAGCAGGGGCGGAACTACCACTGGGGCAAGCCGGGGCGGCTGCCTCGGTCTCGGGCCGCCAAGACCCCCGGCGCCATCTGCCGGCGCCCGCTGCCCGACCGGCGACCAAGAAGGCAGCAAGCCGCCATCGCCTAATGGCCGATGCTGATGGCGCTGATTCACGGATGGCATCCTTGTGGGCCTCGGTCGTGGGCCACGCCGTGCAACGGCCTAATCCGATTAGTGGCACAATACAAATGCAGGCAGCCCAGTGTATTCCTCATTTGCTCTCTCGACGAAATCCCTAATACACAAATCACCATCGCGCAGCGTGGTTGCAGGCTACGGTGGACAGCGCGCGGGCAGCGGCGGTTGCCGGTCGGTGGCTCGGACGGCGGGTGCTAGCCCACGGGTTGCGGTAGTCGGCTACTCGATGAGTTCTACAGCGTGAGGGATGCGGCGGTCGGCGGCGACTCGGCGGGTGCTGCGGCGCCGGCGCTGGACTGGGCGGCTGCGGCTCCGTAACTGGGCCACTAGGTGACGGCCATGAGGCGTCCGTCCTTCGCGGCTCCGCCAGTCCACCGGCATCGGCCGTGAGCTGCCAAGTTGGTGAGGCCACCGTGCCCGTGAGGTGGTGAGGGCTTGAGGTGAGCCACTGATTTCGCCCTGGGTCTTTTTAATTCCTGATTCCACCACTGGTGATGAGCATGTCATGATGTGAAGCGGTGACGAGAGTAGGGTCGTCATGTTTCTTCTCACCCAGGTAGGCAATGTACAACTACGCATAGAGGGGCACAGACAACATCTTTTACCATCAATTCATCACATGGAATCAGTGTTATGAAATAAGATATAGTGCAATGCATCATCTATACTTTGCGAGATCCACGTGCTCCGATTAACATAAGGCAAAAGCTAAATAAGAGGCAAGCTGAAAACAGTCGAGAAGAAGAGTGAAAAGCCATGTTGCCAGTGCATGTTAGTTCAATCCAGTAGCTGATATTATTTATAGGTCATTAGGTCTTTAATTCTCAGGCCTGTAGATAATGTTATCTTGTCCAGAAAGAAAGGTCAGAGGTAGAAGGTCAGAGATAGGTTCTGTTCAATAAATTCAATCTTTGAAAAACCCATATCTTTACCTATCACAGTACAAGAAAAAATGGCATATCTTAGGTTCTGTTCAATAAATTCAATCTTTGAAAAACCCATATCTTTACCTATCACAGTACAAGAAAAAATGGCATATGTTTTGCTTTGTATTTTCATTGTATTTCCAATTTCTTCAATTTTTGCGCTTCCTAGACCTTCCACAACCCTTCATATAAATGATTTAGGGATTTTCCACTAATTTTCTGCCAAAACCGGTCGTACCGCTCATGGTCCTCTCCGGTGGTAACCGGCCAGTTACTGCTGGGAAACTGATTCCCGACTCCAATCCCCATCTTATCTCGCGTGATAACTATTTGAGTGGGTTATACTATCATCTCTTTTCTTCTTCTCTCAGAAGCATCGTAAGAAGCATGGCCTAGAGTTTATGGCCTGTTCTTTTTAGCTGTGGCTGATGGCTTTTGACTGTTTGCGATAGAGATTGTGGAAAGAGAGATACCCGCTTGCGATTTTTGATGATACAAATATTAGTTTTTTAACGTGTACTACAATTAACTTGTAGACTCTATCTTAAAAAAAATATTCTATTTAAAAGTTAGTTACTGTAGCAAAAGTTAAAAACGATTTTTAAAAACCGCAAAGAACGGGGTCTATATATATTCATTTATATGCTATGGGGATAAAAACGTGGACTGCTGTGCAGCGCAGGGAACAAAGCTCCAGTCTCCCAGAAGAAGCTAGCTAGTTACAAATACCAAACACAGACAAGGACCCTCCCGATGTGCTGCTCATTGTGTTTTTCTGTGAGCAAATTTCTGCACCTGTCCAGCATCCGGTGTTTCTCTAACAAAAAGTCAAGCGATGCAATCGACGGGAATTTTGACGATCCATAATCATGATTACGTGTCCTCCTTTTTTTTCCCTTGTCATTGAACATCACTGTATCGACTGTCGAGTCATCTTCCACGGTTTTACTAATCTATCCAAAGAATCATGCCTCGGATAACTACGAGTTTAGGTCGACTATTCGTAATGCTGATTCATCCATTGAGATCTCGTAGATGTCCACTGCAGTCTGATATTTTGCTTCCTTGGAAGAGAAGTACAACAGGAAACATCGTAGCCTCATGCTGTACTTGTGGATAACACAAAAGACAAACTGAGCTTGTTTGTATTCTTGAGCCAAGGTGTGATGCTTCTTGGTGGGCACTACTACTGCCTGGCTGTAGCGCTTTGCATCGGCCAAAAATGGCCAAGTGTGTGATTTTCCGAGTGCACCAGGAACGCTGACGTGTGGTATGGGCACTCATCGTTCTTGTCATCTGGTCAGTTTGGAAGGAGCGAAATGCAAGGGTGCTCCAGGACAGCTCAACCGACCTTGGAGGGGTCGCTACCAGAGTTCTTCAAGAGCTCAGCGTCTGGCAACAAGCGGGCGCGAAGATGTTGCTTCCATCACGCGAGTAATCCGCCTAGCAGGTTGTTGACAGCAGCTGCACGTACGGCTGCGTGAGAGCACCTTCAGTCCCATTTCTTTCGGCGTTCTATTTCTTTCCGTCTCTTGCTCGGTGGCAGAGCTTGAGCAAAAATCTCAGGAGGGGCCAAGGGCTAACGCAAATTCAGAACTATTTAAAGTGCTAAATCATAATACTGTCATATCGTAGAATTTGTAGGCATTGAAGAATTGTAGATTGATCTTATCCACATTTAGGTTATAAAAGTGTTATGTCTGATCAAGATATATGCATATATACTACTCAAGAAAGCGATTGGAGGAGGAAGAGAGGCCAGCCGCTAGGTGCCAGCAAGCAACGGCCAATTCTTGGGATCATGGGCTCATCCATCCACTCGATCACTCCAGGTTCCTACTGCGGGTGGATTGTTTGTGCTGTGCCGGTCACCGGAACGCGTCGTCTAATTGTCTTGGACTTGCGCTTCGCCGCCGCACGAGCTTACATAATGGTACGGAGCAGCATGCAAACTCTCTATCTTAATACAAACACGCGCAAATCTCTAGTGTGTTCCTTTAAAAAAACAGTGATTTTTCATTCAGTATGGTGCCCATTGTCTACCGAACGTGTAGTCTCCCTTTACTTTCCACAAAGGTGTTATGCTAACCTCGTTCTTTACGACCAAGAACAGCTACTAGAGGGAGCTTAAATAAAAGCCAACATAATTAAATCAATTTTAAATCTTCTTTTAAAAAGAGAAATAAAAACTTTTCACTCTAATAGCTACATATCAATTGCTAAATAATGTCAGCCTAGAAATCTTGAATTGTGATCCGGACCGCTATTGGGATTCTTACAGTGTGGTGCTCATTGTACCAGTTAGGCTACCCAATGTGCCGTAGTCTCCTTGCACTTTCCACAAATGTGTTATGCTAACCTTGAAGGCATTCACTTTCTTTGTGGCATTGAGGACTAGGACAGGTGGTTCGACACTCATCTTAACTCCAAGGGGGGGATCGTACAGCAGATTGATAAACTGCATCCACCTTGCCTACATTAGTAACTGCTCGCCGCACATTAATCAGATGCCTTAGGTATGGAATAGATACAGAAGGTACGTTTAGGTGATAGGCTGGCAATGTTGTAATGTTGCACATCTCATATTTGTTGATATTGCAAGCAAAGAAGTTGTTGTAATCCCTTGGATCAATGTCGTAAACGAGGCCAGGATCAACAGCTCCATTAGGATCTATATGTTAGTGATATACTCTAGAGATAATCATAGAGATGATTATATCATTTCTATGTTTATGATTTTTTGAATAATATATTATTTTGTCCTTTGAATAAATATCTTTCACATTGATCAACAAATATGTGACTTGTTCGTTGAACTCTTTATTCATATTTTGATGTTATTCTAAATTATTCTTGATCTTATATTATTATATGGGACAATTATGATTTACAGATCAACACATGCATTGATTGATGATCATGTTTCACGGAACATGGATATGAGATATCAAAACAATAATGTGGACACATGTTAAAGAACATGATGTTGGATTGACCCACTATGAAACACTGCGTGAATTATTATATTCTTAAGTGCCATCAGTTAGTCTCATACATAGTGTATGCAAGATTCTTAGACCTGAAATCGCTATTATTTCCTACATGTGTAATAGTTTACTTATGAGTTATCAAACATTATTCTATAATTGGGTAGTCATAAAAATAGCTTTCGTGATTACCATAAAATATGCGAAGGAATATGAGCGATCAAGATGAAATTTGCCCCTCCTATATAATAGGAGAGATATCTCTTGGTCTCTCGATACGATTGAATTAAGGAGGTGAATGGCCATATCGAATATGGTTGAGAAGTCAATTACAACTAAGTAATCCACTATATGTTCGAGTAAATGATTGAACTATCATAAAATGACACATTTTTCGCCTTAAGTTCAATCTAGTATCATGAAGCAAAGAGATTCGTACATAAGCACTATATAGATTCATCCGATATAATTTTTATATATATTTGAAAGTCGTTATGTCCTACTAGGGACCGTTATCGACTTATAGACTAGAAAGAAGTTTTCGGTCCATAGCCAAATATATATAAATCTACAGGGTCACATACTTAATGGGCTGGAACAATAATGGCCCGGATGATACTTTTTTTGAGTGAGATTCAATCTTTACTCGTATTGGATAATGATCCGATTGGAGACTATTTAGGAGAGATACTAGGGCTGAGAGAGGTATTCCAAAATACACCCATCAAAACTCTAGCAGCCATCACTCATAATCTCTATCGTGCACGCTCGTGCTAGCACGCCACATACGATATTTCATCTCTAGACATATGGACCTCAGTAGAGGTGCCGCTATAACTACGGCGCTGATCGGGATGATCGCGAGTAGGGGACGGTTGGCCACAGAACGATCGACTACTTCCACTACATCGACGTACTTGTCGTTGAATTGGCTGGTTCAACTCTACTTCTGTTGCATTGGATGTCTAGTGGTAACGATATATGATCTCTTACTTGCATAGCTGTCTGGTTTATGCGGTAGAAAATTTTCATTTGCGCTAACGTAACTTGTTTCCCAACATTATTTGGCTTCCCTCCCCTCTCCTGCCACCCCCTGCCTCCCTTTTCTGTGACGCCGGCGTAGCTCCCGCACCCCTCCTCCGTCTCCCCTCGGACCCTCCTCCATCATCAGCGATCGGCGGCGACCTTGCCGCTTCATCACGCTGCCGTCACCCCCAGTCCAACTTAATATTTAATGCGACGCCTTGCCGTGCCTCCCTCTGTCGTCGCCCACCACATTTCACCACCAGACCACAGCCTTCCGAGCTCCCTCTACATCAGAGGGCACACAGTAAACCCATCGTTTGAGGCGCTGCCTGCCTGTTGGTGGATAGAGCGCGACAGAGCAGTGGCTAAGAGAGAAAGAGAGCGAGAGAGAGGATATTATACCGTTCAAACGGTATAGCATTTCCTATTTTTTTTTATCTAAGAAAAATAACTGTTCAAGGAAGAAACATACCAATAACGCACATTTGGCCATTTTTTGGCCAATGCAATGCCCTACAGTCAGCTAGTACCCACCGAGAAGCGTCATACATGCGATGTTGTCTTCTCTACCGTCCGATGTACATCTAACGGCTGAGAATGATTTGACGTTCGGATGGCCTGAACGTTTGCTCTGAAATAGTTCGTATGATACTGATCAAATGGTAGTCAGGGTTATGAATATTACCGCCGACTTTACTTAAGCCACCAAGGGTTATGAGGGGCGAGCATCTCATCTCCATCTGACAGCTATCGTTCAAATGAGTAGCAGTAAGTGTACTAAACTACGCTTTTTATCAAACATTGTTCATTATCTTTTGTCTTAATTGAGCTTAAGTTCTCAGCCTATATAAAAGGTTTATAACCCTATTGTTGGGGGAGATCTAAGAAATAAAATCCTACCTGTCATTTTAGTATTTCTAGTTATTGTAGTTCTTAGTTTATAGTTCTGTAATTCTTTTAGCATTCACAAATACATACATGGATCTCTATTTTATTCGGACTCATTCTTCTCGGGGTCCCGATACGAGGTTGGGGATGCTGCGTAGGCAAGCGGCGGCCGGTGAGGGCTCGGTTTTGCAGAGGTAGTGGCACGAGCGGGCCGAGCGGCCCTCTTATTCCCTCTGGATCCTGCACCGCTTGAGGCGCAACGCGCACCACGCACCGCCGACGCTGTTAAGTTGTCCGATCTGCTGGTCCCTCCTCATCCCTATCTGAGTCTCTAGCCGAGCAAGTGAGTTTTGTTCTGCCTAAAACCTGTTCGATAGAATGCTTCTATGGTCTTACACATGTGTAACTCCATGGAACTAACATATGTTGCTTTGTATATCTTCTCTTGAGTATTGATTGTGTTGCCCCAGATCTGAATTATTTCTACGTTTATATTCATGTAGAAGGAAGAAGATGCAGAATTGTTGGTGACGCTGAATTATTGGTGCGCACCAAAGTATACAAGTAATGTTTACTTTCATGTTACAGCAAATTATATTGTTCAATGCCTCTTCAATTTTCTTGATTCGTCTTTAAGGTTGGAAGAACTTGGCCAGCGAACAAGATTGGAAACATGTGGATACAGAGGGCACCTTGGAGAACTGAAGCTAGAGTCTCTGAGATGTGGTCTGCATTCTTGTTTTCAATTTTGTGAGATATACTATGGTGCAATCGAAACATTTTGTACTGTTAATTTTGGTATCACAATATATGTTTTATTGTTTCAGAAATTTGATCAAAGCTATTGTGTTGACTGTTGAGATGTATTTGATGAAATCAGAAATAAGAGTTCAATTGTATAGCAGCAATTTAACTAATAAATGAATTAATTAATTTCAATAAGCATGCCAGCACTAAGAAAAGAAATGATCCAAAATTAGTAAAAGAAAACATATATAAAGAAATAGGAATGATATATTATGGTATATGTTCAATAACATGGTGGCACTTCTAAAGGTCACCTAACAAGTGTCATAGGATGGTGACACTTTATCAAGTGACACCGATATTTTCTTGACTTTTCATATTGTGACCCTCTTGGTGATGCTTTTTGAAGAGTCATGAAAAAAGATGGTGACTCTTTAAAGGGTCTCTAAACACAATATAAAGTGTCTCCAGGAGACCATTGCGTTTGCATCTTCTGGAATTTTGTGCTCTGCGTCTGCACAGATTTTATTTTTCTTAACGTATAGATGAACAAATTCTAAGCCCGCCTCTCACAGTGCTTCTTTAAAAAAAGAAGAAGCTGGTATAACCAAGTTAAACTAATAGTAATCATGCAAGCTAAGCTGGAGGCTGGAGCAAGGAGAAATGCAACGCTTCTCAGTTAAGTTAGTTTTACAGGGAACTCCACGGAGGAAACTGAGCCATAAAGAAAATATAAAACAAAACATATGCCATTTTGTCTTATGATAGGTACAGACATGGATTTTCAAAGATTGAGTTCATCGAACTGAACATATCTGTGACCTTTCTTTCTGGACGTGGACAATTAACCACCAAACACGAGCTAAAGACCTAATGGTCTATAAATAAACATCACCTACTGGATCATATTAGCATATACTATAAACATGGCTTTTCACTCTTCCTCTCGGCGTTTTTCAGCTCGCCTACTCTTTTGCTTATGCTTTGTGATAATCAGAGCATATGGATCTCGCAAAGTATGTGATGGATTGCCCTACATCTTATTTCTTAACACCGATTCTACTAGATGGTAAAAAGATGTTTTCTGTGCCTCTCTGTGCATAGTTGTACATCGCCTACCTGGGTGAGAAGAAACATGATGACCCTACTCTCGTCACAGCTTCACACCATGACATGCTCAGCACCATTCTTGGAAGGTAACCTAAGAAGTCTGCTAGCTTTTGGAGTTTTGGTTCTTATCTTCTGAAGAGCAATATTTTTTTTTTTATGAACCGCCTATTTGCTTCAGCAAGTCCAAATACTTTTCATCATTGTTTCTCATCACTTGCTGACTATGTTTCAGTAAGGAAGAGGCATTGGCCTCCATCACTTACAGCTACAAGCATGGTTTCTCAGGATTCGCGGCAATGCTAACAGATGACCAAGCAGAAAATCTTGCAGGTGGGCTGGGTTTAGCTAACAAAACTTACATCTCAACTAATTCTCTGTTAAATCTACCACTATCAGTAATACAACAAAATTGAAGAATTCAATCCTGATCGCATGATCCTATCTGCTGAATGAACGAAAAAGGCGCCTAAAACATATTTAGATTTGGTAAAAAAACTGCTACTTTATGGAAAAGTACCTCTTTTAAGCTATCCACTTTCCACCCCACAAGGAGTGGTTTACCTTTTTTAATCGTGAATATGGTGTCCAGGGGAACAGCTTATAGGGTTCTTCTCCCAATTTGTTTAGAAAAAATGGCTTACATATCATTTTTTAATGTTCAGAGTTACCTGAAGTTATCAGTGTTACTCCAAATCGGCAGTATGAGTTGATGACCACCAGAAGCTGGGATTTCCTTGGGCTGAACTACCAGCCACCCGGTGAACTTCTGCAGAAGAGCAGTTATGGAGAAGACGTAATTATTGGGATAATTGACACTGGTTATTCCTTCACTGTTAGTCTGTTAGCTAGTCAATTGTAAAAAACTTGGCCAAACAAATTCTTGCAAAAACCTTAATGCATACCTTAAGTAAGGCAACACACGCAATTGATGCAGGGATCTGGCCTGAATCAAGAAGCTTCAGTGACCATGGATACGGAGCAATACCGCCACGATGGAAGGGCGTGTGCCAGCTAGGGCAGGCCTGGGGCCCCACCAACTGCAGCAAGAAAATCATTGGCGCGCGGTACTACGCTGCCGGCCTGCACAAAGCCGACCTCAATAAGAATTACATGTCTGCTCGGGACATGAATGGGCATGGGACGCACACAGCGTCCACAGCAGCCGGAGCAGTGGTAGAGGGAGTCAGCCTCCACGGCCTGGGAGCAGGGGTGGCACGAGGTGGCGCGCCCCGGGCGCGCCTTGCAGTGTACAAGGTCATATGGGAGGGGGAGAATATGGCACAGCTTGCTAGTGCCGCAGTGCTAGCAGCTCTGGATGACGCAATTCATGATGGAGTTGATATCCTGTCCCTCTCGCTTGTTGTTGATGAGGACTCATTCGGTGCGCTCCATGCGGTCCAGAAGGGCATCACCATTGTTTATGCTGGGGGAAATAGTGGCCCTCGACCGCAAGTCCTTTTTAACACAGCTCCTTGGGTCATTACAGTCGCAGCGAGCAAGATTGATCGGTCTTTTCCGACTGCCATTACCCTGGGAAATAAGCAAACAGTAGTGGTACGTACCACTGATCATCTTCACTAATCATCTTCAAACACTTACCACTGAAAAAGTCATGCGTAACTCTCTCTCATATTTGCAGGGTCAATCGCTCTATTACAGGTTACAGAATGGATCCAAGAGCGGGTTCCAACCACTTGTACATGGTGGAAAGTATGTCAAATGTTGTTCGGCCTCTTGATTAACTACATTTATGAATAGATGCCAACTTACATTTAGGTGTCGAATTTTCAAATACGATTGAGCAATCATTTTTGCCCTTTCTGTTTACAGTTGTTCAAGGGAGGCGCTAAATGGCACAAGCATCAATGGAAAAGTTGTTCTATGCATTGAAATAACTTTTGGCCCAATAGGAAATTTTTTCCGAGATGTCCTCCCAAATGTTCAGAGTGGTGGGGCATCTGGTCTTATTTTCGCTCTATATACCACGGATGTTCTTTTGAGCACTGACGATTGCCAAGGAATAGCGTGTGTTCTTGTCGACATTGATATTGGGTTTCAAGTTGCAACATACATTGGCAGCCAAAGGTAAGAAATTGTTTTGTGACCTGCCAGGCTTAGCAGTTGTATTTTCTCTGCAACTATTTAAAGTCTCAAATAATCTGTGCTTTAATTTAAGCAGCTTGCCCATTGCAAAGATTGCGCCGGCAAGTAGTATTACAGGAAAACAAGTCCCAGCTCCAAAGGTGGCAATATTCTCCTCAAGAGGCCCGTCTATCAAATACCCTACAGTTCTTAAGGTTTAACAAAGCTGAAATGAGTGCATCCTTCTGGTCTAGGCAGAGCTTAAATTTTAGTCATAAAAGCATCTTAAGACAAACATCAAATGCTAGGAATCTTATGATGTTTTTATTTGGTTAGTAATGCTTTATTACAGTGGCATTTTCCTAATCTCATGGTAACTGCTTTTAACAGCCTGACATAGCAGCACCTGGAGTCAATATCTTAGCAGCCAAAGAAGATGGATATGCATTTAGCTCAGGGACATCAATGGCAGCCCCGCATGTAGCAGGCGTCGTGGCATTGCTAAAGGCTCTACATCCTCATTGGTCTCATGCTGCTCTAAAATCAGCGATTGTTACCACTGGTAAATTACTAAATTATGCCATCAACATGAAATGCTATCTTGATCAATCCGCTCGCACTTTCGTACCGACGTTTTGCTCTCCTTTTTTCCGTTGAAAAAGCATCAACTACGGATGAATATGGCATGCCGATGTTAGCAGAAGCGCTACCTCGGAAGGTTGCCGACCCATTCGACTATGGAGGGGGGCAAATAAATCCTAATGGAGCTGCCCATCCTGGCCTCGTTTACGACATTGATCCAATGGATTACAACAAGTTCTTTGCTTGCAAGATCAAGAAATATGAGATTTGCAACATTACAACATCGCCTGCCTATCACCTAAACCTACCTTCTATATCCATTCCTGAACTAAGGCATCCGATTAAGGTGCAGAGAGCAGTCACAAATGTGGGAGAAGTTGATGCGGTTTATCAATCTGCCGTGCAGTGTCCCCTAGGAGTCAAAATCAAAGTTGAACCACCAACCCTAGTTTTCAACGCCACAAAGAAAGTGAACACCTTCAAGGTTAGCGTGACACCTTTGTGGAAGGTGCAAGGGGACTACACATTTGGCAGTCTAACTTGGCACAATGAGCACCATACTGTAAGGATCCCAATTGCAGTGCGGATCACAATCCAAGATTTCTACGCCGATGTTGCATAGTTACGAAGAATGACGCGTGAGAATAAAGAATGGTGATCCCTAGAGTTGGTTTCGCGGATATCATAAATCAGAAGACTACCTGTAAACTGTATTTGGGAAAACATTTGCAGTAAGCAAACCTTTCGATTTTATGATTATGCTCGGTTCTTTCTCTTAATTACATGGCTAATCGCACAGTGGGGTCGGTTGGGCGGCCGCAGGGCTACTTGATGCAGCCCCGGTGGCCATATTTGGTGTCCAGTGCATCTCCTTTTCGCCGGCTGCAATCATATGGTTTCCATTTTTGGCTTTGATCTCATCTTAAGAGAGGACCGGGAAGAGTATACAGCATTCATAATCGAAAGTGTTGTGCCGGTTTTCTTTTTTCTTTTCCCCCTTATAAAGGACGTTACTTTCAGGCTAGCAATGCGTATCACTGGAGAACTTGGAACCGTGTATAAAGTCGGCAAGTCGTACCAATACGAGCTAACGATCGACCTACTTGGCACATGCATGTAGACCAATCTTGGCGAGCTTCGCTCTCAACAAAGCTCGACGATCGGCTAAATGTTTACATTCACATCTAGAGATACTGTATTCCATCTGATCGGATAACACGCATATGAGCATATCAATCTACACATTAAGTATAAAGTCGATTCTCTTCAATACAGATTGCAGAGAGAGAACAACCTACGAAATTCAGTGACGAACTTGAAGATAATTCTATCAATGATCTAATTGATAAAGACAGGCAAACAACCGGCCTCTGAAGGCAATCCATCTATCACGTATCCTACAACTTTTCAAATCAACGTCCACAAGAAAAATAAAATTCTCATCGTAAAGGAGGAGGAGAAAAATGGCAGCATGGTGTACTACCACTCTAGGATGCCCTGATACGTGATGGCGATATGATATTTTTTAAAAACAAGGATACATCGATACGGTAAGTGTGTGTGTATGAAAATAAAACATTATAAACAGGCTACAAGAGAGAGTAAGATTATCTTGATGAATTGAATGCTATATATCAAACATATCGCCACCGACACCGTATCGCCACGTATCGATACGTATCACCGTATCGGACACGTATCAAACATGCGTACGGCAGCTGGGAGCCGTATCGGTTCCACCAGCAGATCTAAATATACAACTATCAACAAAGTAGACGGACAAATTTAGGTCTTCAATAATTCATAACTCCGGCAAAAGTCTAAGTCTATGCAACTAATATCTTGAAACAAATGCTTAATCGCTGAACAACATAAGCCAAAACATCACCTGTGCTGCTGGATAGATAGCGAAGAACTCATCTCATATAATCTGACATGCTCCAATTGGAATACAAAACTCGGTAACAACGTTCATTGAAATAGCAACTTGCATGTGACATCATGTATATTAAACTGCTAATTTCAAAGGTAACTAAACTCTATGACATGGTTAAAACTAGTGGTGGAACCACCACTGGGGCAAGCCGGGGTGGCTGCCCCGGGTCTCCTAGGCCGGCGAAAAGGTATAACATATCAAGCAAAGAGAGAGAAGGAGAGGAAGAAGCCGGTTTTCTGGAGCTGCTGTTAGATCGGTTGTGGCCGCCTTTATATACGTACGTGGAGTTTGAGACCCGAGAAGCCCTCATGCTAACCCTAATTTCTCAGGAGAAGACCAAAAATTTGTCCGCGTTCACACAACAATCAAGATGTGAATAGTGATACTTATACTTCATATACTATTTATGATTATATGTGTATATCCAGCTAGGCACGCATGTTATGCATGGTGTTGCGGCGTATACACGCGAGTATATATCTCTAGCTCTTCCTGTTTATGCCAGCCGACAGGCCAGGGTCCTGTGCATGTCTCGGCAAGACCTCCTCCGAGTCATCCCTCGCGCACAGTACGAGCGCGTCAACTGGCGTGCGTGCCACGCCAAGCCAAGGCGCGAGCACCGGCTACGCGAGGTGCGCCAACCGCGCAGTCACCTCGCCCACAACCGCCTCGAGTGTCTCGCGGTCTCCCCCGCTACTACTTTCGATGGCCTCGGCGGACGACGGGTGCTACGACAGTATGGCGCGCGGGTTCCGCCCCGGGTCTTTTTGATTCCTGGTTCCGCCACTGGTTAAAACTACTCTTGTAAAATTGTTCGAATGAAAGAAACTATTGTGCCGTCAATGGAGTATAAAGTGTAGTAGACCCTCATATCAAGCTATGACAACTGAAAACATTATAGCATCTACACAAAAATAAACTCCTTTGTGCACTTAAAATATTTCATCTTGAATTAAAATTGGAGCAAAATTTTCACTTTCAAATAACAAAACTATGAATAATATTATGTTAGCTATCATCAGGGTATCATCAAATTTATGAGAATTGAATATTGCCAAAGCCTCATAACGGTCACGTAAGCGATCCAAATTGCGACATATCCAAACGGTGATTGAAACACTAAATTTAATTGTCCCCACAACTGATATTATTTTTTCTTTAAAGTCTCCTCAATCAAGTGTAACCCAATTAACTCATTGTGTTGAAAGCCTACAATTCCGCCTTAGACTCTATATATGCGGATTTTACCACAATAACTCGTAGAAGATAATAAATCATCAAAGAATCGCCAATGATTAATTTCACATGTATTCTGTCAATAATAGGTACAATGATCTGAATTACAATGAACTTTGCCTCTAAAAGCTTCTTCACGAAAGATGATGCTTGATTACGACAGAAGATCGTCAATGGAGATGGTGCAATGCGACACTAGGGCATGTCGTCGGGTTGCGTGGGTGGTGATGTTGGCGAATCTAGCACTAGAATAGTCATTAAGGTAGAGCATAGATTGACGTTCTGTATGGAATCAAGTTATTAAACAGAGTCAAGATAAGTCAAATCACCAAGTTGGAGTTGCCGTTGAAATCTTCTAGTATGATTTCTTATGTGTACGTAGCAAGAGCTTGCAAAATTCTTAGTACACCTGCCTACGTGAAACCAAGAAACTTTGGAAGTTCCTGGTAGTTTCCCTTGGTTCGCCTAGCATATTTCCTCAAAATCACGTAGCAGTGCAGGGCCTTCAATTTCCTGGGCTTCGAGTTGCTGCTAGACGTCTTGGCCCACGAGCATCAAAACGAGGGACGCTGCTGCCGCTTGGACTGAGGCCGAGAGACGCGCTTCTCTCTATGATGCGATTCGGCATTTTTCACTGCTTTTTCTCTGGGACCGAAGAATAGGGTGCAATAGGGTTAGATTCGAATATATATTATTTATACCATACTTTAACCTATTTTTATTTTTGGATTCGGTATTGAATACGATCAGTCTAGATACAAATATGAATTTGGAATATACGGATTTTCGGAAACGGCAACATCGGGGTGGATACTTGATGGATTCGAATCGAACAATGGATAATTTAAACGGATAGCACGCTCATACAAAACGATACATTCAACATAAGTTCTCTGTACAATACAAATTCAACATAAATGGTAAATTGATATATAATTCATTAATCAACAGTCTAACATTGCACAAATTCAACATAACGATTAATTGACCAAATTATTAGATGATGCATTGTTGAAAAAAAGTAGGGTGATTAAAAGGGTGCATTAGAAATTTTTCTTTGTGACAAATTTCTCACTGTTCCTGTTGTAATTTTAATTCCCGCTCATCTCTTGCACACAATAATATGCTTTTCCGGAGTACCAACTGCTCCATCTTTTCTTCTTATTTCTCTTCCTCTCCTCTCGTTTTTTCTTGCCTCAATTATATGACTATTGTGCTTTATACAGGCTAATTTCAAGCCTAACACTCGGACTCCTAATTCTACTTGGATTTCTCTTTGCTTTCTCTACTCCCATACATATACTTTGTAAATACTAAATAAACTCTCCAAAAAATAAACCAAGCCTACTAAAACAAGATTAACTTTAACAATCACCCCCTTAATCTTGTTTCTCCGTCTTGATCACAGCGATCTTCTCTTTGTCTTCTACTTCTTCCTTTTACTTACACTACTGTGCACTGTTCCTTCCTGAGCCATCACTGCCCTACCGCCTGCACTTGCTCCATCATGAGTCTCGCACAATCCGACGCTTGCCGCGCCTCACACCTGGACTGAACTCATCCTTCCTTGCCTGCCCACCTGAGCTTCGCTATTATCTGAGCCTCCCGCTCCTCTCTCTTGGACCAAACTTGCTTGTTTTTTCGCGTACATCTTAGCTGGGATTAAATCATCTCTAATTTTTGTGCTTGTGCATCCTGTCTCCACTGTTGATAACGCCTCCCCAAAATCATAGAAAAATGCACCAACCTGTACTCCAAATCTTCCTCTTGGAACTTGTACACTTTTTTCTCCTAAGAGTCTACTGCCCGCACGAAGTCTTCTGTCTGCAGCTGTATACGTGCCACCTTTAATTTCGCACGTACCTGCTCTAGCCTTAGGCCTGCCACCTTGTGTGCCTGAGCCACTTTTCATGCGCACCCCCTTGAACGTCTGAGCTATTCTCTATGCGCACCCCCTAAGCGTGCACATGCCGCACCTGGGTCCCGCCATCTTGGCCTTCTGCATGCTCTGTTTGGCTGCCCCCATCTATGCTTAGTGAGTCTCGTCCTTGAGTTCCGCCATCTCCTAACTCTTCCAAGCCACTCTTTAAACAAACTTGCTTACAAGTTTTCAAAGAAATTTTGTACAACCGGTTTGGAAATCTTTTCATCTTCATCAATAGATCATTGTTCTTGGTATAGACACGCAAGAACTCATCCTGCAGCACCACTCTGCACCCTTTTTCTGTCATCTGTCCGAGACTAAGTATGTTGTTGTACAGACCTGGTATGTAGTAAATCCCTGTTAACAATTTCTTATCTCCGTTCTTGCATTGCAACATCATTGTCCCTTTGCCTCTTATCTCTATCATGAAGCCATCGTTAAACTTGACCTTGCCCCAAACCTTCTCGTCGAGCACATGGAACATAGGGCGATCTCCCGTCATGTGATTGCTTGCTCCATTATTCAAATACCACTGATCTGAGTGATCGTGGTTGCCTTCTTTCGCGTGTAGTTTTGGAACTACGTTCTCCTCGTTTAGTATCACCATGACTGGTGCCTTTTCAACATATGATGAGAGAAGTAGTACTGATTCATCATCTTCTTCGTCGTCTTGGGCGAGGTTTGCCTCTTCGTTCTTTTTTTTGATTTGGTAATTCGAATCATAATACACATACTCGTTGCAGTTGAAGCACTTTATGTGCCGTGACGCATAGTGTCCGTATTTGCCACATTCAAAGCACTTGATATGTGACTTATCACGGGATTTTTCACCACCGCCTTGCCAAGCGTTATCTCTACGGTCACCTCTGCCGCCTTGACCACTCTGGCCACCTCGCCCGTACCATCGCCCGCGACTGCTTGATGAGCCACCACTCCTTGTATCTTCCTGTATCAGCAACGTTTGCTGGTTATGAGACTGAAACTTCTGCTCAGTACGAAACTGAAACCTCATACGCCTTGAGAGAGCCGGTGATCTCCTCAATCTTCTTTTTCTCCAAGTTAGGGGAGTACATGAGCGTGGTGATGACAGGTACGTACTTTTCTGGTAGCACGCGCAGGTACTTCTTCACTGCCACAGATTCCTCTATCTTGTCGCCAAGAGAAATCATCTGATTGTATAGTGAAGTCAACTTATCGGCGAACTCGTCCACCGACTGGGTCTCTCCCATCTGGAGATTCTCAAACTCGCTTCGTAAATTCTGGAGCCGTACCTCCTTCACACGATCAACTCCCTCGTGCATCTTCTGAAGCGTCTCCCACGCCTCTCGTGCCATCTCCTTCCCGACGAGCTGAAGCATCATCGAGTCTGGCACCGCTTGGTAGATGATAGCCAAAGCCGTCTGATCCACATTGTCTTCCAGCTCCTTGTTCTTTCCCTTCAGATCGACTGCACCCCAGACTCCCTCGGCGTGCATGTTCGCCTTCATCTTCATTACCTACACCGGGTAATTGTCGGTCATCAGGAGAGAATACTAGAGGGAGATTAGCCCACCCTGAGCCTTCGCCTTCTCATTCATATTCTTCAAGCACCATCAAGATCAACAAACTCTGATACCACTTGTAGGAATTTCAACTCCTGCTCATCTCTTGCACACGATGATATACTTTTTCGGAACATCAACCGCTCCCTCTTTTCTTCTTATTTCTCTTCCTCTCCTCTCATTTTTCCTTGCCTCAATTACATGACTATTGTGCCTTATAAAGGCTAATTTCAAGACTAACACTCGGACTTCTAACCCTACTTGGATTCCTATTTCCTTTCTTTACTCCTATACATATACTTTGTAAATACTAAACAAACTCTCTAAAAAATAAACCAAATCTAATAAAACAAGATTAACTTTAACAGTTCCCATATTTCCTCCAATAAAGCATTGAAGTTAGTATACAGCTTCCTCATTGTGAATTCGTAGTAAATGCGATAATATTATTAAAAAAGCATTTACCAATATCAGTAAATGGAACATGAGAAACTACAATGATATTAGCCTTCAACAAGCACATTGTAGGAAAGGAAACCTATGCAAAATAACTGTTACACTAAATAATATTTGACATGAGTGCCTCCATACAAAATAACTGTTATCCGAATATCTGATCGAATAATTATCCGATATCCGGATTCAGATATCCGACTGGATAATTATTCGATATCAAGATTCGGATATCCGACCGGATAATTATTCGATGTCTGGATACCGACACTATTCGGTCGAATAGCAGCTCTCTCGATTTTGTTACCGAATCCGACATGAACTATCCGGTACCGAATCCAAATCCGAATATAACCGGATACCAAATTTTCTTCCCAAATCCGATACCAACTAGATTCAACACCATGTCAGTTAGGATTAACTCAACCCATCTGTACCCCTACCGAAGAAACCGAAGCTGCTGCCGTTGGGCTTGGCGATGCTACCGATGCCTCCTGCCTGTTGCTGCGCCTGGGACTCGAGGCCCTCTCTCTCCGCTGCGGTGTGTTATCAAGTTAGATGGAACTGTCTGTCTAGAATGGTGTGGTTTATTCGATTTTATTGAATAACATGGTACAACAACTAAATAGAATAGTTCTTATCAAATCAACTAAATAAAATTATCTCGCTCATAATAGAACCATTTCATTCTATGAACCAAACAAGGTGACGATGGCTTGTCGGAGACTCTGAGATGAAATGGTTTTATCTCGTAAACCAAAAGCCCTCGAAGCCGACGACTTGCGCTGGAACTGAGGACCGAAGCCTAATGCGATTTGCGATTGGACCGAGAGACTTAACGGTAAAAGCATGCTACTCTCTTTTATCGCTCGGGCCACAGGATTGCAAGTCGGACACAAGAATTTTTTTCTTTTGATTCGGACCTGTCTTCCAATGTTTTGTACGATGGCCATTCCGGGGGTCACCTTCTTCCGAGGCAGCGACTTTAATCTTGAATTTAGAGCTCTAATACTCTACCTATTATAAAATACATGACAAAAATAGATAATAAAAAAACATGAGACACGAATTTAACATAAAAAACCTTTGAAAAAAATTATAGATACACGAAGGTAAAATCACTATACAAGAAGATGTTTACAGTGAGGTTTTTATTCTTACTATAGACTACTAGAATACATATATAAAACAAGGAAAACGAGTCTTACAAGAAGAGGAAATCGAATCAAAGTTAGTTGCTAAGGTTGACATCACGTCTGATACAACCTATTTATATGTTTGACACCAGTCATGTCACGTTTAATATGAGACGATGCAGTATCCTACACAGGTATGAATTCAGATCAACTTCAACAGTGGATTTATCAAGAAGACCATAGACTTCCTGTACTTTGGAGTCCAGGTCACAAGTTGACATCATGAGCAATATTTAGGCACCACTCGATTTAGCTTCTGACTTCTGCTTTTTTACTATTTATTAATTTCGTTTTTTTGTGTTTTTTTTATTTTTTGGGCTTTTTGTCTTTTCTTTTTTTCCTCGTATCCTTTTGTATTGTCTGTGATGGACTAACATATTTTTTTATTTTTTATAAAATTTAATTATATTAAATAAGTCAACTCAGTTACAGTAAAAAATAAATCAGCTACAGTACAAAATTATAAATCAAAGCTATTCTGAGCACCCCTTACCTGGTCAAAACAAGTTTGAAAAATAGCTCCAAGGAGATTACTATGCTGCCCGCTGCCCGCTGGCCACTGCCCACTTAAATGTGCCCATACACATGGATGGATTAGTGCAGCTTATAAAGCGACAATTGAAGCAAGAAAAACATGGTTTTGCCCTAGCTGCAGGACCCTGATTTTAAATATTCAGTTTTTATTAAAACATGGTTTTGCCCTAGCTGCAGGACCCTGATTTTAAATATTCAGTTTTTATTTATTATCTGTTACCGATATTGTTTAGGGATATTTATTCAGTTTTTATTTATTATCTGTTACCGATATACAGCCCTTGCCCTCTTCTTGTTCAGTATGTTGATGCTGGCCGACTTGGAAAGAAGAGCGGAGAAGGTGTATACTCATATGGAAAGGGCTCTTCATCCGTTAAACCGAGGTCGTGTCTGTAAACATCGATGCAGCTGTTGGGCAAATAAACCAAGCTGTGTATGTACTTTGTACAGCAGTAAAAGATAAAAACACAGCTTATGTAATTCACAGGTCCAAATGAATACTTTGCTATGTATGTAGTCGCTCACCCTCGCAATAACAGGATTATGCAGGCTTTGCTATGTAGGATTTTTAAAGAAAGCTATGTAGAAAAAATGGTGGCCAGGGGTTCGAGCTGAAATGTACGTACTTAAATGCCTGGGTAATCCATGTCCTGCACTGTTGCAAGCTCCTTTGCTGAGCTTCTTACACAGTATGCAGTTTCACACATTACAGATGATCAGATGCATCGGACATGATCAGCTCCAGAATGACTCATGTGCCGCTTGGTCAGTATTCGTGCAAAAACCAGCATAGCCCGACGGCATTCACGGTGTCTTTGTTGTGGGCTACATTTTACGGAGGAATTACCTTGACAGCGGGATCAGCGGAGCAGATTAGCAAAATGAACGCGCTTCTCTTTTTTGTGAACCAGGGAAAGACATCCCAATCTTACACCAAAAAAGCCATTGAACCTGAGCAAAATACAGTTTTGACACATACGTCATATTCCTCTCTATATTCAGCTCAACGATAAACAACAATATCTCCACAGACTGATTCAGAGAAGAGATTCCCGTGAGTTAACAAGTGTCAGCTGGAGCAACATATATCACTGTGCTATACTCTGGATGTGATTGGGTCTTCATACGGATAAACTTGACAATTTTTCTTGCATCAGGGAGCAAAGGGTGCATAATTTGTCTGTGTCCTTTCTTGTACCAATAACTGATGATGTATGCTTCCAATTTTATAACCTGAGGAAGCAACATAACGTCAGAAGGAACTATTTCGGAACACCATTAAAAAAGGGCTACGTAAAACAAGCACAAGTAAATCATATGCTTCAAGCATGATCTTCCAGAACCAACTAGCAAGTCATATTCTTGTTTGTTGCTCTTCAAATTATAGATGTGAATGAATAAAGAATACAAGGGAGCATCCAAAACTACAACAATGGTTTATGGTTGAACTAGGGATCACTACAATGGAGAACCTTGGTCTAAACATCAAATGCGGGTCTTACTTGTAACTTCCGTGGAACAAGAAACTAACGATTTTAATAATAACAGCTTTTGATAAACACAGTATCTCTTATGATTATGACAGCACAGCATCTTGATTTATGGATAGAATAGTTGGCTGTTAGTAGCATAGTTGTCAAAAATAATGTCCGAGGGTTCCATCATTTTATTAGTTGACTAGCATTGGATACACGACAATCGAAAGGTTTTCCAATGGTTCAATTATTTGACATGTGTTCATTGCATTAAGCATCACAGACTTGGCTTTCCATTCGTCAATATAGCATTATAATGTAGCTAGCTAGCTATTAGCAGTTTAGCACACATGCAAAGTAAGGAGTCAGGACATCCATAAGAAAACAGCAAACTAGCAATTTAACAGATTTGCTTACGCTCAGTCTAGGTTTCTAGGGTGGTACTAACAAAATTATTCATTTTTCTTGCTTATACTTACTCTAGGGTGGCACTAACAAAATTATTCATTTTTATTTCTATTTCAGCTTGTAAATATGTTGTCAGTTTCCAGGAGAAATGGACAACATTGAACTTACCCTTCTGATAATGTAAGATTCATTGGTAAAATTCAATGGTTCTGTTAATACAGTAAGAAAACCATTCCTGTTTCCATAGACAACATCAGTAAAGTATCTATCACCAACCTGGAAAAGTGAAAAAAAATTCTAAGATTAAAAAAGTGAAAACATATTAGAAGTAAGAATAGTCACGACTAATGACAAGAATAGTCACGACTAATGATAGCCATTCCTAGTAACTCTATTTCCTTAGATGTTCCAGCAGGCTTCTTTGTATCTGCAATCAATAGAGAAGATGAATATGCTAGCACACCAGCGCACGGCATTCCATCCCGAACGTGTGGACTTCGTGGAGGCGCAACTGCAGTTGTTCTGTGCTGATCGGCGAGAAGCACAAGGCTATTGATAGGACGCGAGGAGGAGACGTTCAGTTCGTGAAACGATCGACTGCTTCCTCTTCATCGACGCACATCTACGTTGGACCGGGCTGCTCTAACTCTTCTTCCGCTGCGCAGCGCATCTAGTGGTAACTATCCATGACCCCCTTACACGCATGTTTTCTGGTTGAACGCGGTAGAAAATCAAATGTTGTAGCTAGCGTAGCCTACCCGTTCTCCTTCAGAATAAACACATTATCCCCGTTACATTTTACTCCAGTTCCAATCCTTTTTTCAGTTCTCTTCTCCCTTCGGCCATATCTCTAATTGTGCATTCATCTCCTCTGTCATGGCTGCATTGGCTCTAGGGCCATCTCTTCCTCTTTCTCTACCTCCACCTTAACCTTCTTTAGCAGACCTATTATTCCCACCACCACCTCCACTAGGACGAGATGTCCCACACTTGTAACACTCGGTCCTCCTTGCAAAGTTCAAGTTGTTGCATCTCACGTCACGACAAATCCAATCGTCCTCGCGACCTCTAGTTCATGAGAAAGGACACGCCCAACTTAGGTGTTTTGTTTGCTTACAGTTGTAGCACCCCCTATCATTAGATATGGCATATGCTGACCTTATAGGGTTGCTGCCCACCATTATTCTCTGTCGAGTTTCCTCAACCACCATAGTCGAAATAGCCTCCTCCATAGTTGGCAATACCACCTGATGACATATTGCAACCCTCCTACTCTCAAACTCAGAGTTCAAATCTTTTAAGAAGTGACTAACCCTCCTACGTTGCAGCCATGCCCTACCGAACTCAATATCTCTAGCACACGTTAGCTACAATGGATCATATTGATCCAAATCTACCAATAATTGTTGCAACTCACTAGCATATTATTGAACAGTCTTTTCCCTGTGTTTCAGAGCATCTACCTTGCCCTAAATCTTCACCATCATCATCACATTGCCAGCCCCAGAGTACATGTTCCATAGCGTCTTCCATATCACTGACGCACTTGGGATCGCTTCCACCATCTTAGCAATGGACAGGGACACTGAAGTCAACAACCATGCCACCACCACAGAGTTGGTGCTATTCCACACCCTCCAATCCATACTCTTGTCTGCAAACTCGATGCAGGTCTCTTGCAGATAGTGCTTCACTGAAAGAACCTTAACTTAATTACTAGCTAAACAATATAATTATCAATAATCAAATTTATTCAAGCATTGTTACAACATGGTAATTACAAAAATTGAAGTGCATCCTTTGGATCAGTTTCGAGTAATAAATTACAACATCTTTACAAAAGGTATTGTATAAAAAAGGAGGTTAATTTCTAAAATTACAACTTGAGTAATTTAAAAGCTAAGCCAATTAGTGCTTGTTCTTTCCTTCTGCCTACTCCTGCGAATAGGTAACGTTCATTCTCCAATCCAAACTCCAGCCTTGCTTTTTGTAGTCAGAGAGCAATGTAAATAACAATCTAAGGGAGAATAAAATGAATTAAGAAAGAGTTTGCTGTCAGTACCCTTGGGCTGCTAGGGCCAATATTAGGGAGTTCTTAGAGGTTCCCAGACTGTCCCAGGCCAGTCGGCGTCTCTCACCCTTAGTAGGCCTCATCATTCAGCAAATGCAAAAGCCGGTCGATGTCACATTGACCTACATATAGTGCTATTTCTCTTTTCATATTAGCCCACCAAAAATTCTCTTTGAGGTCACGATACATTTTTGTTCCTCCAGGATGGATAGTATAGAGGGTGTCATGAGCTTCTAGAAGAATAGTCTCCTTAATTTGGTCCTCCTTCGGTGCACAGATCTGGTTTTGTCGCCACAGGGTCTCCTAGTCATCTATGCCAAATTCCAACGGTTGTCCTTCTTTGATTCTGCATATCTCTTCTCTAATAAAAGGGTCTAACATTTATTTCTCCCCGATCTGATCCAGTAGAGTCGGATGGAATGTCAGGCAGCTATGATGGCTTGTGAGGTGGATACCTTGACTTCTATTCTCATCCTAACTAGTTCTTGAGTTAACTCGGAAGTGGGGTCTTCAAGGATAAGTTGATGACATTTGATCTTTCGACTAAGAGCATCTGCTACTACGTTAGCTTTTCCTGGATGGTAATTAATGATTAAGTCATAGTCTTTGATCAGTTCGAGCCATCTTCTCTGTCTCATATTTAACTCTTTCTAAGTAAAGATGTATTTGAGGCTCTTGTGATCGCTGAATAGAGTGCACTTGGATCCGTATAAGTAATTTCTCCATATTTTTAGTGCAAACACTACGGCCCCTAATTGCAGGTCATGAGTAGGATAGTTTAGCTCATGAGGTCTCAATTGTCTAGAAGCATATGCAATGACTCTCTCATTCTACATTAACACACTTCCTAACCCATGTTTGGAGGCATCACAGTACACTATGTTGTCCACTCCATCTTCAGGAAGGGCTAAAATAGGTGTGGTAGTCAGTCTTTGCTTTAAGGCTTGAAAACTCTACTCGCATTTATCATTCCAAACAAAATGGGCATCCTTTCTCAAAAGTTTAGTGAGAGGACTAGCGATCTGTGAGAAGTCCTTTATGAACCTACGGTAGTAGCCTGCAAATCTGAGGAAGCTACAAATTCCTTTAACATTGGTGGGTTGCTTCCATGAGGTTACCGCTTCAATTTTTGTGGGGTCGACTTCAATTTCTCTTCCAGAGATAATGTGGCCTAAGAAGGCTACTTGATCTAGCCAAAAGGCACACTTGTTAAATTTTGCAAATAACTAATTTTCCCTGAGGAGGGTCTTCAGGGCAATGGTAAGATGACAATTATGCTCTTCCGCACTTCTTGAATAGATCAAGATGTCGTCAATAAAGACAACAATGAACTCATCAAGATACTTCATGAAGAGTTTGTTCATGAGATTCATGAAGATGGCCGGGGCGTTGGTTAGGCCGAATGGAATGACTTTATATTTATGGTGCCGATATCTAGAGACAAAGGTTGTTTTTTCAATATCGGTAGATTTAATCTTGATTTGATGGTATCCTGATCGAAGGTCAATTTTTGAAAATACCTTCACTCCCTTAAGTTGGTCGAACAAGTCATCTATCCTGGGAATGGGGTATTTATTTTTAATAGTGACATTATTGAGCTCTCTATAATCTGTGCACTATCTCAGGGTCCTGTCCTTATTTTCTACAAACAAGACCGGGGCTCCCCATGGTGAGGTGCTTTCTCTGATAAATCCCTTGGCTTGGAGATCATCTAATTGTTTCTTTAGTTCCCCTAACTCACGCGGATTCATTCGGTACGGTTTCTTGGAGGTAGGTGCAGTGCCCGGAATGAGATCGATGGCAAGTTCCACTTCTCTCTTTGGAGGCATTCCTGGTAGTTCTTTCGGAAAGACATCGGAGAATTCTCTTACTACCGGTATATCTTGGAGCTCTTTCTCTTGGATACTATCTAGGCTAGGGGAAGGTTGCTGTCGTAACGTTCTAGCCCCTGAATAAGTTAACTTAGTTCCATCCGGCTTTCTGATAGAGGCACTCTTAGATTCACAATCTATATTTACCCAATGGACGGATAGCCAATCCATACCCAGAATTACTTCGAGACCACATAAATCTATCACATAAAGGTCAGCTAGGAATTTTTTGTTGTGAATGATGATAGCTTGGTCCCTTCTTATAGATGATACTTCTATTATACCTGCCGGCGTACTTACCATCATCGATTTGTCTAGGGGTTCTTGTGTTAAATCATTCTTTTCTAAAAATTTGCAAGAAATGAAGGAATGTGTTGCCCCTGGATCAAATAGAATAGTACCCATAGATGGCGATATTAGTAATGTACCAGTGATGAATTGGTAGCTTCTCCAACTTGCTCCGCCATCACATGACTGAGTTTTGTGGGTCCTCCTTTTCCAGTCTCTGCTAGGGTAATCTGATTGCTTTTAGAAGGGTTTGGTCGAATATTCTGGTAGGGCACTGGAGCTGGCAGACGGGGTGCATTAGTAGGTTGTATAGTCTGCCTTAAGGTTTTCTGAGGGTAAGGACAATCAATTTTTCGGTGGCCTGATTTTTCATAGTTGAAGCAAGCATCGGTTCCCTTCAAACAATCTTTGGTGAGGTGGCCTAGCCCACACTTCGTGCAACTAATGGCTAGTGCTACTGGTCTTGGTGGAACTGTTGGCCTGTGGTAGGTGGGATTGTGGGGTTTAGGCCTTGGGGTCCATATCTGGGTGGATTTGAGGGTTGTGATGGAAGGCAAGATTTGATCATAGACGTGATACAGTGATCGGTTTTTGCCTTCTTTCTTCTTTCTTCAATGAGGTTGGTGTGCTTACTCTCTAGAATGATGGCTCTATTTACTAGGTCTTGGAACTCAGTGATTTTTTGGATGGACAGTAGCATCTTAAGGTTGGGATGCACGCCCGCCATAAACTGGTCTATTTTCTTCTCCTCAGTGTCCACATATGTGACAGCATAACGGGAGAGGTCATTGAATTGGCTGAGATAATCTATCATTTTCTTACTCTCTTGGGTTAAAGCTCGGAATTCCCTTTTCTTTAGTTCCAGTCTCCCTGTGGGTACATGAGTCTCTTTAAATCGTTGTTGGAATTCCTCCCAAGTAATAGGCTGCTCGCTCACACGGTTACGGGTATAATTAAGCCAACACATGGCTGTCGGTCCCGTTAGCTGATGGGCAGCATAACGAAGTTTCTCAGCATTGGAGCACCCACAGTGTCCAATTTCTTCCCTACCTCGATCAACCAGTCACTGACATCCAAGGGGTCTGTAGCTTTGGCAAAGATAGGAGGTCGAGTTTGAAGGAATTCCCCAAGGCTAACTCTTTGAGTAGAGGGATGGTGAGGTGCTGCTACTCTGGTTAGCAACGCTTCCATGAAGCGATTTTGACTCTCTTGGGCTTCCTTCCTGGAGTTCTCTAAATATCTGAGAACTTCTCCCATAACTCCTAAAGGATCGGCAGGTCCGGAAGATGATGGCTGGCTGGTGCCTGGTACAACAGTTGCCAGGGGCTGCTCGTCAGTGGACCTCGGAGGGTTTTCTGTTAGTGCTTCTTCTGGTGGGGGCTGTGGAAAAAGACCCTACCTCAATCTTAACTCCTATTCGATCCACTGATGATCCTCTGTCCTACAGGGGAAAGGTGAAGGATCTTAGCTACTGATTTTTTTCCAACAGCTGTTTTTAACCCAAAAGGGCAGCGGGGTTGGTCCTCCTAGTTTTATTTTCGTTTAGCAATCCTTTTTTGGATAAAAGGATTTTTATCGTTGGTGGTAGAGGCTAATTTGATTTAATAGCTAAGAGCACTTGATTTGAGACAAGAGCATGTATTCTTGTTGGCAGAATAAGAGCACTTTATAGTCATTGCAAAACTACGACTTGGTAGTCGTAGCATATCCTACGACTATTCTACAAAATTTCTTCCTCATCGTTAAGAGGTATATTCGAAGAATATGATGATGTCATAAATAGAAGATTATTATATCCTCGTTAGTCAACTTTGACAACTTTTAACGTGCGTCCAAATCCAAAACTTAACTTACAATCAGAAAAATCGAAGAAAACTCCTACAGGAACGCTTGAGTGCAGTCGTAACCCTAACACAAAACTTGCAGCATCCTTTGTTCTTCTGATCTCTGCGGTGGGGAAATAAAGTAAGACTGAGTACAATCAACCGTACTCAACAAGTCACATGAAGAGACACTATATAATTGCTTGCTAGGATTTTCAAGAGATAGAACATGGTGGTTTTATTAAGATATTTAACATAAAATACAAATCATATACTTCTTAAGAAATTTGGGGTTTTGAAAACTTTATTATTAGATTTCATCACTTTCCAAATTATTCCCAAATCTACTTATGCTTCGCTGTTGGAATCACTCATTAAACACAGCTTCATTTACCGAAAGCACGGCATATTCGAATACTATTAAAATTATGACTCTGCAGAGTTGCCGAGCTTTACACACGTGATCTCTTAACCCTCATGACTGAATTAAGAAAACAAGGCTTTTCACTGCTCAATTCTTTACATAGCCTCTACCCAGTAAGTGTTGTTTTCCAATAAACTCGAGTGGCCCGTGGCCTCACTCGATTTGTTGTGGATCTACTGTTGTATGGTTAACCACCTCCCATACATACCTTCCTTCTCCCTCTTTCTATTTGTAGATATTCAATTGAATTTGAGCAGCTACTAAATCAGGTATGATGAAGCAATGCTTGTGATTAAACAATTACTATGTTCTTTACTTGGCATAAGATTCTAGTCCTTATATTATTACTGAGGCAACTTCCACCCACAAACCCTTGTTTCAGTGTCCATCTGCACTGCCACCATTCTGGTCTAAACCTCCACCCTAGGACAATGTCATGGGATACAACCATCTCATGACTTCCTATGATATCTCCTTATCCTAGAACCATTTGAAAATTTTACCAACAAAGTGACAGGTCTCTTAGTAGTATACATCAGTTGAGTTCCTGATCTACCATGATTACTTAAGTAGTATATTTAATACTACTAAGTCTTGTCAAGGTGAATATGGCCATCAAATTAAACTGAGCTTTATCAGATGGTAAGACATAATTAATATCATGTCATTCTAAACATTTATTGTATAAGAAATAATAGTGTGTAAATAACATAATGAAAATACTGATAAATAAATAATTAAAGGAATGTATGTTCAATATGATAAAAAAATATGTGACTTACCTTTTGTCTATACGAAACTGACTTCTTTGATTGCCCTTGTAGATCTTCTGATGACTGACTCGTTGGGTCAATATACTAGCGTGGAAGAAGAATACAAATAAGTTCCTACTTTGCAGAATGCAAACTGGGAATAAAACACAAATAAATAACTTAAAAAGACACAAAGAATTGGGTTGGGTAGTCGAGGTTTAGGTGGTGTGTGGTCTGGTTTATCGAAGGTAGAATTGGGTTAGGTGAGATTGAAACAATCGAAATGGATGTATATACTTTAGGCATATTTTTTGGATGAATGGTAATAGGCGGACATATATGGTGGCAGATTAATTAAGGAATAGTGGCTTAGGGTTTTGTCGAGGTTTGATTTGGCGAAAAGGAGGTCGAAAATGGATTCACGGGGGTCAAAATAGGTACAATATTGATTTTTGGGGTCGGATGAACAGTAGCTGCTACAGTAGTGCTTGGCCAACCCGATTTGAACAGTGCATGGTGCGGGGGTTTCATTCCACGGCTGAACGCGCATCTGCACACAGCCGTTGATCAACGGTGCTCAGACAGTTGCGGTTGAGCCACGTCGCGCACGCGACCGTTCGGACCGTCCGAACATGCACCCGTGCTTGGCTGTTCATCTATGGCACATAGACAACTGTGGGTGAGCCACGTCGCGCCCGGTGGTTGTCTTCAACCTTTGGCCAACTCGCTGCGGCGGCTGAGAACAAAGCAAGCAAACGACGGCGATTGGTGGGGCTACAATGATTTGCGATGGGTTCTGAGACCATGGGTGAGTTGTTGGTGGTCTGAGGGTTCCATTTTTAGGGTTTAGAGTGGTTAGAAGTTCGGCAATCAACGACGGCGTGGTTTCTACTTATCGGGACATTTGGATGGCACAGGGGCTAATAGCGGATTTTTAGGATGTTAGCATTAGGGTTTGAGCATCTTTGGGATAAGGGAGGCTCAGGGAAGTGGTAGCTCAGGTGGAAGATCATTAGGCTAAGCTGCCCATGGTGGCCTCTTATGGTCAGGTGGCGGCGTTAGTCGCCAGTGCGGTAGGGGGCTCGGGAAGCTATGGCAGTACATCATGGGTGTTTCTGGGAGCATGAAGAAGCTACGGTTGAATGCAATTGGAATATAATGAACCGAGTACAAAGAATTGGAGATCGGGCTTACATGGGGGTCCACCAACGAAGACAACGACGCGACGACCGGCGGGAAGAATTGGGGTGTCTTAAGGCTACCTGGGCATCAGTGCAAAATAATGGAGAGGTCGCAACCTTAAATATGCCAAGTAAGGCAATCTGGCTACAGGGGAGGCTCTGCTCGGGTCCTGGCGCGTGGCTAAGTCGGGAAGGCACGGGAGGGTGCGACGCAGTTGGCGGAGAGGTTATTTGTGCTTTCTCGGGCTTGGCATTGCGGCAGTCAAAGGCGCTAGGCATAGCTTGTTGGCTGTGAAACGGATGGGAAAACAGAGAGGCGGCGGTGAGGCAAACTAGAGGAGGTAGCGACCAATTCCAACTTGAATGCTTCGCCGTGAGTCTAGAGGGAGGCAATAGCTATCAAGGGCGGGAAATGCAAGTGTACGGCTAGTGACCTAAGTTGTAGAGGCGTGGTAGCGGGGAATGGTTCGGGACGACTGAGGTAGACGGTTGGGAGGTCGGTCATGAGGGGAATCAGCGGCGGAGGCTTCCCGGTCTTGGTAGGCCTAGCGGTTGTCAGAGGGCACTAATGGGATGTCAGAGACACCATCCTCAAGAAGTATGACAATTGAATTAGGAGGGCGATGGCTGACCGAGATTTTTGTAACGGTTGTCGTTTCTTGGCAAATTAGCTAAATGGTGAATAGTGCCATTTGGCCGTGCTACGCTCAAATGGATGAGAGGGACAGCATGACAAGGAAAAGGAGGCATGATTGGATAAGGAAAGTGCTGAATAGAGTCAAGAATTAAAAGGAAACAAAATTTAAGTGCATTTTAAAATTTTAGGATGTTTCATACCTTCTATGGTTTTTATCTTTCTTTAATTAGCGTCACGTCCCAGCCAAGTTCGTGGAGCAGCAGCTGCCCACCGGTCCATCTCCACCTCTGTGCCATAAATTCCTTCTCAATAATTGCGTCTCCAAGGTGGGGTGCATCCTAGCTGCCGCTCGAAAATTCTCCATCGACATGATACAGCGTACCATCCCATTCGCTGGATCTGGTGTAGGGAAAGTTGTGGCAGCCACCTCCACCATGCAGCCATTTATATTTGGATTTTCTTATTTCAAATCAAAATATTGAATATTGCTATGACTCATGTTTCTATACAACATTTCAAATTAACCGGATAATCCCCATGAGGGATGGGGGCCGAAGGCCCCTTATTGCCCACAGGGAGCGATAAAAATAAAAATTGTATTATTTTTTAATATTGATTTTTAATAAGAATATGTATTTTTATATATTTGGACAAAATATGCATTTACACATTATAGTTTATGTTTTGAAGCAATGTTTTCATGAAAAATATATAAAATACTTATAAAGAATTAATAAAGCCAATTTAATACTTTAAATATGCATAAACACTATTTTTCAATTCCAACGGGAGATGGGGACAGAGTGTGTTGTCCCCCATCAACCTTCGTGGCCGGGGCAGGGGGCCCACCCCTTGTCATCCGGAGATAAAACATCATCCTTGCTATTAGTCTATCAAATTCTTGCTGGCTCATCTAACTTGGTCTAAGTATCGTTCAATTTAGCTTCTGACTTCTGGTTTCTGTTTTTATACTATTCATTAATTTCATTTTTTTTCTAGTTTTTTTAGACTTTTTTGCTTTTTTTCCCCATATTCCTTTACATTGTCCGGATGGGTTAACATATTTTTTTTTCTATTTTTAATTTTTTTAAATTTAATTATACCAAATAAGTCAACTCAGTTACAGTAAAAAAAAGTCATAATTCATTGCTATTCTAAACATCCTCCTAGTGAGGAATCGAGTAACACTGTAAAAGCAATTTGTCGCGAAAAAGCTTGCCTACACGGCCAATCTTTTTGTTTTACTTTAATCCAGTTTAGTATAGGATGAATATAGAACGAGAGTAACTAGGCACAGATAATCGCAACTTTGCCATGTAAGGTGACATCAAATAACATGGTTGCCGCATGTTCGTGGAGCTATGGATCTCATGGACTATTGCTAGTGGTCTCATCAATATTTTTCTTTCTGGGTATTATTTTTCCACTTCCCATCAGACTTGTAAGTTGCAGTGGATGATGAGAAACATTTAATTCCGTTGTTGTTTTTTTGGCAACATGCATTTAAATTCAATTATCTTTGATAGTTCATGTCTGACATAGATATCTAAACTTTTTTAATATGACTAACAATGAAAACGTAGTTTTTGCTTCAATCTTTTGCAATAAAATATTTCTAGATAACAAAAAACAGTATGAATAGACAAGCAAATCATGGCAAAAAAAATCGTTGTCTCGCGTCCGTGTATACTATTGCGGCTATTGATTTTTAGTCCTAACGTAATTACTTATATGAATAAATCAAATATCAATAAGTTAATAAACCGCTTCGAAAAGACTATTTTAATAGATCGCTTTAAAACAGTGACGGAAAAATCATATCATTTATTTATTCAAAAAAATTATAAACCATAAATTATTAGTTGAAAAGAGCCACCCTTATCTTCAAAATTCCTGACCAAGCAATGTCTCTTTTTGGGACTTTTGCCAGTGACTACATTAATTGGACGCTCACTAATTGGTTTTTTTCTCCCACGTGAGCCACGCTTCGGTTTTGATGGTTCAGCTCTTCTAGAATCAAAATACACACGTCCCATTAGTACACACCGCACTATACAACACTAGAACCAGAGTGGCCTCATGGAACGGCAAAGATATGCTCATTCTGTCCACGTCTGTTTTAATTGGGGTCACCAACGCACCACTAATTTCTTTTTCCCCCTCCCAGCGTCTTTAACCTGGCACTACAGTACATCATGCACGTATTGAGCTGACTACGTGCTTAACAGTGAGTGGCAGTGACCACAATATATAGCTCACCAAAAGAACCATGTAGAACAAATGCTTATGCATAGATCATATCTGTATATAGCACTAATCAGCAAGGAAAAAATTCAATATGTTCGTCGAGATTAAAAACACTGTTGATAAAAATCATCCATATTCAAAGATTTCAAGGGCATTTCTGCACGGTCCTAACTTTTTTTAGGACTACATTGGTACTAACTGCATTAACGAAAATCAAAGATGAGATTGTTGTAAATAATACGATATAAACATATAGTTAGATGTAATTCCAGCATATTTATTAAAGACACAAGCATGATACAAAAAAGCTTATTAATGACTTAATCAATATGTAAACATATGAACCTTGTAAGTCATTGAAAAAGAGACATATGCCCAATATATATATCATGTAAGAGCCTATAATCAGCATATACAAATGAAAACAATTTGATTCATTCCAACTGAATGCTGATATCAACATAAATATAACATGTATGACCAAATTTAGCATGTTATCAAGATTTTGAATGACATATATTGCTCTCAAAAGGCTAGTTGCACAAGATTTATTTTTGGCCATCTCCACTATAACAACTTAATCATGATTATATATAGCAGTTATAGATTAGATCTTAAGTTCTAAATCAAGTTTTGCTATTTAAAAAAGACTACCAGATCATAAACAAGATTGCTTTGCAATATAAATGGCCCCAAAAATCAATCTAACAATCAACTAGCATGAATTTGATTGATTACATAGAGTTCGGCGATTGCTAAAGTGACCAAAACTCACTAACAGATCATAGAAATAATACAACACAGTGAGCAACTAGCAGTGTAAAGCAACTTCAATTACCAGTATATATATAACTAGCAAGCTAGCTGAAAGTTCAAGATCTATCTACCCTCACATTCACATATAATCTCATGAACATATCATTTCATCACAGAGTTTTTAATCCACAGTTCTTCTTTGCATTTTCTAATCAGAGACGAATCACAGATATCTGGTATAGATCAAGCAAGGAAGGGCAGCAGCCAATGACTCACAACACCGATGATACTCAAAATCACTGGGAAGAAACCAATCAAGACAAGGCACACACATCGCTGTTCCAGAAAACCAAGCACTCTGCTGCGCTGAGCAAGGAGACAATGGCAATCGGAGATACAATGCCACACTTTTACCTCAGGTAGCCGACGTAGAAGCCGAGGGTCGAGGTAGATGCCGCACAGGATCGACGAGTATTCCGACCAAGAGCACCCGAGAATACCAAAGATCAAGCCTTGATTCTTCCTTCTCAGCTAGCCACAAATCCACCCGAACCAGTCTTCAATGAGAAATTCCCAAACCTCCTCACTGCCATATCTCGAACGAGAAGGCACAAGGAAACCACACAGGGAGGAATCACAGAGAAGACAATTCGGGCTCCAAGGTCACCGGCGTCGGTGAAGAGCACAGCCGATCGGTGCCCAAAACCTAGATCAATGCCCAGTCGAGAGAAAAAGATTAGTGTGGAAAGGAACTCACTGCTTCGGATGTACAAAAAAGGGGAGGGAGGCCGCCTCTTATAGGGCAACGGGGAGGAGGCGATGAGCTACAGCCAAATGCTCGACGCTGAAGCAAGCAGTTAAGCCAAAGCCACCCAAAACGGCGCACGGGAGAAGGCCACAGGCCTTATCCCCTCTACCGTCCCACCGACAGGTAGGACCCCTCTTCTTTCTCTTTTTTTCTCTTTTTTAAATTACTCTTAGGAATCCAACAGAGAGACAACTAAAAATAAAAACTAAATGGATCTTTTGTGTGAACACAATGTCCTAGTTGAGACCTTATAGCAACGTATTCTCACTTGAAAGATGTAGGGACACGATGGAGATGTTGCACTCTCTGAACATTATGCGCAGCATAGCATGTAATTCAAACAAGGTGACGGTTGGGGTATTGTGTGGTCACATGATCCACTAAAGTTTTATAGGAACCAATTGAAAGAACCCTAACCCTAATCTCTAGCTAAGTAAGTAATTAGCAATAAATATAAATATATATATTATTAAGCTTTGTCATAGCTTGTAATTACAAAATTAAAGTACATCCTTGGAGTTTCTTTGTCAATAAAAATTACAACCTCTTTACAAAGTGATTGTACAAAAAGGGGTTAAAGGAAAAGAGCTAATTTCTAGTTCCAATTGGGCATCCGCGCGTGTCCTTACTTCTGTCCTCCTGTAATCAAAACGTTAGTACCTAAACCGAATCACAACTTGCTCTTGTAATTAGAAAACCATATAAATAGCAATCCAAGGGAGACTAAAATAAAATTAAGTTTGGAATTGCCGTCAGTACCCTTGGGCTACTAGGGCCAATTAGAGAACGTCTTAGAGGTTCCCAAACCGTCCCGGGCCGGTCGGCGCCTCTCGTCTCCGTGGGCGTCATCATTCGGCAATTTTAAAGTCCAAAGCCCACAAAACCCTCTCGAACTCACCTTAGCCCGAAGCCCGCTAATTGCTTAACTCATTTCAGCCCACAAACCTTCAACCCATTTTAGCCCCCAAAGCCACAAAGATTTCCACAAGTCTTCTCAGCCCAACCCGCAGCCGCAGTGCCAGTTTCACCCATGGGACCTTCGGTCCTTCGCCAAAGGAGAAGTGGATAAGCATAAGAGCAACCAGCCAGACCACAGCTAAGAAGAGAGAGGTGACCAAAACCACCTCCCCCAGAAGCCTTGAGTCTCCAGATAGCCTTACTACCCCTGCCTTCACAGTCAACCCCAGGAGCAAACAGCCACAAAAGACTCACATAGCCAAGAGCAAACAACCACCAATACCTCCAGCACAGCCACATTTCCCCCAACCTTGTTCACAGAGTGCACCTTCAGCCAGAGGCCAGAAGGTGAAGGCAGAGCTCCACTGCAACAAGAAGAGAGAAGGAACTACGAGGAAGAAGAGGCGGCCACCACAAGAGCGAGTGCAGACCAGTGGGGACCAAGGAGAAAAAGGGGAGCATCAGAAGGGGACCACCGTGAGCCAGCTGCAACCCTGACAAAGATTCGCACACGCATCTACTTCCCCGACAGCGACCACGTGAGGACCAACCTGCGGTCCCCTTCAACCCCACTCTTCCCTTTTTGCAGCCCGACAACCAAGTAGGCCCTATTCCTTCCTCTTTTCTTTATCTTTTTGGGGTCTCATCCAAATCCAGTTCGCAACTCTCGGCTCCACTCCCTTCGGCTCACCGGTTGAGCAAGGAGGAGAGGAAGCCACCCCCGCCCCAACCAGATGCTACCTCAATGACCGGTGGCCACCCCGTGCTTAGCGCGCCCTAGAGTTAGGTCAGCCTCGAAGGCAAGAACCCCCAAGACTCCAGCCCCGCCACTAAACCCTAGGGTTTCCCAACCGGGTGTGGTAGAGGATAGGGAATAGAAAGAGCGGGGGAGCAAGGTGCTAAAATAGAAATTTGTCAGAAAAAGAAAGGTAGCACTGTAGCAGCTGTGGAGTGCTAGGACAGGCAGGCCTCGGGCAGCAACTGCTCAGCTGCCAAGGCACCGAGCCGTCGCACCACCTTGCAGAAGAAGCAGTCAAACGCCATGGAAGCCACAGCCGATGGAGAGCAACCCCACCAGATCCAGCAAATCCAGCGCCAAATCCAAGCTCGGGCAACCCGACAGCCCCGGATCCGTCGAGGTTATCACCGGAGTGGGCCAGATCTATGGGATCCGACCGAGGAAGAGAAGAGAACAGCCGCCGCTAGGAGGGAGTTGAAGTAGGAGAGGTGAAGGGGAACAGGAGGAGGCGGAGTAGTTTCGGCCGAGAGTGGGGAAGGAGAGGAGTCTACAGGAGTCTTAGCGGCAAAGAAGGGTTGAGCCGGCCGGGTTAAGGCGTCGGCTTTGGGCCGTGGCTAGAGTGGGCCGTGGGCCGCGCAAGAGTTAAGGCCGGTAGAGTGGGTAGGCCGAATAGAGTAGGTCCAGCGGCCTGTTCTTCCTTTTTCTTGGTGGTCATCTTTTCTTTTAAAGTTGTTTTTTTCTCTTTTTTTCAGTTCAAATAAAAGCTTTGTTGAGGCTTAGTCACGAACCCTAGACAGTTGAGTCCCCAAAATAGAATGGGTTAAGGGGAAAAGGTTTTCAAAAAGAAGAAAACTATTAGTCATAAATACCTATTTTATTTTGATTCGCGTGCCGTTATTGCAGAGTGCGAACAGGTGCAAGTCGAGAAAGCAGAGCTGATTTTTGACAATTCCAGTTTACACTACGAATCAGGCAAGCTTATTTTGATCATGCACCTAGTTATGTTAAATGTACGCAGTATTTTCTACACAATGACTGTATATATATCTACCTGCATAAAAATCGGTTTTTCAAAAAAAAGGGACTAAATGGATAAAGAGGTTAAGTAAAAATTAGCTGAGAAAATAAAAGAGGAGAAAAAAAAAGAGAAAAAGAAAAGAGGAAGAAGAGATGAAGCTAGTACCCGTGGTGCTGCTGAAAGGAGTAGGAGGACTACGAGCAGATATATGATGGGTAAAGGGGTTCGGGAAAAGGAAGAAGAGAGGATAGGCGGACCCCTTTACATACAGTTATTATATAAGGATCTACTCAATTTTCACTCGGATTGGGAACCGTAAATGACGTGCCAGCCATTCCCCCGTCTCGAATGGGCAGAAAATAATATCTCGTTACGTTATCCATCTCTCCACATAGGGTAAGTAGATATGTGAGAGTAAAGAGATGGATGAAGCTCAGAACCAGTACCGCAAGTCTGGAAGTGAGTAAGTCCCAGACGCTATATGCGTTAGACAGAGTGTTGGGCCGGGAGCCGGTGCCAACCGAACACTATTGGAAATTGGTGGAGCCCGAGTAAGCCACTCGGTACACCGATGGATAATAGATGGGCTGGTGAATGGAGCAACGTAACCGGAGAAAAGTTCTGTACTTTGGGCCTGACTCCACACCCAAGGCAATGTGGAAAGCCTAGTTCAGAGGGTTCAGAGTAGTCACGGGTACAGTGACACAAACCTACGCAGTGCTTAGCAAGATCATGAATTCATGCTAGTCCCCTGGATTATGGACTACGGTGATCACTAGGAATCTTACCTCACCGAGTGAATGGTAGAATTTTTCATAATTAAAAGATGACAATTATTTTCGTTAGTCTACTTTCTGAATAAAAAGGAGTAGAATATGGACATAAGGATATGAGAGACATGTTAGTGCATTTGCTAATACTATGCTTGCTAAGTACCGTAGTACTCATCCTTACTATTAAATTCCTTTGTTAGACCCCACTTCGATCGAAGAATACTTCAAGTAGGATGAAGGGACAGCAGGATCTGCAAAGCTCGAGGAAGAGGAGGATGGTGACTCTGAGGAGCCGGGCGAGGTGGACCCCATATACTTTGGTTGGGACGAGTAGGCGGCCCAATGGAGCGGGTGAAAGAGCCCTAGGGTATCATTTCTGTATCTTTTGCTTATCTACTTTTGTAAAATCAGACTTTATCCCTATGGTAACTGCTGTAATAAATGAGACAGTGTCTATCTTATTATTCTGGTGCGCTACTCTGGTAAAGACTCGTTATTTGCCAGAGCAGTGTTCTACTAATCAGGCAAATAATAATTCGTACATTTTTGCGTAATTATCCGAAGGATAATAGCATGGGGGTATCACAACAATGATGAGCCCATTGTGTATTACATCAACCAATTGAAGCGACTTCACACATAAATGAAAAAGGAGAAAATGTTACACACTTTTGAGCTTACTAGCACTAGCGCTCAGCTAAATAAACATTCTCGAAGATTGCTCATTGCAGGTCGGGGATTTTTACCAGGCACTCGTGTAACTTTCAAACTTTAGGTGCTGCTCCAAGTAGTTTATGGTTGTGGTTTTCAGCTACAGTTTTTGGCTATTAGCTAAAATTATATTATAGTGATTGTTAATTTTTTTAAGTAATTTAATTGAAAGAAAATAAAAATACCGTTATATCTCTATGGACAATATAAAGAAAAAGTAAAAAACCAAAACCAAAAAAGCTAGAAAAAATAAAAATAAAATTAGAAACCGATACGTTTTAAATAGTTTCTGACTTAAAAAACTAAAAACCGAAAGGAATCAGAAGCCAAAGCCGCTTCAAGCAGAACACGGCTTCCTGTTCCGCTTTCCTTGTTCCCTCGGTGTTTCTGTCTGTACATCTATTTCTTTAGTGCTTATGCTATGGATCCCGTAGATAGAAATCTCAACCGTTGATGTAAAGAAAATATGGATAGGGACAGGAGGAAGAGAATAGAAAAGCCTTGTGCCTTCAAGCAGGGCTTAATGGAGTGGAGCTGTAAATCTGATTTGAATCACCGTTACTTTTACCCGCCGTCGGCAAGGAGCTGCCAACGGCCGGAGGTCCTATCGAACTCGTAAATGGACGGTAGCGGTGCCTGGTGCATTGGTGGGAGGTACGTCCAGCAATTCATCTGTACATCAGGAAAGTGGCAGTGCCGCTGCCGCAAGCGTGTGATGGAAGCGGCGCGGCGGCATCACGCAATCCGCGGGCAACCGGCGCGTGCCGGTGCGCGGGCGCGGGTGGGGACGGCAGTACTAACTGTCGGTCTAGGCGCCTCGAAATAAAAGAAACCGGCGCCCGCCCCAGTGGCAGTGGGTGCCCCACGGCCCCGCAATCCAAGCAGCACGCCCGCGGAGCCGGCTGATGCCGACATTTGGGCAGCGCGCCACCAGGCCCACCGCGCGCGCGGTCCGCGCTCCGTTAACGCCGCCGTCTAGGGCCCCGTTGGGAGATTTTCTGCGTCAGGCTGTTTCCCTCGGATACATGACCTCATGAGCGTAACGCTCAACTATTTTAAGTAAAAAGGTAGCTCCATCGTATTCGCAGGGATCGCAGGATCGGCTATTGCTTTTGTTCCTGTCGTGAAAGTTCAGAGAGCTTGAGGTTGACATGATAAAATGACAATGGAGTGCTAACATCACAAGGCGAACCTTGAGGTTAACATGTATTTTTGAAGGGATTAGTTGAATTGCACTCGACCGATTTCTCTCACAAATCATTCGAATCTTGAAATATTGGATTCGGACTGTGTGGACGCGCGCTCTCCATTTCCATGCTAGCATACAGTCCCCCCACCTTCCCCAGCCCATACCGATACCAGTGTATAACAAATTTATTTTTCTTAAGCAAGCTCGGTATGCCGTGCTACCATTTGCTGACGATTACTCATGTCCTGGTGCATAGGTTCATCTCGCTAAGAAAACCAATAAATTTGGTCCACTTTTCGTAACAGCAACATCACACTTTTTTTCCTCACCAAAGAAAGCGAGCGGCGAGCGGATCTGCCTACGAGCGGCGCATCTTGCGGCACCAAATTTCCCCACACGAGGAGGCTCCTCCCCGCGCGCTGTTAGTTGACGATCCGTTAGTGCGGGAGGCGCGCGACGACAGCGTGGAGGTGGTGGCCGCCGCGGCCCACGTGTCTTTACGTCCAGGTCGCCTGCTGCGTGCGCTGCCGACGCCGACGCTGCCCCCCCGCGCCTGACCCCAGCTCGGGACGCACGCCGCGGCCCACGTGTCTTTACGCCCAGGTCGCCTGCGGCGTGCGCTGCCGATGCCGATGCTGCCCCCCCGCGCCTGACCCCAGCTCGGGACGCACGGATCGTGATGCGTCGTCTTCCTCGCCGCGGGGCCCGCCCCGACCGCGACGTGCTCGCACTACGTGCCGCTCCCCGCTCCGGGTGGGCCCCCCCCCGGAGCGGCGGCTTTGCTCCCTTCTCCCTCTCCCGCTCCCTACGCTTTTGGCTTGGCTGGGATATCTGAGGATTTTGCATTCTGGCGCTCGCGTTTGGAGGCTTTTTGCGTACAGGCCCTGCGGAAACGTTGGTTGGCCACGAGTTTCGACTCGCACCGTGCAAAAGCTTCTCGATCCATCACTTTGAGATGATTTACATTCCAAGGACAGTGCATCGATTTCCAAATTTATAGTACTTCGATTCTACACAGAAAGTTTGGATAATCCCAATAGGAAAAGGCTCCCGTGTTTTTGCTCGAATCAATTATTAGACGACTTCTTATGATTAAGCGTTCAGCAGCTAGGATCTCGTTCATACAAAATTTTGCTAGCAAGAAAACAAAATTTTGAGTAGGATTTTAGAAGAGAAAATTGATAGTAAATTGATAATAAACGCAGTAACCTAGGGTGTATGACTTATCATGACTGGGGAGATGCTATGATTTTTTTCTGAGATAGAGAAGATTCTATGATACTAGTTTACACTTTATCAGTTTTAACATCATAACAACAAGTTTATGGAGTTAGAAAATCGGATTACAGAGAAACTGGTAGCTTTAGCATAAGGTCACACGAGTTGTGATGGCAATTCAATTGTCTGCCGTTGAGATTGCTGTGAAAAAGATTGTTTACAAAAAATATTTCAATAAAGTAAGAAAACCGACAGCATAACCACGAGAGAAAGTGTGACCTGTTATACTGTAGGGGCCTTTTTATAATTTCTCAATTAAAAAGAAAAGAAAAAAGAGATGGGGTCTACCTGTCGGTGGGCCGGACAAAGAGATAAGGGAGAGGCATCTCCTCTCCCATGTGTAGCATACCCGAATGGCTCATTCGGCCGAGCGGGTCATGGGGGGCCCCCAGGTCTTCAACGACTGGTTCTGGGGGGCGACGTCGGAGGCGCAACGGCCCACCCTCCTATTAGAAGGCGGCTCCCTCTCCTCTTTTTGTCGTGCATAAGTCCTCTCCTCGATCTCTCACTCTTCTCGGTGGATCTGTGATTTGACCGTGGTACAAGAAGCTCCTCCGAGTTCTTCGAGGAAAGGATCATATTGATCAAATAGTTTTCTTTAATAGTAAAGTTGATTTAGAAGCTCAAAATCTTATCTGCAACTGTCATACACACACACACACATATATAATCAAGATTGATACTTGTTGTGGTGGAGATGGCCAAGAATGAATCTTATGCAAGTAGCCCTCTGAGAGCAATTAATAATATGCAATACAATGTTAATTTAATCCTGTCAGCTTTTAGATGCAGTTATTTTCAATGGTATATGCTAATTCTCGAGTATTGCTTGATATATGTTCGAAGCATATGTTTCTTTATTAATGACTTAAAGATTTCATATGATTATATATTAGTTAAGTCATTTAAATGCTTGATATATCATGCTTTTGTCGTTATAGAATATATTGTAATTAAATATAAATATACGCTTATACCGCAATATCATGAAAAAAAATACAACTTATTGTATGAGCCGTCTTTAGTATCATCTATAAATGACATGAAGGATATTATAGATAGTAGCTATATATATCATTGTACATGCCCGAAGAAGCAGTTATCTTACTAACATTTTCAACATCCAACCAACGAGCTCCTACTTAAAGTATTTGAGACGCAGAAAGACAACAATTTATTGAGTAAATAGCCAGAAACAAATGTTCTCTAGTCATTCGAACTTAATTGGCACCGATGAAAAGATCATTAGGGCATGACATTGCTTTGCTATGTCCATACTCTCCGCATTACTTCTTTAATGTATAGTGTTTATTAGTAGGTCCAATCAATAGATTTATATCTTTTCCTAGCTTTCTCTCCCCCCCCCCTCTTCTTCCTCTCACCTATGGCATAGATTTAATGGGTAGACACAACTCTCCTCCCCAATGCATATTTTAGCTATGTCTGTCTTATTGGTTTATATGCTCAAGTAATGTCTCATACAAGACACTTTTTTCTTCTCTATCTTCTTTAACTCTTTTGGTATACCATCTCTCATTCTATGTAGATAGCTAATTATTTGCTATAGATATTATACAACATAGAGTATGTGGGGTGTCCTTATTAGCATAATAAACCAAGGTTATGAAAGGGAATACTAGCTAGTTTTGCATAAAACTATACAACTTAATGTTAATGGACTAAAATCATGTCACATTATCAATATCAACTTTCATCATCTAGCCTGTAAATCTTACAAAACTAAGTTTTTGTCAACTGTATGGTAAGGATTTAGGCATCGCTTATTTTGGCTTGAACTTCTGGTTTATTTTTCATTATTCCTAAATTTCATCTTTTTCTGACTTTTGGGGTTTTTTGAGCTTTTTTTGTTGGTTCTTTTTTGTCATATTCATTTTGCATTATAAGTGATGGGCTAATCTATTTTTTATTTCTATTTTTTAAAATTTAATTATTCCAAATGAGCTACCGTTAGTTACAGTGTAAAATAAGCCAGTTACAATGCAAATTCAGTCATAAGCCATTTTTTCAACCCAACTGAACGGACTCTTAAGGATATAATGAAACTGACATCTTTAACATAGGGTCACATAACAAACTGGGGCTTTAACACAATTATATGCAGTTTTTGACAATATATCAACTAGTAGCACATAAAAGTAGGTTTTCATGAAAGAAACACAAGGGCTCGTGGAGACGAAAGGCCAACAACTTTAACGTGGGGCAACGAAAATTATGGCGACCCTATGCAAGTGACCATTAAAGGACTGAAAGGCTGTTTTAATACTATATGAATTTCAACTTTGAACTTTAGGCTTTCTCAAGTTAGATAATATTAGGAATGTCAACGAATTGAATAGTTCAAATACGGATATCGAATAAAACAGATAATATAGATATGATTAACACTCTTTGAGTCTTAATGAATCAAATATGAATCGACTAGTCTGAATATGTATACTGAATAAAATGGTTAATTCGGATATGATTGACACCCTTAGATAATATGGATTGCAACAGACATTCACACAATCATCTGACTTATCGAAGTCGTGGTGAATTATTACATCATGCAGCTAACTCGCACACAGTCGCGCATTAGCGCGATTGTGATACCACCTCGCCACCTCATCACCAGAGGCAAAGCTGTGTAAGGTGCATGGGGGTACAGTTGTAACTTGTTTATTTGCTACTCAAATTAGTGAGCTCTCTATTAAATTTGTTGAGATAAAGAAGTATGATCGCTATAAACTTGTTTACTTGCTGCTCAAATTGGTGTTAATCTTTTTGTGGCAACTACAAGTGTAGAAAGGGTATTTTTGGCAATAAACCATGTGAAGAACAAGCTAAAAATAGCATAAATGAATAATACTTGAATAATTGCTTAGTTATATAATTAAGCGTAAGTGTTTTCATCAATTGAACTAGTTAGTGATGATGTTGTCATCAGTTGCTTTCAAAACATAAAGGAACAATATATCAAGTTGTAATTTTTAAAAAATATTTTATGATGTTAGTTATAGTGCAAGTATGTAATTTGTCATATTTGAACATCCTTACTATGTCATTTGAACTTGTGTTAAAATGGATATATATATATATATAATTCATACCACATCATGAAAATCCTGGTTACGCCACTGCTCATCACCTCCGCCTCTGCGTATCTCCCCATAGACTATCGGCCCGTCTTCCCTAGCCTTCGCCCACCGCTACATTTCATGGCGACGCTTCACCACACTGTCTCCACTCCTCGCCGCCCTGTCACCCACCGTCCTCCTTTGAACCCATGACGCCAGTGACGCTCCCAACCCTCTCCCTTTTGTAGCCAAGGTCCCCCATGAGCCCTAACCCTAGTTCGAGAAACCCCTAACACCCACCGGCCACTTGTCGTCTCTAGAGAGGAACCAACACTGCAAAGTTTGTAGTGTGTTCCTTCGAGCAAGCTACCAATAGCTAGGAAGAGAGTAACAATGATAACATCCTATCTATTAGTAGCATACTTCCTCTATGTCATAATATTGATCGTTTTAGTTTTCTCAACTCTTTTTAAAATATAAGTCGTTCTACAATTTTGAAGCATTTTTTGCTCATTTTATTCCTATTATGTGCTTAATTAAATACATCACTAAATGATCTCTTTTTATATGTCTGTACTCTTTTTCGCATGCAATTCTCACCTATGTCTAACTAAAGGAGAAATATTGTAGGAATAATTGGAATGTAACAATGTCATTTTATCAGCTCTCTTAGGCCCCACTCGTTTCGATTTCAGCTTCTGACTTTTGGCTTCTAGTTCAACATTCCTTAATTTCATCTTTTTTAGCTTTTTGGCTTGTCTTTAGACTTTTGTCTTTTCTTTTTTTTAGTATTCCTTTGCATTTCCATGATAGGTTAATCTTTTTTTCTAATTTTAAATTTAATCATACCAAAAAAAGCTACCAACAACTAAAATACAAAATAATTTAGCTATAGAGAAAAAATCGTAAGCCATAAAAAAAACCAAATTGAGCATAGCTGTGCTCAACTCTAAACGAGCTATGCAGTGACAAGAAGTT
Source organism: Melocanna baccifera (assembly GCA_036346265.1). Classification (NCBI taxonomy): domain Eukaryota; kingdom Viridiplantae; phylum Streptophyta; class Magnoliopsida; order Poales; family Poaceae; genus Melocanna; species Melocanna baccifera. The sequence goes on from CM070676.1 coordinate 37,888,494, forward strand.
ACTGTCGTAAGAGAACCAGGGTTTTACGAGGCAGGAAGACCGACAAGTTCAGGGCAAGACAACGCAAAGTGCGGGGACTCCAAGGCAAAACTCCCCCTTAACACCTGCCATACGTTGCGTAATTTGCAACCCTGTGGGTGGTCGAAACGGAAAAGCGCCCGCCTAATTTTAATGCTGCCTCGAGAAAGACGAGGGGCGGCGGCGAGGAGAGTACAGTCAAACCGCTCGCTGACTGCGCCGAGTTTTTATTCCCTCTCGCCGCTCCACCACTCGCTTCCCTTTCCCCCTACTTCTCACTTCCTTTTTTAACCCCCTCGCCTATCTATAAATGCCGCCTCCTCCCCCCGCCTTATCCCAGACGCTGCACACCCACCGAACATACCCCTACGGCCCTACCTCTCCAAATCAACCCGCTTAACCAAAAGATACGCACACGCCAGTCGTATACCAGCTGCATCTATGGCGCCTAGAGCGGCGGAGAAGGTGCCGGCCACCGGGCTTGGTCTTGGCGTTGGCGGAAGAGTCGGAGGAGGACTCGGGGGTCCGCACTACAGGGGCGTCCGCAAGCGCCCGTGGGGACGTTACGCGGCGGAGATCCGTGACCCGGCCAAGAAGAGCCGGGTGTGGCTCGGCACGTACGACACGGCAGAGGAGGCCGCGCGAGCCTACGACGCCGCCGCCCGCGAGTTTCGCGGCGCCAAGGCCAAGACCAACTTCCCGGTCCCTTCGCACTCCCCCGCCGTTGGCAGCGGCGGCGGCAGCCCGAGCAGCAACAGCACCGTGGAGTCCAGCGGTGGTGGCAGCGGCGTCCAGGCGCCTATGCAGGCCATGCCGTTGCCGCCTGCCCTCGACCTCGACCTCTTCCACCGCGCGGCGGCCGTGACTGCGGTCGCCGGCGGAGGCGTGCGCTTCCCCTTCAAGGGCTACCCCGTCGCACGCCCAGCCCCTCACCCGTACTTCTACGTGCAGGCAGCGGCTGCCGCTGCCGCCGCGGCGGGCTATCGCATGATGAAGCTGGCGCCACCGCTCACCGTGGCGGCTGTCGCGCAGAGCGACTCCGACTCCTCGTCAGTTGTTGATCTGGCACCCTCCCCGCCCGCGGTGACAGCGAAGAAGGCAGTCGCGTTCGATCTGGATCTGAACGGACCGCCGCCGGCGGAGAACTAGGCACAGCAGGAGTTTAGACTTTAGACTACGTAGTTTCTCTTCTTTTCTCCTTTCTATGTTTTGGTCTCTTGTATTTTTGTCTAGCACTCTTCAAAGAGACGGAGGAGCCTTGTGTAAATAGATTTTCCGGCGAGGACGGAATCGATCTCATATCAGTTGGTCTGAACAGATCAAGCCGGCGTTGATATGGACTGAACCATGGAGTATATGTATTTCATTCGATTAGTATGAGGAATTATTCAGAAAATCTCAAAAAAAATCACAGAGCTTGGCGTTTCTATTTCTTCAATTCGTTCAACATTTTATTGGCGCCGCCGCGTTCCCAGCCGTCAAATTTTGTTGCCATCTCTGCGACAAGGCAGTTAATGGTTTGGTAAATGACATCTCACTTCGCATGGGTGTTTTAACTCGGCCCTGAGGTTGATTAGGAAGAAAATACCGCGTATGCTAGCTAATTCTTTCCACTGTCTTGACTCCAGAGGTGGAAGGATAGTCATCCAGGTTACGTGTCTCACGCCTGTCCTGCCGCGCGAAAAAGTGATTGTGTACTCACAGCAGTCAAATTGCGGCGAGGAATTCTTCTCAGCTCGAACTGAGTTATAACTAAAATTATATTGTAGTTAATTAAAATTATATTATAGTTAATATTTATTTATTTAGTATAATTAATTTAAAAATAGATTAGCTCACACATATAATACAAATTAATACAAAAAATAAACCGATACAAAATTCAAAAAACACTAAAAATAAATAAATAAAACTAAAAACTTAAACTCAAATGAACGGGACCTCGAATCCTTCACACGATGATATTGTAGCGTAGCGAAACGATGGCAGACGTAGATCTGAGTAAAGAAACTGCAAATAGTAGTGGTACAGAGTAGTGGGCGTAGGAGGAGACAAGTGTGGACGGGAAGAACGTCTAGAGCGGTGGGGTGGCTGGATCTTTCGCACCGTCGATCTGTTCGTACGATGGAATCGCCACCGCGTTGTCCTGCTTGTGACCTTGAGAATAACGTGTGCGTGCGGGCGACGCCTTTACGACACGTTCGCGCGGCTGCCGGCCGGTGATCCTCTGTGTGCGCCTCGCTCTGTGGCACAGTGCGGGGGCCCTACTATATGTGCACGGCTCGAGACCTGCCTGGGTTCTGCCTGATTACGATTGGCTGGTGCGGGAGCCGCCTGTTTGGGCGGCGCATGGGGATGCGTGCGAGGACCGGGCGTGGTCTCGGCCGACAGGTGTGGGCCAAACGCGCGGGAGGGCGGTATCAGCGCATATACAATATTACATACGACTGTAGTATGCGATGCACCTCTACGTCATCTACAGACGAATTAAAAATAACCTAAAGTACTTTAACAAGGTCCCGCTTAGCGATAGCGGGTGTGTGCGATGGACGACAGATGTCAGCGATAAAAACACTATAGTAATTTTGTTATTTTTTTTTAATTTTATGTTTTTTTGTGTTTTATTTTTTTTGTATTTCTTTACATTGTCCGTGATAGACTAACATATCGTTTCTATTATTAAATTTTTTTAAAATTTTAATTATGTCCAATAAGATAACTCAGTTATAGTAAAAAAATCAGTTAGTTACAGTACAAAAATCAGCTAAAAGTCATAAGCCCTCGCTTATTCCGAACACTACCTTTGCCTGAGGCTTTTTGGCTTTTGGTGGTTGCGAGACTAAGAAAATAAGAAATATTTATGTTAAGAAGTCACTTCATTTAAAACGACTCCTACAAACTAATTCATTCAAAAGCAGTTTTTAAAACTTAGAAGCTGTTTGAAATAGGGCTTTAGTTGTTTATATAATTGCTTATAATAGTCTTATATAATTAATAAGTTGTCTATACATAATATACATAGTAAAAAATCAGACAATTTTTTTTCCTCCGTATCACTAAAATCTTACACGGTATATGGGGGTGATCGGAATAGCGATGGCTTTTGGCTTTTGGCTGAAAAAACACTGTAGCTGGCTGAAAAAACACTGTAGCTGAGTTAATGGATAGTGTAGTGAATAGTGAAAAAAAAGCTGAAGCTAGAAACTGAAACCGAAAAAAGTCAAAACGATCAGAACCATAGACTTACTACTGACATATACGTTGGACGTGCCCGGGGCAGTGATGCCCGCGGCGGCAAGCTTCTCGCATGGTCCCGCCGCGCGAAGGTCGCTGCTTTCCTGTGTCTCCCTTTACTACTTCTCACTTCTTTGTTTTTGTTTTCTTGGTGCACCTAATTCTTAATGCGGCGCCTGCTATGGGTACACGGGATCACTACTCTACCACTCGAAAGGAACATATATCGGCCTCTGCACTAGTGCCATGGCGGCATGGCTCACTAGTATCTTGCGTTATTCTGTTGTTGAAATTCTACGGTCACTTCAGTGTTTTATCATAGCATAAAGTAACAAGTGTATCATAAAAAGTTTATGGGGTGATCGGTTTGGCTTTTTTTCGGCTTCAGTTTCTAGCTTCAGTTTTTTTTCCACTATTCACTACACTATCCACTAACTCAGCTATAATAAAAAAAAGCCAACTACAGTGAAATTTCAACCAAAAACCAAAAGCTATCGCTAAAACGATCACCCCCTAAGGGCATCTCCAATGGTCTGAGTCAGCTGGCTATTTGCATGTACACATCAGCATAAATCCTATGTGGAGAAAAGAGAGTATGCAAAAAAAATCGAGTAAGCTCTTCCAAGCACTACTAGGCTATAACGAGAAACGAGCGATCTCTATAAATGACGTGTGTGCATGTAAGTATCAAATAGCTATCCTTATAGACAGTCCTTTGTATGCTAGCTATTTGGTTGATGATGTGGAAGTCTCCTAGTTAGTTGCTAGTTAGGATCATTGGAGATGCCCTAAGGGATGTGGTGTGCATGTTTTGTATAGGGAGATACATTTACATTAGTTTCTACAAAAATCAAGATTGCAAGGTCACGTATCCTGGGGATACGTGACTGTATCGTTTTTACCGAAAGAGACGGCAGCCGGCAGGGAGCCCACACCAAAGGGCAATATCGGGATTTCGAATGGGGCGGGCGGCGAAAAGCAGTGGTGTACGTAAGGGGGGACGCAGACGGGTGAGGCGGGTGCGGTGGAGTGGGGGCATTGACTGAGACAGGTGGGCCCCGTCCTTGTGGGGACCCATCGCATGCAAGTGCTCGTAGCAGTTGGGCGGAGTAGCGGCAGACTGCGCGGCGGAGCAGCGCGGACAGAGGAAAAGGCGCGTTCTCGTGCGCCCATAGGTGGTGTGGCCCACTGTGTGTCGAGCCTTCATCAGGCCACACGGGCATCGATATGTGCCATTTTGGACGTGAACAGATTTCTTTTTTCTTTTTAGGGATTTTATTTCCCGTTTCGTTTATCTGTTACGTACACAACGTAAAACCAAACTTTATACGAAATTTGTCGTACAGATTTCTCTTTTTTGGAGGGTTCTCTTTCTGATGAAACAGAACTGGATGTCCAACTGGATGTATGGTCTTTTTTGCCTGCACCTGAGCAGGGGATGCAACCACACGAAAGGCCACAAAAAAGATGCCCACAGAGAGATGGTACTTGTGAGGACAGGCGGTTGCGGTGGGCGTGGGTATGCGTCATTGCAGGTGGGGACTGCGTGGGGCCTCGTGAGTCCTGCCGCGCAACGCCACGTTTGGCGCGGCGCCATACATTAATGGCGTTTATAGATACTCGTAAATCTCTTCGTTTGCGTGGGGAGCGAGAGCGCGGCAGCCGCTGCTTACTGGATAAATCGTACGGGTTGGTAAAGTGGTGGTGGGATCCAGTACACCCCCATCTCTCTCCGCTGCTTCAGCGAGAATCTGTCGAGGCAGATGGGATGAGAGAGAGGGAAAGAGGATTTAATTATTGTTGGCCGCGCACGCAGGATCATGCAAGGGCCTGCTACCGACACGCTTTATGGGAGGTGGTTTTCGATCCCTTGTTTCAGAGCGGTATGTGGTATTTTTTCGATTTCTTATGTGCGTTCAAATGTTTTTTTAGTTTCTGTTTTTTTCATTATTTAGTAATTTCGTTTTTTTAGATTTTAGATTTTTTGTATTTTCTTTTTTCTGTTCCTTTGCATTATCCGTGATAAGCTAACATATTTTTTATTTTTTTAAAATTTAATTATACCAAATAAACCAACTCAGCTACAATAAAAAAATAAACCAGCTACAATAAAAAAGCCATAAGACAACGCTATTTCGAACGCCCCCTTAAAATATTCGATGACTTTTTAAAATATTTCGTACGCCCCCTTAAAATATTTGATGATTACACGCCAAACAGTAGATGTAGGGATTTTAAGATATCCTAGTAAGAGTGTTCAGAACCTAAAACTCAAAAGAGGGGAATGGTGTAGCAAATGGTTGATGCTCAATTAAACTTAAATCTATTTCGTATATCCCTAAGAAGTCATATTTATAACCATAAGAGATTGTTTACACACATACACCCTTCCTAGCCTCTAATAGTAAGGGCAAACATATTCTTGTCCTAGTATAGCCTTAATGTGCCTGTAATGTAGTTACATGCATAATGGGCCTCTACCCTGGTGAACCGACTTGGACTAAGCTGAGAGTCACTCCCTCAACAATACCCACTCATGGTGAAGGGTCTCGCAAAAAGCCAGACCAAAACCATATTACTCGCGCCTTGCCTCCCCCCTGGCCCATTCGGTGCACTGATTCGTTGCTTGCATAATGTACGCTTTTATTTTTTGCTGATTGTGGGTCTTGGCTTCATTCAGGGCTCACTCGGGTGCTACTGTCGAGGTCTGCGCGTCATCGTGCACCCCTCGCGCTTATGTTGAGCCATTCTGCCCTCCATTTTGGCACCCTTGCCATACCCGCCCGGGGCCTGTGCTTTAGCTTTACACGTGCGACTTTCATCGTACACGTGGCGTGGATCTATGCGCATGTGCTTCCTAAAAAGCTGTGCCTGTCCTATTGGCATTAAGGCCCCTTTCTTGTTGATATTAAGTCATGCATACCCACGCATGTGTTTCCTCAAAACTGAGGGGGCAAAGGCAATTTTTGATGCAGGAGTAATAGCTCTAGAGGCCAGCGCCAAGGCAATGAAAGAGAGGAACACTTTCCTATAGTAGATCAGGGACCTCGAGCAGGAGAAGGCCCATCTAGCCGCCGAGGTTGTAGAGGATCACCAGTTGTGAGACTAGACAGTCATTTCGACGTGGTAGTCCATAGAAGCATTGGAGGGGACTCACTGAATTGCCCGTCTTGGTTCCAGTGAGGTCACACAAGCTAGAGGACAATGTCAGTAGTATCCATCACATTTGCGACATGTTGGCCCCACAATGTTGGCCTCATGCCTAATCATGTCCTCCTCTGCTCTCGTATATTCTTCCATCTTATTAAAGAGTTCGGCCGCCATTCTTATAGGCTAACAGGTGTTGTATTCCACGAGCGGCCCCTTCCGACGGCCATGGATGGCAGCGTTGATGTTTATCATCTCGTTGACGTATTTCACCTAGCATCGGACCTTCATGAAGCACCTGAAGTACTCCTGTAGCTTCTCCCCCGGAGCATGTTTTATTACGAAGAATTTATCGGCATCAACTTGCTCTATGTAGTTGCTTTGAAAGTTGTTGTGCATAAGGTCACGAACCTACTCTCATGCGTAAATGAAGCTACGAGCAATTGTGAACAACCAGAACAATGTGACCGCCATAAGGGCAAGCGGTTATCAAGCGACATGTAACAATTCACGGTTATCAATGTTGCCCTTGTAAGGCTCCATTGTCGCCATTTTGATGTCCTCCAACCAGAAGCACTGTTGTAAGGTTGCACTGAGGGCACACTTAGGGTTCACCCTTTGGGGGGCATTGCGGGCGCTAGTAGGGGCATCCCGACACTCCGTCGTTTCCACAGCCACCTCTGTTACTCCGACGGCAGAGGTATGCTGGCATCGAGCCACCTACATCTCACATATGGCCCACTGTAGATCCACAGCTCCCGCTACAACGATCCGTAAATTGCCTCCAAGCCACTACTACTCGAGCCCAGCACAAGTACTAGGGCGCCTTCTACTCACTACGCGATGACGACGAGAGTGTCAGGGCTGGCGGATGTCATCATGTCGATGACAGGGACACCGGTGTTGTCAGGAGCCGTCGAGGCCGGGTCCTCCGCTCGATAGATGACAGACATCGCGAACCGGGAGTTCGAGAAGCTGACCTAGCATGACCCAGTATAAGAGAATGTGATTGGTCCCTATTTAGCAGATAATGCGGATAGAAAAAATGTAGACTTGTTTGAAATGGTTTTTGTTTTAGCATGTAGTAGTAGACTATAGAAGTAGCGGACAGCGCTTTTACTGTATTTGGTTAGGAAGGGAAGCACGATAGATACCCCTCTTTCATTTGCCATGATTTTATTTTGTGCTTTACTAGTACAAGGCTCTTTAATTTCCATTCCACACAAACACTAAATTAGGCCCAGCTTTCCCTCAAGAATATCATAAATCATTTGTTAATGGATATATATCAGTCATGGAAATTGTACCATAACCAGCAAGAATAGTTAGTTGCTAGTAGTAAGAAAAGCGTTCGAGTTGTAGTATGCCTGACATGCTTTTGTCCAACCTTTTCAGCGAAAATTAATCTTTGTAGAATGATCGTTTTCTCTTATTTTTTTGGTTATTAGTTATATTCTCAACCACTGCCATGCTATTTACCATTGTTTTCTAGTACGAACAATTATATTTTAACTATTAATATTATAGATCTTTATATTTTCTACTAAATAATATTTTTATAACTTTAAATATCTATCTTAAAATTCCGTAGATCCACTGCCGATACGTAGTCTCAATTCCATGCTTCACACGCACAGATCGCCTGAAGATCACAGAGCTCTTCAGGGGAAGTAGCGTAACAAGCCGTTCGATCAAACCAGCACGGCAACACTACCAAATGCGACGGACGGAATCGCTCCAGCACATACCAGGTTCCCAGCACAGACATGCCTGAGCTATTAAGCGGCACAGAGAATCCTGTGGTGCCGCCGCTGGGAGTCGGCGCCCTTTGCGGAGCGTGACCGCGGCGGAGGACGATGGGTACTATGCCGAGAGGCGGAAAGCACGGCGCTGAACGGAGGAGAGCCCACCTATTTTTCGTCGTCCACCCAAACAGCAACCAGAAAAGCGTGGACGCGGCTCCCCCGCGTCACACCGCCGTGCCAGCTCGTCTGTTTTTCTAATGGATTCGTTTCTCTAAGGAAGCTTTTGGAACAGCGATAATTTATAATTTTTAGTTAAAATTTTACTGTAACTAGTTGATTTTTTTTACTGTAGTTGAGTTGGCTTATTAAATATAACTGAATTTTAAAAAATATAAAAATTAAAATGATATGTTAATTTATCACGGACAATACAAAGGAATACAAAAAAATAAAACACAAAAATACCAAAAAATAAAGAAAAAAACAAAAAAAACTACCTTGTTTAAAAAACCAAGCGAACTCCGAACGCCGTCGCTGGCAGCGAAGCTGAGCGTGGGCCGCTCCGGTGAGGTTGCGCGGCGTCTCTGTTTGCTGGTACTGTGCCTGCAGTATCCCACGCTTGTCGGTGTGCTTTGGTTGCTCAGTGGCAGGGAGGCCGTCGGTGCGTCCCTGACCGTCCGAGTTCTACTCGGATCTACGCGCACGCAAATCAATAATTTAAGTGGGTATACACACTCGTACGTATTAAATGGGGCTGTATCCACAGTCTGGAGGTTTCAAAGTCTTTAATTAATTTTCTAGCATGTATAAAACATACGCACACATTTATGTACATGTGGTGTGTGTATTATGTGCGTCTTACTTGTATCCTAAAAAAAAATCTTCGTCGTAACTAAACATTTTGTTGTGACATGGTTACATGGCTTGTTCAATTTAGTTTTTTTTCTGATAGCTTTAATCCTATTTTTTGGACTTTTTACTTCTCCAAAAATTATAACAAATGAGGTGGGTTCTTAAAGCGAATATTCTCTAGACATCTTTCAAAGTTTAAAACCGTGTACACCGTCCATGTTAATATCTTCACTATCCGTTGTCGTTTCGAAAAGCGCAACCAAAAGACATCAGCCATAGTATAAAAGAACACGATATTTGGTTTTTGGTTTTTGATTTTTGCTGAAATGACACTGTAGTGGATGCTAGTTTTTTTAGACATTGAATTAAAGAAAATAAGAAAAATAAAAACATTGTTATATCTCTAAGGTCAATGCAGAGTAAAAAGAAAAAATATGTTAAAAAATCAATGTGTTCCAAATGATTTTTATCTTTTGAAAGATTAAAGTTAAAAGCTGTTTGGAATGGGGTCTGGGTCTCTGATGTATCCTGAGTGTTCACGGTTCATCGTTTTTAGAATATATACTATTGATCACTACTATTACTGAAATTTCTTTCTTGATGTAGTATATGCTGTGATTAGTGTGGTCTCGCATTAGCGTGATCTGCTGCCTTGATGTCACGGTAACAATTAACCAAGCCATCCATGGACGAAGCTTGCTTATTTGGTTGCAAATTGGGTTAAAACTTATATAATAAGTAGCTGAATTGAAATGTCATTGTGTTTTACCTCCGGGAGACTAGGCATCTAATTATCAAACGAAGTAATTAAGCGTGATAGACATAAACTTTCCAAGATTTACATATAATTGTAATAGTAGATGGCAATCGCAAACACGGAGGAACAATGGCTGTTCTTGTATGAATGAGATTGGGTAAGAGGAATTTAGGTGATTTCATGTATCCTGATGGGGAGTCGGTTGAGGGGTCGCGGCTGGGAAGGTGATTTCAACGGTTGAAATGCTTAAAAGAGAAGTACCTCCAAAGCCCCGCAAAACGTCTCGTCTGTTAAATGATATAATCCAATCATAAGTTTGAGATCTATTTTTGAAAGGGGGTCGATACAACAAGAAGTGCATTGTTACGATGACGCGATCTACGTTTACTGATACACCTAAATTGGAAAGGGAACCATGCAAGAAAAGATGCCCAAACCTTGATCAGAAAACAATAGAAATTGGGTAGGAAGCAAATTCTAACCACAAAATTGCATGACCTATTTGGGTGTAATCCGTGTTGACTCCGTTCCATGGAATTTTAAATGGTACAGAGAAGCAGGTCACTATGTATGCGCTGTCATCGGGCGAGGAAAAGGGATCAACATTAAATCAAACTCATTTCTACATGCATGAACCCGTATAAAATCGCGAATCAATACGGTTAGGTACATACGAGACCAAGCTGAAAGATCATGCTTTCGTAACGTCACCCACTACGAAATCGAGGTGACAAATCACGCTATGGTGAGATGTGATTGGGCAAGCGCCAAGGTTATTCCTGCCTTACCGCATCTCCATCCGTTATTGGGCCAATGAAGACAGCGAAGACGAGATGGGGGGCTACCTCCCAAGCGACGTAGGCCCAACCCACTGGCCCGACGCGGTGCACGCCGCGGATCCGGTCAAAAACCGTCGGCCGCGTCTCGTTGCACCCCCCCAACCACCACCACCACGAAAATTCCCACCACGTGCGCCGCGGCCCGACCTGCTCCCATCACCGCGACACGGCATCTCTGCTCCGGCCTCCCGCGGGGGACCCACCCGGTCCTGACCCGCACACAGCACCAGTCGTACGTCCTCTCACCCGTCCCATCCGTCCTACGCGCGACAGTGCGCGTCCAGATTGTGGCTTGACGAACGACGCGATTCGGTTCGTACTCCCCGCTCCGCGCCTGTCCCTTTCAATTTTCTCCGTCCCGCGGCGCCTTTTTTTTTTGTTTATACTATTAAAAAAACCTGTATCTGCAAGTCTACTATTTAGTCTATAAATAAATATCTTAACTTTTAAAATATACCTTTTATGAAAAAGTAATAAAAAAAACAGTTCTCCCATCATCTCTTGTGTTCACTCTATTATTATATTACATTGTATTATTCTGCGATTGATTCATCTCTCTTGCATAGAAGGAATTACTCGGACTGGACTCACCAATGACGGTTCCTCCACACGTTATAAGCACGAATCACTCCGTAGATCAAAAGATAATCATCAAAGCACGATACTTGTAGATTGAATCGCTATCTAGATCGCACTTATTTCGTACAATCTTACATTCTAGATTCATTTGTTTTCCACGATGCAAATTTCCTCCAATCTCCGCGAGCTGACTTGGAGTCGTCGGCGCAATGCCGATCGGATGATTGGACAAAGAGGGATTGTTGATTGTATCGTGCAAAAAACAACGAAAAAGGAAAAACCCTGCACGACGTCCACACAAGGCATGACACGACCGCCACCAGCCCCTCACGATGCCGCCCGCACGCGACATGACATGGCCACCACCACCCGCAGCGCTCCAACCACCACCACGTGCCATGTGCACCGTGCACCACTTTTACTCACATGTGCTACCGAGCATCACGCCGCAAGCATGTGCTGCAGAGCCGCCAGCTGGCCTCCGCACAGCCACCGCCGTTTAAGCCATTGTCGCACGGCTAGCTTCTATGCAAGCTGCCCTGCACAGCCGCCCACCACGCCACTCGGCCACTCTAGCTCCACCCTGCCGGCCACTCGCGCAAGGCCGCTGCCGCCTAGCATTGAGCATCGTCGTCAGCTTTGCATGGCCGAGCCACCCAACGTGAGCGCCACCACCACCGGCCCTCGATCGCACTAATGCCACCTTTCCTCGCACGGGCCGCCACAGCCGCCGTCGGCTGCACCGACGTCGCCGTCCGCCTCCGCGCGTGAGACGTCTACCCGCATTCCCGTATGCACCGCCATGAAGTGAATAGGGATAGGGTTTCCCCTATCCCTCCCTATTTGAATCGGTTATGAGAAATCTGGACCGTCCGATCGACCATGTGAAGATCATATCAGCCCAAACGGTCATAAGAAATTTCGATTGTCCGATCGGCCATGAACCATTTGATCGGCCATATAACGTCCGAACCAGTCCGATTGGCCGAGATAAGTTCGGATTGTCCGATCGGGTGGGGACGTGGGGGAGGGGCGCTTGGATTTTTGCAAAAGGGCCCTCAAAAAATAAAAAAAATTATGCAAAAAAGTTTCTCAGAGTTGAATATTAGTATAGAAACCCTCAAAAATTACAGAATTCACTAAAATACATATTCTAGCATAAAAAGGCATTAGGAATTCAAATTTTGAGTTATTCTTCACATCTGAAGCTGTTTAGCACTATTGTTATTATTTTTAATACTTTTTTGTATTTACTTACTGTTTTGATTAATCATAATTATTTAAATTGCTTTTAATCATTGAAATTAACAGTAAAATTATAGAAAAAACATAGAAAATTTTGAAATATCACGAGAACCCTTTTGTATCATTATCCAATTTATTTCATACATATTTACCTGCAGTAAATTTATATATTTCCTTTATGTATATGTAGATGACAGGCATCGCTAACCGGGAGTTCGAGGAGCTAGCCCAGCATAGCCAAAATTATTTGATTTGGGATTTTAATATTGAGATTGTACTTAGAGCCAGGAAGCTCCATGTTGCCATTATGATTGGTGAACTATAGGATGCCAAACCCACACCTAACGAAAATAATCAGGCACTTCACTTCCTTAGGCACTACCTCTGTCTCATTTTCAAGAATGATTACATGGTAGAAAAGAGCGCGCTAGCATTATGGACTGCACTCAAGAAATAATTTAAGAAACTAAAGTACACCACTCTTCCTCAGACAGAGCAAGAATGGATTCGACTCAGATTTGCTGATTTCAAAATGGTTGGGGAGTACAACTTTGTTTTACATATAATGTGTGCTAATCTTCAACTTTATGGCAGGCAAATCACTAATGGGCATAAAATTGAGAAGATTCTTTCCACCTTCCACCCTAGTATAATGCAATCTGTGTGCAAATATCGTCAAGACAACTACAAGGAGTATGCTGAATTGATTGATATCATGCAGGCTGCGAAAACTCAAGCTGAAGTTCTTCACAAGAACTTTGTCGCACAACCACCTGAAGCTCCGTTGGCTACAAGGCCAACGCTGAGAGCTATAGGGTGCAGAAGCCTATAATGAAGAAAAAAGGGAAGAAAGGGCAAAACCGTAGCCCAAAAAGATAAGTCTAATGCTCCACCTGAGAACAAGGCTAGCAAACTAAAGCGGGACGTCAAGCCCAATGGTTAACAAGACTAAACCTACTACAAGTGTGGCAAGTGGGAGCACTGATCATAGATTTACAAAGAGACACAACATGTCATCAATGCATTTTAGGCTGAAAAGAAGAAGGATGGCAAAGGGTAGCATGAAACCCACTTCAATTTATCGAGGGGGAGATTTCTGAGCAGCAATCTGCACCAATGAGGGTGAACTCCACACCTATAGCCGTACCCCTCCTCTTGACATTGTAGCCTCCGCCGCCACCATGATTTGTTAAGAAGAGCATCCTACTTCTGAGAAGATAGTAGCCAAAGTCTTAGATTTCTTAGCAGATTCAGTCTAATGCACGAAATACATATAGACTTTAATTGTCATTCATTTTGTGTGTGAAAGGAATAAATTAGATTTGCAATAATAATACTGGAACAATTCATTCTTGTGATAATTGGATGATTTTAATTCATCCATTTATTCAGTTAATAACAATATGATATGTTCTGATATTTGAAGTATTTTGTTTTATGTGTTGATTGTCTTTTACTACATATTAATAATGTATTTTATATTAGAACGCACGTGGCGTCCTATGGAGGAAGTGTGCTTAGCTGACAGCAGCCCAACGAAAACCAACTTGAGATATAAATTCTTTCAGTCGATTAGGAAAAATGCTGACAGCCTTACGACAATCGTGGGCAGCGATGCCTGTATAATGGGCTCAGAAAGAGCCATAATTATATTCCCAATGGGCACAATTTTGATCATTAAAGAAGCCTTATTGATCATTAAAGAAGCCATATTGAGACTAAAGAAGAGTATGATAAGCAATAACTACTCATTATAAAGCGTGAATTAAGTGAAAAAGGGTATAAGAAAGACTTCATTCATTTGAATCTAGATATACTACACTAATATTAAGCCACCCGCAGTCTATACTGCCCGAAAAACTATATTTAGAAACTTTGAACTTTTCTGTCTCTAGCATGATAGATTAGGCCACTTAAGTCTTAAGATGATGAGAAATATAATTAACGATACAAAGGGATATAATATCGATGTAAAGAATTTTTTGAATCAGAAAGATTTTGCGTGTTCCACATGAGCCACAGGGAAATTAATTACTAGACCTTCTGCTATGAAATTGAAGGATGAAATACATGTATTCCTTAAACGCATTCAAAGAGGTATTTGCGATCCTATACAACCTCTGTCGGGACCATTTAAATATTTTATGGTACTCATCGATGCTTCCTCAAAATGGTAGCACATATGTTTATTATCTAAGAGAAATCAAGCTTTTGCAAAATTGATCTCACAGATATTTCAAATAAGAAATAATTTTGCTGATCATCACATAAATTCCATCGGAATGGACAACGTCGGAGAATTTCCTTCAAAGGCATTTGATGATTATTGCATGGCAATGAGAATTAAAATTGAGCATTCCATCTTGTATGTCCACACTCAGAATAGACTAGCAGAGGCTTTAATTAAGATGATTAAATTCATTGACAGACTGCTTTTGCATAATTATAATTACCAACTACATATTGAAGACACGCAGTCCTACAAGCAGCTAATTCCATCAACTTTAAACTATCAACATAACATCCATTCACCTATACAACTACCACAAGGGTCACCACAAAAAAATTTCTTATTTTTGAAAGTTTGGTTACAAAGTTTATATACCTATACTCCCACCACAGTGTATTGCAATAGACCCTCTGAAAGTCTGTGATATACGTTGGTTATGAGACAGCATCCATAATCAGGTATTTAGACCCTATGACAGGAGATTTGCATACCGTCTATTTCGCTGATAGCATATATTTGATGAGGATAGTTTCCCAATATTAGAGGGAGGAAATCAACTTCTCGATGAAAAATATCAAAAAATTACGTGGCAAGCTATGAAAATCCATGCACATGACCCGCACACTAGTAAAGCAAATAGAGAAGTCTAGCAGATCATTGATTTACAGGTATAGGCAAATCAATTACCTAATCACTTTAGTAATTTAAATAGTGTGACCAAGTCACATATGCCTACACATAATGCACTTGAGAGAGTTGAAATACCGAAGAAAATTGAAGGTATTTCTAATCCTGTCTAGAAACCTCAGAAAAAAAGGACGAGAACTCTGACCCCTTGTATCCCAAGTAGCCGAAGACGCCTAATGAAAAAGGATAAGAAGGATATGACACAGCTAATCACCAAAAATCCCCAGAGCCTATAAAAGAGCCAGTTGAAACATAGCATCAGTATGACACCTTCAGAAAAGGACATACCAGATTTGAACATTCCGATGGAAGGAAAAACTAATATGGATGTGTGCGTATACATCGGAACTGAAAAACTAAAGAGACTTATCCCTGCAATCGAAAGGAGCGATGAGCAACTAGAAGTACTAGAAGAATTAACCCATGATGAAATAGCTATAAACTATGTGCACACAGGAGAATCAATGAATAGAATAACAGCTAATGTTGATATCTATTTTACAAAGAAAATTGCTACAATCATCGATCTTGATCCAGAATCTAGATTGCTCGCTAAATGTAAGAAAATATCAGATTGGGAGGATTAGAAAAGGCAATAGAAACTAAATTATTATCTCTGAATAAAAAGAAGTGTTCAGGCCTGCAAACCGCACATCTTCCTATGCACACCCTATAGGGTATAAGTGTGTATTTGTATGAAAGAGAAATAAAAAAAATATAATTGTAAGATATAAAGTAAAGCTTGTTGCATAAGATTTCACTTAACGACTGGGAGTTGACTATGAAGAAACTTATTTTCCGGTCATGGGTGACATTATCTTTAGATATTTAACCTCGATGACAGTAAATTTGAATTTAGAAATGAAATTGATGGATGTGATAATGGCATACTTTTATGAAAACTTAGATTCAGACATTTATATGAAGATATCTAAAGGTATCCTTATCCCAAACCAAGATAGAATAAATAAAAACATGTACAATGTAAAACTTATAAAATCATTGTATAGGCTTAAGCAATCAGGCAGAATGTGGTATAATCGTTTGAGAGACTTTCTATGCAAGAAAGATTAGACGAACAATGGAAATTGCCACTATGTATTTATATAGCGATAGTAGAATGTATGTTGTATAATCTCAGTATATGTAAATGATTTAAATATTATCGGAACCCTGAAAGATATAAAGAAAATAAGTTCTTACCTAGAATCAATGTTCAAAATGAAAGATTTAGATAAAAGTAAATATTGCTTAGGTTTACAGCTTGAACATGTACCTGAAGGAATATTAGTATATCAGTCAGCCTACATTTAGAAGGTGTTGGAAAGGTTTGGCTTTAAAAAAGTATATCCTTCAAAAGTAGCAATGATCAGGAGATTTTTGCAGCAAAGTAAGGATCCGTACAGGCTTAAAGAAGAGAAAGAGGAAGTCCTTGGACCGGAATTCCTATACTTAAGTATAGTATGAGTACTTACATATTTAGCAAACTGTACTAGGTCGGATATCCCATTTGTCGTAAATCTATTAGCAAGGTATAGTGTAGAACCTACCAAAAAGCATTGGTAAGGAATAAAGGACATTTTTCGATACCTCCAAGGAAGCAAACATCTTAGACTATTCTATAGAAAGAACTAAGATTTGAATATAATTAGCTATGTAAATGTAAGGTACTTGTCAGACTCACGTACCGTCTGGTCACAAGCAAGCTATGTATTTCTGTGTAGTGGAACCGCAATTTCATGAAAATCGTCAAAGCAAAGTCTTATATCTACTTCATTGAATCACTCAAAAATTATAGCACTATACGATTGTACGAAGCCGCACGAGAATGTGCTTGGCTTCAACGAATGATTCACCACATCCAGCAGTCATGTAGGTTGAATATCGTGCAAGTTTACACAATTATCTATGAAGATAATGCAATTTGTGTTACACAAATGCAAACGAGTTATGTGAAGAGTATCTCACGAAGCATATCAACACAAAGTTTTTTATGCTCATGAATTGGAAAAGATGAACGAAATTAAGGTACTGCATACTAAATCTTATGAAGATCTTGCAGATTTATCCATTAAGTCACTTCCAACATCAAACTTTGTAAGATATGTACGTAGAATTGGAATAATGAGATTTAGAGAAGTGTGAGACTCAGAAGGAGATTCTTTTTGAGCTCATTGTTAAAATTTGATCACGAAGATTGAGTACCCAGAAAATACATCCCCTAGATAAAATAAAATTGTGTAGATTATACTCTTTTTCACTTAACAAGTTTTTCTAAAATTTCTCGATCAAAGTTTTTAATGAGACAATTCATACAATACAAACATAACATGTATTATATACTCTTTCTTCAAAATTTTTTACTAAATTTTTATAGAGTTTTGATGAGACATGAACGTATCGGATGAGTGCCTAAAGGGGAGTGTTGGGAAACCTAGACCTATAAAGCTAATCCATTGGTGGCACCCTTCATTTAGACCATAAATAGAAATCCTGATAATTATAAAGTATACTTTGTGTGAAAATGCAAGAAAGAAAGAGAAGTTCCCTCATCTCTTGTGTTTAATCTATTATTTTGTTATATTATATTATTTTATAATTAATATATATGTTTTATATAGAAAAATTTATTTAGGACGCCGCGTCTTCTTCTGGGACAGGGGGATGGACAGCTTGAACGGAGAAGGGATCAGGGAGTGGCACGGACGGTGCGGACGGGCTTGTGCGCACGGTGCAGTGGGCCTATGGCCTACGGTCTCGGTCAGTCATGCCAGCGGCGCGGGTCATGTCGGGCGACCCATACGGACAGCGGAAAGTGTGGAGAAACGGACGGTATCGTCCTCGGCCTCATCAATGCGTGCACGGTGAGTGATATGGCGTCGTGTACGTACGCACAGGGCGTCATCAGATTAAACGGGACCTCTTCTTTCTGCGCTTCTCCCACACTCTTGGTGTATTGAACGATGCTAGTTACCCATAGGTGCGAGCATTCCTACGGTCCCATCAAATATATCTACGAGGTGACGTTCAATATATCTCTTTCGTCCCAGAGATCTAAAAATCCTATAGTAATATTTAAATCAAAAAATAGAAACTCTCTTATTAATTAAAAAAATCTATACAATTTATTTCGGTGATACAGATTAATCATATATAAATATTATGACTAATATAGTTGTACAACAAATATAACTATATTTTTTTTCAAAAGCTTATATATATATAACAAATACAATATATTACAATATCTAGCTACGCAATTGAATAAAAAATTTTGCTAGTTAATAAAAAAACATGTGTTATTTAAAAATAGAAAACACACACCACCACGGTGCCAATTCATTTTACTACCATCCCGGTAGTATCATGGTCTTTTCATATGTATATCAATATATCTATTTACACGATTTTTAAATAATATAATTACACATTGTCACTATAAAAAGAAAAAGTTTGAACGAAGTCCACTCATTTTGGTTTAAAACCAGTTTATGCTTTTTTTTTCACTATTTAGTAATTTCGTCATTTTCTATTTTTTTTAGAATTTTGGGGCTTTTTTGCCTTTTCTTTTTTTCTCGTATTTCTTTGTATTGTCTGAAATGGGCTAACATGTTTTTATCTATTTTTAATTTTTTTAAAATTTAATTATGCCAAATAAGCCAACTTAGCTACAGTAAAAAATAAACCAACTACAGTACAAAAAAGTTATAAGCCAACGCCATTCCAAACGCCCCCACAAGGAGCTTCAACCATGCATCATACCGTGATACGCAATTGTTTGGCATATGTTAGCTGTTCACCGTCAAAGTACACTAATACAGCTCAGGAGTTCAGTTACGGATAAAAAAGTATTGTGCCTGCTCATGAACATTTAAAAAGAATTTATTTGATTAAAATATAACATAATGGTCAACTTTAGAAATATAACAGGCGTTCAAGCCCAAAACTTTAAATTACATTCAAAAGAATCGAAAAAACTTCCCACATAAGCACTTGAGTGCGGTTGTGATCCTAATATGAAAACTTGAAGCATCCTTTCTTCATTTAGTATCATATCTGATAAAAATAAGCAAGATTTAGTACACAAAGAACTCAGCAAGTCTTTGTATCTTAATGCATTTATAGGGCTATTATCTATGTGCAAGGTTTAACCAAAAGATGGCATTATGTTTCTTTTATGTGAAACCAATTTGTCAATATCACATCATAGCTAATTTTTAAACCTATGACCTAACTATTTCTAATTGAAATCAAAATATACAATATCAATAGAATTTGTGGGGGCAATTCCCCTCACGATTACTTACCATGTCCGGTCCACAGATCTCAATCCATATCCTTTACCATTCCACCATATAAGGTCTATAAGCACCATCAATCGGAAACCACTTTATGAAAAATACACACTATGGTATGATCAGGGGCACGGCTATTCAAATAGATTATAACACTCTGCAGAAGTGTACAACTTTACCCACAAGATATGATTATCTTATAATATCAACCATTACACACTTTCGTAGGCGTGCAGCCAAAAAATCATAGCAATGCCTTTACAATGCTTAGTTGAGATATCTTCCCCAGCTTTATAGGTTTGAATCCTTCAGCGCTAAGGTACCCCTGTTGTTAAGGTAACCCCCAATCGGCGAGTGCGCACTTCATGTAAGGGTAGGGATCTTTCGGATCCCTCCTGGGCAGTGACCCCTGTGGATTCACCTCCATCACTTTTCAACCGGGCAATGACCCCGCGAGCCATCGCCAACTTGTTACACTAGTGCAGGAGTCCACATCGAAATCAAGCAAATTAGTTGACCAGGTCCATCCTATACCAGACTTGTGACTGCATGATTAGGTGTAGAAATAAGCGCACATGGATTTGGTGCTTAATCAACTCAGGCAAGACAAATCAATAGTCCAAACCTCGGGCAATACTTGCTCTAGTCTCAAACCAACCGCTCGCCCGAGTCCCTACCATTTTATAAAACATTCTATGTTTCAAGTTTTAGTTGGCAATGTTTGTATCATATTTACAATTACCTCTAAATCTAGCATTATTAACATCATAAGTATCTTATGGTGACAAGGAAAAATTATTATAAATTAAGGGATATAAAAGGTTATCAATTATATGGTGTAGTTAGGCAATCTACACAAAGAACTAGGGCAAGCATGCACTTGTTTTGAAAGCAAAGTATTACAAGTGAAAATAGGTTCAATATGATCAATTATAAGAACTTGCCTCCTTTTTCAATGTCTTCAGTCTTTTCTCTATAGGCTTCAGGCTTGTTCTAGATAATTTCAATCTCTCTTATGTTCTTCCATTAACCAACTTACTAAGTTCGAATACTAGCGTGGGAAAATAAATGCAAATAAGTTCCTGTTTTGTGGAATGCAAGCTGGGAAAAAAATAAGTAAAAAAGACAAAGAAAATGGGTTTGGTTAAATAGGGTTTAAGCGATGCTTGATTTAGCTAAGCAGAGTTGAAATTGGTTAGATAGGCTTGAGATGGTCAAAATAGATATATAGGTGTTAACGGGCCTTTTGTGAATAGTAACAGATCTTAACAGTATTGAGTCTAGGGTCAGACAACATTTAGGCTAATTAGAATTTTATCAAAGTCTAGAATGGTGAAACAGAGCTGAAAATGGTTTAAACGGGCTCAAAACGGTCAAAATGACTATATATATGTTTATTGAATTTTTGGTAAATAATAATAGGTTGTTACTATTTATCACAGGTTGGGCTAGAAAACAGTATCAGGTCGGATTTGGGTTGAACAGTACCGGGTCGGAAGCAGTGAATGGGTTCAGGTGCTAAACTGTAGTGGATTGATTTATGAATAGTAGTGGGTCCGGTTACTACAATGTTGCTACAGGGTTGGCTTGGCTTGGCTGCTTTTGGCCTATGGGTAACATCTTGACCCAATATAGCACAGTGCCATCGGCTTCCTCCTGGTGATGGTACAGTGCCCGAGCAGTGGTTATGCAACGGCAACCAAATTGCGCACCAGCGAGGGTCGTTGACGGCAATCAAGGGTATAGTCGGATCAGTGAGACGTCAAGGTACCATTTTTGGGGTTTGCAGGGTTTGGGAGGCTGTGGTGTGGGCTAGCAACAGTAAGTGCTTCGCGAGCTACTTCCATGGCACGGCGATGGTTCCGGTGTGCTACGACAAATAGCGTGCAGGTTTAAGCTTCTATGTTGAGTAGGGAGGCTAACCGCAGTAGCATTTTTGGTTCAAGAGGTCTAAGGCCCCGCTCGTTTCAGCTTTTTTTCAGCTTCAACTTTTTTTCACTATTCAGTAATTCGTCTTTTTCTGAATTTTTTTTAGAATTTTTAGGTTTTTTTTTATATTTTTCTTTTTTTCCCCTTGTTCCTTTGCATTGTCCGTGATGGGCTAACAAATTTTTCTATTTTTTTAATGTAATTATGCTGAAAAAGTCAAATTAGTTACAGTAAAAAAAGCCAACTACAGTGAATTTCAGCCAAAAACCAAAAACCATCGCTAAAACGATCACCCTCTAAGCTAGGTCGTCCACGGTGAGGTGAGTCCGAGGCCCTAGAGGCTTAGAAGTGCTGAGACAAGACTGGGTTTGTGTTCATTGGGTGCTAGTGGTGCTATAGATGGAAGCAATTGAGTTTGAATCAAGCACGAAGCGAATTGTAATTCGGGGCTCACCTCTGTTCAAACCGGGACAACGACGCACGCTAGCCGAATATAAAGGAGAAGCGTGTGGCAGTCAATGTTGAGGCATTGGAAGCTAACGGAGGGGCTAGTCGGGCTTCATAGGACAGAGACGGCGGTGGGAACAGTTGAGACTTTGGTCAGGCAATGACGCATGGCTGCGAAGGGATGGCGTGGGAGCCTTTACGGCGGCCACAGTGGTAGAGTTGTTTTGGCTACGTGGTGCATTTGTCTTAGCACTTCCTCGAGCAGGGAGTTGCGGCAGTCAAGAAGCGCCGCGCGGTCAGGTCGGTTGTGAGGGAGGGCAGAGAGAGTAGGTATGGCGGCAGAGGGTGAAGCGGCCATGGTGCGTGGCCAGGGTGACATGATGGCCATTTAAGAGGGCGTTAGAAGGGAGTATGGCGGGATGACTAGTTGCAGTGGCGTACTGGAAGAAGCTGCGAATAGATGCTAGCGAATCTAACCGATGCGGAATTCGTGTCTAGTAGGTAACGCAATGGCATTGTAAAATCAAGAATCCCTTGCACAAATCTAGTTACTCTATTGACCTATTTTTTTTATTGTAAACTCGCACAATAACTATATATATATCTATAGATTTCAAAACAAATTTTTAATTTATGTGTCACCATCAGCCACCTCAGCCCCCCAATCTTCGGCTTATATGGCTACACCACCTTCCCATTTACTAGGGAGAGCAACTAGCCAACGGTATACAGTTAGAACCACTTCGAATAGTATAGGGTGGTTGGAGAAAGAATAGTACCTTATCGCCAATCGTTATCGTCGCGCCACCCCCAGGTCGCTCCAAGCGCCTCCTACAACTCCTACCTACCCCCTTCACCACACGTGGCTGGCCCTGATCCCTTCCTACTGCGTTGTCCCATCCAACCTAACTACCATAGTCGTTGCCGTCCACCGCTGGGCTGCCGCCTCCCCCTGACCTCATTCTATGTTTGGAGGAAAGATGAATCCATAGTGGAAGGCCGGATTTTGCACCTTCAACGTCAGATCCGATGGCGACACCCCTTTATGCCTCTAGATCCGGTGTACGACGAGGTCAATATGGAGAAAAGTAAAGAGATACGATGGCAATCAAGAAGAGAGAACGAGAGGGAGAGGAAGCGAGTGGCTACCAGAGGAGCGGAGCGAGTAAAGTGAAGTATAATATTAAAGCTACTTTGAGATTTGTTAAATTTAGATCGAACATCCATCATCTATTCCGTCGGAACGATAATCCACTCCTTAGTGTTTCTCTTTACGAGGCGCGTCACTGGTGGATACCACTACTACCGTCGCTTACAAAAACCCAACCTACCTAGCTCCCCTGATGCGCGAGACAAACTACAAACCAAACACCACACCTCGCCGCACCCAATAAACCCTACGCCTCCCCAGCTGTTCGGAGCCCAGCTGATGGATCCGACCCTACGGGGAGCGGCGGGCCACGGCGGCGGCGGCGGGGCGAGGGGAGAAGGTGAGGCTTACTACAGGGGCGTGAGGAAGCGGCCGTGGGGGCGGTACGCGGCGGAGATCCGCGACCCGTGGAAGAAGACGCGGGTGTGGCTGGGCACTTTCGACACCCCCGTGGAGGCCGCCCTCGCCTACGACCGCGCCGCGCGCACCCTCCGCGGCGCCAAGGCCAAGACCAACTTCCCCGACCACGCCCACCACCATCTCCATGTGCCGCACCCGCGCCCGCCCCCGCAGCAGCCTGTCCCGTTCAGCGGCATCGACCTCAACTGCCCTTCGCCCTGGCACTTCGTCTACTTCTCGCCGCCGGCCGCGCCAGCGCCCCCGCTTCCCCCAGCGAAGTCTCCGGCGGCCGCTGCCCCGCCCTCGACGGCGCTCGAGCTCGGGACGGGCCCCAGGCCTGGCGGCCTCCCGTTGGACCTCAACGAGCCGCCGTCGCTGCTGTTCGGGTCGTGATGCGATGGCAGTGTAGTTTTGTGCCTGCGAGCCAGTGGTGCTGAGCCTGAGAGGGTACGGGGAGTGGACGGCACTGGTCCGGATAGCGGTATGTACCTATTTAAGGAAAGTCTGGCCATGCCTTCTTGGCCTTCTGCCTTTTGTTTTTGTCTAAGCGTCTCCATTTTTGCTGCCCTGTCGGTAATGGTTGGCTGGCTCGCTGTCTTACTGGAGGAGGACGGTAGTGTTCGTGGTTGGCGCGGTAAAAAAAATTGGGTTTGGGCTTCGTTTGCATGGTGGCCTCGTGAACCAACGACTCGCCGCCGGTGCCAGCGCTGTCGTGCGGCCGTGCACAGGCCAGGCGGCTCTGCTTGGTGCACATGGGGGGCGGAAGCAGCCGCGCTGCCACAACCTACGTGAGCGATGGACCGGTGGCGCCATGGGCTGGCCTCCCTAGAGATTCTCCTGCTGTAACATGCGATACATGTCACACACGTATGCTAATCACACGAGTAGTTTGTACTTTGTCCGACGAGCCAAAAAAAAAAAAAACTAATTCTAAGTTTCTAGCGGCTGCTTCTGTTTGCGCAGAATGGGATTTGTGATGGAGGTACAATCGCTTGCTTATCTGGTTGAGAAAGCGCCTACGGGCGTAGTGCTTTGGCTTTGTCATGCATTGAAGACGGACGCCATGCGACACCTCGCTTCCAGTCCGCGTGCAAGCATTGAAGACCAACACCTTGTTTTCCAGTCTACACGCTAGCCAGGAGATTTGGCTTTCCCATTATGTTTTAGCTAGCTTTGCATGTAGAGGTGGACAATTGGCTTGAGGCTTGCGAGCCGGTTCGGCTCGTAACGAGCTCGAGTCGGGCTCGTAATAATTCAAGTCAAGTCGAGCTTAGTGTTTAGCTCGCGAAAAAAACGAGCCAAACTCGAGTCGGCTCGCGAGCCGCTCGTTGGCTCGTGCGAGCTCGATCCACCGCACTTATACTTAACCGCTCGCAGCTCGCTCGCTCGCACCATCGCACGCACCCGCCCGCTCGCCTCCCGCCCGCTTCCTCCCTCCCTCACCGCTCCACCTTCTCCCTCCCCTGCCCCCGTCGCCTCCTCCCGCTCCCACCCCGCCTCCTCCCTCCCGCTCCCGCCCCGCCGCCTTCTCCTCCTGCCCCCCCGCCGCCGCCTCGTCTCTCCCCGCCCCCGCCGCCTCCTCCCTCCCCCGTAGGGCCTACTCCCCCGGCGGCATGGCGACGAGGCGAGGTCGGATCCGGGCGGAGAAGGGCCGGATCCGGGTGGAGAAGGGCGGGATCCGACGGATCTGATCAGGCGGCGGCTCCGAGAAGGGCTAATGCTTTTGGGGCTGTCAGTGAATGATCTTGCGTATTTAATGCATTCTTTGCTAAATGTCCGTGAATGTGCTTTTATACATTGTTATCTTGTCTTTGCTAATGTTGTGCCGATCTTGTCTTTGTTGTTCGCTATTCATCAATGATCTTATCTTTCTTTGTTCGTGAATGATCTTGTGCTGCTAATGTCTTTGAAAACTAACTGTCTGTGAATGATCTTGTGCTGTTGTTCTGCTGTTCTGAATGTTGCTAATGCTGATGTTCTGCTGCTGAATGTTCGCTGCTGCATGTGTGCCCTATCTGCTGTTATCTGCTCTGTTATCTGCGTGTGTGCTGTCTGGCTTGTTCTGGCTCGCGAGCCGGCTCGAGCCACATTTCGAGCCGAGCCGAGCCTGTCTCCCAGCTCGTTTCGAAAACGAGCCGAGCCGAGCCTACTGTTCACCCAAGCCGACACGAGCTTGGCTCGAGCCAGCTCAGCTCGGCTCGTTTCCACCCTTATTTGCATGACACCCTTGTAATATATATACCCCTAGTGTATCAATGAATTAGTCAAGTGCTTCATTTCTGCAAACCTTCATGGTATCAGAGCATCCTCTCTTGCAACTTTTTCTCCCACCCATCACCATTCTTCCTCTAACCAAGCTATAGGCTACTCTGACGGCAACACTGGCGACGCTGCCATTAAAACCGCCCTCTTGGCACATGCCATTGTTGTGGCTAGCATAAAAACCCTGGTTCTGATCACTCTCGATATCTAGGCTACTAACTGCTACCAATAGCGAGGCCTCTTCGAGGTTGCCCTGTGCAAATATGCACTTGATGACCATGTCAAGGATGCTACTAATTCTTCCTCCGATTCACAGTGGAAGCACCTCAACGCTCTCGTTCTCTCGTGGATTTATGATCCATCTCCACCGAGATTCTTGCCATGGTGATGGCCTCGAACACCACCACCTGTGTTGTTTGGACAAATATCGAGAGCTTGTTCCGCGACAACGCTGAGACTGGTGCCATTTATTTGGAAATGAAGTTTCGGAGCCTTGTCCAGAGTTCCACGTCCATCTCGGATTACTACTGCAAGCAAAAAAACCATGGTTGATGCTCTCGATGCTATTGATCAACCAATTAGCAACAAAACTCTCGTCCTCAACACCCTCCGTGAACTGAAAGAATGGATTCTGCTCTCCCACTTCCCACCTTACTAGAGACAAGTTGAAGCCTAATGATTCCTTGGATCGCTACAAAGCTCGTTAGTCCTACGTGGTTTTTCTCAAAAACCCAGGGTTGATTTTCGTGATACTTATCGATGTTTTACTATCGATCTTACGTATGATTTGTATGAATTTGGGGGAAACTCTCTCAAAGGACAATGCTATGAGTACATAGAAGACACGGGAATATTTATACAAGTTCGGACCTTCTCCTGGAGAATAACAATCTTACGTCCTGCGTCACTATTGCTCAAAAAGGATGATTACAATAGAGTAGTATGAAAAGGACTTGTGGTCTCTCCTCAATCTCCTGGATCTGCCCTCACCTCTCCGACATCATTCCTTATATAGTTGATGAAACGCCAGCAGTTGTTCCGCTCCATAAGACGCCTTGTCGTTTCGGGAGATAACTGTCTGGCAGAGATTATTGTCAGAGAGGCATGGTTAGCCATTCATCGTGTGATGGTTATTGTCAGAGAGAGATCGTGTATGTAGTTATTGGGCATAAGCGCACATTCTAACTGCCTTATCAAATGGGCCGATTGCGTAGTAAATCATCATAAACAGGCTAGTCGGATATATATTGGTCACAGGAAGGTATACAACCATAAGGTGGTCGTAGAACCACTTACGACTATCTCATACTCACAGGAGAACTTACGATTATGAGATGGTCAAGAAGGATTGAAACCAGGTAGTCGTAGGATAGCTTTACGACTATGGGATGGTCGTAATAGAGCTTACAACTACTATGTGAATTTTCTCCCTTACTGATAAAGGGTATATTTAGAGTATATAATAACGTAATAATTTGATGATTATTCTATCCTCATCAAGACTTTTAGCCCTGTTGTCAAACCAACTATTGTTCGCATTGTTCTCACTCTTGCTTTGTCTATTGACTGACCGGCCCACCAACATGATGTGAACAGTGCCTTTCTAAATGGCACCTTATCTGAAACTGTTTACTGTCAACAACCATCTAGTTTCGTTGATACCGCACGAAGCTCTCATGTATGCCGACTAAACCGATCTTTGTATGGCCTTAAATAGGCCCCACGAGCCTGGTTTAGCTGTTTCGCTACCTTTCTTTTATCACTTGGTTTTGTTGGGTCTAAAGCTGATCTGTGCTTGTTTATCTATACTCGTGGTTCTGATGTTGTCTACCTTCTTTTCTATGTCGCTGACATTGTTTTCACAGTATCCAACCCAACACTTCTTTGGTGGACAATTGATTCTCTTTACAGTGAGTTCTCCTTGAAAGATCTTAGCAGCGTCCACTTCTTCCTTGGCGCCTTAATTATTCGTTCCTATGATGGTTTCTTTTTGTCCTAGCACCAGTACATTAGAAACATTCTCGATCATGCAGGCATGACTAACTGCAAACCCTATACCATGCTAGTTGACACGATCTCCAAACTACCCCCCTCAGGTGTTCCTGTCGAGAATGCCACCTACTCCCGAAGCATTACAGGTGTGCTCCAGTATCTGACATTCACTCGCCCAGATATTGCATATGCCATGCAGCAGGCCTGCCTTCATATGCATGATCCGCACGAGCCACACTACAACCTTCTGAAGCGTGTACTTCGCTATCTCAAAGGCACTATCGATCATGGCCTACAGCTACACCGAACTACACCAAGAACTCTCACCGCCTACACTGACGCGATTGGGCTGGGTGCTCTGACACTCGCAAGTCCACCTCGGGCTATGGTATCTTTTTTGGCGACAATCTAGTGTCTTAATCATTCAAGCAACAATATACGGTGTTTCGCTCCAGCACCGAGGCCGAGTACCACACCGTCATCAATGCCATCACCGAGTCATGTTGGCTTTGCCACCTTCATTTGGAGCTACATTGACCCCTTCAGCAGGCCATGGTCATCTTCTGCGATAATATTAGTGCATTATATCTCTGACTAACCCGTTCAACATCAAATGACGAAACATATTGAGATAGATCTACACTTTGAATGTGTCGCTCTTGATAAAGTCCGCGTGCATCACGTCCCATCAACTCCCTGTACGGCGACATTTTCACCAAAGGGCTCCCGACGGTGACCTTCAAAGAATTCTGCTCAAGCTTGAACGTCTGCCCCGCTCCCATTCCAATTGTGGGGGATGTTAGATTACCATGCGACGCCTCACTTCCAGCCATGCATGGATTGAAGACGGATGCCTCGTTTTCCTATCTACACGCTAGCTAGGAGATTTGCTTTCCCATTGGCTTTTGGCTAGCTTTGAATGACACCCTTGTAATATATTATACCCCTGGTGTATCAATGAATTAGCCAAGCATTTCATTTCTATAAGCCTTTAGGTTCAAAGTATCAAGTCTCACGGTGGGGTAACCTTATGGGGATTTTTCGGACCCCCTTCGCTCTATGCGAGGGGTAGTATTGTACCCTTGATCAAGGCCGCGATGTCGACCTTCGTGTTCCTGAACCCTTTGCTCGGAGGTACTTGGTATTCTTCGATTGGATCGAGGGGTGCTGTGGCTTTGCAAGGTCGATGGAGCCAACTCATGCGACAATGTATTCAATGCCTTCTAGTGGCAGAAAACACACAGATTTTAATCGATGAACCAGAAACTCTGCTGGCAGTTGAACACTGTACGCATGTATGTTAAATAGTGTCCTTCTCCAAATAGGATATCTGTAGCATATATCTAGTACTCCGTATGCGATTTCAGTTGAGGTTCGCGATTCGTTTGTCGGTTTCTAATTTTACTTTGTGACTATACCAAGACAAATTAACTCAAAGTGATTCCAACGTTTGTTCCAGTCGATTGTAGTTGACAATCCAATCGTGAACCAAACAGCACCTAAATTTGTTATAAGCATGTGTTGCCGCGAAAGGTGGTTCCTCGCAATGGCGACAGAAGAAACAGATCGGATTGGTGACCAGTGAGGAAGACATCTGGAAAGGGCCGATCCACTGCTCGCCGGCGTACCACATGAGATTGCGGAGCAGCATCTCCTTCGCGAGGCATAGCACAAGCAGGCTACCAGCTGTATGCGGCGGCTTCGCCGACGGCCAGGAGACTGGGGAACTCCCAAGTGCGCACCGCGCGCGAGCAGAGTAGAGCGCAAAACAGGCAGAAAATACTTTGTACGAGGAGTAAACGGTCTGGAAATGCTTGGAGATGGAGTAGAATTGATTGGGCGGAATTTTGGCGGGCTGCGGCCTTCTAACTGGGTCGACTTGGGCTTTCAGTGAATGGGCTGCTTTGTGGGCTGGTGAGCCGAATCTTGTTTTGCAGAGAACCATATTACACAAGGCCACCCTATCCCAAATCACACTTATAGTGCAATTTTTGAACGAGAGTTACAGTGCAGATGACAAGCTATTTCTTCTTCTTTTGAGAGGACAAAGCCAACTGAGCCGTCAACTTAATGTTTCCAACAATCCTATTAATATAGGGTACGTAATCTTCTACCTTGTGTGATGCACTGACAACTCGGCGACCTTACCTCCCATAGGTATTTTCATTGCTGATCGGCTATCCTGAATTGCACGATGCTCGCATTATTATATTCTAAGGGAAGTCCTCGGCTGATATACGCTCTGCGTACCAACTTGCCATGGACGTGAAACTTGGGACGTGGACACAGAGAATCCTATCTTGGCAGAGGGCCGCAGGCAGGCGGTCAATGCAGACGTGATGGACGATTAGTTTATGCAAGAGGATGTCACGGACAGAGGGGGCACCTCCCCGCGATCCGTGCGCCAACGTTGCCTCTCTCTATTCTCTAATCAGGATTCGTTGCGATTTGCAGCTTGTGCCACTAGTAGTACACTTCAATCACGTAGCTTACCCAGCTAATGGAATTTCCAGTCTTTCACAATGAATGCTATATAAAATATAATGAGCTACATATGCATAAATTGGAAAATCATAACTACGAATGTAAGATATTAGTCAAATAAACAAAATGTCAGAGAATAGCTAGTCTAAGAAATGAAGAGATAAAATGACTCTTAGCCCACGTAGCTTGGATCGATGCATTTGCTACCTTTCTTCCGCTCGAGATTCTCTGATTTAAGTCAGGCCGTGACTTAGCTAATCTAGACCGTCCATCTCTATATGAACGGTAAAAAAAATTAGAAATAATCTGGATCGTTCATATAGAGATGGACGACGCAGATCGGCTAAGCCACGGGTGACTTACCGAAGGTAAATCAGAGAATCCCGATCGCCTTTCTTCAGCAAATTTGCAAGGGTCAATTTTTTCTAGTACTTTAAATTAAGTTTGCAACTATTTCGTTTGCTACTAATGTCAAAGTAATGCTCGATTAGGCCCTCTTTCTTCTGACTGTCCATCGCAATTGTTTATGCGTGACGAGGCAGCGGGCCACTGCCACGCACGTGCGCGCGGAACACCCCTGTCCTTAAGTCCATCACAAAGCCACGGCTTAACCTTCAGCTTTTCATAATTACCGGCCTCCACGCGAAGCTGAGTTTGCAGTAATGCAGTAAATAGCAGGTGGAAGAAGAAAGTTTGCCCGAGTAATTAATTGACATGGCCAGCCCTAGCGGAAAAGCCTGGAGTACTTGCTGCTATGAATAAGTTTTCGGTTCAAGTTTTCAGTAGTCTTCCGTATTGAGTTTTATTTCAAGTTCATTGTCAAGATCAGTATTCTTCCGCGAGGAGTAACAGCGGCGAATACTTCTCGGCGGGCTAGGGGAAACGAGTGGGAAAATTCGAAATACATACATGTATGCAAGGCGTTGCCCACTGAAAATGGGAGTGGTTCCTTTGCTGACTATCTTGGCCATCGCATAGACCGGAGAATCCCGAGTTTTTCGCAGCACTGCCACTGTTATTAAACATAGTATTTGCAGGATTAACATCCGGGCCCCGAGAATTGCAAAAATAACATCTGGTCCGCACGATCACCACGCGGATTGAATGGGGAGACGACACATGGCGGGCGCCGCAGGAGAGCCGTGCGGTGGGCCGGCCCGCTTGGCCCCCATACGGTGGGGGCGCTGCCGCACGGGGGCTGTGCTGGCTTCATTAGTGCTAATTAATCACAATTAGTGAATTCGTTTCGATGTATCGCAAGCAGGAATTTTTAAACATACGAAATGAGCTCAAAAAATTGCAAAAAATTTTGTGCATGCCCTGATGCAGTGTACATCGTTGTATAAATTTTCTATAATTGTATCCCTTATGAATTTGACTTGAAATATTGTTGAATTGTGCTATTTGCAAGGATTTTTGCATGTATTAAATGACCTCAAAAAATTATGAAATTTTTTGTGGAGCATCCCTACATAGTGGACATAATTGTATAATTTTTTAGAATTTTTTGCATTCCAAAATTTTCATGTTAATTCATGCTAATACACTATTTGTACGAATATTTAAATATAGCAGGTGAGTTCCGGAAATTATGAATTTTTTTAGGACAGTGCAAGCTGAGGCAGTACTCTCTGCTCTATGGTATTGCAAAACAAAATGAGTACATGCATACGAAAGGGCATTCACATAATACAGGATACAATATGGCTTACTCGTCGGAACCACTACTGTCTGTTCGTTGCTGCTGTGTGCACATACACCTGGTAGCTTTGCATCAAGTATACCCTACGGGATATGTTAGTCGGTCCAAAGAGCGCATCTCGGTTCAGAGGGGGTACAGAGACCGCTGAGTGTGCTGAGTGGGTGGAGGTGGACCCGTTAGCTGAGTCCAGTAAGTGTCCATGGTGTCATGGTGAGGCAAGATAAATTGGGGTCTACCTCCAATAAATTCATGAACGACAAAACTGTATAAATTCACTCCTCAATTGTCCCCCCAAGGTACGATGCCTGCAACTCTAGCCATGCCGACGAGCTATGGCCTTGGTCCCTGGTGTGATTGAGAACCCAGAGGAGGTCTGACTATGAAAGTACATTGTGCCAACGAACTCGGACTTCCTCTGGGTTCGTAGTCACATCGGGGGACCAAGGCCAGAGCTCATCAGTACGGCCGGAGTTGCAGGCATCGTACCTTGGGTTAGTCAATTGGGGAGTGGATTTATACAGTTCGTCGTTCATGAATTTATTGGAGGTGGCCCCAGTTCGACATGCCTCACTATGTGAATGGCCTTTTTGTATGCATGTACTCATATTTTGTTTTGCAATACCACAGAGTAGAGAGTACTACCTCAACTTGCATCGTCCTAAAAAATTCATAATTTCCAGAGCTCATATTCTATTTTTAAATATTCATACAAACAGTATACTAGCATAAATTCATATAGCAAATTTATAGTGCAAAAATTTCCAAAAAAATTACATAATTATGTCCACTACGTCAGGATGCTCCACAAACAATTTTGTAGTTTTTTGAGGTCGTTTGCTACACACAAAATCCCTGCAAACAACATATTTCAATAAACTTTTGAGTCAAATTCAGAAGGGATACAATTACAGAAAACTTACACAATGAAGTACACTACGTCAGGGGACTGCACAAACATTTTATAATTTTATGAGCTTATTTCATATATTTAAAAATTCCAACTTATGATACGCCGAAACGAATTTGCTAATTACGATTAATTAGCACTAATGAAGCCAGCACAGTCCACTGCGGCAGCCCCGGCCCCACCGCATGGGCCATGCGGCACTGGCTTACCGCACGGCTGTCATGAGGCACCCGCCGTATGTCGCCTCCCTGTTCAATCCGTGCGGAGATTGTGTAGACCAGGTGCTATTTTCACAATTCTCGTCATCTAGGTGCTACTCTTGCAAATACTACGTTCAACAGTGCAAGTAATACTTGCCGAAAACTCGGAGAATCCCTTGTCTTTCTTTTTAACAAGAGATTATACGTACCTGGACGAAGGACTGAACGTCCGATCGAGCTGACCTTCTCGTTTAGCACATTAGTTCCCGAGTCGAAGTTCTTACGTTGTGCAAGCATTTGTGGTCCTACGCAGATGGTGAGCCTCTTCTCTTTTCAACCTCCAATTCATGATCCTTTTCAATGTCATCTTTCTTTCCTGACAGACCTAAACATAAATTTTTTTCGTGCCGGTACGTGCCTAGCTAGCTCTACATAAAATCACGAGCTAAAGTGAAATAAACAGCCCACGTAAACTCCAGGCCGAAAGCACTGCGCGCGACATCTCTACCTACCCACAGGCGCCTCAAGTGCGCCATCGCTGCATGCAACATCACCACATCCTTCGGTGGAAGGAGCACGGGCATGACCCTACCAGCACCAAATCTCTGGTCAACAGTAGGAGAGAATTCTTCTGCCCAAAAGGCTCCAACTTTTGCAATTATTATGCAAAGGCGTACACGAGATGGTAATTTGGACCACTTACCCCCCTCTGTTACCCGTGCAGTGGTAAAAAAGAAAGGGAAAGACCCCCTGCCACATGAGCGGGCAGGGCATCTGCTCTCACTTTCATACTCGTGTCCCGAGCTCATTCTAGACAATCCAACGCCTCCAAATCCACGCTCACGCTGCTCTCTAGGCGTTGCGTTAGGTTTAACGGAACAATGGGCAGCAAGAATTTGTACTACACCGCACCACTACCCTTGCCTTTTTTTTTCTGTCGTGGCATATGTCACTTTGAACCCTGCCGTTATTGTTTGATATGTCGATATGGAACTATGCTCCAGAGTCCAGACAGGAGCATGCCACGATTTTTTTTTTTTTTTTTGCAAGGAAGACAGTAATTGATTTGTTGTGCGTAAAGTGATGACCAGAAATATGGTCTTTTTGGTTTGGTACAGGGACAGGAGTGATGATTGGAGTTGAGTCCAGAGCTCCATTTGGTTGACCTACATTTAAACTAGTACTAAGGAATGTAGCTACGTCGAACATTGTTTTTGCACTGAACGTATTTTTATTTCACTTGCACGATGTAAACTTTGATAAGCACGCATTTCTTTTACTATTTCACCAGAAGCTCCTGCAAGGCAAAACCTACTGCTAAATAGAACTCATGGACTAGTCAATTTCTTACCTTTATTACTTCCCTCCATCCCACAATATAAGTTCAACACATATACTTAGGAGGTACATTATTTAGGTAATATTTAATAAAATTATATCATATTTGTCTCTAATAGAAAGAGTAGTACTATGTCTATTTAATACAAGTAACTATGATTCAATTCTATTATATATTACTTAAAATAATATGATTTCTAGATATGCACGTCAAACTTATATTGCGGGATGGATGGAGTACTCCGTAGGACTACTTCATTACAAAAAGATTTGTCTTTACTAATTAAATATGTAAAGGGAGGTGCTTCAGTACTCGTGTAAAAACAATTTAAAACCAACTTACACTGCTTTAAGATTTTTACCATTTATGGGCGGCTCGGTTGGGCTATAATTTGATGGTTTATAGTTGAAATTGTATTGTAACTAACTGAAATTGCATTATAGCTGACGGTGGCTTATTTGGCGTAATTAATTTGAAAATTTCTAAAAATAAAAATATGTTAGCTCATCATATATAATGCAAACGAATATGGAAAAAAAGAACATATAAAAAAGCTAAAAAAATATAAAAAATTAGAAAAAAACAAAAAATTATGAATAGTAGAAAATAAATCAAAAACTCAAATCTAAATAAGCCGAGCCTTAATTTCTACGAGAGCATTGAGAGTCACTGCTCGTACGTGTAGAACACTTCAACATTTGAAGTTACCGTGCATGGAACAAAAGCTGTACATTGAGCATGTACTGAGTGCACTAGTGTGAAATTGTTTTAAGTGGGCATTTCCATAGGTGAACAACCGACTGGAGAACCTGATTCCTTGGGCCTTGGTCCTACTTGGCTGCTGCTCTCTTAACTGTGGTCAGAAGGCTCAGAATTCAGCACAAAAGCTGTTCGCCGATGAGACTCTAGTGCAGGCAACACATCTACTGATGCCACTTTAGACCAGAATCACTGACATTACAGCTGTAGCTCGTGCGGCTCCTTCAGACATATGCCTTTCATTTAAAAGAGCAAATCCCATTTCGCCCTACGTAGTAGTTTTCAGATTCTTACTACAGGAAGAAAATTCTACGGGACTCCTTTGAAGTCCCCTAGCTGGGATTATGCCACCTAACAGTGCACCAATCTTAAAGCATAGCGAACCCAAGTCCCAACTCTTCTGCGAGGAAACAAAGCTGGCCTCTCTCTTCTACCCCAATGGCGGGCCGTGTCGACTGTCTAGTATAGCAGAATCACCCACTCTTCCGTCCCCGAAAGGCTGACCTCCATGATCCCACTAACTTCTTGCCGCAATCCCCAACGCAGAAGCGAGGAAGAAGCTAAGCGGCTTCCATGCTCGATCCAAAGAACTGTTTACTCCCTCCCCTTCGATCCAAAGAACTAGTCCAAATAATTGCTTGCCTCCATCTCCCTCTCTCTTTCTTGTAACATTAGGCCCTATTCTTTGTGGTTTCTAAAAATCGCTTTTGACTTTTGCTACAGTAACTAACTTTTAAACGGAGTATTTTTTTTAAGATGGGGTCTACAAGTTAATTGTAGTTCACGTTAAAAAACTAATATCTGTACCTTCAAAAATCGCAAGCGAGTATCTCTCTTTCCGCAATCTCTGTCACAAACAGCCAAAAATCCATCAGCCGCAGCCAAAATCCATCAGCCGCAGCCAAAAAGAACAGGCCCTTACTCTGTTGTTGGCTGCAAAGTTCAAGTGAATTCCATTTTCTGCTTTTGTTTTTCAACAAGATGGGAACAAGAGATGAGAACAAGACTTCCATGTAATGTTTTTCTTTTGCAACAAGACGAGAGCAAGAGAGGAGGCGCGGTGCGGCGCAGCGTCCCGGTGTCTTCGCGGAGGCGTTGGAGGCGCGCCACGTCGAGCTGGCCGGCGGCGTCGCGAAAGAGCTGGCGGACAGGCAGTAATGGACTAATGGTGGCGCATAGGAGAGGTGGACGTGTGAGGAAGGTGAAGTTTTCTTTTCGATTTAGAGTGCTTTGAGATTGATGTGCTGGTAGGTTGCGTAATCTCAGGCAGGACCTTCATAGGGGAGGGTCAGAGCCCTCTCTGTAGAATTTTCTTCGTTACTACCAGGCTTACAGCAATAATATTTTGGGAATTGCGCTGCATATATGCAACAAATTTCGTTGCTCGTACTTTTAGCTACACTAGCTACTACCGCTGGAGTGCTGGGTGATCCATTAGCCATAATTGGCGAGTATAGTTAGGTCGATGGCTTCCAAAGAGTGGACATAACATTTGATAAGATATCAATCAGTACAGTACATTGTACTTCAAATGAAGTAAAGCCAAAAGTGGGGGCTATTCATTCACGAAGATCGTGGGTGTAGTTTTGTCTTTTAGAGCTAATGGTTGATGCTAGGCGTAAGCATGGGATTGAACGTATCTCATAACGCTACTACCTATAAATCTATATATATATATATATATATATATATATATATATATATATATATATATATATATATCTATATCTATATCTATAAATAACCAGTGATATTAAAGGTACCTTCTTCACTTTAGAGATGTAGAAAAATTCCATAATAATCCTTAAATAAAAAAGGTAAAATTCCTAGAAATTCTACCATTAATCAAGAGAAAAAATTTACACCACTTATTTTAGTAGGGTCATATTATAATAATGTAGATTAATCATATATAGATCTTATCACTGTTACAATTATATAATAAGTACAGCTATATTTTCAAAACGCAACCAAACTATATAACAAATAGAATATATTATAATATCTAGCTGTGTAATTATACAACAAGTTATGCTAGTTCGAGGGTAATAACTAAGTTGAGAAGGATAGCTTTCATTGGGAAAGACAAAAACCTTCTTACTTAGTGTTCCACGCAAGCATTAATTAGTCTCGGAAGTAAATTTTGCAAGACATGGATCAGCCCAACCGGCCTTGACGGTTTGGCACACCATGGTACAACCGCTTCATGGAACGGTAGTATGGTAAAGGCAGTTTCAATGCTATAGTTTTTTTATATTAATTAGGTTTGTTATATAAGTATTTTAGTAATATGGTATAGTAATTAAAGAGGAGAGATAATGAAACGGTTTCTTCATAAGGAAACTATTTCTTCACGAGGTCTAAAGCCGAGGAAATCTGCAAAAGATGCACTGCAACGAACTTAATTTCTTATCATAGTGTCTTAGAAGAAACAGCTAATGCATGTGCAGTAGGGCTGTGCGTTCGGTTTTTTCGGTTCGGTAAATACGGTTTGATCGGTAAGTACGGTTTTAGTATTTCGGGAAATACGGTATTTTTCATAATACGGTATGGCATCGGTAAATACCATATTATTTCGGTACGGTATCGGTTAATACCAATTTTACCAAAGTTTGCGCGAATTGCTAAACGTTAATCTTATCTCCACTTCTCCAGACTCCGATTCTCCATTCTATAATTCAAAATTCAGAATAGCACTACACTATAGTAGATTAGCAGTGGCAGTCTGGGCTTTGTTCTGGCCTTCTGGGTAGCAAAGTAGCAAAGTGGCAGACGGGCCTTGGCCGAAGGACTAGCAACTAGCAAAGTAGCAATCCGAGTAGCAATCCATTTTTCTTCGACCGTGCGTGACTGTGTGCGACTGCATGGACCACATGGTGCTGGACTGCTGGTGGGCCACCGAGACTGGAGAGACGCCGTCAGCCCGTCGCCGAGTATTGCCTATTTGGGCTTTCCGGTTTATTCGGGAATTACGGTTTTTCCTCGGTTTTTACCGAAAAAACCGAATCGTAGAAATACCATTTTTCTAGATACCGAACCGAATACCGAATACCGGTCAAACCGAGTTGACCGGTTCGGTTCGGTTTTTTCGGCACGGTTTTTTCGGTTCGGTATAACAGTGCACAGCCCTAATGTGCAGGAAGGAGATGAAAAGGATTGGTCACGATTCGATCTGGTCCTACACGAAAAAATCATATATTAGAGCTGTAGTTTATATCATAGTGTTTTAGAAGATTAGAAATTAGTTATAATTTTAAGTATTGAGACTGCTCTAAGAGGGACAGAGAATAAAGCTGGCCATAGGAGGGTACGGGGGACCCGGCCGAGCCGCTTTTACTTTTGGTTCTGCCAACTTCTGGGCCGCCAACGCAAAAAAAACATAGGGTGCC
Organism: Melocanna baccifera; assembly: GCA_036346265.1. Classification (NCBI taxonomy): domain Eukaryota; kingdom Viridiplantae; phylum Streptophyta; class Magnoliopsida; order Poales; family Poaceae; genus Melocanna; species Melocanna baccifera. The sequence goes on from CM070676.1 coordinate 37,927,081, forward strand.
GTGAGCGACCGCAGTGACGGCTCCGCTAGAGCGCCAAGGCCGTCGCCTTTCGGTTTACCCTCCCCCCTGCCCAAGCTAAAAACAGCAACCAGAGAGAGACATGCTAAGGAAGAGACAGCAGCGAGGGAGAGCGCGCGCGCTAAGCTAGACTCTCTCTCTCTCTCTCTCTCTCCCGGGAAAAACCCAAGAAGCGATCAAAAAGAGACCGGCCGGCAGGGTAGCTCGAAGACACCTACCTATAGCTTTCCGAGCTCCAAGAGCAGCACCTCGAAGTCGAAGGGTTTTACGACGCTAGGTAACGTCGGGGGAGGGGGGAGAGAGGCAGAAAGAAATAAGGAAGGAAATGGTGGGCTCGGGGGCGGCAGGGGGAGGAGAGGATCACGCGCGGAGCAAAGAGGCCGCGGGGATGATGGCGCTGCACGAGGCGCTGCGCAACGTCTGCCTCAGCTCGGACTGGACTTACTCCGTCTTCTGGACCATCCGTCCTCGCCCGTATGTACCCACCACCACCAACACCCCCCCCCCCCTCTTTTTTTGCTCCGATTTTTACCTCTCAATCTGTCCTGCAAAGGCGGTGCCGCGGCGGCAACGGGTGCAAGGTCGGCGACGACAACGGCAGCCTGTGAGCACTTCTAGCCTGGCCATATGTGCTTACTCTCTTAATTTGCTCTGCTTAATACTGGTACATGAGAGAGCACCGATCGGGCCGGTGCTAATCGGTCAATCTGCCGGTACGCGCGTGCAGGATGCTGATGTGGGAGGACGGGTTCTGCCGGCCGCGGGTGGCGGAGTGCCTGGAGGACATCGACGGCGAGGATCCGGTGCGCAAGGCCTTCAGCAAGATGTCCATCCAGCTCTACAACTACGGAGAAGGGTGGGTACTGGGTAGGTGCAGTCGTGTGCAATTTTCCCCCGTCCGTCGTAGCGCCCCAGGTCATGTCAGGCTAGCTAGCTCCGATCCAAAATTGCCCCTGCAAATTTTGGCGCAAGCGTGTCATATTCCCTGTCCTTCGATTAGGACTTAAGCCTGTGTGCGATTGATGCTCACCGTTGCTTCATTAGCGCTGTAACTCGATTTGGCTTAGCTACCGGTACGACCGAGAGGAGTGATAGGACTTGGTAGAGAGAGACAGAGGAAGAGGAAGGGTGATGGAGATGGGATGGGTGCGTGCGCTTTCATCTTTTCACTTTGTTCTGTATCTACCCAGCTAGCAGCTTTCGAGTTTTATTAATGTATGTGGTACACTGGTGGTACTAGTGGTACGTACCACACGTAATTAACCTTGGTTTTTGATTTGGATCATGGAGCTCTTGTTTTGACGCGGGCGGAGCAGAGCACGCGTGAGGGCACGGTAATTATGCCGGGGCCGTGGTGTGGGTAAACTAAAATTCACAGCCATTTAATTACGCCGGCACGGTAATTATGCCGGGGACCAAGGACGGGGGGCTGTCACGTGCGCACGTTCGTTGAAGCGGGGCGGTGCCTCGTTAGGCGTAAACAATCGCGGCGTGTCAGTGGGTTGATTGGGGGGTTTATCCGCGATTAGCAACAGCTGATGCTACGCGCACAGGCAAATGCTACACAGTAGTGCAGTACGAAAATTATTTTAAGCAGCGCATCACTTTTGATTTTTTTTTCTCTCCAGTGAATTTGCTTAAACGCCAACCAAGTCCTTCACTAAGTTGCAGTGTAAATAGTGTTTGCGAGCGTGTGACTTGACTCTGGTACAAGAAGAGTTTTTCTATGGGGATGGTCTTAACTGAGGTCTCTGTATATTTACTGTTGATTTGATAAGGCGCATATAAAATTAACTATGGATAAATAGGACCTTAGCTAAGGTCCACTCTATTAGATTTTCTTCCCGGTATAGTAGCAGTAACAGCATCTAGTGGTGTAATGGAGAGAGAGATGGGTTCGGGTGTAAGTTTTGGTCTGTTTCACTTTTTTGTTCTACTGAGCTTTTGAGCATGATGTGCTAAGTCGATTGATTTTGACCGCTGCAGGCTGATGGGAAAGGTGGCATCTGATAAATGTCACAAATGGGTCTTCAAGGAACCTTCTGAATGCGAGCCCAGCATCGCCAACTACTGGCAGAGCTCTTTTGATGCCGTATGTACCAGTACCACCATCAACTGTGCCCCCTCTGCCTCTGCCTGCCCCCGCTCTTTCTCTTTCTCCGGTCTCTGCCTGCCTGCTTTGGGGGAGAGGCAGCTTAACTTACTAGTAGTACGCCGTATTTATCACTTGCAAAAATACTCAGTAGCCTGCTCAAATAGGCACTAGAGCTACCACAAACACAGTGGTAGGTTTCTAGTTTTTACTGCGTGATCGACCCGGTATAAAATAAAGACATCACAAGACACTCTGGGGAGCTCTCAGGCTTTGCATCAAATCTGCTCCCCACAAAAGAGAGAAGAATTGGATGCTCTCAGTGAGCTGCACCTCAGGAGCATCCTCTACCATCAAGAATTAACGCCACGTTCACAGTCACGGCTAACCTTTATTCCTATGCACTTACCCAATTCCCTCCGCTTTTGCTTTTGCAGCTTCCCCCGGAATGGACTGATCAGTTTGCCACAGGCATCCAGGCATGCAATGCCCCACCCCTCCCCTACTGTTCATCTTTTACTTAGCCTTCCTATATACTAGCTAGTGTTAATTAGTGTTCCTAAACTTGCGCTTAATTTGCAGACCATTGCTGTGATCCAAGCCGGCCATGGCCTCCTGCAGCTGGGCTCTTGCAAGATTGTGAGTAGTTACTGTATACTGACACATCTCTAACCTTTTTCCTTGGCTTTCTTTTGTCGTTTTGGTCGAAGACGCCGACGTGGACGTTTGAGCATTAAGCGACGTGCTACTGCGCGCAGATACCCGAGGACCTGCACTTCGTGCTGCGGATGCGACACATGTTCGAGTCACTGGGCTACCAGTCGGGTTTCTTCCTCTCCCAGCTCTTCTCCTCGTCCCGGGGCGCCTCGCCGTCGCCGTCCTTCCCTCTCAACCAGCCGCCGCCGGCGCGCCAGCCGCCGCAGCTCTTCAACTGGCCGGGCCAGCAGCAGCTCCCGAGCGCCGCCGCGTCGCCGCTCTTCCCTCCAGGCCCAGCCGCGTTCCACCCGTCCGCACGGTCGATGCCACCGTTCCCGGGTGGCGGCGGCGGTAACAAGGACGGGAGCCACCTGTTCCACCTCCCGCCGGCACACCATGCCAAGCCGCCCCACATGGACGAGCACCAGCAGCCGATGGCGCCCGACGGTGACCTGAAGTGGCCCAACGGGCTGTCATTCTTCACCGCGCTCACCGGGCGCGCAGATGACGCGAAGCTGCTGTTCGGCGGCGGAGTCGGCGCCGCAGATGACGGGAAGACAGCGCAGGACGCGCAGGCCGGACACGGCAGCTCCGAGAACGTGGAGGAGTACCTGAGCCTTGAGAGCCACTCGAACAAGGCGAGGAGGATGGAGAACGCCCAGAGCACCAAGTTCAAGAGGAGCTTCACGTTGCCGGCGAGGATGAGCTCGTCCACGTCGACGTCCCCATCCGTGTCAGCCTCGACAGCGCCGGCGCCGGCGCAGCAAGGGATGGAGTACAGAGGGCCGTACGAGGGCGGCGTCTACTCGGACCTAATGGAGACGTTCTTGGAGTAGCATGCATGCATGATCAGTAGTGATAATCTCTACAAGAAGCCTACGGGCTTCGTGTCCCCTCTTTGTTTTTTTTTCAATCTATGTTTAAGCTCTTTTAGCGGTCTGGTTTGGAGTTTGCTTCTGTTTAATTAGAAGATCTTGTAAACTTTTTGCTTCGTGGCTCGATCTAGTTGTAGACTTGCAGCTCGTAGAGCAAAAACTTGATACATGCATGCATGCAAAGATGGGCATGAGTTTGCTTGCATGTTGGCTGGCAAGTTATACTATGGTGGAATGATGGTGAGGTACAATCATATGCAACACCTCGCCTAATAATATATGCTCTTTACCTTCCAAAAGTTAGCTTGGCCACAACACTGTCGCCTACTTATTCCGCAGGCTACCTTTTGCACCCATTATTATTATTATTTTTGGTCGTACCAATTACATGCACAGGGGAGATAGGACCATCTCATTCAAGCCAGCTACGATCGTATTTGTGATCGATGCATGTTACGCACGCTTGCTCAATGAAATCCCGTTCCTTCATTTACAAATCTACGTCTTAGTAATGTTCTACGTGCACATTAACACAAAATTTCTTTGATGGATTACTCGGTGCTTGGCAAGTTAATTGTAAGGGGGATGAACTTGGTACTACGTACTAGTATGTGCAGAGGCTGTATGATTATTGGCTGGTTAGATAGGGGACGTACGTACATGACATGGGGCCTTCCATGAAATGAATTAGATAGTTGGAGTGTGCAGCTGCAAACAACCGGACACATAGTTTCCGAAAAGATAAGCAAAGGGGGAAAAAGGGGCTGGGACGCATGCTCTGCACGCGACACAGGGAGTGATGGTGAGAGATCAAGATACACTCGATCGATAGCCTCGTCTGTGTATGCATGGCAGTCGTTGTGGCTGCGTGCAGCTTTATTTCCACGAAGAGATCTAGAAACATATCGGTATGTGCAATCAGGTGTGAATCCACCGGATAAGCTTCGTTAAGCTTCAGTCTATCTTCCGCCGGAGCTAGACCTCCCTCGACGGCCGCAGGTGGCCATGGAAGCCGAGCTTTGCGCCTCTGCCTCTGGGACTGAAGAATAATAATAATAGTGGCCATGGAAGCCGAGCTTTGCGCCTCTGCCTCTGGGACTGAAGAATAATAATAATAATAGAAGAGACTTCAGGAGAGGATGGCCCAAGAAAGCAGTCGGCCCACAACCCCGAGTATGTAAGGCCCAAGTAGCAACAAATCCACCCTACACCCCACTCCAGATGCAAAATGGAAGCAGGAAGAATCGAAAGGAGACTAGAGAGTATGCGCACCTGAGCAGCGAACGGTGGCATGAGGAGGCAAGGGAAAGGGAAGCCAGGTTGATGGACGGCGGCAAGCCACCGGGCCAAGGGGAAGCTGCCTCGAATCCTCAACCTCGAGGTTCGAGGCCAGGGAGCCCAAGGTGGCCAGGGAGGTAGATCTGAGTGGTCGGGCCGGCAAGGAGCGGAGGAGGAGCGGCGTCGGCGGTAGGTCGACTATCGACACGCCGTGGGCTAGCGCTCGGAGGCGAGGCATGGAGGTTGTAGGCAGGCAGGTCCCGGCTGGCCGGCGGCTCGATAGGTAGCAATGTAGGCTGTAGAGGGAGCTGAGACGGGGAGGGACTGAGAACTAAAAGGGGACTAAGGGGGAGTGCAGTTGCGCAGGGGGAGATGAGGAGATGCCGAGCTGGGTCTCTACGGAGTAGGGAGTGAGTAGGGAGGCAGGGAGGAGGAGGGAGCCAAGGTGTCGGGCTGTCTGCCGAGCTGATTGCTGTGTTTAATTGCTGAGGAAGGAAGGAAGGAATAAAGGAAGAGGAAGTGAGGTACTAATTAGAAATTTAGAATTGATGTGTTACACCAAGTTAGAAATATTTATAAACATTGATAATGATAGTATTATAAGACGATTCGAAGGCATAAAATCTCGAATAATGAATTTGTCTTGTGATTTAAGCTAACTCCTTATTATTGTGATATGTTTTGTTTATTTTGAATGCTCATGATTATTTACAATTTATTATTGTATTACTTATTTTACTATTTTTGATATACACAAATAATAAATCTCTATTCACTGGAAGCATATTTATATATTTTTATGATACACTTTCTATTATTAAGCTACCTTTCTTGTTTTTTTTTTTGCTTTTTTCCTTCTATTTATATAAGAATTTAGATTACATAAAAATAAAAATATTTATATTAATTTAATATCATCCTTTGAACTCACCCTATATTTTAAGCCTGACTTCAATGGTACTATGTCTAATGTACAAGGACCCGCACTTGTACGATCAAAATTGTCCCACGCAATTTCTTTTGCAAAACACTGATCCACATGGTATAGGTCAGATCTGATTACATTTATTTTCTATAGGTCAATTAAGAACTGTTTACGATGTCAAATCATATGATCTCCTAAATATTTTTGTAACGTCTTTTTCCCTTATGCACAAATTAATTTTATTTTGCTGCCACCCCTACTATAGTCAGTGGCAGAACTAGAAACTAACGACATTAGTGCATTAGGTATGTAAGCCTCCCTCCGAACTCCAAACGGCTTTATATTTTTAGCTTCTAAATTTCAGCTTTTTTTCTTATTTTTTGTATTATCCTAAAAGATATAGCGGAGTTTTTTTTAAATTTTTCTTATTTTTTGACTCAGAAAAAATTAACAACCGCAACAATAAAAAAGCCGTCACAAATAAGTCAAAATCCATAGCTTTTAGCCCTTTAGAGCATGCCCATACTGTAAGGACATGATGCCTAGAAGGAACCATAGTAACTAGCAAGGCTTTTCCAACACGCTGATGAACTTTCGAATTTCAAAGAAAAATAAAAAAGTTTGGTCACACTAATGGGCTTCAAAATTTTTTATTTGGGCCCTATCTGGCCTAATTGCCTATGGCGGTCCAGTCGGTTTGGAGCCCGAGCCCTGAATCCCATGATGGCCCAAGATAGTCCCGTTGGTATCAAACAGGCACGCGTCATCGTTGCCCACCTACGCACCCGCCCCATCCGCCGTTCTCCGCTCTGCCAGTCGGGGCCCTCATGGACGCCAACATTGTCATCCTCCCAAGCTTGCGGCCACGAGCGGAGATGCCCCGACCCAAAAGAGATCAGCCACCACTGTCGCTGGCTAGAGCCAAATGGCGCTGCTCTCGCGCTCTCCCCCACTGCTACCACAGTCTTCTCCCCTCCACCGCCAACGCCTGGCCGTTCCACCGGCACTACTGTCACCGCATAGCGCCTCCCTTGGGCAGGATGAGCTAGGCATCTTTGACACTATCATCGCTCCTAAGGGAGAGGGAAACTCAGAACCGCCGGTCTCCTCTAATGCAGCCCATGAAGATAGATAGAAGTATAATGTGGAATAATTCAGAATGTAAGGTTAGAGTAGACAGACAACCACATTTTGAGGGGGCTAACCTACACTCGTCCAGTGGGCTTATGCAATAGAGCTGCCAGATTTTGGAATGGCTGTGCTTGCTGCTGAAACATTGGAGTTTGCATGTTCTTTGTTGCCAATGAAAACTTATGATATTTTCCTTGTTTGTTGTTGCATCACATGTTAAGCTAACTATCATGATTGAGAACCCTAGATATGTAGGATGGGAGAGATTGCTTGGCATAGAGGATCCTAATGAAATTGCAAGGGATGATTAGATGATGCTTTGGTTGAGGTACATTATTGTTCCCCTACGATGTACAACTTGGAGATGTGTTAAGGTTCTCTTGAAAGTGAACATTCTTGTTTTTTTCCCCTTTTGTAAATATTATTGCCAACATCTTCATCCACCTTTATGACCAAGCAAATACTTTGTGTACATTAGATGGCACACTATGCTATATGTAAAATGACAACTAAAAATGCTACCATCATACTGCACTATTGTTGATATTTGAATGATAATGCAAATAAAGTTTTGGTGTGCCCATTCTTCGTGTCATGCAAGAAATGTTGTCCTTCAAGTTCCTGGTAAATATCTTGTGTCTATTCCACTTGCTACCTACTACAATATCATGAATTAGTAATTTGCGAGTAAGTGCCCTGGCACCATATTTACAATTTGATACCCGAGGAGTACAAAGTTATATCCCCTTCTTGTTTGCTTTTTCTAAAATATGGTATTCATGCCAAATTTATATTGGACATGGATCCACAAGTAAGTTGCTTGGTAAATGTTGCCATATGGTTTCTATTCTCACCCTGAAAAACTAGATATGGCAGTGTGGTAGCTTTCTCCACTGTGAATAATAGATTCATATGAAAATTTTGAACAAATTAGTACAAAATGTCATTATCATGTGTTCTCAATAGAAGTAGTGGTGCAAGTGGTGCAATCGGAGCACATACGGATTGATATCACTCATTTTGTGTCCTATTTTACATTTTCTTTCTCAGTGTCAGACACTGATAGTAGTAGATATCAATTTCTTCATTCCGTATTCAATTCGTAAGCTTTCAATCGGCTGGTCAGACAAAATTATCCGCTTTTGCACCCCTACATAGGAAATTGGATAGTAAGGGTGCAATCAGAGCAAACACGAAGAGACTAATTATCGAGATGTCAAAGAAAGAACACTTAGTATTTCCTACCTGCTCAGATGTGGCAATCCGCCTATGTGTTATCCTGTTCCTAATTGAAGTCATAACAAGCTTTCTCATACCACTGACATACTGACAGATATCGCTCGTCTCGTATCCTATTCTGTATTATTTTTGTTGGAATCAAAGTTGGGCACAAATAGTTTTCTCTTTAGGGAGCTGCTAGCCCACGCTATACTGATAGAATGCATTTCCAACGGTATAGCAATTTCATGGAGTTTCATTAGTTTTCATTTGTATAATATATGTTTATATGTTCCAAGAAGTTGCAGATGTCAAGTTGCAAGTTTGGCTGGTTCCAACAAGTTTGAAATTTCAAAAGGTTTTAGTAAGTTTTAAGTTCAAGACCCAAGTTTCAACAAACTTTCAATAAATTTCAAGTTCTAAAATGCCACATTTCAGCAAGTTTCAACTAGTTTCAAATTTGAAGATGCCATGTTTCAGCAATTTCACATAAGTTTCATAGATGTTTCAAGTTTCAAATCAAAATTCATGCAAGGTTCATGAAAGGTTCAAAAATTAAAATGATTTTTACATAACTTCAAGTGAGGTCATACTGTGCATAATGAGTTTCAAAAAAGTTTCACATTTGAGTAAAAAATAGGTCATACTGTGCCCACAATAGTGCTCACCAGTGGCTGCCATACTTGCTCGCAGCCTGTGTCCTCTATACCCGCTTGTCGTTGTGCTCACACACAACCACTGCGTGCCCTTGCCTCCTTCCGCTGCTCACCATCGCCCTTATCAGCTTCTGACGAAGCATGCCACCCACCTGCTGGGGAGCGCCTATCGGCAGACGCTCATCGTTGTGCCAGACCACGGTTGCTTGCGAGGCGCCATGGCTACACACCCATGTGTGGCCGCTCGTCACTCGCCGCGCACCACGGTGGCCTCTGCCCAACCAGTTGCTTGCTGAGAGAGAGAGAGGCATCACAGTGGCCTCCACCCAGCCAGCTGCTTGCTGATGAGGGGGACAGAGGAGATGAGATCTTGTTAGATAAGGATAAGGCAGATAAATGAGTGGATGGGAACGGTTCCGTTTGGATAGGATTGGGGATTTTGTGGAAGCATCAGACGGTAGGATCGTACGACATGGGCTATCCTGTTGCAACGCTACAACGATGTTTAGTTTTTCTCTTTATCCCTCCCGTATTCGCTCGGCAAGCTTTGAGTTGGAGAGATAGAAGTTATCCTCTCCATTTGAACCCCTAAAAACAAGACCTCATGAGCATTATTCTAGTTTTATAGTTCCCACATCAAGTAATGGAACACTTACCTTCATAATGTTGTTATACCAATGTGGGATTGTACACATGAATTGCATCTGGTGCTTAGTGATTATGTCACATTATGACACCATCTAGTTCTCGATGGATAAAGGGTTATATTTTCCCTGCAAATAGCTCAGTCACTAATGTGCCTTGCCTGCTTATAGGTTAATGAAGGACGGATTCCAAAGAACTGAGTTGCTCTTCGGTTGCTTGCCAAGGAGACGACAGAATGACCCAATCTTGAGGTAACACTGACAATTCTATTCTTCTACTTCGTGGAAATGCTTATCATTTTTCTCCCACTACGTTACCACCACGATTGTAGTTTTGTCTTATCTTGAGGTAATACTGACAATTCAATTCTTCTACTTCCTAGAAATGCTTGTCATTTTTTTTTTGCACAATGTCACCACCATGATTGTAGTTTTGTCTATTCGACTATTGGATGGTTTGATGATCTTGGTCCATATTGATTATTGCCTTCAGTTTATGTAGTTTGTCAGATTTCATCACTTTCTTGAGTACTACCGAACAATGTTCTTCTCTATGCTATTCATCCTTTTTCTTTCTTTCTTTCTATGCTAAACCTGTTCAGTAGAACTGCACTTTAATTTGATTTTCAATTTCTAATTTTTTGTGCAGATAGAAGGTCCAAAAAAAGAAGAGCAGGCCTAGGAAATCTGTCTATGCAAAGGCCACATATACTGGCATTGCTTCCGAGATAGTTGCTAAAACATTTAACATTGACTAGGATTTTGCTGCTGATATAGATGACGAAGCGGATGAGGATGATGAAACTGAAGTGCCTTCAGCAGTGGTATTTTTTTAGGGAATGTGCATAAGATTTGCACACCTTTGCATTAAGAAGAATTACAAAGCACTAGCCAGGCTAGTGAAGTGGTTATAACATTGAAGATTGGAAACTGAAAATAAACTAAAAGAAAAACACAAACAACGCATAGCAAAGGAAAACCAACACAATCTAGTGAACAAGCATAGCCAGGCCAGTTGAGCCTCCGTCTTTGTTGGATCCTATTTCTGGCTCTTCTTCTCCGTCCCTGCTAGGTCCTGCTCTACCCTCTCCTCCAAGATACAATCTTCGTGATCTCCGCACTGTCAAGCCACCTGAGCGCTTTTGTTTTACAATCGATGCCTCTTTTGAGCCTTTGAACTACTGCGAGGCTGCTGCTTGCCTTGAGTGGCAGCTTGCGATGTCTGAGAAGATTGTTGCCTAGGAGCGTACTGGCACTTGGGATCTTGTGTCCCTACCTGTGGATGTCACCCCATCATGTGCAAGTGAGTGTACAAGATCAAGACTCACTCGATGGTTACCTTGAGCGATAAAACTCGTCTTGTAGTGCATGGTTTTCAGCAGGAGTATGGTCGTGACTATGATGAGATTTTTGCTCTTGTTTTTTACATGACCATAGTTCACACTCTACTTGCTGTAGCCTCTATTCGACAGTGGCCTATCTCTCAATTGGACGTTAAGAATACTTTTCTCAATAGCGAGTTACGTGAAAAGGTCTACATGCAGTCACCCTGGGTATTCTGTCCCTAAGGGTACAGTTTGTCGCCTTCGTAGCTCTCTTTATGGGCTCAAACAAGCCCCTCTGCTTAGTTTGACCGCTTCTCTATTGTTGTCACTACTGTCAGCTTCTTCGCTAGTGATCACAACCCTACCCTCTTTGTCCACACCCTTCTCTAGGTCAGACTCTCCTTTTTCGCTATGTGGATGATTTGATCATTACTGGTGATGACTCTTAGTATATTGCCATTGTGAAGGAGCGTCTCAGTGAGCAGTTCTTGATGTCAGATTTGTGTCCTCTTCGTTACTTTCTTGGTATTGAGATCACTTCTATGCCCAAGGACTACTATCTCTTTCAGGAGCGTTATATTTAGGATATCCTAACTCGTGGTTGTCTCACTGATCAATGTTTGGTGGACACTCCTATGGTGCTTGGTGCTCACCTTCAATCTACCGATGGTGAACCTCTTGAGGATCCCACTCGCTACCACTATCTTGTTGAGAGCCTTGTGTACCTTGGCTTACTCGCCCTGACATCTCCCATCTAGTTTACATCTTGAGTCAGTTTGTTTCTATTTCTACTCAGCTCCACTGCAGTCAACTTCTTCATGTTTTGCGATATCTTCGCGGGACCATCACTAATTGCCTTTTCTTTCCTCGCTCCAGTTTTTTGAACCTTCAGATGTATTCTGATGTGACCTGAGCTAGCGATGATTCTGATCACCTATCTCTTTCTGCCTATTATGTTTTCCTTGGTTCTTCCTTGATTACCTGGAAGGCCAAGAGGAGGACTTTCATTTCTCGTTCGAGTGCTAAAGCTGAGTTAAGAGCCATGGCGTCGTTAACAGCTGAGATCACCTGGTTTCGGTGGCTACTTGAGAATTTCGGTGTTTCTACTACTGCAATGACTCCTATATTTTCAGACTGTACTAGCGCAATCAGTATTGCTTGAGATCCTGTGAAGCATAAGCTCACCAAACATGTTAGGGTGAATGCTTCATACATGCGATCGTAGGTGCAAGACCAAGTTATTACTCTTCAGTATGTAACTTCAGAGCTTTAGTTAGCAGAATTCTTCACCAAGACACAGATTAGAGCTCAGCATAGCTTCTATCTCTCCAAACTCAGTGTTGTTGATCCACCATGTGTTTGAGGGTGGGTGTTAGTTATATAAATAGTCTAGAGTCTAGGGGGTTATTTGCATATTTACCTGTACACATTTATATTGGCCGATGGTCTCTTTTGGAATACAGGCTTCATTTCAACACTAAGAACGGAACTAAGAGTTAAATCTTAGAGGAAGCGGTAACGACTCCACGCCTGCCTGGTGCCAGGATGACAATTCCTGCAGGAACTTGTCCAAGAATGCATCAATTTGAAGTTTGGAGTTGTCGAAGACATGCGCATTGTGCTCACGACATATGCTCCAGCGGAAATGATCGCTAAATTTTGTCTTTGACATACTCCAAAATTTGTTAAAGGTGTAAAGAAAGTTGAACCAAGTTCAACTAATTGCTTCTTCCTTGATTTTGTATTATCATTCGTTTCAACGATATATACTTTTATTTTGTTCTGCAGGGATATGGTGCGCTGTATTTGTTGCGGCCTTTCCTGTCATTATTGGAATCTCAGTTGTGCTTTTTCTTTTCTACAATTCTCTACAGTAGTGCACCCCTGCTCACCTTGCTTCTTGAGACAGATGCTGCCTTTTAGTAAATCTGAGTTATAAGGCTAATCAATCAGTATCTTTTTGTCTCATTTTTTTCCAGCTTACTCTTCTCTGTTGCGAAGATGTAAAATAGTTTCTGCAATGATATGACAATATTGTAAAGCTGTGAAATTTTATATTACAAAAAAGTCTTGAAGATAGGCTTTTCCTAGGAAATGGAAAGTTGATTATTCTTCCTTTCTCTTTCCATGTCAATCCTTTTGCCAAATACTGCAATCAAGGCTCAAGCGGTCGTATCAATAGATATGGGCATGCCACGAATTGCTGAACTGCTGAAGCCGTGTTGGTATTCAGCCAACTTATTATTTTTCGACGTTCATGTAAATAAGCTAAAGTGCTACTGCATACTGAAGCTATACAGGCCTGCCTAGCTGACTTAGCTTATTTTTGGATGTTCATGTAAATGAGCTATTTTCTTTGGCGATAATATGGCATCAGGAAAGCTTTTCCTGAAGAGCACATTTGAATCAAGGAAGCTTTCTCTAGATACAGTAAAGCATCGAATTTGGTCCAGACCAGTGGCGGATCCAGGATTTCGCTGCGCCTCGGGCTAAACTCTAATAGACTAACATCTTAGAACTAACGCTAATTTATATTCACACTACGGTATAACAAACATTTGCTCTATCGTATCCATGGCAGTGCATGTTCTTGTCAGTTTTGGATGAAGAAAAGATTGCGGATAAGAGTTACACCTATATGTGTGTGTGTGTGAATGATGAAAAGCAAACATGTGAACCTGACTACGGCTTCCCAAGGAACAATAGTCACTTAGACCATTTGATCAAAACGTTCTAGATGCTCATGCTAATTGTCCAACATTTGCAAGCAAAACTACTGCTAATCATATTAGAAACTAAATGGCAAAAACTTCAGCTCCTTTCAGTTTTGCCACTGAATGTTTCTAAAACTAAATCTGCAAGGGGTTTTAGTAATCAAAGATTACCTTGATGGAGTAGATGTTGGTTTGCCCAGCGGTGTCCTTCTCGACGTATCCAGTCAAGCCTTTCTTCTTTGGGGGGAAGCCCACGACCTTGGTTCTCTCTTCATCCAACCACTCTACGCTTAGGTTCCCAATCTGCATACACACACAAAGGATCATACTTAGTCATGTGTGCTTTTCTAACTTTGAGTCCACATATTTATATAAGTGTCCAGATTGTCCACATGAACTGATGAACATAACATTGCAGCATTCTGAATTACAGCATTGCCTGGATCCGCCACTGATTGTCCACATAACACCGCTCGATACGCCATCGATTGCGGCATTGTCAGTAGCTAAAAATACCAATGATCAAAGTTGTTGATTTTGGATAGTGGAAGCAAGATTAATAAGGACATTGGGAACCCTAGAATCCGAATCTAAACAATGAATCCCCAAATTGAAATTCCTATTTCAGAATTCTGAAGAGCAGAAGCATGATTATGAAGGAAATTGTAAACCCTAGAATCCGCTCGCCGTCCTCCCCCGACCACGATGTCAACCACGAGCGCGACCCGCGAGGAGGCGGAGCGCCGATGGAGGAGGCGGAGGAGGAGGCGGGGCCGGAGCTGGGGCGCGACCACGCGAGGTGAGGGCGGAGCGCCGGAGCTGGAGGCGCAGAGCCGGAGCCGGAGCCGGAGCTGAGGCGCGACCGCACGAGGCGAGGCGGCGGCTGGTCTGCTGCAGCAGCGAGGCGACCGGGAGGGCAGTGAGCGCCGAGCGAGCGCGAGTGCTGTGAGGGAGGTAGGGGCGGCGGGAGAGGGGGGGGGAGGGGAGGAGGAGGAGGCGGCGTGAGGGGGAGGGGGCGGGGAGGAGTAGGGGCCAGCGGGGGAGAGGCGGGGAGAGAGAGAGGGGAGGAGGCAGGGCGGGAGAGAGGAGGAGCGGGGGAGAGGAGGCGGCGGGGGGGGGAGGAGGGGGGCGGTGGGGAGGGGAAGGGGGGGGGGGAGGCGGGAGGCGGGGGGAGGAGTGGGGCGACGGGGTTGTGGGGAGGAGGGGGGCGGCGGGGAAGGCCAGGAGGGGGAGGGGACGCTAGGTTTTCGTCGTAGGCTAGGCCTCGGGCTGAGTTATTGAACAGTATATTTTTCGGCCCGCTTAAAAAATTTTTTGCACTAAAAATTTTGCTGGGCCTCGGGCTACAGCCTACCTAGCCTGAGGCCCAGTTCCGCCCCTGATCCAGACTCCAGAGTGCTTGATGTCATTTCATCCATGTGCCCTTCTTTCGCCCCTCTTTTTATTTAGAAAACTGGGTTTTGCTGGAAAATAATCATGCCACATAGTAGCAAGCACGTACGGTGATTTGAAGTAGCTGATACACGAACCCGTCCAACGCAACAGCTGACCGCAATTATATGGAGACAACGCATGATCCTGACGTGCTCCCCACCATTTGGTAACGCCAATGCCATCTTGTTTTTGTTCTCATGATGAACGGACAACTCCTGCAAGTTTACTTCAGGCGCCATGGGTTCTTTTCAAGAAGACGCTCCATTCCAAGCGTCACATGCGTCCTTCAAGAGAGAAGCTCAAGTAGCAGCAGTAGATGCAGAGGAGGAGCAAGACTCGAGGTCCCATGTCTCTGTGGACGAGCTCAATGCGACCAGAGGCTCCATGGGCCGGCGATCCCGCGTCGGCTCATCGGTCACCGACATCTGTAGCAACGCGTCGATCAACTACCGGAGCGCACGACGTCAGGACAAGATCGGCGGCGAGAGCTTCTGGTGCGGTGCTTTCTGCATGCACCTGCCCGGCCTGTCGAGGAGGCGGCCGATGCAGCAGTCCATGAGCCTCAGAGACCCGGACACCCGGACGAGCACGGCCGAGCCAGCTGAGACTACTCGGGCGAGCGTGGTGTCCAAGGTGGCCTCCATGGAGAGATTCAAGTACAGCTCATCGTCTTCCGGCATCGTGTTCGGGCGCGTGGACGAGGAGGAAGAGCAGGAGGCATCGGCGTACTTCGACCTGCCACTGGAGCTGCTTAGGATCAGCAGCGTCGACACGGAGTCACCGGTCACGACGGCGTTTGTCTTCGACGGTAACCATGCCCGGGGCCTGAAGAAGAGCGTGCAGCCTGGGCTGCCAGACCTCGACTTTAGTTTCCCGGCACCGCCTGCTTTCTCAAGTCCGTCATCACCACGGTGCTGACGGGTGAGGAGAGTCCCTGATGGGAATTGTACCGAAGGCCAAACAGGATCTCAATAACTAGTAGTTTTGAGCTCGAGTATACACGAGTTATTTCTCCATTTCCTGCACACTGATGTATTGTGCGTTTGATGTTCATGTATGTTTCTTCGTCTTCTTTTCCCCGTTGTATTGCATTTGATATTTACTATGTACACATTTCCGGTTCAAACGGGCTAACAGTGTTGCAATTCTCATGGGACTGGTGTATTAAATGCAAATGCAATTCTATGTTCAATCACGGCAAATAAGGCAACACTAGAATTGATAACAGAAACAGGTTTAGAGGGCGTATATATTGACTTTTACTTATGATTTTTAGGGGGTGATCGGAATAGCGATGGCTTTTGATTTTTACTGAAAAAACACTGTAGCTGACTGAAAAAACATTGTAGCTGAGTTGGTTTATTGAGTATAATTAAATGTAAAAAAATCAAAAAAAGTATAAGTAATTTTTTTTTTAAAAACAGGGGAAATTTTTTACTGTAGCAGGTACTGTAGCTACAGTACCTGCTACAGTGTTCCTGCCGCCTAATGCCCATCGCCTGCGGTTATCGCTGAGCGGGGCCTTAGTTTTGATTTATAGATAGTAAATACTCGTAGAGAAATGTATTTGCGTACGATTTTGATCGATGTAAATAAATCACTATAGTGTGTACTATAATTAACTAGATCTCACTTTAAAAAATATTCTATTTAAAAACTAGTTACTATAAAAAATAATTTATAAAAGTCAAAAGCGAACACCATCTTAGTTTGCAGTCCTGCGGACAGCAGACTGCACCACAACTCCACAAGTCCACAAGGCTGCACCGAGCAACTAACTCTGTAACAAATGTAACCATACAAGGATCCTAAGAGGTGGGTGAAAAGAGACGTGATATTAATTCTTAAAAAAACAGTTAACCCTGTTTGAAACTCATTAATTTTAATTTTCCGATCCCTACAGGAAATAAATTGTTTCCTATGAAATTCAATTATATTTTGAAACAAAAATAAGACACAATTTACATCCATGCAAGGTTTGTTGGTCACACGAGCGTCTTGTTCTGAAAACTTAGTGGATAGAACTAATCTAATCGACAAATCACGTGTTGATAATAGTAATTAACCACCTAATTAACATCGTGGGCAGTTGTTAAATTTTCAACAATTTTATAGAAATATCAATTGAATAAAAGATGACAAAGTATATGGATATAATTTGCAACATACATTGAATTCAGTAGTTTTACATTCCAATCGTCATTAGTACAACAGGCATGGAAATTAAATCACATCAGTAAGCATTTCATACATTTATGCATTTAACAAAGAGCTACGGAAATTGTACATGCATCTCATTTCATATAGTAATTACAATTCGTTGGATTTCCAAAACAAACTGTGGTTTCAATTGCGAGAAAAGCGAATATAAATATATTAAAAAGACTGAACAAAAAAAGAAAATAAAATACAAATTGCCGTCAAAACCCTATTTTAATTATATAAATGGGTGTTCCGCTCATTGAAATACCAAACTATCTAGGACTAGTCGACACTGTTCACAGCCATATGATTTCATCATCCAATTTAAAAACAAAGCTAAGTCCATTACAAAAGTCCATTTTTCCAGCCAACCAAACAAATATCCGGATTCAACCCCCACTACATGGTAGCTCACTATAAACACCAGGAGAGCACAGCAAGGCGATAAGGCCAAAGCAAGCCGGCCAAAGGAGAGAAGGCATTCACTCGAGCGAGCACCAGAACCATTCCTCCATTTCTTCCCCTCTTTTCCCCTCCAGATCCACCCCACGCACATCCATCTCCATTCAGCTAGCATAAAGGAAAGATCAAGGCAAGCCAACAGGGAGCAAGGAGGCAGGAGATCATGCTCACAAGTTCCTCCAAGCCAAACCTGCATCGCCGACAAGGAAAGCGACCATCAAGGCCACCCATTGATCCAATCCCAAATCGAGCCGACATACATCCGACAGAGGTAGCCCACAAAGCCATTTTTAGTATTTGCATCGCTCTCAGGACCACACAGTGAGCACTATATACCTAATAAGCATCCATCAGAGCATCACAATAGCATCACCAACCATCACAAAGTGTAAGCATAGAGAGTAGAACAGGGTAGAGAGGGAGTATACCCAGGGGTGAAGTCAACATGGTGATGGCCAAGCCATGCGCACCCGATAACCAACCCGTACTCCCCGACGCACGGGAAGGCCTTAAGCTCTATCGTGCGTATGACTGGACTTACTGGAGAACAATGAACTCACAAGACAACAATGGTTTTGTGCCGCTGAGAATTAATTTGTAACATTTTCTTTGTTGATATTTTATACCAAAAAAAAAAGAAACTGACTCAATAGACACGGGACGACTAGCTCTTCATGACATGTCATTTTACGTCCGAGCTATTCATGATATTACATAACGTATGCAATAACACTCTCAATGCAAGCACTAATATTGTACGACTATGACTACATTAATATCTCGATTACATAATGCTGGTGGTACATAGTTAAGCCCAACATAGACCCCTTGCGCCCTGGCAAGTCGATACCCTAACAGCATGCAATGCCATACTAACCACCAAACAAAAAAAAAAAAGAAAAACCATCGGCTGCAAGCATCACAGGCAATTCAACCAAAGAGAATATACAGAGCAGCATTCGTATAACGGGGCAAAGCACTCCATGAGTTGCCCAGTTCATCCAACAAAAATGTTTACAAGGAGACAAGGGACCTGCGTCCTGCGAAGTCAACTGGCGCCCGAGCGCCCTGGCAAAAACTCCTGGCGCCCAGCCCCTCGGCTGCGCCCTGGCGAACCTTCTGGCGCCCGGCCCCTTGGCTGCGCCTTGGCAAATCTTCTGACGCCGACACCCTCGATGCCCTGGCAAGGTCCCTCAATGCACCCTGCGCTCGAGCTTCGCCTGGCGCCCGTGCCCCAGCGCACAGCCACGCCCCTGGTGTGCGGTCGGTGATGTCCCGGCACAACACGCCTGCGCCCCAGCGCACATCCACGCCCTTGGCGTGCAATCGGCTGATGCCCTGGTGAGCGCGCCCTCACCGCTGCACAGTGCGCTCGCGTCCTGGCATGGCCTACTGGTGCCTCCATGGTGAACCGCCCCTCGGCGAAGCTCGGTTCCTCGCCATATCCTGAATCAAAACCAAAGGAGGTCGCGGAATAAAAGGGGGTGGAACGGAGGTTTAGGTTACCTGGGTCCTCCGCGGGATCTCCCCTCTGCCCGCCTAAGTTCTGCGCTGTGAGGAAGACGAGGAACGGGGTTGAGGCCTGGAACCTTACGCCCTTCTTCTCCCTTCGGTGTTGCGGCGCTCGGGAGTTGTCCAGGCTCACCACTACGTCAAACGAAAGGGACCAGCCGGCTAGGGTTCCCTCGCCCTTCTTTCGGCGCAGCGATGGGCTAGCCAACTTGGCCCATGAAGTCAATAGTTCATTGGGCCTTCTGTAGCACATGGATCCAACGCCAAAGGAAATGGGAGATCAGCCAAGCACCATGGGAGCCCAGTTAATTTTTCGGCACAACTTGAGCACACTCACCGTGAGTTAGCACCCCAAAGTCGCTGTGACTCAAAGCGCTGAAATATGGGGAATGTTGAGGGCTTGGCCACACTCCCGGGAGTCCTAGGAGTTTCTATCGTGCCTGGAAGATCACCGTGGTTTTAAAATACTAGCCACATAGCCGTGGCGTCACGCCACATCAGTTATCATACGCACCGAAATAAAAGAGACAAGAAATTGCAGCAAAAGGAAGGTGTAGGGGCTTTTCCGGAAAAAAAACGAGGGCCTTTTCGCAATAAAAGAATAACCAAGGGGGTTTTTCGTAAAAAACAAGGACCTCTGTGGAAGAAATAAGGACCTGTACGTAATTACAGAAAACCGCGGGTCGCTATCCAGCAAAAAAGTGTGTAGGGGCTTTTTAGCAAAAATCCAGGGACCTTTTTACGAAAACCAAGAACCTAAACGTAATTTACAAAAATTGGCGGGCTATTTCGCGAGGGGTGACGCGTGGCCACGCTCCCCAGGCGGGGAGTCCCCCGGAAATGTATGCGGCAGATAACTTTGGGAACAGCCCGATTTGGATGTACGGCCCCATGCCACGTGTCCGTCTTGGCACAGCAAGCGAAACGATTCTAGGGTACCCTATTAGGTGACCCTTTTGAACGCCAAGAGGTAGAGGGGAAATATTTTCATACCTCCACTAAAAGGCCTACTGTATAGACTGAAGAAATACAATTACGTTCACAAAGAACAATCATACCCCATGTACTTATAGACTGGCTATATTAATAAGGGATATTCTCGTTATTTGTATAGGTTCAAAAATTTATAAATATCATATGTATCTTTTATTTGTAAGAGGGCTCTCTTGAGTAGTAAGAAATATATTCAAACTGCTAAGCACTTGGGGGCTTTCTTTCTCTAGAAATAAGACGATCCTCTTGGACTCAGAACCTATAAAAATCATGTGTTATTTTTACTCTCACGATGGCCGGTCAGGACCAACCACACCGCCCTCTTTCTCAGCCGCATCGGTTTTCTTTTCTTTCTTCCTCCAGATGGCCCGTCAGGACCAGCCACACCTCCTTTCTCAGCCGCTTCGGTTTGTTTTCTTTTCTTTCTCCTCCAAAACAACACCAACTGGAGGACTAGCAGTAGCGTGCTAAGTTGAAATACAAGCTGACGTGGTTATAGCAGCGGGCGCCGTATTAGTTTGTTTAGGAAAGCGATTTTAACACTATGGTCGACGGATGCGAGGAATAGGCTCTTAAACCAGTTTTTCTTCGGTTTTGTTTTAGCTGTTTTTTTACGGGAGGAGTGAGGCTGCACGAAGCAGATATTGTGCTTGTGGCAAGCAAATGTAGTTTGAGAATCTAATGCGCGAGTCATGAGGACCAATCGGGCTAGAAGACATAACATTTTTCTCACTCTGTTCATGGCTAAGTAGAAAAGCACATGAAGAGGTTGCAGTTGGACAATGAATTTCCCTGCTTTCGTTATGTAGTTAACTACATGCAAGGATACTTTGCATGAAAGAAGCACATAAATACGGCAAGGTAACTACTAGGATGTCTTGTCAGGAAGATATGCCATGGTGAAAATGGTGATTCCCCACTGACAAGCACATAGAAGAAAGCACTCCAAAGCGTTCTCTAGAAGGGAATTGGAAAATTGCCAATCATCGTGAAGAAGAAAATGGCGGTGTCCATTTCGTCCAGCCATACAGGCGTAAAATAAACGAAACATGCGTTCCTTGTCCGTGCAGCGCCAAGCAGCCCTTAAACGACGGTCTCCCTCCCTGGGCCGTCTGCGGCTTGCCGTGATATGACACCGCGGGCACGATCAGCCAACTCCCGATCCCGAGCAACCGCCGGCCCATTTGGTGGTCCACAGGAAGACATCGCGGGAGGCCGCGCCGGCAACGCTGGCACGCGAGAACCCGACGCCGACGAGAACCTCACGAGATGCGGCGACCTCGCCTCGCTGCCCGCGACGCCGGACGCCAGGCATGACACCATCTTCTTCAGAGCGCCCCTTTGACAGTCGTCGAACAAGAAGGCGGCTGTGACCGGCGTGTCGCCAGCGGCAGCGCCGCATCGTTCGCCGGCCCTTATCAGCTCCACCGGCAGATCGAAGCACGGTGATGGACAGTATCCCTGGACCGCTTGGCCAGCGCCACGCTCCTCCCCTTCATCCGCCTCCACCAAGAAGTCGAAGACAATGTTGCTGCCGGAGTAGAGCGAGGAGCACTCGAACTTCTCCGAGGACGCGGCTCGGCTCGGCACGTGCTGCGGGGGCTCTTGCTCGTTGGGCTGGTCTTGTTCCGTCGCCGGTGGCGGCCGGCTTTTGCCAGCTTCCTCCGGCTTCTTCTTGGAGAGGCCCGGGAGGTAGAGGCACATGAACAGCGAACCGCATGTGAAGGCGTCGCGGTTGGAGTCGGCGTTGGGCCCAAGGGACATAGCGCGCGCCGCGAGCTTGCCGGTTTGATTCGATATAAACAAGGTGGAACGCCTTGAGGACGTACGCCTAGTGCAGTACCAGTATATAGTGAGGTAAGGTTGCGGTGGCCGGTGATGGTGGAGGGCCATACTGCCGGTCAGCCAGCTGTAGAGGCAGGATCGTGTGTGTCATGTCTTTCTAACTTCAGTTGGTCGTCGGGACCCACTCATATCCATTTAGGCATTTCCTACAGATCTAGCATTTGTATCGTTGACCCCATTTCGATCTATGCTATCTCTAGAAATTGCCAATTTCTCAAGTCAACCCGCCTAGATAATCTAAGCAAAGGTGAAAGACATATTGATAAATTTCATAATAGTATTGAGAAGAGGAACAATCCACATAGGAGAGAGGAACATTGAGGAGATATAACATCATACATGCATCTGTACAAAAATAGAAGCACATGCGTATATAAGTAGAGATAGAGTAGTCATAGGGAATAAACTTATAACTACTTGAGAGAGCGTGACAGATGTCATTGATAGGAATCAACAACAGTTGCACTTGTATGCATATTTGATGTTGCATCGGTCAGCATCAAGTAACAATTAGAGAAAAGTAGAAGATAACTATGTGATAGAGTATTGTGTTAGAATGGATAATATCAAAGAGATTGTATAAGAATAGGCAACAACTAAGTGGAATCGATCAAGAATTGGGCGAGCTGTTGGAGATTAAAGTAGAAATATTGTAGTGGCGAGAAGTAATACAAGACACATGGTTCGGTAGGGTAGCTAGTGTCTAAGGGATTATAAGTTCAAGATAGATTGCCCATGGTGCATCAGTATATGTGTGAGCAATATATACTAATATCATATGAACTAATAAGATAATTTGCTGCACATATAATCAACATATTGCTTTGAGATTAAATAAGTTACATGTGCATACATACATTATCGGAAAAGAGTGGTTAATGGAGGAAGAATAAAGACATATAACTATATGATCCATGTATAATGGAGAGTACTTATGTTTTTAAGAATCTCAACAATATAGTATGCCCAATAATTTTCTTTCATCAAGTTCATACTTCAATTGTATTTCTCAAGTTATATTTTCCTTTAAGTTCCTGTTGTCATTTTTAATATTTATAATATCTTAAAATTCTAAATAACCCACGAGATACGTAAACATATTCTCAAATATCTAAGTTATAAAATTTGATACTAAAAACTTTAAAACAAATTTAACCACGCAAATGTGCGGGTCACCTTGCTAGTTTGAAGTGAAAGGATAAGGCAGTGGTTGTGATATTCCTGATTATATAGCACGGAAGTAGAATACTGGATTGGATTCCTCGCAGATTCGTGCCGCTATGCTATTTGCTTCTGACTAAATAGCGGAATATGCTGCTGAACCATGATATATAGAGCGATTATCCCATTCATCGTCACTTCGTCAGGTTAGCACGAAACAGAAATTTGGACTATGGCAACTCTTTTCAAAAAGAAAAAGGGAGGATCCAAACAGGCAAGAACAAGCGAAATCACAGGAAGACAGGCGCTTCAGGAAGACCGCAGCGGTTGGTTCCTTCTGTGCTGGCCCTGGGTAGGAACTCCGCAGCCCCGAAGACATAGAGGCCACAACGTCCTATCTTTGAAAGGATTGGGAATCTCAAGAGTCAAGATTCAAGAACATGTTTCAGCTCCAGCAGAATGAGTTGTCCAGCTCGATCTCGGTGAGCCTCAGCGAATGCAGGAGGCTGCAGGCACGACATTGACCAACAACAAGCTCTTCGGTGCTCTTGCCTGAAACATCATCACTAGCTCTGTACTGGTCAACAACTAGCCCGAGGGCCACCAGCCATTTCCGCTGTTCGATCTTAACAACCATACGGTGCTCGACATCTCTCACAGCTAGTTCAGTGGAAGTGCGTGGCTGCCAGTGTCGTATCCACGGCCACGAGGTGCAATTACTGGCAAAAATAAGGGCAGCGGTGCCAGACGAGAGAGACAGTTACTAAAATATCTTCTGTCTGTTGACAGGATTCACACAAGAAACTGAAAATGCATGACGAGGAGGATGACAACGACAACGAACCAGCTTTGTCCTTGCACCGTGCTCTAGTCGACTCGAGTATTGTTGCTTCCTACCTAACCTACATGGCTACATCTAGTTGCTCTAGTTACTAAGAGCAGCAGGAACTGTCTAAAACATCTGCAGCATTGCACTATTTTCTGTTAGCTTCAGCATTACAAAGAGAAATAAGATTTAATAATGCAAGGAGCGTGCCCATGCTGGATAGAAGAGAAGGTCTCTTTCCTTGAAGAAAACAGGGAAGCTTTGCAATAGTTAGGCTTCAAAATTTTTCTTATACCAAAGATTTAGATGTTGGTTAACCAGTGTTGTACTGCTTAAAACAACTTTGAGCTCGCCCCATCACCGGCCGGCATGGCAATGCCAAAGCCGTAAGATGGAAGTCATGCCGTGGCGGATGGACGCTGGGGGTTCTCTGGTGGCTACGAGCATTGCATTAGAGCAACAGGCCAACAACAATCAGCATGACGAGGTCCAACCCACAGAACCCAATGGGCCAACTGCCTCCCACCCAAAAGAGAGTCAGGGCCAACCCTTTACCCTTCTTTTTTACACATGGGCCATGGGGTCAGGGAACGGGTCGGACCAGACCGCCCCATTTGCACCCATGATCCAGCCATATGGGGTCGCACTCCGATAACTTTCCGGCGTGTTTTTTTCACTGCAGTTTATAATTTTTAGCTATAATTTAGTAGTCTAATAAATAATAATTATTAAAAAAGTTAAAATTAAAAATAAGCTAAAAAATTGAAAAGAATGGACGGTAATCACATCTTATAGCTTCATGTACTAAAAGCACCAACGCCGTGGCACTAGGGGCGCTCGTTTTAGCGATGGCTTCTGACTTTTAGCTGAAATTTCACTGTAGCTGGCTTTTTTTTACTGTAGCTGATTTGGCTTTTTAGGCATAATTAATTTTAAAAAAATATAAAAATAGAAAAAACATATTAACCTATTAGAGATAATACAAAGGAACACGGAAGAAAAAGAAAATACAAAAAAGCCTAAAATATCTAAAAAAATTTAGAAAAAGACAAAATACTGAATAGTGAAAAAAAGAGCAAAAGCTAGAAGCTGAAGCCGAAAAAAAGCCGAAACGAGCGGGTTAGGAACCGTTCTATCAAGAATCAATGCTCTAGATAAAAGAAAATAAAGCCTTGGGAGTATCTCGCAAGAAATTTAAATAATCTCATCCAACCTAATTCGAGCCATTGGTGTCGAATGGCACTTCAATGGTCCCATAGTTTCGGCCTGTAGCTAGTAATCAGATAAATAGTCCTAACAGATAGAAGATAAAACTAAAAAACATTGAAAAACCGAAAAAAAACTGAGTCATTATTTCCCTATGCCGTGATTTGATCCTACATGGATCCGACGGCATGCATAGTGCCACTATCCGAGTTTTTGTTAGTGTTTGGTTGGGGAGGGGACGAGGCAAATGGTGATACGAGTATTTTGCATATAATATATATTTATAACTGATATTTTGTATATTTATTATATTTATCTATTTTTATGTTTAATAATCAAATAAAGTCGAGTCTATATAGAAATCCCAAAGACGTTAGGTATTGATCCAATCTGGAAGGAATCAAGGAGGATCCTGCATTTTAGGTAGATATTTTGAGGTAACCAACAACGCCATATGAATCCAAGAGTCAAGATATGCGCAACAGAAGAAACTATGTTGTGTTTGGGGTCTCTAAAGGAGAATAAGACCTAGGGTATGGTTAGGATGACCATATTATCTAATCGTACCACCCTCCAGGCGGTTCGTCTTGTCAAACAGGTCATGATGGCAATGGTCCCACACTTTAATTTCACACAGTAGCTTCACAATACCTTAAATACTGCTCTGCGAAGGATAAAAAAGATAAAGCACATGTTGTATCAGATTGACATAGGGAGACACCACCAACTTCTAGAGGGGAAGAACACCTTCAGCACCTTCTTTCACCTCTCGATCATTCATTCCACCATCTTTCTACACAAATTTAGCCATAAAACTATTCTAGATCATTTTCAAAGACTTGGGCCTACATGTCCACCTAATGGTTTCTTCATCGGATTGGTTTTGTGGTTTAATCTGTTATTTCTATACTATGTTGGGTGTCATCTCTATGTTGTTCATGCATTCTTTCTTTATTATTGAGTAATCTATACAGTTCTTGAGGTCACAGGGTATCCCGATACAGAGATCATGAGATAGATCGGAGATCCAATGTGGCTTAATATATTCTTGTGATGATATTCTTCACGATGGTTGTATGAAACATAGACTATGCACCAATTGCCTTTGCAAGATATGAAGGATAGCATTGCTAAATGAGATGGAGATGAAAGATAGAAGGGTGACAGTCTACACCTTATTCTCTAGATTGTTGTGCAAAGGAATGATGGAGACTCATCTGTCTAAGACTGTAGCTGAGGGTCCATGATAATGACCTCCCTTAAATCTGTCTCGTATTGATGCTATATATAGTGCTTACGAGTAGGGGTTACATGGGATATGTTTGGCAAACATATTCATCTTCGGCTCTATGCTCATAAAGATGTATGAACACCATAATGCTATCCATCAACCCTCCAAACTCTACTAGTGGAGAATCGATACCTCAAGAACACCTTTAATCATTATATATCACGCAATTTATATTTCTGCAATTTATTATTAGCCATCTAATTCTTGTTTATTTAATGTTAATAGTAGACATTTGTAATAGAAAACCTATCATTCCTCGAGGAGACATACTCTTTGTTCATTCGAAATAACTACTAGCAACGATACCGTACACTTGCGAGCATTCGGCCATCAGATGGGACGAGGTGGTCCTACTTTTTTGGATGTGATGGAATAGGATAGGATGGTCCTAGATTTTGCTTGCTTGGGATGATGCGATGATAAGTGGCCAAATCAGGCTAGAGAAAAACTAAAAAAATGATAATGTAAATAACAAATTAATTTTAATTATCATTAAATAATTAAACTGTGCCCTTAACTTTTATTAATAATATTTAATCATACACTAATTAACACCTACTAATTACCCCTTATCAACGCTAACCTTGCACTAATAATAACCAATTAATACCAAAACATGCAAATTATTACTAGTCATTGGTAATAGTAATGATTAATTGGTCCCAACACATCTGGTTGTGCAAATTTTCGGGTATGGCACCATCCTGCATCTGGAGAGAATAATCTCTGAGGTGGGATCCATCATTCCATCCCATCCCTTGTCCCGAGAACCAAATGGTCGAGTTCGATTAGGCTTACGACTCGCAACTTATAATTATGCTATAGTAACTAATTTTTAAATGATATATTTTTTTGAGGTGGGGTCAACAGAAAAATTATAATAAAAAGTATACTAAATTCAACTGTACCAGCCAAAATCGCATACGATTATTTTTCTCTTCGTACTGTCTCCCACGAACAACCAATTTAAAATTTTAAATCATAAATCATAAACCACATTCTAAACGAATCCAATCATTACCAAGCCTGACATCCTCTCATCTCATCCCATCCTCTCGTGTACTGGGAACCAAACAAGTATTCTTGTTTACATTAGATCCTAGATGGTTCCAATTTATTTGCCCTTTTGTTCCGTCCTACACTCCTACTGCACTCTTTCTTCCACCCATCGGAAAGGGGTACGGAATTGCAAGAGCAATGTGGTCCTGCCCCACCACCCAGTCGTCATACTCCCATCTTCTAGCAAACATCTCAAAAAAGAAAAAAGAAAAAGAAAACTTCAAATCCAGCAGCATACCTTTTTTATAAGGTATTCACCAGCTTCACAATACTTATAACTGCGAAAGATTACAACTGCGCTTTTGCTCAGTAGCAATGTGACTCTTTTCTTTCCTTCATCTCCCTACCTATGCTCTCTCTCGCTCAACAGCAATGCAACCACGAGTGCATTTTGTATGCGCACGTGGGAACGTAGCGTAATTAACACGCTAATTAAATGAGAATATAATAACATGTCGCGTCGTGTAATTATCCATAGAATTCTTGAAGGCAAACCACGCGCGACACTCCCCCATGAGATTCCCTAGTCTCGTGCCTCAAGCCCATGTGCGCCTGTTACCAAATGCACCCAAGCGCTGCTACCCTCAATCAACGCGTAAGGATTCCCTCCACTGCCACCGGCACCTCCACGCTGCCTCCCCGAGAATCCCCACCGTCCCCCGCCGTCCCTGGCCCGAGAATCGACACCAGCACCTCGGCTTCGTACTTTTTTGTTTTTTTTGTATTCCTTAATGATTAGAGAACCCTGTTTTTTTCTATTTTAGAATTTTTTAAATTTAATTACATCAAAAAAATTTATAACAGATATAGTGTAAAAAACTCAAATAATATAAAAAAACTTAAAAATTAAAAGCTTAAGCCAGCTTAGCACAGCCGAATCTAGTTATACGGCGTTGCAGCACTGCTGCAGGCTTAGGCTCTGCAATGCAAGCAATCTGGGATGAGGACAACACACATGGATCACATTTCAACAATGCACACGCACAGCTCTTCTGCATTCTCTTCAGGAAAAAGCAATGCGCGCGCGCGCGCACACCCCCAACCATATCAGCAATAGCCAATAGGCCAGTATCGGATACATATTTAAGACAGTAGTTGAAGGAACTCTTCCCTAATGCATGCAGAGGTAAGAGTCTAGGCATTTGGGTTGCTGCTACTTGCACCAACAATTTCCATCTTTCAAATGTGTAATTCCTAAGATAATCAATTGACATCTAGCAAGCAAGGGCAATCAATCAACACGGCATGTTCAGTGCAACATAAGGCCAGTGCTTCCAGAGGTTCGCCATCCATCTACGTTCTGCTGGGAGGGACTCATCAGTGATCACATCTCTCCAGTGTTCAATTCAATGGCCGACAGTCTATCCATCCCATTAATACCATCTGATCACATGCTGCGCGTTTCTTCGTCCTCCTCTTTACTTTCCGTTCAGGGCAACCTAACCATCTGCACAATTTCAGTCGCTTGGTATGGATCGTGGAATGATCGGTTCATCGAGTTGAGCACTCCCAGGTTGTAACCATCACATGCAGACAATCTGCACGGGTGCGCTGAGCCGACCAGCCAATGGACGGACGCGGAGAATTATTACCGCCTCGCACACCTGCACCAATCCCCATCTCCCCACCGGCCAGATCAGAGGGGAAACACCAATAGACGCAACGCACCACCACAAAAATCCAAGATCTTTCCGCGACCACCAGCCGACGAAACCCGCGGCACCCACTCCTCTTCCTCCTCCTCCGGCCACCCGGCCGACGCCGCAGCAGGCGACTCGATCGCAAGGGAGGGAGATCCACGCCGCGATGGGCCGCAAGCGCGCGCTCCTGGTGGGCATCAACTACCCGGGCACCAAGGCCGAGCTCAAGGGCTGCCACAACGACGTCGACCGCATGCACCGCTGCCTCGTCGACCGATTCGGCTTCGACGAGGACGACATCCGCGTCCTCGTCGACCGCGACCCCTCCGCGCCGCAGCCCACCGGCGCCAACATCCGCCGCGCGCTGGCGCGGCTCGTCGGGGACGCGCGCCCCGGGGACTTCCTCTTCTTCCACTACAGCGGCCACGGCACGCGGCTGCCGGCCGAGACAGGGCAAGACGACGACACCGGGTACGACGAGTGCATCGTGCCCAGCGACATGAACCTTATCACAGGTGCGACCGGGGATTATATATTTATATTTCCCTTTTTTTACTGAAGTAATTGATAAATGGTAGGATTAGCAAAATCATCTGTTACCTTGAGATGTGAATCCAAGCTTGGGAGAGACAGGTCAACGCCTACGTGATGTGGATCTGATCGAGTATTGAGTTGTGCCCAGTCCAAATATTAGATGAACAATTAGATCGTTTTGTTTGTTTATGATTTGAAAGCTTATGCTCAAGATTGATTAGGCATTTTGGACTTGTTCGTTCGTTCGTTTTGCGTTGCGGTAAGCTTAAGTGGATCTGATTTGATAAAATTTGGGCTTATTATATATCGTGTTGGTTGCTGGACTAAGATAATTTCGATATGCAGTTCAACTGCCGAAACTGTTGGGATAGGAAGGGAAGAACTTAATGTAAAGTTGCACACCTGTACTTACCTTTTCTTACGTTTTTTTTAGAGAACATGCAAAAGACTTGCGTGTCTTTTCTTATGGAGTTGGTATCGAGTAAATTGTAATGCATGGGTTCTATATCTAAGATGAGGGTTGCATTGCCACGATGTTAATTAATTAAGTATATGTCCAAATTTTTGGTATGGAATTCTGGTGATTGTAATTCCCAAGATCTTGCAACCTAGTGAACTTTGTTGTTGCAAATTATTTTTTTTGCTGTGGCAAAATGGTATTTAGCACTGGCAC
Organism: Melocanna baccifera; assembly: GCA_036346265.1. Taxonomy (NCBI): domain Eukaryota; kingdom Viridiplantae; phylum Streptophyta; class Magnoliopsida; order Poales; family Poaceae; genus Melocanna; species Melocanna baccifera. The sequence goes on from CM070676.1 coordinate 37,957,491, forward strand.
GATTTGATTCGAGTAAATTTGTCAGTTCCATTCAAGTCTGAGCGAACATTTCTTACCACAAATACCGAATGTATTAATAGAAAGATGAGGAAATTCTTAGGCCAGATTTTAATTTGCCTTTTCAGCATCTCTGATTATCTTTTCTAGCTAATAGGCTGTCATTTTCCAGCTAGCTAAGGATTCCTTGCTGCTAATTTGCTAGACCAAGCATTTTAGCTTTCTGCACTCTACATATATGTTAATCCCATTTGTGGTCTGCAAAAAAATTACTCTCAAATGAAGACTATTCCAAACAAAGATTGGCACTTGTGGAAGTTCCTGACTTGTTGCTATCTGCAGACCAAGATTTCAGAGAACTTGTGCAAAAGGTCCCCGATGGCTGCATATTTACCATCGTCTCTGACTCATGCCACAGTGGTGGCCTATTGGACAAGGCCAAGGAGCAGATAGGTAATAGCACGAGGCAGAATCAGACTCAGTCCCGTGAACGTGATGAGCGATCTGATTCTGGTACCAGTTTCCGGTCCTTTCTCAAAGAGACCGTTCGGGACGTGTTTGAGTCTGAGGGGATCCACCTCCCTCACCACAGTCAGAGCCACCATAGAGGTGAGGACCAGGATGAGTCATTCGCGCAGCCAACTGGGAATGGCCGCACTAAAAACCGGTCGCTGCCACTCTCAACACTAATTGAGATGCTCAAGGAGAAAACTGGGAAGGATGACATTGATGTGGGCTCAATCCGGATGAATTTGTTCGACATCTTTGGCGATGATGCTAGCCCAAAGATCAAGAAGTTCATGAAGGTCATGCTTGGGAAGTTCAATCAAGGCCAGTCAGGCGAGCATGGCAGTGTCATGGGCATGGTTGGTGCCCTAGCTCATGAGTTCCTGAAGGCTAAGCTTGAAGGCAATAAGGAAGATGCTTTCAAGCCAGCGACAGAACAAGAGGTTCACAGTGTTGACGAGGTGTATGCCGGGACAAAGGCTTGGGCACCTAACAATGGCATTCTAATCAGTGGATGCCAAACCAACCAGACATCAGCGGATGCAACCACACCGCAGGGTGCTTCATATGGTGCGCTAAGCAATGCTATCCAGACCATTCTTGCAGGGAAGCACGGAAAGGTGACAAACAAGGATCTCGTGATGAAAGCACGTGAGATGCTGTCCAAGCAAGGATACACTCAGCAGCCTGGGCTTTACTGCAATGATGAGCATGTTCATGTGGCTTTCATATGCTGAACATGGATTGTTACAGTTATTGTTTTCTTCTTTTTGTGTTGACCTGCACGAGAGATTGAAGTTGTCCCTTGTTTCCCCCGGTGTGTTACTGTTATGTACTTTAAAGGCTATACTTCGATGTTGGACTATGTCAATACTGAAATAACACTGTGAGGAAACCTTTTATACATAATATATATACTTGTTTCATGAGTTTTATGCAAATTGTAAACTACCCTAATACGTTGTCTTTCCATAATCCTTGTTAGTGTTATTATCCCAGAAGAGTTAGCTTCACATATATCTGATGCTGGTTCTATTTTTTCTTGTGTTACTTTTGAGTTTTTTTTTCTGCTTTTGCTGTTCTCTGTCTTATGATTCTGGTGCACAAAGTTGATATATGCCTAATATATATCTGATGCAGGTTTTTGTTTACATTTCTGTTTTTGCTTGTAAAACGCATTTACCATTTTCTACTTTTCGTGATTTTGATTTCTCTTGTATGTAGTTAACCATGTTTGCACAGATGAAATGAAATGTAGTGCAGTGCATTGACATGAACTCTGTACAAGAGGAAGACCACGGAACGTGGAGGGACACGCTAGGTGACTCCACATTGCTAATTGCAAAATGTTGCCGACGGTGGTCAGGATTCAGGGGTGACGAAAGGACGGTTGGTATTGGTTTTTGCCGGTGGTTTTTGACTGTAGCTGACGAATATTAGTGATTGATAGGTGGCTTTTAGCTGTGGCTAGTAGAATAGTATGGATGTTCGGTTTTGCCTTTTCTTTTCCACGTCAGGAAAGCAATTTCTAAGACTGAAGTTTGAAACATCAGATCGGCCAAGCTCAGGCCCAGGCTCCCCTCCTCGCCTCGCCCCTTCACGACGGCGGCACGGAACAGCGCCGCGGTAACGCCGCAGGCGGAAAAGTAGGACTGTAGGAGACAACAAGCACGGCGGCCGTGCTGGTGCGCCCTTGAAGAAGTTGCTTGCTTTTTGCCATGGCGGCGAGTCCACAGAGCGGCTCGAGCACGGAGATGACGCTGGCGAGGTGCCATAGCGCGGAGATATCGACGTGGAACGCGACGAAGACAAGGAGGAGGACGAAGGAGGGGGCGGGCGGGGATGAAGGGGAGAAGACGATGAGGAGGACGGTGAGGGCGAAGACGAGGTGGTAGGCGAGCATGAGGAGGGAAACCGAGAGAAAGGTGCGGAGGAGGCGCGGCAGAATGGGAGGCAACGCGGCGAGGGAGGACCTGATGGAGGCGGGCTTGGCTGCGTAGAGCGATGCGACGGTGAAGACGGCGGCGGCGGCGGAGAGGAGGGAGAAGGTGAAGAGGAAGATGAGGCAGTCGTGGGATGCCCGTGCCGTGTACGCGCGCGCGGTCAGGCGGTCCTGCAGCTCCGGGCCGGATCAACCCTGGACGCTAGCGTGCGCGGCGCACGCTTTGCGATTGCGGTTTGCGGATCATGCCGGCTCCTGTGGTTGCACCAAATGCTATTGGCCACGAACCGTCGGAGCCGTGCCCTGTCTTGTACGCTGAAGAATCACTGCTCATCGAGAGACTGACCGTATACAGTATACTGGTACAGGTTACAGAGCTCCAGTTACTCGGCAGGTGACAAGCAGACGATAAGGAACAATGAGCCGAGGATCTCTAGTTTCCTTGCTGACGGGAGAATTCTCCTCGTGCTACGCAAACAGTGCCCACGCGCCGTCCAGAACACCACCTTTTCATGCTTAGCGTTGCACGCCCACTTCTCTGGCGTGATGCGCATGTGTGTCCGGGCGAAGAGGACCAGCAGCACCAAATCGCGGCCAACAGCTTTGGAAAAGAAAATGCCTATCGTTTACGTGTCCTGACGGCGGACACCGATATGTACTCGTCCAACAGGCTCTTGTACTGTGCCTCCGCCTGCTCAATTTCGAGCCGTAACTTCTCTCCCTGTTCGTACAAGAAAAATAAGTTTTTCAGTTTCCCCGACAAAGTGAGATTTGATCAAAATACACTGCTATGTGATAATGATCATGACAATATCAAGATCAGAATTACCTTGAGCAAGAGCTCCCTCTCTGCCATCTCAAATTCCAAGCACCTACAAATGAAACAAAGCAAAGTCCTTCAACTTTAGGCCAAAATTATTATACTATGAAAGGGAGGCAAGTTGTTGCCGGACTTACTCTTCCCGGAGCATCTTATTCTCTAGCTTCAAGAAGGAAAGTTCCTTTAGGTCTCGTTCATCCATATATTGGCACACCTGTGGCATTCGAAGGCATCAGCATTCAATACAATATATTTACATCAGACCAAAAGCTCATATTCTCCATAGAAAATTAATCTGGTTGCATGAACATCCGCACATGCCAAGTAAATCAAGTACTATTGTAGGTGGACAACATCTCGTTAAGATGTCATCCACAGAGGCACGGAATGCACTAACGTAGTAACATAGACTAACCTGATGACTTGATTCCACGGAGTTGTTGCCCGCCAAATTACTATCTGTGACCTGCCTTTTAAATGAATCCGTCTGAACAATAGTCTCGTTTTTTCTTTTTCTTGTCTCTACTAAATCAGCGCCAGGTGCCACAAGAGGTGAATTTGTCTGGTCAACTTGTACGATGTGCATACCTGATGGGGATGCTCTTGTAGGAGCGCTGTTTGTTCCGGCAGGTACCGAGAGAAGAGGGTGAGAAAAAGCGATTGGAATTGCATTTGATGGATTATCATGTGTGCTGGGTCTCGAAGGCAACACCGAACGAATAGGAGCAATTGCATTCTCCTCAGATGGTTTAGCAATGGTATCTGCTCTTGGAAGCATTGCACGAGGAGCAGGAGAAATGGAAGCTGCACGTGGCGCTTTATGGTATCCAATCAAAGAACTGTATAAATCCCTGAAAACAAGTGAAACATTGCAGACTGATTGTTGAACAGAAGCAGACCCTGATACTGGTGGATTTAAACGAAACAAAAGTGGAAATAGTAGTTACCAGTACTCATTCGTCATTTCTTTCAAGCGGGTTATTAGCCTCTGATACAGTTGCGACTTCTCAAAGTCTTGCTTGTCATGAGTGGGTTTGATAAAGTTTGCCTCTAGTACTCCGGCAACGCCTCTACCTTTACTGCTTGCAGTACTCAAAACTCGATGAAAAGGCTGAAAGACGGTTTATTTTTAAGAAAAAGTTAGACGGAGATAAGCAGGATGTGACTGAGTGAAGCTTATTTTGATGTTTAATTATGCCCATAAAGCATCTTCAAACAAAGTAAATGCAAAAGGAATTCAGGAGCTCACCAATATAAGGCGATTCTTATGGTAGATATTAAATCCATGCACGTTAACAGCTGGAGCACCATCTAAAAAACCTATGGTTGTAAGAACCTCAGCCTGAATTGAGCAGAGTGGATGCAAAAAGGGTAAGAAAGTAAACACCGGAAAAAATAAATATTAAATAAGTTCAGGATGGTTAATGTATTAGCAATTCCGTTGCTCACACGGTTACAGTAAGTGAACAAGTAATGTTGGTGAAGCTTAGAAAAAGAAGGCGTGTTCAAGACAAACCTCCTTCATTCCCCAGACTTGGGGTTTATAAATAATGCATTGACAATATCTGAGGTCAGTCGCAATGCTATGATGCTTAACTTCTTGTCCCCGAAGTATAATCTTGAAGTACTCGGGTAGCTGCAAATACAAGATAGAAGCATAGACCTGCAAAAGGCTAATTTAGTAACCAATACACAAGTATTATGTAGAAATGGTTAATCGTGTGATACTCACCCTAAGAGAATAGTGCAGTTGATTTGCCAGATGATTTACATTCATTCTTTGTACAGCATTATTTGTTTCTACCGGCTTCGGTGCACCACTAATCATGATATCCTGAAATAAACAATCAACAAAAACTGTGACGAGCCGATCAACAAGGAACACCAAAGGTGAGGAATACATGCACTCCGACAATTCAAAATATGAACAAAAAATAAATGAAATAATCTGTAAAAAAGAATCTATTAGACAATGAAACATAAATGTGTAGCATTGAATTGTTCATACTAAACAAAATGATAAAAGTTGTCCAAGCGATGTTCATACTAATGAAAACAATACTTGTAGTCCACGAGAAGGGAAAGTAAACTTCAGATTTATGAATGCACTTTAACAATGCAAACAATTAATTGCACCAAGCCATTCAAGAAATAATATACCACATAGTGCTGTAGGAGCATATGGTGTCTACCTCCTTGGTGTCAAAGTCGAGCTCCAAATCACCATCGTCATTGGACCACAGATTGAACACTATAATCTTTGTGCCATGCGGACCAATGTCACTGAACTGTTCCTCAACAACAAAATTTAAACAACCATTAGCACACTGAATTGGTGATACATTACTGGTAAGCAGTGACTACTAAATGAGATTGTGCTAGCTACATCTAATTGTGCCATTTGTAATTTTAATATATTTCCATAACAAGTAGGTTATGTGCCTCATTTAAATAACATGTAGATAGTCATAGTTCTATTTCTAGCTTTGAAAGGTCTAAATTTGTCATTTTCAGTGACATAATTGTTTTCTTTTCAGGGGAGTAACATAAAGGCTGCATATATAGACTTGAAAATAGAAGGCACGTCTAACATACATTATGCATCAGTTCTTCTTCTGTTGCAAAAGGGGACCATTTCAATAACACTGACAGATTTGACGAGAACTGATCTGGAGCATGTCGCTGATATTGTTTAGTTTCTCCCGTCAATAAATTGTACTTGTAATCCACCTAATGAAAGGAAAGAATACCATCAGAAATTATCACAATACAACTGGTCAATGATGGATAAGCGATATATACGTGTTGTGCAAAAGAAATTCGGTTCGCCCAGCATACCACGGGAACTACAACATCCTTTTGACCAGTTTCCATCAAGAAAGTGTAAGAGAGAAGACCAATGGATTGTGTATGCTCGCTGAAACCAAGAAGTTGTTTGGCATTATTTCAACTGAAGGTAAGATAAAAAAAATTGAACAAATTGGTACAATGAAGCAAATAGAAGTGAGTCTAGACCTGCTCTTCATGCAGCGACTGAAAACGATAACATCTGCCCCTAGCCGCATTGTGCTAGTCTTGAATCCGTTTCCATCTGACCACAGAGCCAAATGCCAATACATTAGACATCATATAATTTTGGGGAGAGTATAAGAAGGTATAAAACTGAAGTAGTAGCACATACATTGTCCAATCGAAGAACCTGATTGTTTATCAGAAAATCCAAAGCTCATGCAACGCCTCAAAGAATCAGGATCCATTCCCCCGCCATCATCTTTATGACAATCAGCAAATATGCATTCGTTTAGTTTCATATTTATGATATGGGATACTCTAATTTTCTAATACAATGCAATTACAGTGCAAGCATTGAGCAAACTCTAGTTCATACATCATTATCTGGATATAATTTCAGTTGAACAGTTTATTGGAAAATTTGTCACAATGTATATTTTTTGAACAATGTCACACACGTTTCTGAAGAAAAATTTGGATCGCTTAATACCAGAATTGCATGAACCAAGAATCTGCACAAATACGCAGCCAAGTCACCAATATAAGTTAGCACGAGTAATAGTAATCAAAACCTTGAACAAGTAAAGCCGGTGATCCGTTCCGGATGTCAACTACTTTGTCCACCACAATTCTAGTAGCTCCACTTTTTATCTGTCTCATCAAAAGATTCAATCAGATATGCAATCCTAAAGTAAAAAAATGTGCTTCAATGCATCACAGAAACGAAATTGAAGAATGAAGATGTCGAATTACCTCGTCGACCGCATTATCCAATAACTCTGCCACGGCTATAAGAAGGTGAATAAAGTGTAAAGACGCAAATGCACAACTAATTTTTTGGTGACGGATAAAAGTACGGCAACTATGTAATCGCTTACCTCCAAACGGCCATTTATGCGAAGTCGCATTGGAGTGGAGGAATTTGGGGTGGACACACATGCGATTCTGCACATCTGACATGGAGCAAAGGGGGCAAGAACGAGGGTGAGAAGCATGTAAAACAGCACATTTGACAGGAAAGAATTATACAACATCAGCGTTGCGGGCGGCGTACTCCGAGGTGGTTGCACAGAACTCCCACCGGCTGCTTCGTACTCGCCGGCGCTCCAGAACTTCCTGCTAATCCGCGAGGTAGAGCAACAAGGACGAGGAGTCGAAGTGCCCTCGAGCCTCTCATCGCGGCGACTCTGGTGATCACCGCCTTCCGACGATTCGGATGCGGCTCGGTTCAGGACGCAAGCTGCTTGCTGCCTGTCTGCAACTCGCGTGCCACGCTCCAATGGCGGCGGCGCGCTAAACCTGTGGAGGCCTTGTTGAAGGGTGGTCGGAGAAAAGATGGGCTTCGTATCGTTCTCCGTGGCCATGTAGTCCATCGTCTCGGTAGGGCGGTTCCTATTCACATGGCACCAGCGATCAGCGGTACGGTCGTGCAGTCGAAAGATCAAGTCGATGATAAATCGAGAATACCAAGAGAAGAGAAGGGACCGTAATAAGGCTTTCTAGAAACCAACGTACGGCGTGCCGCGCGTGCGCACGCGGCAATGGCGGCGGCGGCGACTTAATTATCCTAGTTGAAATATGGCCAGTTTGCGGTTGTTGCTTTATGCGGTGGAATCTTAATTGGTTGCTATGAGAAGTTTTACCCTACATGAGCAAGATTATGGTGTTGCTGCTTAAAAGATGCTTCCAAGTTCTTCATATCCAAAAATAATAAAATAAAACTGAAGATTCTAAGCAAGTTTTGACAAAATATACTGTGCCATAATATCCCAACGTGCTGATCTTGCAAAATCAAGAGCGCATTGGAAGAATAGTTCACAAGGAAAATTAGTGATTCATAGAGAAACCGAAAGGTTTTATGCTCTGTTTAGAGACCAGTTTGCTGAAAAGAAATTTCTTTCTCAGGGGGAAAAAACAGAGGGAATCTCGAAGAAGAAAAAACTACGAATTGTATAGCCACCTAAAGAAATAGAGATAAGAACAACAAAAGTACTTGAATCCCAGAAAACTTACGTCCTGTGGATTTGCAATTCGGTTTGCTTTTCTCTTGTTGCCTTCCAACTGCAGGTTTCACTTTTGATGTGGGGCTCTAGGATCAGATCAAGCACCTTCCAACATTTTGAGGCTTGATACTTTCTTGAATGTGATCTCTACCTAGAGATGATTGATTCCTTTTCTTTTCCCAATGAAGAGGCCTCTTTTTGTTGGAAGTTTCTTCAATTTCAGACTTTCAGTTGCTTTTGGCACCTGCCCCTTGGTGACAATGCCAAACCCTAGCGCCTGGAAACCTGCACAATGAAACCTTCTCACATAATTAAAGGCCAAAAGACTATCCCTAAGAACCTTTTGGGCCAAGTAGAGTTCAATACAAAATAAAATTATGAAGTAAGGAAATAATCTCCAAGAATATGTTGTGCCAGTTAAGAGTCCTACAGATGATAAAAACTTGACTAGAAAGATTCCCTGTAGGATAGGGATTCCTTGTTGGATTTGATGTCAATTGTTTCTCTCTGTGGTATCTGAGCCAAATTGACTTGGTTCATATCATGGCCACCAAAACACAAGTTTAAATACATTGATGCAAATTGGGCGAACCTTATACAGCAAGGACACCGATTCTCTACCTGACTCAAACAAAAACTCTTCCTTAAGAAACAAATATAGCCACGTTCACATCGAGTTATTCAATCAGGACGGTAGAATCGGACTCATATACGGATGATGCCTAAAACCTGATCGGAGATGGACCGATGACGAACCATGCGTTTACTCTTGCCTCTATCTGCACGTGCGTTTTACGTGTATAATCTACTTCTTCCGTCCATAAATATAAATTATTTTTTATTTTTACGGTCTTTAATACAAGACTTTAACTATAATTTATTATCATAATATACTAGCAAAAATAATAAAAATATATATTATAAAAATATTTTTACAAGACAAATATAATAATATTATTTTTATGTAGTTAATCTATATACTTTAATATATATTAATAATCAAAACTTGAAAATCTTAATAGTATAGAACCCATGATAACCTATATTATAGACAGAGAAAGTGTTCTTTTTTCGTCATGAATTTTAAGCGGGCATTCGTTTTAGCGATGGCTTCTGACTTTTGGCTGAAATTTTATTGTAGTTGGCTTTTTTACTGTAGTTGATTTGGCTTTTTGAGCATAATTAAATTTAAAAAATGTAAAAATAGAAAAAATATGTTAGCCCATCACGGACAATGCAAAGGAACACGGGAAAAAAATACAAAAAACTCAAAAAATCTAAAAAATTCAGAAAAAGACGAATTACTGAATAGTGAAAAAAAAATTAAAGTTAGAAGCTAAAACTAAAAAAAAACTGAAACGAGCAGGACTGGACATATACAGGCTTTCTTCGTCAAGTCCTACCGCTGCGCTAGTGAAATCGGCGTGCGTGCAGCTCATCGCCAGCGCCGTCCGGCGCGTGCGCGCGCGGCGCCGCACGTCAACAACTGGCTCGAGAGCAGCTCGATCGTGCGGCTCGGATGCTGTCGTGTAGCTATGCCACAAGTGCATGATAATCCACAGGTCCCGTCCCTTAGAACTAACTAGAGGCCATGCAATCAGATCAGGGAAAGTAACATTATTATTAGCAAAAAAAAACATGGCTCAAACGACAATCCCAGATGCTACACCAGTTAGAACAAATCGCAAACGGTGCGCAGTACGTGTATTGAAGTTGGTCCAGGGTGTTGTTTCTAGTTCTAGTTTACCTTGAACCAGGAGCCGAAAGACTGTGCAGCTACGTGGCTAGTTACTAAATCAGATTTGCACAAGAAAATGTTTTTAAGGATTAACAATTATCTAATCGTTCTATTTTGGCAGTGAAAAATGGAATGCGTTGTTCCCTCGTTCAGTCATTCCATACAAATAAGTAAACATCTACTGGCGATGGTCTGTTATCTGAGGATCAAATGCTCAAAACAAAATCTTAGCTATCTTGTTCTATTAGAGTAATTTTGTTTATTTTTTTGTAATATCTATTAATTAAAAATACGAGTAGGTGATATCTGTTTTCTCTTTTTCCTCTTTTGCAGTCATCGGATTTAATCACGAGATAGGATCAACCCACAGATCTTGCGTCCCTGGGACGATCATCCCACCCGTGTTGCTCCGTGCGCGGCCTGCAACCACCTCGCCACCTTCCTGGTTGCAACCATCTCCCACTTTTCCTTCTCCCTAACCTCATGCGCTCACCACCACTACCCTATATCTCGCCTCGGCACCTCGCGTCATGGCCAGATGCCCCTACAGCTCTTTCCCTTCCCTCCCATGTCCGCGCCAGGACGCCCTTGTCACCATTGGTGAAATAGCCTGGGCAAGGCTAGAGGTGGCAGGGCCGTAGGACTCATGGAGTCCATCGGTGGCTAGAGCGCGATGGAGTCCGGCTACGGCTAGAGCACAGCAGAGGCCTGCGGCGGGGCTCATAGAAACCAGGCATGACTAGAGCTCGGTGGCGACCAGTGGCAGTATATGGCGGCGGGGACTGCGGAGGGTAGCGGTCATCTGGATGAGCCTCTGATTAAAGCACTCCCTATTTCTGTTGAGGTACACTACTCAAACCTATGTTAATTTTTTTCGACAACAATTTCTCTTGGACAAATCAATCGTAGAAAAAAAGACAATACATATGCCCATGATTTTATTATGCAATGATGCTTGCTCTACATAGGAGAACAAAGAGGCATGTGTTTTCTTCTTGCCTTTCCACCTGATGCAATGCCCATTGAGTGTTTGTCATAATGGCTTGCCCAATCAATAGCAGGATGCAGCTCTCCATCAGTGTACCCTATTGAGAGATCTGCAACATGTAAGTGTTGTGGGATGGCCCCACCTACAGCCATTTAGTTTACTGGGCCAAAAGGCCCAATAAAGCATGTAAAGACATGTGCACCTGGAATAGTGCATCGGTAAAGAGGTGTTATTGTAATAGGGCGTTGTCGTCATATATACATACTTTCTTAGGTTAACAAGAGAGGGATATAGTAGCTTATTTCCTTACACACTCTGTTAGTCCCCTTACTTATTATTTGGCCCGTAGCCACAACAGTTGGCGCCGTCTGTGGGGAACGACGAGTAAGCTACGAGCTTGAGGAAAACAATGGCACCCAAGAAAACAACAACAACAACCAAGCGAAAGAGGAGCGCGATGGCAAGGACGGCCGGGGCCAGTGCGTAGGGGCCAATGGTCGAGGGCCCGCTCCCCTCGTGGCACCAACACTCGGCCGCCGCTTGTGGCGAACGATCGGCAGCAGTGGAGAGAACTGGCCTAGATAGCAATGCCGACGGGACCGTTGCCTATGACCCCGGCGCCCGCGCCAACTCTACGGTTGGCAGTGGCGCCTACGTCACCACAACACATGACCTCGGCACCCACATCGACACGGCAGTAGACCCTGATGCTCACGTGGGCATGACCGTCGACCCGGACGCCCCCGCTGGCGTGACTGTTGGCCTTGACATCCGGGTCGATGCATCCATCGGCCACGACGCACGCGCAGGCAAGATCGCCGACCTCGATGCCCGCGCTGACACGTCTGTTAACTTCAACCGTGGTTCTTACCCCGCCCTCAGTAGTCCCCTCCACCACACGGGCACATCTACCGACTTCGGAGCCCAAGCTGTCATCGCCAACAACCTCACAACATGCATCCCCACACCAGTAGACCCTACCTTGCGCACAGTCGAGGGTACTCTGGTGGCTGTCCTTAGCACATTGCAGCGTGTGCTAGCAGACCTTCGGGGTGCCATGCGAGATATGCAAGAGGTTCGGAGTCAGCACATGCCCACGGCTACGGCAGCGGAGTTGGCGGCTAAGTGAGCGGATAGTCGCAAAGCCCTTGCTCCCGCCCGCACTATACTCCGGCGCGTTGATCTAGAGTCTCCGCTCTCTACCGGCTTGCAACAGTCCATGTGGCCAGAAGATTTCAAATTCCCTATCGTCGAACCGTACAAGGGTGACACAGACCCTCGAGAGTTTGTCTGCGTGTATGAGACAGCCATTGAAGCGACCGGCGAGGACGACTCCACCAAAGCAAAGGGACTGCTGCTTGTTGGCTTCGACTACAGGCTTCGGTTCCTCGAAGCTCCGAAGAGGAAGTCGAAACTCGGTTACGACTTCCTCTTAGGCTCCTCGTAACTCCGAGGAGGTTGTCGCAGCTTGTAATCAAAGCTCCGAGAAGGAAGTCGTAGCTCCTCTACGACTTCTCGGAACTCCGAGGAGGAAGTCGTAGCTCCTCTACGACTTCTCGTACGCCCGAGGAGGAAGTCGTAGCTCCTCTACGACTTCACGTACGCTCAAGAAGGAAGTCGTAGCTCCTCTACGACTTCACGGACGAGCAACACACACACTCCTGGTGGTGAACACACATGCACGGGAGAGAGGCAAATAGACAGAGTATTTGGTGCTGCACAGCCGCAGTTTTTCTCCTCGACTCGATTAACAAAATGCTAAGTACATCATTATATAGGCCAGCTAGTAGCCCACGTTATGCATGCACACCCACTACTCCTGTGATCTGATCTGCATGCACACATAATGGGAGGCAAGCACAATTGCCACTACTCGCATGCATACGCGTTCCACGATTATGCATGCAAACAACTGACCACGCCACAACCTGACTAAGTCATATTGACTAAATACTACTCCTAATTACATGCAACTCACGACTGATGACCCGGCCATCCTAGCTACTTGCCCTTGATATTTCCTACACCTATTATCTAGGATCAATCCGCAGGTTCAAGTGGCTCCCCGCTACTCCGGACTCTCCGGTTCTCCTGCACCCAGAATAACTCCATGCGATACTACACTGGTACAATCTTAGACACACCACCTGTTGCACTATACACACATGCAAATATATTAAAGCAAAAAACTAAGTCTAGATTATTTCCTAGCATTCTCCCCCTTAATCTAGACTCAACTAAAGTAAAGCTGGTTCATCTTCCTATGCACACATGAGGTTCACCTCATCCCCACGGTCACGCTTTGGCTTGCGGCACTCGGATGCATAGTGCCCGTAGTCGTTGCAGTTGAAGCACTTGATGTGACTCTTGTCGCGCTTCGCCTTGGAATCACGACCACCGCTTTGTCCTGAAGATCGAGCTTCCCACTGGGCTTTCGTGAGAAGGAGATGCTCTTCATTCCCATTGCTGCGATGACGGTGTTGGGTGCGCTCCTCATACGCCTTGAGGGAGCCAACGACCTCCTCACGAGCTATGTTGTTGACGTCCCCAAAATACTCGATCGTCGTCACAATATGGATGAACTTGTCAGAGACGGCTCGCAGCACCCTCTTGACGACGTTCTTCTCTTCTATCTTCTCTTCAAGTGCTTGCATCTGGCCAACAAGCAATGTTACCCTCGTTGCGAAATCGTCCACCGATTCCGTATTGCTCATGCTGAGATTTTCAAACTCCCAGCGTAGCGTCTGGATCTTCGCTTCCTTGACTCGGTCAGCCCTCATGTGTATGGTGCGGAGAGCTGTCCACACCTCCAAGGCAGTGTTCTTGACTACAACCTGCATGAGTGTCACATCGCTCAACGCCTGGGAGATGATAGCCATGGCCTTCTCTTCTTTCTTCTCATCAACAGCAGCATTCCTCGTGGGCTCAATTGCTTCCCACACGTCTTGCGCCTTCATGAGGAATTTCATCCTCGTTGCCCAAGCTGTGTAGTTCGTCTTGTTCAGCACCGGGTACTGGAGAGACATCCCTCCCTCCTTGCTTGCCGCCGGCGCCGCCTCAACGATCGACATCTTCTCAAGCCGTAGGTACTTGGGCATACACCGCTCAAGAACTCAACTTCAGCTCTGATACCAATTGTTGGCTTCGACTACAGGCTTCGGTTCCTCGAAGCTCCGAGGAGGAAGTAGAAACTCGGTTACGACTTCCTCTTAGGCTCCTCGTAACTCCGAGGAGGTAGTCGCAGCTCGTAATCGAAGCTCCGAGAAGGAAGTCGTAGCTCTTCTATGACTTCTCGGAACTCCGAGGAGGAAGTCGTAGCTTCTCTACGACTTCTCGTACGCCTAAGGAGGAAATCGTAGCTCCTCTACGACTTCACGTACGCTCGAGAAGGAAGTCGTAGCTCCTCTACGACTTCACAGACAAGCAACACACACACTCCTGGTGGTGAACACACATGCACGGGAGAGAGGCAAATAGACAGAGTATTTGGTGCTGCACACCTGCAGTTTTTCTCCTCGACTCAATTAACAAAATGCTAAGTACATCATTATATAGGCCAGCTAGCAGCCCACGTTATGCATGCACACCCACTACTCCCGTGATCTGATCTGCATGCACACATAATGGGAGGCAAGCTCAACGGCCACTACTCGTATGCATACGCGTTCCACGATTCTGCATGCAAACAACTGACCACGCCACAACCTGACTAAGTCATATTGACTAAGTACTACTCCTAATTACATGCAACTCACGACTGATGACCCGGCCATCCTGGCTACTTGCCATCGGTATTTCTTGCACCTGTTATCTAAGATCAATCCGTAGGTTCAAGTGGCTCCCTGCTACTCCGGACTCTCCGGCTCTCCTGCACCCAAAATAACTCCGTGCGATACTACACTGGTACAATCTCAGACACACCACCTGTTGCACCATACACACATGCAAATATATTAAAGCAAAAGACTAAGTCTAGATTATTTCCTAACACCGCTTGCCCTTCAGGGGAAGTAACTATCTTGTCTTACAAAAGTTTGTGTATTCAGCTGCCCTACCTTGTCTTATTGAGGTTCTGTAGCAGAGCAGTTAGATTTGAAATGCAATTGTCTTGTTATGAAATATATTCCATGCTCTTGATCTTTTTTTGTGATATGTAAAAAGAACTCTATTTGAACGGGTATGATTCTTATTTGCAACAGTCATAGGAAGTTTAGATAAACTAAAAACGGTCCAGGTATTGATTCATATTTGTGGATTACATGAAAGTGGTAATTTTTGGAGTAACAGTGATAGTTTCCATGCATTAGTGATCAGATTAGGACATGTACTTCTGTACAGAATGCACTGAAATGCTCTAAAATATGTCCTGAGCAAGTCACTACTATGTTTATAGGGAAGATTTAAACAATAATCTTTTCCAGTAAAAATCAAGGGAAAAAATAATACAGAAGGTTCAGCTATCGAAGAAACATGAAAGTATGTTTATAGCCATCGCTAGAATCTGGCATCAAAACATAGTCTTGAACTTTGTCAGTTTTCCAAGTTTAATATTGAATTGCCAATACAGTAAAAAAAAGTCAACAAGAAATGTTCTGAGTGGCTATTTGTATTGCATTTACATCATTTGAGCACAAAACAGCTTAGGTTGTTTCAGAATTCCCATATTAGCACACGAGTTGCTTTCTTGTTTCAGTAGTCCCTTGCTGTAGCCTGTATAGGTGGGGAGTTACTTACTCAAAGCTGTTTTTCAGGCAAAAACCGAGTCTGCAGGTTTCACAATTTATGAGAGGGAATCATTTGAGACAAACTTCTCTAGCAGAGGCCTCATTGATACTTTCAGGAAACAACATCCTAAAGCTGTGGCCTACACCTTCTGGGGTGAAAACCAATAAAGGTACATATAATTACGTCGCTTAAATACTTAATTTCATTAATGTGTTAGTATTGTTTGCGTTTGCTTTCTTTTTGCATTTTTTTCTCAAACGCGCAGGAGAACTGCGCATCATTATATTAAGAAGAAGAAAGGAGCCTAAGAAGACTCTTACAAACGCTCACCAAAAGGCAGGGCTAAATACAAGGAGGCTCAACGAACTAGAGAGACCCACCTACCAAAAACAACACAGCACCTAAGGCCAAATGTTACTAAGGCCTTTGGCCCCCGCCAAACACCACAATTTAGCCTCATCGCTGATGTCTTGCAAGACAATGCTAACATTGGGTGCGGCGCCGTCAAAAATGCAGCCATTCCTATGCTTCAAAACCCTCCAAACCACCAACACGACCAACGAATTAAATCCCTTGTGCTGCTGTTTAGGAACTTTGTGCAAAGCTTGATGCCACCAAGAGGTAAAGATCAAATCATCCGGACCTGGAGCTTGCTGTTGCAATCCCACCAGTGAAAGTACAGAAAACCAAACACTTCTTGTGAACACACAAGAGATGAGTAAGTGCTGAATATTTTCATCTACTTGATCACACAGTGGGCAGCTCTCAGGGTGAACAAGACCACGACGGGCTAGACGGTCAGCGGTCCAGCAGCGATTAAGTGAAGCTAACCACAAAAAGAATTTACAACGAGGAGGAGCCCAGGTTTTCCAAATCTCCTTCCATGGTTCAAACTCCACAGCCCCCACAAAAAAACAACGGTAAGCTGATTTTGTTAAGAACTTGCCCGAGGAGGAAGGCTTCCACACATGCTGATCATCCACGCTAGGGGTGAGCCTCACGCGGGCTAAGACGTCCCACAGGCCCAGCAACTCCTCCAGGACTGCAGTAGGTAGACTGCCCCTAACATCATGAACCCACATATTATCTGTTAAAGCTTCTTGGACCGTCCTCCGACTGACAATTCTCTTTGGCACAAGCACACAAAGGGAGGGCACAAGGTCCATTAAGGATTTGCCATGTAGCCAATTATCACACCAAAAGAGGGTCATGCAGTCATCTCCCATAATAGAGTTGATCGATATGGAGAACATAGCTGCTGAATTGGGGTGCACCTGAATGTCCAACCCGACCCATGGGCGATCAGGTTGCGACTTTTTGAGCTACAACCACCTCATGCGCAGCGCCCATCCGAGTATTTCCAAATCAAGGATTCCTAGACCGCCATACTCCAATGGTCTCTTGACCCGGCCCCAAGAGACAAGACAATGACCTCCATTTACTCTGTTGCGACCCTTCCAAAGAAAAGCTCTACGTATCTTGTCGATTGCTTTAAGAGCCCATTTAGGGAAATCCAGTGCAAAGAGCGGATAAATAGGAATTACCGAGAGCATAGCTCGAATAAGTGTGGCTCGGCCAGCTGGATGCATCATGGCAGCTTTCCAACCAGGTAGCTTGTCAGCAATCTTATCAATTATTATGTAAAAGCTAGATTTAGGGAGTTTTCTGATTGACAATGGGAGCCCGAGGTATTTGCAAGGGAATTCTTGAACTTTGCAAGGTAAGGATCCTTGCACTATTTCCAAGTCCTGTGGGTGGTATCGGATCGGGGTCACCGAGCACTTGCTTAAGTTGGTAATCAATCCCGATGCTTCTCCAAAAACCCGCAGAATCTCTTTGATCAACTCAAACTCTTCCAAATAGGGCCTCAGGAAGAGAACCACATCATTAGCATATAGGGAGACCTGCTGACTAGAACCTCTAGAAAGAAGGGGCTGCAAAAGGCCAATCTCACTTGCTTTCGCGATTAGTGAGTTAAGCACATCCATGACCAAGATGAAGAGCATCGGGGATAAAGGATCGCCTTATCGAAGACCCTGTTGATGTTGAATTAGCTCTCCTGGCGCCCCATTCACCAACACCCAAGTTGTTAAAGACCTCAGAAGCTTGGATAGTAAGTTACACCAAATTGGGCCAAATCCCATATGGCTTAACACCTGCAGCAAGAAAGACCACGACACCGAATCGAAGACTTTTGAAATATCCAGTTTGAGAAGAACTCTTGGTTCCCTTTGTCTATGCAGCGCTCTAGCTGTTTGTTGGACCAGCATAAAATTGTCATGAATACATCTCTCTTGGACAAAAGCACTCTGATTTGGTGACACCAACTTCTTGAGCATTGGAGCCAACCTGTTGGCCAGAATTTTGGTGACAAGCTTTGCAAAACTGTGAACCAAGCTTATAGGTCTGTAGTCCTTGATTTCCAATGCTTCTGGTGTCTTTGGAAGCAAAATAATGTATGCCGAGTTAAGAAGGAACAGACTACTGTCATCCCCCTGCAACAGTCTGTTTAGTGCAGCCATAACATCTGCCTTCACTACACTCCAGCAATTTTTGAAGAAACGTCCAGTGTAACCATCCGGACCCGGAGCCTTATCTGAAGGAAGTGATTTAATTGTTGCCCATACCTCTTTCTCTGAGAAAGACTGCTCCAAAGCTGATAGGTCCTGAGCTTCTTGGTAGAAGAACTGCAGGTTCAAAGAGCATCGTCTTTGAGCCACGGTGCCAAGTAAGCTTGAGTAGAACTCATAAGCAGCTTGTTGTTTGTCGTCATGCCCGGTAACAATTTTGTCTCCCACTTTGATTTTTGCCATGAAGTTCTTTCTCTTCCTGCCCCTCGCTTGCTGATGAAAAAAAGAAGTATTTGCATCCCCCTCTTTCAACCAAACCAACCTGGAGCGTAAGCGAGCAATTGTGCGTTCCAGAGATGCTAAACCGAGTGCATGCCGCTTCAGATGCCGCCGTAGCCAATCCTCCCCGCTGGACAGCACACGGGCATCTTGAGCAATTTCAAGTCGGTGTAAGATTTCTGTGGCAAACCGAAGCTGCAGCTTAATATTTCCTACTCTCTTTTGGCTCCAAGATTGTAGATCCCTTGCAAGTCTTCCCACCTTCAGAGAAAGGATTTGCATCGGGCAATAAGTTACAACTGGTTTGCACCAGGAGCTTTACACCTCTTGCAAGAACCCCTCAAGCTTGGGCCACTAGCTTTCAAAATGAAAACGCCGCTTCCCTTGAACATTCGCCTTCAGACCCAAGATTAAGGGGCAGTGGTCTGAAATCAAGGAAGCCGAACTCTGGAGGATGCAGTCAGGGAACAATTGTTCCCAATTGAATGTCATGAAGACCCAATCCAACCGGACCAAAGTGGGAACTTCCCGCTCATTCAACCATGTAAACTTACGGCCAAGAAGAGAAATTTCTTTCAGCTCCAAGTCATCCAAGAACCGGCGGAAACGACTCATCATTGCTCTATTCACATCAGTGTTATTCTTGTCCTCTGCCATATAAATGAGATTAAAATCCCCTCCAATTACCCATGGACCTTGAAAGGCTTGCCGAATATCACGTAGCTCCTGCATAAATTGCACCTTTTGATCGTCAGCTTGAGGGCCATACACTCCTGTGAACCACCAAGGTAGTCCCTCATGAAAATCAAACTGCACTGAAACTGAATAAGTGCCAACTCGAGATGATAAAGCCCTGCAAACACTGCCTTTCCAAGCCAGCAACACCCCCCTAGTTCTGCATGCTGGTAATACCAAAAATTTGTCAAACTCACTGCCCATCAAAGACATGATCAAAAGACCCGACAAAGACTCCATCTTAGTTTCCTGAAGACAAACTACATCAGGTCTAGTGGAGTTAACCAAGCTTCTGACGTTGTCTCGCTTTGCCTTGCAGTTGAGGCCCCTTACGTTCCAACAAAGAATATTTGACACCATTGCTACCGATTAAACACCCCAACGACCTTCCAATGCACAACCACTGATCAACAGTCCCCCATGGCCACACTTGGAAAAGTAGCGACATCACGTGGCGCTTCTCCTGGTGAAGGAGGCTGCCAACCAAAGAGCGTTGCTAGAGCCGCGAGATGAGCTTGAGTGAGGGGCTTGTGGAAGACCTGGCTGTACCTTTCGAGCTCTTGCACGCCTATGGTTTCATGATCTGTCACCAGATCCAAACGACGCATCAAAACTGCTTGAGTTTGAGTGGCTGTCGTCGGAGCCACCCCATCCTTACTCAACCCCTTAGACAGCCTAGTGCTTCGGCGTAAGACAAAATCTGGCGGGAGCTGGGGCTGCCGCTTTTGAGTCACCGGCAAAGGAAGCAGATCATCAGTGGCTTGGATTACCTTGGCAACGAAGGACTTAGCCGGTGTTGACAGGGACGCGTTGGACTGCTGCCGCTGGAGTTGGTGTCGCCTGAAGTAGACTCGCGTAATTCTCCGGGTGTCCACCTCTGGAGCGACCTCGCTACCAGCGACCGTCCGAGCAGACCGAACAACCGGAGCCGAACATGCTTCCTCAGCAGCCAGCCTCGATGCAACACTGCACACCGGGTCCGGTTCAAACGCAACAGCGCACGGGCTACCAGGGACCAAGTGCACAGCCAAACTTGCTTCCTTCGCAGCCAGACTGGAAGAACTACTGCAAAGAAACAGTCCCTCATATTACAATCACTAATGTAACAACCCAGTTAACTCACTACTGGTATCTTTCCAATTTATGTTACCCTGTTGCCAAAAGTGTCACTGCCAAACTGCGAGATCTTTTTTCAAACAAAAACGGTAGAGGCTTGCTAACTTTCATTACAGGAGGAGCATTGTCTTAGCATCTGCGGAAGTAACTATTTAATCATCCTTGAGAGCTAGATCTACTATGAAATATAAACATATAGAATGAAGCTCATATTATTGGTTTATACCGCAAAACTTCAGGCCTACCTCGGACAATTTTCTCAAGTGGTACAACCAAGGGATTAATATTTAGAAAAGATATGGTCCTAGATTTGATCTACACTCCTTATTCATAAATAAAAGATAAGAAACCTAATGCTTAATTTGCAAGATTTTAAGGCAATGAAAGCTCTCCTTTTTCCCTGTAGAAGTATAAGCTTACCTGGTTCTAATGTTTTGTTCTTCATTTAACAGGTTGGCGATTAGATTACTTTCTTGCGTCAGAATGTAACACCCTGATCCTCTACAGGATCCAAGATGCTACCACCACACTGTTACTTTCTCACATAGACGAACCATAAACAGAGTTAACGCATGAGAGCTGTATTAACAAGAGAACTCGTTCTCCTGAAATATACTGTAACTCAAAAATTTATACAAACTTCTTAACAAAAGTTTAAACATAACGCTCAGTGCATAACTAAGCAGTTATTGCATATGTGCAGTACAAAAGGAACTACTCTCATTTCATGCATGCTGCCCTTCCAGATCACCCTAAAAAAACACAGAGCAAGGGTGAGTCCGAAGACTCAGCAAGCATATGACAAAGCAGTACATCAATCAATATATGTAAACTGTAAACCAATTCTATGACTGTAAGCTGTAAATTATATCTACTGTGAATTGTAAAAACCAATCTACTGTAATGTGTAAATCTACTATGAACTGTAAATCAATCTACTGTGAACTGGAAATCTACTGTGAACTGTAAATCCAATCTACTGTAATCTGTAAATCTACTGTGAACTGTAAATCAATCTATTGTAATCTATAAATCTACTGTGAGCTGTAAATCAATTTACTGTAATATGTAATTTTACTGTAAACTGTAAATCCAATCTACTGTAATATGTAAATCTATTGTAAACTATAAATCAATCTGTCTGTAACTGTATAACTGTCTGTCGCATTTGTTTCATTTTCATGCAATGCATTGCCATGCAATGTATATGTAATTGTAGCTTATACCGGTATAGCGGAGTATCTACCTGTCGATGGACCACTCATTTGCCCCACCCTCTTTCAAACGGAGGTTCAACCTCCACTCCCGTGGAGTCCCTACCAATGTAGGTCCTGTTTCACTGTGTATGAGTGCAATGCGTGATGCACATGCTTCCAATGTTAGCACTTAATTATAAATTATACTTATCAGTATTCACCTAACTGGTAATTCTGTATCTTAGCCTATAAGCACTGTCAATGACGTATCTCAGCCTATAAACACTGTAAATTATGTATCTCAGCCTATAAACACTGTAAATCAAGGCATAGAAACATGAATAGCAATCATTAACCACACTGTACTGTTCTACTATGCACTTGCCTGTTAGCCTGACGGATGATGCGTGAATGGTACCGAGCTCGAACCGCCACCTGAACAAGCAGTAATCATTACAATTCATTGCTAATGCAATACATGCACATGCAAGCAAATAACACCGCTTTTACGCGTAAATCTAGTATAGTCGATCCCCCTCTCATCGGACACCTCGTTGTCCCGGTGTTTAATCGGCATAGTATTTACGTGAAATTCGGTAATTAAACGGAAAAGGAGTTTCGAATTGTTACCCTAACCCCGACGATTGGATCAGGGCACGGTCTATCACTCTCCGGCCGGATCTGGTAGATCTGACGTTGGATCAGACACTCCCCCCTTTTTTTTCTCTTTTTTTCCCTTCTTTCCTCTTTCTCTCCTTTTCCTTCCCTTTCCTTTCTTTCTTCTCTTCTTTTTTTCTTTTCCTTCCCTCTCACCTTTTTTTCTTCACCCGGGCGCACCCCCTTCTCTTTCTTTCTTTCTTTCTTTTTTCCTTCTCCCCACGCACGGGTGCTCCTCCTCTCTCCTTTCTCACGCCACCGGCCTCCATCTCCTCCTCTCTCACACCCTGCCCCTGGGTTCTCCCCTGGCCTCCTCGCGTGGCGAGCAGTCGGGTGGGCGGCGAGGGCGCACGGGGCGAGGAGGCGGTGACAAGGACACACGGGGTGAGGGGGCAGCGAGGCGCAGCCGGAGCGGCGACGCCGACGACTGGGCGAGCAACAGTGGCAACCACATGAAGGCGGCAGTGCACAGGTGAGCACGGGGTTCGGGAGAGCACGGGAGAAGCCAATGCCGATTTTGCTTCCCCTCCCTCCTAGCTCCCTCTCTTTATAGGGCGCGATCTAGGTCGGGCTGGCTGGATCTGGGCTGACCTGGCCTAGGTATGACACAGAATCTATTGCCGACAAGGTCCATGATTCGTACACTCTTCCGGATGTATCATTCAGCGACCACAGTCCAATTGACCTTGTACTGAAGCTATAGGCACTGACGAGACGAGGCCCTGAAATATGAAACTTTACTGAAGGCTGACTATATCATAGAATAACTTCCTCGGTGAAGGCTTGCAGAAGAAATGCTACACCAGGTTGAAAATGATCCAAGCTGAGGCAGAGATAGTATTTCAGTGGAGGTTATAGAATATAGATCACTTTATGGATTTGGATTTGCAGGATATCAATCTAGAGTGATCTGTCAATGTTCTTCTGAGACCTTTTGTGTCACTCTAATCCCATGCAGTTACATTCCTTTTGTGTTTGCATAATGAATATGTGGTTCTATTTGCGTTAATACTTACTAATATACATGCGCATAAACTTATGTTGATAATGTTTTTTAGATTGAGTTGGCAACGAATTTACGACCAGACAAACGCCTGCTCAGCCCTACTACAAGTCTACAAACTGACCTTTATCTCTCGGGTAAGCCACGCTCAGTGTTGCAACCAGAACTTTCAGATGGCTTACGATGTTAATTGGGTCATGCTCACATCTGCTTCGAGACAGATTAGTCCGGTTTCCTGTTGAGGCTTATCTTTGAGCGCCGGCGGCCATGCCGTCCTCTGCGCGAGCTCTGGGACTGCATCAAAGCATCACAGACTTTCTGAAATCTGAATCATTTGCTATGTTACATAGGGGAAATTTACAGTTACCAGCATGAGCAATCGAAACACAACAAGAGATCAATCTATTATTCCCGCCATTAGAAAGAGAACATCCTAACTCAACCGGTAAGAACAATTGTTTTCACCACCACGGAAGAAATAGTTAACACAGATTCCATCTTCATTCCAACTATGCAACACTGACGCTGTAATATAGCCAGTGAACAAAAACGACTACGCTCAAAACATATATATGTACAAAGGGTGCAAATGGCTTTGACAAAACTGTCACTAGGTTGGTAGTTGGTACTATCTACAGTAACTTCAAGAAGGGAACACAACCTACTGGGGTCCTCGGCTAGCTCTATTCTAGCTCATCTGAAGATGTCCACATTTACTAGTGCAACATGGCACCTCCAAAGCGAAGTGGCCAACAGCAAGAGTATCTTTTCTCAATAGCTGCAAGCCTCAATCCTTGTTCTTCCTCACATTGCTAGTGACTGGTTGGCATAACCAGGCTTCTTGTAAGAGTAATGCGTGTTATTTCTCGCCCTGCAGTGCCTCCAGCCATTATTCGCATCACTATGCTCATCAGCATGGTACTTTGATTTCATGGTCTTTGAGCTAATGGGACCTCCTCTATCTCTATTCCTGCTGTTCCTTCTCCCTGACTCATTATTTCGCCTTCTCCAGTGTCCATATGACCCGCCTTGGCTGTCGGACACATAATAGCTATCTCTACCTTTGTCCCATGATTCTGTACGAACAGCTGAAGTACCCCAACCAGAATCACGTTTCCATGAACCCTTCATGTCCCAGTTGGCCGTGCATGGTATGGTTGGTGCCCCCCAGCTGCTTGTTTGACCTTGTTGTTCCACATACTTGTCCCAATTTCCTGAGCTTTGCTGAACAATTGTTTGTGCACGCTGGCTGACATAATTATCCCAATTTACTGAGCTTTGCTTGCAATTTGCTTCAATGGGCTGTTCCACATAATTATCCCAGTTTACAGAGCATTGCTGACCGGGAGTGTTGCTTGTTTCCCCATCACCCCATCCTGTGGCCGGAACTGGCTTGTCTGTAAAAATAAAGGAGTCCCAACCATCAGGAGCAGCACTATCCCTTTTGGGAACAGCATGCCGTGACTTCTCCAGATCAGCCACCAATTCAGGATCAACATGTTCATCTGGGTTGACCATGTCAATATACATGTTTGGGTCAGGTAAAGGGATATCACAAGGTTGACCATGATATATGGCACAGAAACGGGCCTTTGCATCTTTGAAAGCTTCTAATGCAGCTGAATCATCCCAGTCAACAACATTTTTGTACAACGACATCAATTTCTTGGTCTCACACAGTTTACCCCAGGGGATAGCACAGGCATCAGTGCAAAATTTCTTCTCCCACAATGGAACAGAGAAATTTCCTCCCCCTGAAAGTCAAACATAAACCATACGCTATGAGTACATGGCACTAATCTGTGTAGAGAAAAAGAACTTCTGTGTGTTCCTATTGCTACTGAACACTGACCAGAGGGAAACTATAATGGGAATAAGGCAGGAAAAGATAAAAAGGAGTGACCAACTAGGTGTCATGAAGATACCTAGTAGTAGCATATGCAGATAAATCAAAATAAATTGGGTACTTTGACTTAAATGCTAGCAAAACAACACGAACTAATGCAAATTTGGTATGATAAAAAACTAGATCGCATAACAAGATATCTAGTACTTACAGTGGGGAACAATAAAAAGCATTGCCAAATCTCTGCTACTGGCAGTAGATTCCTCTCACGCGTACAGGTTCAACTTAGGTTAGTCATAGAGTTCAAACTTCAAAGTAGTTTTCATCAATAAATTTGGCCCGAAAGTGCTAACTTCCATGAATTTTTTAGCATCCCATGCAAGTTCTAACCAACATGGTATCATATTCACATGCAGAGTTCAGAATATGAGGTGTACTACAACCATATCAAATTATAGTACATTTATGAAATTTTGATGTGTCACATTATGAAATTTCGATGTGTCACAAGAGATACAACTTTTAAACGCATGATGGAATTAGGGTATCAAATAGCTCATTACAAAAAAGGGAACCTTGCTAAAGAATCCATCCAATGCTGTAATTGCAACACATTCTATTCACTTCCTACTTGAGCGCTGGCGGGGGACATGGATGTGAAGATGAATGGTTGACCCCTATACAATTACAAGGCTTAAAAATGTTGGAACTGTCATTTAATATTCTGAAAAATAATGTTCCTTTTTAGCAAAATCAGCTATCGTACCAGCATTCTTGTAAAACTGCAAAGAAAACTCATACTGACAATTCTCCTTAGGATTTGGCACTGAAAATCAGAGCTCCCTGGAATATGTAGTGGTCAGGAATGTAACATGAACTCATAAAAATTACATTGCAGACCGAAATTACTATCAGAACTTTACAAATACGCATCATACATACATACAAAAATATGTGTGAGCTGAAAGCCACAGAGGTCATGGACACAAACAAACCAGTGCAATTCCTCAAAACAATCCTATCAATGTAAGCAAAGCAAATTCACAGACATCATCAGTCTCTGAAGAAAGTAAAAAAAATCTATATCCTCGTATGTCATTTTCCTTGCAGAGTTACATCCTCCAAAAGAATGTACTTACCCATTCGGGGAACTGCCGCACACATCACCAAAAGGGTGGTAAACACTAGTTACATGATGTTACTACCTACCCAGTCAATTTCACCTAAAATGTTACCGCCTCTCCAGATTGCCAGGAACACATGGATCATGGAAGAGAGGGAAACTTAACTCCCCAACCCAAACACATTCCTTCCCTGCGCATTCTAAAATTCCAACACAGGAAAATCATCCAGGAACTGAGAGACGGCGCAAACCATCCAAACCAACCGCAAGGAAGCAGTCAAGCAAAGCGCAAAAATTAACAAGACTGTGAACAAGATGAGCATGGATCAAGAGACGCACCGTGAGAGCGCGGTGGACGCCAATACTTGCAGGGCTCGCCCGAGCCCCTGTCCCTATCCCTGTAGCTGGGCCGCCTCTCCCCCATGGACGACCGCCGAGAACTCGAGCCCAGCCCGCCAAGTCCGAGACTTTCCACCCTCGAACCCCGAGATTCCCCTCCGAGGCACGCGGGAAGGCGCTCCCCGCCTCAGGAATAGCTCCACGGCGGAACCGCCCCCGAGCGCCGGAATCACAGCTGCAAGGACCGGCGCAAACAGAAAGGGAGCGATCCGACGAAAGGCAAAGGTCGCCGCCTCCCAAACGACGCTGCGTTCGATTAAAACGGCGGGTAAGGAGTGAGCCGATTAATAAACCGCGAAACCGACGGTACCGCGAGAGGCGGGCGGTGGCGAGGCGAGGAGAGGCGGCGGTTTGCGTGTCCTCGTTGGCTTCGCAGCCGGGGAGGCGAGGCGAGAAGAGAGGAGGGGAGGGGATTAAAATAGGGAAGGAAAAGAAGGGATTTTTAGGGGTGCTTTTGCCGGTTTTGAGGCGTGTCAGAGATGGAGACGGACTGGTGTGTAGATGTGTACCACCGCCCGGCCTCTGGCGCTCGGATTTCTCCATGTGGTTCTATCCGCCTTTATTTATGGCTTTGCTTTGACCTTTTCCCCTATTAAAAACGCCAGATTCAACACTAATGCCCTGGACCCTGGCCATCTGTTGTGCTACTGCTCCTGCCGATTTGTTATTTGCATTGCATCGTCACCATGTGTTACAAAGACTAGGTTGACAAATAAAAAAAATCCACAACATCGTATTTTCCATTTGTTGCGAGCAAGTTGCGTTTTCTATCTCTTTTTTCTCACTATTGCATTGATAGACTTCAAAGTTTTTCTTCACGAGTACGAATATGAGATTACTAGTATGATTTTGTTTGTGTTCTAGGAGAGCTCTGTTTTTCTGGCAGACTGTAGGTTTGACCTAACAAAAAAACCAAGGTCTAGATTGGGCTATGTGTCTAATTTTTCTTACGTAAATTTCACAAAATCATACTATTTTTTTATAAAACTTTCACATCATAAAACTACACTTTCAAGTATCACATTCGAAGAACCATACTTCTACGTAACATTTCACAAAACCATACTTTTAAACAATATCGTCATACGTAAGACTAACAAAGCCATTCCGTTTGCCTTTACTAATGTAGAGATTATTGCCATAGTGGATAATAGTTGACTCGTCAATGTGACTGTGTGTCATGGTGAGGTTGACAAAAGAGCTTGGGCTTCTCTTGGAAGCCATGGATCAAGTCTGGGAGGCGCATGCACCGAGAGAGGCAGGAGGCTATACTCGTAAAAGTGGCACGAAGTGGGATACGATGTACAGAAGTACCACGAAATGGGATGGCCATGTTAATCTGACAAGTAGACCTGAGATGTCAGGCTGTCGCATGCAACAACATTGTTTAAAAGTATGATTTTGTGAAATATTTTACAGAAATAAGTGTGATTATGTGAAATTGATGTTAAAAATGGTGGTTTGTGATAGCTTAGTTAAAATAGCGTAGTTTTGCAAAATTTACCTATTTTCCATTACTCTGCTAGTCTACTTATCTAACCTAGATCAACCGACGGACCTATTTCTTTCGGCTCACGCCGGTCAGAGTTAGAGGTACAAATGTACAATTATATGGGCGATTAATAAACAAAGTGGGGCCCGTAACATCCCAAATATGGGAGATATTGTAATTACAAAAATAGTAAAATATTTTTGTTCACTTTTAAGTGTATTTCAAAATTTGGCATTTATTTAAGTTCTTGAATTGAAGTTTTTTGCAGACAAATTCAAATAAGAAAAATAAAAATCTAGGATCAAGAGCCAATTATCTAGAAAATTAAATTGAGCCAAAAACTTGAATTTAAAATTTCAAATCAAAACTAGAATTTGAGATTTCAAATTTGTTAAAATCCCAAAATCAAAACATTACTAAAATTCTGCCTCCAAATTATTTGAACCCAGAATTCAAATTTTGAATTTGAATTCAACCTCAAATTTGGAAGATGCTTTTGAAACCCAGAATTCAAAATTTGAATTTGAACCCAATATCTGTCTTTTTCTCTCTTTCTTTCTCCCTTTACCAGGTGGCCCCCTCCTCTGTTCTCCATTTCTCCTCCCTCTCCCTCTTTCTAATCCCTTGTGCAGCAAGTCCGCCAAACGTTCTCAAGGCAAGTAACTCGCGGTCGTAACCTTACCATTTTGAATACCACATGTTCCTTGATTACTTGTCACCCTTGCCATTGAGTGCAACTACCATATTGTTATTGATTGCCTTTTTATAGATTGTTAATATAGTATTGATGCCACGATGTGCTAGGCTAGCTGATTTTACATGCTTTTAGGTTGTTGGTGATACTCAGTTAATGATATTCTGGAATCCATGCTTTTGTTTAATATTCTAGAATTTATGCTTAAATCAGTAATAGGGGTAGCGCATTCACAAGTTCAAATTTAGGGTTAAACCACTAATAATATTTTAACATTAGGCTGCTTTGTTTATGTTCCCTGTTATCATGATCCATTACTCATATGATGTTGATTGTGAGTCATGACTAATATATGTATGATACCCATTAATCTAACTAATAACTACTTATCACGTAACAAAACTTGAATGATTAACAATCTTTGTGTGAGCTATGTTATAATACTGTTTTAGCATAATTTCTACATCACTATCATCATATTATCACTTCCTCTTCGCCTCATATCGGGAGTTATACCTTCCGTTCTTCACCCTAACAAATCCTTTCATTTGCCCTAACCTTATTCTAGCTTTCCTCATTTCCCTAAATCTCTTAACCATATGATCTGTTGATAATATAACAATTACGTAGACTGGGATTACCCACATATAGGAAAGATTGACACCCATCTAGTAACGTACGGGGGCTATACACTTTCATTACTCATGATATTACACTCTGTCTGTGGTTATATAGTCAAGGATAAAGTCGTGCTCGACTATTCTCGTATAATCGGGTATGTGGAAGGTAATCACCAGTGTCATTGCCATAACTTGCTAAATAACAATTATTCTTAATTCCACCATTTTCGTTACCCCTATCTCTGATCCCTATCAATGTTCCAGTAACCTAGTTTCATTGCCTTGACCTGAGTTAATTACTTGTTTGCTTTATTTGTCCCTTTTCATAACTTGCTTGCGACTGTTGATTTGCTGATATTTTCAAATCTCACGTTTGTTATTTCATTCTCAGGTAAAAGGCCAGTTGAGTGATAGCATCATGTATAGGTGAGAGCACTTAACTTTTCAGCACCGTGGTTTGCCACTATTTATGTCATTTTATTTATTTATTATTTGGTTAGAAGTGGACCGGTCCCATGTTTTAAATATTTATTTCAGTTTCCGTTGGTTCTCTAATAAAATACTATTAAAGTTTTAATTTTTTTTTTAGATTTCTATTGTTGCTTTTATTATGTATTCTTTACTTTGACGATGTTCTATAATAATATCTTCCATTGGTATGTGAGGTGCTACAAGGAAGAGCATGCTAAACTAAAATTTGTGATGGCTAAAAGAATATCTAAGGAACAAAGACATGAGTTAATGTGATTTTTTTCGTACAAAGTATGGGTATTGAACTGGTTAAGGCAAAGAACAAGTCTAAGAAACGTATCCCGGCGCATGCAGCGAGAAATCTGCCAACTAATCCTTAAGAAAAATGCAAGAGATACCGCTGGCCAGTGGTAGTTGACCAACAAGTCTAAGGGGTGTTTAGAATGACGATAATTTATGGTTTTTTTTTACTACAGCTCACTTATTTTATACTATAGTTGAGTTGACTTATTTGATATAATTAAATTTAAAAAATAAAAAAATATATTATGCTATTACAAACAATACAAAGGAACACAAGAAAAAAACAAAACAAAATTAAAAAAATAGAGAAAAATAAATAAAGAAAAAAAAGTCAATCTCTAACGCCGAACGCGGCGTTAGCGGACACTGAGGTTCAGTTTTGACACTTCCTCTACGCACTTGCTCGCCCGTATGCCTTTTTTTGTACCCATTTTGATGTGCATGGGCAGATCTGAGGACCTTGTTGGAGCAAGAACGTGAGATCTTGCCTAACAGTCGGCCTTTCTACTTGCTTGCTACAAAGACAAACAGCCCTGGTTTATGTTTCATCCCTTTGCTCATCAAACGTGTTATTACATACGATTGATCCGTCAGTAATAATTGAATTCTTTACAAGCAGATAGCCGAACCACCCACAGAAACTGAAGCCGGGAAGCATATACATTTGCCGAGTTTCTACTACAAAATCTACAATCCTCATAGGAAGAGGCCAGATCAGACCATCGATGGAAAGGAGGAAATGTCATTGCCAAAGATGCTTGCGTGCACTCCTTCCAATAAAGCTCAAGATGTCAATCGATTCTGGAGACAGCGTTAAGCAGGGGTACCCCGTTTGTACTTGGCCTTAAAGAGAGGGGAGCAGCCTTTGCTTGCAGGGCAGAGCTTCCAGCAAAGCTTCGTTTGGTTGTTTGCCTCCCATTCGCCGCCTCCTTTCGCCGTAGGGCGAGAATGTCTTCTCGATGGCAGAACAGTACCTGCTTATCAGTTACACCACCATCAGTCATCAGCACATGAACGAGAACCAGTAGGCAGTAGCGTGATTCTGCGAGTGGGATAAGGATGAAAGCTAGCTAATGCGAACAAGCTTTGAAGTCGCATGTGAAGCTTCAGGTACGACATGTGAGCAGAGATCATGCCAACTACTGCCTAGTGCTCGGTGACGGTGTAAGATCGACGACGGAGTAGAGCTCGGCGTGCTAGCTCGTGCAAGCGTAGCAACCTGCAAATTGTAGCGTCTGGTCGGATGCAGAGAGAGCAGATTTCACAACCAGCGTGGCTGATAGGCCCAGACTAATTTCCCATACAGGCCCACTTACCCTTCCCAATTGCACGAGTGATGTCGTTGGACCACGATCGGCATTTAAGATTTTTGTTTAGGGAAACATTTCATTTTCGAACATTAATTGGGTACTTGTGTTAACCATATCTCAACCTGTTTCCTGTCACTGACACAGCAGTATCGCATTCGTACATCAAGTCCACCAAGGTTCAATGTCCCAAATTTTACATTGGTGCCCACTGATTTTAACATATATATACTACTGTACATACTTAGTGGAAAAACATATGTATATGTAGGGGCTAAAACAAGGTATATCATTCGGTGTCACAGGACACCGGGCCCAAAACAATTTTTAGCAGGATCAATAACCTTCAATCTATGTGTGAACCCTTTATCCCCAACTTAGTGCATCCGTGTCTTCCTTGAAGCACAACGAAGAGAGCACTAGCGGCTCAAATTCCCAATAACTAGCAATAATAGTTCAACCCTTGCGCCAGCCTAAGAGAGAGGACCACAATAGGACACAGTGTCCATTTGATCAATCTCGAAGCATATCACCTCACAGCAGCCCTTGACACATGTTCATCTCGCATAGTCAGCCAGAAAATGTACACCACACCAGCCGCACAGCCAGGCTGCAATCGGTCACAAATTGGCGCCACCACCAGTCATCTCGTTGCGACGTCACTTGATCCTTGCTGCCTTGTGCCCTCACCGACTGAAGGAAGCTTAGGTCCACTCAATCAGTATGTACTTTGCTATAAATTTATCTCAATTCTTTCTATTTGTTTCAAGAATAGAGGTTAAATTTGTGAGTTGGGGTTTTAATGTAATGATTGTTGATTAAATTTTATCAAATTGTAGGGTTAAGACTTAGTATTTTAATTTTGATTTTTGAAAAATCTATCTAGCTTGTTGATAATCAGAGGCAAAATTACAGTATTTGACTACAATGTCACGATTATTCTACTTTTTTATTGAAAATTTTAAGTAACTTTGTTCTATTTTAACATGCCATTAAGGTCAAATTATATATTTTACCAATGTCGATTAACTTTTATCTATAATTTCACCCTTATTTCCATCAATTTGCTGCAACTAACCAATATTATTATCGAGTTTCTTTATTTTGGTAAGCATTTCAATCACTACTTTATCATCATACATTGACATCAGTTATGTTAAAGTATTTGTTGTGGTTACAGGATCAAACAGTAGAGAATAGTGAAATTAGGGAAAATGTTGATTGAAGGTAGTCCTCTTGCCCCTGGGAGGCTGGGAATGCTCAGAGGGGACTATTTATATTACTGTCACTTTCTTATTACAATATTACCCCTAGGTAAAGTGTATCGCCTTAGGATATTATTGTCTTTTTACATACTCGGATGGACCTCTTGGGTCTGACCTATTTAAACATTACAACACTTATTAAAACAATCAGGTCGAATGGACCTAAGGTAGAGACCATCCCCACAACAGTATCGATACTAAAAATTGTTAGACATATTACTATTTAGCATAATATTACTTGAAAATTATATATATTATCATATGTATGATAAAGTAGTGAACCCTACTTATTTTTATTCTAGCTCCGCCCCTGTGTATATGCGTGAATGATGTGCGTGTGGTGTGTATTTGAGGATGTGCATTTGCCTTATACTCATACTCTCTAAGAAATATGAAGCAATGAAACAAGTGCATACTATAGTATAAAAGCAACCGGCAATGAGGAATATGGGATAAGTGTGTATCGACGTCACATATCAATGTAAATCAAACTTCAAATTGCGCTCATGGTGATCCAATGCTTCAAATGCACTCGTATATATGCACCAGTCATCTCGAAATAAATGTAGGGTAAATAATTACCAACTCATGAACGCACGAATCGCGAATTCACGATGCGGCATCCATGATCCATGCAGCGTCGCCGTCGTCATCTAAAAAGAAGATGCCGCCGAGAAGTCGATTTGGTAGACCTCGCTCATGTCCGGCTGGAACAGCCCGAAGTGCTGCTCGACGCCCTCGGGCTTCTGGTTCTCATTGAACATGGCGA
Source organism: Melocanna baccifera (assembly GCA_036346265.1). Taxonomy (NCBI): domain Eukaryota; kingdom Viridiplantae; phylum Streptophyta; class Magnoliopsida; order Poales; family Poaceae; genus Melocanna; species Melocanna baccifera. Next base: position 37,991,068 of record CM070676.1, read on the forward strand.
AGTTACTATCCTTAATTAAGATGTGCATTGTACTATAAACGAACATTAGGTTGCCTCTCCATGACCACGAGAGACTTTAGGTCGCTGGCGTTTTACCAAATAATTGAAACAAAACAGTAAAATCGGTCGATTGACAGAGAAATAAAGATGCCAAGAAATATAAACCAACTATGCATGCTTGCAAAGATTATCCATGGATATCATTTGTCAAGAAGATTAAAGTAGACATCCTAACCAATATAATACAATGAACGAAACAGATCAACAACCTCCAACAGCAAGCAATAAATAACCCAAACAACTGTAATCAATCTTTTTTTAGAATTTGCCATGCTAATTTGGTGCTAAAAAATGGCGTTCAAGTTTTCACCAAATTGATGGTTATGGTGTTCAAGTTTTCACGAAATTGATGGTTTTGCACTAGACATATTCACTTATATTTTTTCCTTCAAGGATGATGCAAAATAAAAAATGATAAGAAAAACTGAACAATCTATAGGAAGCTCATCCGAAGCTCTACTAATGAAGATCGATTCTCGTGGATAAAGAGGTGATAAAATTGGGCAGCATATTTGATATAAATTGAAGATCGGTCTTCACAGGTTTTCAATTCTTAGCTGGTTTTCCATGATATTTGACCTATTTCATATATGCAAGAGCTATCATAGTTGTAAAGATTTGGAATACGTAACACAAAAATCTTCCCCTGTTCTCATATTTGTGCAAATTATAGGAGCAGCAAACTAACAATGACACAAACTGAAGTGATGATTAATGGTGCAAGATAACTACATACGTCAACGTCAAACAATGATCAATTAGCAGTGCAACAAATCAAGTGATGATCAGTAATAAACTGGAGATTGACTCACCTGAGATCGACGAGCAGAGCATTAAGCTGCAGGCAGCAACCCACAAAGCAATCATCATCCTGCCTATGTTTTCCAGCAGCACAAAGCCACAAACTATCTGAAAATATTTCCTTCCTTTGTGAGTTCTCTCCCTCGCCGTGCGGTGCTCTCCATATAGTCTGGCTCCAAATTCTTCAGGTTTGGTTTGGTGCTTTGACTGATATTTACTCCTCCATGATGATCAACGACTACAAGGGCAAACATTGCATGTTTTTCTAAAGGGAATATCACCATTGAACCTACTAGCCATTGCTAAGAAATCTTTTGCTCCTAGCTACTGTAGTATCTGTAGAATGCAGTGAACCTGCTAGTCATCGTTCTTTGATGTTGTCTGTCCAGGACATCATATATTTAATATTAGTGTTATTTTTGTTAGAAAGAAAAGCATTGAAGTTGCTGCATTCAATTCTCTTTGCACTTTCATATGTTCGTCCGTTGCAGCACATCAGCCTCAAAGTTGTACGACGACCAGTGTCACAAGATGTTACAGTACATCTTGGCAATTATCGAACTGAATCTGCAAATTGATATCCCATTCAGTTCGATTACGTAGCAAACCTGTTCAAAGATTAGAGGATAAAAATCATTCATAACAAACGCAAGGTTCCGTACAAACTGGTACGAGCATTAGAGAGAGAGCCGTCTTGTACCAAACAAAATATGATTGGATCTTTTTTTCATTTTGAAACACGAAATATGAACGAATTATTGAATCAACAAACATTTTATATACGTAAGATAGGCGTGAAACACATCAAGCTACTTAACACGCTCAATAAGTCTTCCTCCAAATAATCAACTAAAATATCTCCATTGAACTCACAAATGTTACGGCAGCAGCAGCATGCATAAGAGCACATGGAGCTCGGAAGATGTCTAACCATTAAGGGAAAGAAAGAAAAATAGAATCTGTCTAGGCTTTGGCATCTCCTTTTGGTTGACCAAGAAGAGATGGTCGGTAAAGTGAGTGGCCCTGTGCCATCTCAATTCTTTCACGTGGATCATACATTGTCTCGTCTCTTATAGCCTGAAGAATCGAATCAGCAGAAAATTCCCTGTGCATATATGTAAACGAAACAGGTCAGTTGATTAAGGCAACAAAACGTTTACTAGCATAAAGTATAATAAAATGACACTGAGAACAGCAATCGACCAAGAGAATGAAGTTATCTGTATGGCTGCTGTCATAAAATGATTTATTGTCTGGGGGTGGTTACATAGGTCGTTGAAAAAGGATAATCCAATAAAAAATAATTGAACTAGATCACGTGGGCTTTTGTTATTATATAAAAAACAAGGAGAACTCTAACCTCTTGATTAAAATTTTATATAGTGTTTTCAGGATTGGGCACAGCTCAACCGGTGCAACAGATTTATTGGCTTCTGGATGCAATACACTTAAACTATCCTGACTCAGAAGTTCATAAAATGCATGGACTGCAGAGACACCCTGAAATGAAAAGATAACCAATCTTGAGGCACATTTCCACAGCTCTTAAAAGTTCACATAACAATCAAAATGAAAGGGCAAACCTGAATGGTCCCTTTGCCTTTTATGCTGTCACCCATTTCTAGAGTCAGTTCCCCTTTAGCTAACTTCTGCCCATACCATGCATTGCGACCCTTCAACAATGTGACATAAGTGTCTGCTAATAATGGCCCAGCAAGTTTCTCAGGCTCTTCTTCCAGAAGGTGGGTGATGTAGATCATTTCAGATGTGCAAAGTGCAAAGTAAACGGACTTGCTGGTTGCACTCTCATTGGTTAGTGCCGCCACCATACCTACAAGATAACAGAATGTTTAGAAAGCTAATTGAAGAGGAGGCAACATGTAGATGGTCATTGAACGTCCAGCCATGCTCATAGAAGAAAGTTCAATGCGTCAAGTGTATCTCATTGCTTCTTATCTAATGGATCTTTCTTCTTGATAATATTGCCGGTTAAGATATCAGTATCACTAACAAGAATCTTTTTCTTTGTGACATTGTATTTTGTAGGAAGCAGTGCACCAGAAAAAGAATTATAACAAGGTAAGTACTGACTACTGAGGAGATCGATTAATGTTAAGCATGTATTCCAACATATGAGGGCGAGTTCTATGCCAAAGGGCACAACAATATACGGTTTTACAGTGGCTACAGAACATTAAAAAAACAGTGAGACAAGTAAGTAGAAGTTACCAGCACCAATGGCATATACATTTTTCAAACCTCCCATGACTTCGTGAGTAATGAGGTCACTATTATCCCACACAATAAAATGGGGCTGCCTCAAAAATTTAGCAAGAGGTTTCCTCCATTTGTCAGCTCCACAAATACGAGCATTTGCATATTCTTTATTATAAATTTCAGATGCGATATTAGGGCCACCAAGATATAGAATGTTCTCCAATGGAACCCCAGCTGCATTGAAACCAATAATACATAAACCACAAGCAGAAGTCACAGATGGAAAGCGAAATTCATAAGAGATAAAACAAAGTGTGAAACTCAGCACACACCACATGGAATGGAGTTTGAACAAAAAATTCTGAAATGAGCTAGACAAAAGCATTGCATTGTTATGTGAGCAGAAAGAGGAACTAGAGGGTGCTACTAATCTAGGAAGAGCCTGCTAAACTAAATATATGTGATAGCTAAAAGAATTTCTAAGCAACAGAAGACATGAATAATGACCAATAACTTAATTGCAAGGTCAACACTTCTGCAAAATTATAGAGAAGATTATATAAAGTCCAACAATGCCAACGAGTACAGTCAAATAGATGATTCAATGAGCAAAATGCATTTCTGCAAAATTTAGAAAGACTCATCTGTGAAGTTCATTTTTCTCCAATTCATTAGAAAGTTATTTTTCATGAAATTTTTTGACAACAATACAACCTATTACATCTTGAATTCACAATAATTTATAACATAGTTTGAAGCAAAGATAGATAATTGCAATTGCAGGTACTAAATTGAGGAAGCTCATGGTTAGAGCTTCAAGTTCGACATAATTGCGGAGAACCAACAACAGAGGGCAAGTTCAATTCAGTAAAGAAAGAACACAATTGTATGATTGGGCAAAGAAAAGGAAAGGAACCTCACTTGCATTGCTAATCATCTGCGTCGGAGTTATGATCCGCGGCACGGGATCCAGGGACGCCTCTATCCCTTTTGCCAGCGAGATGATGACCGGGGCAGAAATCCTCTCCTTCCAGTACCTTCCAATCTCCCCGAACACATCCCTGGTCTCCGTGGAGGGCAGCCCGTTGATGACAATGTCGGCGTCCCAGACGGCCTCCTGCAGGTTGGTGACGACCTTGAGCGGGCAGAGCGGCGTGTCGATCATGTTGAGGCAGAAGCCGTCCCGGAGTATCTCGTCGGCGTAGAGCGTGCGGTCGCCGAGGCGCCCCTCGACGTACTTGAGGTAGGCGCATCGACGGATCAGGCGGCGCAGGACGTCCTCGCGGGCGTTGATGACCTCGAAGAGGTGCTCGGCGGTGGTGCGGTCGACAGTGCGGCCCGGGCGGCGCCAGATGCGGACCTGCACCTTGTCGCGGAGGTGGCCGTACGCGTCCTGCAGGAGGGCGCAGAAGACGCTGCCCCAGGCCCCGGCCCCGACGCCGACGATCCGGAGCGGGTCGCCGTCGGCCTTGCCCAGCTGCCGCCGCAGCTCGTCCAGCTTCTCCTCCACGCCCCCATTGGCGTGCCCGTTCGGGTGGCCCGCCGCCGCGTGCGCCCCCTCCTCTACTCCGCCCATTGCTTCCTCTCCTTCCACACTCGCTTTTTTTTTCCTTCTCGCCCCAAGCAAAGCAAGCCCAACAGCGCAAGCGACCACACGACCGGCAGGGCTAAAAAACCACACGCAAGCTGTACCGAAACTTACTGGGAGAAGATGGAAAAGAGACGCGATTTGCGAGAGTTTGGGTGGGTTTGGCCGCCGAATCACAACGAGGTGACAAGCTGTCGGCCGGAGCGACCGAGGCGAGCCGCGGCTGGTTGGTGCCCGGTGGCATACTGGGAGATTTGGATATATATAGCATCTTTAATCTTTGAAATTTCAGTACTAATATCTAAAGTACTAAAATTTTATTTCTAGGTCTCTCTCCAATCGCGCGTTCACACGGTGCCAACACGTGGCTAATCGTACAGTCGTGGACCGCACCACCAACTGGGTCGTGCAGTCCCAAACCGCACCACCTGGTTTAATCGATGGCTGCATGCAGGCAGTTTCGAGCTACAGGCAGCATTTAATTCCTAGCTATATACATTACATTTACAGGCAGCGTTGCATTTTGAGCCGAGGACCTTGTTTCCCGAGGCCACAACCAATTTTGTGTGGCTGTGCGCCATCCAAGGCAAAGCATGCAGCAAAACCACTGATCTAATTTCCTTTCCTGCTATTCATGAGTGAGTATTTCTCGACGTGCGCAAGCTATAGAAACCGCCTGCATGTAGCTTGATGGATTAAACCAGGTGGTGTGGTCCGGGACCACACGACCCAGGTGGTGCGGTTTGCGACCGCACGATTAGCCACATGTCGGCATTGTGCAGACGCGCGGTCAGGGAGGGGGTTAGAAATGAAATTTTGGTGCTCTGGAGGCTAGTATTGGAATTTCGTATATTAAAGGTGCTACATATGTCCAAATTTCGCATACTGGCACGTCTTGCGTCGGGCGACTAGAGTGGTTTTCGCTGATGGCTGTTGTGGTTGATGAATAGTTGGGATCAGTAGAAATCGTTTCTAGAAATTAAGGTATTTGTGTTAGTATTTTGCTAAGTATATTATGTAAGAAAGTGGATAAAAGATGGTGCAACGAAAAATACTACAATATTTGGATCACTATATAACTTACGGAATTATGATATAATAAAATACAAAGTATATTATAATATGTGAAAACAAAAAATAGTGGTTGATAAATAATAGTGATCGATAGAAACAACTTATATAGCTAAAAGCCAAAATCAAGAAGAACAGACCCCAGGCTCGTGAATGAGGCGAAACAAACGGTGACCAACAGAAAAGGTGCTGGTGGGGAAAGGAGGAGGATTTACTTGGATCCTGTATGTTATGGCGGCACGAGTCCAAGGGGAGGTAGGTGAACCGTGGGCGTGGGTAGAAAGGATCGGACGGGATGGACTCTGGGGGTCGCTGGCACAAGTGAGATGCTGGTGACAGTGGTGGGATGGGGATTTTGGCAGGCGTTCGGTGTCGTGACATGAGAATGGCACTATCTGATGGTGCATCCAGCCATCCATCCATAGGCGCTCCGGGGTGTAGGGACTGTTGGAAAACCTGAACTAAATCCTGTAAGTCTGATCTATTGGTGGGTACTCTCTATTTAGTCTATAAATATAGATTCTAATCATTGTAAAATATACCTTATGTGGAGAAAAACAATAAAGAAAGATAAGTTCTTCTATCTCTTGTATTCGATCTATTATTCTATTGCATTGCATTATTATGTGATTGATCCATTTCTCTTGCATAGGAATAATCGTTTCGACTGGACTTACCAACAATGGTTCCTCAACAGCGACCATGTCACAGGAAAGGAGCACTGGGCAATCTGGTAGTATTTACCATTCCAAAGCAGGAGCAACTTGCACGGAATCAGGCCATCCGCGGGTGCGCTCATGTTGGCTTCAGTGATGGGTGATGGGCGTCTGCGTCGGCTTCTCATTCACTATAATTAGATTTGGAGAACTACCTCAGTCAGAACATGGTGACATGGTTCAAAGGAAAAAAACATTACAGCATCTATAATCGTAGCAAGCGTTCATTTACCAAACAAGCATGCCAACACAGATTCACTGAGCCACTACTACCACGTTCCAAGCACATTTGCTATGCTGGGCTGGCAGGTGGGCAGCGAGATGCATAACACTCCACTATCTCACAAGAAAACTTGAATAGCTCATTTCGCTTAAACCATAGATGCTGATTTCCAGTCGTTCAGATGCGCATGAAACAACACTAGGAGGATGTATGGAACACAACAAGAAATGCCTCTCTCTCCACATCACAAATGACTTTTAGGCCTTCCGTCCAGCTAGCAGGAACTTTATGTGCAGCTACTTGCTTTAAACAAAACCGTGCATCACATTGCAAAAGGTGATATTATGAAATGTTGACTGCAAGGTGTGTTGCCTGGCAAAATTATGAAGTACTGTCTACGAAGTGTGTTGCCTGGCAATGTGTGGAGATAGACACACGCCGACAGTTCAAAGATATTATTCAGCTGCCTAAAAGGGGAAAAATGAAACTTGTTACAAATGAAAGGAATACATAAAACCACCTCCCGCGCTGCAAAAAGACATGACCAATGCCGGTGGTCACGATCTATTTCACAATTTCTGCTTCCCTGGAGAATGTCAAAAAAGACCGTTCAGAAAACTTCCATTAGGACAAGTAGAGGTTCGGCCTGTTACTTGAAGGGAGCAATGATCCTCCGCCGCCGTTTTGGAGTCTCCCTCTTCACATACATCTTCTCCATATCATTTAATGGACGGCTTGATCCATCAGGTAAACTGATGAACTTCCAGCCCCCTCCTACACCACGCTTTGCTTGTGGCCCAAGCTTCTCAACCATGAAGGTCCATCCTTCGTCTGGTCGCCGTCTGCTATATTTATGGCACTTCACCTCCCCTGCCACCTGAAATCCAATAAAGCATGAGGCAGATCAGAATCCAACTACTCAATGAAAACACGAGGCAGATCCAGTGGAAGAAAGGAGGTCAATGACCAGAATTTTAAATTTTAATGCAAGCATAGCAAACTATAATAATGAGGCCTGCCTTACATGTCGCTACAAGCAGACTGCAGGAAATTCTACTTGATATAAACAAAAACAAAAGACTAGACAACCCAAACTCTTTCAGAAAATATGATGAAAGGGGCAAAGGAAATGTAAGATCCTTAGTCCCTTACCTTCTTCTTGTTGAACTCCAAGCGTTGAACAAATTCCTCATACAACATTTGGTCTTCCTTCATTGAAATCTCATACAGAACCTCATCGGGATCTCTTGTTGTGCCATCCCAGCCCTCAGGCATAACTTTGAAGTCTGGTTTATATGGAAGCGATGCAACATGAAATTCCCTGTCATGGGAATTGAAAAATCTGCAAGAGAAAACAAAAAAGGCTCAGATGTTGTATATCATTCAACAAAAATTATATAAGAGGGAGAAAAAGAGAAGACACATAAATTGCATGTAACTATCCTGACACAAAAAGAAAATTTCATGTGACCCTGGCAAGGCTAAAAACATAACCTTCCAAGCTGACAGTTTGATTCTCACTTCTCACGAGACTAGCACAGACAATTTGTAAACTAGTGACCTCACTGTATATGGAGTAATAATGTAATGATTCTTATATCATTATAGAGTAAACACCGTCAGGAGGACAGCTGGGCGGCATCGGCTTGATTCTTTCTTCTTATTGCTAGAAATCAGATACACTCCAATCGTTATATAGATTGGATGAGTTGACCCCTAAGGAACTTATCTCTAATATTATGTAAATAGATTTATCCTAAAAAATTTAATCTTATCTATAAGAAAACTAATCCAATCAAATCGGGAAAACTAATCAAACTAAATAGGTGCTGTGTGTGAACAGGAGCATGCACTGTTCACATGAATAGTAACGACGCACATGACATCTTCTCCCTCCCTTCGCAATAGCTCGTTCTCGAGCTGTGGTGGTAGCCATGACATCAACCCTTGAAAGCCCCACTGAGAAGAGCGGCCGCGCGCTTTACACTAGTGCATAGTAGTTAGCTGATGGCAGTTGATAGCAAAGGCACAAAAACCTTAACGCTACCTGACGTTGATGAAAATGCCACCAACGAAGATAGTGGGCACAGGGTAGTGCTGCTACCCCTTTCCACCACCAAATGCAATGGATGGGTGAGGGATACGACGATGTCATGACCTCCCACATGCCACTTGCCACGTTCCACACCAAAAGCACAGTGTTGGCCACCCGCATGGAGAGGCTGGCCGCTGGACAATGAGCTTCTTCTCCCTTCATGAGGGCACAATTAGCGTGACCACAGGCAACGAGGTTGAGAAAACCGTTGCCGATGGCAATGGTGGTGGTGTCAGTGATGGTGACGCAGATCACACAACAACAGCTGCTTGTGCCTTCTTCTGATTCGTGATCTTCTCCAAGGTGGCATGCATGCTAAGGAAGATGGCCACCATTTTGTTGTTGATGTCGGTCATCTTGTTGGCGTTAGCATTTATCATGATCAATGGCTAGGCAATAGTAGTCATGGTTGCAGAAATCGTGGAAAGAGATTGACTCCTCTGATACCAAATGTAATAGCCAGCACAGATTGGGAAAGATGAATGGATCTAGTCGGTCTAGGGGAGACCAGAGCTAGGAATCTAGGACTTGGGAATACTTCTTTATTGTTCATTGCTTGATGATGAAATAGATACATGTTGTCCCTTTTATAGTGATAACTCGACTTGACCTCTAAGAAATAATCTCTATCTTTAAGATAACCTATCTCTAATAAATAGAATATATCTATAAGATAGTGAACCTATATATTAAGAAAACTAACTATTCTTATCTCTATTCTAACTAATCTAACCCCGCCACAGGCGTCTGCTACAATACGTAGGTGCTGTTCACACGTGTTAATAATGTGTGTGAACAGTATCGGCATGTGAAAACTTCTCCCCCCTTCAGCGAAGGCTCATCCTTGATATGTGGTGGCGGCCATGGTTGTAGCCCTAGGAGACCCCAAGTTGACAAGATAATGTGACGTTTACTAGCGACCTTGAAGGCTGTGGCCTCTACGTACAGGTGCAACAACATTGATGACATCTGCGATCGCCACATCAGACACTGTGGCAACCACGGCAATGTTGTAATAGGCTTCCACGATGTGGTTGCCACGACAGGCTTTGGCACTGCCACAACGGCCTTCGGCAACACCATGAAGGACATGACATGGTCGCGACAGGCGTCGGTAGTACCATAGCAAGTCAGTTGCTGTGGCAAGCTTCAGGAGCAACACAGTTGCCGCAGCAGGATGTGACAGGGTTGCGGCAAGTGTCGGCAGAAACGCAGCTGCCACGGCATGTTCTGGCGCGCTTGGGAACAGTGCCGCTACCGTCTCTTGCTACATCTTCTTCTGATTCGCAATTTTCTCCAAGGTGGCATACATATTGAGGAAGATGGCCGCCATCTTCTTGTTGATATCTGCCATCTTATTGGCGTTAGCCTTTATTGTGGCCAATGACATGGCAATAGGAGTTATGATAGCAGAAATCGTGGAAAGAGATCAACTGCTCTGACACCAAATGTCATGATCCTTAGATCAATACAGGGTAAACACCATCGGGAGGACAGTCAGGCGGCGTTGGCTTGATTGGGGAGAGACTGTAGAGGAGGAAGATAGATATAGATGGGGATGAACTCTTGGTTCTTTCTTTTTATTGCTTAATAAAAATAAAATACACTCCCATATATAGATCGGATGAGTTGACCCCTAGGAAACTTATCTCTGATATTATGAAAATAGCCTTATACTAACAAATCTAATCTTATCTATAAGAAAACTAATCCAATCAAATCGGGAAAACAAATCAAACTAAATCGGTGCTGTGTGTGAACAGGAGCCGCACACTGTTCATGTGAACAATAGCTGCACACATGACAAATAAGTGCACAATTACATTATTACATATCATGCAAACTGAAATGGTCTCTTCACCAATAATTTAACAGCAATTTCTTATCATTTGCCCAATTCCTCAATGGCCTCTATACATGTAATGTTGAGCTAATCAGCAATAATATACACCGAAATTTTCAGAATAAGCCAGCTGAGATGATCATATCAAGGATTTGACGCCAATGACTCTTTTCCTTACATATAGCATTAAGTGATTAACCCAAGGTTTCCAAAACTTCATGCTGGAATAACTCTCTTAGTAGAATTGCAACACAACCACCGAACTTAATGCATCCTCATCCCCTCAAAAAGAATTCCTCACCTCATTTCATTCCATCTACTATATATCTAATCACAAAATTCAAGATGCAGAGCTTTAAACTGTTAACTTCCATTTAGAAACCAGCAACCTGGTTCAGTTTCCTAAATCGCATAGTTCTAATCTATAAGCCTAGCCAAAGTGCTACTAACCGAATGTCATGATCCAAAGCACTGGACGGTTCCATTCGGGAAGAACTTGTTTGAAGCAACAACTCAAGATACTTACAGAAGCAGTCATGGATGAACTAGGCATCTTTCTATTTATTGTTACCATCGATTTTCTAACAAGCTGGTGTTTTTACCAACATGAGCTCATCTCTGTATGTTCCTAACACTTTTCTCTTAAATCAAACCAGGTCTTACAAGTTAGAACCCTCGATTTTTTTTAACTCTTCCAATTGTTCCTGAACTTAAAACTGATCCAACCTATGAGAGCCTGATCTAATTATATCAACACAAAATTTAAGGAAGAAAACGAACTCTTCGCGTACTCTGGGCAGCTGTCGAGCAGGATCTCGACGGAGTCGTCCAGCGGCTTGCCCCGCTTCCTCTCCTCCTCCTCCTCCATCTCCTTCAGCCACAGGATGGCATGCACGCGCTGCCGCATGACGCGGAAGTCCTTGGCGAGCCGCTCCACGGTGTACGTCTCGGGGTCCTCCTTGTGCAGCCGGTACATCTCCTGCTTCTCCGAGTCTTTGAGGTACGCGCCACGGGACCCCGGCTCACGCACCTGCTTTAGCAGCTCGTAGGTCTCCCGCATCCGGCTGTTCCACGAGTCCACGAACGCCTTCGACTCGCTGTTGTCGCGCTCCACGGCGCGGAGGATCTCCTCCTCCTCGTCCATGGCGCGCACGGCCGCCATCTCCGGGGAGACGGGTGAGGACGGGGAGGGGGCAGGACGCCCAACGGCAGTGGCGGACCCATCGAAGTGGTCCTTTGTGATGCCAGTGGACCAGGAGGAGCCCCATTCGTCCCCGCCTCCGGGGAAGGTAGAGAGGGGGCGGAGGAGGGAGGAGATCCTAGAAGCGGCCGCGGCCGGGGCCGGCGGCGGCGCCGGGAGGCGGCAGTGGAGGAGGGTTTTGCGGAGGGCGAACATTTTTTGCGGCTCCGTTCTTGTGGTTGGGCTGTTGCACTTGCACGGTTTCAATGGAGGTGGGTGGCGCCGGTGCAGGCCTGGTCTGAGCTTGTCAGGCCCATTCTTTTTGGCCCACAAAAAAATTGTATTGCTTCTTGGAATGCTTAAAAATGCCTTTTTTGTAATTGTTCATTTTTTTTACTTTTCATTGGCTTTTATTTTTTTAGTTTTACCATAATTATTATTTATTAGACTAATAAATTATAATTTATAACTCAAAAGAATTGCCCATCATGCAGTGCGCTTGTATGTCGTTGAGGACAGGGCCGTGCCGTGAAATTTAGAGGCTCTGTACAAAGCTCCAAATGAGGCCTAAACCAAAGTATCAAACAACATCAGCTGCGTCACACCAACACCGTACTCACATCTCAAATATTTGCCAACCAAATTAATATATTCAGGGACTATTTGACCTTGGGAGCACCAGATGTAGTGCAAAACTAGGAATTCAGGAAATCAAATCTATTAGAACAGCACGCAACAATAAAAAAACTAAAATTACAAACCATTATCTAGCCTTCTCAAAACAACAAGAAACTACAGAAACAAGATCCCAGCAGTATCAGCTATGTCACATCATGTTCACATCTCATATATTTGTAAACCAAATCACGATATCCAGAACTATTTCACCTTGGGATTTGGTTAATAATTATAGTGAGCAATGAATGATTAAGACAATGAGAACATACTACGTGTGCAGTGGTCGTTGTAAGGCAAATCGAGTATGACCACCAACGAATTGTCGCCCAACTTCAGCAGACCATTGTGCTTCGTTCTTATTACCACCGCCAACCTCGTGAGAATAGAATCCTCAACGTTGCCTCTCCAATCTATCTACGATGTTAAATATACCAACGGATTAGCACATTGCCAAGACTTATGCCTGCGGGAAAAGTTGGGATTCCCGCACCGTAATTTCGGGATGAACAAAATAGAGTTGTGCGATATTTCCGAGAAAAGAACAATAAACGGCCACCAATTCTTGGCGCAAACAGAAAACCCACATGAACAACACTTGGAAAAATTAGAGGAATCTACGGCAAACAAATCAACAAACCACCAAAGCTAGGCACTAGGCGGCGGAGGATTCAAAGACCTAAACTTCAAATTTTCGCTTCTACGTCGAGATCACTTGGAACCCATGACTAATGAAGTGTAAATCCAGTAACCCACACTAGCAACCGCGAAAGAACGCAACGACAAAAACAAGCGGCGGAGGAGGCGGCGGGAGGAGAGAGGCGGCGGGGGGCGGCGGGCGGAGGAGGAGGAGGCGGGGGAGGGGCGAGGAGGGGCGCAGCGGGAGAGGAGAGGCGGCGGGGGGGCGAGGAGGCGCGCGCGGCACGAGGAGGCGGCGGCGGCGAGGAGGAGGAGGAGGGGCGGCGGGAGGAGGCGAGGCGGCGCGGGAGAGGAGGCGGCGGGAGGGGTGAGGAGGGCGGCGGGGCGCGCGAGGGGCGAGGGGGCGAGGAGGCCGGGAGGCGGCGGCGGGAAGAGAGGCGGTGGGAGGGGGCGAGGAGGCGGCACGGGGAGAGGAGGGGCGGCGGAGAGGCGGGAGGCGGCGGTGGGGCCCGAGGACGGGTGGCGGCGGGCCCGAGGAGGGGCGACGGGGGGCGACGAGGAGGGAGTCGAGCCGTCGAGGGCATGGTGTGGTCCCGAGGATGGGACGGTGGTGGGGGAACGGGGTTACGGGGGCATGTAGATTTACCCCTGTTTGAGGCTTTTTTCTGCTGGGCTGATTTTTTGAGGCCCTAAAAATTAGGGGGCCCTGTGCGGTCGCACGGGCCGCACGCCCATGAGCCCGGCCCTGGTTGAGGAATAATATCAGAGTTTATCGTTTCAAAAAAATGCCAGAGCTTACAAGTCGTCTCATGTAATTCCAGTTGTTTAGCTAATGCTAATGTCACATCGTACGATTTATCATCGGAGTTCCTTTCTTAGTATTCTTTTGGGGTTGTTTTGTTTTGCTTTAGAAATAGTTGTTTCGTTGCAATGTCAACGTCACTGCTGCTGTTGACGAGATGCAATGTTTTACAAGAAACATGCTAGACAGCAATACATTCACAAGCAACAAGTACAAGGGGTGTTCGGAATATAGAAGACTTATGATTTCTGACTAAAATTTTATTGTAGTTAATTGATTTTTTACTGTAGCTGAGTTGACTTATTAAGTATAATTAAATTTAAAAAAATGTAAAAATAAAAGCGACATGTTAGCGAATCATGAATAATGCAAAAGAATATGGCAAAAAACGAAACACAAAAATACCAAAAAAAACACAAAAGGACAAAAATGTGAACAGTGAACCAAACACGAAACAGTGAAAATCGTGGACTGTTGTGAGCGGGGCCTAAGAGGATGTTTGGAATACAGAAATTCAAAAGAAATAGTGCAACACATAAAAAGAATAATACAAAATTCCGTGGAGATTATATTCTAGGATAATAATTCGGTCAAGTTGCTAGAATGCTGGCTGAATCCTACCAGGCCAAATGTTGCTGGTTGAAATGAACAGCAAAAGAATCTCAACAGAAAAATCATGTTGAGGAAAGAAGTGTCATTTCATATTAGTTTTTATGATTTTTAGCTATAACTGATAAATAGTAGTAGCAGATAAATAGTAGTGGTTAATAGAAACGACTAATTAATAGTAGTGCATTATATAAGAAAATTAATGTAACAAAAGATACTATAAGGGCATCCACAATGTATGAAAAAGGGGGTCATAAGTCACCTTAAGGTCGACCTTATACATTACAGGGTCGGCCTTAAGCAGGTCGTAAGCAAAAAAGGCTTAAGACCAGTCCTCAAACTAAAAACCTGGCCATAAGCATTAAAATACAATTTTTCTTGTGAATTTTGTCCTTCTCTCTCCTGAGTGGGACCATTCGTTACAGCCCAGTGGTGGTTTTAAACATAACAGAGTTGATCTTAACAATTAGGTGGGGTCCACCTTAAGACCTATTGTGACCTTATACACTGCTGATGCCCTAATATTCATTCAACATACGACTTATGGAACTACGATATAATAAAATATAACTTGTGTTTGTCATATGTAAATATATAAAGTAGGAAAATCAATATCAATAGACCCGGAAAAGTCTATGGACAGTGACAAAAAAAAAAGTATTCTCGCCTTTCTATCCTTTCCGCTCCAATCCACCAATAACATCACGCTCCGCCGCTTCGCACCCCTATTTCCAAGGTTCCACTCCCTCCGAGATGAAAACGGCTTCCCTGTGCCTTATTTTTGCCTTTTCCCCTAGACTTTTTTGATCCGTCTCCTCTCCACCAATCTTTCGTTGGTGTTTGCTTGCCTTCTCCCCTTTTCTTTTGGGTATCTATTCATCGATTTCATACCGTTTCCCCGATCAAGATGAGAGATTTTGATACACTTCGGCAGTTTGGGCATTTCGCATCTCTCTCAAATTTACTTTCTTGATTTCGTCCGACTCCGTTATCAAATATTGATGTTGCTTCTCCTGTGTGCATACTGACCACTTATGCAGGAAGTTGTTGTCCTAATTGGAATCTTGTGAGGTTTTGCTATTCAGTGGTGAGAGTTATACACATGGTCATGCTCCTGGCCATCATGGAAATTTGGTACTTACATGATCTTTTGATTATTCAATCACTAATCAGTAATCTAGGGGTTACGTGAATTCCTTTCATTTTTTTATTTTGCCACAAATAAGATCCTGCAAAATCAGTAAGCTTTTATGGAACAAGGTCACCCAGTTCTTGAGTTGTTGAAGTGCTTTTGGCACTTTTGTTCAACTTGCCCAGTTAACCATAGAAGGAGAATTTTCTTGGCACATTTTTGTGACTATGGACGATGAAGTAGACCTTCCAATTCCAAGCCACCTTCTGTTTTCGCATCCCGAGATCTCCCATGGCTTTGATGAATTCTTAAAAAATACATCCACATGTACTCACACTCACACTTGCAATCCACTGGGTCCATCGGTTGCTATGCATACCCACACGTGCCTCCACACCCACACCCAAGTCATAGCTTACGGTGAAAATAATGTGGAAGAAGAGCTGAGAAAGCCCCGGAAACCTCTGGGAAATAGAGAGGCTGTGCGCAAGTACCGGGAGAGGAAGAAAGCGCACACAACCTTCTTGGAGGAGGAGGTCAAGAAGCTCCGCGCCGCTAATCAGCAGCTCCTGAGGAGATTGCAGGGGCATGCAGCACTCGAGGCTGAGGTGGTGAGGTTAAGAGGCCTCTTGTTTGATGTCCGGCAAGATCGATGCAGAGATTGGTTCCTTCCGTTGCGAAAAGGCGATGTTGGTTACGTCATATGTACTGCGTGCACGCTATGCTTAAACACTAATACTGAGGTAGCAGTTCGGGAAGAGAGCTCGAAACCAACAGTTGTGGATTGAGGGATTGATGAAAGCGGCATTATTTCACAAGAACTTGATATTCCTGAAGCGGCGAATTCAATGGATGCTGTTGCAAGCTTTGTGAACTCTGCCTAATTGGCTGAATGACATCAAGTTCTTCGTACCCATTTTCTGATCCATGGTGGCTGGGTTGCTTGCTTTTGTGGGTATGTTTTTTCTTTCTTGTACCCTGCTTGAATAAAATGGTGGTTATGAGTGAAAGTGTGAAATTGAGCTACCCCATCAATATCTTGCTGATCATAAGTTTTGTTACTTTCTTCTGAAGTGTTCGGTTTGTGCTGTACTTGTATGATAGTATTGGAAGAAGCTAATACTCAATATGACAGAGCATGCTCGGTGTTCTTCAAAGTGCTGCAACTGTTGGAATGACCTAAACTTAGTTATTGATGTTAGTTCTTTCTCTTAGCAATACATCACAGTTAAAATTGTTGTTGTAGTCAGGTTGTAGAACTGGATGGTACATAGGCGCAGGGCGCTAATGATGCCTTCTTGAATTTTTTTCCCTAAATATTTAAGATTTTATTCTTACACAACTTCAAAGTTACAGAAAATAGAATTTTCATCCAAAACTCAAACCAAATAGCTCAAAAATACTAAACCTCGAACCAACCACTTTCCGACGGTCTAACTGGTGTAGAAACGGCGGTCTGATCGGTCCCAGGCAGTCTGACCAGTGCTTCAAGGGTGGTCTGAACGCTGCTATAGTAAAATCAAGCATCTGAATAGTATTTTTAGTCCGATTTTAAATACAAAAATCGATGAAACTTTTGATCCGTAAATTCAAATGACATAAAATTTTGTAGAGATTTCTCTAAACTATCAAAAACCTATTCCAATAACCGATCATAAAAATTGTAGACAAAATTAAGATTTTTTTCAATTTGAAGGGAATATACATCAAAACCGAGCTAAAATCAAAATTGGTAAATACAATTTGCTCATGGATGAACGATGATCAAGATGGATCTAAATATATTTCCATATGTTCTAGTAAGCAAGAACATGAAAGAAATCACGTCAAAAACCTTCGGATCAAGAAATCATACTTTGAGGCCAAATCAATAAAACGAGGCTTTATTGATAAATTTGCTATCAAATTGTCTAGATGGATAAAGATAGATTCTTATAGATTATCTTCATCTCTTACATATCATTGGCACATCAAAATCAAGAAAAGTGAAGATGAGATATCAAAACCAATCAAATCAATCAAAACATGACGGATCCATGGAGTTGATCAAAGATTGATGTATTGCTTGCTCGAGGAGATAAGTTTTATAGTTACTCCACCTTGAAGGACAGAGAGTATACAACACACTCAACTATTAAACTCTAACCTTAGACATAAGAGCACAAGAGAGATAGATTGGATGGTTAATAAAACTCTTCGTCTTAATCCCTTTATATAGGATGGCTAACCAGCCACACCTAGCTCTCAGTGGATACTAGCCACTTAGCACAATGGGGGAAACCCGATAACTCCCCCCACACAGGTTTTACTCACATAGGGGAAATCCAATAACCTCACACACACGGGTTTTACTCACATGTTCACTTATGCATGTTTTTCAAAATACATAAGTCTGAATACGCTAAGTTATTTACCTTTATTAATCTTGATCAAACCAGCTTCTTTTTGGCATAAATCGCTCTCCAAACGCCACTCATACATCGCGGTTTTGATCTAAGGCAAATTATGATATTTTGGTCAAACTATCAAAATACCCTTTCTTTACCAGTTATTCATCTTTCATTGCAAGCAATCACCATGCCTATCATATGTAGGTTCACCATTGGCTTGCCATACGTCGGTAAGTCTCTCCCGCTCTAATTCCACTAGACCACGCCTCACTTGGACCGACCAAACCACATGGTGCAAACCCACCATTAGAACTCGTCTTCAACATTTCCCACCTTTCTTGTGTCACGCTTGAGCTCATCATCTCACCTAGTATTCTCGATCGTTCTAGGCCTCAGCTCCTCCCTGAGCGTAGCCCTGATTCTTGCCGTCGATTATGATGACTCTAAGCGTCCTTATACATTCAAAGATAAAGAAATTATTTCTAGACACAAGTTCTTCACAACTTGACTCATGTTAGCCGAAATATGCATCATGCAATCTTAATGCAATTACCTAGATCACCCCAACTCAATCTATAACTCAAAACGTAAAATTCTCAATTTCTACCTAAAACAGAAAGTAGTGTAGATAATATGTTATTTTTGTAAAATCAAATGACCACTCTGCAAAATTTGCACTGGTTCATCACAACATTATCCTGGACCTTCTCACATGGTCCTTTAATCCCCCTTGATGAACCCACTAGCAATACTCAAAAATACAAATAGGAGGTGGCTTTAGAAAAGAAGAAGAATCTTGCAAAGAGGGGCTCAAAATGATCACAAGAGGAATGCAATGACTAAAAATGACCATATGTGAAAGAAATGGAGTGAAACTACTGAAAATGACAAGTTTTGCACAAAAAGCCTCAAATCCACCAAAAAAGTGGAGAAATGTCACTCTAGATCCATATGAAAGAAAAATTATTCTGTTTAACATTAGTCATGGTAAGAACAGATCAAATGATCAAGAAAATCATAGCACAAATTTAAACCTCCAATTTAGCAAAAAATTACACAAAAACTCTAAATCATGCTCAAGATATGCATTTTTACTAATCTTTCTCTCCCTTTGACAATGGAGTCATTAAGATATATGAAAAAAATAGAGTATGAATGAAATAAAGTGGTTGTATTTTAATCAATTTTAGAATTTAGGAGCCATTAAAATTATCCAAAGTATTACACCAAACCATATTATGTGAAAGAGTTATCTAGACATAGCAAACCATATATAGCAAAGCTAAAACTAAATGTGCAATAATATGAAATTAAACAAAATTTTAACATGTCAAGTCGCTTAAGATCATAGTCTAGCTAAAAGTATTCAAGAATGAGCCAAGCTATATCGATATTGTAAATAGAACCAAGAAGCTACAATTGAGTTAAATTAGACTACTACAAGTTCAATGTTGAATCATTTTTGTTCAAGCACATGGTACGATTTGTATTTGAACAAATTTAGTATATTTGGCATTTTCTGAAATTTATTTTTTAATTTTTTTTATTTTTTTAGTCATATGTTAGATCTCAAGCTTTATGCGACTATCCTAAGCAAGAAACTTAAGGAAGTGGTTTTAGTCATCCAAAACTCCTCTGAGTTCATGCCTAGTGTAATGATAAGTCATCTCATGAGAAAGGATTAGTAAGATCAATTTTTTCGCATAAAAGAGATCATCTTGCATTTTTTGATTTAGTTCAAAAATAAAGAGCTAATACTAACTCATGCTTCAATAGAGAACTACCAGAACTTAATCAAAAGCTCAACAAAGAACAAAGCATGTTTCAAAAACTCAACTTAGCCTATTTAATATGGCATGAATCGTATAAGGATCATTAGAGCAAGACTAGTCATAAGATCTAACAAGACTTGATTTAGTTCAAGTGTTCACATTTAATAAAAGCTAACATGGCAAAGGCTAATCTTCATATGGAGAGGCACGCTAAATCTAGCAAAGTAACACAATGCATGGTAAGATGTAAAGCGATATATCATGTCACACAAGGATAATAGTCAAAACTCCATATATTTATATTATAATGCATATTGCTGAATTTAAAATACAATATGGATGCAAAAGAGTCAAACTCGCCCTCAAAATAGACCAAAAGGACTAATAACCCCGACTCTCCCCGCAAAGAAGTAAAACAAGAATAATCAAGAGTCTTAATGAAAATATCCGCAACCTGCTGCTCGGACTTTATAAAGTGAAGCACAACATCACTATTCTCTATATAGTCTCTAAGGAAATGATATCTAACATCAATGTGCTTAGTCTTAGAGTGTCGCACTGAGTTTTTAGCAATGTTTATGGCGCTAGTGTTGTCATAAAAAAGAGAAACACTATCTAAGGCCAATTGATAGTTTCACAGAGTAGATAAGATCAAAGGAACCTGAGAATAGCTACTAGTAGCAGTTGCACGGGGGTGGCAATAAGGTTTCTGGGCAACGCATTTGCATAACCGCTCCTGCTTTACTTCATCTACGTCTTGCACTGTATCGAGTATACGCTGCTTACTATACTTCATCAAGCCCAACAGTAAGTCATTCATGCGTTCAATCGATTTTGATACTGTATTTTCTGAAGTACAATAAATAGTATGCTGTTAGTTATGTGTTTTGCATCACTAGTTTGTTGTATTTATCTCCTAATAAAAATTAGAATTAAAATTGTCTAAATTTATAACATCAACAATCTTCTTGTTTTTTTAAAAAAAGCGGTTGGCATATTATGATATCAAAAAAGACCCATGAAACTCCACGGTGGAGTCTATATGCGTCACGGAGACTTTCTCAAAGTTTGGCACCTTATTAATAATGACTTTTTTTAATATACCTAAAGGTAATCGTGAAACTTGAACGTCATGATATGGAAAAAATGCCTCACTTGAAACACCTTAATTACTGCCCTTCGGCTTAACCGTAGGCTGTAGCGCCGTCAGCAACAATTTTTTTTAAAAAAAAAACTTCGTGGAAAATAATTGAGAACAGAAGAAACAAAAAAAGATGGTGAAGGGTTGGATTTTACGGCGATGCTCAATTCTTAGTTCAAAATGCAATAATAAAAAGCGATAGTAAAAGGATTGTAGGTCTTTTTTTTACCACGACTCATTCGTTTAATAGATAATAATTATTAAAAAAAGTTAAAGTTAAAAACGAATTGAAAAGCCGAACGGAATGATCCAAACATTATGGCTACTTCATGCTAAACAAGAAGCTCAAACCAAAGCTAAGGTTGACTTCCTCTGCACTTTCTTGCTTATCAAAAATTGCCAATTCCTCGATCTGAAGTCTCGTACCCATAAACACCTTGCCCATGTTAACGATGTACTACAGAAAGTGGATCAGGCCTGCCAGGAGCACGCGGCTCTTCGTTGGATCCAGGCCCGGCCTCGGCTCTCCGCGCAGCAAACGCATGACACCGGCGTCCAGTTTACGTACAGATCAGCCGCGGGAGGAGCCAGCCCGTACCGGCACGCGTGGTGCCGCGGTGCGCCACGCCGCCTCGCATCCTCGCGCACGCCAGTCCACCGAACGCGGGCGGGGCCCAGTGCTCTACAGCGAACGGCGCACTGCCCGTCTGCCCGCTCGCTCGGCACCGGCGCATTTGCCGCAAACCTGCCGGGTTTATTTGATCGGCAGTGCAGCACTCGCTCCTGTCTCGGCGCCGGATCATTCCCCGTCACGCTCCTCGTCACTTTCCCACCTCCCCAACCGACCCACCCCCTCCACCCCACCTCACCTCGTCCCGGAGCAAGGTACCACCAAACCCCAGCGTTCTCGTTTCTTCGATATTCTTTATGCTGGCTCGTAATTGCGTAGGATTGCTGCAAGCGTCCGATCGACCGCCTTTTTTTGGTGTCCAATTGCGTGATTTGGGGTGTTGCGTGGCTGCTTGTGGGATCGGTGCGGAACTGCTGTATGGATGGTTTGCTAGATCCATACACGGCATTTGCCTCTCCTGTTTCCCCTCTTTTTCCTTTTTTGTTGAGAAATCTGTTCCCCTCTTATCAAGGGGAATCGAAGCAAGGCCTTCAAGAGCTGGTGGTTCGCAACTCTGATTTCTGACAAGAGTTCTGAGATTTTTAGTTCCCTTGCCCTTTCTTTTGCGCGAGAAGAACGCGTGGTTCCAAGGTAGGGTACCTCGCAAAGAAGTTTTCAAAATTGAAATTTGAGGAACACTGGTGTTTGTCACCACTT
This sequence comes from Melocanna baccifera, assembly GCA_036346265.1. NCBI lineage: Eukaryota > Viridiplantae > Streptophyta > Magnoliopsida > Poales > Poaceae > Melocanna > Melocanna baccifera. The sequence goes on from CM070676.1 coordinate 38,013,349, forward strand.
ACAACATGCTAAAATCTGGTGATAAAACTCTGAAAGAAATAGAGCACATCCTGTCCCACTTAGCATAGCAGCCACAGCAAAAATTGGTTGAGTCACCGTAGGATGGACAGTCGATTAACTATTCTGTTCATGTCTTGGGCTGTACCATCATAGCAAATTCGTAATGTGCATCCCGCGGGGAAAATGTCTGCACCCAAAATCTGTTCAATCATTGGATGATCAATAATTCCTTGGCTGAAGTAGTTGCTCCGACGAAAGAAGCATATTATAAGCAGAAGCAGTGCCAGGGGTCTGCTAGGACAACTGGGACGTGAGTCATGTTGTCAGTGATCATGTAAGTGGAACCTGGGTTCCTAAACATAGCACTGTCAGTTGACAGTCGGGATACCGCTCACTGGTGGGTGCTGAAGGTAACTTGGTTCAGCACCAGATTAATTAGTTGTCGCAAAGGATCTCAAGAACAAAGAACTCGACTGATAGTTGGCCAAAAACTCGCTAAAACCCGCTTTGGTTATTCAGAGAATACCATACAGTAACCTGTTCACAGGCGACCATGCAAAATTTGGCTGGTGTTAATAAACCATAATAAGTCCTAAATCCAAATAGTGAGTTTCCCATATAGAACCCTGGGGTCCATTCCCCAAACTGACCGGTTTCAGAAGCTAGCTCAGCCGTGTAAAAGCGGCAACAAGCCAAGAAGCACTACCTTCAGTTTTTCCAAACCTCGGTTGGGATAAGTTTTAGTGAAACATGTGAGATGTTCTCAACTGTTGATTCCGTCCTGTCTACCGAGGAAATGCAATATGTACAATAGCCTTGAAATGTTGAACCTTTTTTTCTCCTGTTGTTAAAGGTTATATCAAATCTGAAACCTTAATAAAATGTGGAGACTAGTAGGAATTTTGGAGTGTACGTGGCATACTGTAGAAATTTTGCCTATTTGGACTGCTCAAGTTATCTTTTCTATTTCATCTTAACCCGATGGGTTACATTTCTATCTGTGACAAGTTGACTAGGAGATTATCACTGCACTAGTACTGGTACCTTCTGACACAATTCTAATGGTCTCTTTCTGATATGGATTTATAATGAGTTTATTGTTTCAGGCATGCAATCGTAGCAACCCATAATAATGTATGACATTTACAGCAAATACAATAGTACGCATTGATTCAGCTTCATGAAATTCATGATCTGTATGAGCAGGCTTGCGGCTTGCCATTTGATGAGTTAAGAGTGTAATAGTAGCCGTGTACAGTTGCATTTACTTTTTGGAGCTATTCTGGTTACCTTTTATCACAGTACTTTTTAAAATACCATTTTTCCTTAGTACTTCATTTATAGAAACTTTCTGCTAACGTTGAGCGCTTAATTTGTCATAGATACAAGATGTCAAATAGAGCCACACATTGGTGTTATGCCTGCCGGCGGCGAATTCGTCTTCGTGGGCAAGATATAATCTGCCCCAACTGCAACGATGGCTTTATCCAGGAAATCAGTGAGATAGGAGGCATGTTGAACACTTATGGTATCTTTGAACCAGACTTTGATGAGCGCCGGGATAGAAGATTTGGAATGATGGAGGCTATGTCTGGCCTTATGCGACGACGGATGGCAGAAATGGGCAGAGATCGGGTGCTTGATATCCATGGTACACAAGGGGCGAGTACTGAACGAGGAAGGCTGCCTGCTGTTGGCCCTATGCTGATATTTGGCAGCAACACGCCTGCTCATACGAGCGAGGGGACTGGAGTAAATGTTGTCTTCAGGGGAGGCGCAAGAATTGGTGCCGATCGTCCAAATTTCAGTGGTTTCCTTGTCGGTCCCAGTCTTGAAGCTCTATTTGAGCAGCTACTTCTGCAGAATAACAGTCAAGGACCACCGCCTGCTCCGCAGTCAGCAATCGACTCCATGCCAGTGGTTGAGATAAACCGCAGGCATCTGAACGATGATCCACACTGTCCAGTTTGCACAGACAAATTTGAGGTTGGCTCAGAGGCGAGGGAGATGCCATGCAAGCACTTGTTCCATACTGACTGCATCATTCCCTGGCTGGTTCAGCATAATTCTTGCCCCGTTTGCCGCCATCCGCTGCCACCACAGCGGTCAGGCAACGGCACCAGCTCACCTTCAACCCACCCTAACGAAGCCGTTAACGATGCGGTCACTAGAGCCGAGCTTGGGCCCGTCGCGAGAGACAACGACGACGGAAGCCAAGAAAGGCGCAGCTCTTTCTCGTTTCTCTGGCCATTTGGCTCGTCGAGTTCCAATACCAGTTCTTACTACCAGTATGAAGGAAGTGTGGATGAGCCTGCAGTTTATGACGACCCCAGCAACCAGATAACCTATTCTGAGTGGTACTATGATCACTGAACTCCTGCCCCATATATGCTGTCACTACAACAATTCTTGCTTTCAACCTGCAGCTATTTATCGATGCCATGTGGAGTTCTTGCCGGAGAAAACCGGAGGCTTCTTGCCTGTGTATCGTTCGCCTTGTGTTGCATGTGGAGTTCTAGCCCGGATGCTGGAGCTGTGCATAACTGTATATCGACTATTGAGCGATGAACTGTTCTGTACTGCCGGGATGTTCCTGTTCGTTGTATACTACTACATATAACATATGAATGTGTGATATGCTTGATCGTTCCTATGGACAGTTCCTGGCGAGCAGAATCCAGTCAGAAAAGGCATGTCAGGAGGACCTAGTGTAGCTCGGTTCGTGCGACCACCAGGTGAGCAGTCCACCCACCCGGGTTTAGGTAGCGTTCAGAATAACGATGGTTTTTAGATTTTAGTTGAAATTTTACTGTAGTTAACATATTTTTTACTGTAGTTAAGTTGGCTTATTGTGTATAATTAAATTTAAAAAATATAAAAATAAAAACGGCATGCTAATCTAGAACAAACAATGCAAAGGAATACGGGAAAAAAACAAAACACAAAAAATCGAAAAAAAAGCAAAACGATAAAAAATGAATAGTAAAAAAAAGTCGGCTGAACGCCCATCGCCACCATTCACAGCCGATGTAAGTAGGGCCTAAGTCCGTGGGTGCCTTAGGCCGCGCTCAGCGTCAGCTTCTGCTGGCCTTGGGCGTTCAGCTGTTGCTTTTTTTTCTTTATTCATAATTTTGTTTTTTCTTCTTTTTTTGATTTTTTAGTTTTCTTTTTTTCCGTATTCTTTTGTATTGTTTGTGATTGCTAATATATTTTTTATTTTTTAAATTCAATTATGCTAAATAAATTAACTCAGTTATAGTAAAAAATTAGCCAGCTACAGTAAAAAAGACATAAGCATCACTATTTTGAACGCTACCTTATTTCGGAGTACTGTTTTATGGAAATAGTGTTATCTGAGTACACGCGTATTTCAGTGGTCAAAGCACGTATCCGCGCTCCGTGAGACTCTAAAAGTCTTCGTTTCATCTCAAGTATATGTATTAGACGTATTCACGTGGGTGTGAATGTATAGGTGTCGTGTGTGTATGTACATGGGTGTGTTTTTATTGTACTGGTTTCTTTATCTCGCATAAAAAACCATGCCAGTTCTTTAAGAAGAGTCCAATGCTGTAAAAAAAAAAATACGATGCAGAGTCCGGATGCTGGTCCGTGAGTTTCACATCTTACACGAGGAGGAAGGCAGAACATCTCGGCATCCCATTTTGTCCTTGTTCCAGCGAGCTTATGCTAAGGATTCGTTGTTGTTGCTGATATCTTTTAATTATGGCTGATAAATGTAATATCTAATAAATAGTAGTGACTAATAAAAGTGTTTTTTAGCTATGATTGATAAATAATAATGACCGAGTATATTATATAAGAAATAGAGTAAACGATGGTATAATAAAATGCACTATAATATTTAAATCACTATATAATTTATAGAATTATGATATAATAAAATATAAAGTATATTATAATATGTAAAAATAAAAAATAGTGATTAATAAATAATAGTAACAGATAAGAATCTATTTATAAGTGTTAGAGCAATCATAAAGTTAGCTTTTAGGGGGCGTTCGTTTTAACGATGGCTTCTGGTTTTTGGTTGAAATTTTACTGTAGTTGGCTTTTTTTTACTGTAGCTGATTTGGTTTTTTGGGCATAATTAAATTTAAAAAAAATGTAAAAATAGAAAAAATATGTTAGCCCATCACGAACAATGCAAAAGAACACGGGAAAAAAAAGAAAAATCCAAAAAATCTAAAAAAATTCAAAAAAAATGAATTACTGAATAATAAAAAAACTGAAATGAACGGGGTCTAAAAAAAAAAAGTAGAATCCCTAATGCCGATACAAACATGTCCGATTGGGCTGCCTATGACCTCAGCGGTTTGCTCCAAATTCCAAACACACGTCGCGGACGAGGACGACCTCCTGACCGGTGGAGAAGCGGCCGCTCAAACCCGTCATCTCCAAGCGCCCACCCCACCGGACCAGAGTGGCCGCTATTTCCTCCCTCCCCTTTCCCCGTCTCTCCGCTCCGACTCCAGGCATCGGCATCGGCAGCCATGGCTTGCTCCACCCACCTCCTGTCGCAGAGCCTCTATCCATCCCACCGCTCCAATCCAGACGCGCCCAGGCACCTCCGGTTCCAGGTCCGACCCGCGGCGGCTTTTCCCGTTGTGAGGTCCAGCTCCAGCTCCCGGAGCTGCCGGGCTCTCGGCCTAAGAGTCGCTGCGTCGGCCGAGCAAGGGAGGAGGCAAGTGGAGGTAATTGCCTTGCCTACCTCTATTACCTGCTGGAATTGGGAAACCGGTAACGGAATTAGTGAATTGCGCTCTCCTTTGTTGTTGTTTCTACTTTCTCCGGGCGCTATTTATGAGTTCTGACCCCGATCATTTAGCCACTTAAGCGATTTTCGTTGGGTTTAGTTATGCTTCAGCTTATCCGAAGATGCTATAGCACAAGTTTAATAATGTGAACAATAGCCATGGACATGTTGTAGTATATTCATGAAGTACTACTTAAAATATCATCGTAATTGCATGGTAGCAACTGAACTGACAGTGTAATGATTTATTATTTCGCTTCAAAAGCTACATTTGTGATCCTTTTGACTTACTATAGTGCTAGAATAGCTACGTAAACTACTTTGCTTTTTTTAATCAAATTACGAAAATTCTATTTTTGTTTAGGCATTTTTAAGAAAATATATTGCAATTCTTCTTTTTCCTACGCAATTTCTATTATAGTGACCTCAAAACCAATTTCTATTATAATATATAACTCTGTATTTTTAGGTCGAGTATGATCCTGAAGCAAAGTTTAACAAGCTAGCCGACCAAGTTGACAAGTATGCCGGGATTACACGGCTCAACCTATTCTCACCTTGCAAAGTATGTAATCATTTATGTTTGCGATAAATAAGGAAAAAGTTGATTTTTCATTGATTTTGTTGCGCTTTGAGCTCAGACTTATATATCTGTTTACCATGTAGATTAATGTGTTCTTGAGGATAACCGGGAAGAGACCAGATGGGTTCCATGACCTGGCTTCTCTGTTTCATGTGAGTTATTTATTATGCTTGTTTTGGTGTTTTCTGCATGAACATTATGTACAAATGGTTTTTTTGTAATTTGCATGTCATTCATCTTTTTCATTGAGTAGTAGTATGCAGGGTTAATAAATCCAAGCAGAAGAACAGATGCAGTGTGTAGCAACCTATGTGATTTGACGCATCGAAAGAACAAACAATACAACACACAAAGTACTAGTAATTGACAACAAAACAGAGCACCATGGAAGGTTCACTAAGGCGCTAGGCGCTAGTCGGGCGGCAGATCGGTGCCTAATCGCCACCTAGGCGGGAGGCTGGCGCCTAGCACCTAGGCGCCACCTAGGCGGACTAGATGGCCGCCTTGGGGAACTGGCATGGAAAAATGTAGAGGATATTGTTGCTCTCTCAGTTGACGTCACCACACTGTCATATGGAGATTTGTTTAGGAAGTTGTCTCATTTTTGCAACCCATTCAACTCTCATGAAGCTTTCTGACCCTTCCTCTTTGCAAGATTGGTCACTCAAGAAAATGTAACCCTCCACCCTCTTTGTTTGTTGTTTGATGTTGTGGCTAAGACGAACTACTACAACATATATCTAACATGTATAGGTTCCCAATGGCAAACTAGAGTTGAAAACTTCCAATAGGCTTTTATACTGAAAGTTGAAACTAATCAACTCTTACTTTAGCAATGATACTTGCTTTGGACAACCAAGAAATTCCATCTATATGTATGCGATGTACTCATATGCTATACTGATCTACCAAAATAATTGCCAGCGCAGCAGGCTTTAACTTCAAATGAGGAAGGAGTGTTTTTTATATTATCTATCAGGTCATTAATTAGAGTTATTAGTAAACAACTGGCTCTATAGTATACATTATTCAATCTGCAAATTAAATTATCTGATCTGATGTTAGCCTTATGTTATAGTTTCTCCTTTTTCTTCTTATGGTGTGGTTCTGGACCTATGGTACATTTTTGCTTGTTAGAATCATTTCTGTATCACTTTTGTTAACTCTATATATGAACTTTCAGGTGATAAGTTTGGGTGATACTATCAAATTCTCATTGTCACCAAGTAAGAGCAAAGATCGCTTGTCAACCAATGTTGCAGGTGTCCCAGTTGATGAAAGTAATTTGGTATGTTGGCTATAGATATTTTTGACATCTTACTAACAAATGCTCTGTAAACATTTACAGCTCGCCTAACTTTACTTTTCCATTTCATGAATCTGCAGATCATCAAGGCACTCAATCTTTACCGCAAGAAAACTGGAACTGACAAATTTTTTTGGGTAATGTCAACTGTACATGTTTTGACATTTAAGCGATTAAAGTTTGTTTCTTTCTATTATCTAATTGGTATGTTGGGTTTTATTTTTTTTACTGTTGTCTTCATTGAAATGTAGATACATCTTGATAAGAAGGTCCCAACTGGTGCTGGTCTTGGTGGAGGAAGCAGTAATGCTGCAACTGCACTGTGGGCTGCTAACCAGTTTAGTGGTTGCATTGCTTCAGAAAAGGATCTCCAAGAGTGGTCTGGTGAGATTGGATCAGATATCCCCTTCTTCTTCTCACGAGGAGCAGCATATTGTACTGGTAGAGGAGAGGTATGTCATGCATTGCATCTTATTAGCTCCCTAACATTTTCTTTCTTAAATCTTGATAATACGAGTCGGGCCTTCCAATTCTAGTCTCTCCATTCCAGTGAATAGTTCCTACTCCATTAAGGCATGGATCGCCTTCCCAAACCTTTGCTCAAGTTGCTGCGAATTGAGTGAGGCTTTTCTGTGATATTGGCTTGTCAACTCTGTCTCATAATCCTGGTAGTACAGTTTGGGTCTTCCAAAGTACTGCAGTACTAGTGAATGTTCTTAGTATTGCAGCACTAGTGAATGTTCTTACTTTTAGTTTGTTTCATGTTTTTTTGTCTGTAAACTCCATGTTAGAAAATATATAATGTAGAAGTAAAACCAGGCCACACCAATGTTGATTTGCATATATCCTTCATTCAAAATTTTAAGGCCAGGCAGAGCTTTTCAAATCTGTTGACCATTGAATGATACAAGTACATCTTAATATTTTAGACCAGAAAGAGTGAAGTATTTCACCTGAAGTCAGTATGAAATTATTAGCGGTTGCTTACGTGGTAGATTTAGCTGATCATGCCATATTGACTTTTGTAGAGAGGTTGTTTTCAGCTTGCAAAACTCTGTTAAGTTATAAACTAGGCATTGACATGGAGATGTATATCCATGATCAATGTTTACCTTGATGCTGAAGTGGCTGATCATAATCTACAACTTAAATGTATGTAGATTGTCAAAGATATTCCAAACCCGTTGCCAATAAATCTGCCAATGGTTCTAATAAAGCCACCTGAAGCATGCTCAACTGCTGAAGTTTACAAGGTAATCAAGCACTTAACTTTCTTAATTTGAAGTGCATGCTTTTCCTAACAAGCTTTGTAACCTGCAGCGACTCCGGTTAGACCAGACCAGTCAAGTTGATGCCTTGACTTTGCTCAAGGAAATCACACAAAATGGGATATCACAAGATGGCTGTGTAAATGATCTAGGTATGCAGTGTGATTGTAATATTTTGCTATATTCTAATCCTGTATCATATCTTCAGTTATTTTATTTGTTTCAGTATGTTGTGCTTAATAACATGTAGTAAAAATGGTTCCTGTTGCTCCATTTTTTTTCCTTTCCAGAGCCTCCAGCTTTTGAGGTATTGCCATCACTAAAGAAGTTGAAGAAACGAATTATTGCAGCTAACCGCAGAGATTATAGTGCTGTTTTTATGTCAGGAAGGTAAGGAGGGCACATTCTCTGTCAAACTGTTTGAAGAATCTGTTTATTCAAAAGTAGTCATATTCCCAAACATAGTGTTAAATTTAATTCTCATCGTACTATCCTTTGCCTGAGGCCTGCGCTGATTAGGAAAGTGTCTTTGGGAGAGTTCTAGTTGTGAAATTTTAGTTGTGTATGGGAACTGCCAACACACTGTTATTAGTCATCCTGTCAATTTTAGTAGCATAAATCATATTTAAGGTGTGAGATTCTATGCTGCATATATCAATCAGGGAGAACAGGTTCCTCTATCCAACACTCAGTATGTGCGTTTGGAACCGTGTTTTCCAGCAACATTGTTTAATTGACACCTAATTGTATATGTTTCATGCAGTGGAAGCACAATTGTTGGAATTGGTTCCCCAGATCCGCCTGCTTTTGTGTATGACGATGATGACTACAAGGATGTTTTTGTGTCAGGTATGTTGACTGTTGTATTTCACAACATTTATGTTTCTCATTTATACACAGCGAAAGGGCATAGCTGAATTACTGTTCAGACGACAAAACTGGAAGAATTTTAATAATCTGGAACCTACATCGCAGTCATTTGATTAGTGCTCCATGTCTTTTGGTGCAGAGGCTTGCTTCCTCACTCGCAATGAGAATGAGTGGTACAGGGAACCAATCTCATCCAAAGCCACGTTTAGCAAAGAAGATTTACCGCCAGAGGTAGCATCAGTTACTGACTGACCGAGCGAGGTTCTGTGTTTGACCTCAGTTTTGCGGTTACACAAACACAGGTGTGCATTTACTCTGGTCATTGTTTGAAAATGGTAGGAAAAGAAGAATTACACAGTCAAAACTTTGTTCATAAGACAATCTGATATCATAAAGATGCCATGTTCAATATATAAAGGCACGCTTGATTCTTGTCAGCTAAAACAGTAGATGAAACCATCCTTGGAAGTATTTCAGAGGTATGTCTCGAGCACGCGGCCGTAACGAATTGCCGCTTTGCAAGGGCGGGATATACAACTTGGCAAGGATAGCCATTTGGCTGGTGGAAAAACATCAAATCACCATTTGGTGGGATAGGATCACAAGATACATCAGCTTGGCGAGGACTGCTAGTGCACTCTGCATGAGAGCAACATCAAATTATTCGATTTTACAAGAGCTATGGTGTGTGTAAGGAAAACCATGGCACCTGGTGAAATTTGTTCAGTAGTGTAGACCAGACAAAATGACCTCCATTCCCTAACAAATGTAACACCACATGATTACAGAACAACAGTAGTGCTACTGCTAATGCACAAACAGCATCGATGCCAAGAAAAATGAAACCAAGTTGCCCTGAAAGACAAAGCAAACTAGGAGTCTAGGACTACTGCAAGCAACTGGTATGGCTGGTCAAATGTCAGAAGCAAGTCTCGTTCATGTCTGCCCCTGACCGTCCGCCCCCACTAACTGCGTATTCCCATCTTTGCCCTCCCCTTCCCCACGAACCGACGCCGCCGCCTCCTGCTGCCGTGAATCCTCCCCGGCGGGCGGCGCAGGCTTCGGGTCGAGGGCGGCCGCGGGCGGGTTGAAGGACCCGAACTTGGGTGTCGTCTCCAGCGCCACGAAGCCGCCGCGCGCGTGCTGGAACGAGAAGGACGAGCCGTCACCGTGCCCGTCCACCTCCCCCTCCGCACCCACCGAAGCGGCGCAGGATACGCTGTCGAGCGCGGCGACGCACGCGCGCCGCCTCTTCGGCTGTTGCCGCTCCTCCCGGCCGACCTCCGGGACCACGCGCTTCTCGGGAACGGGCAGCGGAGGGGGCGCCGGCGCGGGGCTCTCGGCCCGGGCCTCCGCCGCCATTCGGGCTGGAGAGCAGAGAGCGCGGCGGGTGCTGGGGGAGAATTTGGCAGGCAGGCAGGGTGGGATGGGGAGGCGAATTTTCTATTCTATTTCCGGCCGAGGAGGATGCTGAGTCACTGTGCCGCGTGCTCACCCGCTTGCGTTGGTGGTGAATCCTGAATCGAATCGGTGACGGTAGACATGTCAGCGTCGTGGGACGGGACGACACCGCGCACGCAGGCGCACGCTGTCCCCTCTTGTCGTGCGGCAACTGGCACCGCCACGCTGCCATGCCATGCGAGCCAGAGCCCCTCTGCTGCAGCTTTGTTACAGGTTCGGTCGGATCTTTGGTCGAGTGCATACCTAGCTTTCCGCCATAGCGCTAACTAATTGTTGAACCGGAGTTTTTGGCATGTATGATATTGTTTGAATTCATAATTTTTAAAGTAGCAGTATATATATATATGAAAAATACTTTTTACATATGGGTGTAATTATACCTACCTCTAATATACTACCTACATAAACTTGAAATACTCCTTTATCACTTTAAGTATACTCATATACTATATGAGTAGTGTGAGCTAACTAATTGTTGAACCGGAGTTTTTGGCATGTATGGTATTATTTGAATTCATAATTGCTAAAGTAGCAGTATATATATGGTGTATTGACAGAAATAGTGTTTTTGGCACCTGCTGGCTGAGCGGCGACGCTGGTGAGCTGACGTGTGGGCCGCTGACACCCACCACCAGACGGCGGACACCTGTCGCCCCACCACTAAACGGCAGGTAATTAAGTCAGCTAATTAGCCGGATTAATTACCTACCTGATTTTTTATATTGTTTGTTTAAATTTTTAAATATAATAAATGAGCTTGAAAAACTACAAAAATTTTATGTGCAGCCTCTCGATATAACGTACTTGACTGTGTAACTTTTTTGACAATTTTATCCATTGCGGATGTTACTCAAAAATTCGTACGATTACCAGGTAATGTTCAAATTTTTAAATACAGCAAATGAGTTCAAAAAATACAAATTTTTATATACAGCTTCTCGAGACAACGTACTTAACTGTGTAATTTTTTTGCTAATTTTAACCACTATGAATATTGCTAAAAAATTGTACGATTAACAGGTGATTAGCAGGTGCAGCATAGGTGGGTCATTTCGTTTTCGTTGCTTTGTTTAATCTGCATTTTAGTTTTATTTGCTTTGTTTAATCCGCGTATGAGTTGGCCATAGACATTTGGCTCATACGGAAATTGAGCAGTCATGTAGGAAATAGACCACCGAAAGTGTCATTTACGTCGCATCTGTCTCTCCGCGTGTTGTTTGCTCCCACCATTATCGGCACGCTGCGCTTTGGTTCACGCTATAAATTGCGCGCTCTCCCGCAATTGCTTTCGTAGTTTCTCTTTCGCAAACTCTCGCAGTAACACTCAGAGTCTCTTTGCTTGCAATTGTCGCCTACGCTCTTCATCCGCTTTCTTGATAGCTAATTAAATATTATTTAGTGTTGTTGTTAACCATCATATTAATAGGTAATTTGTTGTCGTACAAATTGTCTTTGTTAAATGTGCAAGTAATTAGTTGCAGTTAATTAGATGTAATTAATTTAGTCCTAATGTCTAGCAAACTCTTGCAGTAACTTTCATAGTCTCTTTGTTTGCACTCATCGCCTGCTCTCTTTATCCGCTTTCTTCAAAGCCGATTAAATATTGTTTAGTATCGTTATTAGCCGTCATATTAACAGGTAAATTTTTGTCATATGAATTATTTTTGTTAAATGTGTACGTAATTAGTGCAATCATTTAGGTGTAATTAATTTAGTCCTAATTATTAGGCATAATTAATTAATTTCTTGTTAGCAAGTATATGTTGTTTAATTTTATATAAACATCTTCTACATGAAATACTCCTTTATCACTTTGGATAAATTCGTATACTAATTATAAGATACTTCAATGTGAACCACATGAAAAAATTACAAGGGAGTTCATAGTTTTTAACGTATTTTGTAAATACCTTCATATACGCACATAAAAAGGAGTATGTCCAAAACAAAACTACATACTACATATGAAAAATGGTTCATACCACCTAGATGATCTTAAATACTCGTATACTACACGTACATATCCTCCGTTACGTGAGATACTTCCTACGGTATGAGATACGACATAGAGTGTAATTACACCTAGGTGTAGAAAAGAGGCTTCATATATATATATATATACACACACACACACACACTTTTATGTTGACTGCATTAGACATTAAAATCGTAACTACTAAGTCTAGCAATTTATTAAACTATGATGCTAGAGAAAAGATTATATAAGAAACATAAATGGATGGCTACTATTATACGTGCGTGTCCTATTAGCATATCATGCGAATCTAGGCTAACTAGTTAAGTAGTACTAGTCCTAGTGAAAGTATCTAGGCCCCTTAAGTTTAGAGTTTTGGTAATTAATGACGAATTATGAACATGGGACTAATGTGTGTGCTAAGATTGTATAAATAAAGTCTTATATGTGCAAGGCAAAGAACAAGCTGCAAGGATTATTGACACCAAGAATTCAAATATGAGGTACATAAGTTTTTGAGTCTATTTTAATTTTTACCGGTTTTAGGAGTAAAGGTGGAAGGCCGGATATAGCTTAAATGCCGTACTATTAAGAGAGATTTGTGAAAATAGCTTGATAGCATGTTTTAGTGCACATTGGATCAATCTAGGATCATGCATGCATTTGAAAATCAACTCTAAAGTTAACTGTGCTCTTCAAGTAAAAACGGTAGTACCGCATCTTCAGCGAAACTACCGGCCTGCGGTAGTTCCGGCATGTACACAGTGGAACTACCGCAGTCCGGTAGTTTCAAATTTATAGCGGTACATTTTTTCCAGAGAGTACCTTTCTAGGGACTTAAACTCAAATACAATCGGTAGTTCCGATTCTACAACGACGGAACTACCGTAGAGCGGTAGTACCGCATGATTTACGGAACTACCGGTTGCCGATACCGCACTTATAACGGCGGTAGTACCGTGCCGAATTTCAAACGGCTAGTACTGACCGTCTGACATAGCTGTTACGGAGTGCTACAGTAACATGCGGTAGTTCCGATTTCCCTGATTTTTTAGCATTAATTTTCATCAACGGCTAGTTTTGGTTGGTGAGGGTATAAATACCCCCCACCTGCACTTGGGCTATTTGCTGATGTTCCATTGACTACATTTGAGCCCTAGAGCATTCACTCCACCCTTATTTCTCTCTTAAGCATTCATTTTGAGTTGGTGGAGCATTTTTGAGTACATTCATTTCTAGTTTGATCCAATTGCACTCAAGCGTCGTCAAGTGAATTCATTGGTCCATTCTCTTGGTGCTTGCCGGCACCTAGACGGCTGGAAGGTTGATTGCCGGTGACTTCTTCAAAGGAGATTGTGAAGAAACCCATGCCGAATTGTGAGTGGTTGGAGCTCACCATCTCCGGAGCAGAGAAAGAGCTACCAATAGTAATCGAGGTGTTTCGGCTTAATTCGTGGAGTCGGTTCGATTAGTTCGGGCTAACCTCAACGTGGATTAATGGAAACCGACAAGTTTTCGATACCACAGTAAAAACATCGAGTATCACATTGTGTTTGTTTCTTATCTATTATAGTAATTGGTTTAGCTCTCTATTGCTTATTGTAAATTGCTAAGAATTGCTTGTATTGTGTAGGATTGTTCTTCACTCAATTTATTGCTTAGTGATCATCTAGTCTTTAATTGCTCAATTTAGTTAAGAATTTTAAAACCTCCTATTCACCCCCCTCTAGTCGGTTATCCTTAATCCTACACCTAGGTCGTTTTAATTCTTAATTAATCACGCACAAATATGCTTTAGCCTATATGATGTGACCAAAGCATATATATATATATATATATATATATATATATATATATATATATATATATATATATATATATATATATATATATATATATATATGCATCCTAAGCCGCACTATTGCTCATTAATTTAAGCACTTAATTTCACATATAAAATAATGAAGTTAATAACTCAACATACCGTCGATTCTTTAGTGGGCTTTAAATTATGGCAACATACAAAAAAACAATCTCGAATGTGAAGGTAGGGTGCCAACATGCCATTATTTATTTTATCATAAATTTTAATTTGTAGTATTTTATAGTCATTATTTTATCGTAATTTTTATGTAGTATTGTACTGCCATGAAATAATTATTTATTTGTAGTAATGTACTGCCATGAAATAAATAACTATGTAATTATTTATTTGCAGTATTGTACTGCCATGAAATAAATATTTCTGTAATTATTTATTTAATCGTAAATTTCAATTTCTAGTCTTTTTGTCATTATTTCATCGTAATTTTTATATAGTATTGTACTGCCATGAAATAAATATTTATGTAATTGTTTATTTCATCGTAATTTTTAATTTATAGTATTGTACTACCATTACATATGCACATATATAATATGTAATACATATATGTATATACAATTTATTTCATTATAAATTTTAATTTATATTATTTTTTTATCATTATCAATCTTCACAGTAAAATTTTATCAATCCTATTATATTGGAAGCTATGGCTTTACTAAAGCTTCTCGAACAACACTACGATGAGAACCACTAGTGCTACTCATAGATGATGGGTGACGCAGCTGGCTCTCTGCCCTTCAAGCAACGAGGAGGGAATAAACATTGGGAGCTGGACGAGCGCTACGTCCTAATCCTATAGGCCATAGACTTGTTGCCCATTGCGAGGCTGGTCTCCATCGGACGGTAGTTCACCATTGACGGCAATCTGCTCGTGGCACTGGTAGACAGGTGGAGGTCTGAGACGCACACATTCCACTTTTGGTGGGGTGAGATGACGATCATTCTGCAGGACATCTCGCTCTTGACCGATCTCCCTCTCCGGTGTGACGCACTTGTTCCAACACATGCATCGGCAGACTAGAAGGAGTGGTTGGCGGACCTGTTCCGCCTGGCTATCTTGGAGGGTTCTCGTGGCGTCTCCCACACTTTGCTGAGGAATTTTAGTGTGTGCCTGTAGGATGCACCGCTCTAGGTCATCAAGATGTACCTCATCACGTACCTTATTTATCTCTTTGGTTGGATCATGTTTTCAGCCACACATGGCGATATTTGTAACATCAAGTTCATTCGCCTCGCCGAGTCTTTGGTTGACGGGGAGTTTGGGGCGATGCCTCGGTACAACTAGGGATCAGCCGTCCTTTGCGTCACATATCAGAGGTTGTGTGATGCTTGCCAGCGCGACACTGTTGATACACTCAACCTAATCATCTGCTATGTGCTCTTGCAACTATGGAGTTGGAAGCACTTCCCTGTCAGGCGTCCGACCATCGTGACGCCACTGCACCCATTCGATGAGTTCGTTGACCTGATAGACGGGCCCACTATGGACTTTCGGTGGACTGGTGCCCGTCTGCACTAGGCCAAGGGCAAACCGTCGAGGTGCTACTTGTTGTGACACAACGAGTTTGAGTCGTTGCACGACAGCGACATCATCTTGACATCGTCTGGGGTCTATAGACTGTAGACTTCGTGTAGCGTGTATCGATGAAGAAAATATATAAATTTACTACAGGTAAATATACATAAAATAAGTTGGATAATGATACAAAATATTCTCATGATCTTTCAAAATTTTCTACATATTTTCCATAATTTTTCTGTTAATTTTAGTGATTAAAAGCAATTTAAACAATTATGATTAATCAAAATAGTAAGTAAATATAGAAAAGTACAGAAAATAATAACAATAGTGCTAAGCATGCTTCAGATACGAAAAATAACTCAAATTTGAATTTTTGATGCCCTTTTATGCTATAATATATATTTTCAGTGAATTCTACAACTTTCGTGGACTTCTCTGCTAATTTTCAATTCTAAGAAAAATTTTTGTGTAATTTTCTAATTTTTTGATGTCCTATTTGCAAAAATTTGAGCGCCCTCCCCCCGTGCCCCCCAACCGATCGGACAGTCCATAGTTCTCTCTGGCCATTCGGACAGTCTGAATGTTTCCTCTCGCCGATTGGACGGTCCGCACTTTCCTCGGCTGTTCGGACAGTCCAAAGGTTTCCTCCCGCTGATCGGATGGTCCACGGCCGATCGGACAGTCCAAATTTTTCACGACCGTTCGAACTAGTCCGAACTTCTCGTGGCTAATCGGACGGTCCAAATTGCTCATGGCCATTCGGATTGGTCTAAAGTTCTCATGACTGATCAGACGGTTCACAGCCGATCGGACAGTCCAGATTTACTTTGGTCGATTCAACGAGGGATGGGTAGGGTTTCCCTACACACTGTTCATGCATGGGTTGGCAGTGTCTCTCACGCAGAGGCCGACCGTGCGGCGGTAGTGACTCACGCGCGGAGGTGGGCGGTGACGCCGATGCGGCCGGTAGCGGCGCAGCACGGTGGTGGCTCGGCCGTGCAGGGCCGACGCCATCGGGGCAAAGCCAGAATGGCCGAGCAGCGCGGCGGGGTCGGACGGCGGCGCTCGTGCGAGAATGGCGTTATGCGAGCCTAGGGGCGCGTTGGTCAAGAGCCGGTAGCGGCCCGTACGCAGGGGGGCGGCGGCACAGGAGCCGATGGTCGATGCGGCGACAGCCCTTGCGGGGGCGCGCGGCGCAAGAGCCGACGGTCGAGGCGGCGGCGGCCCGTGCGGGGGGCGCACGGGGCGGGAGTTGATGGCCGAATGACGGTGTAGGACTTCGGCGGCACTTCCAAGGCGGCGGCCCTTGCGGGGGCTAGCAGCGCGTTCAATCGCGTGCGGGCAGCTTGGCCGTGTGTAGGTGGTGCGACGTGGTGGCTTGCCGGCGGCGACACGTGGTGCGGCCATACAGAGCCAGCGCGCGCTGCGTGGCCGTGTGGAACCAGCTACATTCTCTTCTTTTTTTTCTTTTCAATCTACAGTGCAATTATCTATTCTTTATGCAAAATCTCCCGATTGGATTGGCCGGCGACTTCAAGTTTGCTCGTAGTAGATTAAAACAGATTTGCAACGTAAAAAATAATCTAGAAAGCAAAAATTTATGGAACTTTGAGCAATCTAGATATGCAAATATCGTGCTTCAATTATTATCTTTGATCCACCGAAGCAATTCATGCTGATAACATGTTGAGAAATTGTTGATGGCGAGTCCAGTTCGAGCGATTCCTCTCCTATACAAAATAGATGGATCAAATACAGAATATTGTAAAAAATAAATTGAACACAGAGATATGAGAGGAGAACTCTTTTCTTTATTGTTTTCTTTATTTTTTGTATTCTTTATAATAATTAAAATATCTTATTTATAGACTAAGTAAAAGATACATACGAATAAACCAAATTTACAGACCCGAGCTCAGATTTTCTAACAAATACCGATTTGAGTCTTGATCCTTCTGATGCCAGCGCCCAGTATGCTCGTTAGGGGAACGGCGGCACCGGTGGCTTTCTCATCAGGACCGTTTTGGGAACGGGACCTCATAACAAAAAAAAAACACATATTCCAAAAATTGAATATTCTTGGGATTTTGGTTTCTTTAAGCGCCTATAGGGAGCACCGTACCCTGAATCTTGGGACCATCCAAGAAAAGAAAACGAGACGCTACTGCAATTTGTTTCGGTGGACACTATAGAGTTAGACCATATACAATAATATGATATCAATTATTTATAAATTTTATTACATAAGACACAAGATGATATGAAAGTAAGGAAAAAATATAGATAATTGAGTCATCTTTTTAAAGCCATTTATAGATAATATAAAAAATATTATAAATAAACATAACCATAGTCCTGAACCTAGGCCCAATACGAGCCGACTAGCTGCACTTTTGCTAGACTCTTTCCAAGACCCACGCGAATTCTTGCTCACACAATTGGCTCGTGAAGGTGCAAATGGAGGCGCGTTTGCTTCTCTCTGCGTTGGAAGAAAATTTTACTTCGCCTCATGCACGTGCTAGTCCTTGGCTATATATATGCCACTCGGCTGCTGCATAGATCATTAAATCATTTCATTGATCCCTAGGTCTTATAGAACTCACACTTACCGGTGCCACTCTTCGCAGTTAAAGTTGCCGTCTCAGAATTCCCCTCCTTGAATTTCATATAACTGATTGTATTCTGAAGGCTTGTGTACCGTAGTTGCTTTAGGATCTCTTCGAAATGCACGAATGGAGAAACGCAGTAACAAGAAAAACCTAGAAATATGATAAATATGATAGAAATGTATGTTCAAATCAAATGATTGAAAAACGCAGGCAAATATATGAGATGAGGTGTTTGGCTCATTCCATAGGAATTTTAGAGGAATTCCAACATAAGGTTGAATCTCATGGAAAAATTCCTTTGTGTCTTGCATGCCGCTCTCTCCTTAAATTCCTGGGAAGCATCCAAACACTGCTTTTAAACTATTTCTCTGTTTTTTATTCTTGTAGGATTGCATCATCATCCTTAGGACCGGCAATGGCAACAAAAGGAGACAAATGATGCCTTCTTAATATCTTTCCCCAAGCATCCAGAAAATATTTCACTCCAAAGCTAAAGAGCTAAGAAGATCATATTTGATAGCCCAAATCTAAACAACACTGATCAGACCGCACCTCCGGTGTCAGTGTAACCGGATATTTTAGGGGTGGTCGGACCGTCAGTGCAATGTGACCGGTTTTTAATTGGTGGCTTGTTTTTTCAGAGACGTGTTCACTTGTGTGCGTGAGAGAAATGGGAGCAGTCCTATCGGCCAATGGGTGGCGGTCCAACCGAGGTTGGCTGAGTGGTCAGACCGGCATGGGTGCCACGGTCTGACCGTCTCCTTGTTACCGATGTTTGATCGGATCGACCGGCACAGTCCAAGCAATCGGTTAGTGGTGTTCAGACCAATTTTGTTTGAAATTTTCTGAGGGGTTTTTGGATATTTGTGGAAACTAGTTATGGATTGAGTTTTGGAGTTCTATGTTTTTGCATTCATGGTGTGTGAAGTATATTTGGACTAATCTGGTTCAAGTTGTGAAAAACTTGTGTCCGAAAATAATTTCTTAGTCTTTGATGTGCAGGGGAACTTGGAGGTACCCATGGTCAATAGCGTGGACCAAAACTAGGCTCGGGGATGAACTGCGGTACAGTCAAGGAAGTCGGATGGGATGGTTCAGCTCAAGCAAAGTATAAGGAAGATAAGGGATGTTGAAGAGAATTTTTGAGCAACGGTTATCGAATGGTGTGGTCAATGTAGGTGAGGCATGGTCGAGGGGAACCGATACGGAGAAACTTGCCAATTTGTGAGCTATTAGTGGATCTACACCTTGCAGGCGCGAGAATTGCTTGCAAAGGAGGAGCTGACCATAGACTAGGCTCGAGAAAAATGTGAGGTCCACAGTTGAAGCGAGGATGATTTGGCGAGGAAGTCAAAATATTGAAAACAGCGATGGGATCAAAACTGTGATGCTTAGAGGGCATTGGGAGAGCGATTTAGGTCAAAAATGATGAGGAGGCCAAGTGGATGAAAGTTTGCTTCTTAGCAGATTTATGCTTATACGCTTTGAGAAGCGTGCATAAGTCATGTGCAAGTGTAAAACTCAGTGTATGTGAGGTTAACGGGTTTCCTCGATTATGCTAATAGATAGTTTCCATTAGAGTTAGATATGAATTGGTTGCTCCATCTATATAAATGGTAGGGGTTAGAGGCACATGGTTAGATATGAGTTAGTTGCTCTATCTATATAAATAATAGGGGTTGGAGGCATGTGGCCAAGGAAACCAACCAACCATCTATTCTTTTAGGGTTTGAGAGAGGCTTTTTTGGAGGGAGAGTTTTGGGTGAGTACTCATGGGAGATAAAGCTCTGTCCTCCATATCGGGGTGGATATAAAATATATCCCTACAAGTTGCAATTGATTAATCATATTCATCCTACATGAATTGTTCTTATCTTAGTTGTTTTGCTCTTGTTGGTTTTTTTACCTCTTCTCTTCCTCTCTTGATCTTGCTACGTGTTCAGGATATATAAGTAATGGAGATGTGACCCATGTAGATCAAATTACATCCATATAGACACTGTGATTTGTAAGATTTTGAAGTTACCCAATTTTTACTTGATTTGGAGTCTTTCTCGAGGAATCTTGATCTGAGGGTCTTAGTTTTGAATCCTTTTGTTATCTTGCTTGCTGTGATATGTGGAAATTCATTTAGAGTCATCTTGACCATGTTCAACCTATGAGCAAGTTATATATATCAAGTTTTTAAGTTTTGCCCGGTTTTGGTACAACATTGCTTGTCTTGAGGAAATGTTAAAACTTTAGCAAAGATCTATGCGATTCTTGGATGGATTAGGTTCCTGAGATTTCCAGCAAGGTGTATGCAAAGTTTTATATCTTTTAGAGATGTATTTCAGAGATTACACTATTTTTTGTATTGGCTCAAGTTGATTTCCAGTTCTAGAATCAGGGGTGCAGTCAGACCGGCCTCAGGCTTGCGGTCCTACTAGAGTCCGGTCAGACCGACCATCACCGCTCGACCGGTCTAACCGCTTCCTCAGAGTGGTCGGACCGGCCCTAAGGAGTTGGACTCTATTTGCTTCCGCGCTTTTGGTAGTGTCTTGTTGGTGGGCTAAATTGATCTTTCCAGTTTCCAGTAGCTAGTGGAGTGAAAGTTTTAAAATACTTTTGGATGTTGAATTTGAAGCATCAGTCACTCTCTCTGATTGTTATACTAGGTCCAACACAGCCCTATACAATTCCTGTGTTATCCTAATCATGTGTGTTTCATTTCCTACATTCCAAAGAGACACTAATTTGATTTGCCTCGGTAGTTGCAAAGGAAAGAAAAAAGAGGTCTAGGTGGATGTTTTACTTCCTATGGAATCATGGCAAAGGAAAATTTGCTCTGTTTTCCTGTGCCCTAAGCATCCCTTCGAAAGGGATGAATAGTATCAAATCCTATAGAAATGCAAATTCACCACTTTTCCTACAAACTTCCTACAAACAAAGAGTTGCTCTTTATGCTGTGCTAATAGGTGGTTCATGAAGATCTTATTGGCCTCTTTTTTTTAGTTTTTAAAAGTTGTTTTTTGATTTTTTTTTTCTACTGTAATTAGCTTTCAAATGATGTGCCTTTTTAAGACGGAGTCTACAAGTTAATTGTAATACACACTGTAGCAATTTCATTTATATTGGCTAAAACCATACGCAAATTCCTATTACTCTATACTCTCTCACACGAATAGCTTAAAAACTATAAACAAAAGGAAAAAAGAACAGACCCTATATCTACCTTTAGGTTGAACCGTCTACTACTAAAATTGGTAAGGTTTAAATTACTAGAGTGGTTTGTGGATTCCTCACAACACAAGATTGTTCATTTTTCTTCTACAAAAGGTAAAAATGGATTCAAGCATTTCTTTTCCTTTTGCTGGTAGCAGTAGGGAGGGGCGCTATTTTTTCTCTCGTCTCTATAGACCATATTAGAAATCTTTACTCATTTGGTCCCTAGCGTCATTTTGTTTTTGTAAATTTAGCCTCCCTGACTATTTTTTACAAATCTAGCCTCCTTCCGAGCGTAGAATTATGCGAGGCTGACATGTGGCAAATCTGCGCCCAGGGAGCGTGGATATTCCAATTTCCTGGTACTGTAGCATGGCATTTGTATTGCAGCTACAGTACCCCCAGCCCAATTTTCACACTTGCTTGATGTGGGAATTAAAAAACCATGCTACAGTACCGCAAAACTCTATTTCCACGCTCCTCGGATGTGGATCTACCACGTGTCGGCCTCGTGTAATTCCACGCTCGGAGAGGGTGCTAGATTTATAAAAAAAATTCCGAGGGGGCTAAAGCTCCACAAAAATAGCGCCTAGGGACCAATTTAGTAAAGAATTCATTATATTACTCTACATTTTTATTCTCAAAATTATTCACCAATGAAGCATAAAATTATTTTTTTAGCTACTAATATTTATTTTTAACTAAAAAATATTAACCAAAGTTAATAAAAACTCTTCCTATATTTTTGAGTGGTACAATAGCTTACTAGCATGAGATGACCAATAAAAATGTCCCCTATATTTGAGGGGTGATCGTTTTAGCGATGGCTTTTAGCTGAAATTTTACTGTAGCTGGCTTTTTTACTGTAATTAAGTTAGTAGATAGTGTAATGAATAGTGGAAAAAAAGCTAAAACTAAAAATTGAGACTTTTAAAAACCAAAATGAGCACCTCCTGAGTAGTACAGTAGCTTACTAGCATAGCATGAGCCGGAGATCAGCATGATACAACACTAGATGTCCCCTCCGATGCATCACTTCATTTCTGAACTTTTCGTCTAGGCTCTAGAGCATTTTCTGACAGACTGACAACAACAACACTACTACTTCCTTAGCTAAAAGGGCTAAAACCAAAAGCGCACCACAGGACGGTGAAACGAACTGAACGGACCTAAAGCACTTCCCTATAGTCGGTCGAGAATCAAGTCGTCCCTACAACGAGCTAGCCACGTACGTGTACGGCTCAGATGCCCCAGCCCACCGGACCTCACCTGTGCTCCTCTCCGGTGCCGACACGTGTGCCCCCGCCCAAGCGCGCGCGGACGCGTATGCCACACGTGTCAGTCTCGGCGGCCGGCACCTGACGCACTGGAAAAGCCCAGAATCGGCCCACCACGGGCGCGACCCCGAGATGGTGGGCGCGGCGTATCTCGGGGATTCGCCAAAAACGTCCAGTCCCCCCGGCGCGTCTACCGTTCCCCTCTTCTCCTGCGTCTCCTCCCCTCTTGGGGCTCCTCGAGAGCCAGTACAGCTAGATCAGGGATGGTGACAATGGGATTATGCAACGAGCTTGGCAGGAGCATCATGTATAAAACAATGCGAGCTTTGATTGATAGGTAGAGTGACACGGACGCCCTTAAATAGAGAAGGACGCGTGTAGAAATGGCAACGGGCGGGTCGTGTGCGCCAGATAACTGTCAGGTAGCACCGAACAGTAGCCAGTTTGGGTAGGAATTAGGTGCCCATGATTGAGATGCCGCACTACCGTACGCACAGCATGAAAGCGATCCTTACATGAATAGGCAAGCGTACCTGTTTGTTTTAGTTCTGTGGTACTTTAGTAGCCCGTAACGTAATGGAGATTTGGTCCAAGAGCACGGCGCTTGATCCGATAAAAAGCTTTAGCTTTGGTCGGCACTTGCAATCCAGCTAGCGGGGGAGCTAACTGTCGGGTTTTGAAGCGCTAGTGGTCCAATTGTCAAACGGGCAACCGTGACACGGCGGCCGGGCCGGTCCGACCCTGCCCCGACACCACACCACGCCCTCCGGGGAGCACGACAAGTGCCCACCGCGAATATATAGGCTGCACATTCTACTGCTTGGCGACGTGCCAATCCCAAGTTTTACTCGTTGCCAACCACCGGTTAGCTCCCGCACACAGGCCTCTCGGCGGTCGGAACGGTTGTGCAGCGCGTGCCGTGCCATAACGCCCACGAGCGTGGAGTAAGTCATGAGTGAGGGCACGCGGAACACGCGCCAGTTCTGTGGCGCGTCCAGCGACGGGAGTGGCATAGACAATGCGAGCTACCGGCATGGCGGCGGCGACATTGGGGCAGCTCAGGCCAGCGGCGTGAACACGGGGATCCTGCACGAGCAGGTGCTGTCGTTGGTGTTCCGGTCGGTCAACTGGGAGCCGCGTGCGGTGTGCACGGCGGCGTGCGTCAGCCGGCGGCTGCGCGCAGTCGCGGAGCGCGTGCTGTGGCGGGAGCTCTGCATCTCCCGGGCGCCGCGGATGGTGGCCTCGCTCACGGGGGCCGCGGGAGGCGGCGGCGGGGCGCCCCCGCCTGGGCGCATTGGCGGCGGGTGGCCGGCGCTGGCGAAGCTGCTATTCTTCTGCTGCGGTGCGGCGGGGTCGGGCGTGCCGGGGCACTTCACGCGGGTGTCGCGATTCTCCAAGACGTCCGGGCGGAGCTTCCTGTCGCGTCGTTGCAGGGATGACCTGCTGTACCTGTCCGACCCGTGCGAGCACGCGGTGCCCGGCGTGGCCGACGACGTGGGAGCCTACCGCGGCGTGTTCCGCCGGTTCATGCGGTCGCGGACGCGGGCCTGCCTGGTGGGCCGCCAGGCCGCGCTGGACACGCGCGTGCGCTGCCCCTACTGCGGCGCGCGCGTCTGGAACATGGTCGTCGCGGGGCTGGTGCCCCGCAGCGCGTGGCGCAGGATGGGCTCCTACGAGGGACGCCTCGAGTACTACGTCTGCGTCAGCGGCCATGTCCACGGCAACTGCTGGCTCGCACACCTCACCTCCAGTGACGGCGAGCACGACGACGACGCGTTGGGAGGCAGCGGCAGTGATGACGACGGCAACGTCGCGCTGTGAGTGTGGCGGGTCCACCCACTATGAGTTCCCTGGATTGGCGGCAGAGCGCCGTGATGTATGTGTACTTCAACAGTGTTGCACAGAGCTAGTGCAGACCAGAGGATGGAACGGCTACTGCTTGAACCAGCCTTGTATCGGTTGCAGCATGTATGCTCTGATATGGCACGATGTTTATTGTTCTTGCCAACTGTGCGGTTGTATCCTTTTGATGTGATCTGACCCCGTTTGAGTTCATTACTGTTTTGTCGATTGCCGGCCTTGTTTTTACTCCCTGTTTTGTCGGATGTCCCCTCTTTGTTTCTCTCTCAAGCCGTCGTTGTGCTTCGACCCTAGACTAGTGCTCCCGGTTGGCAACCACGTGTCCATCTTTCTTGGCCCTGTCGCCGTCATTGAGCTTACAGAGTACTTTATTTTCACTTTACTCTTTCTGGGAGACACTATTGCTAATACTATATTAAATACTAGTATAAAACTATATTCACCCTTTAGCACTCTATTACTCTGTGGTGTTAGATCTACTAGCCACATAGGTGTGTCGTCACGCTATGTTAGCTACTATGCGCACCAAAGTAAAAGAGAAAAAATTACAGCAAAAAGAAAGCGTAAGGGTTTTTTTAGAAAAAACGAGGGTATTTTCGTAATAAAAGAACAGTCCAGGGGGTTTTCGTAAAAAATAAGGACCTCTGCGGAAGAAATAAGGGCTTGTACGTAATTACGGGAAACCGCAGGTCGCTATCCAACAAAAAAGTGTATAGGAACTTTTTCGTAAAAATCTAAAGATCTTTTTACGAAAACTAGAAACCTAAATGTAATTTAAAAAAATTAGTGGGTTATTTTGCGGGAGATGACGCGTGGCCACGTTCCTCAGCGGAGAGTCCCCGGAAATTAATGCGTTAGATTTAAAGTTGATCTTACGTGTTTCAGCCTTCCAGTAAGGGCTGAGGAGTGAGCATACCTGCAGATGAGTGACAAGGGGACAGCAGGTCAGTGTGCCAATCACCCAAGTTTTGACTTCTTGTCATGTTCTTCTTTTTATTTTCCTGAAGCAATTGCGTTCATTTGCAATATGATCAAGCCACGGCCTTGGCTTTCTATAGTGCTCTTTACTCAGTGTAAATGTGATCTTATTAAAACGTGCATAGTCTTACGAACATAAGTAAATCTTCAAGCGCTTGCTTCATCTTCTTCCCGATCACAGTGCTAGCAAAATATACAGCACGATTGTGACAGGGAGTGATATGAACATCCCAAGGATAACCCTGTTTGAATGAATCAAGACTCAGTATGGATGCGTGCTAGCTTAGCTTGCAGTTGGAACAAACCAGAAAGGAGCTAGTTGATGAAGTTTGGGATAAGAAACGAAGGCTGTGCTCATGATGTCTGCGTGGAACTTGTACTCTTCTGCGTACACAAATGACGTGACAAAAAGGCGCAGAGCAGACTGCATATAGCTTGAAATGATCAGTGAGTAGAGACCAAAATCTTTCATTAGTTTGGGTGGATTCTTTTAGATTATAACTTTTAGTTTATAATTTTTAAATTCTGACTGTTCATTAGAAACAGTACGCAGAGAAAAACAGTCACATACGATTCTGATCAGTATATCTGAACTCAGTGCAGTGTCTACTACAATCTACTTATAGACTTTGTCTTACAAAGATACATCGTTTAAAAACTAATTACTATAGCAGGAAATGACAAGGCAAAGCCTGAGCTTGGCCGAACCCACCCTATATTTGTTGATTCAAATGCATCACCGTGTCTATGTCAAAGTGTCATCCAAATTCATTACTATATCTACGTCAGACACCACATCTGATGTGGTGCCGAGCAGTGCTTGTGCTAAGCCATGTCAGGCGTGGCAACGGCCACAATATCTGATTTTGATTTAGTTTTCTTCTTCGTTTGGGACTCTGGTTCTTAGTCTATATATGTACTATTGTAGCCACACAGTTTATATACGCTGAAGTTCCGTATATTTGTAATTCTTTTTATATAGTGAATTCTATCGTTGTACATTCGTGATTTTTCTATAAGAGTTTTTCATATTAAATTTGCATCTCCTACCTCTTTGATTATCTTCTATTTTTTAAGTATTTTATAACGATGATAATGATATGAGAGCTCTAAATTTAAGAGCAAAGCCACTACTCCAAGAAGGAGAGACTTATAGGACGACCATCCCACGGCCATGGTGGCACCTACGTGACTCCGAGACGCAACATCGAGGTAACGAAGCAGAAACCGACTTGAAGCAGCGGGTGTGACGGTTCCAATGAAATTAATTAGAAGCTTTTGCTCGGTGTCCTAGAAAACTATTTGTCCTGTTGGATCACAACATGAGGAGCAGTGTCGACATCATGACTTGATCCGGAGGCGAGCCGTGATGGGCAAATAGAAAAATTTGCCCTAAGTGCTACACGCACACGAGAGGCTACCAGGAAGCGTCTAAAGCTCTTTTGCTTCATGTGCACCGAAGTGTCCAAGGTTTTTCGAAAGCCCTTGCTAGTACATAAGAAATCATGCCAGTAGATTTTATCTTCCTCAACTCGGTGATCCGACTCACCTCAACTCCATTCTACAACTTAATTCATACTAAGCATCGACCAGTGCTCTGCTCTAACAACTGTTCCAGCACTGGTTCCACCAATGTCATCGCACACGTTGCCCGGCGCCATGCCTTGGCGCCATACCGTGCCACCTCTGTCGATGAACTTCCTCCTCAATCGATCATTATCTTCTATTGAGAAGTTGTATCGTCGGCTCTACATGTATTTTAAGAGGTGGAATTCATTACAATTCAGATTGTTGTACCTATTATTGACGGTATGTATGTATGATTAATCATTGACGTGTTTTCAATGACACATCGTCTTTTACGAGTTACTGTTACAAGATCTGTAGATGAGGAGTTTAAGATAGAGTTATAGATTTTTTTCAACATAATGAGTTAATATGGGCTACACTTGATCGATGAGACTTCAAAAAATATCATAGTAGGAACGAATCGGAAGGTAATAACTTTAGGGCCATGGGAATATATCAACTGGGCTTGGAGCTGAGGAGGTCTGCTGCCGCGATTGGAGCCTTCCTGCCGTGGACCGAGGGCGGCCACTACCCAAACTTGCTTCCTCACTGCAAAGGAGGGCGTGGCCGCCGCGGTATCACTAGTAGGGACACAGGGTTGGTGGTTGAAGGACCGCGGCCATGCAGAGGCGAGCAGACCACACCGCCAAAAAGCCTAGGCTAGAGATGGCAATGGGTACCCGAAATTCGAGTACCCGATGGGTTTTACCCGATAAAGAGGTGGGTATGGAAAGATATCTTCACCCGCGGGTATACTAATGGGCAAAAATCTCTACCCATCGGGTAGAACGGGTGCGGGTACGACTGTATACTACCCGTACCCACATACCCGTGGGTAAAATATACCCGACGGCCCATATACTTAATACATACCCTTATTAATTCAGTCCACTCATGGCCCACATACCTATGACCCGTATATATATATATATATATATATATATATATATATATATATATATGTCTAGATTCGTACTTAGCATGTGTCAATCATGTTTTAGATTTGTGTTGTATATTCATAAATAAAAAACATTGTCAATCACTCAATTTTTGCCTTGTTCATGTCTTTAATTTATGCTCTTTGTGCTATCGGGTACAGGTTACCCGTCAGGTACAAATACTCGCGCGTGTGCGAGTATGGGTAAGTTTCTATACCCGTGTGCGGGTACGGGTATCGTAGTGGGTAGAGTTATATCTGTCGGGTACGGGTATGGGGTGGGTATACCCAGCGGGTATGTACCCGTTGCCATCTCTACCTAGGCCATGGGCCGGGCGACTCCCAAGAGAGACAGTGAACCGAGGTGGACAGGGGACGACGGGAGGCCGACGGCGAATGATGGGAGGTGAGCTACTGATGGCAAAGAAGATGTGACCGACCGCAGAATGGCTTTGCACGAAAGGAATGATGGGTAGGCAACATCGAGTCTCCCTCGCCATCGCTGTGGCCGAGGGATAGGAGAGGGAGATCCGAGGCCTTGCGCCGAGGCGGCCGTCGCTCCATGAGGGAGATGGGGACTGATTCAGTTTGGGGAGGGAGATAGGGAATGATATGGGGGGCTAACTAGAAAAGAACAACGGCAGGTGGGGCCTTGACTACAAAAACCGTGCGCCTCTCTTCGCGTGCGTCAGATCTTGATCACACGGCCGAGAAGCGGCGCATGCATCGGCTGTGCTGTGTGCAGTGGATATGCTCCCCTGATGGTTATGAACCCTTTTGAAACTTGCCATTTGTGACTTGGGATCTAGGTTGTTACTGATTGCATCTAAGGCCAGTTGTCTAATACTAGATATGTGAATCGAATCAGCCAAAATTCTAAGGGATACATTTTTTGAGCTCTGTTGTTCTATATGAAATAGGATTTGTATTTGAGTGGTGCAGTTATGCTTGTCCACTATATGCTTTCTGTACAGTGTGCTTCTGATTAATTGATGTGAGCTGGTGATTACAATGTTATTAAGTTGTTAGGAATTGTGCAAGTCTTGCAAAGGAAAGAAAGTTGTGCCAGGAACAAAAACAGTCCGACTCGATATAGTGCCTAGTAGGTTTCAAGTTGTTGACATTAACTTTACTTTGCCCAGATGATCTTATTCTGTGTTACTAGATGTCCTTACATTATTTTGTAGGTTCTAATTCATATCCAACTATCAATAAAGAAATAATGGAATAGGACAGAGAGCAAATCTTTGTTATTTAGATACACATTATATCTCTACTATGCAATATTGTTTATGTTTTGTCATGTTTTCCTTATTATATTTTATGTTTTAGCATTAAACTGAAGTTTCATATCAACGACGCATTTGTGATGTAGTTTAATTATGCCGTGATGTAAGTATAAATTGGTGTTAATTTTAGGTTGTTAGAGTTTAACCTGGGGCACAGCTAAATCCTGGTTCTGCCACTGCAAGTAGGGCAGTGCATTCGGTTAGTTCAGTAAAATCATTTCAATGTGTACGGTAAATACGGTATTGTTAATTTGGTAATATACGATATTTTTTAAAATACGGTTTGGTATCAGCAAATCTCAATTTATTTCTGTGCGGTATCGGTAAATACTATATTTACCAAATTTGACACGAATTACAAACGATATAGCGACTAGCGAAACGAGTATGTGACAATATATATATTATTGGTAATAGAATTAGAACTTAGAACTTTAGAAGCAAAGTTACGGAGGAAGCAACAATTGGAATGATGATTAACTTTTATATACAAAGTTTAAACCGATGTTGACGTGCAAGATTGCGCACACAAATTAATTAAGCAAAGTTACGGAGGAAGCAACGAAGCATACACACACAGACACAGAGTTGCTTGCAAAGTCGCATAAAAGACTAATTACGCCTCTCAGTTCTCAGATGACGTTGCGCTTGCGGGTTGCATACACACGCGCAGTCGCGCACGGCCCGATTGGGATGGCCGGCCGACGGCCCGATGGCTGCGCGCCTGCACCCGGCCCGCTGGGCTACGCACACTGCTACTAGTAGTACGGATGAGGAATAAATCTCCAACGGAGAAAAAGATCAAATTAGAGTCGGTTATGGTGGGCTGAAATTATGTTTAGTGTGGTATAGGATGGTGCAGTGTCCGATATAGATATAGTACAAATTCGAATCACATTACAATAGACACATGACATGCCTCACTGTGGCGTTGGAGTCGGCAGCGACAACACCTGAACTATTTCCACGACATCCATCGCGCTGCCGCTGCTCCCGGTCCTCGCCAGCTCCCACCGAGGGTGCCACGTCCGCCATCTCTTCATCTTGAGCCAGCTCGTTAGCATCAGCGCCCGCCGTTGCGTCGTTGCCATTTTCACCACCTACGTCTCCACTGCCGCCGGCAGTTCCATGCTGACCCGGGCGCAGCGTGTGTGCGTCGCCAAGTACTCTAGAAGAAGATGATGAGGTTGTACTAGACGCAGTACTGCATCATGACGATCTGCTTCAGGAGGGCCTCGGACGGCATTGACCCGTACATGCCGCCGAGGACCGGCTCCCTAATGATAATGACACCAGGCAGCATGGCCATGGAGAGGACGGTCGCCACCCACTGCACTGGCGGCGTCGATGCTACAGGCAGCGGTGCCGTCGCATTGAGGAGGCGGCAATTGGACTAGAGCACCCACCACATGAGGGAGAGCGTGATGGCTGCCTTCTGCAGCGCGTCAGCGGCAATGAGGCGGGCGTTCATGGCGTAGGGGTTGTTGGTGGCGATAATGTGGAAGACGAGCGACGGGGAGTAGAGCGCGACGTAGTGGTTGATGCCCGCGCACTATTAGTTTCTTGGTCTTGTTTCTTTTCCCTTCTTCCCCTGGCCTTCTATGAAGATTCAAATGCAGTCGAATCCTCTGAAGCCTTATTCTTTATCTTCCGAGTTAAGCCCCCAAGGTTTTGCAAGCGGGCCAAGGCCAGTGCAGACTACTCCAGCAACCTCGGGTTCTTCTGCTTCCACTACAAAGTTTCTTCGGCTAAAATATTAGTTTCTATGGGCCTTCGAGTTTGCAAAAGTTCCCTTGGAAATCAGAATGGTCTTCAATTTCGAGTAACCTAGAATGGGCTTCAACTTCGAGTAACCGTGCTACAAGACCCTATTCATATTGGTTCCTAAAAGTTATTTTTCAACTGTAAATAATTTTTTATATTACCTAATTTTTAAACGGAGTGTTTTTTCAAAACAGAATCTACTAGATTTATAGTATATACTGTAGTGAATTCATTTATCTTTACTACTTTAAAAGAAGGAGTTGGTGGTTGATGAGTCCTCCCTCATTTTTTTTAACCATTCGATCTGATTATGAGATAGAATCTGAACCGTTCTCCCCCCACTCCCCCCTCCTCCCCCTCCGCACCAGCCGCCCCGATCCGCTCCCCTCGCTCTCCCCCTGCTGCCCCGATCCACTCTCCCCCCGCCGCCTCGATCCGCTCCCGCCTCCTCGCTCTCCCACGCGCCCCGCCCCCGCCGCCTCCCCTCGCTCCCCGTCCCCCTCTCCCTGCCTCCGTGACGGCGCACCCTCCGCGGCGCGCGCCTCGCTCCCCTGTCCTCCCTCTCCACTGCCTCTGACGGCCGCCCCTGCCGCCTCCCTTTGGCTCCCCGCCGCCTCCCCTGGCTCCCCGTCCTCCCTCTCCCGCCTCCGCCCGGCGCCCCCGCCGCGCGCCGCCTCCCCTCGCTCCCCGCCTCCCCTCGCTCTCCCCGCCGCCCACCGCCTCCGCAGATCCGCCTTTCCCCGCGCGCGCGGCTCCTCCCCTACCCGCGTCGCGTCCTCTCCCCTCCGTAGCGCCGACCTCCCCCCCCGCGTCGCCACCGCCTCCTCCTCCTCCCACCCCGCGCCGCCCCGCCTCCTCCCACCCCGCTCCGCCGCCTCCTCCTCCCCCCCGCTCGCTCCGCGCCGCCGCCTCCTCCTCCCTACCCCGCTCCGCCGCCAAAACTCTTTTGAGGAAGATTCCTATTCCTGATGCGGGTGTGGTGGCGGTGCTTGCAGATAAGTCTTTGATCCGTTCCGATGACCCAGAGTGGTTCTTCTTCGCGCCCAAGAACCGCAAGTACCCGAATGGGAGTAGGTCAAACAGGGCGACAGAGGCCGAGTACTGGAAGACGACTGGCAAGGACAGGGTGATCAAGTCCAAGGACAAAAAGAAGAAACAGCACATCATCGGCATGAAGAAGACCCTCGTGTTCCACCGCGGGCATGCCCCGAAGGGCGAGCGCACGAGTACCGCACGAGCGCACGAATATACAGTTGAACCTTGAAGTCTATCCACGAAGAACCGTGGAACGATCTCTAATGAGGAGTTCCGGAGGCAAATATGTCAGGTTGATATTGATGTGTTCCGTCATTTGCGAGATAATGTGAAGGGGGGCTTTAATGAAGAGAAATATGGACCATACATTGGGTTTAGCTGCCTCAGGAAGTACTTGGAATCTGAACTTCAGAAGAGGTACAAAGAAGCAGCTCCAACCACCCTAGCGTTATTAGAGCAGAGATGCGATGAAGTCTCAATGGACCTATCCAGATTGGACTCCAAATTGCAAGCAACCGATGTCTCGGTGAGGAGATCGGCAATGCTTCATCTCGCTTCTATTTGCACTCATTTGGTATGCACACAAGACACAATCTGCCCTTACTTAGCGTTTACGTTCTAATGCTTTTCTTTGATTAATGTACTAGAACTAATCGACATTGCATTTGCATGTCAAAGCGTGCATTACTTGACTGAGTAGTTGACCCAACCCGAGCTATGGGGAAATCTCAAGAGGAACAAATGCATAGTGGTATTGGCGGTGGCGGCATCAACATGGTGTAAAACCTCCCAACCGGTCTTAAGTCGTATGGTGGTGCAGCTTTTGAAAGAGTAATGCATGAATTCCGTTGCGACATACTCAATGCAGTGCCCTCAAGTGTCAAGGGAGAAGATACGTTTTAGATTAGAACTATATAGGTACAGAATTTTAGGGAAAGTTAACTGAAATTGTGGCATTGATGTAATCAGGTTGCAAACATACTACTTGCCCATGCTGGATGAGGAGGGAGCGATGGATTGGTCGAGGCGTGGTGAGATAGCACGTGCAGTTGCACGATCGTGGCTTGCTCCTCTTATCGATACTGCGTGTGATCGGCTTGCGTTTGTCCTCCAAAGTCTATTTGACCTTGCAATGGAGCTTTGGATTCTTAACGCCATGGTATGTTTCTGACAATATATTGTACAATCATATAAGATGTTTGATTAATTACATGGTATATTAGAATAAGATAGTTCTTCTACACAACTATTGATATTTATTATTCAGTTTGAGATCATATTTGATAGTATGCATCACTTTTATTTGGTTTTCCGTTGCAACGTACGGGCACCTTACTAGGGGTTTACTTCTTATAGGCGAGATGAATTTGCAGTCTAACAAGATCTCTGACCACTTTACGATAGATAAAATAGTGTAGTTGGCATTGGCCTTTCTACTTGATTTGCAATGGTACCCTTACATTATTTCGGCCATTCGTACTTGTACACATCCAGTCTGTGTATTCTCTATGCTTTACATTGTTGAAATATTATATTTTACCAAGCTTAAATTCTACTAGAACTATCAGTACCATGTTAAAGTCTCTATGCTTTACTTCTAAGGTTATGATTACTCTTTTGACATATAGAGCCTTAGCTATATGTTTGCTGGAATGGTGTGTATGCAATGGCCTTGCTTCTCTAAATTATTAAATTATTATAGAACTAATGAATTATAGCATCAGTTGGGATTTATATACTGTTTTGGACGTAAATTGATGAACTGGTTATACTTCTGAGCAGGTGCTAGGTATTGGTCAGCTTAGTGCTTATTTGAATAAATACAGAATTGTGCTTGATCCTCAGCTTGAGGCCCTGATTGGGAGGTATCTCACAGCACTATGAAGTCTTATAGTTTTACTTTAGATCACATTTTGCATCAGGAAATAACATTGTTTTGCTTCACACGTATGCTATTGATTAAACACAGGCATAGCAGGAAACCTTGGTCCAAGTTTGTGAATGCAGAAAAGAGGCATATCATCTCCGCAGAGGTTACATTTTCAATATTCTTCCTACAATTTCCCTTTTCTAATGTTTTTCTCTGCTAGGACCAATTGCTACTATAACTTCATGCAGGCAATTGATTTTCTTGATAGACTTCTTTGCTATGACCATGAAGATAGGCTTACAGCCTGTGAAGCTGTGGTAGGTTCTCGCCCTATTTTTACTTATAGAAGTAGTCAGTGTAGTGAAATAACAAGCAAGAGAGCTGCCCTGTTTTTTGTTGTAGTAGACTGTCGAATGAGTTGTAAAGAATGGTTAGTGAACAAGTTGTAATGCAATTGTTAAATGGACATGTTTGTAATGTCCTATTGAGTACACTAGATTTGCATTTTCAAGCATATGAGCAAGCAGAATTTGTTTGAAAAAATTGGTAGTTCTGTGCAACATGAATCAATGTTGTTTTATGCATTCTTTGTTGTTGCTCAGGTTTTTTGAAATGCGAACTGGGTCTACTCGTCGGCTTAAGAAGGGGAAGAAGCACCAAAGCAGAGGTAATTGTCGTCTTTGTGTTTACTGCAAATGTGGTTTTGCGTCGAATTATGGATTATCCTCTCATAGTTTGCATTGTATTTATTTTCCGTTGTAACGCACGAGCACATGACTAGTATCGGCAAAAATCGCACGTAGATGGCCATGTTCTTTTGCGGCTTCTAAAAGCCGCTTTTGGCTTTTGCTACAGTAACTAACTTTTAAACGGGGTATTTTTTTAAGATAGAGTCTACAAGTTAATTGTAGTACATGTTAAAAAAACTAATATCTGTACCATAAAAAATCGTAAGCGAGTATCTCTTTTTCCGCAATCTCTGTCGTAAACAGCCAAAAAGCCATCAGCCGCAGCCAAAAGCTATCAACCGCAGCCAAAAAGGACAGGCCCGATGTTTTTCTCCGTACGACTTCTCTAAAACTATTACTATTTATAAGTTAAAATCAAAAGTTATTATTAGAGACTAATATGAATGGACCCTGACTCCCTGAGACCATACATAGGGCCTTTACAAATGCACAAGCAAGGATCACGCGATAGTTTGGGTGCACTACGGGAATTTTGAAGGGAAATATTTTCCGGACAGAGAGAAGGGTAGAGAGAATGATCGAGATTGCATTAGACTTTCTCGTAGGAATTTCAAAATCAGGTTGGAGATACTGTTTGAAACAATCCAAAAAATGGAATTTTTTTCTTGAACCATTTCCACAATCCAAAGGGCATTATATGATTCAATTAGTACAAAATTCATCCAAAAACCCTTCGCTCCAAACACCGTTTGCTATTGTGGGCTAATTTACTCCGCAAGGATCACAAAAAAGGTAGCGGGGAATGGTCCCAATGCGACCTAAATTCGTTTGATATTGAGCTCATTTTTTAAGTTCAAACTTATATGGCAAACAAGAATATGTAAAATTCTGTGTACATTTGTTGATAAATAACACTAAATGAGTTGTGTACTATTATAAAATATATATATAAGTGCAAGACAAGAAAAACATGAGTTTTAGACATGAATATGTACCAACCTACAATATACATGAGTTTTAGACATGTACATGTACTACCTTATGCTTAAAGGTCATATTCTTTTGGACTGCAGTTTATTAGGACACGAGATGATGTGGAGGAAAAAGGGAGATCATAGAGAATTCGGGACTAACACAGTAAACAAGACACATTGTGTTGTGAAGAAGATGTCTATAAAGATAGCAAAAAGACAAACTAGTGTATGAGCTGTTTTTAATATCGTCTATAGATGACATAAAAGATTTTATAGACAACAGTTGTTTATAACATTATACATGCTCTTAGTCTAATAAATAGTGATTACTGAAAGAAATCAAAATAAAAAAATTAGCTGAAAACGGACCAAATATGTACATAACAGGGACATAACGGTGATCGGATATGGAAGACATCTCTGGACCCATACGAATGGGGGCGAAAAATTTTCCCTGTACCATCACTTATAGAGGAATTACCATCCCTACACAAGAGGCACTGAAGTCTCCCTTCATGGCCTACCCCACCGCTCCTCTTAATACGCCGCACAGCACCGTTTACTTGCGTGAAGAAGTCCATGAAAATAGCACCGGCATTCGATTATTGCGGGCCGAACTGAACGTGAAGTAGCGGCGCACAACACAGATCATGTGAATTCGTGGAACGATTCCCATTCTCGGCAGCTGCGTGGTTTTCTTCGCACCGCACGTACAAGAGCAATGAA
Source organism: Melocanna baccifera (assembly GCA_036346265.1). Classification (NCBI taxonomy): domain Eukaryota; kingdom Viridiplantae; phylum Streptophyta; class Magnoliopsida; order Poales; family Poaceae; genus Melocanna; species Melocanna baccifera. The sequence goes on from CM070676.1 coordinate 38,049,777, forward strand.
GTGAGAATTCGCTAACGATTCAGGGTTCCTGACTGCATTTGTGAAGACAGTCAAAACTCATCCGTCCACTGCAAGAGAAGTTCAGCAAAACGCACGATAGGCATGCGTCTACACTGTTAAACAGAAACCTTCAAAAACACCGGCTCCGATCTAATTTCAGAACAGGGAAATAAATCAGTCTCCCTCAGGTTATGATTCTGCAGGGCAGCATAATGCCGTGGTAAGTGATGCTACCAGGAAACCAGTGCATCTGTCTGCTAGTAGAAGGCAAAGCAACGGAAACTTGAGTGCACAGGCATCACATCCAACATAATTTTGACTGGTCACCCAGAGCAAGTTCACTGGGCTTTAATTCACAGCACATGAACAACAGCAATATAAACAGACTCACTCAGCTGCAAAGTTTCAGTAAGTTAATTATATGTAGAGAACAGTTACTCTTGTGGAGTTTCCCTACACCGAACAAATAAAATCTCAGGCCATGAGAGCCAGCAGAGCATTCTCTCTCAAGGAATGAAAAAAGAATAGCAGAACTACTCTAGTAGTAGTACCAGTGTGAGATAGATAAATGTTTCTTCTAGTCCTGCTTCCTGCGGGTAGAGATTCAAGTGCAGATGCTCCCTGAACAACCGATTCTTCTGACTTCTCTCTGGGTCCAACCAATGGGAACAAGGCCTGAAAGCACCGAACCGTGTCCAGCGCCGTGGAAAGCAACCATATACGGATATACCTACTTAAATGTACTCCAGTAGTGTTTGCACCAGATCTCCTGTCGAATATGCCAACATAATTAGAGCTATTAAGATTAAGATCAGCGCTGAAAACAATTCTAAAAATTGAATATTTTATTACTTGCTCCGTAGCTCAATCTCTTCTGCACCAATTTACTCAATATTTGTTACAAGATGTAAGTTCACTATTTCTAAATTTTATTTTTTTCAAACTTTTTAGCTTTTTTTTTCTTATTTCTTTTTTTTCATATTCATTTGCATTGTCTGTAATAGACTAATATATTTTTTATTTTTAACTTTTTAAAATTTAATTACGCTAAATAAACTATTATCAACTACAGTAAAAAAATAAATCAGCTACAATACAAAATAAGTCATAAAACAGCTTATTTAAACCAAACTAATTGTCCCCTAAAATATGTAGTTTGGATATACGGAAATGGTAAAGTAAATTTATCATGACAAATACTTCCGTAACGTTACACTTTCATGATTATTTTTTCAAAAATATGATGGTAAAATTTAGTGGTCAAAATAACATCTCGATAACTCGGTTAACTTCGAAAAGAAAAAAAAACGGATTTATTTTATGACCGGGTCGACTAATAATAGACAATGCAGACAATTCCAGATACTGTCAATGTCAAAGGACTACAGGTGGCAAAAAAAATCACTCATATTTTCACACGTCCGACGCAGATATCACATCTTTCCTGTATTTATTTGCTTCCTACCACAAATTAAGACAAGAAATGAACAGATTTTGTATCAAACTTGCAAGGATCACACGGTGGGGAATTCACTAGGGTGGATTTAGAACCGACCAAATTGGGCGAGCGGTTGGATCAGATCCGCCACTCTAGGCCTGGTTATCACTCTTGCTGTCGCCGTGCGAGTCGCGCTCCTGCAGCAGCGAGCCGGCCTCCTCGTCGGCCTGCGCCGCCTTCTTCTGCGCCTCCTTGGCCTTGAGAGCCTGCAGCTTGACGTGGTTGTAGTAGCCCACGCCCAGGAAGGCGATCCCGTAACCGAACAGGTTGATCGGGGTGACCGTGTCCCGGATCACGGACCAGGAGAAGGCGATGAGCAGCCAGTCCTTGACGACGCCCGCGACGTTCATGGTGAGCGCGGACGTCTTGCCGACGAGCAAGAAGACGGCGAGGTTGAGCGCGAAGGCGCACAGCGAGTTGGTCCCGAAGACGAAGAAGTCCGGCTGGAACGTGCCGACGGCGCGCAGCTTGGGCAGCTCGACGAAGACCCAGGGTACGAAGAGGAACGCGAGGCAGCAGGGCGCGACGTAGTAGAGCGAGGTGATGGGGTTGAGCGAGATGCCCTTGGAGGTGAGGAGGATCTGGATGAGGACAAGCCGCGTGGCCTCGAAGGCGACGGCGGCGAGCTGGAGCACGACGCCGCGGACGTCGAAGCGGGCCTCGCCGTAGGCGGCGATGGCGACGCCGAAGGATATGGAGAGCATGTTGAGCATGGAGGAGGACCTGAAGGTCTCCTTCTTCAAGAGCACCCCGATGGAGTAGACGGCGACGGGCATGAGCGCCTTGAGCATCTGGATGAAGGAGACGGAGAGGTAGATGTAGGCGGAGTTGGAGAACCAGAGGGAGAGGGAGTAGAGCGCGCCGATGGGGAGGACAGAGGCGGTGTAGAGCTGCGGCGTCATGGCGGGGGATGAAGGGAGCTCGACGACGCGGAAGACGCGGACGAGCGCGACGGCGAGGGAGGAGCAGAAGGCCATGTGGACCATGGTGAGGGAGATGGGGAAGGGCCAGTTGTACATCTTGGGGTCGAGGATGTACTTGTTGTAGACGATCACCGCGAAGGAGAGGAAGATCCACACCGCCACGTAGCAGTAGGAGAGCAGCACCTTGCGGAGCACCGACTCCGACACGCCCCCCTCGCCTCCGCCCTCATTCGCCATGGCTGCTGGCGCTGCTGGTCCGGCAAGGCGGTGGATCGTAGTGTGTGTGTCTGAGAGGGAGATCTGGGAGTAGGGGGGGGGGGGGGCGGATATGGGAGGAAGAGGTAGGTGGTGCGGGGGATTTGGCGCGGCTTGGTGGCCGCCTCTCCTCTGCTCTCCTGTCCTGGAGGAGAGGATGGCTGGCCGGGGATGGACGGGAGACGGCCACGTGGAGAAGAGAATGGCTGGCTGGGGGGGTGGGGGGGGGGGGGGTGCCGTCTTTTATACGAGTTTGGAATGTGGCTTAGCCTTACCGAGGGCGCTTTGACTTGTTTATCGGAGTTTTTGTTTTGGCCCGTTACGGAGTACGGAGTAGGCTGCTAGGTCTCAGTAATGTACATATCACAATAGATTTTAAAGTGAGTTTTACCTAATTGTTAAGGTCGACTCTGTTATATTTAAAACTATCGTTCGACATTAAGGAGGGTCTCACCTAATATCCCTCATGTCACGGTGATTGGCTGGTGGAGGGAGAGAGAACACATGATTCAAAAGAAAATTTGTATTTTAATGCTTATGGTCAGATCTTTAGCTTGAGGACTACTATTAAGCCTTTTTTACTTATAGCCTACTTAAAGTTAACCCTGTAATGTATAAAATCGACCTTAAGGTGACTTAAGACTCTCTATTTTCATACATTGTGGATACCCTAACATGTTGCACCTGGCCGTCTAGTGTCTCTCCTTTCTTCTTTTCGACTCCTACTACACGCGGCGGAGATTCAAGCTATTTTTTTTTGATTTTTAGCTTCAACTTTCTTCTAAACAGGACGGCTTTTCTAAGTGGCTTTAAAAGATCGTTTCTTCAAACGGTTTTTTGAATCTAAAATTATGTGTGTCGTCTACATTGGTCTCTATCATACAATGTTGTTTCAAAAAATATAGATAAAAACCATCAGATATAGTCTAAAAAAATAGAACCCTCGTTAGCTTCGGCAAGACTCCATCTAGTGTAACAATGCGGTCAAGACTAGGCAGCAGTGGTGTGTGAGGCTCTACGTGGAACTAACAATTTAGGGTGAAAAATACGTCACATACTTTAGGACCAACGGTTAAAAAATAACTGATTTTTAAAAAGGTTTGTTGACGATACCTAATAAGATCCTTCAAAACCTCAGCCTCCACTCTTCAGGGGGCGCTCGTTTAGCGATGGCTTCTAGCTTTTGGCTAAAATTTCACTGTACCTGACTTTTTTTACTGTAGCTGATTTAGCTTTTTGGACATAATTAATTTTAAAAAATGTAAAAATAGAAAAAAAAACATGTTAACCCATTAGGGACAATACAAAGGAACACGGGAAAAAAATACAAAAAAGCCTAAAATATCCAAAAAAATTTCAGAAAAAGACGAAATACTGAATAGTGAAAAAAAAACAGAAGTTAGAAACAGAAGCCGAAAAAAAACTGAAACGAGCGGGGCATGACTTGATAGTGGCTCATTAGCTCGAATTTAAATAAATACTTAAATGATAAATAAAATAATTTTATATCAAATGAAAAGATGTTAGCACTTGCATCCCAATGTCAATTACTGAAAATAATTTAAATAAATACTTAAATGATAGTGTGTACTTGCATCCCAATGTCAATTACTGAAAAACAAGTTTTCTTTTTTTTTTTTCTTTCCTTCGATCGTTGCTGATCCGACATATATATGTTAGCACTCGTACTGCAAAAGTTGGTTAGATGATTGTCCACGGAAAAGCTAGTTTAACAGCATATGGGAGGTAACTCGCACTGAAAAGATGACAACGTGTAGGTGGATTTGTTGTATTTTGTTTTCTTGTCTTGATCAATGTAGAACACCAGTGTTCATGTGCTGCGTTACTGAACCGGCGAGCACTGTACCTACGATTCGCTGGATGCTTTGCGCTTTGGAGTCAAAAGCCCCTGGAATTTCTCTCCTTCTAGATGGGCACCAGACGACTCGGACCACCAATCGAGGACATTTTGGGTTTCTTTAGGCGGCGCCCAGAATGATAATGATTTATAATTTTTTCACTGTAGTTAACTTATTTTTTACTGTAATTGAAGTGATTTATTTAGCGTAATTAAATTTTAAAAATAAAAATAGAAAAAATAAATTAGCCCATCACGAATAATACAAAAAAATACGAAAAAAAGAAAAGATAAAAAGTCTCTAAAAAACAAAAAAAATCAGAAAAAATAAAATTAAAAAAATAATAAAATAAAAACAGAATTCAAAAGCATCATCAAAACGAGCAGGGCTTAAGCAAATCACATCTCATGATCCAAAACCTAGCACAGTCATATTGATCTTACCTCTATATATATATATATATATATATATATATATATATATATATATATATATATATATATATATATATATATATTCCTGTAGAGTATGCTTGTTTGTCCAAAGTAAATCCAACGCGGTACGTCCGGCCGGTTCATGATTTGATGTTAGCTGTTACTGTACAGCTCGCTATGTTAGATCGTCGTCGACTCGGGATTCCATAGTCACTGTGACGCTGAGATTCCATATCTAGACGGTGACAGTTAGGACGAAGTTTGTAAGCCGCGTTCACCGCAGCGTCAGGCGGTGGGTTGGGCTTTTTTTACTGTTTATTTTTTTATTTTTCTAATTATTTTTTATTTTAGGTTTTTTTATTTTTATATTTCTTTGTATTATCGCTAACATATTTTTTCTATTTTTAAATATTTTTAAATTTACTTATTCCAAATAAACTAACTCGATTACATTAAAAAAATAAGTCAACTACAATAAAAAAATTATGAGCCAATGTCATTCTGAACACCCCTTAAAAAAGCTTTCAACGATTCGCGGGTCAGTGGCATCAACACGCTGGGAGAAAAGATTGTTTGTTTGTTGGCTGTGGCATGTGGTTTTTAAGTTATTTGTGAGAGAAAGTATGAAATAACAGAAATTTATGTATAATTTTGACCGATATAAATAAAGTCGCTATAGTATATACTATAATCAACTTATAGATCTCATCTTGAAAAGACACTTTATTTAAAAACTAGTTATTATAAAAAAATCAAAAAATAGTTTTTAGAATCTAAAAAGAAAATATCTCCATCCACAAGCAAACCATTAGGGAGAAGATCCTTCCAAAGAAAAGGTAAACCCCATTATTCTATTATTAGACCATTACGAGAAAGGGATGTTGTCTACTTTGTGACGTATCCTTGCAAGTTCATTGTTTTCTTCGATCAAGGCCTAGCATGTGGTTCAACCGGTACAATGTTTTGTTGCTTCCTGGCATGGCAACGCGCACCGCCACCATGAGGGACTGGCCGTTTGGCACAAGTCTCCTGCTATAGCGCACCAAAACCAAAAAATAGTAGAGAAAATCTTTTTAAGGGGGGCAATCCTAACGCTGGACTGCCCTCCCTTACCATTCGATCATGTTTTGAGATTCATAAGATCACAATCAGACTGGTGGGACAATCTCCGCATGGGAACAGTCATTTAGAAAAGTTTACCAACGGGCTCTTCGAAACAGAGTCAAAATATTTTCCAGATATTTTTCTAGCCTTCGCCCTAGCCCGACTTTGACGTCAAAACAGCGGCCAAACTTCCTGTCAGAAAAATGGATTTTTTTTTTGCTGACACTGACCGACATCTTGCTGGACAGAGTGATCGAAGTCACATGACTCGCATATGCATGGCAACTATCTTGTGACCCCCTCCGATCAGAGCCATCTGAGATCTAAAAAATGCGCAGCGGTACCTAATTCGACAGAAACCCTTCTTCCATCCAAAACGTGTACCTCATTTATTTGAACTTAGACTTCTAACTTAATTTTTATTATTAATAATTTTTGTTTTTTTTAGTATTTTTTGAACTTTTTTACCAATTTTTTTCCATATTCGTTTATATTTTACATGATAAGCTAACATGTTTTTTCTATTTTTAAATTTTTTATAAAAAAAATTAATTAAATAAATAAACTATCGTCAGTTATAATATAATTTCAGTTAATTATAGTGTAATTTTAGATATAAATCACCGGATTACAGCCTAGCTGAGTGGGCTCAGAGTTGAATGGAGAACGACCTCTCTCACCACACCGAACCGAGCGAAGTGGACCACGCAGCAGCGAGGAAGAAAGACACAAAATGATGGGGGAGGTGCCACGTCCCTGTGGGAAAAAAGCGACTGGTTTGGTGCGGTTCGGCGAGATGGCTAGGTCAAGCGACTGACCGCGACGGCTGCTTGGTGTGTAGTGTGGAAAATGAGTAGGGAATAGAGTTGTAGGCGGGACACCGGGGACGAATCGGTGAGGTTGGAAAGTGTCAGGACCTTCGTGGCGAGATCTGATCGAGCACACCACGGCTTGTTTTCCAGCTCTTTTGCTCGCGTATTCCCAAGCAAGTACTCGTATTGACTCACGAATCATGACGAGTATTCTTACACCTTCGGATTGGCCTCTCTGGATATAAAAATGAGCTCGGGTGTTGTCTATCGAAGAGCTACGACAAATAGCGTGCTTTTCTTTTAGCTTTGGTTTGATAGCCGTCGCATGGTCTGTGGCAGTTGCGGATTTAGAATCAAAATTTAGAGGTGTTAATAGGACTTTTCACTGATTTACCAAATATCTAGTTAACGCTTACGGTAGCCTGTCGTATTATCGGTGAGATGTAGAAAAAAGCTATTATGACTATAATAGGCTCAAAAAACTACAGTTTTCCATTCAAAAACAAAAAAAACTATAGTTCCTGATTTCCCTTGCTTCCGCCTATTTGCTTAATTGCTTCCGCCCCTTACGTCTATTTGCTTCCGCTTGATGCCCACCGCCGCCTCCCACACCGACTCCACCCTCCCCTCTCAGCGTGGACCCTCGCCTACGCTCCTCCTCCCCCGGCGCCGCCCCTCACCCGTGCTCCTCCTCCCCCAGCGCCACCCCTCGCCTCGTGCTCCTCCTCCCGCGGCGTGGCCCCTTGCCCCACGCTCCCCCTCCCTCGGCGCCGCCCCTCGCCCGCGCTCCTCCTCCCGCGGCGTGGCCCCTCGCCACCGCCTCTGGCCTCATCCCCAGATCCACGCCGCCGCCTCGGATCCGTCTCCACACCACCGCCTTCGGCCTCCTCCCCAGCTCGGATCCACACCATGCCTAGCACGTCTGATGTCGAGCGGGCTGCCGCCGCCACCGAAGAGGTCGCCGCCGCGTAGGGGGTGCCAGCCCCACCTGATCTCCCGGTGGGTCCGCCATTGGTCTGTGGATGATGTGCATGATCGATCCAGCACTTTCAAGTATTAGAAACTCTGTGTTCATTTTGTGCCACATTGTTGTTATACTAGCCACATAGGCGTGGTGCCACGCCGCGCTATTCACCGTGTTGACCGAAATAAAAGAGGCGAAAATTCGTAGAAAAAAGAAAGCGTAAGGGCTTTTTCACAAAAAAAATCAAGGGCCTTTTCACAATAAAAGAAGAGCGGATGTGCTTTTTCGTAAAAAATTAAGGACCTTTGCGGAAGAAATAAGGGCCTATATGTAATTACAAGAAACCGTGGGTCGTTACCCAGCAAAAAAGGTGTGTAGGAGCTTTTTCGCAAAAATCTAGGGACCTTTTTTGCGAGAACCCGAGACCTATACGTAATTACCAAATCTTTGCGGGCTGTTTTGCAGGCGTTGACGCGTGAACACTCTCGGGGGACAGAGAGTCCCCCACTAATAATATGTGGTAGATATGGGAGCGCTTTGTGCAATGATAGTGATCAAATAGGGTGCCAATAGGTTTTCTGTAGTTGAGATAAAACATTATGCAGACTATCGAGTCGTTGATCTTACAAAATATAAGAAAAAAGATTGGATTTCTTGAAAGATGATTCATCAAGAGAAAAGAGGTGACCTTTATTACTATGAATTAGTTATAAACAAACGTATAAAAGCGATTTAACTAGCCATAATCTATAATCTTTCACTATTTGAAAGTTCTTGATTGCCTTGTTCTCTGAGTTCTTATTTGTGTTCTTCCGAGAGTCCCCCCAGTTCTCTCTTATGTCTTTTCTTATCAACTTTCAAATATTGTTGAAGCGGCTATCTGATGCTGTAGAACTCAAGTTTTTTTCTCATCATTGCACTCCCTTGTGTTCTATTAGCCTGTTAGTTTTGTATGGGTTTTGGTGTAAGCGGCTGCCTCTAATGGTCAACTAAGCATATACTGTACCATTTCTCTGGCAAAACTCTTATGAAGGATGATACTCGCTTTTTTTAGCTTAAAGTTAGTTTTTGTTTTTGATTTCTGTTTTTTTCATTATTAAATAATTTAATTTTTTTTCTAGTTTTTTTAGATTTTTTAGATTTTTTATATTTTCTTTTTTTACGTATTTCTGTGCATTATTCGTGATAGATTAATATATTTTTCTATTTTTTAAATTTAATTATATTAAATAAACTAACTTAATTATAATAAAAAAATATATTAATTATTATAAAAAATTATAAACTAATACTATTCCGATCACTCTCTCGTCTATTGAGAAGATTTGAACTTGAGCATTAGTACTCTTTACGTTCTCCTCTTTTCCACGATACTGCATTGGAGTAATCAGTTGCAGCCTTTTGCTGTCAGGCATCACATCAGGACAGCATGGGTGCTCCACTGCTCCCCTTATATATTTCCCTTACAAAAGGACAAGATGAACAGTTAGGATTGTCCCATACTTAACTTCTAGTCCACAACGTCGAAAGTGACATCAGAATAGTAACAAAATCGATCCATTCTTATCGACAACGGGGCGTTGTTTTATCCGTAGTTTCTGATTTTTTGTTAAAATTTTACTATAATTAATTTTTTTACTGTAACTGATTTGATTTTTTAGGTATAATTAAATTTAAAAAATGTAAAAATAGAAAAAATATATTAGCCCATCACAGACAATGTAAAAGAACACGGAAAAAAAGAAAAATGTAAAAAAAATCTAAAAAGATTTAGAAAAAAACGAATTACTAAATAGTGAAAAAAAACTGAAGTTTGAAGTTGAAACTGAAAAAAAAAAGTTGAAACGAACGGGACCGACTGTAGCTAACGAATGACAGTGTAGCATCAGACGGCCATGGGCCTTTGCAGCATGTACGATAGTAGCATGGCGTATTGCTCGGGAGCAAGTGAGCTAAGACGTACACGCCGCCATGACCATCAGACGCATCACAAAACGCCGGGAAAAATCTGCGGACGAGATAAAATTTACTCGGCGGACGAGATAAAATTCACTTGCGCGCTTCTACTATCTCACGACGGTTCGGAAGTCGGAAGATTTCGCCGTGCCGCGTCTTTGCATGCCTCGGCGTCGCCGGTTCGGCCGCGCAAGCTGCTCGTGCGGGGGTGGTTTGGGTGCATCGGCGCGCGGGAAGAGCAGCCCGGGGAACTTTGCTTCGCGTTTGATTTATGGGACAAAATGAGATCATCTCAGATGAAGTCATAGGATCGGAGTGAATTTTCGCTCGAGACCTGAATCAACGTGGTGTAGAAAAAATGGTGGGACGACGTCGTCCACCCGAACTCAGGTGCCTTCAATGAACGTCAATGCTCGTTCTACCCACATCCTAGCCAACCTCTCCCGATACGACTCAGATCCAAGTAGATTGCCCCCTCACCCCACACACACACACACATCTCACTTCCATTTGATGCCGGCAACAACAACGAAGAGTGGAGACCAGGCAACAGTGGTGACGAGTGGAGGTTGGGTGACAACAATGCGGGCAGCAGCGGCAGTGGCTGAGACCTCTGTTGGAGTTGAATCACACAACTCCTCTCATACACCTTCACAGTGGTTACTAGTATATTTCTCTGTGGCTACTAGTATCTTTCTCTAGAGGTATGTTTCACGCACACATGCATGGCAAGAGATAATAGACCTCAGGATAAACACACATAGGGGTGGAAACGAGCCGAGCCGAGCCGGCTCGAGCCCATCTCAGCCGAGCTCGCACCGAGCCGAGCCGAGCCTCGGCTCGGCTCGTTTAGAAACCGAGCTAGAAGGTAGGCTCGGCTCGGGCTCGACAGAGGCTCGAGCCGGCTCGCGAGCGCTCGAGTTAGGCTTGGTGCAGGCTCCTCCCGCCGCGCGCTCGAATCGATCTTCAAAGTAGTTTGCATCGTTCACATCATTTGTTGCTGCAAAAAATCAGATAGAACAAGAACATACGAGTCACAGATCCGCCGCCGCCTCTCGGTCTGGGCTCCCTCCCCGCCGCCCAGATCCACCGCCGCCTCTCGGACTGTGCCGCTTGGAGCACCGCCGGCTCGCCGCCGCCGCCTCTCGATCTGTGCCGCTCGGTTGCCGGGGTGGTCTGGTCGCAGCTGGGAGCGGGAAGGGAGGAGGCGGTGGGGGGCGGGGAGGAGGCGGTGGGGCGGGGGGGAGCGGGGAGGAGGCGGAGGGGGGCGGCGGGGAGCGGGGAGGAGGCGGTGCCGGTGGGGCGGGGAGCTGGGGGGAGGCGGTTAGGGGCGGTGCCGGTGGGGGCGGGGAGAGCGAGGCGGGCGGAGGGAGCGAGCCAGGCGGAGGGACCAAGGAGCGAGCGAACCAAGGAGCGAACGAGGCTCGGGTGGAGCGAGCGGGCGGACCATTCACCGATATATTATACCTCCGTCCGACTCGTTCTGGCTCGCGAGCGGCTTGAACTCGGCTCGAAAATGAACCGAGCTAAATCTTGGGCTCGGCTCGCTTGGAAAATTTTCGAGCTCGAGCCGAGCCGAGCCGGCTACGAGCTCGAGTAGCTCGCGAGCCTCAAGCTTTTTGTCCAGCCCTAAACACACATAGCGGGAACTTAACTTGTCTCCTTATCTTTTGTATTCAATAGCCAACAACTTGAATACATGAATGACACATGCAAGGTACACGACTAGCTAATGTGTAGGGCCACTAGAGATGTGCTTCACTAATGGACCTATTCTCATGCGTTGACTCCTACTAATATACAACTAACCCATGCAGCCCATTGGCTTCACAGCTCGCATGCAATACCGTTTCTCACAGCACGTTCGCATCGCACGACACAAACGGCACCTCGCCGTGCATGCGCTTCAGCTCAAGCCACCAGCTTGTATGTCTCACACGCACTGCTAGCATGCACAGGCCTACACAAGCATATTCACTACATAAGAATGAACAAAATAAACATACAGATACAACTCTGTCGAGATTAGTATCCAACAACCACAACGATGGACCGCCCTACAGATACAACTCTGTCGAGATTAGTATCCAACAACCACAATGATGGACCGCCCTGCAGCCAGATGCGCGTCCTCATCGTCGGGGACTCAGGTCAGCTAGTCCTATACGGATTCAGTGAGGTTGATGAGGGGTTAGCTTGAAATGTCGTGTCCTTTCTTCTTGACTATGATGCGCGTGAGATTTGTGGCATTAGTATTGAGTATTGACAATGATATAATAATTCTCTATTTATTAAGTTATCGTATTATTCGAATATATCCTTTAACAATAAAGGAAAATTTCATAGAGTAATCATAAGTCTTACTGCGACTACTCTGTAGTTGTAAGTTATGCTACGACTATCTAGTCGTAAGTTATGCTACGACTATCTAGTCGTAAGTTTTGCTACTACTATTTAGTCGTGAGTTCTGCTACGGTTACCTAGTTGTAAGTTCTGTTACGACTACCTAGTCATAAAATCTGCTACGATTATCTCGTCATAAGTTATGCTACGACTCTTTAATCATTCTCTTATGTTCGACTAATATACTCTCACAGTGAGTTTGCCTGATAAGACAGTTAGAACATGTATTTATGCTCCATAACCGTATACGATTTTACCCACGTCTATCTGACAATAGCCGTCCTACAACGAACGGCTGCCCATGTCTCTCTAACAATAACTGTCATCCAGCGGTTAACTCTCGAAAGTGTCAAAGCGTCTTCTGGCAAGAAATAATTACCACCACTTTGTCGCCGATATAAGGATTAATGTTGAAGAAAGATAGGGGCGACTTTTGAAAGAAGTATTAGACTTTTCGCACTATCCACACATGTAAAGTTTTCCTCAATAATAGTAACACAAGATATAGGGTTGTTATTCTCCTAAGAGAAGATCTGAATCTGTATAAAAATTCATGTGTCTTTACTTTGCATGATCATACAAGGATCTTAAGAGTTTTCCTTCAAATCCAAAAAATCATACATAAGATCGATATTAAACATCTACAAGTATACAAAACCAAGTTATGGTTAGTATTGATTGTTAGCAATAGGTGTAGGGAGGATTAGAGAGTTGACAAGCAAAACACATGTGTAAATATATGCTGTCCATAAGGTTGCTTCTCCATATATTCACACCTGCAAGTTGGCTTCGCAAAGAACATTTCTTGCCAATTCCAAATAGGATAATCATACCTGTAACTGTTAAAAAGTATGGACAGATTACATCGCCGTTTCTTGCTTAGAATTTGACTAATGTATCCTTGCACTCCTCAATTTGATCCTTCCTTTCCCTTTTACGCTGAATGGTGACATACTCGAAAAGGAAGATGTTGTGATGCCATATTGTCGAACTTCATATTCGCCTATGTGTTTGTAACCTGACTACCTGAGGTCATGAATCATATGTTCTTGTGATATCTTTACCAGCAGAATTCACGTACCATGTATCTATTGTCAACAGATTCATTTGGGAGATATTCTTTCATATGCTTGAATCTGGGACCTTTTCATCTTCCCTTGGGTCTGGTGGACCAGGAGGCTTTCCTGCTCCCTACCTAGTGATTTCTAACGAAGTGGACATATAGACTCACCATGCAGTAGATTATCGTAGATAAGCTAGTTAAAGTTAGGCTTAATCGTAGAAAAGTTTACGAGCACAAAGTGATCGTAGAACAACTTACGACTATATCATATTTGTATAAAGACTTACGACTATGGAGTGATTATGGAAAGGCTCACGACCAAAGAGTGATCGTGAAAGGGCTCACGATCATATGATCAAGTTTTTCCCTTATGGATATAATGGATTACTTAAGAAGTAGAATGATGTAATAATATCATTTACAGATAAATAATAATTTAAGGATTATTATATCCTTGTCAACACTAATTACAAATATTATACTTATCAACGCTAACCTTGAACTAATAATCAACAATTAGTAGTAAAACATGCTAATAATCACTAATCAACGCTAATTTTCATGATTAACTGAGCGTGGACGAGCTCATCCGCCTTTTTTTTCTTGAACTAAACCATACATCATACTAAGAGAATATCCTATAAAGTTAAATCAACTCATCTAGGAGAACTTCATTCCATCTACCTCACCAAATGTAGAGGTAGAAACAACCTCCGAATACATCCAACCAAACACACTGGCCTCTAAGCTGCGGTGGGGTGCGTCGCGCGCGGCTCTAGCCCCCGCCTCAGCGCTGGGCCAAGCGTGGGATGCTTGTGGTGTGCCGGCGGAAGCCGCGTGGCCGAAGCTGGGTTCGCGCGGGGACGGCCTGCCTTGGTAGCGGATCGCACGGCTGTATCTTGGATGCACACGGGAGGGAGGGGGGCTGCATAGCGGGGCAGTCTGCTATTCATGTTTCCACGAAGTGTGATTTGGGAGATTTCGCTGTGTACCGCGTTCTTTCCTTTGCCGACCCATGCCGGTGTTCCGGTACTGCGGATGGGCTTCTCGCGTAGTCACGTTGCCCGCGCGCGGACAGTTGAGTCTCTTCGGCGCTGCGCTGCCTAGGAGGAAACCAGTGTGGGCCTGACGCGCGACACGCTGGGCCTGCTTTGCGCTCGGCCGTGCGGATGTATCTGCGCTGGACGCCTGGGCGTGGGAGAGCTGGGCCTCACGCGGGCAGGGCTATCCGGCTCACTTCACGTTTCAACGACTTCGGCTCTACCAGTTACCAGCTGTGCTAGAGCTGGGAGTAGGGCTGGGATTATTGCTAGCCTGAGGCTTAACATGGGTACACCACGTGCCAGGTCGTGCTGGACCTAGAAAGCTGGTTCGTCTAGTGACACTGCACAGCATATCATGCTGTGCTCGGGCCACCTTGGCCTCCCGTCACTCTCCTATGGATTCCCCAATCCCCATAAACCATCATAGAGATTCTCCAATCCTCATAAGCTATCACAGAGTAGAGAGGAATAGAGTAGAGGGGAAGGAGTATACCGTGCCAAGAGGAGGAGCCGTTGACCATCTGTCCCACGTCCCGCCTCATCGGCTCATTGCCTCCCGCCTCGGAGCCGCTCCGCCTCCTGCATTGGCACCACTCAGCCTCCTGCCTCCCACGCCGCTCGCCCTCCCGCGCCTCCCCACCTCGGCGTCGCTCAGTTCCGCCTCTTGCACCTGGTGGCCGAGCAGATGAGGGAGGACTGGGGTGTCGAGGGCATAAAGGAAGAGGGGTGATAGTAGAGCGGTGCGCCAGGAGGAGAGCAAGGCGGTGGCACACGAGATGGGAGGCGCAGTGGATGGCCGAGGATGCCGTGGGGGTAGATGAGCTGCAGGTGACTGGAGGGAGTGCGATGGAGAAGCGGTGGTGCATCGGTGAGCCAGTCTGGCCTCGCCAGCGACCAAATATGGAGAATGATGAGAGGGAGAAGAGAGGAGCAAAGAGAGGCTAGGCTGCTAGGGGAGAAGACAAGCAGGGATAGGGATTTTAAGGATCGGGGGATTTTGCTATTTTATGATTTAGTTCTCCTTATTCTATGAAATTGCAATGAGGTTCTTCTCTCTTTATATTTCTTCTGTTTAGGCCCTCCGGAAGTCTTATTTCTTCACGGTTTGATCCTATGTGTCCGTGACGACATAAAATATAAGCAAATATGATGCATGTCAGCGCCCACCTCGGCTCCCGTGTGGTGCGCCTCCTCGACGCCTTGTCTCCTGTGCCGCATTGAGGGGAAGGAGCAGAGGTAGGAGTTGGGCGGCGGTTGCTGGGGAATGGTCAAATGGGGTGGTGTCTTTTGTTGTTCTTTCTTAAGAAACATTATCATACAAACATAATGAGCATTTGTCAATGTTTCTTCTCCTTAGGTCACCATCATCGAACCCTAGGTCACATCCTCGTAGCTTCCTTACTTCTTTGCGTAAAACTAGTAAGGTTGAAGAAGAAGATTAAACTAATTCAATAGGTCAAACAGATTTTTCACATTAAAAGGTCTGGTTTCGACCACTTTGTCATGCTAAAAGACTACATGTGCGCATTGGAGAGTGCCATAAAATAGTTGTATAGGAAAAGTCAAACTCTAATGTACTTCCAAATGATTTTTGTTTATAATTTTGTCTTTATAAATCAGCATATTCTAACATATATTTATAATTTTTTCTACATAGTTGACCCCATTGTTATTTTATTTTATGTAAGCAAATTACTACTGCATACGCTTCTAATTGTAACATAGCTCCCTTCACCGACTACCTTTTTAATTCTAGCATTTGATGAGAACATAGCTCCCTTCACCGACGACCTTTATAATTCTAGCATTTGATGAGATAACTATGCTGTAAACTGCACTCATGATCTACTTAAAACTTTTCTATATGACCAGCTAGGCAGCCCTATGCCGGGCGATGGGCTAGCTAGATGGCCGCATACGCCATAGTCCGATTTGTACCTAGATATGCATGCTGTTGGACTAGATATCCAAGTTCGGAGGTGGTATATCATGAGACAATGGTATGAAAATTTAACTAGTTTTTAATGAGGCGGGTATAAGAGAAATGAATATAGCGGCCGTCGTTGTCTTCGTCGTGTATAGTTACTCTGGACTGATATGGCACAAACACCGATACAACAGACTTTGAACCGTGTCTGAGCCTGACCGAAGACAAGATAAACCAACACGGCATGGCATAGGGTGATCAAGCCGTGCTAGCACAACATAATATGGTCCGAAACACGGCCTAATGCCCACCTCTAAGCTGTGCCTGCGCGTACCTTTTACCAGACGCGTCTCCGTCTCATAACCTAGCACTGGTCCATTGCATATTTGCATGTATAAGAAGCAAGAGTACAAACCATCCCTACATCACTGGTCCATTGCATATTTGCATGTATAGTATATATATATCTACATACACCGCCGAATCGCCGACGCTCGTTCAGTCGTTCCGCAGTAGCATCGTGCCCTCAAACAATAAAAAGGATCAATCATCGTTCATCATGTTTCATGGGGTAGCAAGTGCAAGCTATCTGCTGGACCTTTTGCTATGGCAAGTCAAAGAAAGTACGCACACAAGTCGTGATACCTACTAGTTACGGCCCACTCAACTCAAACTTTTTTTTTTTCAGCTACAACTTCTAACATTAGTTTTTTTTACTATTCAGTAATTTATCTTTTTCTGATTTTTTTTAGATATTTTAGGCTTTTTTGTATTTTCTTTTTTTCCCATATTACTTTGCATTATTCGCGATATGCTAACATATTTTTTTTCTATTTTTTTATTTTTTTAAATTTAATTATATCTAAAAAAATTCAACTATAATAAAAAAATCAGTTACAATAAAATTTCAGTCAGAAATCAGAACCCATCGCTATTCTAAATATCTCTATATCTAGCTAGTTCGTTGGCACAGTAACAGATGTCATGACGTGAATAGGAGTACTAGGCGCGAAATTAATCGCATCTTGGATGGGAAAAATACTCGTACAGTTCTTGGACGTGAAGGCTGAAGGTAGCGTCGTTTCTCTAGTTCCTTATCCAAACAGTGTCCACAGAGCACAGGCTACGTGGTGTCATCCTTACGATTCAATCAAGCCGTCAAGGTTCTAAAGTTCTAATGTCAACGATCACATGCTTGACAGTGAATTAGCGACTAAGCTTCCATTGTTTCACCGCCAAGCAAATCTTCTGGAAAGGAAAACAACGCGTCCATCAACAGGTACGCGCACGCATCCTTACGTGTCCAAATTGGGACCTTGCAATTTCGCTATATCTTTTTCCTTGATTTGACCCTCCCAGATTTCAACGGTCTGGATACCATAGGCTATCATTGTGTTCAGAGGCCGCTCACTAGTTTCTGGATTTAGATTTATTTTTTACTATTTTTAAATTTTATTTTTCTAGTTTTTGGTATTTTAAATTTTTTTGTTGGTTTTTCCGTATTCGTTTGTATTATACGTGATGGACTAATCTATTTTTTTTATTTTTTAAATTTAATTATATCAAATAAGCAATCATCAATTATAGTGTAAAATAAACCAGCTAAGTAAAATTTAGCTATAAACCATAATTTATTAAACCTAATTGAGCACCTCCTTTAGTTTCAAACCACGTCCGAGCATGATAAATTAGACACATTTGATTATTTATGTCCATTATTTTGTTTACAACCTGGTTGTGACCTGCCACATTTTTATATTATATCATGTCCCGCTTGTCATAATCACTAGTTCTCAGCAAAATTTGCCTAAATTGTGGCAACTGATTTTGGTGCAAAAAAAAAAGTGACGAACCACATGTTGGCAAAGAAGAAAAGTTTGGAACTGTGTGGCATTTATCCAAGGGGGCGCTTGTTTTAACGATAGCTTCTAACTTTTGGTTGAAATTTCACTGTATTTGGCTTTTTTTAGTGTAGCTGATTTGGCTTTTTCGGCATAATTAATTTTTTTAAAAAATGTAAAAATAGAAAAAACATGTCAAACCATTAGGGACAATACAAAGAAACACGGAAAAAAATATAAAAAAGTCTAAAATATCTAAAAAAATTCAAAAAAAGATGAAATACTGAATAGTGAAAAAAAAACAGAAGTTAGAAACAGAAACCAAAACCAAAACGAGCGAGGCCATTACCTGATAAGTTGGATCTCGTTAGAGTGCACACCAATGCAGCGCTTCGAGCTCTTATAAAAGTCGGTAAAGGCAAAAGAAACACACGTTAGTTCTAAAAATTAGCAATTTAATTTTGATACAAATTTCAAAGTAAAATATCTAATTAATTATAATTCAGAATAAAAAATTAAAGATAAATTAGCAATTGAATCTGTATATAAATAAAAAAATAATTAAAATTTAGAACAAAAATACAAGAAAATTTGCAATTTAATTTCCAAAGCAAAATAACTAAATAGCCAAAATTGGCATAAATTAAATAAAATTAGCAAATTGATCAGTATATGAACTCAAATAAAATATAACTAGAATTTTTAATAAAAATAGCGATTATAACGAGGATATTATGAATAGTATCGCAGAAAACCACGAAAGAGAGCAATGGTGTCATTCTGTCCTATAAGAAGACATTGATCTACGGGGGAAGCGAAAAGTCGAGACGACAGAGATAAGAATAATGTTATGTTGCTCACCTTATCCATTTGATGAGAACAATGTTGTGTTGTTCACTGAAGCTATTGAAGAAAATGTCAGAGTCGAAGGAACCAAGGGTTGCGATGACGAGTGGTGAACGTCGGCATTGTTGAATAAGTCAATGGCCAAATAAGCTCAATAATAGGGAATCCCTAGCATAGAAGAGATGAAATTTTGTATTAAATACCAGCTATTGATGGTATAAGGCTATCAAGTAGTTAAAAACGTGCCATCGCTAGTGAGAGGCACAATGTCATATGTGATGGTGAGAAGATTCTTTATATTATTAGACATGACTAAAGTAAACATGCCAACATTAGTGAAGATGGAAGGTCGTTGCGGCTAGTGAGGAAGCTATGGCGTAGAGTTGGCCAATGTTAAGGAGAGAAGCGACCGACATCGGAGAATAAGACATCAAGCATGTATATATACATGCATGCACCCCTACGAAGAGAAGCACAGACATACAGAAGCAAAATAGCAAAAAGCTCATAGTATAGTTGGTGCAAACATAGGGTATAGGCTCAGGGCCATAAGAGAGAGCGTGACGGGTGTCCCCGGCAAGGATCGACGATGGTTGCTTGTGTGTGTGTTCATGTCACAACGGTCATCATTAAACAATAATTGAAGATAAGTAAAAAAATAACTATGTGGTACAGTATTGCATTGGAGGGGGTAACAATTGAGAGGGATTGATCAAGAATTGAACATGTTGTTGGAGGTTGAAGCAAAAAAGTTGTGCCGATGAGAAGAGATAGAAGATACATGGTTCGGTAGGACAATCGGTGTATGAAGGAAGATAAGTTTAAGATAGATCGCCTATGGTGCATCGGTATATGCGTGAGCAAAGTATTCTAATACCATATCAACTAATGAGATAATTTATCGTACACATAATTAACGTAATAGTTGAGTTTAAATAGAGCTACATGTGCATGTATATTTTTTTTAAAAAAATGAGTAACTAATAGATAAAAAATAGAGATATGCAGCTAAATGATCCATGCATGATGGATAATGATTACATTTCTAAGAACCCAACAATCTATTTTGCTCAATGATTTTCTTCCATCAAAGCATATACTTTAATTACGTTCCCCATACTATATTTTTTTGAGTTTCTATTATCATTTCTAATATTTATGATGTGTTAAAAATCTAAATAGCCCTCAAGATACGTAAATATATTATCAAACATCTATATTATATCATTTAATCCTACAAACTTTAAAAGAAATGTAACTGTCTAAATACATATTATTAGGGGATGGCCCCTAACGGGGCCCACTCGGCCCAATGCGCTAGTAAGCAGGGTGTGGCCAGCATAACATAGATCGGTCTTACCCTTATATATATAGGTCTAGATAGAAGTATTTATGTAACAATAAGAAGAAAAAATGATATAGTAATTTTTGTAAGAGTAGCTCTAGATAGGATCAACCTTGTAATATATTACCTGGATATAAAAGCCCGAGTCTCATGGGAAGGCACGACTTACTTTTTGGAAAAAGATAGCTAATCTCAAGACAATCCACGATTTCTCACGATTAAAAAAACAATATGAATGGTCCTTGCATCATCATTCCAACCGCTCCTTCCAATTCCACCCCCTGCCAAAATTCCCAATAATATCGTTGACGGATCGCATCCTCCCCCGTCTCTTCCTCTCCCCACCGCCTCTCCCCACCGCGGCTATAAATCCCGGCCCCGATCGAGATGCGGAAATATCGAGTCGTCGGATTGGTGGCTGCCCTGCTCGCGCTTCACGCCCTCGCCGTATCTTCCACTCGCACGGAGACCCAGAGCGCAGGAGAGGAGTTGGCCATGGCGGAAGAACGAGCGCCGCTGGCGGGCGGCATCCAAGACGCGCCGGAGGGTCACGAGAACGACCTCCACGTCCTCGACCTCGCCCGCTTCGCCGTCTCCGAGCACAACAAGAAGGCCGTAAGTTCCCCAACCCACCCCTCTCTATTGTCCCCCTTTGTAAGGCCCAACTGAATCTCTGTTATACAGCCTGATTGTGCGATGGACACAGCTTTGATCACAAATCCTTCG
Organism: Melocanna baccifera; assembly: GCA_036346265.1. Classification (NCBI taxonomy): domain Eukaryota; kingdom Viridiplantae; phylum Streptophyta; class Magnoliopsida; order Poales; family Poaceae; genus Melocanna; species Melocanna baccifera. Next base: position 38,070,776 of record CM070676.1, read on the forward strand.
ATAGCTTACAATCGATCCAAGTCAAATTCGACCTTTTTCGCGAAAAAATGTCTATTGATTCCGTAAATTATGTAAATCTTTGCAATTTGATGGGAAGCATGAGGTGTTCGGGTAGACGGTCCAATTACAGCGCTCCTCCTGGACGTGCTGGATTAGTATTTGTGTTAAGGATGTGCTAATGTTTTGTTCTCCCATGACAAGAGAGGTTTTGGATTGGACTAACAATCTTGGCGGTGCCCTGTGCAGAATACTCTGCTGGAGTTCGAGAAGGTTGTGAAGGTGAAGCAGCAAGTTGTCGCTGGCATGATATACTATTTGACGATTGAGGTGAAGGAAGGGGATGCCAAGAAGCTCTATGAAGCTAAGGTCTGGGAGAAGCAATGGATGGACTTTAAGGAGCTCCAGGAGTTCAAGCCTGCCGAGGACAGTGCAAGCGCCTAAGGTAAGATTTGCGCATGTTTGACATGGATGCCGATCAAATAAAATTCCATCTATTTTATGCAGCAAAATATCATGTCCGTTTCTTGTTTAAAAAAACATAGCATGTCTATTCCTTTTTCCCTTGTTAAATCGTACAAGCCGTAGATAACTATATGTCTCTTTTGCTCCTTGTGATAACACTAACACAAGTTTTTTGATTGCACTATCAACTTCTAATAAACTTTGTAATGTTGCCATACGAAAGATGCCAACCTTTTGTCATGGAAGCCAAGTATCCTTAAGTAGCACTGCTTATTAATGAGATAAGCTGTTCTAACTATGTGTCTTTTGCTCCTCGTGACAACACTTACACAAGTTTTATGATACCATTTGTCATGGAAGCCGTTTGCTTGTCCCTGTATCCTTAAGTAGCACTGCTTATTAATGAGATAGAGCCGTTCATCATTCATTGTTATAAATTAGAGAATTGAACGTTCAAAACTATCTGTTCATATTTTTTTTCTGGAGAATTGATGGATCAAAATCTACTAATTTCAGGCACGTCTCATCTTCCGTGTGCGGTATGAAGTGTGCAAGGATTTGCAGAATAACATGGTGTGGATATAGCTATCGAACGTGTTATGGCATGTTCATTGTGTAATACCATAAATAAGTCTGCTTTTTACTACAAGGTGTATCGACTACAACTCTTGTAACGGAATTCTCTATATTACAAGTATTTTGTTTAGCCTTTTGATTGGTTTGTTTGAACTTGACGAGCAAAAATTTTTAATCATATGCTCACCCCGTCCCATCTTAAACCGGCTATAAATTTTTATGTAAACCCGCCACCATTGATCTTACCATTAGCGTGTTTCAGACAGAACCTTAAAGGCTAAGAAAAGTAAGCATCTTGAATGCAATATTGAATATTCAGCTTTGCTTCGTAGCTTGTCTAGTATGAGAACCGGACTGTGATGTTGATCGGAGCAGATATGAAGACATACGATGAATGAAAGTTGGTGGCCTCTGATTTGTAATTTAGTGCCGCAAGTCTTCAAGATAATCCAGAGTTCTGTCCTGCAAATCCATTATTGAATGCTTGGTCACTGGTATTTTGGGGCTGTTATTTCCGCCCATTGTTTGATTTATCTTATCTCTTTGGATGGAGACGGCAGTGAGGAGAAAAGAATTCCGAAGAGGCTGCTTGTTGATTATGGCATAAGCGTGGTGTGTTCAGCCTTCCATAACAGAGCAACGCATCATACATACATGGAAGAGAAATACAAAAAAGACTTCTAACTAAACCCTTTGGATTTCAAAGGATCAAATCTGCGTTTCAATCTTGGATCAAATAGCTTTCTTCTGTCTCGGTCCTTCATTATTGTCGTAATCCTCCTGTAATCTCTGCTAAGTTAAAGGTGAGTTGAACTGGCAGGGGTTGCTGCAGATGAAGCAATCAAGTTTGTCGTCTGAGCTGACGATTGGATTTGAGCCCCTAAAAACAACTATGATTCCAATTTCAGGTCGAAATTTAAATATACTAGGTAGAGGCAAGCGCGCTACATCGCGCCCGGATGTGCAACACGAGAAGCTCTGTTGAGACTTATAGTTTTTGGTTGAAATTTTTGAATTTTAGCTGTTTGTGATAGAGATTACGGAGAGAGATAATCGCTTGTGATTTTAGATTGTATAGATGTTGGGCTTTTAATGTATACTACAATTAACTTGTAAACCTCATCTTGAAAAAAATACTCCGTTTAAAAGTTAGGTACTGTAGCAAAAGCCAAAAGCCGCTTTTAGAAGCCGAAAAGAATAGGCCCAGCGCACACGATAGGGCAGGATGGTGTTGGCCTTGTCTGTAGTTTACATAAAATGATTACAGCCGATAGTAAGTGCAATACAGTGTGACAAAAGCGAGATGTGTTACTAGCATAAGTCCATAGTTGTTTGTGAGGCGGCACCGACATACATACATAATTACATGCATACACATACACACACACACACACCCCTTTAACGATGTTGTTATATATATACATATATACCCCTTTAACGGTGTTGTTATACCTATTTATTTATTTAAGTATACTCTAATAATGATTATAAGATACTTTAAATGAGTTCTATGAAAATTTTTATGTAAATTCATTTTTTGTAGCATAATTTGTGTATGTATTTCTTTTATACATGAAAAAGTGTATATATCAAAAATAAAGAGCTCTGATGAATTTTTTTTAACTAAGTCACATTGAAATATCATAGAATTAGCATTTAAGTATATAAAAAATGATAAAAAGATATAAAATAATCATTTAAGTGGTATATTAGAAGTGAAAGTATGTATTCTTTGGAGTACAAAAAAGGCTTCATATACACACACATACATACATATATGTATGTACATATACATATGTATGTATGTATGTGTGTGTATGTATGCATATATGTACATACATGGTAGCGTTATTCTGCGCGTGCGTGTATTCTACGCGTAGTTTTGCACCCCGACGAGTTATTACTGGTTGTGTGAAAAGTTATCATCGGTTGTGAAGAAAATTATTACCAGTTGTATTGTTTGCGTTCGGCAGTAATTTCACTTGCTACCGATGGTAACTTCATGCAGAATCGATGATAACTTGTTGACACTGTGAAGATTTAGCGATAATTTTATTCAGAACTGATGGGAACTTCATTCAAAAATATCAGTAACTTTCTCGGGTATTTTATATCAGCGTATAGATGTAAAATACCCGAAAAAGTTACTGATATTTCTGAATGAAGTTACCATCGATAGTAAGTGAAGTTACTGCCGAACGCAAACAATACAGCCGGTGATAACTTTTTCACAGCCGATGATAACTTTTCACACAACCGGTGATAACTTGCTAGGCGCAAAACTGCGCGCAGAATACATGTGATATATATGCACACATATATATCAAGATTATTATGCACTCCACAAGTGGGTCATAAAGGATACGTCTAACCCATGTATTTAGCGATGTAGAGTATTGGATGAAGGTAATTTCTAGCCCAACCAATGACTGTCTTATAATTACGATGGTGCCGAGTGAGGGTACAAAACCATCTCGGGCCACAATTATAATTAAGTCGAGTGGAGGTATAATATACTGAGATAGAGGTAAAAATTCGGTGCTCTAATTTGGGCATCACATATAAGGAAATGCGACGATTCACTTGCTAAAAAAAATCACGGTGACTATGGGAAAAATGATACAAGCTTACGCAACGCTATATAAATCATTGATTTATGCTTGTCTCCTGGACTGGAGGCTACAGGAACCAGTGAAGGTTTTTATCCATTTGTATAAGTGTTCAGTAGATTTCTAAATTAATAATCCAAAATTCTTTCTCTACCTAGAATCATTTATTTTTTCTAAATGAGAATGAGTATGAGCATAAGAATAAAAATGAGAACGGAGATGGAAATGGAAATGGATGTTTCAGGATTGTTAGATTACGAGTATGCAATGCATTGTTGTTAAATAAGCGTGTTGAGTCCTCGGTAGTTATCCTTGCTATTATTTTTTCTCTTGTTTAGAGTATAGCTAGCCCGGGATTGGAGTATATTGGCCAATTTCAGTCTCTGTCAAAGACGGACATAGTTGTGAGTATTCGAATATTTTTGTTCGATATGCAGAACAATACTCTTTGGAAACTAGTACTTATTTATCTGGCTAATCAAAGCCAACCAAAGTAAAAAAAAGAACAATGTGGCAATTAGCAATGCAACTTGTTTTGTTTCCAGCTACACAACAAGGATGACACCTAAAACATTTCTAGTTAGCTTACCGATGTATACTATGATTTTTTTTGTTTTCTCGTGTGTGCGCATTTGGCACATATGCATTATGAATTTTCCGAGGTATATATAGTACATGTCCATCACTAGGGCTGTAAAAAAGCTCGAGATCCGCGAGCTGCTCAACCTTCGCAAGCTACTCAACCTTAGCTCGCTTTAAACTCGATTCGAGCTTAGCTCGAACTCCAAATGAACCGAATTCGAGCTTGATCTCAAGTTTGTGAGCTTCAACGAGCCAAGCTCGAATAGCTCGCGAGCTTGAGATTTTTCCCCACTCCCTCCCTCACTGTTTAGTCCCCACTCCCACATCCATCGCCTCCCGGCCCCTCGCCGCCTCAGCCCCGGTCCCCACACCCCGATCCCCGGCCCTGGGTCCCCCTCCTCTCCCCCTGTCCCCTTCCTCTCCCTCGCCGCAGCCCCCCCGTCCCCCTCCTCGCCCCCCGCCGCCCCTCCTCGTCCCCCTGTCGCCGCCCCTCCTCTCCCCCCGTCCCCTTCCTCTCCCCCGCCGCTGCCCCCCGTCTCCCTTTTCGCCCCCCCATCCCCTCCTCTCCCCACCGTCCCTCCTCGCCTCCCCACCGCTATGTCTCCTCTCCCCCCTGTCCCCTTCCTCTGCCGGCGCCCCTCCTCTCCCCCGCCGCGGCGCCGTCCTCGCCCCGCCGCCTCCTCCCCAGTCCCCCGGCGCCCCTCCTCTCCCCCCGGCGCCGCCCCTCCTCGAGCCAGATCCGACCAGATCCATGGTCGCCCCGCGCCCTGCAGCTCGGCCACGACTCCCCCGCGCCTCTGGCCGGCTCAGCCTTCTGACGCCACCTCCTCCCGCTACTCGCCCGGCAGGTACTCCCTCTCTACTCCCAGTCCCTCAGCAGTTGGCACCGAGCCTACACGAGCCGAGCCCGAGCTCAGCTTAAAACTCGATGTTAGTTTCAAGCTCGCTCGAACTCAACTCAAATTTCTCGAACTCAACTCAAATTTCTACCGAGCTCAATTTATTTATAGCCCTATCCATCACACCCTTTCACGTTCAAAAAAGAAGAATGATTGCTCTTCTCAGGCAGCAGTTTAGGAAGTTCTTATCGGTAACTTTTGCAAGTTTACAAACGTGTCAACGTTCGTCCCAGTCATGTATTTTCTCCCGAAAAGACTGAACAAAGCTTTGATTGAAAGATGTCGTTGGTCTAAGAAGTTTATTTACTACGGATGGTGACTGACATGTAAACTCGTGGGCTCGATTATTTAGACTTAAAATTCGGACTTATTTTTTACTATTTATATATTTATATATTTTTTTTAGTTTTTAGTATTTTTGATGTTTTTTTACTGATTCTTTTTTATTTGTTTGTATTATATATATGATAGATTAATCTATTTTTTATTTTTAAATTTTTTTAAATTAATTACGCTAAATAAGTCTCCGTCAGTTACAGTGTAATTTTAACCAACTATAATATAATTTTAATCATAAGTTACTAAATTTCAGTTCAATTGAGCGGTCTCTTAATGTAGGTATACTTTTTCTCATGTAGTAATACAAACAGCCTACTTATAAAAAGATTTTTTCGACTGAGGGGGTGATCGGAATGACTTTTTTTTGGCTTCAGCTTCTAGTTTCAGCTTTTTTTCACTATTCACTACACTATCTACTAACTCACTCTGAGTGTTTTTTGACCAACTCTGATGTTTTTCACCAAAGCCAAAAGCCATCGCTATTCCGATCACCCCCTGACCTGTCTGTCATTGTAACGGCCAGGGCAACATGATGTTTGAATGGCACTGGAACCCTCCCAGCAAACTTAGGGTTTGTTCTTTTTTTTGCTGTGATTTATAATTTTTAGTTAAAAGTTTTGAATTTTAGTTGTTTGTGATAGAGATTACGAAAAGAGAGATACTCACTTACGATTTTAGATGGTATAGATATTAAGCTTTTAACGTATATTACAATTAACTTGTAGACCCTGTTTTAAAAAATACTTCGTTCAAAAGTTAGGTACTATAGAAAAAATTAAAAACAGCTTCAAACAGACCCTTAATTATTTGTTAGTATGCATTAGTTCACTCCATCCTTCTGTCAGAGAATAAATATGACGGGGACGGGGAATAGACTCAACAGCTCCAATGTTTCTTTTTGCCAACTTGGCTTCGAAACCTCTGTTTAGTTGGTTTCGCCTCGCCTTTTGTCGCTTGCTATTTCTTGTGCATGCGAATGGTTTTCTCTAGGCTACACGGCCCACATTTCATTACGGCGGCTGCACAATCCACGTGCGTGTCATGAGTGTACTCTAGGTGTGGCCTCCAGTAGACCACTGGGCCTGTTATTTTCCATTTTTCACTCGATTTTTCATTTCAATTTTTTTAATGATAACTATTTATTAGACTAATAAGTTGGACGGTGAGTGGTGGCCATGCGTGCATTACGGTATGGAGCAATACTTCTGTCTTCTAGCTCGACGAAAGATTCCCATGAGCTCTACTCTTGCAGTTTAGAACCTGAGCTTCCGGTTGCTTGAAAGCAGGAACTACGGTTGGGCTGAGGCTTTGTATACGGTTTGGATCAAGCCCGTTCCATCATATTCATATTAGTACATTGACGGGCCCAGCTGAAGAGTGGCACCGGCCCACGTGTGGCTCGCAAAATGGACAGTCATTCTCCTTGTAACTGGGCTAGATATACTCTAGACTTTAAATTTGTTGTCAATGGATTAGGATGAGCGAAGGCTTTTGGCTATTAATGGATTTTTAGATTCAGAAGTACTCGTAAGTGTCATAGTATCTGAATTCAAAAAAAAAGTGTCTTAGTATCCACTCATCTACGATTATGTTGCGGGAACTGCCTTTTGACAGGGAGATGCAGTCGTAGAAGCACGACTCTACTCACCATAATTAATAAATCTAGAAGTATGCCATACGATGGCCCTGCATCAATTGCGCAACTTACATCAATTCTTGGACCTGCTTCCTCGGTCGTTTTGTCCCCAAAAATGTTTAACCCGGCCTGGTTGTTTTGCTCTGGCTATCAAGGGCAACTTAGAGAGAGAGAGAGAGAGAACTATAACTAATTAACCATAGGGTTCCAAACAGCTGGGGTGGGGCATCACATGGACACATCAAGGTACATGTCACTTCTCACCAGGAAGTAGTAGGAATTAGGAACTCGGCACTAAGGAAGCAGTAGGAACTAGGGTCTGGAGCTGGGTTGATTTATTTGATATAATTAAATTTTAAAAAATTTAAAAATAAAAAAATATGTTAGCCTATCACTAACAATGCAAAGGAATACAGAAAAAAGACAAAAAAAAGCTAAAAAAATTAAAAAAAGAGAGAAAAAAACAAAAATACTGAATAGTGAAAAAAAAAACAGAAACCAGAAGTAGAAGCTGGCTTTAAACCAGTGTGAGCACAACCTTAATTCACTACTCATTAATTTTGTTCTTTTCTGATTATTTGGATTATTTTGTTTTTTTCTCGTATTCTTTTGTATTATCCATAATATGCTAACCTATTTTTGTATTTTTAATTTTTAAAATTAATTATGTCAAATAAGCGATATAACTACAATACAAAATAAATTAGCTACAGTAAAAAAATATAAACCATTACTAAATTAAGCGTCCCCCTAAGTAGCTTGCTGTTCGTCACCTCTCCTGAGCATACATATCTGAAACCCTCAGCCTGAACACTCCACGTCTCCACCCTCTCCACACTTCGTTCACTGTCGTAGTGTCGTTCCACTGCTCACGGACTGTGCTCTCTACTGTACGTGCACACCCTCTTCAGCCTAAAAATCAATCATCATTTTGCGGGCACCGGCTGCCCGAGAGCCGACAGGGCCTAGCATTCCCTTCCGTTGTTTTCAGTTTACAGATTATTCACAGCAAACAAATGAAGTAGTTATCATCATTTAAACAAATTTCTTAAGTGGTTTACGTCGATTTGTTCCAAAAACAGACACCCACACGCGATTACCACTCGGCGCTGGCGGCTGACGCCGAGTACCTTTGTCGGACGGAACACGGCCAATCGGGGCTGTTTCCGGTGGAAATATCGCTAACTCTGCGAACTCTGGACGTGACCGGAAGAGCACGGCCGCACCCGCACAGGGGGCGCGCCCTCGTCACGGACGCCGGGGGGGGGGCGGTGCGGCGGGCAAATCTGGGCCAGGCCGCTGGTGGCCGCGCGGTCGCGTCCGGTTTCCTCCCGGGTGCGAGGCAAAAAACGACAGGTTTCGGGTGGAATTCGACGTGTTGCTGGGCTCTTCGCCCGGTTTGCTAGCACGGCTCCCCGGCCGCGCACGAGCGTGCCGAGTTGCCGTGACTTGAAGGCACTGCACCACATCACGGCTCACAAATGTATAACGGATTTGTTGACGTCCACCAGTCCTCGGGGATTAATTATTAGTACTAGGTTTAACTCCTTTTTTCAACAAGCCTAATGTTTGGAAATGAGGATATCTTCATGAAGTTAAAGCCTGTTCCCTGGAATCTGATCGAGGACTAGAAGTAATGATTAAATTCTTTACACTAAAACAGAACGTTGGCTTGGACCTTCCCATCCCATGATGCCATACTGGCTCTAGTTCTATATGATAATGGCCCAGACTTTTAGTTTTTTACTTTTGATTTTGTTTGTTTGTGAGAGAGTACAAAGAGAGATTGTCGTATGCGATTTTGGCCGATGTAATTGAAATCGGTACAGTGTTAACTACAATTGATTTATAGACCTCGTTATGAAAAGATACGTTATTTGAAAACTAGTTTATATAGCAAATTACATAAGCCAAAAGCAAAAGTGAATTCAAATCCACCCATTAATATTTAGGACTTTTGCTTGATCCAGCCGACTAGCGCATACACTACACTTTGCTTTCCTTTCTAAGATTAGGCTGCCAATCTATGCAAACCTGTAATACGGTCAAAGAAAAAAAAAAGCAAAAAACAAAAACAATTCAAGAGGAAATAAAAGAAACAAAAGATTTTACCATTAGAACCCTTCGGCTTTAAGGTGCCAAATCAAATAGAGCTCATCAAGGACCTAGACTATCTGGGGCTGGTCGACGTCTCTCGGTTGAGTGGGCCTCATCACTCGGCGGCAGAGGAACTCAACGTCCACATTTTTACCGACTTACCTTCCACAGTAGAAAAACGAAGAATAGTGTCGAGCTCACCCTGTGGACAATCCGTTATACTGGTATAAATACAATGACAATCGCGTTGCATGGTATGAAAGAAATGGAGGATAATGATATAGTTAGAGAGATTGTGTTTACAGTCACGGATATGGAATCTACTGGATTACTGTGTTGACACCACTGTTTTATTATGTATTTGCTGAGTCTTCAGACTCACCTTTGTTTATTTGTTATTGTTTTGAGTTAACATTGAGGGCGGCATGCACGGATGGGAGTAGCACATGTATTCTACATATAAACAGTAATTTGCACACAACTCTCAATTGATACATTTAGTTGTATATGGCTCTTGCATTTTCTTTCGACAATTAGTAAATTTGTACATTTATTTCAATGCAGCTCATTAAACTCGTGTTGCTTAACGTGACATTGAGATTTAAATAGAGAAATTGCTGCCTAAATCTAGTAGCAATAGCTGTAAATAGTAGTGTTACGGAGTAGTCAAAGCATTCTCGGCTCAGAGTCTGTGCAGGAGTGTTACAAAACCCTACTTAGTAAGCAAGCAACGCAGAGCAAATGAATCTGGCATTGTTTATTAGAGATCCTTCTCTAGACCTTTCCTTGTTGCATTCGTAGCTCATTCCCACAACACCAGTTTATTCTACGGAAAAGAAACTAGAAAGGCGTCCTTTTAATTTGTCGCTGCAGCCTCGTTCGGTCAGTGCTATCCGAGTAGGGAAACCGAAACCTTCAGCGAACCACTTGCCATTGTGGATGTGGTGGCTTCGGCAACAGCAGCGACAACTGAGCCCTCTTGTGCTGCATGCATGATAAAGAAGCATGGAAAAAGCATCCATTCCATTCTTCTTTCTTGGCGGAGTCCCACATAATGGACTTCATTTCCTCCCCTGAGAGCGACGCTGCGCCCTGTTTGCCTCCTTGTAGGAATCGACTAGCTAGCTAGCTCCAGATTGGTCAGTACAGGCTATGTTCACTTTGATGAAGATATACCCTACAGACAATCATAGAGATGATTCTGTTTATTATGTTCATGAATTATTGGATAATTTATCTTGTTCTTTGAATAACATCGTCAATATTTATTATCAAGTGTGTGACTTGATTGTGAAACTCTATATTACTGCGATGATTATTCTTAGATGATCCCTAATCAAACATATGAGGACACATATTAATAGACTAGCATATGTATTGGTTGATGACCATGTTTCACGGGTTATAGATATAAAGATATTAAACCAATAATATGGACACATGTTAGCAAATATGGGGTTGGATCGACCCACCATGAAACACTGCGAGAATGTTGCATTCTTACCGTCATCAGTTGGTTTCATTCACAATGCGCATGCTATGTCCTTAAGACTTGAGATCGTCGCACGTACTCAAGATGCATAATGACTGATTTAGGGGTTGCCAAACACTACTCCGTAACTGGGTAGTCATAAAGGTAGCTTTCGGGTTTTGTTATGATGCATGCATTGAGGCATGGTCGATCAAGATAGCATTTGCCCCTCCAGGCAGCAGGAGAGATATCTCTAGGCCTCTCGAGTGACTGGATTCCAGAAATGCATGGCCATGCTATTCACGGTTAAAGAGTTAACCGTAGTCGGGAATTCAAGTCACGTAATCGAGAAAGAGTGGTTGAGCTAACCAAACAAGGATGACACGTACTCGCCTTGAGCTTAACCGATATCGTGAGGCAAAGGGAAATGCATGAGTTTTGTTGAGGTTCGTCCGATATGATCTTTGCATATACTTAGGAGTCGACATGTCTTACTAAGGGGCCGCTGCCGATTAGTGGACGAGTAGGAGTACTCGGGCTATGTCTAAGTGTATGTGAACCTATAGGGTCGCACACTTAAAGGACTGGAACTTAATTCGGATAGTGATCCGAATTCTTATGGGCCATGAGTTCCTAATGGGCCTCTAGTTTGAGACCCATTATGATGGTTGCCTATAAATAGAGGGGAGGTGGCTTAGGGTTTGGTGAAGATTTCGGAATTCCCGAAACCCTAGTTGCCACACCTTCCTCATCTACTACCGCGCCGTCGGCGCTAGCACTCTGGCGCGTGGTGTTCCTGCTCCGTACGTGTGGATACCTTGGAGGTGTTGATGCGAAGCTTCAACACTAGGACGATCCGCAACTTGTGACGATCGTAAGAACCTGAAGGAGGAGACGTTCTGCTAGAACGACTACAACTGCATCAACGCGCTACATCGACTCTACTTCCATTACGAGTCTGCGCGTCTAGTGGTAATCCCGTGATCTATTACTAGAGGAGGTTCCTTTTACGTGGTAGAATTTTTAAAATTTTGTTTGCATAGTCTACCTGTAGATCTTCACACTTCAAGTTGTTATATGCGTAAAGAATAAAGATATTGAACATGAGCAGCATAAAGGAGTTGAGGTTTGGCGAAAAGAAGCTCCTGTGGCCAACAAAAAGAGGCCTTTGTTCTCTCTGAAATGTCCGGGCAATTTTATGTGGAGAAGCGTTGGCGCACGACACTATGTACCATATATGTAGGTTTAATTTATCAGGATTCTGCAGATCTGCATTAAGTAGTGGTTTCCAAGGTAATTCAGCTAATGATACTTCCACTCAAAGATATTAAGGGGGATTAATCAACTAGACTGAGTTGATGTGAGGTTTGTTGCCATTAAGAAATGGGGGTACCACCGAAACTTTGTTTATGTGAGTATGTTGTGAACCGATACTAAGCAAAGTGCTAAAGCTTTGGTGTATCTTATCACTATACACGCTGATATTAAACCAGCAAGTGAATTGCCATTGAGCGAATTCAGACACCGCGTGCACTTGAAAGTATACCACAAGTGTTACCGGGGAAAGAAAGGACAGTGAAACGCGGTGTACATATCTTTGGACGTACTCGACCATGTGGGAGATACGATAAGTAAGCAATATGATTACTAGAAGAGATAAAACAATGACCAATATACCCTCCGAACTAGGGACCAGAACTTATACTAAGTACCCATAGTACCGATAGTATTCTCCGCTTCTCCCTCATCAGTTTTTTAGAAGGGGTACCGTGTACCCTCTGTCAGTTAACAACGTTGGCTGAAGTTTATAGTAAAGTGGTACACACAATGGAGAAAAATAGCACACATAGTTTGTCTTGGACAAAACTGAAAACTTCGTGGATGACTCTGCAGAACCTTGACACTACAAGAACATGTCGTGACTGGCTGACTGCACTTTTCTCTTCTGGTGAAGCTTTACACTAACAAGATTTACCTTTGTTGATTGATATGCAAATGGCACTAAAACTCCAGCCATATATTCTACCATGCAGTCCGGCGGTAACAAGTCCTGAGAACTACAGCTTTTGTGGTAAGTATCCCAACAAATGTTTGTGGATTATGGTTCCATCGCATCAGTCAGTCATCAGATGTTAACGCACAACAACGTCCTGTCTGTCCATTCTGCAGCTAAAATCCCGCAAAGCTTTCTCGTCCAAAAAAAAAATCTCACAAAGTTCTGGTTCATTTTCCACGCAATAAAGTGAATTTTATTTTGTTGGGACTTGCCAGCGAGCAAGGTGTACCATAGTGCCTTGCTGGTGGAGTCTGAATCCAAGTCCATGAACCATAACTTTGGGTGACGCAGCACTTGCCTTTGCACAATGCATTTCGTAAGTACAGTAATAGTGGCCTAGAGATGCTGAGAGGGACGTTCGTTACATGAGTGGAATGCAATTGTGCACTTATATAAGCACTCAACGTTGCAGAGTAAAAAAGATATATGACGTTCGATCCAAACGTATCCACTAAATGTTTGCAAACTTATAATAAGGAGACACTCCATTTCATCATGTCAGAGACAATATATATTTATCTCAAAATTAAGTTGGGATGGGAAAACACTCGAATTCCGTACATGAACACATACATTTTTTTCCCCGATCAAAAACAGAAGAATAGTACAAGGTAACTAGAGTACCAGTACGTCGATCAAATCACAAAAAGGACAGAAGTAAAAGCATAGAGCAAAATCCACTCCTCCCATTTTGCAGCACCCTCCCAACCACCCGGCCCTAATGCACGCAGCGTCAGTGGCAACACAACATTTCAGAGTTCAGACATGCACACGCACATGAGAAGACAGTTAGCACTTGGGATTGCAGCATCAAACTGCACTAACTCCGTGTCCATTGGAAGATGACTTCACTCCATTTGCTTTCTTGCACTCCACGTCGTCTGCAACGGCGGTGATCTCCTTGATGAACGCGGCGTCGCCACTTACTCCGTTTCCCTTGGACGCCACGGGCAGCTCCATGGACTCTGCCTCCTTCTCCTGGGTCTCCTTGTGTTTGCCCCAGAGGACAGAGTAGAGCCCGATCACGATCAGGACGGCGCCGAGGATGCCGCCGAGGTATATCTTCTCGGCGAGGATGAAGGAGCCCATGACGGCCACGACTATCATCATCAGAGGGCTGAACGCCGACGCGAACACCGGCCCGCTCTTCTGGATCACGAGGCCTTGCACGTAGTACGCTACGCTCGACGTCACGATGCCCTGAAACACCATAATGTTCATTCGATCTTTAAGCATTTGGCACAGCAATGCACTCACATGCGCAATGTTTGAGGTGTAAAAATGAATCGGAAACTCACGGCGTATGCGGCGGCGAGGAGGTTCATGTCGAAGCCGATGGACCAGACGGAGGGGCGGTGCTCCATGACGAAGGTGACGACGATAGCTTGCAGGGTGCCGACGAAGCAGATGAGCGTGGTGAGGGAGAGCGGCGCCGAGTACTGCTTTAGGGTGTGCGCCTGCAGGATGAAGAGCGAGGCCCAGGCGAGGGTGGCGATTATGACGAAGAGCGAGCCCAGGAACCACTCCCTGCCTGTGGGGTCGACGGCGGCGACCGGGGCCTCCGCGCCGTGGCCGTGCGGCTGCACGTGGCTCGTCCACGCCATCTGCATGAGCGGGCCCTTGTAGAGAGTCATCATCATCGCGCCGGCCACCGTCACCAGCGTCCCGGCCACCTTCGCCTGGCACCTCACCTTCTTCAGGTCCACCTTCTCCATCCTATATATCGTTCGTCAGAAAGCAATGTCAGATGCTTGCTCCAAGCGACTATTCTTCTCTGATAATGTTCATCTCAGTTTTTCAGAAGACATATACCTGCAGATTACGGCCATCACGAAGGTCATGGCGGGAAGGATGTTGCTCATGGCGCATGCGAAGGTTGGGCCGGTGAACTTCAGGCCGGCATAGTAGAAGTTCTGATCAATCACAGGCCTGTAATTAAGAACATGCACGAGGTTGCAGTTAGTATTTCTGAAAAGCTTACCATTTTCGTCGTACTACTAGCGAGTAAAAGCGTTTTGCAGACATATTTTCTTGACAAAAGAATAGAATTGGAGTAATCCACTTAAGTGTGTTTTTTCTTAAAAAACGACTGAATTTGGGTACGCAAACTGACAGGAGAAACGCAACAATAAGCGTGCACTGACCCGAGCAGTGCCAGTACGAAGATTTGGAGGAAGGACGACCACGTCATCTTGGGCCTCACCTTCCTGCAATTTTTAACCAAGTGATGGTACGATCGATCAACTTCGGATGAACTATGTAACAGAGAAAGATTGCACTACTTGGATTGTCATATAGGCATATAGCTAGCTAGCAACCTCTCGAGAAGCAGGGCAAACGGCGCGATGGAGATGGTGGCGAAGGCGTGGCGGTACACGACGAGCACGTAGTGGCTCATGCCGTGGTTGAGAGAGACCTTGGTGATCACGTTCATGCCGGCGTAGCCGAACTGCAGGGAGATCATGGCGATGTAAGGCTTGGCCTTCTCGAAGAAATCACCGCAGCAACCCATGGTGAATTGGTGATGAGAAGTCCTTGCGAGCTAGATGCAAGCTTAGTGATTAGCAAATGGGTAGCTAGAGAACTCAAGAGCAAGAGAAGACCTTGAGTTGAAGGAAATGTGGAGAGCTCGCTGCTCGGTTTATATGCTCGCGTCAGGGGCATTGTGGGAAATTCAAGCTCTATTTTTCCGAGTAAGGCTGGCCCCATCCATGCTGAATCCGCATATGTCCTCGTGGGTGGAGCGGTGGGCCCATCTGTCAGTCCAAGAAGGCCATTAGCTAGCTTTTGTTGGGTTCATATGATGATGTTGAAAAGGCGATTCGAATTCGTATATTGTTTGTGTAGAATACTTCATCGTCTTATGTCAGATGTGACATGATAGATATATATATATAGGTTTTATTAGATATGCTATCAATATGCAGCAACTAACTCTGATTCGGTTTCCTTTCTGTATGTGATTCGGTTTCCTCACCCTATATATATGTACTCCAGTAGCTAATAAGAAGAGCAAGCGCTCTATATAATCTCTTCTTATTATAGTGATTTGCTTTCACTACTACAGAAAGCCTAATACTAGACGCCAAATTACAGACGGTTTTGTGAAACCGTCTGTGATGTACACTATCACAGACGGTTTTAATTTGGAGATCGTCTGTGCTACTGAAGGAGTATCACAGACGATTTTTACTGAAAAACCGTATGTGATACTGGACTATCACAGACGGTTTTTAGTTAAAAACCGTTTGTGATAATCTGGAATATTACCGACGGTTTTTACTGAAAAACCGTCTGTGATATTGAACTATCACAGACAGTTTTTAATTACAAACCGTTTGTGATATTCCAGACTATCGCAGACGGTTTTTAATTAAGAACCGTCTGTGATATTGACATATCACAGACGGTTTTTAAATAAGAACCGTCTATAATAGGTTTCCTGCCTCACACATCTCTAAAATTTCATAATTTCCCACGTGAGTTCGAGTAGGATTCTGTTTTTACACACCTTCAGTAAAACGGGTATAACTTTTGCATTCGGTGTCCGTTTTCGATGTTTTTGTACTCATTGGAAAGCTAACGATGAGCCCGATCCAAAAAAACGATCAGCTTGCGCCCGTCGACCTCAAAGACCCTCAAAATCGGCCATTTGTAGCCTCAAATTCGAATTAGAAGTTTTTGAATTCTGTTTTGCCAAAATTTTCGATTTTTTTTCGAAATTTGGGGTTTGTCTCAACTGCAAAGTTGTAGATCTCGTCGAAATCTTTCAAATGAGTATATATAAACCATACAAAACTTTGCTATTTCATACTTTGAGACTAGTTGTTTATATTGTATCGGTATATATATATAGCTAATATCACAGATGGTTCTTAATTAAGAGCCGTCTGTGATATTGGATATCACAGACGGCTCTCAATTAAGAACCGTCTGTGATATGTTTCCTGTTTCGCGTATATCTAAAATTTCATAATTTCCCGCCTGAGTTTAAGTAGAACTCCTCTATAAATACTCACCCGAACCCATGCACCCCCTCCCTTCAAATGCGTCTGTGGGGTTTAGGTCTCCATTATTTCCCGCTTCTTCCCTCCATTGTTTCTTCAAGTATTTAATTCTGTGGGGTTTAAGTCTCCATCGTAGCCTCCATTGTTGCTAGTTTGTTGGGTTTAGGGTTGCCTAGGAGCTTACAGTGAGGTAGCTGCTAAGAAAGCCTACCCGAGCTTGTGATGGTGGATTGTTCTCTGCTATGTTGCTTTCGTTGTTCTCTTCATCGTAGTCTCCATTGTTACTTCTATTATTTTCTACTATTGTAATGGTGGACTGTAATCTTGTGATGTTGTAATGGTGAATTGTAATCTTATGATGTTGTAATGGTCGATTGTAATCTTGTGATGTTGTAATGGTGGATTGTAATGAAAATAAAATATTCTCTGCTATGTTTGATATCGTATTTGCTTATTTTCGAAAAGCATAGTTAACATTTTCTGAGACTAACTAAAAAATAGAAAAAAATTTAGGTATAGAATGAACTATCATAGACGGTTCTGTAGTATAAACTGTCTGTGATCACACATCACAGACGGTTCTAAAATTAGAACCGTCTGTGATGTGTGAGTATCACAGACGGTTCTATATATAGAACTGTTTGTGATAGTGTTTTTCACAAACGGTTCTAGTTACAAACCGTCTGTATTGTATTTATCACAGACGGCTCACAAACCGTCTGTGATAACTTTCGATTATCACTGACCTATAAATACAGACGGTTCAAAAAACCGTCTGTGATGATGATTTCTGTAGTAGTGTTTCGAGCGTCCGTAGTTTTTTCCCGCAAAGGTTTTTCACGTAAAAATTCGTATCTCTCATCTCAAGATGGTGTTTGATGGCAAAAACACCAAAATAGTCAGTGCACTGATCCATGGAGGCGCGATACCTGATGCCGATCACAATTTGAAGATTCCATCGTGGCTGGAAGTAAAGCAATCGGCACACTCTAACCAAATATTTTTGTTCGATATGCAGAAAAATACTCTTTGGAAACTAGTACTTATTTATCTGGCTAATCAAAGCCAACCAAAGTAAAAAAAAGAACAATGTGGCAATTAGCAGTGTAACTTGTTTTGTTTCCAGCTACGCAACAAGGATGACACCTAAAGCATTTCTAGTTAGCTTACTGATATATACTATGATTTTTTTTGTTTTCTCGTGTGTGTGCATTTGGCACATATACACTATGAATTTTCTGAGGTATATATAGTACATGTCCATCACACCCTTTCACGTTCAAAAAAGAAGAAAAATAGTTAATCTTCTCAGGCAGCAGTTTAGGAAGTTCTTATCGGTAACTTTTGCAAGTTTACAAACGTGTCAACGTCCGTCCCAGTCATCTATTTTCTCCCAAAAAGACTGAACAAAGCTTTGATTGAAAGATGTCGTTGGTGTAAGAAGTAAGTTTATTTACTACGGATGGTTACTGGCAGTGGCGGACCAGAAAAGAAATCTAGATAGGGCGAAATCCAGTGGCAGACCTAGAAAAAAAAGCTAGGTAGGCTGAAGTCGGAAGTATGAAATAAATAGTAGTACCCAAAAGCAAAACAATCCATGATCAAACTATGTTGCAATCACACTAATAAAAGTATATGATACGAAATAGAAACAACAACTACAATTCGCATGTTAACATATGTAGATAACGGAAGGACAATAAAAAATACCTCACTAATGAAGCTTAATCCACAATTGTAGATGAGCTGTAAAAGAAACAACCTGTCAATTGTGAAAGATAGATAAATCAGTGGTGTCATAATTTGATAATAGAATATAAAAGATGCAATAAAAAAGAAGACAAAACATATACCAGTAAATAACTAAGTACATCTAGGAGAACGAGGCATTTTCATTTTTCGAGTTTTCCTGTCTTGAAATCATTTCTTGATTTTTTTTCACGATCAAGTCCTTTGAATATCTCTCGCTCGATATAGCATACCATCAAGTCATTAGGTCAATCATCGGACATCTTATTACGCAAATCGGTCTTGATAATATTCATAGCCGAGAAGGCTCTTTCAACCGATGCTGTCACCACCGGTAGTAGCAATGCTAACTCGATGAGGTGGAAGACCAATGAAAATGCAATATACCTTTCAGTTTCAACCAACTTCACGGCTAGACTTCCAAGATCATAACAAGTAACAAAATCATCAATTCTTCGCACATAAAGAATGAAGATTTCAAGTTGATCCTTGATAGCCGCACGATCAGAAATAGAGAAATCTTCGTCATACATATCCGCAAGTCGAGCAATATTATCCACATTGAACTTTGAAAATGATTCTCTTGGATCAAGACAAGAAAAACATGCAAGTAACTCCGAAGATACCTTATTGAAGTGATGATCTATCTCAGTGGTAATAGCATCAATGGCAGCAAAGAAAGTATCAACACGATAATGATGGTCTTGAGTGACTGTGATCCCACCCCTCCTTGATCGGCCCCATCTTGGAATCGCTTCATCCATATTTGGCATTGGAATCTTATTTTCATTACAAAATTTTTTAACTTCTGTAAATATTAGCTCCTAACCATGGTTCCTCAGGTTGGTCAACCGTGTTTTGATATCAACAAGCAATAACATGGCCAGAACAATATTTTGATTCTTCCTTTGCAATACAAGAGATAACTCATTTGTAATGCGAAGCACTTTCAACATCATCTTTAATATGAACACAAAATTAAAAGTCTCCACTATATGCAACAAACCTGCTGCCTTAGATGGATTGCGCCTATCTTCGTGCACAATGCCTAGCACATCTGTTACTGCATCCCACATGTTTTACGAGGATAATTATGGCCAATTGGTTGAGTAAGGCCCTTCAACAAATAAGCCCTTCTCACTTGATCACTAATGTCGGGATGAAAATCATCAAGCGGTATACGAAGTCCTGGATCAGCAATGATGTGATCCGGGTTGAATTCCTTAATAGCTTCATCCATTTATTGCAGTTGTTCAGCTGCAACCTCTTGTTCTTGTGGTCGTTGTTGTGCTTGGACTTGGTTCGATTGGAGTTCAAGTTAAGATTGTGCATGTGCGGCCACCGTTCCGCTTTCCTTGGTACTTCTTCTTGAAAATTTGCTAAAATAGCTTTTCAAATCCTTTCTATTCATTTTGAATTTGAACAAGCCTTCGATCACTGTTTCTGGAGAGATAAAAATATAAGTACCCTTATTTTGACAAGCTAGTTTATATATTCTACATAAAATTTTGACAAGGTATCAAAAGTTGAAAACTGATACTCAAATACACAAGTCTGGTCTCTAGATTCTAGAATAAATTGAATTTGTTGTACATTTATGAAATAGAACTATAGAAGTGCAATATATAAAACTTTAAAAGACTAAAAGTAATTACCAATCTTCAATTCTTCAAATCACCTCCTCGGCTCCTCAAATCCGCCTCCGGCCTCCTCAAATCCGCCTCCTCAAATCACCTCCCGAGACTCGAGTCCCGACTGCTCCAGCCTCCAGTGCTCCTCGCCTCCTCAAATCCGCCGACAGCCGGGCCTCTTTCCGCCTCGCGCTCCTCGCCTCGGCCCTCCCCCGTCCCCCGGCCACCGCTTCGCTCCCCCGTTCCCCGCCTCCCCGGCCACAGCCTCCCGCCCTCCCGGCTTCCCCTGTCCTTCGACTCCTCCGCCTGGGCGCCGCCGCGCTGTCCTCCGACTCCTCTTCCTGGGCGCCGCCGCGCCGCGCCGTCCTCCGACTCTTCCGCCTTGGCGCCGCACCGCGCTGCACCATCCTCCGACTCCTCTGCCTGGGCGCCGCCGCCGCGCTGTCCGCCGGGATCTAGGTTAGCGCCTCTCTTTTCTTCGACTCTTGGACTTGTGGACTGTTGCCTGTTTGCCCGTGCGTCCTCTGCTAGGCGCTAGTATATCATTCCCTTGTTGCTTTGTTGGGCCGTGTGTTTATTGGGTTGACTTGGGCCTTGTCCACCAACTCTACACCTGGGGGGGTGTGCTTGCGGCGCGGTGGGGGTTTGGCCGGCGAGGAGCTCGAGCGGCCACTGGCTTGCCGAAGGCGAGTCCGCCCGTGACTGGTATGTAAACTCTTTGTATGGGTATAATTTTTCTCATGTAGTAATACAGACAGCCTAGTTATAAAAAGTTTTTTTTCGACTGACCTCCTATCATTGTAACAGCCAGGGCAATACGCTCTGGCCTCCAGTAGACCACTGAACCTGTTATTTTTTCGACTGGCCTCCAGTAGACCACTAGACCTATTATTTTCCATTTTTCGCTCGATTTTTTATTTCGATTTTTTAATGATTACTATTTATTAGACTAATAAATTATAATTAAGAGTGATAAACCATAGTTTTAAAAATGTCTTCTATTGTCGTCTCATTGATGATGGCTTAGAGTCATAGTTTTGTCGGTGCTGTTTTAAAACCACTTTTATTCCCGATGGACTTCCAGTTGGACGGTGAGTGGTGGCCATGCGTGCATTACGGTATGGAGCAATACTTCTGTCTTCTTGCTCGACGAAAGATTCCCATGAGCTCTACTCTTGCAGTTTAGAACCTGAACTACCGGTTGCTTGAAAGCAGGAACTACAGTTGGGGTGAGACCTTTGTATACGGTTTGGATCAAGCCCGTTCCATCATGTTCATATTAGTACATTGAAGGGCCCAGCTGAACAGTGGCACCGGCCCACGTGTGGCTTGCAAAATGGATAGTCATTTGCAGAAATTAATTTGCACTTCAATATAGATACTTCAAGCAGATGAACCTAACCTAGAATATTTTAAACTGTTTTTACCGGCGAACTATCAAAGAGTGAACCTACCCTATCAGTATTCCACTCTAACATGAATACCATAACATATATTCCAGAATATCAAAGAGAAAACTGGAGGATAAACAGCAATCTAGCTATTTGACAGCATACACATCTAATGGCCCTGTTTTTCCTTGCCCAAGAAATATAAGTATTAAGTGTTTCTTAAAAAAGATAAACAACAACAGAGTTGTGAATTTCATTGAAATAAAAAAATCAGCAAAGGAAATTAGAGCTTTGGTAATTGACATTAGTAGTGATGGAGTGAAAAGGAACATTTCAGATTTTGCTTTCTAAGAGGACATGGTGGAGGGTCACAACCAATACACTAAGAACAACACAAATTAGTGACCTTCCATCATAAATGCTGATCTGAAGAAAAAATAATTAAAACTTCAATGATTCTATCCTTAGTCAAAGTTTCAAACCAAGGCACAAAAAACTTACTCTTCCAGCAGTTAAGAGTCCGTCATCACCCTATCCTTAGTCAAAGTTTCAAACCAAGGCACAAAAAACTTACTCTTCCAGCAGTTAAGAGTCCGTCATCACCAAGGTACTTGTTGAATGCTTGCCTAACATTCTATACATAACCCGCTTTAACCATAGCCCTTGCTATATGCAATCGACCAGGTGCGACTCCCTCACTAGCAATTTTGGTTACATGCTCCCACTTTATTGACACCTTCAGCCTATTTAGCTTTGCTAGCATATTCTTTGCGTGTAAGTATCTCCCATCTCTAATGTTCAATAGCATGCTGTCCAACTCATCAAACCTTGATGGACCACACATACCATAGTATGCAAGAATATGAACAGACTCACCAGCAGCAGCAATTTCCCTTTTAGATGATGAAAATCAGGGAAAGTTATATGACCAGGAAAGGATAAAAGGCAAATGTATGTACACTGAACACAAGTGTAGTGTAATTCTAGGCCAAAAATTAGCAATCACTCATAACAAATCAGATAGTATGTTTTGTAATCAACAGTCATGTCTATAGGATTAATACATGAAAGGAGCAAAGTGTTCCTAACAGCATCCTTTAAACGGTGATTGAATTTGATCTTCACAAAAAAAACAATGCTAAGGAGCAGCATTATGTTCAATTAAAGAAGCAAATTTTTGCTAATATAAATTTATTAACTCATATATTTCATATTAAATGAGACTTTTCTTTCAAGAAATACCCCGCTGATTTAGCACATGTATCAACTTCAGCGTACAGTCTGTAGGTTTGTGTCTTTGCTAGCTGACACGTAAACACTAACAGAACCCTCCAATATTTAGCTACACAATCGGACGAATAAGAGGAGCCGGTATATTATGTACTACAACTTACTTAAAAGGAAAGGTGTGACAATGCAGTCTTGTTCACTGCCATCATCAGCAGAGGTACAAGAATCTTTGTATGAGACATCTTTATTCATATTATGACTAATGATGTTGTTTATAATATCCATTTCATAGAAGGGCAGCATGATGGAGCATTAATAGAAGGACCAGACAACTTAGACAACCACAGATCTACCTGATGAGGGTATGCATCCTATATGATGATTGATTTGCTAAATTGTATTGTATTGCTAATTTTCATTCTAAACATGACAGGAAAGGTCTTTGCAGACAAAGCAAAAATGCTCTTACCTTGGAGAATATAGTGCACTGATTTCGACTCCAGGAATTATTCTTATGCCAAATTTGTGAGTCACGACACGACTTCCAGTATACTGACCATGGTATCATGATCTGTTAGGGAAAGAACTTTCACCTGTAATACCAACATATATAATTTAGTCACTCTTAATTTCATCATTCAACATTGTGACATGCGCCCAATAAGATATAACATTGAAACCAGCACATAGTTGTAACAAAAACTTTGGGGAAAAAACTCTTCATTAGGGGACAAAACCACCATAATGGAAACAATACATCTTGATGTAGATGAACAGATGATAAACGGCATTAGAACAAGAATGCTAAACCATATCTTCCGTCAACAGAACATGATTAACTTACATGGGCTGAGCCCTAGGTAGAGGAGATAGGTGGACGTCGCCTCGCTGGCCTCCACCCTCTGTATCACGTCAAGTAGCAGCTCCGGCGGCAGGTTCGCCGGGGAATGTGATCCTACCGCACTCCTCCAGAGTTTTCACCACCTCCTTGGTGACCTCGCGCCACGACCGGCAGACAGCGGCGCATGCCACGACCTGGCGCTGCGCCGGCCACGTCGCCTCGCTGGTCTCCACCCTCTGTATCACGTCCAGCAGCAGCTCCGGCGGTAGGTTCGTCCACCGCCCCTGCTGCTGTGGCTCCTGGACCTGCCGTTGCCTCCCCCTTCGCCTCTGCACCGACCGCCTCGGCACCTCCCCCTCCGCCTCCGCGCCGATCGGATCCGGCCTTTCCCTCCGGCCTCTGGGCTCTGGCCTCCCCCTCCGGCCTCGGCGCCTCCCCTCCGCCTCTGTGCCGACCGGATCTGGCCTCCCCCTCCGGTCTCCGAGGGGGGAGGCGGTGGGGGACGAGGAGGCGGCGGGGGAGGGGGGAGGAGGGAGGAGGGGGCGACGGGGGAGGAAGGGGAGGGGGAAGCGGCAGCGGCGGGTAAGAGGGGGAGATAGCGAGGGAGCCGGGAGGGAGGCGGCGGGGGGTGACAGGGGAGGAGGCGCGGGGAGCGGGGGAAGGGAAGTAGTAGGAACTTAAGGCTGCGCTCAGGACTGCGGCCAGCGTTAGCTTTTGGCTGCGCGTTGGCTTCGCGGTTCTTGTAGTGTTTTTGTCTCTATTTGATTTTTTTTGTTTTTTTGAATTTTATTTTTATTTCCTGTATTTCTTTGCATTGTCCGCTCTAGATTAGCATGCCGCTTTTATTTTTACATTTTTTAAATTTAATTATGTTCAATAAACCAATTCAGTTACAGTAAAAAAAATCAACCAGCCACAGTAAAATTTCAGCCAGAAGCATCGCTATTCCGAACGCCCCCATGATGTACTACTTAGGAAGCCAATTGGTGCACTGTACTGCTCCCGGGTCGGATACATTCTCCGTTCGTTTTGATGATGGTTGACTTTTAATTCACTATTTATTAATTTTGTTCTTTTCTAATTTTTTTCGATTTTGTTTTGTTTTTTCTTGTATTTCTTTGCATTGTCCGTGATAGTCTAACCTGTTTTTGTATTTTTATTTTTTTAAAAAATTTAATTATATCAAATAAACCACCTTAACTACAATAAAAAATAAATTAGCTATAATAAAAAATATAAATCGTTGCCAAATTGAGCGTCCCCTTAAGCAGCTAGCTGTTCGTCACCTCTCCTGAGCATACATATCTCAAACCCTCAGTCCTGAACACTCCACGTCTCCACCCTCTCCACACTTCGTTCACTGTCGTAGTGTCGTTCCACTGCTCACGAACTGTGCGCTCTACTGCACGTGCACACCCTTTTCAGCCTAAAAATCAATCATCATTTTGCGGGCATCGGCTGCCCGAGAGCTGACAGGGCCTAGCATTCCCTCCCGTTAGCATTCCCTTCCGTTGTTTTCAGTGTATAGGTAGCGTTCAGTTTGGTATTAGTTTATAATTTTTTTGCTGTAGTTAGCTTATTTTTTTACTATAACTGAGTTGGCTTATTTAGCATAACTAAATTAAAAAAGAAAAAAAGAAAATATGTTAGCCCATCACAGATAATGTAAAGAAATACATGAAAAAAGGCAAAAGAGCCCCAATAATTTAAAAAACAGAAAAAGACGAAATTATTGAATAGTAAAAAAACAGAAGTCAGAAGCAGAAGTTGACTTTAAACCAACTTAAGCATGACTATAATTTATTCACAACAATCAAATAAAATAGTTATCCTCATTTGAAGACATTTTTAACTGATTTATCGACGAATTCGATTCGTCCTGAAAAACAGCCACCCACACGCGATTACCACTCGGCGCTGGCGGCTGACGCCGAGTACTTTTGTCGGACGGAACACGGCCAATCGGGGCTGTTTCCGGTGGAAATATCGCTAACTCTGCAAACTCTGGACGTGACCGGAAGAGCACGGCCGCACTCGCCACGGACGCTGGGGGTGCGGTGGGCAAATTTGGGCCGGCCGCTGGTGGCCGCGCGGTCGCGTCCGGTTTCCTCCCGGGTGCGAGGCAAAAAGTGACAGGTTTCGGGTGGAATTCGACGTTTTTCTGGGCTCTTTGCCCCGCTTGCTAGCACGGCTCCCCGGCCGCGCACTTGCGTGCCGAAGGTGCCGAGTTGCCGTGATTTGAAGGCACTGCATCGCATCACGGCTCACACTGTATAACGGATTTGTTGACGTCTACCAGTCCTCGGGGATTAATTATTAGTACTAGGTTTAACTCCTTTTTTCAACAAGCCTAATGTTTGGAAATGAGGATATCTTCATGAAGTTAAAGCCTGTTCTCTGGAATCTGATCGAGGACTAGGAGTAGTGATTAAATTCTTTACACTAAAACAGAACGTTGGCTCAGACCTTCCGACCCCATGAAGCCATATTGGCTGCAGTTCCATGTGATAATGGGTGATTTCTTTTGGATAATAATTTATGACTTTTGATTTCTGTCTATTCGTGAGAGAGTATGAAGAAAGATAGTCGTATACGATTTTAACCGGTATAGCTAAAATTGGTATAGTGTCTACTACAATTGACTTGATCTCGTCATAAAAACACACGCCGTTTAAAAGCTAGTTTTTGTAGCAAAGTACATAAACCAAAAGCAAAAGTGAATTTGAATCCACCCATTAATATTTAGGACTTTTGCTTGATCCAGCTAACTAGCGCATACACTACACTTTGTTTTCCTTTCTAAGATTAGGCTACCAATCTTTGCAAACCTGTAATACTGTCAAAGGAAAAAAAGCAAAAAAATAAAAACAATTCAAGAGGGAATAAAAGAAACAAAAGATTTTACCGTTAGAACCCTTTGTCTTTAGGAGGCTGAATCAAATAGAGCTCATCGAGGACCTAGACCATTCGAGGCTAGTTGGCGTCTCTCGGTTGAGTGGGCCTCATCACTTGGCGGCAGAGGAACCCAACGTTCACATTTTTACCGACTTATCTTCCGCAGTAGAAAAACGAAGAATAGTGTCGAGCTCACCCTGTGGACTAATGGTCTATGAGTAAACAACAAACCGAGAAGTCATATAGCTAGTCCAGAGTGCACAAGTCAGGTTGGTGAGAAAGCTATATGACTAATCCAAACACTCTTGAGTAAGATCTATAGAGGTAGGTACCTCTACGAGATGGAGGGAAAGACCTACTACGGTACATGGGAGTAGAGTTTGGGACCTTGTATGAAAGAGGATGGGGGCAAAAGTAGTTTCTCGACGGGTGAACCTTCCGTTATACTGGTATAAGCTACAATAACAATCACATCGCATCGCATTGCATGGCATGAAAGAAATGGAGGACAATGATATAGTTACAAATATTGTGTTTACAGTCACAGATATGGAATCTACTGGATTGCTGTGTTGACACCACTATTTTATTGTGTGCTTGCTGCGTCTTCGGACTCACCCTTATTTATTTATTATTTTTTATGTGAACATTGAGGGCGGCATGTACGGACGGGAATAGCACATGTATTCTATATATAAACAATAATTTGCACACCACTCTCAGTTGATATATTTAGACGTATATGGCTCATGCATTTTCTTTCGACAATTGACAAATTTGTACATTTATTTCAATGCGGCTCATTAAGCTCGTGTTAAGCTAATATGACATTGAGATTTAAATAGAGGAATTGTTGCCTAAATCTAGTAGCAATATAATGATATCAACTAACCGGATGGACTGATCATCAGGTGATCTGCATGGTAGACTTGGAGAACTGAATCGATTGACCAGTCTATCATTCAGAACTTTACCTGCTTCAACTTCGGTAATATGAAAGAGATAACTCAGGACTATCCTAAAGAAGATAAATTCGCATACAAGACAAATTCCTTATCTAGGATAATTTGAACATTTCATGGAATATGGGAGATATGATAAGTAAGCAATATGATCACAAGAATAAAACAATGAGCCAACATTAACCTTATCCTACAGAAGAGATAAAAATAGCACACATAGTTTGTCTTGGACAAAGCTGAACTTCGTGGATGACTCTGCAGAACCGTAACACTACAAGAACATGTGGTGACTGGCTGACTGCAATTTTCTCTTCTGGTGAAGCTTACACTAACAAGATCTACTTTTGTCGATTGGTATGCAAATGGCACTAAAACTCCAGCCATATATTCTACCATGCACGTCCGGCGGTAACAGGTCCTGAGAACTACAGCTTTTGCGATAAGTATCCCAACAAATGTTTGTGGATTATGGTTCCATCGCATCAGTCAGTCATCAGATGTTAACACACAACAATGTCCTGTCTGTCCATTCTGCAGCTAAAATCCCTCAGCCTGTTCTTTTTAGCTACGATTGATGGCTTTTTAGCTGTTTACGATAGAGATTACGGAAAGAGAGATACTTGTTTGCGATTTTTGATGATACAGATATTAGATTTTTAATATGTACTACAATTAATTTGTAGATACCGTCTTAAAAAAATACTCCGTTTAAAAGTTAGGTACTATAGCAGAAGTCAAAAGCTAAAAAGCTAAAAACTAAAAAGAACATAGCATTTCGTAACTTTGGGTGACGCAGCACTTGCCTTTGCACAATGCATTTCGTAAGTACAGTAATAGTGGCCTAGAGATGCTGAGAGGGACGTTCGTTACATGAGTGGAATGCTATTGTGCACTTATATAAGCACTCAACGTTGCACGGTAAAAAACATATATGACGTTCGATCCAAACGTATCCACTAAATGTTTGCAAACTTATAATAAGGAGACACTCCATTTCATCATGTCAGAGACAATATATATTTATCTCAAAATTAAGTTGGGATGAGAAAACACTCGAATTCCGTACATGAACACATACATACTCTTGCCAAAACACAACATTTTTTCCCCCGATCAAAAACAGAAGAATGGTACAAGGTAACTAGAGTACCAGTACGTCGATCAAATCACAAAAAGGACAGAAGTAAAAGCATAGAGCAAAATCCACTCCTCCCATTCTGCAGCACCCTCCCAACCACCCGGCCCTAATGCACGCAGCGTCAGTGGCAACACGACATTTCAGAGTTCAGACACGCACACGCACATGAGAAGACAGTTAGCACTTGGGATTGCAGCATCAAACTGCACTAACTCCGTGTCCATTGGAAGATGACTTCACTCCATTTGCTTTCTTGCACTCCGCGTCGTCTGCAACGGCGGTGATCTCCTTGATGAACGCGGCGTCGCCACTTACTCCGTTTCCCTTGGACGCCACGGGCAGCTCCATGGACTCTGCCTCCTTCTCCTGGGTCTCCTTGTGTTTGCCCCAGAGGACAGAGTAGAGCCCGATCACGATCAGGACGGCGCCGAGGATGCCGCCGAGGTATATCTTCTCGGCGAGGATGAAGGAGCCCATGACGGCCACGACTATCATCATCAGAGGGCTGAACGCCGACGCGAACACCGGCCCGCTCTTCTGGATCACGAGGCCTTGCACGTAGTACGCTACGCTCGACGTCACGATGCCCTGAAACACCATAATGTTCATTCGATCTTTAAGCATTTGGCACAGCAATGTACTCACATGCGCAATGTTTGAGGTGTAAAAATGAATCGGAAACTCACGGCGTATGCGGCGGCGAGGAGGTTCATGTCGAAGCCGATGGACCAGACGGAGGGGCGGTGCTCCATGACGAAGGTGACGACGACAGCTTGCAGGGTGCCGACGAAGCAGATGAGCGTGGTGAGGGAGAGCGGCGCCGAGTACTGCTTTAGGGTGTGCGCCTGCAGGATGAAGAGCGAGGCCCAGGCGAGGGTGGCGATTATGACGAAGAGCGAGCCCAGGAACCACTCCCTGCCTGTGGGGTCGACGGCGGCGACCGGGGCCTCCGCGCCGTGGCCGTGCGGCTGCACGTGGCTCGTCCACGCCATCTGCATGAGCGGGCCCTTGTAGAAAGTCATCATCATCGCGCCGGCCACAGTCACCAGCGTCCCGGCCACCTTCGCCTGGCACCTCACCTTCTTCAGGTCCACCTTCTCCATCCTATATATCGTTCGTCAGAAAGCAATGTCAGATGCTTGCTCCAAGCGACTATTCTTCTCTGATAATGTTCGTCTCAGTTTTTCAGAAGACATATACCTGCAGATTACGGCCATCACGAAGGTCATGGCGGGAAGGATGTTGGTCATGGCGCATGCGAAGATTGGGCCGGTGAACTTCAGGCCGGCATAGTAGAAGTTCTGATCAATCACAGGCCTGTAATTAAGAACATGCACGAGGTTGCAGTTAGTATTTCTGAAAAGCGTACCATTTTCGTCGTACTACCAGCGAAGAAACGCAACAATAAGCGTGCACTGACCCGAGCAGTGCCAGTACGAAGATTTGGAGGAAGGACGACCGCGTCATCTTGGGCCTCACCTTCCTGCAATTTTTAACCAAGTGATGGTACGATCGATCAACTTCGGATGAACTATGTAACAGAGAAAGATTGCACTACTTGGATTGTCATATAGGCATATAGCTAGCTAGCAACCTCTCGAGAAGCAGGGCAAACGGCGCGATGGAGATGGTGGCGAAGGCGTGGCGGTACACGACGAGCACGTAGTGGCTCATGCCGTGGTTGAGAGAGACCTTGGTGATCACGTTCATGCCGGCGTAGCCGAACTGCAGGGAGATCATGGCGATGTAAGGCTTGGCCTTCTCGAAGAAATCACCGCAGCAACCCATGGTGAATTGGTGATGAGAAGTCCTTGCGAGCTAGCTGCAAGCTTAGTGATTAGCAAATGGGTAGCTAGAGAACTCAAGAGCAAGAGAAGACCTTGAGTTGAAGGAAATGTGGAGAGCTCGCTGCTCGGTTTATATGCTCGCGTCAGGGGCATTGTGGGAAATTCCTCGTGGGTTCATATGATGATGTTGAAAAAGCCATCCGAATTCGTACCATATTTATATAGGATATTTCATCCTCATATGCCAGATGTAACATAATATGTGTATATAGAGATTGTATCAGAGTGGTGTCAATATGCAGTAATCAACTCTGATTCGGTTTGCTCTTTATGTGGGACTTGGTTTCCTCACCTTATATATATGTACCCCAATAGGCAATACGAAGAGCAAACGCTCAATTGTAATCTCTCCTTATTACAGTGATTTGCATTTGAGCGTTCGTGGTTTTTTTTTCCCACAAATGTTTTCCACGTAAAAATTCGTGTATCTCGTTTCTATTTTTCTGTCGATTATTTGCAAGAAGTAGTATCAAAGCATAAGAGATTAGGACTTGAGAGATCGTGAGGAAAAAATTCGGTGTATTTTTCCCCGTTGGATCCGTTGTCGTCGTTCAGATTTGAAGCAGCCGAATCCAAAGCGTTTCTCCGTACCGTCTCCGAGCTGGGATCAACAACGCGCATGTTCAAAAGGTATCAGCTGGCACTTGTTTTCAAAACCTCGGTTGACAGGTAACAGAAGCACGACCACAAAATCAACGACAGCAGCATGTCCTTCATACGTGAGAGCAAAGCAAAAGACAGCGAAGACTTGTGCTCTGCAAGAAAAGGCACAGAGCAAGCAATAAAAAAAGGCACGAAGCCCAAGGATTAAAAGAATCATATTGGGATTTTTTCCCCTTGTGAGATTTTTGCTACAAACCGTACTAGCAAATTTTGGCTTTTCTTCCACATGGTGACTCTAAAGTATGATCTTCCATTGTTGGATTGTGACATGAGATTTTCTCTATGACAAGTTAAGATACGAGCTGTTTTATCATAATTTGATTTGGATGATGCACTTTTGAGGATCATCAAGATACCAGCCATATTATCCGCCGATGAGAAATAATGTAAAGATCGTAAGACCTTATCTCAAATTTATTTTAATCTATCAAATAATATTTTATAGGAGGTTATGAAGGAGATATCCGCTGCTGTATTATAGCTGAAGCTGGAGCAGATTTGCATGACCAAAGATCTGAACAGCAAGATGCATTTGAAGTAGAAACTTTATTCCCACAAGATGATGAAGAGAGCCTCATTATTGAACTACCTGACAGCTTTTAAGGAAGTTGTTGCTGACCTCGAGTCTATAGAGGTAGAGTATGATGATGAAGATTTGGTTCTTATCTTACTATGCTCTCTACCCAGTTTATACTTTACTTTTAGAGATACTATTCTATATAGCTAAGATATTTTTTGCTCTAAATGAAGTTTATGAAGCTCTATATGTTAAGGAAAAGATAAAACTTATGGTTCTCGATGAAAGTTCAAGTACGCATGTACAAAGTTTGTCTGTCTACGACAGGTAATACGAGAATGGTTCAAATGGCAATTCAAGAGGCAGAAGCAAAAATAGATACAGAGGCAGATCTAAATCCAGAAACAGGAAGTCATACAAGTATTGCAAGAACGATAATCATGATATATCCGAGTGTTGAAAATTGCAGAACGAAGAGAAGTTGAATAATGATTTCAAAAAGGATCAACAAGAGGATGAACCTAGAGCCACCATTGTCACCAAAAAAGGTTCTGATAGAGATGTTCGCGTTGTCTTTGTTGGTAATTGCAAAGCCGACGATGAATAAATTCTTGATTCAACCTGTACTTTTCACATGAGCCCGAACCGTGAGTGGTTCATTACCTATGAAGCTACATCAAGTAGATCCGTGTTGATGGGTAATAATACACCATGCAAAGTTACATACATTGATTCTATCCAGATCAAGATGTTTGATAGCACTATCAGAACTTTGTTGGATGTTCGTCATATTCCAAATTTGAAAGGAAATCCTATCTTTTTTAGTACTCTTGATACTAAATGGTACAAGTATTTAGGTGGAGGTAGAGTTTTAAGATCACAAAAGGTTCTCTTATTGTGATTAAGAGTGATATGAAGGCTGCCAACTTATATCATCTGCAAGGAACTACAATTTCAGATAATGTTGCTGTTTTCTCAAATAAATCATTCGATCATGATGCTACTAATGTTTAGCATATGTGTCTAAGACATATGAGGGAAGCTAGAATGATAAAATTATACAAAAGAGAATTTTTTATGGTCAAAGTATCGACAAGTTGAAGTTTTATGAATATTTTATTTTCGGTAAGCAAAAAAGGTGAAATTCAGCACTGTGATTCACTCTACAAAATACATATTAGATTATATTTACTCGGATTTATGGGAAGAATCCCGCGTACTATCACTTAAAGGTGCAAGCTACATGTTGACTATTATTGATGATTACTGGAGAAGAGTTCAGGCACATTTTATTAAGCATAAGTTAGATGTATTCAAGACATTCAAGACATTACCAGGTGCAAACTGGTAAGCATGTTAATAAACTTCGTACCGATAATGGTTTGGAGTTTTGTTTAGGAGAATTTGAAACTTTATGCAAGTCAAAAGGTATTGTGAGACATTATACCATTTCAGGCACTTCTCAACAAAACGGTGTGGCCGAACTCATGAACAGATTCATCATGGAGAAGGTACGTTGCATGAGCATATTATTGATTCACGATCTACAGCAGAAATCAACAAGAAAAATACTTTAGATGTTTCTATTGTTACACTACCAACACAATATTCCATTGTAGTTAATAGAGAAAGGAGGAACATTCAACCTCCTAAATGATAGATTAAAGATGCCAATATTGTGATTTATTGTTTAAATATGGCAGAAGAAATTGAACGTACTGCAGAACCTTCATCTTATTTGGACATTATCTCTTCTGGTGATTCAGAAAGATAGATGACTGCCGTAAATAATGAGATAGAATCTCTTGACAAAAATGACACTTAGGAGCTGGTTAAGTTGCCAATTGAAAGGAAGCTTATTTGATGCAAATAGATCTTCAAGAAAAAAAGAAGCCATTTCACTAACTGAAAAGGTTAGGTACAAAGTAAGGCTAGTTACCAAAGCATACAACTAAATTCCAAGTATAGATTTTACAAATATCCTTTCTCTTATTATGAAGTATAGTTCTATTCACACTTTACTCAGTATTGTGACTATGCTTAATTATGAGCTTGAATAATTGGATGTGACAACCGTATTCTTACATGGAGAATTAGAATAAGACATTTATATAGAGTAACTGAAATGTTTTATCATTCCGAGAAAGAAGAATTTTGTTTACAAATTGAAGAAATTTCTTTATGATTTGAAGTAGTCACTTAGACAATAGTATAAAAGATTTTGCTTCTTTATGATATCTCAGAATTTTAAAAGATTCAATTACAATAGATGTGTTTATTTGAAGACTGTTAATGGTTCAACTATTTATTTGCTCCTATATGTTAATGATATGTTGATTGCTGCAAAAGGCAATGCTGGAATTTTAAAGTTGAAGGCACAATTAAGTAGTGAATTTGAGTTGAAAGATCTCGGTGCAGCAAAGAAGATTCTTGGTATGAAAATTATCAGAGATAGACGATTTGGTAAATTATATCTAAATCAAAAAGGATATATTGATAAAGTTCTTTGTCATTTCAATATGCATAAGATCAAACCTGTGAGTACTCCCTTATATGTATATTTTAGATTTTCTTCAACGTTATGTCCACAATCTAATGATGAAATTGAGTACATGTCTAAAGTTCCATATGCGAATGCTGTTGATTCGCTTATGTATGCCATGGTATATTCTCGCCCTGATTTATCTCAATCATTAAGTGTGGTTAATAGATATATAACTAATTTTGGAAAGGAGCATTGGAAAGCAATTCAATGTATTTTCTGATATTTACGGGGCACATCTAATCCTTGTTTATAGTTTGGGGAGACTAGAGATGAACTCGTTGGATATATAGATTTTGATTTTGCTAAAGATTTCGATAAAAGAAGATCTCTTACTGGTTATGTGTTCACTGTTAGAGAGTGTGCCGTTAGCTGGAAAGCAAATTTGTAAGCTACTGTTGCCTTGTTTACTACAGAAGCTGAGTATATGACTATTTTTGAAGCTTACAAAGAAGCTATTTGGTTAAGAGGTTTATTTATTAAGTTTTGTGGAAGTACATTTTGCACTACAATATTTTGTGATAGTCAAAGTGCTATTTACCTTACAAAAGATTAAATGTTCTATGAGAGAATAAAGCATATTGATATCAGGTATCACTACATTCGAGGTGTCTTTACTCAGGATGATATTAAAGTCTGCAAGATACGTACTTCTGATAATCCCGCTAACATGTTGACAAAGCTAGTTCCTGCATTTATGTTTGAGTTTTACTCAGACTTAGTTGGTATTACTTTCTAGTTCTTTGGACTTTCGGCGCTCAAAGTGTACATGCTGATTTTATTGGAAGAGTTTATCACATTTTTCGACTGCTGAAGGAAATTTGGCTCAAGGTGAAGATTGTTGAAAAGGTTATCCGAATTTGTACCGTGTCTCTGTAGGACACTTCATTACCTCATGTCAGACGTGGCATAATAGGTGTATGCACAAGTTGTATCAGCTGTGGTATCAATATGTAGCAACTGACTCTGATTTGGTTTTCTCTCGGTGTGGAACTCGGTTCTCTCACTCTATATATATCTCTCAATATGTAGCTAATAGGGAGAGCAACCACTCCATTGTAATGTCTTCTTATTATAGTGATTTACCTTTGAGCACCTATGATTTTTTGTAAGGGTTTTTAATATAAAAATTCGTATCTCTTGTCTCTAATTTTTTATGTATTATTTGTAACAGGTGATATCTTTGATTGATGGGTTCTTGAAGCACATGAAGACAACCTGGACAACAAAGAGATATCAACTGCTTCTTTGGTTGGGGCAGTGCTGTCGCACCAAACGTCAAAGGTAAAGTGGCAAACCATCAAAATTTGGTCATATTTGACATGAAGAAGGGGAAACATTTAAGTACATATTGGAAGGCAGAGAAATCATGAGATGTCTCTCCGATGTCACAAATAACAATGTGCTGTAACCTAGTTTGATGCGAAGCTCAGATATGCAAACTTCTAGCTAGCTAGCCGACATGCATGTTTATTGCTTGTCATTTGATTTCCATTGTGGTTGGTATTAGGGCCGGTTAGTGGACTGTGTTGGCACTTTTGGATGGGGGTGAGAAGAACGCGGTCGGATCATGTGTTCAGGAAACTACTATGTGAAAGCTTGAGACCCAATGCTGACACTTGTTATGCTATGGAAGTACCATTTTCTTGTGGGAAATTAAATGCCACTTTCATGTGGCTAAGCTAGGTTCCAATTACATATCGGTGGCATTTTAGCGAGTACTATTGTTGTACTCTCTCTCGGTTTCTCTTGAAAACTAAATTGCCCTATCTTAAAATAGTACGGGTGGTATGGGGTTTGTATTGCAAATGAAGTTAGTATTAAGTCAAAATAGCACAGTTTTTCACGTAATTGCGAAGCTAGATATTACAATATTTTTTTGAACTTGAAACTATATTGTATTTTGTGATATAACTCTATTGCCTTTCAAAAATATAATTGCATTTATTATCAATTGTGATAGTTATAATATGTACATGATTAATCTATACCATTATAATCTAGCACCACAAAAATAAGTAATCTAGATCTTATCTTTTCCTCGATTAATGAGAAGTTCGATTAATGAGAAAACTTCTTGTATATATATATATGTCGACGATTTGGAAGTTGATCTTATGAATGTAAAGAAGAAGAAGGTCGCTCAACATACTACAAGGAGACAAGGGTTTCTTTATTGCTATAGGGATGTTTACAGGGGTGCTCTAAGAGTTTTGATTACCAAGAGAATGAAATCGGGTTCTGCTTCTCCTTGCGTCCTGGTGTTTGTCTTCTCCGGTATAGCCTTAAATAGCTTCTAAAGGGGCAGCAGTTGCTGCTAATACGTCCCCTTACTTCCAAGACTCAGTCGAGAGACACCCGGTTGACTCATGGAGTCCGCACGTGCTATCAGTTTCTATCAATGAGATATCGTTCTTGTAGGAACCGTTGAACGATTGTTGACAGAGAGACATTCTTCCCATATAAATTGTTGTGCAATCCTTATCAGTGCTGTGAGAGAAAACATGAGCTTATGGTAGTGACATAACGGCACACGTTGTTCCACTCCAACTACGCAGAGAAAGGCACTAAAGGTTTAATGACCACTCAAGGTATGTAACCACATGCCAGTTTAGTGGATGCTTCTGAGTGGTCTTTGATTGAGACTTGGTGTTGATCAAGTACACTTACATTTTGACCAGGAATATACATGGAGGACCTTAGGTAGCGTTTAGAATAGCGATGACTTATGGTTTTTTACTATAGTTGGCTGATTTTTTACTGTAGCTGAGTTGGTTTATTTGGAATAATTAAATTTAAAAATAGAAAACTATGTTAGTCTATCGCGAACAATACAAAACAATACAAAAAAATAAAACACAAAAAACACAAAATAAAAAAATGAACAATGAATAAAACGTTGAACGCCATCGCTCACAGAAGTTGAGCGTGGCCTTAGCTGAAGCCATTATAACAGCTATAATTAATAATAAAGTATTAATTATAAATTCTTTAATCCTCATCAATATATGATTAATCTGCATCATTATAATCTGTTCTCACCGAAATAAGTGGTGTACATCTTCTCCTTTTCTCTTGATTAATGAGAGAGTTTTTTTATTTAATTTACACCGTTATAATCTGACTTTAATAAAGTAAGTGATGTAGATCTTCTCCTTTTCTCCTGATTAATAAAAGAATTTCTTATCTACATATGATTAATATGCACCATTATAATCTGACTCTCTCAAAAGAGGAATCGATCTTGAGCGAAGTTGCCTTGCCATTTTCATGGGCGTGTCGCTGCCTGCCTACTAAAGGAGGAGCACTATATGTCATGCACTATGTCATGGGCGTGTATTTCATGGGTTCTTGTGCTGAATTCGTGGCTACACTATGTCATGCATTATGCTTATATAAACGCAACCGTCGGCACAAGAAATACACAGTGCAATCGTGTGCGGAAAGCTACATCCCTAAACAGCGACCCAGGAAGGAGATCTGAGTGCCATAGAGTTTTTTTTTTTTGCTGTGATTTATGGTTTTTGACTGAAATTTTTAAATTTTAGCTGTTTGTGACAGAGATTATAGAGAGCGAGATAATCGCTTACATCAAAAGAGCTCATCTCAACTCAACTCATAGATTGCTAGATGAATATCTATTGAACATTCTTCCTATGGCTTTTGCTCTTCCAAAAGATCTATGTAGTAACAAACACAGAAACGGGAAAGGAAATTGGGTTACTACTTTACGTTTTCACTTATTATAACACACTTTATATTTTATTATATCACAATTCTGTAAATCACATGATGGTCCAAATATTACAGCACATTTCTTTGCACCATCTTTCTTACAAAATACATTACTATTCACCAGCCGCTTTATATCAACCACTGCTATTCATCAGTCACTTCTATTAAACACTATTATTTATCAGCTATAGTAAAAAATCATCAACAAAAACTACTAATAGGAATAGTCCCTTAACATGCATAGAGATTGTTCAGAATCAAGCATGAAGCCATGACCAGAGGTACGTGCATGCTTGTTCAGATGCATTGCACAGATAGATCCATCTATCTTGCTCTCATTAGCTTTTGCCTTTTGCTGCCTGTGTCAGCGCCAGGGAATAAAATTTCGCCAAAATTTCGGTGGCTACCGGTGAAAACTGGTTGTACCGGTGAGGGCTGGTAACGAAAACGATACGGGGCTTTTCAGGTGCGGGGCCCATATTTTAAATAAAATTTATTTAAATACAAAAATATATTAGATTTTAATTTCATGTATATATATAAATATCTAGTTTATCTTCATAAGTACCCATAGTTTTTTTAAAAAAAATTCAAAATGTTCACAAAATTCAAATTTGAAATTCAAAATTTTTGGTCAAAATCTTCTGAAATTTCCGATAACCGCCGGTTACCAGGCATACTGATGATGAGGGGCGGTAAAATTTTTCAACGGCAAGAGATTGTAGGAATCCCAATCAAGATTTCATCGTTTGGAGCTTTAGGTATAGCCATATAGGGGCGAATCAGACAGATGATAATAGCAAATCCGAACCAAAGGATGAACTGATCTTCGGTTGCACAGGCAAACAACGACGCATCCGCATGCGTCGCGAAAGCCGACTCCAGCTTCCTGTACTCTCTCTCATGTCACAGCTAGCGCAGTGTGGATAGGCACGCACAAGGCTAGTGGCGAATGACTAGTCATGTTTTTTTATTTTTGACTGAAATTTTAAATTAGGAATACTCGTTTTAGCGATGACTTTTAACTTTTGATTGAAATTTTATTGTAACTGATTTGGTCTTTTGGGTATAATTAATTTTTAAAAAATGTAAAAATAGAAAAAAAAATATGTTAACCTATTAGGGATAATACAAAGGAACACGGGAAAAAAAGAAAATACAAAAAAGCCTAAAATATCTTAAAAAATTCAGAAAAAGACGAAATACTGAAGAGTGAAAAAAAATAGAAGCTGAAAAAAAGCCGAAACGAGCGGGGCTTAAAGGAGGAGAACGATCGAATGGCAATCAGGCACATAACCAGCTTTTGCGATGCTCCTCGCTTCTTTATTACGGGTGACGGTCGTATACAATTCAGAAACCAAGCTATCACTTTAGTTTGGAGCTTGTTCCTGTCGTCATATTGCGCAGTTATGCAAGCGCGTATCCCATTATTGGATCCCCAGCTCGATCGATCAGATGCTCCTCCCTGTCTGTCTAATCATGCTTAAAGGAGCAGAGAGAGAAGACAGCAGGTTCTGTTCCACTAACGACAAATATATTTACTGATTCTGGAATCTCTAGGGTTTTTTTACCTGAGATTAGACCTAGATTATCTAATTAATGCAAGGGATTCTGTGTCGGCCCCAAATCTCTTTTAGATAAAATGAATACAAAAGAAAAAGCACATGCACAGTTGCTTAGCTCTTGAACACACGCAGTCTATTCTTGTTCAGAGAAACAAGAATAGAGGTAATGGAGAGCAGATGTATTTTGCTGCCTTTAAGCTTTCTTTATTTACTTCTCATGCATATATATAAAGGCTACAGACTGCAACTGAAAAGAAGCAATAACTGCAAAGCATCTAACATGCAGGAACTGACTGCACACACTAATTGTAGAAACTGCAAGCACTAATGTGCTGAAACTAATTGCAAGCACTAATGTGCAGAAACTGCAAGCATTACTCCATCATGCAAAGAACTAATAAACATGCAACACATGTGCAACAAGATTAATCTAACAATCACCCCCTTAATCTTGTTTGTTTTATTCTCCACTTCCACGTCGGGCTTCAAAGCAGTGCGGGCTTATAATCCGCATCAGCAATGGCAAGCTGTGCCACTGCCTTGGTCACCTTCTTCAGTTCGTCGCACTCGTCGACGAAGTGACCAAACTCACCGCAGTTGCGACAATCAATTTTCGACTTATCGAACTTGCCGCGGTACTTCTTCTTGTCACCGTTTTTATTGACGATGTTGCTGGAGCCCTCACTGCTTCTTTGCTCTTCAGCGACCTTGGCCTCCCACTCGGCACGTGTGAGCAGCGGCTCCCCATGTGTGAACAATAGCCGCTACTCGCTTTCTCTTTCACGACATTGCCCCTTTGAAGCCTCTTCGAACGCCCGCAAACGCCGATAGTCTCGGCCACCAATATCGCCGTTACATCACCCCATTTTTCAATAGTACTAACAATGGGTAGAAAATTATCGGGGACGGAGTGTAGAAGCTTCTCCACCACGACACTCTCCTCCACTTTCGTGCCAAGTGAACGTATCTCGTTCACAATGGTGATAACTTTCAAAGCAAACTCATTAACTTTCTCAGATTCACTCATGTACATACCGTCAAGCTCCCTCTTGAGAGTCTGTACTCGGGCCTTCTTGACACGATCTTCACCAACGTGCATCTTCTTGAGAGCATCCCAAGCCTCCTTCACCGTCCCTTTCTCGGATATGGCCATCACCACAGCCTCCGGCACAGCTTGGACGATGACGGCGAGAGCTATCTGGTCATTCTTCTCATTGACCACTTTATCACCCTCTACCATCGCCCACACGCCTTGTGCACGCATGAAGATGTTCATCTTCACCGCCCACACACCGTAGTTGTTCTCCGAGAGTATGGGGTAACGCACTATCACCCCCGCCTCCTTCACTTGTTGCACGACCAGCTCGTGGCCGCCTTGGTTGCCGGCGCCGTCGCCCGTAGACATAATCTTCGACATCTCACGAACAAGGCTCTGATACCAAATGTTGACCCCAAATCCCTTCTGGATAAAATGAACACAAAAGAAAAAGCACACGCATAGTTGCTTAGCTCTTGAACACACACAGTCTATTCTTGTTCAGAGAAACAAGAATAGAGGTAATGGAGAGCAGATGTATTTTACTGCCTTCAAGCTTTCTTTGTTTACTTCTCATGCATATATATAAAGGCTACAAACTGCAACTGAAAAGAAGCAATAACTGCAAAGCATCTAACATGCAGAAACTGACTGCACACACTAATGTGTAGAAACTGCAAGCACTAATGTG
This sequence comes from Melocanna baccifera, assembly GCA_036346265.1. Classification (NCBI taxonomy): domain Eukaryota; kingdom Viridiplantae; phylum Streptophyta; class Magnoliopsida; order Poales; family Poaceae; genus Melocanna; species Melocanna baccifera. The sequence continues at coordinate 38,111,943 of CM070676.1, forward strand.
CTGAAACTGATTGCAAGCACTAATGTGCAGAAACTGCAAGCATTACTCCATCATGCAAAGAACTAGTAAACATGCACCACATGTGCAACAAGATTAATCTAACATTCTGCCAGTGTTGGCGTCCGTAAAAAGACAACTAATTGCAGGCTCGACCGGTGCGCGATCAATTGCTGTGGGGGCACATCATGGTTTTTACTTGCAGAGGCATCCTTGTTATTGAGACACCCCGTGTCATCACAGAGGATGATAACACTTAGGTAATGAATTATTTTTCGTTTACTCGGTAAAATATTGTTCCAACAAATAATAAGTCTTACCAGAGTTACACAGCATAACTATAATTAGATATTGTACTTTCATACGGCAGTTAGCCATGCAGGGCTATGGTTTTAATTACAAATTATTTAAATACAAAGGAGATACGAATGTCTGTACCCTATCTCTCGACGACTCGGCGTCTCCGGCCGTCTACTCATCCTAACTGTTGTATAGGGTGTCCACCTCGTCTTGGTCCTCTGCGTGATCGTCCTTGCCCCACGTGACCTCATCGGCACCTGCATATCCCGTGTCCCACTCAAGGTATTCCCTGGTTAGACTGGAGTCTAACAAAGGAAAGTAATAATAAGGGTGAGTACTGTACTCCACAAGCATTTATAGCAAAAATGTACTGTATGACTCTCCATTTTTGTCTTTATCACATGTTCTAGTTTATCTCTTTTCTGGAAACTACTTTATCAAATCAAGTGTCAAATTTTAATTAATAAAAGGGCTACTCATCACTCAGTGAGAAGAAAGACCTCTAGTGGTCTCTATAGCCTCTAATCCAAGAGGCAGGTATGAATTCATGATTTTATTTTGCGTTGCACATGCTCATGCCACTATATCTATAGTTGCTCTGAGCCCTCCTAAAACTAGGTATTCCGCATTTCCTTTGATGTGGTGCTAAGTTTAGAGTACAAAGCATTTTCTCATGTTACGTTATTAAATCTCCACTCAAGTATTTTCCTTCGGTGACCCGAGACGGTTTCTCACTCTCACCCAGCATTCGCCGACTTCAAATAGATGTTGGTTGGGCTAGTTATCCCTTCACTCAATACTATATCAGTGCTAATATACACACCTTAGATCCCCCACTTTCAAACTCTCTACCAGTCCTGGGTTCTCTACCAGACCAGAATCGGGTGAGGGGGATCTACAGCCGCAAGAACTCAAAACTAGTAAGTAGGCCAGAAGTGAGGGATGCAGATCGCAATAACCCAACACTGGTCAGATACCATAAGCGAGTACGCGAAGGCGATATATTACGTAGTTGGGTGTTGGATGAGAGTTAGAAACTGCCCCAGCCAATAGCTATGTCGCTTTTAGTGGGTCTAGGTGAGGGTGGTACACCGCCTCAGACTACCGATTGGGTGTAGCTGGGTGAAGATATAATATACTGAGATAGATATAAAAATTTTGTATTCTGATCTGGGCACTGTATATTAGGAAATGCGAAGATCCATGAGCCACGATGATTAGAGTAATGATGAATAAAGTGGTACAAGCTTGTGATCATGAATTGATGCCTGTCTCTGGGAAAAGAGATTACGGAAACCAATGGAGGATTTAGCTATTCATATGAATGTTCAGTGGCTTTTCAAAATAATAAATCTAAAATATTTCATAATCAAAAACCATTGTTTTCTATGAGTATGAGAATGAGCATGAGAATGAGAGATAGCAAGAGAGGTAGAACATAAGCATACATTGAATATTTGTTATATAAATTTGCTGAGTACTCTGTACTCACCCTTACTATTATTTTTTTTGTTTAGAGGATAGTCAGCTGGGATCTACGTTTGATAGGGATGAGACCTATACAGAGAAGTCCTACTCCTAGGGAGAGGGAGATGGTATTGAGGCCGAGCCGTATGAGGGTTATACCTTATACGAGGACTATGATGACTAGAGACCTAGGAGCAGCAAGGACTTGATCACTAGGGTACTTGTATTATTAGTGTATTGTATTTGTATCATTCTCTTTTGTATAATTAGAGTTTTGAGTGAGACTTTATTTTCTAGTATTGTAATAACTTATCTTAATAAGTTGTATGAAATTTTAGCCCTGCGTGGCTATCGGGATGTATGAAATATATTGTCTTTAATGATTGTTCTGCTGTAACATTCTGATGGATTTATTATTCGTTAAAGCGATATTTTATCAGCTAAAATGAATAATAATCCGTTGACTAGCATTATTACCTCATGATAATGATACGGGTGGTCTCATGGTCGATAGGGAGGTCTTCCTCAGGGGGAAGAAGGTCGAGGTGCTCCGCTGATTTCTTCTACGAGATAAGTTGCTGAAGTACATGGCATGGTACTCCTTTCTCGAGTGAGCCTTGTATAGATCATGTCTGAATTTTGTTGTCAGGTTTGTTGTCTGTGGATGATTCAGTCAGTATCGCTATTCCAAGGAAATTTTGGTAACCGTCCATCATTGTATAGCTCAGGGTGCTAAGGGCAGCAGTATTGTACTACAGGTTCTTAACACATGGACCCAGCCATAAGAGGCACCATTATAGGCATTATTTCAAGCTGTCCTAACAGTACAGATGGGCTAATTGATCCCAGAATGAAGGGGTTCTAGCTGGTGCTAGTCTGATCCTCCGTTTTTCTATTGAAGGCGATACCCTGATCCCTCACTGGCGGCAGACGTTGCTTCTCTTCCTCCACTTGCTCGAGCAGAGCCTGCAGTTCAGCCTCTGACAAGCTGTCCAATCGTTTCTGGAACGAAACCAATGGTCAGTCACAACCTCATGTTAGAAACTGCAACGATGTGTACAGGCTACACAGTGCCAAAGGTCACCTCCATGACTTGCTTCTCGTAGTCCCTGAGCTGTTGGGCGTAGGTCATGTCCTTGTTGGCCACCCGGAACATGTACGTCGAGATCCACCCGACCGTCATCCCAAGCACGATCACGAGCTGAACGACGTTGCCGGCTTGCAAGGGATCGACTCCGACGAGCTGTGTTCAGTTAAGGCAAGGTTGTGCGTGAGGGGAAAACGAACAGCTTCGTCAGTAATATGTACCAAAGACACGAGCAGCTGCAAGTGGAGAAGAGGTTGGGGCACTCGTCACCTCCAGGCCGTATTTGAGGCCGACGCCGAAGAGCGTCACGCCGAGGCCGATCAGCAGCACGTCTTTCCTCGTGTACCCGAACGGCGTCTGTACATGGGAGCGCGAGCGGTTCCTTAGTTTGGGGGGTGTAGAAGGTGGTTCGGTTTCGCTTCAGCGCATACGCACCTTCTCCTCCGTGGGTTTCGAGTCCTCCGAGCCGCTTCTTAGTGCAAAACGCCTCCTCTGTCTCGCTGATCTGAACAGCTCGTTCGGTTGCAGCACAATTTTGCCTTAGGAGAGCAGCAACATACAGAAGAAGAATAGGTGATTAAACATCTGCTGGCTTGGTTCATGCAATCAGCTAACAAAAGAACATGCAACATAACGCAGTAGTAAAAATACCAGAATGGCCAGCGGGCAGACAAGTTATCCTGCCAGAGCGGAAGCCGCCGCCGGCGAGCGCCGCTGCGGTGGCCCTCCCGGGCGAGTGGGGGGAGATGGCAGCGATGGGAGCGGCCAGGGCTGCCTGCACCATGCTTGCCGAGTAGTCTCTACTGCCGCTCGGCCGCACACCCGACCCGGCTACTTTATCTTATCCTCGACCGGCTGACAAGAGGACAGTGGTAAGCCGCGCGTACGTTTACGTGCTTGTCGTTTGGGTCTTTCGTTCCATTCGCAACAACTCGCAGTCTCACACCAGAAGCCAAATATCGCGCTCGTCTGGATAAGAGTGGCCGTCCCGTCCCTCCCGCGCGAACCAAACACGAGCCCGTGCCGTGCGTGCCCTCATGGCTTCTTCTTCCATCTTCTCCCCGCTCCTCCCTTCCCACCGGCTGCCCACCTCCTGCTGCACGCGCTCTTCTGCTCCCCACGCTGTGTCGTCGTCGACGGACAACGCCATCTTCGCCGCTGTCCCGAGGCCGGCGCCTCTCGCGGTTGCTAGCCACAGGAGGGAGCTGGTGTTGGGGACGGCACTGAGCGCGCTGTTCTTGAGAGCGCCGCTGCGCGCCGGGGCGCGTGAGGTCGAGGTCGGCACGTACCTGCCTCCGGCGCCGTCCAACCCGGGCTTCGTGTTCTTCCGGGCCACCCCCAAGGACACCCCTGCCCTCCGGGCTGGTGATGATTCGGCTCTTGCCACTTTTTTTGTCCATACATTGCTCCTTGTTGCTGCTATCTATCTTGCATTTACAAAAGAACTAATTGCAGCACACTGATTCGGTGATTCCCATATAGTCATGCAGTACGTAGTGTAATTTTGCTAACCTCTCTGTCCGAGAGATTCTTAAGTTGGTTTTGTGGCATTGGAGACGAGTTACATCAGTTCATCAGTTGAGTTCGTCATTTTTGAGGAGACAATTGAGTTCATCCTTACCAATTCTAGGCAATGTGGAGCCTTACGAGTTCATTCTGCCGCCCTCCTGGAAGCAAGCGCGAGTGGCCAACATACTGTCCGGGAACTACTGCCAGCCCAAGTGCGCCGAGCCGTGGGTGGAGGTGAAATTCGAGGACGAGAAGCAGGGCAAAGTGCAGGTAGTGGCATCGCCGCTGATCCGCCTGACGAACAAGCCGAACGCCACAATTGAGGACATTGGCAGCCCCGAGAGGCTGATCGCCTCTCTGGGCCCTTTCGTCACCGGGAACACCTTTGACTCCGACGAGCTTATTGATACTTCTATCGAGAAAATCGGCGACCAAACTGTAATGAAGCTTCCCTTGTACAATTATTGTTGCAATTGCAAATCTTTCTCCCAAATTAGTAGTAGTCACTAGTTACTGAAGCGTATTGCTGAAACCTGACGCATGTGCGTTATTCTTGTGATGCAGTACTACACCTATGTGTTGGAGACTCCACTAGCACTGACCGGTTCCCACAATCTGGCGAAGGCCACTGCCAAGGGGAACACGGTGATGCTCTTCGTCGCAAGCGCAAACGACAAACAGTGGCCGTCGTCAGAGAAGGTTCTGAAAACCATAGTAGACTCATTTCAAGTATGATTGCAGCAAGTGCGATTTGTGAGGTGGTTGACTTTGATGGAGTATTTGGCAACCTTGGCCTTGGGTAGAGCTTGTTGAATTGCTCATCTGAAATCTGAGGTACTATTTTGACAAGAGCGAGAACTACTTGTTTTTGAGGCTTGGAAAACCGAGTAAGAGCTATCTGTTATCGAGTTATTATAAGGTGACAGTACTACTGTTTAATGTATATAGCTTTTTTTTCGTGTAAACGTTTAATGTTAAAGCTTAGTGAAGAGGAGAGGTGTCAGCGATCAAATCATCAATCTTACAAATCTATATAAATAAAAACAATTAATAATATTCAAGACACCTAATTTGTTTTGAGGTAAGAAAATCCCACAATAATTCTAAAAAGAAAAAATTCTAGTAATTCTTATATTAATCGAAAGAGAAAGACTTGGTGCTGATCGAGACTTGGTGCTGATCGACACTTACACTCTGACCAGAGGTACTATTTTGACAAGAGCGAGAGCTACTTGTTTTTGAGGCTTGGAAAACTGAGTAAAGAGCTATCTGTTATCGAGTTATTATAAGGTGATAGTACTACTGTTTAATGTCTATAGCTCTTTTTTTCGTGTAAACGTTTAATGTTAAAGCTTAGTGAAGAGGAGAGGTGTCAGCGATCAAATCGTCAATCTTATAAATCTATATAAATAAAAATAACTGATAATATTTAAGATACCTAGTTTGTTTTGAGGTAAGAAAATTCCACAATAATCATAAAAAGAAAAAATTCTAGCAATTCTCACATTAATCAAAAGGAAAAGAGAAAGATCTCCACCACTTATTTTGGTAGGGCCAAATTATAACGGTGTAGATTAATCATATATAGATATTAGAGTTATATAACATATACAATTGTATTTCAATTATAAGAAGTAAAGATGTATATCAAAAACATCTATATCATAATATCTAGCCACATAGTTACACATGTAAATCTACCAATTATGGGAAAAAGCTAAGTCCCTCAAAAGGATTTAGAAGGAGAATGTTTACTGTCTTTATTGCCATGAAGTAATTACAATATGCTCTCAATAGGAGATTATAAAGGGGATGCTGTAGTAGTATATGGTATGCAGCAATGCAGCTACTGATGGCTTGGACAGCGGTCGCACGAGGGAATTGGGGCACCTCTGTTTCGATCACTCTCACTCTCTTGAGTGTCCTGTCTGCATGCTACGCTTCTTGCTAGCGAAGGGCAACGGGAGCATCTCGGTTCCAGACTTGCAGTACGGAAAATAAGTGCCACCCACCATATTAAATACAAGAATTGATCATCCTGCGATTCATTTGACGACCTACCACGTCGGAAAGCAACTTTCCACCTTGATGACCTGTGCAGGCACAACCCACCACATTTGCGTTGCTCATTTGATGACCCAGAGCCCTGAGCAATGTAGACTATACTATGTATAAGCTCTGTTCTTTTTTTTTCTTTTTCAATTGCTTTTAGTTTCTCTCAACAATCACTATTTGTTAGACAAATAAGCCACAGCATAAAAAAAATAGGTCCATATACTCTTTGTGTGTGACCAGCGATGAGTTGAAAAGATATGGTCTTTGATTTGATGCGATCAGTTGTCTCCTGTGAAAAGGAATTACTCCCTTAAGTCAAAAAAGTCATCCTAAATACATATAGTTAAATTTTATTAATTTTGATCAAATATATTACCTAAAATATATAGTACTTTTTCTCCCATTAATAAATGCCAGAGCTCTTGCCCCAATTTAAAATATAGTTTTGATATTCAAATTGATAAGAGTAAATCTATCTATCTGTTCATCTATTATCTTATTAAAGCAAAGGCAAAAGAAGTCTCCACGTTCCTCAAGGGCTAAAAATTCCCATGTTAATAAAAGGCAAAAGAGAAAAATCCACAACGTTGATCATGGTTGGTACAGATTATAACAATCTAAATTAAAAGAAAGAGCTGACATCAAGTAAAATTGACAAATAACTGAAATTAAAATAAAAAGTAAGATAAAGATTGATTCCTATACGAATTCCTAAGTAAAATCCCTAAATAAATATAATTTGAAATAAAAATTAGCAATTGGATTTCAATACGAATTACAACAAAAAATAAATGAAATTCTAAATAAAATATAAAATAAAATTAGTAATTTGATTTCGATATAGCTTCCAAAGTAAAATCCCTAAACAACCATAATTTGGAATAAAAATAAAGAAAAATAAGTAAAAGGATTTGTATATGAATTCCAACATAAAATAATTGAAATTTGATAAAAAAAATGAAAATTTATAATTTGATTTCCATACAAATTCCAAGGAAAAATCCCAAAATAACTTAAATTCAGAATAAATTAAATAAAATTGGCAATTTGATTTGTATACGAACTTCAATAAAAAATAATTGAATTTTTCTTAAACCAAAGGCAAAAATAAGTCACCATGTTTGCCCTCAAGAACTAAAAATTCTCACATTAATCAAAAGAAAAAGAGAAAAATCTACACCGTTGATCGTGATAGATCTAGATCATAATGATCTATATTAAAAGAAAGAGTCTATGTCAAGTAAAATGCATAAAATAAATGAAATCTGGAATAAAAATAATATAAAGTTAGCAATTTGATTTTTATATAAATTTTTAAGTAAATTCCTAAATAAATAAAATAAGGAATATTTTTTTAAAAAAATAGCAATAGGATTAGTATACTAATTCCAATAAAAAATAATTGAAATTTAGAATAAAAATAAATTAAATTAGAAATATGATTTTGATATAGATTCCAAAATAAAATCCCCAAATAACTATAATTTAGAATAAAAATTAAAGAAAAATTAGAAATTAGATTTGTATAGAAATTCTAATAAAAAATAATTGAAATTTAGACTAAAAAGAAAAGAATTTTGTGTAGTTTGATTTCCATATGATTCTAATGTATAAGCCCTAAATAACTTAAAGTCAGAATAAATTATATAAATTTAGCAATTTTATTTTTATATAAACTCCAATACAAAATAACTAAAATTTTGAATAAAATTAAAATTTATATTGTCAATAGCATGAATGATGTCGGAGGATACTATAAAAGGATGCAATGGTGTCGATATGTCCTCCATGAGGAAGCGAAGAGCTGAGGCAGCGATGACAGAGGTGAGGACAATTTCGTGCTGCTCATAGAGTTGTTGAAGAGAATGACTAGAATTGAAAAAACTAAGAGCTGCAACATGAGCGATGAGCGTCAGCATTGTTGAAGAAGTCAGTGGCCAAAGAAGGTTGATAATGGTTAAGCCCTCGTGGGGAGGAGATAAAGTTTTGCATTGAAGATGAGATATAGAGGAAATTGGGCCATTGAGTAGCTAAGAGCGTACCATCGCTAGTAAGGGGCATGAAATCACCAACGATGGTGAGAAGATTCTTTCTATCGTTAGACAATGGCTGAAGCAGATATACTGACATCAATGAAGATGGGAGATTATCGTAGTTAGTAAGAAAACCACAATGTTGAGTTGACCAATGTCGAAGAAGAGAGCGATGGCATAAGAGAAGAGGACATCGTACATGCGTAACATCATGCATGTGTATATATGTGCATGGATTCATACAAATAGAAGTACGGGTGTACATAAGCAAAAAGCAAAGAACTCGAAGTAGAGATGACACAATTGTTCCACCGGAGAGAGCGTGACGGATGTCTCCAGTAAAGATCAGCGATTATTGCATATGTATGCATGTTGATATTACAACGGTCAATATTAAGCAATAATTGGATTTCTGAGCTACTGTGCGGTGATAAGGGCTTAGTGGTGCCATGGTGTGACCAGCTGAAGGTCCTGTGCCATCGCTCGGTCGGTGGCTTTCTGAGCTACTGTGGGTGGAACTCGTTGCTGGAGGCCGCGTGTGCTGGAGTGCCTTTTCTTGCCTTCCCTATTGCTTGGGACCAATTGGTGAATGGCCGGATAGTAGCTGATGAATGGAAGATTGGCATCAACTTGAGGGAACAGAGAAGGGAGGATGGTGTTGTCAGCAGGACCGCAATCTCTGCTGCTGCGACAAATCTAATGGATTTGGGTAACAGTGATAGCCAAGAAATAAGAAAAAGAGCTGCAGACTTGCGCAAGGCTTCCCGTAACGCAGTTCAGGAAGGTAGCTCATCACATCGTTCTTTGAACGGTTTCGTGAAAGATCTCATCGAAGGAAGACTAAATGTTGTAGAAACTTCTCAGTGATTTTGCTTCCTTGAGTACAGTCAGGGGACAGATAAATGTTGCTTAAGGGCAAAAATAAACTCATTGTAAACAGTTGTACTAAGGCCAGGTTGGGTGTCATGTTGAGACAAGTAACCAGAACAATAGCTCAATGTGGTGGCAAAACACAAAGCCTTTATATGCCACTGTTGCCTGGTAATATGTACCTTTTTATCCAGTTCATGATCTGATATCGAAGGTCCATGACAAATTTCATCGTTCCGTGTTCCACAATCAAGATTGGTGGAGACCACCGCTTGTTCCCAGCCACACGCCTCCACTGCAACCATCTCCGCCCGCGGCACCTCCTCCGCCAAGCACTTATTCCCCTTCCCCTCAGTCCTGTTAGAAAAGTTGGCAAATTACGGCATATTTTAATCCAGAAATTAACAATTAAGATCATGACAAGTATTGTGCTAGTACTGCTCATTTTTAGAATACTGAACAGTGCAACTATCTCTAAAACGAGATCAAAAGATCGAGACAAAGTGTTATACCCAGGCGGGGCGATGCGGAGGCACCGGATGCGCCGTTCGCTCGATTGACATGAGCGGCTGTTCGATGTAGTCGATCTCGGTTGGTGCGGGGCGAGTGCAAGTGCGGTCCCTCGAATGGCCTTACGAATTTGTCGTACTTGCCGTGTCTTTGGAATGCCACGGAAATAGCCGATCACGTCGTGTCTGAGCGGCGATCGCGGCAGCGCTCCCAAAAACTGACGCGCGCCTATCCGTGCAGATATCGCGGTGGGCGTGGTTCCGAGGCTGCTCTCCCAAGCGCTTTGGCGCGCAGGAGCTAGGATGGGGAAGCGAAAAACAAACACATTTTATGGAACAATGGAGAATAGCTCACGTATGAATCGCACAAGGAGGAAGCCATTATGTGCCATCAATCACTAGTAACATCCACCATCAAAGCATCGATTACTAGAGAATAGCTCACGTATGAATCGCACAAGGAGGAAGCCATTATGTGCCATCAATCACTAGTAACATCCACCATCAAAGCATCAGTTACTAGAGAATAGCTCACGTATGAATCTTCCACCCTTTTCAACTTCTCAACAGTGTAACTTGGTTCCACCCATTTAAGTTGAGTTAATCTCCTCTTGATTTCCCATGTGGGATTGCCTTGGAATTTATTAGATTTAATTGAAATAAAATTGGGCTAACCCAATATACTCCAATAATCCCCACCAAATTCCAAGGCACATAAGAAATACTCTCATTTCCATTGTTGTTTGATATACCGGTGTTTCGATGGAGCTGTTAAGTTGAACATCCACCTAGGTCGAGGTGCACTCATCCACAACGAACAATGGACTATACCTTGAATTGAGTTTTGTGCGAACAAGCTTTACCAAAGCCCTTTCTTGGTACTAGGTCGCCAAATGCATCCCCTCGGTTTGGAGCGTATAAGTCATACTCACGGCCTTTCATGAACTTCTAGAGATCACCCAATCTCATAAAGCGTGACCAGATCAAGCTCAAATAGGTGTGTTCCTTATAAGATGTTCAGAGGACAACATCTCTGCTAAACCAGGCCACTCGGAACACATTAAGGTATAAACCAACCTGCCATATAGATTAGGAGAGAAATACATCTTTAATGGAATATGCCTTTTGCAAAGGTTCTCTCCTTCGATCAAGCATAGCTTGTTTCACCACCCTACTTCACGGATCTCCGATCACATAGGATAGGTTACCACTACAAACATGACTCATGTGGGTCTCGTGCCCATTTCCTTCGATGCATCATCTATCACATTACGTGATAGACCCTTTGTGAATTGGTCTGCCAAGTTCTTAGCCGTCTGGACATAGTCCAACGCTATTACTCGGAGTTTTTCGGTTTTCGGCGGACTTCAACCGCCTCTTCACATGCCTTGATGACTTCATGTTGTCCTTAGAATTGTTCACCTTGACAATCACCGTTTGATTATCACAATTCATCAAGATAGCGGTATTGGTTTTTCAACAACGGCAAATCCATAAGGAGTTCACGAAGCCACTCGGCCTCAACGGTGGCGGTGTCTAATCTTTGTGAGTTACGCTTCCATTGTTGACCTCGTTAAGATGGTGCGCTTGCAAGACTTCCATGAAACAGCGCCACCTCCAAGTGTGAACACATATCCACTTGTGGCTTTAATCTCATCAAAGATCGTAAATCCAATTTGAATCACTAAAACCCTCTAGTACCCTAGGGTACCGGTGTAGTGAATACCATAACTCACAAGTGCTCTTAAGATAGCGCATTACTCTCTCAAGAGCACGCCAATGATCATCTCTGGATTTGAAACAAACCGGCTTAGTTTGCTCACGACAAGCGAGATGTCGAGCCTCGTAGCGCTAGCTAAATACATAAGTGAGCCAATAATCTGAGAATATCTCAACCGATCTCTTGTTATCCTTTTGTTTTTCCATGATATCACACTAGCATCATAAGGTGTCGGAGCCGGCTTGCAATCACTATATCCAAAGCGACTCAAGACTTTTTCCACATAATGGGATTGTAAAAGTGTAACCCCACCATCACCTTTTCTCACTAGCTTTATATTTAGGATAACATCAGCCTCTCCCAGATCTTTCATCTCAAAATTTTGAGACAAAAATTCCTTGACCTCCTTGATCACATTAAGGTTTGTCCCAAAGATCAGTATGTCATCAACATACAAGCACAATATCACTCCTTCATCTCCACCATAGCGATAGTACACACATTTGTCAGCTTCATTCACAACAAAGCCAGCAGATGTTAAAGTCCTATCGAACTTATCATGCCATTGCTTAGGTGCTTGTTTAAGGCCATACAAAGATTTTAACAATTTACACACCATTCCTTCTTGACCTTTTGCTACAAATCCATCTGGCTGATCCATATAAATCTCCTCCTCTAACTCTCCATTTAGGAAAGCTGTCTTAACGTCCATCTGATGAACGAGAAGACCATGAGAGGCTGCCAAAGAAAGTAGCACTCGGATTGTAGTCAATCGGGCAACTGGTGAGTAAGTATCAAAAAAATCTTCGCCTTCTTTAGGTATAACCCTTGGCCACAAGCCTTGCCTTATACTTTTCAATCGTACCATCAGGCCTAAGCTTTTTCTTAAACACCCACTTACATCCCACAGGTTTGCATCCGTAAGGACGATCAACAACCTCCCAAGTTCCATTAGATATAATAGAATCCATTTCACTCCGTACCGCCTCCTTCCAATAGTCAGCGTCGGGAGATGAATATGCCTCATCAATGGTTCTTGGAGTGTCATCCACGAGGTATACAATGTAGTCATCACCAAACGACTTTGCAGTCCTTTGTCTCTTACTCTTTCGAGTAGCTACAGTGTTATCTTCCTCAGGATTTTCCACAAATGTTTGTTCAACGTGTTCTATCGGATCAAGCGATTGGGGTTAATGCTAGTTCTTGACTAGAAGAGCTAGGCACCTCTTTCATCGAAACACATCCTCAAAAATGTAGCATCTCTGGATTCCATAATTGTACCAACATGCATGTCGTACTCAGATTTTATTATTAAGAACCTATAACCCACGCTGTGAATAGCATAACCAAGAAAAACACAGTCCACGGTTTTTGGTCCAAGCTTGCGCTTCTTTGGAATTGGCACATTAACCTTGGCCAAACAGCCCCAAGTTCGCAAGTATGAGAGATTTAATCTTTTCTTTTCCCATTCCTCGAATGGTGTTACATCTTTATTCTTTGTAGGAACTTTATTTAGGACATGACTTGCAGTCAATATAGCCTCACCCACCATTCCTTGAAAGTCCCGCTGTGTCTAACATGGCGTTAACCAATTCAGTTAGAGTGCGGTTCTTTCTTTCAGCAATCCCATTAGATTGAGGTGAATATGGAGGCGTCCTCTCATGAATAATACCATGTTCCTCACAAAATAAAGTGAACTCATTTGAAAAATATTCTCCACCACGATCCGACCTTATCCGCTTGATCTTTCTCTCAAGTTGGTTTTCTACTTCAGCTTTATAGATTTTAAAATAATGCAAAGCTTCATCTTTTGTTTTCAAGAGATACACGTAGCAAAATCTAGTACAATCATCTATCAACGTCATGAAATATCTCTTACCACCTTTAGTCAACACACCGTTCATCTCACTCAAATCAGAATGAACTAGTTCTAAAAGTGCCAAGTTTCTCGTCTCCGCGGCCTTGTGAGGCTTGCGAGGTTGCTTCGATTGCACACACACATGGCATTTAGAACCTTTGACCAAAGTGAATTTTGGGATTAAACTCAAACTAGCTAGCCGTGTCATGCAACCAAAATTAATGTGACAAAGTCGTGAATGCCAAACATTAGACTCATCAACATTGTTGTACATGTCCGATAAAGAAAAGCGGAACAAGCCTCCGCTCTCATAGCCTTTTCCAACAAATGTCCCATATTTAGACAATACACATTTATTGGATTCAAACACAAGTTTATAACCATCTCTACACAATAGAGAACCGCTAACAAGATTCTTCTTTATTGAGGGGACATGCTGCACGTTCTTTAGCTGCAGGATCTTTCCCGAAGTAAACTTCAGATCGACCGTGCCAACACCAAGAACAGAAGCATGCGTTCCATTTCCCATCAACAAGGAAGAATTCCTCCCGACCTGATAAGATGAAAATAAGGAAATGTCAGCACATACATGAATATTCGCTCCGGTGTCAACCCACCACTCGAGTGAATGATGATGAAAGAACGAGGTAATAGATTACCGTACCCTGACGTTCTCGTCTCAGTCTCACCAATAATCATATTAGCTGACTTTTTCTGCTTATCCTTGCGGTCTGGACAATCCTTAGCCCAATGGCTAGAATTACCGCACACAAAGCAGTTGCCCTTCTCCTTGTTCTTCTTCTTAAAAGTTGTTGTTTGATTAATCTTCTGCTTGTTTTCAGGCTTATTCTTCCTTTTCTTATTGTGGAAGCCATTGAAGTTTTTCTTCTGCACCAAATTGGCGCTAGAACTTCCGTCAATTCCTTTCCATGAGTGTCTTTTGCCCTTGCCTTCTCCTCAACATCCAAAGAGCCAATGAGGTCAGTCTGCTGAACTCTTGTCTCTTATGTTTTAGAGAAGTGGCAAAACCCGACCAAGAGGGTGGCAGCTTAGCAATAATGCCTCCTGCCACAAACTTGTCTGGCAACACGCACGTGAAATATTCGAGTTCTTTTGCCAGAGCCTGAATCTCATGAGCTCGCTCTACTACGAGCGGTCATCAACCATCGATAATCGTAGAACTTCTCCATGACGTCATGACTCACTCCGGCATCGAAACACCGAACTTAGCCTCGAGTGCATCCCATATCGCTTGCCGGCGGCGACATATACACATCCACGATGCTTTCACCAAAGACGCTAATTACGGCACCACGAAACAAGTTATCGTGAACCTCGAATGCGATCTCCACTTCGGAGAAAGCGTTCCTTCAGTTTACTACGATGCACGTAATATACATGCATGGTCATCGACCATAGCACCATTCTCGCACGCCATCTCTTGTAGTTAGTGCCATCGAACACATTCGGTTTATTGTGGTAGCAAAGCCGAGAACCGAAAATTGCCTATCGAGTTTTTGGATTGTTAGAAAAGTTGGCAAATTACGGCATATTTTAATCCGAAATTAACAATTAAGATCATGACAAGTATTGTGCTAGTATCGCTCATTTTAGAATCTTGAACGATGCAACTATCTCTAAGAACGAAGATGAAAAGATCGAGACAAAGTGTTATACCAGAGGCGGGGCGGTGCGAGGCACCGGATGCGCCGTTCGCTCGATTGACATGAGCGGTGTTCGATGTAGTCGATCTCGGTTAGTGCGGGGCGAGTGCGAAGTACGGTCCCTCGAATGGCCTTACGGAATTTGTCGTACTTGCGTAATCTTGGAATGCCACCGGAAATAGCCGATCACGTCGTGTCTGAAGCGGCGATCGCGCGGCGCGCCCAAAACTCGATCGCCCGCCTATCCGTGCAGATATCGCAGCTGGACGTGGTTCCGGAGGCCTGCTCTCCCAAACGCCTGTGCGCGCAGGAGCTAGGATGGGGAAGCAGAAAAACAGCACATTTTATGGAACAATGGAGAATAGCTCACGTATGAATCGCACAAGGGAGGAAGCCATTATGTACCATCAATCACTAGTAACATCCACCATCAAAGCATCAGTTACTAGAGAATAGCTCACGTATGAATCGCACAAGGGAGGAAGCCATTATGTGCCATCAATCACTAGTAACATCCACCATCAAAGCATCAGTTACTAGAGAATAGCTCACGTATGAATCTTCCACCCTTTTCAACTTCTCAACAGGTGTAACTTGGTTCCACCCATTTAAGTTGAGTTAATCTCCTCTTGATTTCCCATGTGGGATTGCCTTGGAATTTATTAGATTTAATTGAAATAAAATTGGGCTAACCCAATATACTCCAATAAGTCCTGCACACCCCAGGTCGTGCCTCCGCGCGGACTCTGTCAAGGAGTGGCACAAGTTCGAGGATGCCGTCAGGAGCAAGGACCTCTCCCACGCGCTCCGCTTCCTGAAGTCCGTGGAGCCCGCTTTCTGGCTCTAGGAACCGTGTTGGGGTACCAGCGGCTGTGGGACCGATGATGTCTCGCAGCATCCTGAATCGGTGTTGTGTGCCGCCGTCGTCGTCGTGATCGAGGTCAGCAAGCACCTTAGCCATTGGTGACACGAACTGTACACCCGGTGCATGATCCGAAGCGCCAGGTGGTGGTGGACCCTGGCGAGACGGTGGCATGTGCAACTGCTCCCCTGAACCAGGGACCTCCACTGGATCAGCAATGATCTCGTGCTCGACAACAAACGTGCCCACGCTAGACGTCTTCTTCAGCTCACCGGGATTCACCCAATCCCAGCTGGCCTTCTCGTCGAACACCACATCACAGGAGACATGGACACGGCGCGCAATCGGGTCGAACAACCGATACGCTTTCGACCCCAGCTTGAACCCGAGGAGCACCATCTTTACGCTGCGGTCATCAAGCTCCTTCATATTGGGGCGAGTTACTTTGGTATGCGCGATGCACCCGAACGTGCGCAGAAAGGAGACGTCAGGCTTCCTCCTGTGCCAAGCCTCAAACGGCGTCATGCCATCCAAGCTCTTGGTGGGCGCACGGTTCAGGAGAAAGACAATGGTGGTCACCGCCTCCCCCCCAAAACTCAAACAACATCCCCTTCGCCTTGAGCAAGCTGCGTGCCATGCCAACGATCGTTTGGTTGCGCCGTTCAACGACACTGTTCTGTTGCGGCGAGTATGGTGTCGTGAGCTGCCGCGCAACTCCCTGATCCGCGCAATACTGCCCGAACTTGATTGAGGTGAACTCCCCCCTCGATCAGTCCGCAGTATGCGTAGACGTCGCCCGGTCTCGACCTCGACACCGGCCTTGAACTGTTTGACGATGGCAGGCGCCTGGTCCTTGCTCGTCAGGAGGTGCAGCCACATGTAGCGGCTGTAATCGTCGACGAGGAGAAAGTAGCGCTGGCCACTGTGAGTTACCGGTGAGTAGGGCCCACATAGGTCACCGTGCACGAGGTTGAGTAGTCCCTTGGCACAGTAGTGGGCCGCCGCCGGGAACGGGGCGCGCCTTTGCTTGCCGACGAGGCAGCTGTCGCAGACCTCACTGGGATGATTGATCACCGGGAGTCTGTGTACCATGCCGTCTCGAGTCAGCCTCTTCAGGGCGTCGAAGTTGAGGTGACCATAGCGGGCATGCCACAGCCAAGCCTCATCGTCTTGCCGCGCTATCAAGCACACCGGCCTCGCAATGTTCAAGTTGAACATGTACAGGCAGTTTTTGGCGCGCTTTACCTTGGCGAGTAGTTGACGTTGCCAATCACGGATCCACATCACTCCCTCGTCAATCAACACCTGGCAGCCATGCTCGTCGAGCTGGCCAATGCTGATGATGCTGCTTCGAAGCCTCGAAATATAGTAGACGTCGCTGATGGTTCGGTGCTCACCGTTCTAACAGGTGAAGAGCACGGTGCCTCACCCGCGGATGTCGACCACCGAGTCGTTACCGAACTTCACCGAGCCGACGATGCCCGTGTCCAGCTCTGTGAAGAGGCCGTCGAAGCCGGTCATGTGGTTGCTGGCCCCCGTGTCCAGATACCACATGTCGCTACGCCGCTCTCCCTCTACCCGAGGTTCACTTGGGCGTGCATCTCGTCAAGCTCGACGAGGGTTGGCAGCGGCTGCTCGATGTCATCGGTGAGGGCGCACACCTGTGCCATGAGCAGCGTCTGTTCCTCATCATCCTCCTGGGTGAGATGGACCTGCTCGCGCCATGGCTGCCGGCAATCCTTTGCCCAGTGGCTAATTTTGCCGCAGTTACAACACTTGTCACGACCGACATCGTGCTCGCGTCCTGCTTCACGCTCGTCATGCCCGGCGTCACGGTCACCCTCGCCTCTAGGTCGTCAGTTGCCCCTGCCGAGGCAACGGCGGTGGCCACCAGATTTGCTCGACAATCCCTCGCCGCTCTGTTTCTCCTTGAGGCGTGCCATCATTCCTTCTCGGTTAACAAGAGCTTGCCTTCAGAGATGATTGTTGGTGGCGCTGGTTGTGTAAGATAACGATCATCGGCGCCTTTCAAACGCCCGGTGACCTCCTCAATGGTCAGCCTGGAGAGATCAAGCATAATTTCATGGTGTAGACAACATGACCGAACTTGGGCATGACGACGTGAAGGTACTTCTCGACAGCCTTCTACTCGTCGACGGGTTCACCGTACTCCGAGAGCTAGCCGACCAGGCAGCTCAAGCGAAGCGCGAAATCCTCAGGATCTTCGCCTTCCTTGAATGCGAGCGTCTCGAACTCGGTGCACAGCTTCTGGAGTTTCGACTTGCGGACATGATCGGAGCCAATTCTCATGGACTTAACATAGTCCCATGCTTCCTTCACCGATCGCTTGACGGTGTCCCACAGGCCCCTCACTTGGAGCATCACCTTCATCACGAGTGACCAATCTGTGTAGTTGTCACGCGTGAGCATCGGGTAGGACGCGCCTCTAACCTCCCGCACCGTCTTCTGGATCACCACGTCGCCGCCACAAGTGCGGCCACGACGAGGGACGACCGGCAAGGTTGAGCGCCGCCCTCGGCCTCGGCCTCCATGGCGCGGCGACGGACTCCGGTCATCATCACCCGCTGGAGCCGACATTGTGCAGGGATCGAGAAGCCTTGGCTCTGATATATCTTCTCTAGAGGTAGCGGTGGTGGCTATGCAGGAGGTGCTCCCCATGCCACTGGGGCGGGACTAGGAGGTGTTGGATGCCTGCATTGACGTCAACAACTAAGGCTTGTAGGCTAGACATACGATTTCATCTACGACTGCGAGATCCTCACCAACTTCAGCAAGTGCAAGAATATCGGTAAATTGCGATCTTTTCTTCTATTTTCCTCCTTTTTATGTGTGAATCATTGGATTGGGTCCTCGTGAGGCTCTTTATATGCAAATTGCCTTCAAAATTCAAATAGAACTTTGTGTGGAATTCAGTTTGTTAAATGTTGCATGAGTCGATGTTGTCTTTAGGTTTTGTGGTAAAATCTAGCTTGCATGGAGTAGTTAGTGTCTGTACGGTGGGAATTGTTGGGAAGGGAGTGTAGGAATTACGGATGCAAAAGCTTGGCGAGTGATGATTTCTGTGTACTGATTGTCATATCGAAGGCATGCCCACAAAATTTGAACTTGGCTAACAGTTTATCAATTGATATTTACAACAATATACTAATAATTTGATTTCATTCAAACTGGTTTTCAGATTGATATTTATACCCACTTACCAATGTATATGCATTTCTTTTGCTGCAATTCTGGAGGGACCAAGAGAAGTGACACCAATAGTTTTAAAGGAGATGTCAGGCCTGGAAGGTGAGAATTGAGGCAATATCCCCTTTCTTCTGGCTGTATTGTTCCTTGTTCAAAGATTTCAGTGGGTCTCTATTTATTTTTCCCATCAATCTCATACTGTAGTACTCCTTAGCAGTACATAGTTGCAACAGGCTGATAGAGCAATTTCGTAGGACTTTTATTTCTTCTGTAACTCTCATCTTCTTTTTGTGTTACTTTTGTCAGCTGCAGAGCTTGCACTAAAGATGTGGGTCTCTGGAAATTCTCCTTATGTTCTAGTTGTATTTCTTAGAGGTGTATCTTATCTACTAACTCAAGGAATTGACATATGGCCTAACTTGGCTGCCATATTGGCATTAGCAACAACAGATATGATTTTTCTTAGTGGTACTTGTCTTGCATAAATCTTATGTTTTTGGCCTCCATACAAGCGTTGAATCCTTGTATATGAAGCAGGCCATCTTATTACTAGTATTGCTTTCCTTCAATTTCTACGAATTTTGATCGCCTCAAGTTCTTGTAATCGATGCTATTTTTACAACGCTATCTTTTATTTCTTACATTTCCATTATGTAATTCCTGCAACATCTGACTTCTGATATTCTAATTTGTTATCCTATGTCCTAATATATCTTACCCCATTGAACGTGTGTATAACTTGTCTAATGGGTTGCCCCGAGTCATTTTGGATCCATTTGTGGCATTGCAAATAGGCATTCAAGGCTAGGTACAACTGTTATTAATTTGTATGATGTCATTCTCTATCGTGTTTGATGCGTTCTTTTGTCGATTATTCAACGACGTAATGTAATTTCTATCACTTGAAAACTTCATTGCCCTTTTCAAAGTTTTGCCTTGAGTTTTTTAAAAATGGAATTGTAATGATGAAAAGGGGAGTCATGGTCTCGGTGATTTCACTTGTTTGCTTGATCGATGTGCTATAGTTTGGCCTTGAGTTCACTTGTGATAGTTGGCGTTAGATTTATTTACTAAATTGTGATGGAATTTCAGGAAGAGCGAGGGAGAAGAAGGCGAATTCAACTCGGATGTCTGCCACTCGCCGGTCCTTAGTAAAGTAGCGAAGTCGGAGGCATAGCACAAGACAAGCATGATAGAAGAGAGGCGACACAGAGTGGAACGGAGCTTGGCTGGGAGCTCTGGCGGAGTCGATAGTGTGGCGTAGGCAGAGCTTAAGAGTGATAGTTTGCATGCTCATCGGTTCTTCTGCCCCACTCGAATCACATACGTACTATTTTAGCGGTGCCACGATGCCGACAAGTCTAAAGCAGCAATCGTTGGTACAAAGGGGGCGTTCAGAATGACGATGATTTATAGATTTTTTCACTGTAGCTAACTTATTTTTCACTGTAATTGAGGTGACTTATTTAGCGTAATTAAATTTAAAAAATTTTAAAATAGAAAAAAAAACAGAATAACACATCACGAACAATACAAAGGAATACAAGGAAAAAAGGACAAAAAAATCCTAAAATAAAAAAAATAAAATTTAAAAATAATAAAATAAAAACAGAAACAAGTCAAGAGGCCAAAAATAAGACGCGTCGCCCCCAGACTATTCCCCGCGCACGGTGGCACGAGCACGCTCCCCATGTGCGCCTGCGTACTATTTTAGCGGTGCAGCCATGCCGGCCCGTCTGGCGGCAGGCGCCGGTACAAAAAGATAAGATGCGTCGCCCCCAGACTGTTCCCCGCGCACGGTGGCACGAGCACGGTCCCCATGTGCGCCTGGCACACCGGGGTCAGAGAAGAGAGTACTGCACGGCTGCACGCTTTGCTCAACAAGCGCCCAAGTGAGGGAGGAGTCGCGGCCGCGGCAGCACAACGAGAGCCACACGCGCACACAGAAACGCAACGCAGAGATGGCCGCCACGGCAGCCGCGAACGAGCCGTACCGCTGCCACATTGTGGCGGTGCCGTTCCCGGGGCGCGGCCACGTCAACGCCATGATGAACCTGGCCCGCCTCCTCGCCGCGCGCGGCGCCGCGGTCACCTTCGTCGTCACCGAGGAGTGGCTCGGCCTCCTCTCCTCCTCCTCCTCCTCAGCCGCCGCCCCGCCGCCCGGCGTCCGCCTGCGCGCCATCCCCAACGTCATCCCCTCCGAGCACGGCCGCGCCGCCGACCACTCCGGCTTCCTCGAGGCGGTCGGCACCGAGATGGAGGCGCCCTTCGAGCGCCTGCTCGACCGGATCGACGAGGGCCCACCGGTCGCGGCGCTCGTGGCCGACACCTACGTGCCGTGGGTCGTGGGCGTCGGCAACCGGAGGGGCGTACCCGTCTGCTCGCTCTTCCCCATGTCCGCTGCCTTCTTCTCCGCGTACTACCACTTCGACCGCCTCTCCTCGTGGCTTGCCAGCGAGCACGCGCCGGCCTACGGTGCGATATCAGGTGATGGTTCCCTTGTTGCTTCCAAGCATACCCTATCCTGATTAATGAATAACCCGCATTTGAATCAATGTATAAATTGTTGCATCTATGCTGTGCTGAATTTGAAGGTTCTAGGATCTGATTTATGATTAGTTACGTTCATTACTCATGTTTATGAAGTGTGCAACTGTGGATACTCGATAATTCTGAAAAAAAAAACTTCTCGGTTTTTCTAGTGTGATTGTTTATGACATTATGTGCACATTCCAAAGCGTTTCAAGTGTTCGGATATATGAAGCTCCATGTGCAAAGGTGTGAGTAGCATGGCCAATGAAAGTCTGAAACAGCTATAAATTTGATTTCTTTTCTTTCACGAGGAACCTATAAATATGAAAACAACTTGTTAAGATCACGTGTAACTCTGTAAGTACTTACTATTAGTTTTGTCGCCCATTACTGGGACAATGCTCACGTGATTAAGCAAGAAAAAACTTTAATGGTCACCATAACGGCCGTATTTTTATTTTAGTCCTCCAATCAACAAATCACCAAGTCAGGGTCTAATTGCAGACTGTGACACTCAGGTAGCTATCTGACTGAGAAATTAATTAACACTGTTTGGATGATGGGATTTGCTGGGATCTGATCCAAACTTGAGCTAAATCCTAGAAATCTCTCTCATCCTGACATGTGTAGACATACATGAAACAACCATAAATTTAGCATAGTTCAAGATTGAAAAATTGGTACTCAAATTTGTCTCAACAGAAATAGCCATTTTCTCATCCATGTTCAATCCCATCTTTATCGTTCCTTACTCAGACAACTCCAACGATATTTCCAAGTCTCCCAAGTCAGTAACATCATATATGTGTGATTGTCATTGTACCCCATGGTTTTCATTTTGTAATAATTGCAGGAGGTAAATTTATTGATCTCAATCTTCTATATGGTAGCTTGCAGCATTATTCACTCATCTATTTTTTTTTCTGCAGATAAATCTGATCAGAGACTTGGGCACTATATCTCCGGCCTGGCTTCAAGTTCAATAAGGTTATCTGATCTCAAGCCCTTAATTCACAACGAGAGAACAGTAAATTATGTTCTAGCAGCTGTCTCTAGCATTAGAAAAGCGCAATGTCTACTCTTTACCACTATGTATGAGCTTGAGGCCGGTGTTATCAACTCACTAAGATCAGTGCTCTCATGTCCAGTGTACCCAATTGGGCCCTGTGTTCCCTACATGACCCTTGATGATCAGCATACCAAGTCCAACAGAGAAGTTACCAGCCCAGGAGACTACTTCACCTGGTTGGATTCTCAACCTGTAAACTCGGTGCTATATGTCTCCCTTGGAAGCTTTCTCTCTGTGTCAGCCTCTCAACTTGATGAGATTGCGTTGGGCCTTGCAGCTAGTGAGGTCAGATTCTTGTGGATTCTTCGTGAACAATCTCCTCGGGTGCGGGAACTTGTCAGTGACACCGATAGGGGCATGATACTGTATTGGTGCGAGCAGTTGAAGGTTTTGTGCCATCCTTCAGTTGGGGGCTTCCTGACACATTGCGGGATGAACTCAACACTTGATGCCATCTTCGCTGGTGTACCTATGCTCACCCTACCACTGTTCTTTGATCAACCAATTGATGACCGGCTAATTGTGGAAGAATGGAAGATTGGGCTGAAGTTGAGGGATTGGAGTGATAAGGATCGCTTGATTGGAAGCGAGGATATTGCAAGGGCTGTTAAGAGGCTGATGGCCTGTGATGAAACTGAGACAAAGGCGATAAGGAGACGTGCCCTTGAGTGGAAAGAGGTTTCTTTCAGAGCAGTCAACAAGGGTGGATCTTCATATCACAATCTCAGTTCATTGATGGAGATGGTATGCTCATCACGGTAACTGGGACACCAGTATTTGGTATGTACGAAACCGATCAGCAATGTTCCAAAATTGATGCTTGAAATTTATCGTTAGTTCAACCATTTTGTTTGTCGGAGCTCTATTTGGGTAGTGCTATTTTAACCTTCCATGCTATACTTCACACTTTTATTTGAGAGGGAGGTCTTCACTCTTGTACGCCAAAAAGGCTGGTATAGTTGAAATTTTTTCCCTCCTTGTTGAAGGTTCTTCGGCTTACACTCTAGTTGTAGGATCATATACCAGATTAAGAAGTGTGTGAATTAACTTGATACACTCTAGTTGTAGGATCTTATGGTAAACTAAGAAGCATGTGGATTAACTTGAAGTTTCAAAATTACTATTTTTATAAAGTATGTTGGAGAAGTGCATATGTTTTGCGGTAAAGAGGAGAAAAAGGCATCATACAAAGTTTTCGCACAACACAGATGCAATTCGAAATAACCCTGCTAGTTTTAAAATTACTACTGAAAATTTGATGCTGAAGACTTGAGCAATCTACTTACCAGAGATATTGATATATGTATGATATAAGAGGCGTGGGGGCATTGCATTTTTCTCTGCTTGGCTGCACCTAGTGGTAACTCTATTCATCTATTGTATTTGTTTCTCTTCCTTAATGAATTGGAAAATTTGCTTAGTAGCATCCCAAACATGGATATTTTGCTAGATAATATTGCAATCATACTTTAATATAACACATATCTATCTATCTATCTATTATATCATGAAAGCAATAGAAAAGGAAACCACTATATTATCATGTTAATCAGTGAAAATAGAGAAAGATCAACATTGTTGATTGTAATGAGTTCAGATTATAATGGTCTAGACTGAAAGAATATTTTATGTCAAGTACAATCCAAAAACAACTAAAATTTGAAATAAAAGATAAAATAAAATTAGTAATTTGATTTTCATACAAATTCATAAGTAAAATCCCTAAATAAATATAATTCAGTCTAGATTGAAAGAAAGGATTCATGTCAAGTACAAACTAGAGATAACTGAAATTCAGAATAAAAATATCAATTTGATTTTCATACAAATTCCTAAGTAAAATCCCTATATGAATATAATTTGGAATAAAAATTAAACAAAAATTAGCAATTAGATTTCAATATGAATTCCAAAGTAAAATCCCTAAATAGCTATAATTTAGAATACATTTAAAGAAAAATTACTAATTGGATTTATACATGAATTCCAAAAAAAATTAGAATAAAAAAGAAAATTTGCATTTTGATTTTCATACAAATGCCAAAGTAAAATCTTTGGATAACTAAAATTTGGAATAAATTAAATAAAATTAGTAATTTCATTTGCATACAAACTCCAATAAAAAATAACTGGAATTTTGACAAAAATAAAATTATAAAGAGGATAGCACTAATGGTGTCGGTGGACACCACATAAGAGTGCAATTACAAAAAGATATTGATCCACAGGAAAGCCAAGAGTCGAGGTGGCGATGACAGAAATGAGGACAATATCGTGCTGCTCACCTTAGTCGTTCGACGAGGACAATGTCATATTGCTTGCCAAAGCTGTTGAAAAGAAAGGCCACGACGATGAGTGGTGAGCGTCGGCGTTGTTGAAGATGTCAATAGCCAAAGAAGCTCGATGATGGTAAAGCCCTAGCAAAGAGGAGATAAAGTTTTGCATTAAAGATGAGCTATGGAAGATATAGGGCCATCGTGTAGCTAGGAGTATACCATCGCTGGTGAGGGGCACAACGTCACAAGTAATGGAGAGAAGATTCTACATATCGTTATACAATGACTAAAGTAGATATGCTGATATCAGTGAATATGGAAGGTCACCAAAGTTAGTGAGGAAGCCACTGTGATAAGTTGGCCAACGTTGAAGAAAAGGAGTGACCAACACGGAAGAAGAGGAAATCAAGAGTGCATAACATCATGCATTTGTACGACTAGAAGCACGACTTATTGAAGTATAGGAGCAAAGAGCTCGGAGTAAAGATGGCGTAGCCGTAGAGGATAGGCTTGAGGCCACCAAAGAGAGTGTGACAGGTGTTCTTGGCAGGGATCGTCGATGGTTGCACATTGTTGTGTGTTGATGTGTCGCAACGGTCAGCATTAAGCAATAATTGAAGAGAAGTAGAAGATAGCTATGTGGTAGAGTATTGTATTAGAAGAGGTAGCAGTTGAGAGGGATCGATAAAAAATTAGGCTTGCTGTTAGAGTTTGAAGCAGAAAAGTTGTGGCGACGAAAAGGAAGAAGGCACATGGTTCGATGGGGCAGCCTGTATGTAAGGAAAGATAAGTCAAGTTAGGTCACCAATGTTGCATCGGTGTATATGTAAGGTACTCTAATACCATATAAACTAATAAAATAATTTACTGCACACACGATCAATGTATTGCTTGATATTAAATAGAGATACATGTACATACATACATTTTGAAAAAAAGGTAACTAATGAAGGAAGAATAGAGGCATGCACTACATGATCCATGCATGATGAAGAGTGGTTATGTTTCTAAGAACCCCAACAACTAATTCTGCTTAATGATTTTCTTCCATCAAAGCCTATACTTCAATTATGTTTCTCAAGTTGTATTTTTCCTCAAGCTTCTATTGTCGTTTCCAATGCTTATAATGTCTTAAAAATCAAAATAACTTACAACATACATAAATATATTCTGAAACATCTAAGTTATATCATTTGACACCAAAAACAATTTAGTTGCACAAATGCGCGAACCACCTTGCTAGATATATTATTAAAGCGACAGAACAGGAAGGCACCACATTCGCTCTTAAGAGCTAGAATTTCCCAAGTAAATCAGTGGAAAATGATTGATACCATCAATTGTGGTGAGTCTAGATTATAATGGTCTAGATTAAAAGAAAGAATCTATGTCAAGAAAAATCCAGAAATAACTGAAATTTGGAATAAAAATAAAATAAAAAATAGCAATTTGATTTCCAAATGAATTTCTACGTAAAACCTCTAAATAAATAAATATAATTCAGAATAAAAATTAAACAAAAAATAGTAATTGAATTTGTGTACAAATTCCAACTACAATAACTAAAATAAAAATTAAAAAATAAAATAAAATTAGCAATTTTATTTCTGTATGAATTCCAAAGTAAAATACCTAAATAGCTATAATTTTGAATATAAATGAAAGAAAAATTAGGAATTGGATTTGTATAAGAATTCCAACTAGAAATAATTGAAATTTGGAATACAAAATAAGAAAAAAAATTTACAATTTGATTTCTATACGAATTCCAAAGTAAAATCCCTAAATAACTGAAATTTGGAATACATTAAATAAAATTAGCAATTTGATTCACATACAGACCCCAATAAAAAATAACTAAAATTTTGAATTAATAACGAGTTATAACGAGGATAGCGCAAATGGTGTTGGAGGAGACTACGAATGAGTGTAATGTTATCGATTTATCATGGAAGAAGACATTGACTTATGGGAAGCGAAGAGCAGAGGCGATGGTGGTGGAGATGAGGACAATGTCGTACTACTCGCCAGAGTTGTTAAAGAGAAAGGCTAGAATTAAAGTAGCCAAGGGCCACGACAAAGAGTTGTGAGCATCAACATTGTCAGAGAAGTCAGTGGCCAAAGAAGCTTGGTGATGAGGAAGCCTTAGTAGAGAGGAGATGAAGTTTTGCATTGAAGACGAGCTTTGGATGATATAGGGCCATCGAGTAACTAGGAGTGTGCCATCATTGGTGAGAGGCTCGACGTTGCCGGGGACGGTGAGAAGATTCTCCATATCGTTAGACAGCGACTAAAGTAATGTGACATTCCAAAATTTTTCTTTTTATTTATTGTATTTTCTTCGATTTTTCTTGGATTTAAAAATTCCTTTTTCCAAAATCTTTAAATTAAGCCTAGAGTGTAAGTTATTAAATTGATCATGTTGATCCCAGTTTATGAATAAATTTATGTTGTTTTTAAATTATATTTCTTGCTTAATTTTTATTCACTGTATTTTAAATTTAGTTTTTTTACTTTAGTTAATACCTAATTGTTATAACTTCCTTGACTTTGTAAATTCTTGTACCTTGTCACCTTAGATTATAACTCTAGTTAATACCTTAGTATGACTAGAGAATTTTTGTAACAAATGTTTAGATCTGTATAGATATTACTTTAGGTTAAGACAATTTTTTCATCTAAAATGATAAGCTTTTAAAATGTATTCCTGACTTCGATGAGTTAAGAAGATATATGGAATATTTCAAAGTAAAATATAAAACTTTGTTTAGACTAGACCATGGATAAGGTGGTGGGTGATTGCTAGTATACGTTGTAGCTCAGTGGCTCAACATGGATACTAGGCACAAGAGGGAAGTGGATAGAGCCTAAGTCAATTAAGGACTAATCTGTATACTACCATAAGATTGGTATAGGACAGTCTTGGCTGACTAATTAGCGGGTCTCAACCTGAGTCTCGCTATAGGCTGAATGTGAGCATGATGTAGGCCATGGAAGTCTCACATGGCACAAGAGGGGCCCCGATCAGGTGGATTTCTTATTGGGGTGAAAGCTTAGTAGAGGCATGGCCAGGTTGAAGACTTAGCTTTGTAAAAGTCTTGTTATGGTTACTCAGTCGCACGTCCAAGAAAGCATGTAATGGCCGACGTAATGAGCTAATCATATCTTGTGGGTAAAGCTGTACAACATCTATAGAGTGTATGAACTATCCTGGATAGCCGTGCCCATGATTATGGGCATGTTGAGTAAAGTTTTTCACGAATTAGACTTTGTTTTTTATAAAATGGTTTTAGCTGGAGATGTGATATCTTTTTGAAGAAAGATGGTCCGGGTGAGATGCCCGTGGTTAGATTAGTGCTAGATCGGTGTCTACACTAATGTTATTATTTTGAGTTATAGTCTTTATTTATAGTATTAAATTCAGCAAATTTAATCTATTTATTGTATTTCATTAAATGTTGTTTATGCTCAAATAACACTACAAGCCTTCCTTTGTTGCATTTATCATTATATTGCATTTTTTCATATGACTTGCGGAGTACAAGTTTGTACTCACTCTTGCTATCATCATCTTAGAGGAGGACGACTTCGACTACGGTGAAGATCAGGATGAGTAGGCCACATCTTACTGTCGTCTACCTGTGGGCAGACTTGGGATTCACTTTTATCAGTTTACTTTCGTAGTTTTTTCCCTTTGTTATTATTACCAATGAGAATTGATGTAAACTTTGGTTATAAGATCGTACTCTTTTATTTAATAAAGTTTATCATTTCTGCTTGATATTTATCCCTATTACCACTGTGTGCACTAGTTGATCCTGGACTAGTACGATTAGACAAAGGATCCAGAGTTATCGCTCTGGGGTCCGATAGGTAAACATGTCAGCATCAGTGAAGACGAGAGGGTGTCATGGTTAGTAAGGAAGCCACAATGTTGAGTTAGCCAATATCGAAGAAAAGGAGCGACCGACATAGGAGAAGAGAAAATAAAGCATGTATAACATCATGCATGTGTATATACATGCATATATTCATATGAATAGAAGCATGGGCAAACAGAAATAGATGAGTAAAAAGCTCGGAGTAGAGATGGTGCAGTCGTAGGAAATAGACTCGGAGCCACTAGAGAGAGTGTGATAGGTGTCCCTGATAGGGATTGATGATGATTGCACGTACATGTGTTTGATGTCGTAATGGTTTGCATTAAATAATAATTAGAGAGAAGTACATGATAACTATATGGTAGAGTATTGCATTGTAAGGGGAGCAGCTAAGAGGGATCGATTAAGAATTGGTTTTGCTGTCGAAGGTTGAAGTAGAAAAAGCTATGGTAGCGAGGAGATAAAATAGACAAAGTTTGGTGGGCAACCAGTGTGCGCGAGGGAAGATAAGTTCAAGGTAGGTCACCCATGGTGCATCGGTGTATGCATGAGCAAGGTACTCTAATACTATGTAAACTAATAAGATAATTTAACCATGCATAATCAAAGATTAAATAGAGGTATATGTGCATATATATATTTTGGAAAAGAGTAACTGATGAAAATAGAATAGAGGCATGCACTTACATGATCCATGCATGATAGAGAATGGTTACGTTTTTAAGAACCCCATCAACTTATTATGCTCAATGATTTTCTTCCATCAAAGCTCATCTTTTTTAAAAGTATAAGACAAACGCACACACTCAACACACACCACACCCACACCACCTAGGCGTGTGCGCACGTGTACGCGTCTTCTACACACGCTTAGAATTTATTGGAAGCACCTAAGGCCTTATGGAGCATAGGCATGTGCTTTCCCATTGAACACGCACGCGTGTGTACTCCTAAAATCGGTGTACACTAGCATTGATTCTAGGACTTACCTGCTCGCCTAGCCATGTGGCCACAAGCTAGCTTTCCTCAAAGCTAATACTTCGATTATGTTCCTGAAGTTGGATTTTCCTTTAAGCTTTTATTGCCATTTCCAAATTTTATGATGTTCAAAATCTAAATAGACTACAAGATATAACCTTGAAACAAATATAGCCATGCAAATGCGTGGACTACCCTGCTAGCTATGCTACAAACATTGTGGTCACCTTTTCCATTTGAAACTAATGGTACATGGTAATTAGGCGAGAGAAATAAATGGAAATGCCCAAATTTCCCCTGGCCAAACTTCCATACCATATCGCGATCTTGAGTTGATCATTTCTCATGAGACCGATCTAGGCAGTGTCAACAGTGACGAATCTAGAACAAAAATGACTCATGGGCCTCATACTCTATGCATGTACTTATCAACGCATCCATCAATAATATAGTAGATAGTAATGCGTTCTAAATTTTATAACATCAACTAAGTTTGTGACAATGTTTAATAGTAAATAACTATTTGTCATACAACATATCAAAATCAAGAAACCCACTATTAGTGAAGGATTTAGGATGAATCCGAGAACAAAAGATGATTAGCATCGACAAAAACCAATATATGGCCTTATTGCCTATAAAATAGATAACAAAAATAATAAGTGAGTAAAATTTCAAGTAAAAGAATTACAGAATAATCGAATAAAGTGAAGCAAATTACATTTTATAGTTTGTTTCGATGACTTCTCAAGTTTTGGAAGCGATCTATTATAAAATCATTGGTAACTCCTAATTCACGTTTCTCTACATAGCAAATAAGACTATCACTCATTAACTGATCATCGATACGGTTGCGTAAAGCTATTTTCACAATTTTCATGGCTGAAAAGCATATCTTAACTGTAGCAGTAGTGATAGGCAAAACCAGTGCTAACTTCAAAAGGCGATAAACCAAAGGATTGAAAAGGTGTTTCCTTATCACAACCATTACCAGAGAAAGTTCATTAATAGTCTTTATGTTGGAGAATGGTTGAGATCCCTCAAATCCCCAGAATTAAAATCATTGGGATAAAACTTAGCTAGCCTCATCAAATGGTCCAAATTAAAATCATAGAATGATCCTCTTGTACTCAAAGCAGCTGAGCAAACAAGCAATTCAGAATTTACCTCATCAAAGCGACTATTAAACTCCTGAAGTAGCCAATCAAGAACATCATTGAAATAATCCACCTTGTAATGACGCTCATTGGTAATTCCAATTTTTTTGCCGTGGCTTAGTTGGATTTACATACGCTTTTTCCATGTCCAATTGTGAAATATCATGCTTCTCACAAATTATCGATCCTGGTGCCTTTCTTTTTAGAAATCGCTCCATGACTACGGACTACCTGCCATGAGGAGATGACAATTATTGAAAGTTAGAACACACTGAATTAGATACTAAAACACATTGAAAAATTCCTTAATTCAATTGTTGCAAAAAAAAACAAAACAAGGCATTCTAATATTAAAGCCCTAACCCACAAATATTTTAAAGATGATAGAATTGAAACCCTAAAATCTAAATCACAAAATTTAGCACCTATTTGGTCGGCTGATCGTTACTTTGTTAGCTATGAAAATCATTGAACATTTGAACATTGAAAGCAAGGAGCTAGGATGAGACGACGAGTGGACGATCTAACCAATTGCCATAACCATCGGCCATACTGCATATAACATACATACATTGAGATTTACTCTATTTGCATGCACGCGTAGTAAGATTAACACAGCGAGAAATCTAACGATACCATCTAATTCACGCAAACGTAGGCGAGAAGTGGTCAGCGTGCTCCCGGATGACGGCAGCTCTGGTGTTGGGCCCGTTGCCGTTGCAGATGAAAGGTTGTGTGCGTGGTGTGCCGCGTGGGGAACAAGAGAAGGTAGATAAAGCGTCGTCCGCACATGTTATTGGCTACTTGGTTGGCTTGGGGCTAGTGTTGGCTTAGGCTTTGGGCTTGCGTTGGCTTGGGGATAGTGTTGGCCAAGTAGTTCTTGTTATTTTGCCCTCTTTTCATGGTTGGTTGATATGCTGCGTCGTGCTAACTTCAACTTACATGATTTTTTGGAGTGTCTTACTTTGTCAACGTCATGCGTGTTTTTCTTTTCTTTTCTCCCCCTATTTGTCAACATGTTTAAACTTTCTTTCTTTTAGATATATGTAGTCCTTGGTACATGGGTGCATTAGTTTTTGGCATACGAGAGCACACACTAAGCAACAAAAATTAAAATCGGCTTAGGGCCTGTGCCCCCTATTGCTCGATGTGCATATGTCCCTGAGTGTCAAGGTAGGAATTCCCAAAATTTGCAGTGTCAAGGCAGGTCAGTTTGTGCTCTTCTCCTCGTTCTATGAGCTCAAGGTAGGTGTACTAGACTCGGGGCGGCCACTGGGGGGCGGCGGGGCGGCGCCGGGCCCCAAAATCGAGGGCCTCAAAGCGGTTAAATCGCCTGCGGTTGCCGCTCGGAAATATCAAACATGCAGCGTGCCAGCGTGACTGCATGAGCCTTTTCGGTTCGCCTGCCGCTCGAACCTCGAAGCCTCGGAAACATGCTTACATGCATCTTGTCCTTTCGCCTGCCAGGCTGCCACAACGGTTCGCCTGCCAAGCCCGTGGCCCTGCTCAAGCTCACAAGATGCAGCGCACCTGCATGCCGAGCAAATAGCAATCGATCCCTGCATTGGCTTGTGCAGGTAAGTAGGTTAACCAACGTGGAAACAAGCAGATATATTTTTGTCAATCTGTCTTACAACGTCGCCGCTCGCCATCGCTTTCGGCCGCTCGCCGTTAGTCTCTTTCTCCAGTCAGCTATCAATTACGAACTCTGTTGATTTGGTGCAGAGTTGCAGACTGCAGACCGTGCAGCCATGCAGGTGGATCCATGGATGAGGACGTCGCTTCTGCCGAAATATTGCCAACCCCTTATGGTGAACTCCACTTCCACTCGTGCGTACAGGAACAAAATTCTAAAACCCCCATTTAACTTCCTTTCATTATGTGAATTTGTTCTTGCTACTTGCTAGTTCCTGTGAAGACAGTGCTTGTTAAGTTTGTGCTCCAAAAGCAGTGCGCGTTCGGCCAGCAGTTCACTAGTTTGGTGGTTGAGAATGCAGCCTGAAGACTTTGGTTTCTTTGCTCTTCTGCTTGGTGTGCACTGCACTTACTTCCTTGTATACTGCAGCTCAGCAACTTGATGATCTTTTTTATATAAGAAAAATCTTCTTGTATAATCTATAATGAGGTGCGCTTAGTTACTACTATTCTATCGTCGCATGTGAGTTTTGTTACTACCAATTGCTGTACTTACCTTTTTCGCTTGCAGACTGCAGAAGCTTTTCAAAGTTGAAATTGTTGAAGAATCATTTAAGGTCAACAATATCTCAAGAGAGGTTAAACGGTTTGGCAACTTTATGTATTGAGAAGAAATTATTGGATGAGATTGATATCAATACCATCATCAATGACTTCGCATCTAGAAATGTTAGAAGAAATTTTTAAGGTAATTTCTATAAACTCTTTGATATGAATTTTTCTTTAATACATAACGCATTTTAAGTGTTTGTTGATAAAATTAGATATATATATATATATATGTGTGTGTGTGTGTGTGTATGTAGATTTATATTTAGATATTTATACTAGGGCCTCTATTTCTAGTTTCGCCCCGGGTCCCTGAAATCTCAGGACCGGCCCTGACTAGACTCGTTGATTTCAAAGCCTTCGTCCCCCTATATGTACCCAATCAGCCCGTGCATCCCCTACATGACACATCAAGAACACCCAGCAATGGGCATGATGAAAGACGAGTAGTTGGCTTGGTAGGACACGCAGCCTATAGACTCGGTGTTGTATGTGTCACTGGGCATCTTGTTTGAACTAATCCTACCGAATTCTAAGTTCAAAGTTTATATAAAGACTTGAGTCTGAATCAGTTTAGAAATAGAAATTCAGGTTTCAGAATCAGTTTCTGTATCTGAGTCATGTTCGGATACGTAGAAGTATTGTCTATGTTTAACATGCAAATTTGTGTATAAATCATGGAGAAAACCAAGGAAAAGGTGCGGGATTGGAGCACCACAAAAGATTTCATTTGTTCTATCTCTCGGTTGTTTTTTGTGTTGTCGCCGTCATTTGCCAACGACTACCAGAGAGACGCGAGTACTTGAAGATTATGAGTACTGGAGTACTTGAAGTTCACCAGTACTGCAGCACTCGTGGCTTACGAGTAGCGTAGAGAAGCGGTCAAAGCCTACGAGTGCTAAGCAGTCGAAGTTCAAGTACTTGCAAAGCGGTCGAAGTTTACGACTATTGTAGCAGTCGATGCTAACATATGATGTCAAAGCTCAGTGCCGATCAACTTGGAGAAGAAGCACATGGCAGCAAGCTGATCTTCATCAACGATGAAAGAAGGGCCAAATTCCCTTCCGTATCTATTTCTCAATTCTGAGAACTACTTGGCTTGGGCAATGAAGACGCGGGTGAATATGAGTGTCTAGGAGGTCTGGGGCGTTGTAGCCGATCCAGTCGACACTAATGAAAAGGTCGATCTAAAAGGAAAGGCTCCGGAAGTCGACATGAAGACTGATCAAACTGCCTTGGCGCTCATCTACGCTACCATAACCGACTTGATGCTCAGTCAACTTGTCAGAAAAGATACAGCACGAGAAGTTTGGATTGCTCTTCGAACTATGCACGATAATGTGGATCGAGTGAAGAAGATTCGGCTACAAACTCTTTGAGGGGAGCATGAGGTGCTACATATGAGTGAAATCCAGTCAGTAGATGAGTTACAGGTAAATTAACTGTTGTGGTCAATGAGATTCACTATCTTAGAGGGACATTGGAGGAAACCACAGTGGTTGAGAAGTACCTGCATGTCCTATGCCGGTGGTCACATCTATTCTATATTCAAGTTATCTTTAGAACACGAAAATAGAAGAGGTAACGAGATCTCTCAAAGCTCATGAGGGATTGCTTAAAAGTTCTAAGGCCAGTACTGACCAAGTATTGCTACTGAAAGGAGAAGCAAAGGTTGAAAATAAACCTTGGCGGGAATCAAATTCAAGTCAAGGAGGTGGTCGGGGATCTGGCAATTGGAGTGTACATGGTCGTGGTCTGGGTGGCCATAGCTTTGGTCGAGGAGGTTGTGGTTTTGCTGCTGGTCATGGGGAGAAAGCAATGCGAGGTTAGTTCTCCTACTACCAAGATAAGTTAAAAATTAAGTGTTTTACCTATGGTAGAGAAGGCCACTATGTTGCAGAATGTAAAGTCATATAAAGTGTTTTGAGTGCCAAAAGTTTGGGTACTATTCTGCTGACTGCCGATACGAGAAGGAAGAGGAGGCAAATTTGGTTCAAGCCAAGACTAGGCAGGAGTTAGCCCTCCTGCTGTCCATCTGTGAAGAGAAGAGTACACAACTTGTGATGCTAAATGAAGAGCATGTTCAGCTGCAACAGTTGAAAGTTGGAGAAGAGGTGGTTGAGTCCAATCTTTGGTATCTTGACAATTGTGCTTCAAATCACATGACTGGATAGAGGGAAAAATTCAGTGAATTGAATGAGGGTTTTCGAGGCAAAGTGAAATTTGGAGACGGATCAGTTGTTCATATAGAAGGAAATGGCACTATTTTATTGCAAGACAAAAATAGAGAGCAAAGATCCAAAGCACTGATCACGAAGCCGAACCAAGTCCCCAGATCCATAGCCACCCCGAGGGAATGCAGCAGGGACACTTTAGCGATAGCTTCGCCCAAATATTCCCGCAGACGTTGCTAGAAGGCCCGAACGGAGAGCCGCACCATGTGAATTGCGTGCAACATTGTAGTATTCCCAGGAGGAAGGTCCAAAGTTGGGTACGCTAGCTTGCCCACATGCAGACACCCTCGGATGTGTAGCAGGCCGAGGAGTAGTTGCATGGTGACCTGCAAGTAGTGGTCCCCGTAAGCTCGAGCCGTCCTCAAGGAAAGCGGAGACGAATTGCGTATGTGTCGTATGCTTCCCCACAGATCCTTTGGGCCATGCAAATGCGGTGGAAATTCGACCGCAAGGTCCATCAGGGTCGCTTCCAAGCTCTGCATAAGCTTCCATCAAGGTCAATGCATGGAATTTCAAAGGGAGAGAGTATACTAGTTTTATTATTTTATGTGGATACAGTTTTATTTGTAAACCGTTTAAAACAATAAACTCCATTACACTAATTAAGGAAACAGGGGGTCTTAAAACATTAATTCTTTAATTAAACAATTTAAATCTTTGAAAAAACTACTTATACTTTGTTACTGGATTCACCCATCAAGCACGGCTTAATTAATCAGAAGCACGGCGTACTCGAATACAATTAAATTCACTCTGCAGAGTTGCTCAGTTTTACCCACAAGACTTCTCAAATTCCAATGTCAAGCTATATATACACTCCAGTTAGTGTGCGACTGCATTGAGAAGGCAAAATCTTTCACTGCTCAAGTTACTGTATAGACCCTACCCGATAGGTTGCAATCTTTATTGAATTGGGTATCCACGGGCCAATGCGGAACACGACCGTCCAAATTCATAAAGACCTATCGTTGTGTATACGGTGCCTACACATCCATACCACCTCGCCAAACTCCTGTAGAGGTTTAAAGTAAAGTGAGCAGTTACCGGACCAGGATTAATAGTTCAATACTTGTGGTTGAGCGGGTTCTGTGTTTTATACTCAGCATAAGGATCTCGTCCTTATATTTGTTCCTGAGACTGCCAACCACAACCGGTAATTGATACATACTGTATTGACACCCGTCTGTTGCACCCTCCACCCTAGGGTAAGGTCGTTGACTCGTCCACTACAGGGCACTCCACAATTTCTGCCTTACCCTAGTACAGTTTTTAAATTATTTTTAAACCGGTGAACTATCAAGTTTACTCGATAGTTCGTCATTTTATGTGATAACATGCGAGGTTTATTTATACAGTAATTAAATATTACTAAGTTTGTCGAGGTGAATGTGGCTTCAAGTTAAATGGGGCATTTGTACAGTGGTAGGTTGTAACTAAAATATAACACGTCATTCTAAATATTTTATTTTAATTAATTAATTTGAGCAATTAATAGTAATGTAAATAGTTTAAATAAATAAATAACGAGGAATTGGTAGGTTCAATATGTTCAAAAACTTGTAACTTGCCTTGCGGGTCGATAACCTCAACGATCTTGTAGAACGTGGAAGTCCGCTCCGAACCTTGAACCGTCGCCTTGGACTCCTCGTGCACTAACGCAAAAGCAAGCATAAAATAACGTCAAGATCACTTGCTTTTAAACAAACTAGAAAAAGAAAAAAAGAAATAAACTATGAAAAAGAAATAAATACAAAATATTCAAAGGGCTTGGGATCAAATTTTTGGGAGTGGGAAATGGAGGAAACGAGCATCGGAAATGGAATCGGGGCATCAAAACGAGTCAAAAGAGATATTATACTCAAAATCAGCTCTGGAAAATAATTAAGAGTTCTTATTCATCGAGCAGTCTTTGGTCGCCCGGTTCCTCATGTGAACGCAGCGTGCTTGCTGGGTCGTTCTTTTAAACAGTGGCGCGGGCTAATGGGCTTCGCCCCAGGACGACGCGCGAGCGGCTGCGCTGGCTCGCGAGTGAGCGCCCGGAAAGGCTGTCGTCGGATCGAGTGCGGAGGGTGGACAAGTGGCCACGTCACCTACTCTTGCGAACCATTACACTGGGAACATCACGCTAGAGTTTAGCATCATTGGATTGAGCGGGGATGGCCAAAAGGATGCCACGTCGCCCGGGGAGGGGCCGTCTTCCTCCTCTCGCTCGGGGCGGCGGCAATAGAACAGGGTGGCGCAAGCCACCGCAATGCGGCCTCGGGAGAGGGTCTCCGCAGCCATGATCGATGTCCACGAGTTCAAAGGGGTGAGGGGAACTGGTTTTTGGGCTTAGAACCGCATGAGCATTAGGGGTGAGGGTCGCGGGAGGGGAAGAAGATGGTGGTTGAGTGGATGCTCGGGGAAGTTGGGGGCATGCTCGAGCTCAACCGATCGAGGTTTAACCATCTAGGGGAGGAGGGGAACACGGGGGAAGCACTGTTTCAGCTCGGAGTGAGCCCTGGCGAGCTAGCCATGGAGAGGGGCGGCGACCAGTGGGGAGGTGCACGGTACGGGGCCATGAGAGGAACTCACCTAGAATTGGGTTGAGCTTTGGTTTTGGGGTGTTGTGGGGGTGCTCAGGGAGGAAGTAATTGGATTCAAATTGGTTGGATCGGTGGATTGCTTTTAGGGCTTCCCGGGACTAGGGTGGCTGGTGAGGGAGCTGCGGCGGAGGAGGAAGCAATCGGCCGCTTCGGAAAGGAGATGGGGGTGGTGCGAAGCTCCCTGGGGCTGCAATTGGCTTTTAATAGCCCAAGGAGGTGGGGAAGCTGCAAGGGGGCACGGGAGGCCATGGCGCACAGAAGAGGAGGCCGAGGGAGACTGTACCGAGGGGCGAGGCGGCCATGACGGTTGGTGTACGCTGCTTGTAGGAGTTGGCGAGGAGACAGCTTGTGGCACGGCGGGGATGGGCGGTGACTCACGAGCAGGCGGAACGAGGTGTCGCACGGAGGAGCGGCACTGGGACAGTTGGGTAGGAGAGAGGAGCGGGGGCGGTTGGGGAAGTCGGCACGGCAGGCGGGGCCACTGTGGCAGTGCTGACGCGAGCGGATGCGTCGAGGGAGCTACGGCATGGGCGCGGCCGAGAGCCACGGGCGGAGCGATAGCGCGAAGGGGAGGGAGGCGGGGATCGGGCGTGCGCCAACGAGCGGGAGAGGCGGGAAGCCATGGAAGAGGAAGTTAGGGGAGGGGTTAAGAAGGATTAAGGGTGGCTTAAGGGGAAAACAAGGATCAAGTGCAAAGAAATTTCATTATGAAATTTTGAAGTTGTTTCAGACACCTCCCAGAGCGTGACTGTCAGGGAAGGAAATAACAAGAGATCCACTTGGGGATATCAGACATACCCTCACCTCAAGTGCCCCGAAAAGAAGCTATGCTGCAAGACAGCAATGCGCTACACGATCAAGGTTGGTGTTCAGACGATCCACGGTGGCGCAAAGGGAGCAGAGTGTGTCTAGGCGAGGGGCAAAATTGCCCATGTTCAGACGATCCACAGTGGCGCAAAGGGAGCAGAGTGTGTCAGGGTAAGGGACAACAAAATCACCCAATGAGAGTCAGACTCCGCTACCTATGTTCTAAAGAAGCATCCTATACATCCCACGACATCTACGGCTCCGGGTTTCCCCTTCGAGGCCTCCCCACAACATTCAACATTTCCAATTCAATCATGCTCAAAGAGTATAGCTCCAACATCAAATTATAATCTGCAATTTACGAGAGAAATTATAATCTGCAAACACTTCCAATTCATACTTATGAAGAACTGTTACAGATAAGATAAAATTTAGATGACAGGTATATACACCAAGGGGGTATTATCACATAAGAGGCAGAATTGCCAAATCCAACTAGCCATCAAAAGTCAGATAATAATACTCCTGATCAACAGCGTGGCAACTGTCACAACTTTTCAAACCTTCTTGACTCCAAACCAAGCAAAATAAACAATCTAACGAATGTCAGACTCGCCTTCCATTGCACTCTAAAGCAGAACCAAACAAATCCTAGACGGAGCATATGTCCATTTATTTGCAGAATTCCACTGCTGGTGGGCGCAGTGCGACTCCTCCAAACTGCACGCTGGAATACTTCTTGTATACCACCCTCAGCTTGCTCTCAGGGGCAGTCGAGTGTGAGCTCACAAGAATCTTTGCACACTCCCTGAAATCATCACAGAAAAGGTCAGTATTAGACACAACATTTAAGCAGAGAGATTTCAGTGAAGCCAGTGTGGTGCTTACATTAGCTGTGATTCAGTAAAGCCAGTGTGGTGCTTGAGCGTGTCAGTCCATAGAGGGCTCCTCTTCAGGGTGAGATTGGCTGCATAGACAGCAGAAGCAGCAACCTTAGAAGGCGAGGACATCACCAACCCATATTGCATCAGCGACAATTCAGCGAAGAAGAAGACCATATGCTCCATCTGCAATCAGTGAATCAACCAAAGAAATTTAAGTACAAAATCTCTGCTTGAAAGTGCAACTTGAATATATCTGATGGAAAACTACACAGAAGACACCAGCGTGATTCTTTACCTCCTTGTCATTTTTTATGTCTGAAGATGCCGCCTTCAGAAAGCGCGCAATGAAGACATATGGTGTAGGAACAGTGAGATTCCACTCAAGCCTATTCAGAATTTGCTTCTCCATTGAAAGAATCTGTTCCCTACTGTATGCACTGTCTGATATCAAGATGAAATCGTTCACCTGAAAGTACATGGCAGCTAATTAGAAATTTAGAATAACTAGAAATGAACATTAGAAAGCAAAGGGAGGCTTTCTGTCTCTACCTCTGGGGCCCAAATTTCCTCGTACTTGCAGGCGATCAGCATGGCTGAAACGCCGACCAGCTGCAGCTCCCTTCGCAGCACGGGCTGCATCGACAGGTACCGGTCAATGATGTACATAGTGAGGTAGAGGGTTTCCGGCATGAGCTCAAACTTGTGATGCACTTCAATAATCCAGTCTGCAAGGATGGCCCTCATCTTGGAATTGATCTCCACCTGGGAGTCAATGTAGTCGCATGGGCGGAACTCATTCTGCAATAATCCAGGAAAGATTAATTTCAGAGACAAGCAGATCACCAGATTTACATACACCCAAGGACCAAGGATAGGAGCTGTGCAGTTACCTCTGCAATCTTGTAGAACTTGTAAATATCCTCAATGTAGTCCACGACAGCCAGTTGATTGTCGCCGTCAAGCTTATCAATGTCTTCAATCACTTCTCGAGGTTTATCAGTAATTCCACAGGCAACCTGTCAATAAAATGGAGAATCAGACTAATTCCGCAGGTTTATGCTACTGCAACATATGATATGACTAGAATGTGAATGCCTCGAGAAGTTTTTCACAGGTAGCGCACCTTAGAGCGAGCTGTGAGCACAGAGGTGAGGGTGTTGATGACCTTCTTCCTCGAGCACTTGCGGACGGAGCTGGCACTGCCCTCTGACTGCTTCTTGCTCACGTCAGAATCAGAGCTGATCTCGATGACATGCTCAGGTGGAGGAGGGGCGGGCTTGGAAACGACCTTCCTTGCCGACTTTGGCGCAGGCCTCGCTTGCGGTACCTTGGCTGCGGCGGCATTCGCTTGCGCATTCTTCAGCAGCTGAGCACCAAAGCTTCTGGTGATGGGGCGGTTCACCGGCTCCTGCTGCTGCGGCTTCCTGTTTCCAAGAACAAGTGAGTTTTCAGAGAAAGAACGGGAAATGATGATACTGTGACTGGGGTGAGAGCTCGGTTTGTTCCGTACCCTTCGGTCACGCGGACGTTCACGAGGTTGCCGATATCGCCAAGGGCTCGCCGGTTCTTCAAGTCGGGCCTGCCGGTCACGACGGCCTCCTGCTTTCCCAGAGCGGCGACACCACCTACGATTGCAGAGGAGAAGATGCTATGAAAAATCACTCCTAAGAAGTTGGACCAAACCACATCTAATTGGCATAAAAGTTTAATCTTTTTTGCAGAATTCCAATTCGGAAGCTGCTAATCAAATAATACCAAGAAAAAGGTGCAAATTGTTCATCAAAATGATTCAAAGAACTCGAATCCAGAAGCCCCTGAACACACACAAAAATCAAGTCTTGAACAATGAATCGAAGAAAACTTGGGGAAGAAACCTATGAATACATCGGGGATCTTGAGCAAGAAACCGTGCGGAACAAACGAATCAAGAACCCGAATTAGACGGGCCCGAACACGCCAAAACCCAACCTTCCCCCGAGGAACCGGACAGGACAGAGCCACCAAGAACCCATCTTCCCCCAAGCAAGAACCCCACGATGAACAAGTAAACCAATCGAAAGAACCCTCCCCGGAAACACGGCAAAGCACAAGATCCGCCCGCTCACCTCTGTTCTGCAGCTGCGGAGCGGCAGCGATAGCGACGTTCTGGTTGCGCGTCACCATCTCCTCCTCCTCCTCGCCGCCCTGGCCGAAGAGCCCGGAGAGCACCGAGGCGAAGAACGACTGGAGGCGCGCGGCCCGCGTCCCCTCTTCCCCGCCGGCGAGCGCAGCCACCGCGTCTCCGGCGGCAGCAAGGAGAAGAAGCTCTTCTTCTTGCTTGCTCCCCTTCTACCGAGTACCCTCTACTCTACTCTTCTTTGTTCTTGCTTTGCCTTGCCTTGGTCAATCAATGGCGAGGGGTGGCGTGTGATTTGATAGGTACAGTTCTTTGGGAGGGGAGGAGATATAACGACGGGTGCGGCGCGCTGTCGGGCGGCGTGGCTTTACGTGGAGCGGGGAGCGAGCGGAGGAGCGGCTCCAACGGTCGGGAGGGATTCGAATCGCAACGGTCGGGAGCGGGGGATCGGACGGCTGGGATTGGACGCGCAGAGGTGGGTGCGCCCCAGGAAACTAGCCGTTGTGGGTAGGTCCCCTTGGTAGTTTCCGAGCTGGAAAGGGAATGGCCTTTTTTACTGCTTGCCATTTCTGTGAATGGAATGGGTTGTTTTGACCTGCTCAACGTCTTTTTTTATGACTTATATGGTTTTTTATTGTAATGGTTTATTTTACATTATAATTATTGGTAGTTTTTTTGTGTAATTAAATTTAAAAAAATAAAAAAAGTTATAACATTACGGACAATGCAAACGAACACGGAAAAAAAAGAAAAGGTAAAAAAGCCAAAAAAAACTAAAAAAAAGATAAAATTAGAAAATAGTAAACTAAAAGCCAGAAATTGAAGCTGAAATGAGCGGGGCATAGATCTACCTCAATTTAAGATTGTATCTAAAGATTTGGCTAACTTCACAAGAAATGAAAATGAGCTCGTGATCAATTTTGAGCAAGGGCATCTTGCATTCTAGCTCCATGGAGTCTTAGAAAAGTCCCAATTTACTCCTATAATATAAACAAATACTCCACAAAATAATAAAAGGT
Organism: Melocanna baccifera; assembly: GCA_036346265.1. Lineage (NCBI taxonomy): Eukaryota > Viridiplantae > Streptophyta > Magnoliopsida > Poales > Poaceae > Melocanna > Melocanna baccifera. The sequence goes on from CM070676.1 coordinate 38,154,863, forward strand.
ATTATAGATATAAGTCGATAAGAACTCGACCATTATATGCCGCAAACGGGCACTGAATTTGGCCCCGCTCGTTTCAGCTTTTTTTCAATTTCAGCTTCTAGCTTCAGCTTTTTTTTCACTATTTAGTAATTCGTCTTTTTTTGAATTTTTTTTAGATTTTTTGGGTTTTTTTGCATTTTTTTCCAGTGTTCCTTTGCATTGTCCGGATGGGCTAACATATTTTTTCTATTTTTATATTTTTTTAAAATTTAATTATACCTAAAAAGCTAAATCAGCTATAGTAAAAAAAAGTCAGCTACAGTAAAATTTCAGTCAAAAATTAAAAATCATCGCTAAAACGAACGCTCCAAAGCTCAGTACTACTAGCTTTGGATTGAAGATATCTTCAATTGACGAATGTGACTATGACAGTGGACTGACACGTCTTGGAGTATTGGCCCTTGCATTATCTTGTCTCGGTGGCTCTCTGATGGATTTCTGACTTTCTATATCATTTTCTTCTCATACGGGTGAAATACTTCAGTATGGTGTTGTATACCTGAGATTTGCTGGTTTTGATCATGGATACAGCTAGGTCAGTTGGTCCAAATTAGACTTGATTAACGTCACATTTTAGTAGAGTTTATCATAATGTTTTTCAATGTTTTATACGGCATAAATTGAACAGAATATGTTAAGGTTTAAGAGGTATAAGGGGATTCTCCAAAAACAATTGCTAAGAGGTCAAGCTATAAAACAAGGTTTGCCAGTGTCTTTGGGGAGAAGTCCCAATGTTGGCTTGGGTTGGTGGCCAAGGATGCCTACTGCTAGATTCCACCGCATCATTGCTATAGATTGCTGCGGTTGGCAGTACAAGCTTAATGTGTGGTAGTACTCTCAAAGTACTAGGTGGATGTGTTTTGAATTGTGACTTGTAGCTTTTAATTTAAATTTTTAAATTTTAATTGTTCATAAGAAACAATGCAGAGAGAGACTCATATATAATTTTAACTAATATAGATGAATTTGATATATTATCTATTACAATCGACTTATAGATTCCATCTGAAGAAAATATACTGTTTAAAAGCTAGATATTATAGCATAACTCAAAAGTTATAAGGCCAAAAGGCCCTGCTCGTTTCGGTTTTTTTTTTGTTTCAGCTTCTAGCTTTTGCTTTTTTCACTATTCAGTATGTCGTCTTTTTTTGAATTTTTTTAGATATTTTAGACTTTTTTGTATTTTCTTTTTTTTCGTGTTCCTTTGTATTGTCCCTAATGGGTTAACATATTTTTTTTCTATTTTTACATTTTTTTTAAATTAATTATGCCCAAAAAGTCAAATCAGCTACAGTAAAAAAAGCCAACTACAGTGAAATTTTAGCCAGAAAATCATCGCTAAAACGAGCGCCCCCAAAGAACCTAGCCATAAGCTATAGGGAATATTCTTTTTGGCTTTGGCATATGCTTATGGCTGCGGCTTATAATTTTTAGGTTGTTCACAATAAAAAGTATAGAGTAACAGAAATTCACGTACGATTTTAACCGATATAAATAAAATTGCTACAATATGTATTATAATCAATTTGTAGACCCCTGTTTTAAAAAGATATTTTGTTTGAAAGTTAATTACTATAGAAAAATTGAAAATAATTTTTAAAAACTAAAACGAAGGGGCCCGTAACTTCAAAAGCTGTTAACTAATGCCTAACAGGCAGGAATGGTCCTTGTGTGAATCAAAAGGAATGGTCCATGTGTGCTCGCTACTAGAATTCACTTGTTTGTCCAGCATTGACTGTAGCATGGGGCAGCTCCATGCCAAAGGCCTGTAGCAAAGGGAGTCTGTTTATTATGGCCCCGCTCGTTTTTGTTTTTTTTTTAACTTCTGTTTTTAGCTTCTGCTTTTTTTTCACTATTCAGTATTTCGTCTTTTTCTGAATTTTTTTTAAATATTTTAGTCATTTTTGTATCTTCTTTTTTTCTTGTGTTCCTTTGTATTGTCCCTAATGGGTTAACATGTTTTTTCTATTTTTATATTTTTTAAAATTAATTATGCCCAAAAAGCCAAATCAGCTACAGTAAAAAAAGTCAGCTACAGTGAAATTTCAACTAAAAGTCAAAAACCATCGCTAAAACGAGCGCCCCCATAATGTTGCATGTTTTTTTAGATTTAACTTATAATTTTTGTCAGTAGCTTATGATTTTTGAGCTATTCGTAAGAAAGTGTGGAATAACTGAAACTCGCATATGGTTTTGTCCAATATAAATGAAGTTGTTATAGTGTATACTAGAATTAACTTGTCGATCTCATTTTAAGAAAATGCTATATTTAAAAGTTAGTTACTATAGAAAAACTAAAAAAAGTAGTTTTTAGAAACTGAAAAGAAAAGATTAGCTGATCTGCAATTCTTGTCATAAGTACGTGTGATTGTTTGTTATGCCAATATGAGTATGGAAACAAGTAATAGAGTAAGGGCATGTTCTTTTTGACTACGGCTTATGATTTTTGGCTGAAATTTTTGAATTTTAGCTGTTTACGATAGAGATTACGGAGAGAGATATACTCGCTTGCGATTTTGGATGATACAGATGTTAGGCTTTTAACGTATACTATAATTAACTTGTAGACTCCATCTAAAAAAATACTTCATTTGAAAGTTAGGTACTGTAGCAAAAGCTAAAATCCGTTTTGAGAAGCTGAAAAGAACAAGCCCTAATACACTCATTAGGCTGCCGTTTTTGCAAGCTATGCTAACTTGTTGAGGAGGCGATACTCCCATAGAACAAGCTATAGGATATGTTCTTTTTGGTTTTTGAAATCGATTTCTAATTTTTATTATAGTATCTAACTTTTAAATAGAATATTTTTTAAGACAGAGTCTACAAGTTAATTATAGTATATATTAAAAGCCCAATATCTATACCAGTCAAAATCGTAAGCGAGTATCTATCTCTCCGTAATCTCTCTTACGAATAACTAAAAATTCAAAAAATTTAACCAAAAATCATAAGCTACAATCATAAACTAAAAAAAAAGAACAGACCATACTAAGTGATAGAACAAGCATGTTTCCATGCTACGAAGAGCGAAAATATTTAGTTATCGATATATTAGGCGACGATTACAAAAGCAGTTTTCTTTCGTAATACCAACACTCATTGCATGCTGATGATGCAGATCTCAGTACTAAGCGTGATCTACAAACGCAGAAGTTTGTATAATAAAAGTACAGTTGTAATGGAGCCACCACTAAACCCACTTATTCCCAAAAACTCTTTTGAACTAACTAATCCTTTCCCTTTTTTTTTAAAAAAAAAGGGTGAATTAATAATCAATTCGGCTAGTCTTACGCTTGTTCCAAACAGTTTCAGCCTTTTAGTTTTTAAAAGTCAGCTTTTAAATGGAGTAGCTTCTTAAAGTTTTTTTATAAGTCATTTATAGGAGTCATTATAGAAATTGTTTTAAACACAATAGCTTCTCAACATGAGTATCTCTTACTCTCTCAATCTCTCACCATCAACAAAATACCAAAAACTAAAAGTCACATCACTTTTAAATGAAGTTAAGCTTCATCGACTTTATCTACACTAACTACGCATCTGCTGCGTTATTGCATCCGACAAAACCGGGGAATGTACACAGTACCACTCCAGAGTCCACCATGGGCTTCGCTCTAAATTACTTCTATTTTGACTTTTGAAATATATCATTTTTTAATTTTGCCTTTTTGATTTTTTAGACTTTTTTGTCTTTTTTTTCTTATTCCTTTGCATTGTCTACGATGGTATATTTTTTATTTTTTTATTTTTAATTACTTAGAAAAAAACTAACTACAGCTAGGTACTTTTTCAGCCAGAAGCTACATTAAGCACTACCTATATATGTTACTCATTAACAGGTTCGTTAAGCATGAAGTCCTAGATTGATTGATGAAAATGATTTGAGCACAACTGAGAGGCTTTTATTGCTCTCACAACAAGTGTTTTTATTCTGTAGTTCTTACACAGTTTTTGAAACAAGTGTACAACATGAGGATTTATTTATGGACCATATACTCACCTTATTTAAATTCTCTTACGTAACAGCCATGCGATCATTAGCATGGCTGCTCCAAAGCAATACCGGTTTCTCTAAGCATATGGGTGTGTGTATATACCAACAAAAGTTACCATATTTATGGTTCTCTCTTTCAATTCGCTTGTGTACTGTCATACAACATAGCGATATGTAACGTATCTGCCGGCCGTTTCACTGGGTCTGATGATCTTCACAACCTGTCCTCGTCTGAGACCATAGTACCTTGCAATAGGATCCGTAATTTGTATTCTTGGAAGCTGTTTGGTCCAATTGCATTAAGAAGAGAGATGGGTTACATACTACTATTACCAGTAAGAATGTGCAAACATACTAAAAAAATGCAGAGGGTATCATGCACACAGAAGTGGTTCAGTGGTTAATCTGGTACATTACCGACAGGCACTTTGATCAATTTTGTTGGAGCTAACTGTAGATAGAATCAGGAGTTCAGGGCATTCTCTGACCTATACATATGCCTGTTTTGTTGTCATGTGAGTCATAACCAGTGCTCTTGCTTCATACAAAATAGTGCATTCCATGCATGCTCATGGAACACCTAAATTATGATTGCCTGATTAGGGAACATCTACTAGAAATGCCTAAATCACATATAATTATTGGAAATGAAAATGAACAAAGATGGCTGAAATTGACTTCCGAAGATGTTATCAACACTTCTACTGAAGATGGTTGAGGCTAAAAATGTTACAAACACTTCTACAACTAAAAAGCATTCCATTTCTTTGATGTTGACCATATTACTACATTAGGAAAGTAAATATATCGTTGGCTCAACTGATGTCAAAAAGTACAGTGTAAATTTGCAAGTGTCAACAAGTAGCAATACCTGAGTTTCCTTTAATGTATACCGCTCCAATAATGTCTTCTTTTCCTCATTAGTAAGCACTTGATGCTCAGGAACAAGAACATGCTCCTTGATATTAATAAGCAATTCAGCTTCCTGGTCATTACTTCAAATATAAGGTAGACCATAGTAAAAAAATCACAATAAAATTGCCTTGTTCTTTTCGGCTTTTCTCCTGGCTTTTGGCTTCGGCCTCTTTCAGCGATTACTATTTATTAGAGTAATAAACTGCAGTCAAAAGCCATAAGCCGTAGCCTAAAAGAACATGCCCAATAGCATGCGGACCAAGTTCTTGTCCTTTTGTCCTGCTAGTCAAATTAAAGTGCAGTAACATGTAGCTTATCGGCGTGCAAGGCTAACCTGGAAAACTTCCAAGTGGATCTTTGGCTCTAGCTCTTGAAGAAATGACCTTGCAAATGGAGTGAGATTCTGTTGAACAACCAATACAGCTCTAGAGACATTCTCAGCTTTCATCATTTCGACATACTTCTTTATGTGTTTCATCCCCACCTTGTCATCGTTAGGGAAGAAAACATATATCTGATTCCAGACAGAAAAAAGCAAAGTAAGTGATTGAGGAGGACTGCTAAATGCAACTGTAAATACTAAATTTTACCAACAACCTTGCTTTTTGAGAGTACACAAGGTTATTGCATTTTGCACAAATAAGATTGCAATATTTGATATCTGAACTCGGCCAAATCTGCACTTAGTGTTCTGAATGATCAGTCTCAAAATGCCCCTGAAAGATTTCTGCATCCCCCACTTTTAAACCTCTGTCAGCTTATCCAAGATGAAGTGATTCTCTTAGGAGTAAACATTTTCCTTAAAAGTATCCCTCCTGATCTTAAAGCACAACCGGTAGCGCTTTCATGGACACCTAGGCAAAGCATAGGATCCGCTGCATTGGTTTAGCATTGCAACAAGCTATGAGGTTGCAAGTGGGACGTGTGATTTGGAATCGGATGATCATGCTGAATTGTGGGGTGTGGGGTTACAGAAAAAATCTGAACATGTCATTTTGGCTTGATCTGAACTGTTAGTAGGCAATGGCATCACTCATCAGGCAGCGTAAGAGCTGCCAATGAATTGTTGCTGTTGAGTTAGGGTGACTCATATCTAGTCTTTTAGGATTTAAAAATATATGCTATAAAGAGTTCTAAATGAATCCTATTAGAATTAGGACTCCTGCTCCTACGCGAATTATGATTCCTACTCTAAATTAGAGAAGGGTTAGAAGGGCTATATAAACAATAAGAGATGACTATAGAGAGTAACCAAGGAATCAAGTCTACTCATCTAAATCAAAGAGCGCACGGGAGGAATAGAGGCTAGGATATTCTTTAGTACTATATTCTTGTATAGGGCAAGAATGCGAGGGTCCTAAATGATTCAAGAGGATTGTAAGTGAGCGAGAATCCCTTGTACCATTTTTTGTGCTTAAAGAATTTATGGTTGGCTTCACCAAAGCTTTTATCTTTCGTCGTAGTTGGTTCAACATTTTTATTTTAGTTCTCTGTACGAGATTCATTTTCTTTGTTCTTGATACCGTGCAAGTTCGTGCCGTATCTCACAAACGCTTATCCGATCGGGGGGTTGTTGTGCATAAGAAGGGGTATTAGAGACAAGATTGGATTAATCTGATTTGTGAGAAGGTTGGTAAAACGTCAGATGGCATAAAATGAAGATTGATATTAACGATATGAAATCAAGTACAGAAATTTAATGACAGAGAAAATTCCAGCGTGTGGCAATGCGTGGTAAAGGATATTCTTATCCAACAGGAGCTAATGATGCACTTCAAGGGGACAAATCAGAAAAGATGGTCCATGAAGATTGAAAGGTGATGTAGTGGAAGGCCGATAGTATAATCCATCTATGTTTCACCGATGAGGTAAAGTACTCGGTGATGAAGGATAATTCGCCGAAGAAATTGTATATGGTAAAGTCGCTAACAAACCGGTGGGTGCTGAAGTGACAACTGTACCGCTTACGTATGGAGGAAGGTACGCAGTTCGTTGACCATCTCAATGTCTTCAATAAACTTATCACACAGCTGACTAGTGTAAATGAGAAAATTAAGGAGAATAACAAGGTCGTCATACTGGCATCATCTCTACCATTATCATGGGAGTAATTGGTGACAAATATTCTCGTTGGGAAAACCACTATCAACTTTAATGAGGCAATTACATATCTATTGGAGGTAAAGTTCTTTAAAAAGCCATCGGAATGTTTATCCTTAGGTAATAAAGCTTTGATTGTAGTAAGTGTTACAGACATAAGCAAAAGTCACAAGAAGAAAGGTGAGATCAAAGGCACACATATATGCTACCTATGTGACAATGAATGTCACATGATAAAAGATTGTCCGAGTTTGAAGCAAATGAATGGTGCATACTCAACGGCGGTAGCAAATGATGATTTGGACATACTAGTCGTCAGTCAATCAGATACTTCTCATTAATGGATATTAGATTCAGGTTGTTACTTCCACATGTGTTCGGCGAGGGAGTGTTTGACAGAGGATCTCTATGCTCGACGCATGGCATTATTCACTTAGCGAATTGCAAAAGGTATGCAATTATTGATGTGGGAATGATTACATTGGAGATGTATGATGGAGCACATCACATATTGACGTAAGTTCGTATGTTCCTAGTTTAAAGAAGAATACAATATATGTGAGGTCGCTTGAACTCGAAGATTGTGAGATACCATTTCGAGATGGAGTCGTGCGAGTTACTTGCAAAAGGTAAATAATCATGAAAAATATTTGGAGTAACAGATGATACCGATTAAAGGATAATCTTAAAGGTGGAGCACTCAATAGGAGGTCTAATAAAAATTCTAGCTATTAGAAATTCTGGCCAAGAGAAGGGAACTGTATCATCGACGATCGGTACTCAGATCTCATTTGCAGTTATGTGCGGAACTACAAAAATAATTGCAAAATCTAGATGACACAAAGGCGAAAATGTGAGCTGTTGGAAGAAAAAAGACGTGGTGGCATCAAACACGCGGTACAGAGGAGCAGATGGAGCTCGAAGTCGGTACAAACCTATGGTATGGAAGGCTATAGAAACAGAAGGTGTGGTTCTCAAGAAGAATTAAGGTGGAGATTATTAAATTAGAGTGACTCATATCTTGTCTCTTAGGATTTAGAAAAAAAGTGCTATAAAGAGTCTTAGATGAATCTTACTAGGATTAAGACTTCTACTCCTATCTAGATTAGGATTTCTACTGTAAATTAAAGAAGAGTTAGGAGGGATTATATAAACCATAAGGGGTGACCATGGAGAGCAATCATGCAATCAAGAAATCAAGCTTACTCGTCCAAAGCACATATTGCACGAGAAGATTGGAGGCTAAGATATTTTTTAGCACTAGATTCCTATATAGAGCAAGCATCTAATAGTCCTAAAACATTAAATAGGGTTGTGAGTGAGCGACAATCTCTTATCCTCTTTTGAGATTATACTTAAAAAATTTGCAATCGGTTTCGTCAAAAAAAATTTCTCACTTATCGTGGTTGCTTTATATTGTTATTTTGGTTTTTTTATGTCATCCATCTTTATTGTTGATATCGTATATGTTCATACCATATCTGTCAAACTTATCTAGGATACTGCAGGAAAGAAGAGAAATAGTCGTAGGAGCCGCTTTTCTGGACCACCGAGACCAGAGGGCAAGCAGAGCTCAGGTAGAGGCTAGTCCTAGTAGCAGAGCGAAACAAATCGCCTGGCGCAACGTGCACAGCGGAGCGACCCCATTATTATTCCCCAGGCTAAACAGTAGATGCCATGGGCATGATCTAGCCTAAGCTACTCGATCGCAGATCAAATCTCGATAGAAGCGATCGAGCAAGAGCAAAACGATCGAGCTCTACGGGCTCGAATCCACGTATCTATCAAGAAACGGATCACAGGTGTCGATCCGCCACGGAAAGGAAAAACAGAGATCGAGCTGGATCAATCGAGCAGCGGCGGCATACATACATCTGATCGGGAAGAGGAAGCATGGGGGGTTGACCTGACCTGGTCGGTGGGGTCGTTCTTCTTGTACTTGTTGATGAGGAGTTCCTCGCGGTGGAAGGACTCGCCGAACTTGCGGAGGAAGTCGCGGCGGCCCATGGCCAGCTCGTGCTCCACCACCAGGTACCCCCGGTCCCGCAGCATCTGCATCACCGTCCGCCGGATCCGCACCAGCCGCCCCACCATCGCCTCCTCCGTCACAAGACCCGCCGACATCCCCTCCTTCGCTCCCGGGCGGCGCCCGTCTCTGCCTTGCTCCCTTTCTTCCCTTCGCTTTCGAGGTGAGCGACGTCGTCGTCCCACGCACTACTGCTCCACTCCATTAGTCCAGTCCGGTGGGCGGATAAAAATATTGCCGCTTCTTTCCGCACTATGGGTAACGGCTTTTTTCGACAAACAAATATTGAACTCCCGAGGTTAATTTAGAAATTTTCTAATTTGATAAAGAATCGAATTGTTTCATCGTGCGTAAGGGAGGGTTCGAACCGTCCGATTGTACATACCAGATTCAAATCGTCTATTCCCGTGGAAGCTTTCGGACCATCCAATTATGCGCACTAGAGAGGTTCGGATCATCTGTTCCAATGGAAATGGGTTCAGACTATCCGTTCCAATGGAAATGCTCACACTATTCGATCTTTCAGCTAATGCTCTCTTGGGCGTGTGCCATTTGGGAGAGCATTTCAGCTTAACCGCTTCAGATGGGTGACTAGTTCTTGTGGCATTAGCGACGACGCCGGAGACGCCATCAGCCTAGGCACCTCGACATAGGCCAGTGGCTGCAGCCCGCCATCGACCTTCCTCGCTTGGTATTTCCAGAAAAAGTAGTGAGTCATCTTCTTCTCCTTATATCCCATTTTTCTCGGTTGGTCTTCGATCTGAGTATTGGAGCAGTTGCTTTGCCGAGCCCTTCCTCGGCGTTGGTGACTGTGTGATCCGAATAACTCCTTTAGACCCTTCCCCCTGAGATCTCCTTGTGCTTTTTTTCTTTGAGTTCTGATATTAAGGATTTAGGGAAGATTTGGTTGGCTCCTTTGCTGAGTAGAGAAAGGGAATCCGAGACTTAAGTTATCGAGTGCTCTTTGGCTAGAGCTCCTGATGGTCTTGTACGGCGTTCACCTGACCCTCAATTTCTACCTCGACCTCTAGAGGTAGAAGTATGGTATTGTATTTTCAATTGCCGTCATCCTTGCTTGGTGCAGTGGGTGCTTTGTTTTTTGGGATAGTGCCTTAAGGCATGTCTTGCTCTAATTTTTTCTCAGTGGTTTTGAGTACCACTAGTGTTGTGAGTATTTGGACATTCATTTTACTTTGCTCATGTTCTTGTCGGATTTCCGTTCAAAAGAAAGTGCAAAGTGAATTTGTGGGCTAAGTATAATTGCTTTGTGATGACATGACATGAAAAATCTAAAATTGTATATGAAGTTGTGTATAGATTAGTCTTAAACATTCGTCTGACTTGCTTTTATTATACTTAGATCATTTTTTATAATACTTGCTACTCGCGAAGTTCTTGTTCAAGTCTCTGTGTTTTGTCACTGCAGTTGATATCTGATCATACTACCACAATCAATGATTGTTTATGGTAATTGAATGGTAGAATGATTATTCTGACCTTCTAATGATGTCTAGCATGATATATTTGATGATCTGGTTTCAGTTAATAGCAAGGAATGATTTATGCTCAAAGACTAATATATAATTGTTTGTATATAACTAAGAGGCCAAGATTAAGTCTTGAATAACCCTGCATCTAAGAGCAATGCTTAAAACATCAATTTAAATTGAGCTCTAGGCTATTATAATTGATTTTAGTTATGAAACTGAATTATCTGTTCTCTTTAGCAATCATCATGTTTCATACTTTGGGTGTTTGCTCTTGTATAAATGATATTGTAGAATTACATGTTTATATGCAATTTGTGTCATTTTTATACTGTTGGGTTTGTGTTTTAATTATGCTAGGATTAAATACAAATATATCTTATATTGTAATATTTACAACAATAAACACACGGTTTCTTTGATGATCTTTTAAAATAATTTACCAAGACAGTTTTTTAAGATGGCATATCAATGGTTCATTCTCATAAACATTCATACTAAGACTATAAACCATCAGTTGTAGTCATTAGCAACCGAAAAGACTATGTGCCTTGCAAGTTGCAACGGTGCATGACGTGTGAGGCCGGAAATAGGCGGGAATGGTTTACCATTGGCATTTTTACTAGGGGGTCACGGCCGGCTCTAAGCTCGCCCGTCGGTGTTGGCGGCTTGGCGATCTTTTCTAAGGGGGTGATCGGAACAGCGATGGCTTTTGGCTTTTGCTGAAAAAACACTGTAGCTGGCTGAAAAAACACTGTAGCTGAGTTGGTTTATTAGGCATAATAAAATTTAAAAAAATGTAAAAATAAAAATGGTACGCTAATCTAGAGCGGACAATGCAAAGGAATACGAGAAAAAAAATAAAACACAAAAAAACCAAAAAATACAAAAAATAATCAAATAAAAACAAAAACGATACAGTAGTAAACAGTACTCCCATCGCGCTGCCCCATCGCGCTGCCCCGTCGCTAAGGTTGGAGATCTTCAACTGTAACTGACTAACTGTATGCAGAGGAAGGAAACAAACAGAGAGCCATCGTTGCAAGTCCTTAGGGGTGGACATTCGGTTTAAGTGGTTTGGTTTATTCAGTAAAAAAAATTGGGTTTTGAAAGTTGACAACCGAATTAAGTAAACTAAAATAGAAAATCGAACCTAATTAATTGAATTATTTTGGTTCAGTTAATGGTTTTTCGGTTAACCGAAATATGCACAATACTTTAACATATAATAACATTCTTTAGTCTAGTGTTATCATACCGATTTTATTTTTGAGCAAATGATATCTGTAGAAACTACTAATGTTCTTCCTTTTGAGATGTTGACAAATACCTATAAAATTAAATGAGAATAGCCTTTGTTTACTACCAATTCACATAAGAGAAAAATAATATTTTGGTATTTCGGTTAATTCGGTTTTCGCGACTTAAAAACCACACCAAAAACCAAAAACCGAATAGCATCAAAATATAAACCACACCTAATACAATACACCAAATAAACCATAATTTTTTATTTTTTTAATTCGGTATTTCGATTTTGGTATAAAAATACCCACCCCTACTCCTTAACACAAAAAGGCTAGGTTGGGCCTGAGTTCAGGTCTGGGCTGGACCTACATTGTGCTTGATCAAGCTTCTAGGGATCCATTTTCGAACCAGGCGACAAAATTAACTCGTCGTTTTCATTAACTCAAATGTAGCGCGTTGTTCCGCTAATAATATAACTTAGACCCTTTAAAGAACCAAAAGAACAAAGTAGCTTAAAAGGGGTCACTTACAAATGATTGGTCAAACTGAGTGTGGGGATAATTAACTAGCGTAGTCATCTTCTCATCTTAAGACTCATAATTTATAGGTCACGGTTTTAAATCCTAGACAAATAAAATGAAAAATTCATATAAATAACTCATCCAACCTATAGTTGGTGGCAATCGAATTGTGGTCATCAGTTAGAGAGACAGAGTGATACACTGCAAAACTATGCTAAGGTTGATGTTGAAGTATAAATGAAGAGTCTATCTTTCTCATTAGTTTAAACTTTTGGATAAACTAGTTAGTGTATGCATCTCAATATAGTATCAGAGTTAAGAGATTTTAAGTTTAAGACCTGATTGATACAATTAAAAAAATAATTGTAGCTCATTTTTATTTCATGTCTTAGACTTGAGCAAGCATACACGTGAGGGGGAGTATTAAAGTATAAGTGAATTATTCGTATTTTCTTATTAGCTTAATCTTTTAGGGTGAACTAGGTGGTGCATACATTTCAAACAGCTTCTAACTTTTGATTTTTAGAAGCCTGCTTTTGAATAGAGTTGCTTTTTAAGATAGTTTCTATAAATTATATATAAACGGAGTGATTTCTCAATATAAATATTTCTTACTCACTTAATTTTTTTTTTATAATCAGCTAAAAACAAAAGTCTTAACTAAAAGGCACGTCACTTTTAATCAGGCTCCAAATCTCTGGTCGCGCTGGCAAAAAGATTCTTCCAAACGCCACCCTGTCCAGAGCAAAAAGATAAACACACGTCAACTACATGCAAACAGTGCGCTACTTCTGCAAGATCCAATCTCCTCATCACTGTTTCTACACTGAACAGCAAAGCATAGAAGATAACAGCAGGGACAGGGCACTGACTGACGACGGCGCACGTGCCCCACATCTGCGGTCCGGAAAAGATGAGGGAGGGTCACATGTAGGGTACCATCAGATCGATTTGAATGAATATTATTTATATCGTATGTTACGAATAATTTTATATTAATTATGGAAGAGAAGAAAACATAATTTATAAGTATGAGAGAATCTCTACCCATTGAACTAGTCTTTTAGAGGGAGAAGACCCAATACCACTTATAAGTGTGTTGCTCCGTGGACTTAGTTGTGTTCAACCCATTTAGACCTGTGGTCCAGGAAGTAAATCCGGTTAAACCTAGCCATGCGTCTAGGGTCCAATCTAACATCGTATCCTAATTTATATTTTTCTCCAAATTTAGAGTTGGATATGGTAAAACCGAATACAAATTCGGATTATTTGGAGTTTCGGATATAGTATCATCGAGACAAATATATGACGATTTCGGATTGAAAACGAATAATATGTGTATATATAAAGAAATATACATTGAACCATACTACCATCACTTTAAGTCTTTAACTAGCAATAATTTATTTAGATTACTTAAATACGATAGCCGACATAACAAATGATAAATTCATACATAAATTCAAAAACAGATAAATTCATATATTAGTTCAAAAAGATAAATTTATATGAAAATTCAACATAAACAGGGAGAATTGTTAGCGACTGGTTAGAGTGGCTAAACTCTAGAGTTAGGTTAGGACTTTAGTAAAATCTAGGCCGGTTGGTGTCAATGATGGTTGTTTGGTAAAATTTAGGCCGGTTGGTGTCAATGATGGTTGATGGGTAAGGTCGATTGGAGTACTAACTTTCTTACTTTCTTATCGGATATTCGGTTAGATAGTATCCGGTTTACCATTTACCGACGCTATTTAGTTAGATTTTAACTCTTTTATTTTTGCTACCGTATTTCACAACAATTATCTAATACTGATTAAATTCAGTACCATATACTAAATTATCTTCCCATATTCGATATCAATTAGATTCAATACCAAATGATCAGAATTAACTGTATCATTTGCACCTCAGTCACATGTCTCCCCACGGGCCCATCCCGCGCTGTTCCCCCTTGAGGCTTGAACCGTAGGGTGGACGCCTTGGACTGGACCTCGCACCAACCGGCACCCACCGCTCCAGTAATCAATCATGCGTGCGGCGTGCCCCATGATCCCAGCTCCGCAACGCATCTGAACCCAACCCAAGCCCACATGGGCAGCCAGCCTCGCCAGTGGCCCACCAACTCTCTCACGCCCTGCACAACACCGCGTGCACTCAACCCTCACCGACTCGTGGGGCCAGGAATAGCCATGTCCCACCTGTCAGTTACTAATTAGCGTGAGTTATTGGGCCGGCGCTCGCCGCGCACCGACATGAGGGGGTCAGCGAGCCGAAATCCCCCGCACCAGGGGGGCAGTTTGGGCAGTTCGCCGCGAGGGGGGAGATTTGAAAAATACGCAAGGGCGAGCGATCTGGGCCGTCCGGGCCGAGCAGGGATTGGAGGGGGGTGGCGTGGGCCGTCCGATGCTGGCAGCTGTCTCCGCCGCCTCCGGCTATTTAAGGCACACTGCGCTCGCCTCGCTCTCCCCCGGCCTCCGCTCGTCCTCGATCGGCCGATTTCGACCTCTCTCTCGCTGCCGATTGAATCGCCTGTGTGAATCATCTCGTATCTCGTAAGCGAATTTTGCCTTTAGTACTGCCGGTGCCTTAGGTTTGAATTTGAAATGTCATGGTGATTTGTGCAGTTGTTGGTGTGATTTTTGTGGGATTATTTTTTTGAAATTTTTGGAGGCGAGGAAATAGGTAATGCGCTAGGATCTGCGGGGGATTTTACTTATTTCTATAGTTACTTATTTCTATAGAGCAATGCCCTGATTCAATTCGTGTTCATCTCTCTTTTAGATTTTGTTTTGATTGGTTTGGTGTAAACGTTTGTAAGTTGTGTTGGATCTGTTGAATTTCGACTGCTTTTGCGGCATCTCTGTCGATCTTGTGGACGATCCAGTCTGGTTACTGGAGTCTATTTCGGAACTGGGTTATAGGATACGGCGTAGATTTTTGGGATATTAATTTAGGGGATTTTTCTGTCAGATCTGAAAGGTACTTCTACTCCATTTGAGGCATTTCGGGCGTATCTAGCTTATGAAATCCTATACCTGAGCCATTTTCGAGGAGATCTGGTGTACACGATGATGCATTTGGTGGGTAATTGAACTGTGTGTTCGCTAGCTTTGAGTCATTTTAGCGTATGAAACCCCAGATCTGGCTGGGTTCAACGTGATCTGTGTTTGCTTCTCCTTAAATGGTTCGGATATGCTTGATCTAAGTAACTTTAGCAGGGTATCAACCACCTTTTTTTTACATTGAATCCTTAGGTTAGCCATGCTTGCCGCAACATCTGAGATTAATTCTTCTATGTGGTTTCCTTGATTTCCAGGGCAAAGATGAGAGAGATCCTTCACATCCAGGGTGGGCAATGTGGCAACCAGATTGGTGCCAAGTTCTGGGAGGTGGTGTGCGACGAGCATGGCATTGACCCCACCGGGCGGTACACGGGCAACTCTGACCTGCAGTTGGAGCGTGTCAATGTCTACTACAATGAGGCCTCCTGCGGTCGTTTTGTGCCCCGTGCTGTTCTCATGGACCTTGAACCCGGTACCATGGACAGCGTCCGCACTGGACCCTATGGGCAGATCTTCCGCCCTGATAACTTTGTCTTTGGGCAATCTGGTGCGGGTAACAACTGGGCCAAGGGCCACTACACCGAGGGTGCTGAGCTCATTGATTCAGTTTTGGATGTTGTGAGGAAGGAGGCTGAGAACTGTGATTGCCTGCAAGGTAATTGTGCTTGTCAATAACCAAATTTAATGATATTTGCTAGATCAATTCCTGTTGAATAGGTTAGCGTGCAAATATGCGAAGATCGCCCTTATTTTACCATGCCTATGAATTTTCCGGTGTGATGCATAGTAGTGCTGCAGACCTGTACACCATATGAGTAATGCTATACCGGGGCACTAGGATCTCTTGTTAGCATAGCATGAAACATATTGCACATGACTACATGAGTTATTGAATGACCTACGTTCTGTATTGGTCTAGATGACATTGATGATTCTTGCTAGTTGTTTGGTGCCCTAATTAGAATGTATTCATCTTTTTAGATGGCATTAACACACAGTGATTTTGTACTCTATGATGTAGATTAGTATTGAGATGGTTGGGGATTCTGAAAGCAGGTCTGTCCTACTTAAGTAACATGGGTGGCATTTAATACATGACCAGCGCTAATTTTATCTGTGACATCAGAGTATGTTCTTCAGATTTTTTTGGTCAACCAAATAGTTTAGCATAACAAGCCTTTTATCATTTTATATATTCTTGTGAAATAATATAGTGGTCAACAATGGTTATAGAATTACCATAATTAAGAAACTTCATGCTTGTATTGCATTTTGGTTAGTGAACACTGAATTTTCTATTTTGTTCTGTATTTTTCGCGTCCGAGCAAGTATACTTCATTTTACCATGTTGCGGTGATCTTAAAGCCATCTGTTTCTGTGATCAGGATTCCAAGTATGCCACTCTCTTGGTGGTGGTACTGGATCTGGTATGGGTACACTGTTGATATCAAAGATCAGGGAGGAGTACCCTGACCGCATGATGCTGACATTCTCAGTTTTCCCCTCACCAAAAGTATCTGATACTGTCGTTGAGCCATACAATGCTACTCTCTCAGTCCATCAGTTGGTTGAGAATGCTGACGAATGCATGGTTCTGGACAATGAGGCTCTCTACGACATCTGTTTCAGGACTCTCAAGCTGACCACACCTAGCTGTAAGTCAGCTTCAACTTTTCTCGTTTGTAGATTTTACTGGATATAAACCAGTGCATAATTAAATGTTTGTAATCATCTATCTGTTCAGTAGTGCAGATGTACACATGCTTGTTCTAGAAATTTGTTTGTCTTTTAGTACGTGCTATATGATCTAGCTTTGATAGGTTGATGCTACACTTATTCATAGTCTTCTTGATTATTGGTGTATATTTAATTCTGCAAACTATACTTTTAGGATAGCAGGGATCATGCTAAACATAGCCTGCAGTAACTCCAGCAGGCACCTTACAATTGAGGAACATCTTGGTTGATCAGGCTGTGCTTTATCTGAAACATAAAGGAATAGCAACTTCCCCCTTTTCTTTTCAACCTAAGCTAATGAACTGTTAGGACCAGGTGTTAATAAGATTGAGAGAAGAACAAAGTGAATTTAATCATAACTGAAAACTTGGCATTAAACACTGTTTTTGCTATCCATAAACAATTAAGGCGGGGTATGGATTCCTTTTGGATATGTTTGGATTTTTGTTGCCTCCAACACATGCATACATCACTTGAAATCTGTATTGCCTTCGTGACATAACATTTTCAACATGTTTGCTATTCTCTGCAGTTGGGGATTTGAACCATTTGATCTCTGCCACCATGAGTGGAGTCACATGCTGCCTACGGTTCCCTGGTCAGCTGAATTCCGACCTCCGGAAGCTGGCAGTGAATCTTATCCCTTTCCCTCGTCTCCACTTCTTCATGGTCGGATTCGCTCCACTGACATCCCGTGGATCCCAGCAGTACCGTGCCCTCACAGTCCCTGAGCTCACACAGCAGATGTGGGATGCCAAGAACATGATGTGCGCTGCCGATCCTCGCCATGGCCGTTACCTCACCGCCTCTGCCATGTTCCGTGGAAAGATGAGCACAAAGGAAGTCGACGAGCAGATGATCAACGTCCAGAACAAGAACTCATCCTACTTTGTCGAGTGGATCCCCAACAACGTGAAGTCCAGTGTCTGTGACATTCCCCCGAGAGGCCTCTCCATGGCATCAACCTTCATCGGCAACTCAACCTCCATCCAGGAGATGTTCCGTAGGGTGAGCGAGCAGTTCACCGCCATGTTCAGGAGGAAGGCTTTCTTGCACTGGTACACCGGCGAAGGCATGGACGAGATGGAGTTCACCGAGGCAGAGAGCAACATGAACGACCTCGTCTCAGAGTACCAGCAGTACCAGGATGCGACCGCCGACGAGGAGGAGGGCGAGTACGAGGATGAGGATCCGCAGGCCGATGAGATGTAAGGAGGTCTGTGAGGCTTTGCTTGATGCGTTTGGTGCTTCCTTCCTTTCTATCTTATTATCACCACATTACCAGTAGTACGCCATCGCCCTTCTCCCCTGTCCTGCGCCTTGTATTTCCTATGCTATGGGACCTTTTGGGTATTGTATTACTTGATGCTGGTCGGTATGTTGTGCGTTGTTGGGCTTCCTGGTGAATTTGAGCCTTTCTGCGTTGATCTGTTTGTGCAAATGATTTCTGCAGATTATATGCATTGCCCTGCATCATGGACTTATGGTTCATGCTTGTAGCATGGCATGCCTGGTAGAATCGGTGGCTTGTGCGTCAAAGCTATCTCATCGTATCTATTTATAGAAAAATAAATATATTAGAAATTTTTATAAAAAATCAAAATATCTAACTCTTAATTTAGTGGGTCCTAATTTTAAAATTTTAGATTGGATAGTTGACTTAAAGATATAAAAATCTATCTACATCTATACTAATTATACACTTGGAGAAAAATCTAGCCATCAATCTGACGAACGAGTTACAATAACTTAGATTAAAAAAAGAGAGCATGTCAAGTACAATCTAAATTAAGAAAAAAATCACAATTTAATTTCCATTCAACTCCCAAAGTAGCATCTATAAATAACTAAAATTAGCAATAATAATTAAACGAAAATAGCAAACTAAAAGAGAGAGTTCATATTAAGTACAATAAATTAACTAAAATTCAGAATAAAAATAAAATAAAATTAGAAATTTGGCATGTCAAATACAACCTAAATTAACTAAACTTCAGAATAAAACCAAAGAAAATTAGCAATTTGATTTCTATATAACATCTAAAGTAACATCAATAAATAACTAAAATTCAAAATAATAATTACATAAAAAATAGCAATTTTTTTTAAAATGTCCATGTAAAGTACAATCCAAATTAACTAAAATTTAAGAAAAAATTGTAACATATCTAGTTTCAGTCGACATACCACGGTGCTGGTAACACTTAACACTACACTCATGCTACTAAGTCGATGGGTTAGTTGTGTCACATTGCTGGCAAAGACTTAAACCAGTGGCGAATCCAGGATAAAAATAGAGGGGGAGCTCTACTGTTAAGGCTATAGCACAACATAAGTTCGCTTAAATTGGGTTTTCTATGGTTGGAGGGTTACTGCTAGTTGCATTGTTTGAGAAATATTTGTGCAAAGTTCGCTTCTCTATTTTTGTAAATCTAAGAATAATTAAATAGCAACCAGTCAACTATTGATTAAATAAATTATCTAATCACTAATCAGCTAATGGCTAATATACTATTAAATAAATCTGATTAAAGAAATGCTGTAGTGAAGTAGTGCTGTACTAAATTCATATGCTTGTAACTTGTAATGGAGTAGTGCTGTCGCTGCCTGTACTCAGTGGACTGCCACCTACCGGAGTAAAAGTGCCACCTACCAGAATAACCGGATCACCACTGCGGTCTGCGGCACTGCGAGCACTACTTTACTCTGTTAGTCCCCACACTCCACTCGGCCACGCCCACTCCACTTCTATCGACAGCCGATAGGTCACAACTCACAGCACAGGCGAGGCGAGCGAGTCTGGGCCGAGTGGCGAACTAGCGAGTGGCGACTCCGGGCGCCGGGCCGCCGGCCTCCAGCCTCCCCCTCCGCCTCCGCGGGCCGCGGCTCCACCTCCGACCTCCCACCTCCCCCTCCGCCTCCGCAGGCCGTGGCTCCCCTTCCGGCCTCCGGCTTCCCCTCCACGCCGACCGGCGACCGCCTCAGCGCCTTCGTCTTCGCGGCTCCACCCTCCGGCCCCCCGCCCCCCGCCTTCGCGCCGACTGCCTCGGCGCCTCCGGCCTCCCCCTCCGCACCGACTAGCGACTGCCTCGGCCCTCGGCGCCTCCCCCTCCGCGCCAACGCCGCCGAGTCGCCAACGTGAGTGGTGAGTCCCTCCCTCCACTGTTCAGATCCAGATCTGCTGTTTATGTTCCTCAATCTACCCTTATCCGCTCCTCTATTTTGGGCCAGATTTTGCCACTGGTTTGGGCAGGTTGGGGCTTTGGGCCTTAAAAACACCGACAAATCAACTGGCGACTGGCCTCTTCTTCAACCTCTGTCTACTCCTCTAGGCTGGCCGACAGTGGCTTCTTCAACCTGCATGCACGGTGTTCAGTGACGGGAGGAGCCGAGGAGGGGGTGTCACGACGGGAGGAGGGGCCGAGGGGGTGCTCGAGCCCCCACTAGCACCCACGGTGCATTCGCCCCTAACTTAAACGCTTTATCATTGTTGTTTTTGCATGCGGAAACAAAGCGGTAGGCAACAAATAATTCAAACAGTAAACAATCATACAATTAATTGACTTTTATTATACAACAGTATGTACAAAAACTAATATTTTACAAATTGTCACGCACAACACTATACAATTAAGAAATTGGTTCCTAACTCAATGTATATGGATACACATTCGCACATAAGCATATAATAGAAATTGAAAGGTTTTAAAAAAAAATTGGAATGCCGGTTCCCCTGGATGTACACTTTTTACTGTTGGAGGCAAAGTTTCAATTTTCAAAAACTACAATATAGTTAATTTTCATAAAAACCACCATATCTTGAATTCCCACAAACTACTAGAACAATACCAACATTTAGGGCACAATTTTAGTAGAAAAAGCGTTTCAAGAAATAGCTAAAAATATATTTATATGGTCTTTTGAAATATTTTTTAGGAAAAGTCCAGCCATGACACTTTGCAAAAAGACCCTTATGCTTCAAACAATTTACAAAATAGTCATTTTCTTTAAAAACCCACGAATTTGGCAAAAACAAAGGAATCCATGGCAGATTTTGAAAACTTAAATAATTTAGAAAAAACTATTTTGAAGCCATCAATACTATTAGCCTCCAGGTTGCAAAAAAAAAATCAAAATGCCATCGGAGCCAAATGACCATTTTAACCTCAAGTGCCAAGTGTCCAGCAAGGTGGCAATGCGAGAAAGAGTGCGGGGTGGAGAATAAGAGAGACAAAACAGTTGGGAAACTAAATTAAGAAAGAGAGCATGTCAAGTATAATCTAAATTAAGAAAAAAGAAAGAGAGCATGTCAAGTATAATCTAAATTAAAAAATGGAATTAAAAATAAAGAAAAATTCACAATTTAATTTCCATTCGACTCCCAAAGTAACATCCATATATAACTAAAATTCACAATAATAATCAAACAAAAATAGCAAACCCAAAGAAAGAGTTTATGTTAAGTACAATAAATTAACTAAAATTCAGCATGAAAATAAAAATAAAATTAGCAATTTGATTCATATCAATTTCAAAGTAAAACCCTAACAAACTAAATTCAAAATAATAATTAAAAAAATCCACAGCAAGGATGATCCAAATACATGTAAATTCAAAATAAAAATAAAAAGATGATAAGATATTTGATTTATAAACAAATTTAAAATCTAAATTGCAAAACAATCAAAAATTGTAAGCCCGTACTAATTAGTGAGGAAGTTTCTGTATTAACTAGAAAAATCTAGCCACCTTTCTCACAGACCCAAGTTAAAATAGCTCTAATTAAAAGATATGTTGTGGGTTGTTGAGCTTTTTGGTGAATTTGTGCCTTTCTACGTTGATCTGTTTGTGCAAATGGTTTCTGCAGATTATATGCATTGCCTTGCATCATGGACTTATGGTTCATGCTTGTAACATGGCATGCGTGGTAGAATCGGTGGCTCATGCGTGGAAGCTATCTCATCGTATCTATTTATAAAAAACAAATATATTAGAAATTATTATAAAAAAATCAAAATATCTAACTCTTAATTTAGTGGATCCTAATTTTAAAAGTTTAGATTGGATAGTTGACTTAAAAATATAAAAATCTATCTATATCTATACCTATCAATCTGACGAACGAGTTACAATGACTTACATTAAAACAAAGAGAGCATGTCAAGTATAATATAAATTAATTAAAAATTGGAATTTAAAATAAATAGATATTCACAATTTAATTTCCATTTGACTCCTAAAGTAGCATCCATAAATAATTAAAATTCTCGATAATAGTTAAACAAAAATAGCAAACTAAAAGAAAGAGTTCATGTTAAGTACATAAAATTAAATAAAATTTGGAATAAAAATAAAATAAAATTAGCAATTTGATTCAAAGTAAAACCCTAACAAACTAAATTCAAAATAATAATTTAAAATAGAAATTAGTTTTTATACAAATTCCAGCCTAAAACCAAAACAAATCCACGGTAAGGAGGATCCAAATACATGTAAATTCAGAATAAAATAAAAAGATGATTAGATATTTGATTTATAAACAAATTTAAAATCTCAATTCCAAAACTATCAAAAATTGTTAGCCTATACTAATTAGTGAGGAAGTTTCTGTACTAATTAGAAAATTCTAGCCATCTATCTCACAGACCCAAGTTAAAATAGCTCTCATTAAAAGATATAATCAAATGTCAAGTACGACCTAAATTAACTGAACTTCAAAATAAAACAAAAGAAAATTAGCAATTTGATTTATATATGACATCTAAAATAACATCCATAAATAACTAAAACTCAGATCTTTGCATGCAGAAACAAAGCAGTAGGCAACAAATAATTCAAACGGAAAAACAATAATACAATTAATTGACCATTTTAACCTCAAGTGCCAAGTGTACAACAAGGTGGCAAAGCAAGAAAAAGTGCGCGGTGGAGAATAAGACAAACAAAACTGTTGGGAAACCTAGGCCTGAGCCTACAAACCTGGCCTATGGTGGGTACCCTCCACTTAGTCCATAAATATAGGTCCTAATCATTATAAAATTGTACGTGAACATATATAGTAATCAAGAAAAGAGTTCATATCTCATGTCTCTATGTTTAATTTATTATTTGCACTATTCTGTGTTTGATTCATCTCTTTTGCATAGAAGGAATCGATCGGAATGGACTCACTAACGACAGTTCCTCAACACATTATCAGCATGAATTGCTCCGGTGGATTGCAAGGTAATCATTTGCAGATTAAATATCTAGATCGCATTACATTCAACAAATTTCACTTTCTAGATTATTTTCCATGCTGCAAATCTGCTCTAATCTATTGCGAGCAGACTCGAAGTCGCCGAAAAGCCGATCGGTAGATTTGCAGAAAGAGAAGATGTTGATTGCACTATAGATTGAAAAAAGAAAGAAAAACAAAAACGACATTACGCGCACCACACGCGCCCCGACAGCAGCTGTGCTAGCCCGTCCGCACATGACCGTGCGCGCCGGTCACCTGTATGTGGCCATACCGCCACTGCGTGCTACATGCGCCCTCGTGCGGCTTCATCGCCGCGTAAGCCGCCCGGCACTGCAAGGCCGCCATCGTCGCCGCCTGAGAGCCACCACCGCTCCACCCCCTACGCGTCGTCGCCAGCCCGGAGCCACGCGTGCCACCCCCGCACGGGCTTCCCCACCAGCGTCGGCCCGCACGAGCTCCGCGCTGAACCCCCACACAGGCTCTACACTATGTCACACGGTCTGAGCCATGGGCTCCTGATCGCCCGCCGCCACTCACCGCGTCTCGGCCTTTCCCTGCATGCGGCTGCATGGGCCGCCATGAAGTGAATAGGGGTAGGGAAAATCCTGCCCCTCCCTCTTGAATCGGCCATGGACCATCCGATTGGCCATGATATATTTAGACCAGTCTAATCGGCCGTAGGAAGTATGGACCATCTGATCAGCCATGGGATGGTCG
This sequence comes from Melocanna baccifera, assembly GCA_036346265.1. NCBI lineage: Eukaryota > Viridiplantae > Streptophyta > Magnoliopsida > Poales > Poaceae > Melocanna > Melocanna baccifera. Next base: position 38,178,950 of record CM070676.1, read on the forward strand.
GACCAGTCCAATCGACTATAGGAAGTATGGATTGTCCGATTGGTCATGGGACGTTCGGACTAATCCGATCGGACGAGGGATGTTTAGACCGTCTGATCGGTCGAGGGAAATTCGGACCATCCGATCGGTTGGGGGTGGGGGCGCCCAAATTTTGCAAAAAGGCCCTCAAAAGATTGCAATATTTTGCGTGAAATTTTCTCAGAATTGAAAATTAGTAGAGAGGCACTTGGAAATCATAGAATTCACAAAAATATATATTCTAGCATAAAAGGGCCTCGTGAATTCAAATTTTGAGTTGTTTTCGCATCTAAAACTTGTTTAGCTCTATTGTTATTGTTTTATATGCTTTTCTGTATTTACATACTATTTTGATTAATCGCAATTATTTGAACTGCTTTTAATCACTGAAATTAACAATAAAATGATAGAAAATGCGTAGAAAATTTTGAAATATCACGAGAATGTTTTTGTATCATTATCCAATTCACTTCATGCATATTTACCTGCTATAAATTTATATATTCCTTTTATTCACATGTAGATGACAAGCATCACGAGCCGGGAGCTCGATTAGTTGGTCTAGCAAGACCAAAATACTTGACTTGGGGTTCTGATATCGAGATCATACTTAGAACCAAGAAGTTCCACACTACCATTGGGATTGGTGCACCGTAGGATGCCAAACCCACACCTGAGGAAAATGATCAGACACTTCACTTTCTCAAGCACCACTTTTGTCTAACTCTCAAGAATAAGTACATGGCAGATAAGAGCACACTAGTATTATGGACTATACTCAAGAAACAGTTCGAGAAACTGAAATACACCATTCTTTCTCGGGCAGAGCAGGAATAGATCAACCTCAGATTTGCTGATTTTAAATGGTTGTGGAGTACAACTCTGCTCTGCATAGAATTTGTATCAATCTTCAACTTTAGGCAAGCAGATCACAGATGAGCTGAAGATTGAGAAGACCCTCTCCACCTTCCACCCTAGTGCACTGCAGTCTGCGTCCAACTATCGTTAAGATGGTTACAAGGAGTATGTTGAATTGATCGATATCATGTAGGTTACAGAGGTTCATGATGAAGTTCTCAGCAAGAACTTTGTCGCACAGCCACCTAGGAGCTCCGCTCGACGTGAGGCCAACGCTGAGAGCTACAAGGTGCGGAAGCCTATAATGAAGAAAAGGGGAAGAAAGAGCAAAACCGCAGCCTAGAAAGGCAAGTCAAATGCTCCACCAGAAAACAAGGCTGGTAAACCAAAGAGTAACGACAAGCCCTATGGTTATCAAGACCAAATCTGCTATAAGTGTGGCAAGTGGGGGCACTGATCGCGGATCTGTAAAGAGCTGCAACACATCGTTGATGCCTTCCAGACTAAAAAGAAGAATGGTGGCAAAGTACAGCATGAAACCTATTTTGCCGTCGTCGAGGGAGAGAATTCTGGGCAGCAGCCTACACCTATAGAAGTGAATTCTACTCCTGCAGCCACACTCCCTCTTGACATTGAAGTCGCCACCGCCATGATTTCTCAGGAAGAGCATCTCACCCCTAAGAAGATAGCAGCTGAAGTCTCAGATTTCTTAGCAGATTTAGTCTAATGCACAGAATGCATCTGGACTTTAATTGTCATGCGTCTCATGTTTGAAAGGAATAGGTTAGACTTGCAATAATGATATTCAAATAATTCATTTTTGTGATAGTTGGATGATATTAATTCATTTATTTATTCAATCAATAATAGCATGATATGTTCTGATATTTGAAGTATTTTATTTTATATGTTGATTATCTCCTACTACATATTAATAATGTACTCTATGTTAGAACGCATGTGGTGCCTATGGAGGAAGTGTGCTTAGTTGACAACGAACAACGAATACCATCTTGAGAGAGACAAAATTCTTTCAGTCGATTAGCAAAAATGCTGACAGGATTACAACAATCGTCGGTAGCGATGCTTGTATAATAGGCTCAGAAAAAGTCACAATTATATTCTCAATAGGCATAATTTTGATAATTAAAGAAGTCTTGTTGTACTCAGAATTGACAAGAACTCTCATAAGTTTCAAAGACATTTGCACTAACGGTTTCCACGTTGAGACTGAAGAAGAGTATGGTAAGGAATATTTACTCATTACATGAAGCAAGTGAAAAAAGGATATTAGAAAGACTTCCTTCATTTGAATCTGAGCTATACTACACTAATATTAAGGCACCTGCAGCATATACTGCCCTGAAAACTATATTTAGAAGCTCTGAACTATTTTATCTTTGACACAATAGATTAAGCCACCTAGGTCTTAAGATGATGAGAAATATAATTAACAATTCATATGGACATAATATCGATGTAAAGAATATCCTGAATTCGAAAAATTTTGTGTGCCCCACATGTGCCACTAGAAAATTAATTACTAAACCTTCTGCTCTGAAAGTGAAGGATGAAATCTCTACATTCCTAGAATGCATCCAATGATATATTTGTGGTCCTATACAATCTCTGTCAAGATCATTTAAATATTTTATAGTGCTCATATATGCTTCCTCGGAATGGTCACACGTATATTTATTATCTATGAGAAATCATATTTTTACAAAATTGATCTCTTAGATAATTCAAATTAGAAATAATTTCCCTTATCATCGTATAAAGTCCATCAGAATGGACCCACATACCACCAGATCATAAACATGCTATGTTTTTCTGTGTGGTGGAACTGTCATTTCATAGAAATCATCTAAGTAAAGTTTTGTATCGATTTCGATAAATCACTCAGAAATCATAACACTGTACGATGTCGCATGAGAATGTGCTTGGCTTCGACGGATGATTCACCATATCCAGCAGTCATGTAGACTGAACATCGTACAAGTTGTCACAATTATATATGAATATAATGCATCTTGTGTTGCACAAATATAAATAGGTTATGTGAAGAGTCATCTCACAAAGCATATCAACCCTAAATTCTTTTATATTCATAAATTACAAAAGATGGACGAAATTAAGGTAATGTATACTAAGTCATGTGAAAATTATGTATATTTATTCACTAAATCACTTCCAGCATCTAATTTTGAAAGATGTGTATATGAAATTGAAATGATGAGACTTAGAGAAATGCAGAACTCAGGGGGAGATTCTTCTCGAGCTCACTATTAAATTTGATTATGAAAATCGAATACCCAGAAAAAATCTTGTAGATGAAATAAAATAGGGTGGATTGTACTCCTTTTCTCTTGACAAATTTTTGTTTTAATTTCTCGGCCAAGGTTTTTAATAAGGCAATTCATACAATACAACATAACATGTATCATGTACTCTTTCTTCAATTTTTGTCACTGGGTTTTTATGGAGTTTTGATGAGGCATGAATGTGTTGTATGAGTGCCCAAGGGGAAGTATTAGAAAATCCAGACCTAGGCCTACAAGCCTGGTCCATGGTGTGCAATATCTATTTAGCCTATAAATAGAGATCTCAATCATTGTAAAGTTATATATGAACAGAGAAAGTAATAAAGAAATGAGTTCCTATCTTATCTATATTTGTATTATTCTATATTTGATCTATCTCTTTTATATAGAAGAAATTAATTGAATTGAACTCGTTAGTGATAATTACTCAACAAAAACAGGCCGGCCGGGAGTATAAGTGGCCTGTTGGGCCTCGGATTTTTGGGTTGGCGCCGGGAGTGGGAATACGCGACGGCCGACAGGCTGTGTGAAGCAGTTGAGAAGATGGCTTGCGGTTTGTGCCATCACACTTCGGTAGTAATCCTTTGGTCAACCGCGGAAATCCGTTCATTAGCTCAAACAAATCTCTTTTTTGCGAGGAAGCTCAAAGATAACATTTTCAAACAGCGATTACTTGTTTCAAGCTTTTAGAAATAAAAAATCATTTAAAATATATCGACTTTTTAACATTGCCTTTTCTTTTCTTTTTTTATTTTGTATTATCCGTAAAAATATAATAGTATTTTTATTTTTCTTTAATTAAATAACTTATAAAAAAATTAACATCTGTTATAGTACCATTGATAAAAACCATAACATTTTTAGTAGGAACTAGATGGCAGTGGCGTTTTCTTTCGAGAAAAGCCGCAAAATCACCCTTACTGAAATTTGCAAAACTACCGATTATTTGGCGGCCCTAGGGCTCTTTGCAAATTATTATTGTATCGTGCTAATCATTGCCAAGCGAACTAGTGAGCGGTTGAGGATTGACACCGTTGTATCATGCCACCTATGCGATCTAGGTCAAAGGGATGGGTGAAACCTAGATGGCATAGGCGCAAATCTTACTAGAGAGCAGGAGGAGGTGACTGATTTTAGGCGCAATTTGTTTGTGGGTATAACATCCAAATGAGGGCTCAAAACATCAGCGCCTCTCTCCTATATTGTCAACAGTTTTTAAGCACAACGGCATGTCGTTCCAAACACATGTTGGAATTTGCCACCACCAACACCAGTCGTCCAGTTCCTCTCAGACCTTTTCACTGCAATTTCCGTTCCAATTATTGCGGAATTGCCTCTTCGTTCCGGATGCTGCCGCGTCACAAACAGAGTTAGGCACGGCTCTATCCCCCAACCCATCCGCAGAGACTTGCAAACCTCGCAGTGATAACTTGCCAGAAATTAAGCACCTGATCGTCGTCAGATTCAAGCAGAAAATTCAGCAAAAGCACGCTTTCCGCGCAGCTGACATCGCTGCGTACCTTGGGATCCTTGACCAACAGTGATAGAAACATCAGCACAAAATACAACCGGATCGCGATTTATCATATAATGACATTCAGAAGAATTATAGCTACAAGTCGCATATATCAAGTAGGGTCCGACAACAGCACGGGGCAAACCGTAAACTGGATAAGGCTGTACATCATTCATAACCTATTGTTGCTTCTCTAGTGGACCTTGGACAAAACAGATCTTCTGCTTCATCTTATCTCAGCTACCAAATTTTCAGGAGGAGGATGGCGGCAGGTGAGTGAACTACTCAAGACGAACGCGGAGTGCTGCAGCTTGACAACTATACAACGGGATGGCGATAGGCGATTAGGCAGGTAGGCATTGATGATTTATCATCAGTTCAGGACATCAACCGGCCAAAATCTTCGCCACGTCGATATCTCGTCTTTGGTTTGGAGCTTCCTGATGCCTCCGTAGAAACCGTCCGTCTCGTCCCCTTTCTCCCTGTGGTCTTTTCTGCTCACGGTGGTCTGCCTCCATCTCGAGCCAGGGGCGTAGTGCTTGAACTCCAGGACAATCGTATCTGACAGAAATCACCAATACATTCAGATGAGCACACGCAGAAGCGCAACATGCTTCCAACGTTCAATTGGTCATGGTCATATTCCATGAAATGCAATTTACTGACAAAAAAAAGGCCCGAAATACTAGGAAGATACTACTACATACGAACAGCCTATGGATATGAACGGCACATGATCCACAAAAGGGGAATATTAAGGCTGTAGCCACAGCGCATCTTGCAAGTTGCTCTTTGGGGGCAACGAATCTTAATCATCGAAAAGAAAAAAGGGGCCAAGAATCCTAGGGCCTCTTCATATTAGCTGCAACTGATGGTTTTTTACTAAAAATAAATAGTAGTGATTGAAAGAAGTGGTTTCTAGAAGAAGAACGTGAGCAGTGGGGAGAGATACGTACGCGAGACAGGATCAAGAATAGTGGAGGTGCGTGATACGCCTATGACCCCCTATCTTATCTCCAAAACGAGACAGGAGCACGGGAAGTAAAGAAGCTGTTTTGGGAAACTGAATGTTCATACTAGCTTCTGGCTTCTCCAAACAGAAGCCAAAAACAAAAACGAATATGAATAGGCACTTATTGTCTCCCATATGTTCCCGAATATTTGGTACCTCGTCACCAAATAGTATCAAGAGATACCAAGAATTTATATATAATTTGGTGACGAGGCACCGATACTATCTGGTGGTAACTTTTTAAGGATGGTAAAAACTCTCATTTCCCCTCCCCTTCTTTGTATCTTTCACTCGTATCTCATCAAGTATAAGCTCATGTTTATCTCGGCCGCACGTGTTACTGCCGACAATATCTAAAGGTGAACAAAAAGGAAAGTGGATCTTTTACCGTCTTCATGGCAACGACAGAGATGCCCGTTTGCATTGCATGACTCCAGGTGACCCACGACACCATACCACCAGCCTGTGATCCACAGCAGCAAAGCATCAATCATCAATTTCTAAACCGATACAATTTTGCAACGGCATGTTGTACGAATCTAACTGTATCCCAATAGCCATCTGAAGTCTTTTTCACAAGGTTAGTGCTGAACTATGTATTTGTGGGTGATGTGAGCACATACCGTAAGGGAAATCCTTGTTCTTCCTCCACTGAATCTCGAAGTGGTCTCCGGGATGGAGGTCCTCCAAGCAGCCCGAGACATGGAGATCGTACGCCGCCGGCGTGCTCAACGGCGGGGCGCGGATCCTGGTCCACTGGACGCCGTCCTCCTCTTTCGCCGGTTTCCGGCCGTGAGGCGGATACCTATCAGAAGTCAGAACCCGTCATTTGCCCATGCATCAGACCATCACCGATTAAAAGCGATCCCAATCACAGCAAATGAATCCAAAAGATCTTATAGTACATTCTTATCGCCTTCATTAACATTTCTACCTTCTAAAAAAATCATTAACATTTCTTAATCACTGATTTAAGTGTCTTTATGATGCACTCCCCGAATTTGCACTTCAGAGAGGTTAACTAACTCCTAAACTCCATGATCACTACACGGAATAATCAGCTTCATTCACTTGTGGTCAATTCAATCGGATCATAACAAGCAAACTACCAGCAGCAACAGGTAAATTGGAGTACCTCGCGGTGAAGGTGTCAGTTCGCCTGTCATAGCGGAGGTGAGCGTCGTAGCACGACAGCAGGAATCCGACATGCCCGTCCTGCTAAAGAGATTATTCTCCCAGTATTAAACAAAGCTTCTTCTACCTAATCTAATGACGACTATAATTAAAAAGAACAAACTTTAATTACAACTGAGCAAAAACTAGTGGAGTATACATTGAGTATATACTAGTACTAGGAGTAGATAGTTTACCTCGCGGTTGTACACCTGAGCGGGGAACCAGAACTCGCCGCACTCCAGCGCGCGGTACCACGCGGCCACCGTGTCGGCCAGCGGCGCGGGCGCGGGCTCGGCGACGACGGTGGCGGCGGGGGTGGCTGAGTCCCCCTTGAGCCATCGGCAGCCGATCCAAGAGAAGGGCCACGCGCACGCGAGCGAGTCCACCCAGCTACTCCGCCTGGCCGGGCGCGGCAGGGTGGTGGCCCTCCTCCTGGCGCTCAGCTCCGCCTCCCACTCCTTGCGCGCGGCGGCGCCGAGCACGCGGCCCCACTTCCGGCGGGCGTGGCGCTCCCACAGGCTGTCCATGGAGCAGCGGTCCCTGAGCCCCGCGCAGACGCACGCCATCGCAGCGAGCGACGCCGGGGACAGCTCCTCTAGCACGCGGTCCAGCGCCAGCTCCGGCAAGTCGAGAACCGGGAGCGCCGCCTCCGCCTCCCCCGCCAATGCGGGCACCGCCGTCTCCTCATCGTCCCGCGCCGCCGTCTTCGACTTGGACGGCGGCATTCTCGCCCCCTGCTCCCTCCTACCCCACACGGTGGAGACGGAGTGCCTCAGCAGCTCCCGCGCGAGCAGCAGCGCGACGAGGCCCAGGTCCCGCACGAGCTTGCAGGGCTTGTACGAGGCGGGCGCGACGAGGAGCAGCGTGAAGGCCGGGAGGGTGGATATAATGAGCAGCGGAAGCATCTCGAGGAAAGAAAAAAAAAACGACCTGTGCTGGTGGTGCTGATGCGGTGCGCGCGGCTGTGGTGGTGCAACGACAGCGGCAGCACCCAGCAGAATCCAACCTTTTCCCAGCTGCGTGTGTAGTCAAGTGTTTGAGAGGGAGAGGACGCGGGGGTGGGAGAAGAGGAGAGGATAGGCGCGGCCCCACGCGGCCCAGGAAAGCGGGGACAGTGGCGACGAGGTGTCGACGGCAGCTTTGCAGCCGAATGATTCCTGCCTCCTCGCCTCGCCTCACTTGATATGGGCTTCTTGCCTGTGCCTTCCCGCTCAGCCTCTGCTTTTGAGGAGCCCCACTGGAAAGCCACCCACAGGAGCAGCACTAGCTAGCTGGTACTCGTCTACTGGTATACTATGAAGACACAGAGCAAGGCGGTGAATATATGGAGAAAGAAAAAGGCTGGTGAACCAACGAGGGAGAGAGAGAGACGGTGGTGAACTGGTGGTCTTCTCAGGAGATGGCAGTTGGCGGGTGAAGACAACTTGTTGCCAACTCCTCACACCACCAGAGTATAACTAACAGTATCATTTTAACTTTTTTTTAGCTATTTTAAATAATTAAAATTTTATATGAAGAAGCGAAAAAGTGATAAGAGATAATATATCATCTCTTATATAAAAGATGATCTGAACCCGTAAACTAACGTAATACTGAAGTGTGTGAGATAAAAAGTTATGAAGAAAATAGTATAAAATAGTTATAAAAATAATTTATCGTTAAAGAGATTGTTTTTTATGCCATCTTTTGATAAAAGTAAAAGAAACTATTGTACATGTCCATACAAAACCACCAAACTTTCTTCTTTTAGTTGCAAGCAGCAACACTACTACTATTTCCTCATTTTGTTTTCGCTGAAACGATCGTTACCTTAAATCTTGCACCTTAAAATAACCATGCGTGTTCGTTTCAGAAAAGACATTAATGAGAGTGGTTAAGCTGAGCAGCCAAACGGAACGAGTTGTGTCCAAAGGATGGCGTGGAGAAAACAAGGCGAGGTGGGGCGAGCACACCCCAACTTTTCCCTTGGTTGCTCAGATCTCGCGCACAAACAACTCGGGCGACAACAAAAGAGGGCGTTTTCTAGCACAGGCTGCACACTGATGTGGTCAAAAGTTGCATTTTAACCACCTATTCGGTGCTAAAGATTATAGGATGACAAATAGGTTTTGGTTCTAACAGAACTTATATGTTATGATTATATATATATATATATATATATATATATATATATATATATATAAAATAATTTCTTCGTCGTCTTTTTAAGACAGCTTATTAGAACAGACTTTTAAAATAGTTTATTAATATTCGATTCATTTGTATAAATATTTATAGTAAAAATAAAAGTTATCGACCGTAGTTTAAAAAAACTACTCAACGGGTCTATAGATACGTTTGCACGCATCAACAGCAACACTAGTGCTATTTAACTATTCTTTCCCCTTCTGGGATGGATGATGAGCAAGATTTGGTGTCGGGTTGTGGTTAAACTACTCAGGATGGCTTTCTATGGATAGGAGAAGTTAATTAATCGGCCATAATTAGCTCGCTGAGTGTGCTCTGCTGAGAGGCTTCCACTCCAGAGTTTTGTAGTTGGCTTAACGAATCTGAATTTGGCTAGCCCACTTAGGTCCTGCTCATTAAAGTTTTTATTTTTGGTTTTTAATCTTTAACTTATTACTTTTATTTTTTTTATGATATAGTTTTTTTTGCCTTTTTATCTTTTCTTTTTTTATTTCTTTTCATTGTCTGTAATGAAATAACTTTTTTACTTTAATTTTTTAAAATTTAATTACACTGAAAAACTACCGACAGCTACAACATATTTTCAACCATTACAATATAAAATAAGTCATAAGCTAAAACCTTTAAACCAAAATGAGCACCACCTTAGTTTGTTGCAAAAACTATTTCCAAAGTGGAAAAAAAACTAGTATCGTGTTCGCTTGCTTGATCTATGCACCAAGGTAATACATGATTTGTGTCATGTTTTTCTCTAGCTTGCTGATTGAAGAATGCCTAGTGAGTAGTGATTCTCTTTTTTTGAGTTCTTATAAAAAAAACATAGACTATCAGAATTGAACCGAGAAGAAGATGCACGTTTTTCTCAGTGAAAAGGAGCGAGGAATACCATTTTTTCTTCTTCTGACTTTTCTTGTACAGCTGACTACTTTGAGAAGTACCGTTGCCATGTGATGGTACTTGCACCTGACGCCTGGTGTCCTCTAATTGACCAACCCATCTGAACACAAACTGGACGCGCCTCTGCAAAACGAGAAAAGCCACATATCGATCCCAACTAATAACTACTACTCTGAACATCAGAGAAGAATTAAGGTCCCACTTATTTTGAATTAACTTCTGAATTTTAATTTATTTTTTTATTATTTATAAATTTCATCTTTTTTGGTTTTCTGATTTTGTTAGCTTTTTTACGGATTCTTTTTTCCTGTATTTATTTGTATTATTCGTGATAGGCTAACATATTTTTTCTATTTTTAAATTAATTACATCAAATAAGCACCATTAGCTACAGTGTAATTTCAGTCAGTTACAGTGCAATTTCAGCTATAAACAAATTTATTTCAGCCCAATAAAGCGGCCTCTAAAGCAGCAAATTTTTTCTACGAGACACTGGTCTTGATGGATTGTATTTGGTCCTCGCATAGGTCGGCGATACGATAACCACATGTTTAGTGCATGATTCGATTTAGATCAAAGATCAAAGATGCAATAATCCTGGCTGGCTTTTTGCCGTGTTGCACACAGAATGTTCCTAAAAAATACTAACAGCGTAAGCGTTGTATCACACCGCGCTAGCTATTATGTAGACTGAAGTAAAAGTACCAAAAATTTGTAAAAGTACACAATCTTGCCCCGTTTGTTTCGGGTTTTTTTCGGCTTCTACTTCTAGCTTCTGTTTTTTTTCACTATTCAGTATTTCATCTTTTTCTGAATTTTTTTTAGATATTTTAGGCTTTTTTGTATTTTCTTTTTTCTCGTGTTTCTTTGTATTGTCCCTAATAGGTTAACATGTTTTTTTTCTATTTTTATATTTTTTAAAAAATTAATTATACCTAAAAAGCTAAATCAGCTACAGTGAAAAAAAAGCCAGTTACAGTGAAATTTCAGCCAAAAGTCAAAAGTTATCGCTAAAACGAGCGTCCCTCGAGGAAAAGTTTGTCTGGAAAAAATAATGACTCATACATTTTTTTTTTGAGAAAATGAAGGTTTTTTTTGTACAAAACTAAAAATTCATCCATAGTTTTAGAAAAACCACGGACGTTATCTATTTATGATAAAAATGAGGGGTTCCTGTGGTAGTATATATAGGTCAAAGATCAGGAACGTTCCTCTTAGATTGTTACTATTTAACTTCCAACTTGTGGTAGAAAAGTGAAAGGGAATATTTACCCACCCGTATTTTGGAGACAACAAATCACGTGTACGAATTAGAGCACGGAGGCGGCTTTGGGTTAGCAACCATCAAGATTCAAAGGCGACGTGGCTTCAAAGAAACTTCATTCGACGTGTCGTGCTAGATTTAGAGGACCGAAAGGCTCGAGCAACCAATAATAAGTGCAAACGTTTATGATCTTTCTACTGAAAGGACTGACAGAACGTTTATCATCAGTTTCTGGTCTTCTTAATTCCGATCTTTTGGTATTTTGGTTTTTTTTTCTATTCCTTTATATTGTCTTAAAAGATATAGTGAAATTTTTAATTTTTCTCCTTTTTACTATTTTTATTTTTTATCTAGAAAAAGTTAATAGTGGCTATAGTATATTCCCAGCTAAAAATCTAAAAAAACAAAAAAAAAACCACTTTTTTGAAGCCGTTTAGAGCAATCCCAAAATTCCATGGTGCTGCAATGTTCCATTCCAGCACATAAATTTCAATGCTCCAAATGCAAGGCTTCATTAAAGGTGCACGGCTCTACTTACTTCAGTTTCAACTTCTGCCGTCTAGCCGTTCACTTTAACTCGAACTGGAGCTCGTGTGACGTGACAACTATGCTAGCGGTAACTCGGTGTGAACTGCGCCGGCGCCTCATAACGCACCGCCGTGCCTATGTACGCAACGAGCGCCACCCCCGGTACTTGTATTAGAGCATCTTCAATGATCCTAACTAAATACTATCTATAAAGATTTTATATCATCTATAGAGTACACATTAAAAGCTAGTATTCCAAAGGACTATCTATAAAGATAGCTATTTGATGTTTACATATACACACAGTCATTTATAGAGTCTACCTCGTTTTGCGTTATAGACTAGAGACAAAATAGTAGCTAGCTGTTTGTGTTTTGCATACTCTCTTTCCTCTACATAGAATATATACTGATGTGTACATATAAATAACTAGTTGATTCAATACTATTGGAGATGCCCTTAATGGCGACAGGAGTACAGGCAGCCTGTTCGCGGTCTCAAGCCCTAATTGGTAGCGACCAGCGATGGACAGGCAGGGAGCTACTCGATCGAGCGAGCTAGCGTATACAGGCGTCGGGGTCGACTGACGATGCGGACGCCAATCATTAGCATTAGGAGGAGCTCCACTATAGAGCCGGGGGCCGGGTGGGGACCGGCCGGCCGTGCCGCGCGCACACGTATTTCTAGTTGCGACGTCAGAATCGATGGATGGACTCGTGTCCAATTATGCTCACCTTAGTTGGGATCCAGTTAGTTCGGTTTTATTCCTTCCTCCCCGCGGATGTCGCCGCCGTGGCTGTCACTAGCTAAGCAAGCTGTCCGGCGAACTGAGATGTGATCGATCTGCTCCAGAGGGTTGTCGTTTGTGCGCTGCTTTACAGTATGCTGTAGTAGTAATAGTGTAGTCTGCCGTGGACATGCTTGCTTTTTCGGGTTAGAAAAAAACGACCGATCAAACTTGCGGCTCGGCCTGCGTCTGGCTATTGAGCGTGTTGTAATTGCAACCTGCGAGTCTGGCTCAAGCCCAGCCTGCCCAGCTACCTAGTGCATTCTATCTGGTGGTTGAAACCGTACGAGAGGAGGTTTATGTTGGTTGGTTCCATGCATGTATGTCGATTATTGTCGGTGCTATGCACTCACGTTCTGCGATTATTGTCGACATGTGCGACGTGCTACAGGACGATCGGAGATCAATACCTGGACAGGGCAACATGCTCAAAACCTTCTGCTCGCGTCCTTGCAAAAAAAAAAGTGGTAGACATGCTCTTCGGATGAGAGAAAAGGCTGTTTGGGGCGTTGCCAATGTTGGTTTGACGCCTGTAAATGTGCCAGCTTAAGTATGTACTACTACCGGGAATGATGTCAAATCGCCTAGCTAGAAAACGCATACAGGTAACGGCATGCAATGTTCGTAGTTTCGCTCGTTCGTTGGGCGATGCGGATGACCCATGCCGCCCCGGCACGGCGATCAGTGGATAGGGAGGTACCGTCCTCCTCACGTACGCGTTGGCCCATCCGCGAGCTGTTATGCATCAACAAGTGCGGCGATCGGAATCGCGTATCATTGCTCAACCAAGCCATGCGGCGCAATAGAAGCTACAGGCCCTAACCGACCGATCGATCGATCGCCAGCTGCCCGGCTCCACGGCTGGACCATCGCGAGTTGATCATGATGGACCTAACGGTGCATGATTGAACCGGCAACACCACCTGACAAGTCATCCAGGCAGTTAAATACTACTACACAGGGTAAGAGTACTAGTAGCCGATCGAACAGCATGAGCTAGCAGTGCCGTCAGCCATAGACGCTGATAACGTTACTGTGCCAGCGCGATGGACTCGTTACGGCAGGCCGCGCGTGCCGACTAGCTAGGAGGAGGTACAAGCACAGCATATCGTAAAGCGCGGCACGGGGAGGTACAAAAGATTGCAAGGAACGGAAGGCGACGGGAAGGGGGGAATAAATGGAGGCGGGCGTGCGTGTGTGCGTGGGGGGGACGGCGCGCGGGGACAGCGACGCGGAGGGGGGGGGGGACACTGGACCGGACCCCGGAGGCTGGCGCTGTCGTCCTGATTTAAGGCACCCGCGCGTGTGTTAGAGCATTAATCTTGTTTTGGTTGGCTTGTCGTATCCGTATTGCAGTCTTGCCGCATATACGATACGCATACGAATAAGTTTCCGAATATGAGTCAGTCCGTAGAAGAAGCAAGTTGGTTTCCTAGTAGTGTCCGTATCGGTCAATAGTATGAGTATATATATGGGGTTCTATACTCGGTTGAAAGATGAAAAAAAAAGCAAGATTGAGAAGCAAGTTAGAGCAGAGCAAGGGAAAGAGCGAAAGAAATCAGAGTTGTAGCGCAGGAAAGAAAGCAAGAGCAATAGAGAAAAAGAAGAAACGAGAAAGCAGCTGAAGCAAGCTTCAAGAAAAGAGGTGAGCGTGAGAAAGCAATAGAGAGAAGAAAGCAAGAAGCCTCAGGAAAAAGAAGAATAGCAACGAGCAGTTGTGCTCTAGCGAGAAGGAACAGAGAAAAAGAAGGAGCAGGCGCCTTATTTTTCCAGATCGGGCGGAAGAAAAAGCTGTGCAGCGGCGGCTCGTTCGTGGCAGATAAAGAGGCAGAGGCGGCTCCGTGGCAGGCGTAAACAGCAAGAAGAAGAAGCAAGCAGCCAGAGAAATAAAGGAGCAGAGGCAGCTGCGATTTCAGGAGATAGAAAAGGTGCAGGCTGCCGTGCGTTTTGGTGAAGGAAAGAGAAAGAGGAGGCAAAGTGCTGTTGATAGGCTGTGATTTCTGGAAAAGATAACGGAGTTTCGAACGTGTGTTGAAAAGAGGCAGAGTGTGGTTCCAACATTTGGTATCAGAGCGTGTTGATCTTGGTAGTGCCTGAAGAATATGGGCGAGAAGACGAAGGCCCAAGGTGGGCTAATCTCCCTCCAGTATCCTCTCCTGACGACCGACAATTACCCGGTGTGGGCAATGAAGATGAAGGCGAACATGCGCGCCCAGGGAGTCTGGGGTGCAGTCGATCCGAAGGGGAAGGACAAGGAGCTTGAAGACAAGGTGGATCAGGCGGCTTTGGCTATCATTTACCAAGCGGTGCCAGATTCGATGATGCTTCAGCTTGTCGGGAAGGAGACGGCACGAGAGGCATGGGAGACGCTTCAGAAGATGCATGAGGGAGTTGATCGTGTGAAGGAGGTGCGGCTCCAGAATTTACGGAGCGAGTTCGAGAATCTCCAAATGAGAAAGACCCAGTCGGTGGACGAGTTTGCTGGTAAGTTGACTTCATTATACAATCAGATGGTTTTCCTTGGCGACAAGATGGAGGAGTCTGTGGCCATGAAGAAGTACTTGCGCGTGCTACCAGAAAAGTACGTGCCTGTCGTCACCACACTCATGTATTCCCCTGACTTGGAGAAAAAGAAGATCGAGGAGATCACCGGCTCTCTCAAGGCACACGAGGAGTTACTGAAGGGGTTTCAGTCTCGTACGGAACAGAGATTCCAGTATGATAATCAGCAGGTGTTGCTGACAAAGGAAGATACAAGAAGCAGCGGTGGCTCATCAAGCAGGCACGAGCGAGGTGGCCAAAGTGGTCGAGGCGGCAGAGGTGGCCGTGGAGATAACGCTTGGCAAGGCAGTGGTGACAGATTCCGTGATAAGTCACATATCAAGTGCTTTGAATGTGGCGAATACGGACATTACGCGTCACGGCACAACATAAAGTGCTTCAACTGCAACGAGTTTGGGCATTATGCTTCGAGTTGCCAAAGCAAAAGGAAGAACGGGAGGCAAACCTGCCGAGTCGAAGAAGAAGATTACGGACCAGCACTACTTCTCTCATCATATGTTGAAAAGGTGCCGTTCATGGTGATGCTAACGAGGAGAACGTGGTTCCAAAACTACGCACGAAGGAAGGCAACAACGATCACTCAGATGAGTGGTACTTGGACAATGGAGCAAGCAATCATATGACGGGAGATCGCTCCATGTTCCATAAGCTCGACGAGAAGGTTTGGGGCAAGGTCAAGTTTGGCGATGGCTCCATGGTAAAGATAAGAGGCAAAGGGACGATAATGCTACGATGCAAGAACGGAGATAAGAAGTTATTAACAGAAATTTACTATATACCGAGTCTGTGCAACAACATACTTAGTCTCGGACAGATGACGGAGAAAGGATGCAAGGTGGTCCTGGAAGATGAGTTCTTACAAGTGTATGACAAACACAGAGATTTGTTGATGAAGGTGAAAAGATCTCCAAACCGGTTGTACAAGATTTCCTTGAAATCTTGCAAGCAGGTTTGTCTAAAGAGCATTGAAAAGTCAGAAGATGACATGACCAAAGGGCAAGATTCCCTGAGCATAGAGGGGGGCAGTCAAACAGGTCATGTAGAAGGCCAAGATGGTGGGACCCAGGTACGGTATGTGCACGCTCGGGGGGTGCGTATGGAGAGCGACTCAGGCGCACAAGGTGGCAGGCCCAAGGCTAGAGCATGTGCGTGCACAGTTGAAGGTGGCGCGCATATAGTTACGGATGATCGACTTCGTGCGGGCAGTGGACTCTCAAGAGGAAAAAGTGCACAAGTTCCAAGAGGAAGACTTGGAGTACAAGTTGGTGCAATTTTTTTGTGGTTTTGTAGATAGAACGTGGTCAGCGTTGGAGACAGGACGCACGAACACGGAAGTGAGAGGCACTGTAGCCTCAACTAAGATATGCATGAAAAGCGAACAGATTTGGTCCAAGAGAGAGGAGCAGGAGGCTCTAGTAACGACGAAGCCAAGGCGGCTGTGGGAGCAGGTGCTACAACTCAGGCAAGCGTGCAAGGAAAGATGGACAAAGTTCAGGTGTGGGAGCAAAAAAGATCGGTGTGATCAAGATAGAGAAACAAGATTAAGGGGGTGATTGTTAGAGCATTAATCTTGTTTTGGTTGGCTTGTCGTATCCGTATTGCAGTCTTGCCGCATATACGATACGCATACGAATAAGTTTCCGAATATGAGTCAGTCCGTAGAAGAAGCAAGTTGGTTTCCTAGTAGTGTCCGTATCGGTCAATAGTATGAGTATATATATGGGGTTCTATACTCGGTTGAAAGATGAAAAAAAAAGCAAGATTGAGAAGCAAGTTAGAGCAGAGCAAGGGAAAGAGCGAAAGAAATCAGAGTTGTAGCGCAGGAAAGAAAGCAAGAGCAATAGAGAAAAAGAAGAAACGAGAAAGCAGCTGAAGCAAGCTTCAAGAAAAGAGGTGAGCGTGAGAAAGCAATAGAGAGAAGAAAGCAAGAAGCCTCAGGAAAAAGAAGAATAGCAACGAGCAGTTGTGCTCTAGCAAGAAGGAACAGAGAAAAAGAAGGAGCAGGCGCCTTATTTTTCCAGATCGGGCGGAAGAAAAAGCTGTGCAGCGGCGGCTCGTTCGTGGCAGATAAAGAGGCAGAGGCGGCTCCGTGGCAGGCGTAAACAGCAAGAAGAAGAAGCAAGCAGCCAGAGAAATAAAGGAGCAGAGGCAGCTGCGATTTCAGGAGATAGAAAAGGTGCAGGCTGCCGTGCGTTTTGGTGAAGGAAAGAGAAAGAGGAGGCAAGGTGCTGTTGATAGGCTGTGATTTCTGGAAAAGATAACGGAGTTTCGAACGTGTGTTGAAAAGAGGCAGAGTGTGGTTCCAACAGCGTGCGCGGCGCTTTCGGTCTGGGACGGGACGGCGCGGAGGTGGAGTGGGAGCAGCGCCCATCTGCCCCGCTTGCCTCTCGTTCCGAGAAGGCCACTTGCAGGCGCACGGCTCGGCACGGCGTGCGTGCGTGCGCGTTCGCAGCCGCGGAGTGGGATGGGCGAGGAGCAGGGCCCTTTTGGCCCCGTGCCGTGCCCGGCCGCCGACTGACCGCATGTGCCGCCTGTGGGTTCCAAAAAGGGAAGAAAAAAAACTATATATGGACCGGCTGCCATGTACCATGAGTCAACGAGAGTGAAATCAATGTGACCTGCGAGTTGAATCAATCAAGCACTGCTATAGTAGTGAGTAGTGACTCCACGGCAAGATCTGAAAATGCGACATATGACTGATATGAGTCAAAGTTCTTCTAAACTTTATAAGGACAGAACACGACTGCATGAGTTAGAATCGACTATCAACTTTTTTTTAAGAAAAAAACCTACATGTCGCAGTTGATAAGTTGAACACGTAGGATTAGTGTGTATCCAATATTTTTTATTAAGTTCAGAGCTTAAGGGGATAGAAGAAGACATGCCTACTCAATTCAACAAGCTTTTCTTTGTGGAAATCAACAACGCTATCATAAAAGAAACAGTATTCTCTCCGATTCACAAAACAAATCGTTTTGAAAAAAAGGGAAGTTAAACTTTGGGAACTTTAACTATTAATATCTTTTTAAATATTTAGATTAGATACATGAAAATCAAATGTATAAATTCATCTCGAACAATACTTTTGTAATATTATAATTTTATTAGGTTTTATAAATATATTATAATAGTAATTAGTGATTAAAGTTGTATTTTGGAGACCGTGTTGATATCCAAAATAACTTATTTTTGTGAACTGGATAGAGCATTAAACAACAAAAGCAAGAGAGTCGGACAGTTTAGGACGTGTTTCGATGTTACAGTATTCAAATGCCAGAGTATTGGAAAACCATAGTGTTTAATGTAGCAGGCATAAAAAAAACCTCAATTTGTGAATACCATAGTTTTCCACATTATTAAAAAAATCATGGTGTGTTTGGTTGTTGCAGTATTTCGTAATGTATTTTGTTGAAAAATAGCTATTATGCTAGCTAATCGTTATTATGAAAATCTGAACAATGTGTCTACATGCGTGCTAGCTACCTTTTGGACGTGTACTTTGATTGTAGCTAGCTTTAACGTCGATCAGTACCTTATAGCTAGCTATGATTAACATCATCAAGGTTTATGTTAATGTACTGGTGGTGAGATCTTATGAGGGCCTGCTTAGAAGCCCCATCCAACAACAGCCCTTTTCTTTTTTTTTTAATTACGGTTGATAGTTTTTATATACATTTTTTAAAATGACAACGGACAGTGAAGACATCAATGTGAACGGTGCACACGATTTTAGATTCGAGAAGTTTTAGAGAATCCATTTCAAGAAGCTATCATGTTTGTTTCAACTTTTGAAGATGCCAAAAACCTAAAATAACAGGCAATCTATATAGACGTTGGGAAGGCTTGGGATGAAGACGAGTAGATATTAGAATGGTTAGAAACCAAACGACAAACATCCAAACAGGATTAGTTGCTGATTTTTTTTGGCTTTCAGCTTATTTAAACGAGAAATCACTTGGAACGCACTAGCTTCTAATTTTGGTTTATTTTTGTTTTTTTATTCCTTTGCATTGTCTGTAAAAATATAACGGTTTTTTTCCAATTGTTTCCTCATTTTATTCTCAGTAAAAACCAACAGCCGCTATAGTGCAATTTCAGCTAAAAATTATACCTAGAAACTTAAGCCAAAAGTTAGTTGGAGTAACACCTAATTGAGCAACACCAGATAGACTATCGTACATTGGAGATGGACGCTTTAGTTGTTGTGACTTCGGTTTTAAAAAATGATGCTATGATTAGATTTTTAAGGGAAAATTGCACTATAATTCTTTAAACTTATGATGTTGTATCACTTTACACCGAGAATTTATATTTTAATTTTTTGGCTCCTTAAACTTGTCTTCGATTGCACCTAGGTTGTTTTCTTCATTTGTTAACAGAAATGGTTGAGCTTGCGCATATGTAGCTGCTTAGGTGGTTGTACGTTGGGTAGGAATAGGACCTTAGGGAGATGCTGAGGCGGGTGCGCTGCTGTGTCTTCTCACTGTTCTTTGCAAGAACAGCTTGGTCGATGGCGGAGGTGGCGCCATCGTGATCAGACATCCCGCTGGAGCTGGCTGGCCTGGTGCTCTACCTCCTCCCCGCGCACGGCGACTGCGCTCGCTTCATCGCTATGTGCCCGCAGTGGCGCGCTGCCGCTGTTCGCACTCCTGGACAGCACCTTCTACAGCCTGCCCTACAACGAGCACTTCCACTTGCATGGCTTCGGCTTCACCAGCTACAAGATGGCCTGTGGCAGCTGGCTCGTCTTCCCGCGACAATGGCTACTTCTTGGTGGAGCCCTTTGCCAGGACCACTGTGACACTGGTCCCGTTCTTTTCAGCTTTTAGCTTCGCTATAGTACCTAACTTTTAAACGGAGTATTTTTTTAAGACGGAGTCTATAAGTTAATTGTAATACACGTTAAAAACCTAATATCTGTACCATAAAAAATCGCAAGCGAGTATCTCTCTTTCCGCAATCTCTGTCGTAAACAGCCAAAAAGCCATCAGCCATAACCAAAAGCCATCAGCTGCAGCAAAAAAAAACAGGCCCACTCCCTACTCTGTCTCGCATCCGGCACCGTCCCCCAAATAGGGTGTGTTTGGTTGGTGCCCCAACGCGCCCTACCAAAATTTGGCTAGCCAAAATTTTGGCCAAGATTTTGGTTGCCCAGGTTTTGCTTAAGAATTAGCAAGAAAATATATAGGTTGTGACCAAAGATCCATGGGCATGCCAAAACTTGGCAACTATCCAAACAAGGGCCAATTATTGGGGTGTTACCAAAAAAATTGATAGGGTAAGTTGCGAGCACAAAATAAACATACCCTAAATATGATAACAAGCGCTTAGCTGACCCTCACCCCACATGGATGCATATCAACAACTTAGAGAACCTGCACATAAGTAAGCTGATATAGTTCTATTTCATAAACAATTTTTATGGTTGGGATTTGGAAAGAGAAAATGAATGACAATGGACTGTCCTGATTTGTGTTGCCTTGGGTGTCGTCCCAGTGATAATGTAAACGGCTATAACGCTGAAAGGATAAAATATGGTGAGGTGACATGTAAAGGTGGATGTAATTTGTACCAATACTATCGTCACATGTTTTTTCTCAAATACTATGTTTTAGTCTAAAAGGCTAGGTCTAGGAAGTTTTTATGTGAATATCTTGCGTCTTTTAAAAGCAAATTTTCGTCAAATAAAATAAACCGAGTCTATCCTTTGTCAAGCCATGCATGTTATATAATTACATTCTGTGTATTGGCTCGCGGAGCACGGTAGATAGTGTGCTCACCCTCGCATCACCATATCCAGAAGTCGGGGGACATGATCATTATGCCTACGAGGATGCCCCAAGTCAAGGAGCCGACGATGGCAACTAGGGCGGATTTCTTAAAAGGCCTAATCCTAAGCATGTAGACTTGTCGTAAGGGTGCACGTCTATATTACCTAGGATTAGGCAATATAAATGCACATATTTACCCCCAGTCGTTTCTTGTGGCTTATGGTTCCGCTAACGTTTTCGTTTTCGCTGCTGTACTTTTGGTTGTAAGTATTTGGCCTGAGAGGTCCGTTATGTAAAACAGTCGCCCAACGTGACGTATTTTTAAATTCTGATGTAAATTATACTTTGACTGTATGATCATCATGCAATGTATGAAATAATAATAGCAATGTATTTTGAGCACTATCTACTGATCCAGAGAATAATGCGGTGGAATCACAGAGAAATTTGGATTTTGAATCCGGGTCCGACAACCTTCCCATTGTGGAGACACAAAGCACAATCTCCAGGTGACGCTGATTATTTTTTTAACTTTGTCAACCTATAGAAGTATTTGAGAAGCATCAAGCTTGGCAGAATCCCCAAATATGTTTCATATAGGTAGACGAAGATGCTAAGATTAGCAATTAAATTAGGGGCAAGGGTTTCTAGCTTGATTCCATAGTACTCCAAGACCTAGGAGAGGAACGGGCATGCGACAATCGAAACCCGCACACAATATACGCCAAGAAGATCAGAATCTCGCATTCATTCCTGCTAAAAAATGTCTCCTCGACCGCTGATCTCCATTGGACCAAAACCTTGTCGGGAAGCATCTCTTCCTTCTCCATTGCTTCGAGCTTCTTCATCCCAAGCTCCAACGTTGGTTAGTTGGTGATAAAATCCAATATTTTGGCTAGGTGGTAGAAGAACGAAAAGGGGATCAAAAGGATTCAAGAAAAGAGCACAAGGGTGGAGAAAAAGATGAAAAGTTTTTTTTAATGTGTGAAACCCCAAGGCGGCACGCTAAGAGTTTTATAAGGGTTTCTCTCCAACTACAAAAGGAGTTTACCCCATCTGAAGCCCAACGAACATAAAACCTTTCAGTTTCCCAATTAGTTTCACAACTTTACAATGAATATGAACCGCTTTTTTATTCTTACTGTTTAAAGGAGTTTCCCAATTGAAAATTCAATTAGAAGATTATAAATTCACTTAAAAGTTCAGGGGCCAGCTAACGAGGATTGAGTAAATATCTAAATACAACTTTGTAATTAAGGCCAAGAGACCCCCGTGGTTGTAAACCTCTAGAGGTTGTTCCGTAAATGCCCTAGTCGGAGAAGCATTGTGCGTCTTCCTTGACTGGATGACTGCTCGGAAAGTCTATGGACTAGTCCTTGGATCCGATCCCAAGAATATTCTTTCTGTACAATGGATGGAACACGTGCCTTATCTACTCCAAATAGCACGATGCTTTGGCCATGAGTCTCTGACAAGAACTATCATATGGTTGTTGCCCACGTTCATCTCCCGCTGATAATAACCGACGATCGTGTGTTTTCTCTGTGACAATAATTGCCTCCGTGACTAGATGCGTTGATTTCATAAGGTGTCTTCCCCAACGGACAGTAAGGCGTCTCTTTGTTGGTATTTAAGGCGGGACAAGAAAAGACCGAATGATAAGACAATTCACCCAAAATTGATCATTCTCATTCAATTTAGTGTAACTAGAGATAGTCTCTTGCCTTGTCGAATGCATCTTGTAATCAGTTCATAGCAATAAAGAACATCTTTGCTCTCTCAGAAGGATTTTAGCTATTTTTCTTATATTATTTTAATAAGATCGATGACTCAATCGTCGACAGTAAGAGACCCGTTGATTTTTCCAGAAATAGTTTTATATTTATTTAGCTTCTTCTATTTTTCTTGTTAGATTAAGGGGGTGTTCGTTTTAGCGATGGCTTCTGGCTGAAATTTCACTGTAGCTGATTTTTTTACTGTAGATGAGTTAGCTTATTGGACATAATTAAATTTAAAAAAATATAAAAATAGAAAAAAAATATGTTAACCCATCACGGACAATACAAATGAATACGGAAAAAAAGAAAATACAAAAAAGTCCAAAAAATCTATAAAAAAATCAGAAAAAGACGAATTACTGAATAGTGAAAAAAAACTAAAACTAAAAGCTGAAACGAGCGGGGCAGTCTAGTTTTGTTCTTCTTCGATGAGTTTTTAGCCGGATTTTATTTACTTGTGATGGATCTCATTGGACCGACTCACTTGCGCGACAATAGTGACGCCTACACCAGAAATTGACACGGAGTCCAGAAGGGTACAAACAAATCACCCCTATTTTTTCTGACAAACAACACCATTATTGAGACGTAAATCCTACGGATCAATGGAGATCATCAACAATCTACTTTCCATTGCCGTATTTATCGCCAATCAAGACACTGTTGCAAGATACCAAGTCGATGCGGGGAAGATAAAGAAGTCCAGCTCATTCATCGACCCAAGGACTCGATGATAACTTGTTACTCGTATACAATCTTCAATGTAAAAGTCTGGTACTCATGTACTTAACTCATTATGTTATTAATGTAAAATCGGAGGATTTTTCTAAAAGAAAAAAGTAGATAGTACTACTAGCTTAGCTGTTGAAACTTCGCTGTGTAGTGTTCCTCACGTGAAAAGCACTCCTCCGTAACCAGCGGCCTGGGTGGTTAATGCATGCTTGGTGAGCCAGTGAAACCTGAGTTACGCCGTGCACCAGAAGTCATCCATAAATAAGTAGTAGCTTCTCCGTGTCACAGAATCAACAACTAGGACTTCTCTTGCCCCCACTTGTTTTCCGTAGAACTGAAGGAGGTAGAATAGAGGAGGGAGAGGACGTCGACGTCGAATTTGACGGTGAGATCTCGTGGGAATGGGACGCATTGGGAATTTGAGTTGACGACTGCGATGAAGGGAAAGTTCGTCCGCTGTGTTTGCTTCGGCATGCCGGCTCAGCCAGACGGTTTCCTGAGGGCATGTTTGCTGCTGCTGCTGCCCACTACAATCTGCCCCTGGATGAATCAGAAACTTTCCTGACCTTAGTGATTACGTTCTAAAGATTACTGATCTTCATCGGCTGGATGGCTTAGTGGTGTTGGCGAGTCTGCCGAGAATTACATATGTTCTTATTTGTGTTCACCCGATGCCTGTGCCATCTTCGTTTATGTTTCTGAAACTTAGGCATGTTCGTATACATAATAATTGCATATTGTGACCAGATGTTATATGACCGGTGTGAGTACCATCTCCATATGTTGATCTCAAAAACAGGCAAAGTTCATGTAATATTGGCAAACAGAATTACAGATGCAGGGACCGTCTCTATTGTCAAGTTCTGAATCTTACTGACATGGATGACTGACAGAGATTGTTGGTTGGCCAACGGAAAAATGGTACGCGCATGGACAGAATATAGATCATTGTTCGATTATTATTAGAAGCACTGTCCAAATCACAAATTTGTCGGTTGTTCATCTCTCCAGTATCCTAATCTGACTAAATCTACATACGTCACAATGTCGTACCATAGCAAAATTAACATTGTACTGCGATTCTTTTATCCAAACAAAATAACAAATATGGTTCAAATTAAGAACTTAATCTGTGTAGCATGGAAGGCATGATGCCGCTTAGACCTTCTACACGCTTAAGCAGTTACTGGCGAATAGAGCTCGGCTACTACGATGCTCCTTTACATGAGTAGATAAGAGGCGATGTAAAGTTGCAAATTGTAGCATCGACCATCCTCCAGGCCTTTTAGAAACAATGCGCAAGATATGCCAACTTTTAATAGCTCATGTGCTGGTGTACAGTTTGCTCCCAAGGTAGCTGGCTGGCTGGCTGGTGGATCATAAAAGTCTCTAGTCACTCTATCTTGATAGTAGTATCAAGATAAATTGGCTTGTCGGTGGCGCAGTGCATGGTTGGTGAGCCAGTAAGTCTGAGCAAGTTTGCCAGCTTCAAAAA
The DNA here is from genome assembly GCA_036346265.1 of Melocanna baccifera. Taxonomy (NCBI): domain Eukaryota; kingdom Viridiplantae; phylum Streptophyta; class Magnoliopsida; order Poales; family Poaceae; genus Melocanna; species Melocanna baccifera. The sequence goes on from CM070676.1 coordinate 38,203,855, forward strand.
AAGTCTGAGCTAGTACTCCATGCACCAACGGCTGTGAATAAATACTTGTTGTCTTCATGTCACAGAAACTACAATCAAAACTAAATTTCTCCCTTATTTCTATAGAATTTCTCAGCCACCAGACGTGCTCATTCCATGTTTGTGCTACTGTTCCATGCAGGCCGGTTAGCACATACTACTGCTGCTGTTGGCTTAGGAGGTGATCGTTTTAGCGATGGTTTCTGGCTTTTGGTTGAAATTTCACTGTAGTTGGCTTTTTTACTGTAGCTGATTTAGCTTTTTGAGCATAATTAAATTTTAAAAAAATGTAAAAATAGAAAAAATATGTTAGCCCATCACGGACAATGCAAAGGAACGCGGGAAAAAAAGAAAAATGCAAAAAAGCTCAAAAAATCTAAAAAAATTTAGAAAAAAATAAATTACTGAATAGTAAAAAAGAAGTTAAAGCTAAAAAAAAGCTGAAATAAGCGAGGCTAGCTTGGGCCCAGCTAGTTCAAGTGACGCCATCAACAGGACAAGGCCAGCTCCTGAGCCTCCGGCAAAGCTGCCACCGTGAGAGCTCTGCTAGTGTACGAGTCTCTCGCAAATCGCCAGTAGAGTTTTTTTACGAGTGGTACCACAGGGGTCCAAAGTTTATCTACGAATCATCAAAGCCGTAGTTATATCATGTTATGCAAGCTTGTTCAATATAACTCCAACTTGGGCTCGTCGCTTGAGGAAGCTATCATCGATCATAATGTATACTGCACGTAGTTAGAACTGGAGTGTAGAAGCTGATATAATACTCGCGTCGTACGCTGCTCGTGATCAGGGAAATAATTTCGGTGAAAAAAATATCGAGACACTTTGAGAAAACCGAATTTCGGAAATTTTACGTTTTTCAGCAAACTTTGGTCAAAATATTCAAACCAAACAATTCAAATTCAAGAAAATACACGTGTATTAAAAAAATATATAAAATCTCAAAAAAAATTATTTGCCTTGCCGTCCTTTGAGGCCGCCACCTCCCCATTCTTGCTGGTGCCACCCTCCCTACCCCTGTTCGCAGCCCGCTTCCGCGCCGCCTCTCTACTAGCAGCTGCCGGCCTCCCATGCGTAGCCACCCGCCCACCTCTCCCCTGGCAGCCGCCCGCTCCTCGCGCTGTCTCCATGGCTGCCTCCAGATCGAGTTTGGGACGAGGAGAGATGAATGAGAATGGTCTGCTGTGGGTGGGTTGGTGTAAATGTCCAATGGGCTGGTGTAGTGGACTATAAAAATTTAAAGCAGGTCAATTTTTGATTAATTTGGATATTGTCGGGATGGGCCGAGAAATACAAATTTCGACCGAAATTTGTTTCCCTACTTGTGATGATGGGCTTGTTCTTTTTAGCTTCTCAAAACGATTTTTGACTTTTGTTACAGTACCTAACTTTTAGTGCTAGCTTCAAAATCCATGATTAAACAAAGTCAATATTGCACAAACCTTGTTGAGTGTCTTAAGATCCTATTTCATTCAAGGTTTGCATGGATTTTGACCAAAATTTCAACATTTTCTCAAAACATGCAAGGTTACACTAAAATTGGGCAAATCTTAAAAATTTAAGAAACAACTTGCTCGTGGGATAAGAACAGTCAAGATGACTTTAGATGTGTTCCCACATATCACAATAAGCAAAACCACCTAACGAATCGAAATGAAAAATCTCAAATCAAGAATCTTCAAGAAGGGCACCAAATCAAGTAAGAACAAGACAACTTCAAAATCTTGCAAACTACAGTGCCTGAATAGATATGATCTAGTCTATATAAGTCATTTTCATCACTTACATGTCCTTAACACGCAGAAGATAAAGAAGAGAAGAGAAGAGATAAATAACCAATGAGAACAAGTGCAAATCAACTAATACAAAAAACTTCATGGGAGATAAACAAAGTTGATTATATTGTTACTTGAGAATTAATGTTTTATGGGCACTCCATGAGGAGGACAAGAGAGTACATCATAGCACTTACTCTTCTTTCTCAAACCGTAACCCTAACTCAAGAATGAAAGTAGTTGGCATGGTTGGAATGGTTAGTATGCAAGCCTCCATCCTCAACCCACTAAATAGATGGAGCAACTAGTTCACATCTAACCCTAATAGATACTATCCATTGGCACAATTGAAAAAAAACCCATTAGCTCCACACAACACGGGTTTTACACTCACACTTAACTTATGCACGTTTTTAAAGCGCACGAGTCTGAACCCGCTAAGTCTTTAGCTTTTGATCCACTTGATCTTCTTGACCTAAACTGCTTTCTCAAACACCGCTCAAACGCCATGATTTTGATCCAGTGCAGTTTCTAGTATTTGGTTAACTATCAAAATACCCTCATTTTAACTCAGTTTTCTCCTTTCCTTGCTAGCAATCGTCATACTTACCGCACCAAAAGCTTGTCACATATCGACAAGTCTCTTCTGCTCCAGTTCCCATCAGATCATGCCTCACTTGGATCAACCAATCCACTTGGTGTAATACATCGCTTGAACCTTTCCTTCAACGTTATTTGCCTTCTATGTGCTATGCTTGAACTAAACCATCCCACCTAATATCCTTGACTGTTTTGAATCTCAGCTCCTCCATGAACATAGTTTTGGTCCTCCCTGTTAACCATAGTTGATACCAAATTTCCCTACATATCCAAAGACCGAAAAATCATTTTTAAACACAAGACATGAATGCACTAACCTAGGACAAATTACCCAAACCTTGACCAAATCCCCAAATTTCATAACACAATGTCAAAACTACAAAGACAACCAGTCTGACCACTATGCATGGCCGGTTTGATCGCTATACACAATCGATCTGACCACTGTACATAGTTGGTTTCACCGTCATGAGTTGAAAATGAAAATCCAAATCTTTCACAAATTTGAATTTCAACTTCACATACAGCGACAATAGTTCATCACAAATAATCTAGGACCATATCACATGGTCCCTCATAATCAGAGGGGGTGAATGATTGTTCAAACTTTTTTCCTCTGATGGTGTTTAATATCTTCACTTAAATGATTATAAGAGTCACCAAGTTCATATTGCACTAGCAATGCATTACAAAACAAGGCTAGAGATCTAAGCCAATAAAATCAGCAACATTCAATCCAATGTTGGTTAGACCACCTATAACGTCATGATTTTTAGAGCTTTTTTGAAGCTTTTAAAATAAAAATAACCATTTAGATTTTTCTTGAATTAATTAAAGCTTAACCAAAATTTTTAGAAATTAAAAAGATTTAATATAAATAAAATAAACTTTAATTAATTGAAATATATTTTTTATTTGGGTTTCTTGTGTCACAAGAAAATTTCTTTGTATTTTCTTACATTTTTTGGAGTTTATTTAAGCTAAATTTAAAATTCCAAGAAAAAAACTTGGGCATTCCTCACTTAACCCTATCGTTTCAAACCAAAGCAGCCACCATATTTGCCTTTCCTTTTTGTTGCCTAATCCCCTCCATCCATCTTTTATTCTTCACCTCCCCATGTCACTATACATCTTCCCAAGCATTGATCTACAGCCAGCAACACACAAAAACTTCTCTCTCTTACCTTCCATGGCAACTCTCAATCCGAGCCTTATCTCAGTGTCATATCCAAAGGAAAGTTGTGCCAAATCACACAAGAAATCCATTTCATCCAGCCTCTTTGTATTTCATTCATTCGTTTGCCTTTTATCACCTATTTTTTTGAAATGGGCTCTAAACCAAAAATCTACGAATTGAAGTCAGTTTCTATTTCTTCAAGCCTAAAATACGACCCATTGACCCCTCTAAACCTATCCTAAGTCATGCCAAGTCTCCCCAAAGCCCAGAACACCATCGGCACCGAGGCCCTCTGATCTCAAAATTGCTCATCGCGTCCTGAGCTATCTGGTAAGATTTTTCGTGATCCTTTCACGTCATATCGTGTTCCCATGTACCATCTACCTTCTCACCAAATTAATTTGGTTTTTGATGCAGTTAATCTCCTAGGATCGAGTTTTCCCCAATCTAGGCTGAAATCATTTCCCGTCATTGATTCGTTGCCTCTAGTAACCTTTAGCCCAAGTTGTCACCTCTCTTAGACTTGCCTCGTCATGTTCTATGTCATACTTCCCTTCTTTTTTCTGAAAACCCTCCACAAATTTTTGCCTCCAACACCTAATCATGGCCGCCTAGAGCACTTCGCGTTCCCATCTATCCGTTGATGTTTTCTCCAATCCTTTTACATCAAAACATTCCAAACCATCCCAGAAAGCTACCTTCCAAGTGGTTTTGGATTTCGTTTACTGAACACCAAGATACCATGTTTTTACTTTTTTCCCTACCGACGTCGTTCAAACATCAATTGCGTCGCCTCTAGTGAATTTTCGCTTGAGCTGACAATTTTCCTAGTATTACCATGTCGCGTTCTAGCCCATGCTCACCCTACTTCTCCACGTTCTGTGCCTGGGTATTATACCTTTCTCCTACCCATGTCGTTGTCGCCGCCTATATCGTCATCGTACTCCGTTTAACATGTCGTCACTTCCTACGTGTTCCTAAGGTCTCCAGCGACCTATTTTGCCAGTTGCCATCATCTCCTGTGTCTTTCCTTGTTGGCACCAAGGCCAAAACTGAACTAAGAACTCACTGTAGTTTTTCTTCTAGCAAGGCCATATCATTTTTCTTTTTTTAGTATTTTCTCATTCGACAAACTTCAGATAACTTGTTCTCCTCCGTCTGGACTTCAATTAATCCAATTCTTTTTTCTAAATTTATATAAAATTGATCTCTATCTTTTTTTTTTCTAGTTTTGTAATTTTTAGATTTTATTTAAATTTATTTATATTCATTTGCACAATAGATAACAACTTCAACGGAGTACAAGCAGAACCTGAAAATCAAGAAGTGGTAACTAAGTAAGGCTAAAGTAAATAATGTCTTTTGAACATGTTAAGCTTAGTTTTCAATATATTTATTTATTATTTTATTTTAAATCATCACGCATGCTATTTTATTATGAACTCTTGTACCTAGTAGTTATCGTTGAATTTGATTAATCCCACACCTGTTAATTTGAATGCCATGATTCTGTTGTCACCATAGGATGAATAATTATCTAATGATGCCATACTAGTTGTCATATGAGTTATATGTCTAGAATGCTTAGCCATGCTTATAGTCACATTAAGTTTATCACCATATATGATTAATTAATTAATTTTACTTAATGAGATATTGAATTGTGGTTGTAGCCACAGTTATAAAATTTATGTACCATGATATTGGTGTGTCATTGTTGTTGATTATATAAAATTAGTTTTTTACTTGGGCGAGTGATCGCACAGTAAAAGGGGAAGTGTGGATTTCACTTCGAGTGATGTGGATGTCTTGTCTGGGTAATGTTTAAGGACTTAATTTTTCGCATCATTGATCTAAGCCTTACTGTGCAACCACATATCTTGTATGAGATAGATCTAACTGATTAATTTATGTTATTTCAATTGCAATCTTGCCATTATGATGAACGTGGATGCTGATTGTCATGAGGTGCAAGAGCGGTAAATATCGACTAGGTGGTTAGCCTACTCATGGCGAAACCTTAGCAGGCGAATTTGGTTGAGGTTGTGCATTGTAAAGGTCATGTTATGATTTTCTTAAGCATGGAGATAATCACTTTGTGTGGGTAAAGTTGTGCAATCTCTGTAGACTGTAAAACTATCTGAATAGCCATGTCCTCGGATGTGGAAAACGCTCGGTGATTTCACACGAAGGGTAGATATTTCATAAAACTTGGTTAGGATAATATTGGGAAGTTAATGGTTAATTCACTGGTGATTTATTTAATTCCTTTGGTCATTTATTTATTATCATGTTTCTTACAATTCACTTTTAATCTATTTATTGTATTTATTTTAAATTATTACTTTCTTCAAAATAACCACTCAGCTATCAATTGGTAAGCATCGCATATTATATTGCATCCTTGTTATAAATGACTTGGTAAGTATCCAATGTACTCACGGCTTTTTGTGTATTGTTGCTCAGTTGAAGAAGAGAAACCATATCAATTGGAGGTACCAGAAGGAGGATATTTCAACAACTTCATGGATTAGAACTTTGCTCTCCAGTTGATTGCCCGTAGGCATGTCGAATGGATGCTATGCTTATTTCTATTTTCTGCTACTAGTTTTTGTTAAGCCCTTCTGACTATTATTTGTAAGTTTGGCCATAAGGTCATAACTTTGATAATTATTATTAATAATCAAGTCTTTTTCTTTGTTAATCTTGTATATGATCGATATTGCATCTATGTTTTGTGTTGTGTGCACTAGCGTGATTCTGAACTAGTATAGAATACATAGAGTCCGAATTTGTAGATTCGGGTCTTAACACCACTGCCATGGATGGGCAGGTCTGACCGCCATGGCCTGTCTAACCACAAGTACAAGGTCTGTCTGACTAGTGGGGGCAGTACGATCGTAGGACTAGGGCTAGTCTGACTGATCCCCTATTCCTAGACCAGAAAGCCTCTCGAGACAAAGATTAAATCTTAAGAATTTGTTTAATTCTCATCAACACTTTCAAATTTTGCATGAGACTTATTCAAGGCATTACAAACCTAAACCAATCAAGAATTATAAGGTTCTTAGGCTCAATTTACTAAATTAAAAAGAATCAAATCTAGATCATAAAATCACTAAAAACCTTAAAGCTCAAACTATTTCTTGCTCATGAGGATTTAATATATAAGGTCTTTCATATCTATTCTCACATGTCCTAGCAAAGTAATTTAACCAAGAGATGAAGCTAGAACTCCTGCGAATATGAAATCACATATCTAACTCAAGAACAAGTAAAACCAAGCAAGAATACAAATAAGAACATAATTAAAATAAAGTTTTGATCTATTTCAATGGAGGATGAAGTTTGAAGACTCATGGATGATTACAAGGTTGAGAGACTATGTGAGATGTCACTGGACAATATGTGATGAACAATTGACATATTTATTGAGTTGAATTTTGGTTGTGTTATAGATTCTCTATATTCAGTGGTTCTAGTAATAGGTGTGGTCTGACCGATTTGTAGGGCCGGTCAGACCGCTATGCATGGGCGGTCTAACTGCCCTACAGAGCCGATTAGACTGGCCGAGGTGGCCTTGAGCTGAAAATGGTCAGGCCAGTTTGACTGACATAGGGTGTACAGTCAGACCAGCCTAAGAAACCTTTGTGAAATTTTGGTGTTTCCGGACCAAACTAATGTGAGGGATTATTTGGGGATAAGTTTGTACTAGGTTTCACTTGAAATGGAGTTGTGAGGCAAAACTAGATAGAGTTTTACCAAAAGTCTAGAGAGGGTCTTTTGGAGGACTTAGCGGCGTGTATGGGCGGTCTAACCAGCATGGTGGTGGTGGTCAGACTAACAAAGGAGTGAATTTCTAGAATTTGGACGACATTGGAAGATTTGATCTTGGGTTAATCTTGGTTCTTTGGTCATGATTGTATTGCATTGCATAATGCATTGGTTTGGCTAACGTGAGTCAAATGCATGAAACATGTGCTCGATATGGGTGTTTGGTCTTTGGATGTGCGGGTGGTTTAGAGGACGTAGCGGTCAGAGGTAATGGACCGGGTCTAGGCAGGGGAGCTAAGGTCTAGAGCGGTCATGTAAATTTGGATGAGGTTATGTGGCTTGAGTGGGAGCATAGAGAAGACAAGGATCACGATAATGTGAATTAATGCATGTGGTACGCTAAGTGACGAGATCGATGCATGTACAGGTAGTTCGAGGGAGACCGAATGTATGACGGCTAGTCATTAGGCACTACGGGCGATGTGTCAAAGAATGCGGAGATGATTTGAGGTTAAGGCAATAACAAAATCAAGGGAAGGTGCTTGAAAACTTCATCGGGGGTATTTTGGTAGTTGGCCAAATACTAGGTGTGTGACTTTATCAAAACTACAACGCGGGGAGGCGCAAAGGCAAAGCAGTTTAGGTCAAGAAGAGCTAGAAATGCAAACAGATCAATCACTATAGTGTTAGCGAGTTGAGTCTTGTAAGCGCTTTGAAATGCATGTGAGTATATAAAATCTATGTTAGTTAGGGTTGGCGAGTTTCCCCGGTTTGCTTAATGGGTTAGACCCATTAGGGTTGTGTGTACTGGTTATTTAGTGTGGAGGAGAGGAGGTGGCTAGATTCAAAGATTTTAGGGTTAAGGTTTCATCTTCTACTTTATCTCCTTCCATAGTTACAAAAGAGAAAGTTTGAAAGGGAGGAAGAGTGGTGTTATGGTTGCACCTTGTAATCATTCATGAGTATGTAAGCATCTTCCTCTACTCAGAATCAATGAAAACTTTGTCTCAACCATGTTTTTGTTTGTGTTCTTGCTTAATTTTGCTTATTCTTGAGTAGAACAGAACGATATGTCTCACCAATAAACACATAAGGATCTTTTACAATTAGATACAAACCAATTTACTGCCAGATGAATGAGTTTTTACTACACTGAGCAATTTACTAGGTGCGTTGTGTTTCTTTTCTTGTTTTAGCCACAACTTTTGATTGCGGCTCCAATTCATGAATAGTTTTCACTGTTAGCTTACTAACAATGAGAGTAACAAAATGATGTAAGTCTCGCCAATAAACACATAAGGAGCTTTTATGACCAGATACAAACCAATTTACTGCCAGATGAATGCGACCTCATTGTGCTTCCACTGTGTCTTTAATAAACCTATACAACAGATTTGTGGCAACCTTCTTGTACTTTTACTACTGCACTACGAGAGATTTATTGCGGTTTTCTTGTTCATTTACCATACCTTTACACAACAGACACTATCACACTTAGTATTATTATACTCCTTATGCTTTTATTGTGTCTTTAAAGGAGATTTACTACCACGCGGAGTGCGAGGGTATGTGGAGAGAGAAACGTGGGTTGATTGTAAACTTTGAATGACTTTATCTCCTAAATCAATTATCCTATTTACAATCCGTTTGAAGTGTTTTGCTAGGAAAATATGCTTAACAAAAAGATATCCATTATGAATATGTTTTAATGCCTAAAAATGATTATTGTACCAAACATTTGGATTTACAGTACCTAAGCCAGCCAATTACTACATTGTCTGAACACAGAAAAGGTGAGTGGACAAAGGTGGTGGGTTTTCTTTGACTAGCCTTTGACCAATGTGGGATGTGGGTTTTGACCCATAGAAGGTGGTGGAAGCTCAGGTGTAGAATAGTGTGTGTGTGTGTCTGAAGTCTTTTTCGTACTCCCAAGTGCATATATTCTCACTTCTAATACATTACTTAAACGAATATATATACTTATGTATCACTTTTAGTATATTAAATACTAATTCTAAGATACTTTAATGCGATTTGGTTGAAAATTTTTATCAGAATCCTTTATTTTTGCTATATACGCTTTTCTATATATAAAATGAATATATACACAAATTATGTTATAAAAAGTAGATTTTGATGATTTTTTTATGAAACTCACTTTGGAGTATCTTATAATAATTAGTAGAGTATATTCAAAAGGATAAAGAGATATAACAATATCATTTAAGGTGTATATAAGAAATGGGAGTATATACTTCTAGGGATATGGAATCATTTTCCTATACAACGCACATGTGTACACACAAACTTGACATACTTCTTTATTATTTCGGGTATACTAACATACTAATGGTAAGATATTTCAATATAAACTATATGAAAATTTTGCAATGGAGTTTATAGTTTTTAACGTATTTTATAAATACATTTATATTCGTACATAAAAAAGAGTATATCTAAAAAATATGCATACCACCTAGGTTCTCTTATATACTCGTATACGTTATGAAATACAACGTAAGAGATAACTACTTCTTGGAGTAGAAAAAAAGGCTTGAGTTATAACTGGCTTCCCCGGTTCTTCGTGTGGCAGAACCTTAGTGAAGTGAAAAAAAGCCTTGTTTCGAAAGATTTACAAGGGGAAGGATCGCTGAAGGAGGGCGAGGATGCATGCACGTTGGATGGTTCTGGTGGAGTGGTGGTTCGGCAGCTAGATGTGCATAGGATGATAGGAATAGGAAGCGTCGGGAATTTTAGCAGAAGATGGGGCGGTAGGGCACGTTCATCCACTGCGCTTGCACCGGCGTCCAAGTCACTTAAGGCGGCAAAGGAGAAAAGGAGGACCAAGTGACAGCAACAAAAATCACAATTGTGACGAATACTGAAGAAACCGCAGTACAAAGCTACCATTTGTTCGTTTACAGCGTCAAATTGTCCACTGTTGAGGGGACAACTAAACTAACCCATATTACAACACAAATTTCGTCTTTGACTTTATAAAGAGTAAATCTTCTTCTGTGACCTTTTTCCACACGCCACCAACCAGTAATCTACCCTTCAAAGGAAAGGTCAGTTCTGGCATAACCGAAATCCCACATTCAGGTGACGATCTTGACCAAAAAGGAGTGTCTATATAGTATTTGTATATTTTTAAAGTAAAATTAGTTAGATTTTAAAATGTTAGATGGGAGATTCAACGTCTAGGATTTGAATCACTCATTTATTTAGAGGGAATCCGTTGGATAGATCTAATACCCCAGATTCGGAACACTCATTTTTTTGAAAAGAGGTATGATGAGATCCGTTGGATGAAAATCTAATGTCCTAAAATCTGACCGATTTTACCCTTAAAAACATACAAATGTTATATAGTAATTCTCTTTCCGAAATGCTTTCGTCATCCTAGTGCTTCTCGGGGTGAGAATAATAGTCAAACCTTTCAGTATAATCATCATGCTCCAAATTTCCATGTTCTAATGTGTCATCCTTCAATTTTATGGTCAATGACATCAAGGGGTGGAAGAACAGCAGTTAGGACCGGTTCATATTAGTTTTTCACTTAATTTATAAATAGTAATAGTTTGTATAGAGATATTTACATGCGATTTTGATCGATATAAATGAAGTCACTGTAGTGTGTACTATAATCGGCTAATAGACACTGTCTTGAAAAGACTTTATTTCAAAATTAGCTACTATATTAAAGCCATTATAGAAAAGCAGCTTTTAGATACCAGTAAGAATAGGGAACATCGTATCATTCCTATTGGACGGGGTCCAAGACTTCGTTATAGACCATCTATTACATTTCTCTGGCGTCCTTGTGTTGAACGATCCCTCGGTGCCCTTTTCTGCTAAACATGCATTCTTCCGTTCCTTCAACTGCAACTTGTACATTTCCAGCCTCTCCGTTGCCTTTTCAACTGATTCTTGTTCGTTGGGTTTGATTCTGGATTCAGGGAGGGTAGAATATTTAGCCGACCCTTCCAGGGATAACACAGGATGCTTCCTCAGTTTCACCTTCACATTATTATTGCCAGCCATCTCAATCAGCATTAGTACTGCATCTATGATACATCTTTCACCTATAATGGACAAACTCAAGCACTTCAGCAGAAGTTTTGCAAGAAAAAAACGAGGGAGCGCATTCCTGTCTGAAGAGAGTACTCCTGTCTCATGGACAAGTCCAATACAGCCTGAATCCTTTAATTTTTTTATGTTTGTGACAAGCCATAGAACCAGGGAACATAAGTTTTTTTCATTTTCGATGGCTCAGCTGGCAGGCATGCATATGATTCACCTATAAAATATAACAAAAACTAGTAAGGCCAGAGATAGCTGTGCAAATACAACTCTACAAGAGCCCTAAAATGGAAATACTATAATCAAGTCTGGACAACGAAGTAAAACATGACAACTCTTCTATTTCAAGATTATGATTTGTGAAGCAATACATGAGATGAATTATAGGAAATAAGTTCTCAGAGAGGGTAGAAAATTGAAAATAGAACACTTGACTATAAGAGCAGTACCATTGATTTTGAGGCCTTCCCTGGTCTCAATCATTTTAATTGCTGACTTTAGTATGCCAAGCAGCAATCTTGGTTCTTTTTCCGATAGTTTTGTTATGATAGTTTTAATATCACTATTTGATTTTTGATTTTGAACATCAGATGGGTGATTTACATCCAAACTATCAGTTTGATGCACACCACTGTTTTCAGAGGATTCTGGCGCATCGAGTTGGAAAAAATCCAACAGAGACAACCTCAGAGGGACATGCATGGTAAAGTTGACATACATAATTTATGGTTTTGGAAATCAGTTTCTCAGAACCTGCAATTTAGAAGTAACTCAGTCAGCACTGAGGTATCTTGGTCATGAAGATATATTCCGTTGAAAGACGGTTATAGTTATCGATGATATAACTTTATCCATCTCTCTTAAATACTACAAGAGAATTGCTATTAATGTCAGGATAAGATGGTAGCAATCAAACTAATTCAAGAATATTCACGAATCAGATCATTAGATGGTAGCAAACAAGTATGGCACAGTTATTCTTGTACTAGTATATGCAATAACTTTGTGCAGTTCAGATTAATGGAAGAGATAAGCAACAAATTTCATGAGGTGTGTTATTTGCACATCCTAAAGTATAAGCCTACAAGTTTGTTGGCATAAAGCAAAAAAACATATATCAATCATCTTTCTTATAATATATAGACCAAAGCAGCACGTCTTTAAGGAAATGAAATCAACATAATCAGCACTTGTATCACGCCTGAGTTTAGCACTGCATTCCATGGGATTGAAATTCTGAGTTGTACCATACTACCATTTACTCTTAACATCTAATGATTGATTAAGCATAGAATGGGAATCGCATTTGTCTTTATTTTTGAAGGTTACATTTTCTTGTGAAAATGGTTGGCATGAACTTCCTAATTTGTTGAAGAAAACTTGAAAAATGTGGCAAACAAAATCTACCTAAAACAGCAAAACTGATAAGACCCTAGTACCATTGGTAGCTTTACTATTCAAACATAAGGCCAACCAGAAATTTCTGGATACCAATAGGGAGTTGGTCAGAGACCTAGTAATCAAGAGAACATCATTTTTTCTTATTGCCCACAGAGAAACCTTAGGGCAAACCCAAGTTGAGAATCTGTCTATGACAACCCAGGTCCTAAAGAAACAGAACAAGCCCAACTGCAAGCTCAATCACAGTAATTACTATAAGCTGATGATACTCATGTTTCCTTTTGGAACCTGATTTTGCTTTTTTTTAATATTTGCCCTTCAGAAATTGATCGATCTCATGCAATCTTGACCTTAGTTCTACTTGAGCATCAGGACTAGCATTAGTCTAGGAATCCCAGTAAATACACTTTAACCAATCAAATGCCTGAAAGTAATCTTAATTAGTGAAATATTGGGGCAAGAAACACTGAAAAAAACTGACAAGCAACTAAAAAAAATATGTTCTTTATAACCAAAAGCCAACATTCAGTAGCAAATAAAAATAACTAGCTATCAAGTGGTCTTAGAAATGCTAATCAATTCACTGTACCTTAAGGGCTGCCAAACGTAGAAGCCACGGAGAGGGAAGACTGCGATGGGAACTCTCTACATGCAATATATAATTTTATTAGGGCTCAATTACAATAGTGCGCCTTCAAAGCTAGATACAGTAGACAAAATATTCTAACCATGACGAATGTCGACCAGAACTCATGGTATTCCAACAGCCTCAGCTAATTCAGATATTGAACGACCAGTTTCCTTATTTGTGTTCTCGACAAAACCATTTACAAGCCTGGAAATAGGAAAAAGAAAAGTATAGAAGAATTGCTTATTGTCTTTGGTAAAAAATTAACTCGAGTAGCAGCTGTACATTAGGAGTCTTGGATAGATACACCCACAAAAAATGAAGCCTCATAGTTAGTCAGCACATACTGTTAAAATTCTTTCAAGATCATGCAACGATACAGTCGGTTTTTAATGTGATCCCACAAAAAATGAAGCCTCATACTTAGTCAGCACATACTGTTAAAATTGTTTCCAGATCATGCAACGATACATTCGGTTTCATTCAGTTTTTAATGTGATCAGTCATTCAGATCTGCAATGTACAAAGCACATTTTTCTGCTACTCAAATGCAGCAGAAATAAAACTACGAATTCTCAGTAATAGATGCATCTAACACCGTGGTACTACTAACTACTTGTTGGCAACTTGGTGCTAAGTCAGGCACCCTTTTCACCCTGGAGCAGAGCTGGCCCTGGCAACGCATCACCAACATGAAGAATACCAGTCGAACAACATATGGTAGTTTAAGTCAAATCTAAAGGCTAAAGCAGAGAAACAGGAAACAAAGACCCACGACATGTTGGCACCTTAAGTTAGTTCTATCAAACTCTTGTACAATTTACATTATCCACAGGTTAAGCTTTTAATGAATTCCTACAAGAAACTACATGTTCTTCCATCAAAATCTGAAATCTCCCGTCCAAGGAAATTCACAGGACAACATGAATATCAAAACAGTTTAGATACCATCAATGCACAAACACTACGGCCCTGTTTGGTATAGAGGAAATTCAAAGCAAAAGTACAGGAATCAAGATTCCAAGGGATTGGGAGACTGTAGATACGTTTGGATAAAAGGAATGGAGCAACAGTATTCCTTTGGATTGGTAAAATTTCCTGTACTATTTGCAGGAAATGGAAACAAGAGGGGAGACGAAGGATAATTTCCTACACTGGCTCCCTTTTTGTCGGTGTTTGTGCTTGGCTTGTGAGTGCATGCTATTGTACCAAATCAATCTCATTCATCTAAAAAAATATTAACGCCATTCAGTATCTAAAATAATTATTAATCAGGGGAACATCCAGTGGTCCATTTGTGAGTGGCTTAAAAAAGAAAAAAATAGTTTTTAGTTAGTTTAAGCAAAAAAGCTACTATATCCACTTCTACACTTCCTCTAAAATTCCTGTATTCCTTCAATTCTTATGTTCCAAACACTCATTCCTACAAAATTTTTGTGTTTTCCAATACTTTGTTTTACACATGAATTCCTTCCTTATTCCTGTGTTTTTTCCCATTCGTACGTTTTCCATCCCTGCGATACAAATAGGCCCTAACTTATTTTCCTAAACCGCTGCGCAGTCCTCCTCTTTGCACAATAGCTGTGGCTTGCAGCTGAACGCACCCAAGAATAGAGGCGTTTTGCCTTCAGCAGCATAATAATGCCACGAACCCACGAAACAATTAACCATTTGTTCTTTGAATGCATTTTGCTCGTGCTATTTGGTCTATCATACGAGCAGCTTCAGGACTTTCTCATCCTCGTAGTGTGTCTCACTTGTTTGGTTCTTAGCTAGGGGGTGTTGGGAAAGAATTGAAGCCTCTGATCCTACTAGAGGCGGTTGCTACTTGTTGGTCACTATGGCTATGCAGGAATGATCTGATATTTGAAAAAAAAACATAATATTTCTCCTTTACAGGTTATCTACTCAGTCATTCATTGGCTTCGTACCTGGGTTATACTACAAAGGTCATCTTCGCAGGATTTGGTTGCAGCGGCGTCTCAACAATTGGCGCGTGTGGCCAAGGAGTTTTTTACCCAGGCACATGGGTGGTGGTCTAGTCTGTGGATTGATTGTCATTAGAGTGCCTGTACTTTTTTGTCTTTTTGATTGTGTGCATTCTGATTATGCAGAGGCCGGGAATTGTTTTCAGAGTCTTGTATTATCTCGATGTTAAAACTTTGAAATTTAATAAAATTTCCCTTATCGAAAAAAATATACTCCCATTGCAATTGAGAGTTTTGACCATATATCACACCTAACTACGTAAAGAGGGAAAGGGGACGTTCATATTGATTTTTGCTGATAGCTTTTAGCTTTAACTGATAAATAATAATAGCTTTCAGAGAAACTTTTAAAAAGATAGATACTCGCTGTGATTTTAGCCCATAGAAATGAAGTCACTACTAGAGGTGGCAATTCCCCTGTGAGGGTGGGGCCCCGCGGGGAATATCCCATAGGGCGGGGACGGGGAGTCATCTTCCCCCACGGGGGGAAGAGGGTAGGGCCCTATTATGCTAGCAGGGCGGGGATGTGGGTCACCCTTCCCCACGGGGTCCTATGGGGACCCGGTAAATATAAAAAATAATTTTTAAATGACAATCATAGTTTTTTAAAATGGAAGATTGTATTCTTTTTTTATATATTTGACTAAAATTTGAATCTATATGTTAAAGGTTATATTTTAAAAAGGTATGCCTAAATAATTACAAATTAATAAATAAAGTCATATTATTATTTTTTTAAAAATATTTAACCTTTTTTATCCCCTGTGGGGGTTGGATGCCCACGGGGACCGAGGATGGGGGGCTATCTCCCCCTAATAGCCTTAGCGGGATGAAGCGGGGGGCGTGCTGGCGGGGGTCGAGGCGGGGCAGCGGGGGTCTCTCTCGAGATCCCCCGCCCCATTGCCACTTCTAATCATTACAGAATATACTACAATCGACTAGTAGATCCCATCTGAAAAAGACACTCACTTTGAAAAATACTTTTTAAATAAGGATTATAGTTTTTTAATATGGGAGATTATATTCTTTTCTTACATATTTGACTAAAATTTGAATCTATATGTTAGAAACTATATTTTTTAAAAAAATATATTTAAATAATTATAAATTAATAAATAAAATCATATTATTACTTTTTAAAAAAACATTTAACCTGTTTTTTTATCATCTGTGGGGATCCTCGAGGGGGTTGGGTGCCCACAGGGACCGAGGATAGGGAGCCATCTCCCCCTGATAGCCTTAGCGGGATGGAGCAGGGGGCGTACTGGTAGGGGTCGAGGCGGGGCCACGGGGGCCTCCCTTGAGATCCTCCGTCACATTGCCACTCCTAATTACTACATGTACTACAGTCGACTAATAGATCTTATTTTGAAAAGATATTCTGTTTGAAAGCTAAATATTATAGAAAAGTAATTTTTAGAAACCAATATAAAGGTTTATTATTTGTGACTGTGGCTTATGGATTTTGGTTGAAAATTTTGAATTTTAACTATTCACGATAGAGTTTTCGGATAGAGAGATCATCACTTGCGATTTTGGTTAGTATAGATATTGGTTTTTTAATGTGTACTATAATTCACTTATAAACTCTATCTTTTAAAAAATACTCTATTTAAAAGTTAGATATTATAATAAAAACCAAAAAACTAATTTCACAAGTTGAAAAGATCTAACCCTAAAAAGGGCCAGTTCCCTCACCTAATGATTGCCATGCTGTACAGCATCGCGTGCATCTCCTTCGATTCCAGCGTATCATTCTCAGGGGTGATCGGAATAGCGATAGCTTTTGGCTGAAAAACACTGTAGCTGGCTGAAAAAACACTATAACTAAGTTAATAGATAGTGTAGTGAATAGTAAAAAAATTAAAACTAGAAGCTAAAACAAAAAAAACCAAAACGATTAAGGCCTGAGCCATTCCACTCCTACGGAAAAAAAATGTGGCATACAACATCAGCCCTAGTCCCAACTCCACAGCCAGAAAAAAAATGTTGGAACTTTTCATCAAGGGAAGTACCGGAAGCAGGGATCCCGCAGCCGTATGTCGACGAAGGCGGCGGTCACTTCCACGGGGATCAGGAGGGGGCCCCTCCTCCGCCACGCCGCGATCTGAAGCAAAAAAAAAAAAAAAGGCTCAAACTTTACACCCTATTGCTATAATTTTGGAGCCTTCTCTGGTTTTGGGGACGAGGATATTACCCTGCGACGAGTGGCGGCGGGGTAGGGGGAGAAGAGGCCGTCGCGGACGAAGCGCCACTCCTCCCAGCTCGACCACGTCACCAGCTTCCGGCCGGTGGAGAGTCCGCCGGCGCCGCCATGGAAGCCGGTCGCTTCCGGCTCCGCCTTTGTGAGCCAAGTCCAACGGCAGTCAGCTAAGAGTGGCCAAGGGAAGTTGGGCCGCATTCTCCCGTGCGGCCGTGCCAAATCCGGTATATGGCCTCGCCGGCCGCCGTGCCAGAGGAGAGGCGGCCAGGCGGCGCCGCCGCTTCCTCCTGCCGCCCACATTGCCCGCTCTATCCTGTCCGACACCAACAAGTGAGTACCCTAAACCCCTGCGCCCCAACCAAGATCGCAGTTTCCATTCATGTTCATGTTATGAACTTGATATTAAGATGATACATTTACAGTATTGGAGTGATATAGTCACAATACGGAGTAATGTCAACCAAATTGTTTCTGCAATTTTTGGGGCTAAATTCTGATAGGCTTGATCTGGAAACCTCCTAGATTGTATGAAGTATGGCCATAGCGGGTGCTCCCTTGCTTATAAAGGGATTGAGATCTAATTTTGCTTTGGCTAGACTTATGATTGAATGAGATGAAACTGCAAGATATTACCTATGGTTCTCCCTGGCCAATTACATTTTAAAGCTTGTTGCATAAAGTGGTATTACCTCAACTAGCACATGTATTTCTAAGCTGATAAGGAGAAGTTAGTAATTATTCGGCTGAGTAAGTATGCTTTACTTTGTAGCTCTTATCATTAGCACAAGTAATCTATCCTACTTTGCAGCTAGATTACAGATTTTATGTTCTATTGCGTTTTAATGGATATATTATAAGTCTGCAAGAAGATCTCTACAATTTCATAATACTGTACTGCTCTGTTAACTACACCTCTGGTCCTCAGCTATCCTATCAACATGGTATCTCTGATAGTTTCTATTACACTATTACATGTATATATGGTCATTAACCACTTAGTGGAAGTTAACTATCACCAAGCTGCTGAGAGATTTGCCAAAGCAAGAGCAAATTTGCAGTTTTTTAAAATGTTTTGAGGGTCTAGTTTCTTTTATTCATTCTAATTTGATTAATTAGCCTATTAGTGTTGAGATATATAAACTAGAATCATAGCTAATGAAAATTTCTTTTCTCATCAGTTTACGTATGTTACCACAGTTTCAAAAGAATATTAGCTTTTTATTGAGAGCAAAATTGAAAGATATATGATTACAGCGTCAATATCACTATGAGAAAAGGTCTCACCTTCTATATCTGCTCAGGCACAATAACATCTCCATCAATCTCAATGTCTTTGATGTGAGCAATCTTGACTTGATCCTGCCCTTCTTGGCATCGTTGCTTAATTAGTGGGCATTGTTTGATGTAAAGCTCCTTGAGCCCACTGGGCAGGCCTTCTTCTGGCAAGCTTTCAATCTGAGGACAGTTGCAAATGAGTAGTGTTTCAAGTGAGGAGACTTCATACAGACTAGGAGGCAAACATTGGAGGTCATCGCAGCATGATATCTCCAAGAATTGAAGTGTGTGAGGTAAACCCTCCTCTGGAAAGTTGTTGATATCAGGGCAGTCGGCAATTTCAAAATGCCTGAGACGAGGAAGGCATCTTAGGCCGTTTAGAAGTACACATGCCAATGGAGAGCATGAGTTTAGACGGATATCTTCAATTGAAGTGGGAAGCAAGCCTCCCTCCAGTGCTGTCCAAGGCACCAGCCAAGGGCACTTATAGATGTGCAGACTCCGAAGTGATATGAGTGGACGGAAACACTCCTCTGGCAGCGAAACAAGCCCTTCACAGTGGGCTATTGTTAGACTCTTGAGAGCTGTCGGTTGGTGTGCAAGCAAACCTACACGAAGAGATGTTAGATTTGGGCAATCATTGATGTATAGAGATGTTAGAGAAGATGGACAGGCTTCATTTTGAATGTCTGGAAGTGACTCAAGTCCACATTCAGATATCCTCAATGTTGTCAGTGTTGATGGAAGAGGGGGTAACTTCTTCATCTGTGGGCACTTGATGATACCGAGTTCAGTTAATTGGGGAAACAACTGATCAGTAACATCAAAAATCCACTCTCTCAGATTTGGCATATCTTCCAATAGAAGCTCTTCTAAAGCTGGAAAACATTTTGGTTGGCCAAATCCTGTGAACTCGCGTCCAAGTTGTGTCACCTCAGTTGCTCCCGCTATATCGAGATTTTTGAGAAAGGGAAGCTGGCCTAAAGGCGGAAGCACAGTGCTTCTGCAGTTGCATATATGAATGGTTTGCAGACTGGGAAGAAATGAACTAGTCAGCCAGCTTGGGAACCTCACCCCTGGGAACCCTTTAATCATTAACTCCTTGAGATCGAGATGTGGTTGGAGGCCTTCTAGAACTTCTTGCTGCTCTGAAGGAGTGACTTTGCAGTCCTCATCCCATATAAGGTGTATAGTTCGAAGATGTTCTTTGGTTTTCAACTTTGCACAACTTGCATCTTGTCCATCAGCTACATTGTTGAGGCCACGAATGGAAAGTTGTCCTTGCAGCTGATCCATGTTCCTTAACTCTGTGATGTTATGTCCTAGGCGCTTCCTGACAACAAATTCTTCTAGTTCCTGTAGGCAGATCAAACTTCCAATTCCAGGTATGCTGGACAGTAACCTTGTGCTTGCCTCTAAGTGGCGCAGGTTAGTGAGCTTAGTGATGCCTAGTGGCACTTCTCTTAGTGAATTGCAGTCACCCATCTTCAATATTTGCAAGTTATAGAGCTTAACAATAGATGCTGGTAATGTTTTGATTTCAGTGCTAGTGAGATCTAGAAAGCGGAGTTGTTTCAGATTTCCTATAGATTCTGGTAATTCTATAAGACCTCTTCCATGCATATCAAGAACTCGAAGAAATTGAAGTTTCATAAAGACACTATCAGGCAATTGAGACATCTTAGACTTGTATCCATGCATAATAATTAGTGTCCTTAACTTCCTAAACCCATACAGTGGATCAAAGTGCATGCACCTGGCATCCCTGCATGAAAATGAAAGATGGCGGATCTTGATGGCATTGTCATGTCTTCTCCCAAACTCAAATTGATCGCAATCTTCCATGGAGATAGATTTAGCAAGGTCATGCATTGCATCGTGCATCGCGTAGTTCTCCTTGTAGGGTTGAAAGAATGACCTGCTTAGTAGCTCATTGAAGTATGCATTGCCAGTATCTTCCAGTCTCTTCTTTCTAGATTGCCTGATGAAACCAAGTGCTAACCAAATTTTAACCAACTTCTCTTTCCTGAATATATAATCTTTGGGATATACAGAACAGAATGCGAAGCACTGCTTGAGATGTGGTGGTAGATGGTTGTAGCTTAGCCGTAGAGCTGGCAATATGTTATTTTTGTCTTCAGGTAGCTCCCATATGCCATTTCTTAGTATGTCCTTCCACTCCTCTTCGTCTGCTTTGCAAAAGAGGAGGCTTCCTAATGCCTGTGATGCAAGAGGCAATCCCTTCAGCTTCTTCACAATTTCCCTGCCTATCACCTCCAACTGTGGATATGTGCTGCAATCACCATCCCTGAATGCATGGCTCTTGAATACAGACCAGCTGTCATCATCTGATAGTTGCTTTAACTTGTAGGGCTCTATCCCTCCCATGATTCTGCCAACATTCTCACTTCGTGATGTTACCACTATCTTGCTTCCAAGCCCTCCCGAAATTAACGCTGCTCTATAACTGAGCCATTTACCGTGGTCTTCATTCCAGACATCATCCAAGACAAGCAAGTACCTCTTGCCCCACAGTACTCTGGAGAGTGTTTCCTGCAGCATATTCATGTTAGTGCTAGCAAAGGATTGGTCATAGGCAGCAGCCTCAAGTGTTTCTTGTGTTAGCTTTCTCTCATCGAAACTTTCAGACACATAGACCCAGATCCTCAATTCAAAGTGTTCTTTCACTCTGTCATCATGGTACACCATCTGCATAAGAGTGGTCTTACCAAGCCCCCCCATGCCAACAACTGGAATGACACAAACATTGCAGGAATTATGTCCGTTATCAGAGAGCACCAGCCTCACCATTTCCTCTCTGTCTGCCTCCCTGCCAAATACAGTTGAACTATCTACAAGAGAACTAGACTGTGGTCGCTCTGAGGTCTCATGCCTGCTCATTTCACCTAACATCTGGAGCCCAATGGTGTCTCGTTCCTTCGCAATTCTATCTAACCTCTCCAATATGCTGCTAATCTTATGCTTTATCCTGTACTGGTGCAGATTCCTACGCAAGGAGGAGGAAGGAAAACTGAAACTTGCCTTTGGGGGAAGTTTCATCTGCCTCTGCTTCAGATACATACTTTTGGCTGAATAGCTGTCCAGCAGATCATCAACATCATATGCAATATCCTTGAGCTTTGCTAACCATGCCCGCACGGACGCATCTGTCAGCTGTTTTGCCTCAGCATCGTCAAGGAAGGCCTGTAATTGAGAGAGTGTGCATGAGAGGCTCTCTAGCTTGCCATGGATGCCTCTGCAAGAGTTGAACTGATCAAGAACTGCTTCTGACAATTTCTCGAAGAGGGTTTGCATAAAGGCTCCTAAAATTGCTTCTGCCGCCATGAAACTTTGTTTCCGTGTTTCCCCCCCTTTCCCCCTCTTTTTTCAGTCGTTGGTCTGTAAGAACTAAGAAGTGAAGGAAGGCTAAAAGGAGTCCACACTCCACAGGGCTAAGTTTTGGTTGGGACGTTGACCTGAAGGTGGTCTTTTCCAAGCAATTTCAGTATTCCAGGTATGTCCAATACATACACACACATGGGGCCCGAAGACCCACACGCTACATCATATACACACATTCACACAGGTATGTCCAATACATACACTATTATATACGCCACCAACCGCTTGGGGCCCGAAGAGCAGCCATTCTTGACTTGGAGGCATCCTAACTTAACTCTTTTGGACAAGAAGCTTTTAGTGGTGGATGGTGCGCCTAACTTTGGTGTAGAAAGGTAGAGAGATTAGGGCAAACACCACACAGCTAAAGGGTTGGGGTGGCTCGAATATATAATGGCCTGGAGTAGGCATATACATGGAAGGCGCATACATGGTAAGCGCTCATATGGAAGGCATATACATGGAAGGCGCATACATGGTAAGTGCGTATATGGAAGTATATCTAATTATTCTAATACCCGCCATGATCGTAGCGCAAATCCGGACGCAAAGATCGGATCGAAAATCTCAAAGCAATGCGTCGGAGACCTTTTGTCATGATGTCCGCGAATCGATGAGAAGATGGTACGTGCAAAACACGAACCTCACCAAGTGAAACCTTCGCGAACGAAGTGAATGTCAATCTCGATGTGCTTCAGACGCCGATGCCGAATCGATTAGTCGACATGTAGATGGCGCTGACATTGTCGCAGATGAGCGACGGTCATTGAATCAAGCGGGCGTAGAGTTCTTGCGGTTGTCGCAACCAAGCAACACTCGGCTACTGCACGGGCAACAAGACGCGGTACTCGGCCTGACCGGATCGAGACACGGTTGTCGACGCTGGAGGACCAAGACACGAGATTATCCCGAGATAAATGCGATGGCGGAGGTGGAGCGTCGCGAAGTCGGGCAACCGCCCGATCGGCGTCGAGTAGTAGCGGTGATAGATGTTGCTGGGGAGAGGCCGATGTGTAGACCGGCGTCGAGAGTACCTTTGACGTACCGCAGGATGCGTTTGATCAACGCGAGATGGGGCTCCCGTGGATCATGCATGAAAAGGCATACTTGCTGGACGGGGTACGTCAAGTCAGGACGTGTGAGTGTCAGGTACTGTAGAGCCCCCGCAAGGCTGCGATACTCGGACGGATCGGCCACGGGAGGTCCGTCGTGGCCGGATAGCTTGGCGTGAGTGTTCACTGGTGTGGCCGTAGGGTGACACTCAGCCATGCCAGCGCGTCGCAGAAGATCAACAGCATACTGTCGCTGAGACAGGAAGAGGCCGTTGGAGGAGCGTGCGACGGAGATGCCAAGGAAGAAGTGCAGGTCACCGAGGTCCGTCATGGCAAACTCCGAGTGGAGCAAGCCTGTGAGACGCTGAAGGAGGCCTTGGGTGGAAGCCGTGAGGACGATGTCGTCGACGTAGAGCAGTAGGTAGGCCATGTCGGAGCCCTGGCGGAGGACAAACAGGGACATGTCGGAGGAGGAGGCGACGAAGCGATGTCGCGGATGTAGGAGGCGAACCGTTGGTACCATGCTCGGGGAGCCTGCTTCAAACCATAGAGGGACTTCTGGAGAAGACACACATGGGTGGAGCAGGCAGGTCCACGAATCCGGAGGGTCGCGGCGAGACCGTCTCATTAAGAGTGCCATGTAGAAAGGCATTCTTAACATCAAGTTGATGAATCGGCCAGGAGCGGGATGCAGCGATGGAGAGGACAGTCCGGATAGTGGCCGGTTTGACCACCGGACTGAATGTCTCGTCGTAGTCGACACCGTCTTCGCGAGAGAAGCCACGAACAACCCAGCGCGCTTTATAGCGGGCCAGACTGCCATCAGAGTGAAACTTGTGCTTGAAGATCCACTTCCCGGAGACGACGTTAGCACCAGGCGGGCGCGGGACGAGGCGCCAGGTGTCGTTGTCTATGAGGGCCTTGTGCTCTTCGGCCATCGCAGCGCGCCAGTTGGGGTCGGCGAGGCGCTACGATAAGTCGCGGAACAGCGGCGGGAGAGTGGTCGGCGCTAGGGAGAAAAACTCCACAGAGGATCGCGCGCATCGAGCCCGTGTCACCATCGGATGGTCCGAGGAGGTGCCGACGTAGTCGTGGTAGCCGGAGCCGGCGTGGGTAGCGGTCTTGGTGCGGTGGTCGGAGGAGCGCGACGTGGCCGTCTGAGTAAACCGGATGCACGCGCGGTCGTGGTGGCGAGCGACGGATGGCGCCGTGGACGGAGGAGATGATCGCCGACACCATGCGATGGTGGAGCGATCATCCGGGTACTGCAGGGTGCCATTGCGATGAGTGCGAGGCACCGGCATGGCGGTCGACGCCGAAAATCGAAGTCGGAGCAAGAAGGAGGGGGTGAAGATCGGTCACTACTGGCAAACGGGAATATGTTCTCATCAAAGACAACATGACGGGAGATGATGACGCGTTTGGTGGTGAGATCGAGACAGCGGTACCCTTTATGGTGAGAAGGGTAACCGAGGAAGACACAAGCCGTGGAACGTGGAGCAAGTTTATGAGCAGAAGTAGCAGAAAGGTTTGGAAAACAAAGACAACCGAAAACCCGGAGATGATTGTACTGTGGTGGGAGCGATGAAGGAGGGTATAGGGAATATCACCACCAACAGAGGAGGATGGGCAACGGTTAATGAGATAGGTGGCAGTTGCTAGCGCCTCGGCCCAGTACTTGGGAGGTATAGTGGCGTGGAGCAGGAGCGTGCGAACCGCATTGTTGAGGGTGCGAATGATGCGCTCGGCTTTGCCATTCTGCGGGGAGGTGTATGGGCAAGAGAGGCGTAGGGTAATGCCGCGGGAAGCAAGGAAGGATGTGTTGGTGTGGTTCACAAATTCGGTGCCATTGTCGGCCTGTATGGATTTTAGAGGAATGCCGAATTGTGTGCTAGCATAGGCGGTAAAATCTGCTAAAAGTTGGGAAACTTCTGATTTCTTTCGAAGAGGAAAAGTCCAACAATAATGAGAGAAATCATCAAGTAACACTAGATAGTAAAGAAAACCAGATATGCTAGGAACTGGAGATGTCCACACATCACAATGAACTCGCTCAAATGGCGCAGAGGAGCGCGAAGAAGAGGTAACAAAAGGGAGACGCGTATGTTTGCCAAGTTGACAGGACTGGCAAAGGGAGCGGTCTACTTTATTACATGAGATGAGCGAGTTTTTATGTAGGGTGTCGAGGCTGGCGATGCCGGGATGACCAAGACGCTGATGCCATAGCTGGGAGGAGACGGCGATGTGGGTGCCGGGTGGAGGTGGGTGGCGATCGGAGGTATGGTGTAGAGGTCGCTGCACTATCGCAGTGAAGCATCGACGTGTCAGGAATCCTTAATAGAAAAACCAAAGGCGTCAAACTCAATAGAGCAATGGTTATCACGAGTGAATTGTCTAACAGAAAGAAAGTTATGGACTAGGTTAGGGACAACAAGGGTGTTGGGAAGAAGAAAACGGGTGGTTGGTGTGTGAAGAAAAGTGTGACCACGAGAGACAACGGGGAGACGGAACCGCGTTGCCATGAGAACGACCGAATGAGGTGGAGGATGGGAAGAGAGGAGTGTACCGTAAATCTGTCATCATGTGGAAGTGGCGCCATTGCCCATGACCCACCACCATGTTCTTGGACACCGATTGGTTCGGGCCATAGATAATGAGGCCCCACCGATCCAGTGCCAGGGTGGGAGACGGAGACGGCGTGAAGGCGGTGTGAGCCTGAGGTGGAGCGCCGAGGAGGCCGGGAGCGGGCGAGGGGCGCCATTGACTGCCGGTAGGGGCAGTCCATGGGTTGAAGCAGAACCAGGGGCCGGTCGATGGAGATGATGGTACGCGACCACCCGTAAAACCGGTACTGTTGCCACGGCCGGACCCGCCCTGCGCGCCATGACCGAACCCGCCCTGCCTGCCACGGCGGTTGCGGCCACCACGACGTCCATCACGAGCATTGGTGGTTGGAGTAGTGGTTGATGACGTGTGGCCGGAGGAGCCGCTGGAGGCGAACAAGGCCGTGGTGGTTGCGATCTTTGCCTCGTTGCTAAGGCGAGTCTCCTTGAGAGCGAGCATGGACCGCGCCCTGGCGAAAGAAGGGAACGGTACGGCGTTGGCGATGTCGTCGGCGGTGGTGGAGAAGCGCGGGTTGAGACCACGCAGCAAGTTGAGGACGAGTTGCGAGTCGTTGATGGGGTAGCCGATGGCGCGTAACTCGTCGGCGAGGACTTTCATCTGCTGGCTGTAGTCGGTGATGGACATATCGCCTTGGACGAGAGAGTGAAACTGATTGTTGAGGAAGACCGCGCGGGACTCCTTGTTGTCACGGAACAGCGCCTCGATCGCGACCCAAAGATCTCGTGCAGTCTCTTGATCCGTCATTGCTGAGTCGAGGATGTCGTCGGAGACGGAGCCATAGAGCCACCGAGAAGCAGCGAGTCGGCGAGACCGTGTAGCCTCGTCGCGATGCGCAGTGTCGGTGCCGTCGATGTGGGAGAGGAGGCCGAACTTCGTGCACATGGTCCGAAAGAATTTGGACCATCGGGAGTAGTTCGGCGTCTTCAGATCGAGAGTGGTCGGCACATGGGACTTGACGACGACTGTACAGTAGGGGTTGAGGACGGTCGGAGGAGCAGCAGGCACAATCGCGCCGGCAGGGGCAGCAGCAACAGCTAGATCAGCAGGAGGGGCTGCCATGACAGATTGCTCTTTCTCTCTCTCTCTCTCTTTTTCTGTTTTTTTATATAAGAAGGGGAGTCTTACAGGAGAAGCCTCAGATCGATCCGGATCGATCCGGATCGATCCGGATCTGGAGCTCGCGACGGGCGGCGCCCGAGGGGGATCCGGCGGCGCTCGTGGAGCAGTGGGCGGCGCGGCGCGCGCGCGCGCGGCGGCCGAGGAAGGGCGGCGAGCGAGCGGCGCCGAGGAAGGGCGGCGCGCGGAACGGCCGCGCCGTCTTTGAACGGCGGCGCCGAGAACAATGGCGGTTCGAGGCGACGCGTCTCGCGGCGGCAGCGCCGAGAAGGGCGGCTGAGCGGCGCTCGAGGCGGCGGCGGGCGGCGCGCGGCTGGAGTTTGGCGGCGCGGCGGCTCTGGTAGACGGCGGCGAGCCGATCGCCTGGTCGGCTCGAGAGGCGCGCGGCGGCGAAAGCGTGGAGGAGGAGACGCGGCGCTGGGGCGGATCTGTTGGATCCGGGGCAGCGGCGTCCGGCGGCCGAAGCAAGGGAGTCGGCGGCTTGCCCGGAGGTGGCGCCTGGTAGGTGGCCGGCGGGTTGTGTCGCACGGGAGGGGCGCACGGGAGAACAGCGAAGAACTCAGGGAAGTGGGCTGCTGTGCGCACGGGAGAAGGCAGCGGAAGAACTTAGGAAAGCAAATCTGATACCATGTAGAAAGATAGAGAGATTAGGGCAAACACCACACAGCTAAAGGGCTGGGGTGGCTCGAATATATAATGGCCTGGAGTAGGCATATACATGGAAGGCGCATACATGGTAAGCGCTCATATGGAAGGCATATACATGGAAGGCGCATACATAGTAAGAGCGTATATGGAAGTATATCTAATTATTCTAATATTTGGTCATATGTTCATACCTCATTGGACTTTTCGGTGACCAGACCTTATTTGAGGGTTTCTTTCGAAATGACACTGAACAAAATGTGTCAAATACGTGGGCAACCCTATAATTTCAGAAAGGGAAAATTCTACCCTGTTCAGCAAACTGCATATCTCCAGCTTTAGGATTAATGAGATAAGACCTAGGTCCAATTCATACAAACACAAGGGGGAATAAAATATATAACCCTGTTTATAATTATTTTGTGTAAAAAAATTGTCTTCTATATGTTCACTACTACTGGACGCTTCATCATAGACGGTTGACCAAAACCATCAGTATTAAATACAATCACAGACGATTTTAGTTTAGTGATTATCTGTGTTACTGCTACGCTAAAAACCGTCTGTAAATAGATAATATCACAAATAGTTCATGTTGAACACAGTCTGTGAAGTATCACAGACGGTTCTAAATAAGAACTATCATAGATGGTTTTTCTTAGAATCATCTGTGATACTTTCCGTTTGTGATAATTAACTCATCACAGATAGTTTGTATTAAAAATCATTTGTGGTAATTTCACTTATTGTAGTACCAACCCTCACAGATCTGTTTTTTACAGGCTGTTACTTTGAGAAAGTGGGGCTTTGAGACCATTTGGTAAAAGGAGACCGCGGATTTGAGAAGAATGATTGGTTAGATCCATTTGTTCTTGATTATCTATGGTTAGTAATTTGTTCTTAATTGTATTATATTCTAAATCTAGCTTGTAAAGGGAGAATTGAAGTTGTTTAGATCTAGCTTGATGTAGAGAATATTATTTACATCTAGCATAGTTTAAGGTTTAGCCAATTCATAGTCTATTTCTACTTAATTTAATTTGATTAATTCTTGCTACACGTAGCTGCTTTAGATCACATATACTATACTAATTAATAAATTTAATATTTGACACTAAATTGTTATATACGCAGCGCAGTTAGACCGAAACTGGATGTACATTGAGAACTATGTGAGTGAAGAGTGCATTAATGGTGTATTTTCTTTTATAAGAGCTGGCGAGAAAAATATGTTGAATAAGGAGGTGGAATATATGTATTGTCCATGCATTAACTGTGAGAATTTGAAGATGTTTAAGAACCAAGCGTAGATCAAAACACACTTAATTCAAAGGGGTTTCAAAAAGGAGTATACATGTTAGACCAGTCATGGTGAAGAGTAGATTACATGGGAGGATGTAAATATGCATGTATGTCCGGCGTGCAATGCATCCCGATACAAGCATAAGAATCAATCAGATGACAATGAGAGCATTGACGTGAAGAAAAGACCTGCTATCCTTCAATTCCATGTTTGAATCAGTTTTTTTGTGAATAAGAAGGCAAAACTACTATGTTGGCACTCGAAGGAGCGTAAAAAGGATAAAAAGCTAAGGCACCTTGCTGATTTCACCTAGTAGAGAAACATCAATAGGAGGTTTGCAGACTTCGGTGCAGAATTAAGAAATATAAGATTTAGATTGAATGTAGATGAAATGGATCCTTTCAGTAACACGAGCAGCTGACATAGCCCTTGGCCCGTGACTCTGTATCTACAATCTTCCTCCTTAGTTGTGATAGAGTGAATGTATATTTTGCTGTTGACACTTATCTAAGGGCCGAAACAATATAGGAATGATATTTATGTGTATCTAGCACTATTAATAGAAGATCTAAAATACTGTGGATCGAAGAAGTATAGGTATGAGATGTGTACAAATAATAGAACTTCATTTTACGCTCCTTATTGTTCTGCACCACAAATGATTATTCTTTCTTTGCTAACCTATCGAGCCAGAGTATAAAAGGGACCAAAGCCTGTACTCACTGCTTAGATGATACCAAGAGTATACGCCTGAAGTACTCATGCAAAACCATATACATGTGTCACCATAGGTTCCTTTAGAGAGCTCACTCATACCACAGGATGAAACAATTCGACGGAGAGGGGGACAATTCAGCTCCAATGAATTTGCATTTATGTATAAAAGAATATACATTTATCATAGACGGTTATCTATTGGAACCATCTGTGATGTGTATTTATCACAAATAGTTCTAATTTAGAACCATCTGTAATATATATTTATCACGTATAATTCTTTAAAATCATCTGTAATATCCAATACTATTTATATTCGGACACTAAAATTTGCCCACGCCCCTGTTCAAACGATTAATTTTCTCAACTCTCCCTCCTCCCCCAAGCTCGTCGCCGGCGTCCTCGACGCCACCTCCTCGAGCCCAGCGTGCCTCCTCCCCTGAGCCCACCGCCTCCTCCCTGAGCACGAGCCGCTGTCTCCTCGAACCTAGCGCCTCTCCTCCCCCGATAAATCTTCACGGGTGAAGCTGAGCCTCCTTTGCTACTGGTATTATTCCTCATCACTAACTGCAATGGTCAAAAGCACACGCAGGACTTGTTCCAGCCAGAGACAATGCACTGCTTATTTGAGGGAATAATGCACTGCTTCTGTGCACAGCATAGATGCAGTCACAGAAGCCTCAGTTCTTACGGCATTGGGTGACAATGACCCAGATGGCATAGCACTTGATGTGTTTGTTGCTTGTTCTGCCACTGTGCCAATTTGATTCGTTGTTCTTGGGCTTTTAGTCAACAGCCTGGAAAGAAGATTATCCGGATAGAAGGCCTGTGCGCGGCTGAGTTGACGCGAAACAAACTACTTTGCGAACGAATAGCAACTAGTAATAGTCTTCTTCCCTCTGCTTCTCCGCTCTGCTGCGCATCCAAGAAGTGGCGGCCGGAGCCATGGCGACCTCCCGCCGCCTCCGCCTGGTCCCGATCCTGTTCGGCATCGTCGCCGTCGCGGCGTCTCACCCGGCAAACGAGGTGGGTGCTTCGCTGCGTCTCACGATCGTCGCATGGTTGGATTATTTGTCTCACGTGATTGGATTTGGATGCGCGCGTGAAGTTCTGCGAGGCCGCCGGGAGAGGTGCAGGCGCCGGCTGCGGCGGCGACGGCACGAGGATCCTGATCAAGGGCGGAACGGTGGTGAACGCGCACCGGGCGGAGGAGGCCGACGTGTACGTCGAGGACGGCGTGGTCGTCGCCGTCCGGCCGAACATCCCGGTGAGTGGTTGGACTGTGTCTTGGCGAAATTGGATTTGCTCAGCTCGGGATTTGGAATCTTTGGATCGGGGTGGATTGACTTTGTTCCAATCCACCCAGAGTGGCTTGGTATAGGCCTGCTGCTCTCCGACCAAGGAGCCACTCTGCTCACCAACCTGTAGCCATGTTATTGGACGCCAATTGGGTTGGTCTCTCAACAGATAAAAAGGAATATTGGGATACTTGGGATTCCTGACACTGCTTATTTTAGGATTAATTAACATTAGGTCATTACAATCTTATGGTAAATGTAAAAGGTGTTAATGGAAATGTACTGGGACAGTAAATAGTAGATTGCTACTATTGACCTTTTTCTTTCTTTCTTTCTTTGAGAACAGCAAGAACTTGTAAAAGTCGAAATATTGAGAACTGCTTAAGTTTTTTCTGTTTTTCATGTGCTTGTTTTACTCCTCCTCATGTGCATGAGTTAAGAGTTAGGACAGGCTAACCTAGATTAATAGGAAACCAAAGCAAAATGGGAGATGTTCTTGGTGTGTCTTCTTTCTTAAGAACATTTTAGCACGGTGCACAAGAGCTCATCACTGTTTCCTTTGTCCTATGTTACCATCATATTCTAGTCTCTTCACCCTACTCCAATATTATTACTTGTTTTCACAATGGTTAGTGGAAAATAATATGGGTAGACCGTGCAAAAATAAAGCTTGCATACTGAAATTTGATGTTCCATGCTCAGGGTTTACCATAGCGAGCAATGGGTGTGTCTCAAAGAAAATAGGTGCATCTTAGAGTTACCAACAAAAACACTATTTCTCTTTTTATTGAGATGGTACTGAATATAGCTTTTCTTTGTATCCATGAAATGGATCACTTTTTCCCTCGAGAACCCCTTTGGCCATGAAATAAAATGTTCTGATGAAATTATGTCGTCTTTTGCTTTTCCAAACTTGCAATTTAATAGTCCCATGTCTTCATATCATTTCTAGGTTGGTGACGATAATGTCAAAGTGATTGATGCAACTGGAAAGTATGTCATGCCAGGTGATTCTTACAATTGTGGTAAATATTTAAGGAATCGGTTGTTACTAGTTGTTCAGCTCATCAGGCTTCTGGCAAATGTCACAGGTGGAATTGATCCTCACACGCACCTGGAGATGGAGTTCATGGGAACTGTTGCCATAGATGACTTCTTTAGTGGTCATGCTGCAGCACTGGCTGGTGGGACAACAATGCACATTGACTTTGTCATTCCAGTGAATGGCAATTTAACTGCAGGCTTGGAATCCTACAAACAGAAAGCAGAAAAATCTGCTATGGATTATGGATTTCACATGGCCATTACAAAGTGGAATGATGAGGTTTCAAGGGAAATGGAAGTGATGGTTAAGGAATATGGTTGGTGCATATTTTGGCTTTTCTGTATTGTTGATTATTTTCTTAAGAATTTACATTCTGTTACGTGAAGCAATTCCTATGTTTTGGCCTGACAATCAACTTTACAAAATTCTTATAATTTGATGTATCTCCTGTAACATGATACAAGATTGTATCAACTTTTATGTGCTGAAATGTGTCCAAAATTTTATTTGCCGAAATTTCAGGGATCAATTCTTTCAAGTTTTTCATGGCATATAAAGGATCCTTGATGATTACCGATGACCTCCTCCTGCAAGGCTTACAGAAATGCAAGTCTCTTGGTGCTCTGGCTATGGTTCATGCAGAGAATGGGGATGCTGTTGCTGAGGGACAGCAGCGGATGATGGATCTTGGGATAACTGGTCCAGAAGGGCATGCTCTCTCAAGACCTCCAATTGTAATTCCAAATTGAACCTTCTCTTATAATTTTATGCTCATTTATCTTCATATGTTCAAGTTTTTTTGACAATAATTCACTGCAGTTAGATATATCATGAATTTTTGTGCTTTCCTCTCACAGGAAGGTAATGAAGAGTCAATAAGCTTTTTTTTCTTGTTCTCTGCAGTTGGAAGGAGAAGCAACTGCCCGGGCAATTCGCTTAGCAAGGTTCATCAATACACCGCTGTATGTTGTTCATGTAATGAGCATTGATGCAATGGAAGAGATAGCCAAGGCTAAAAGACAAGGTAAACTGCCTGACCTTTTTAGTTGCAAAAAAGTTTCTCATGCACGCAAACAAGCCAGAGTTCTTCTATGAACATGTAGTTTCACAACGTGAATAGACAGTCCCCTAGAAAGATGCATCCTTTGGTTAGTTTCTGCTTTGTAGTCCCAGACCAGAGTTCCAGAGGTTTGGCTGGTTTCAAATAACCTGCTGGGGCCTGGTGAACTGGACGGTCCCATTCAATTGATCATGTCCCAAATACTTAATTTAATTTTGGTAACATTTCTAAAAGTTGACAAACAAACTGCAGGTTGATGTAAACTTAAAACTTTGCAGGGCAGAGAGTCATCGGTGAACCTGTGGTTTCTGGGCTAGTCCTTGATGATTCTTGGCTTTGGGATCCTGACTTCACAATTGCTTCAAAGTACATACAAGCACTAACTCAATAATATATTTATGTAATTATGATTCCTTTTATCTTATATGATGCTTCTAGGTATGTGATGAGTCCTCCAATCCGGGAAGCAGGGCATAATAAAGCACTTCAAGCTGCCCTTTCATCAGGAATTTTACAGGTGATGCACTTGTGTTATATCCTAATTCCCGAAAGTTGTGGAGTTCTTAACATATTTCTCTCGCTTATTTAGTGAGAATTGGAGTTGAGTTGGAAAACAATAATGGCGTATTATTTGCTAAAAAGCAACTTGTGCATTGCCTTCTATGGGGAAGGAAACTTCTCTTGCATAAGCATCTAACTGTTCTTTGTTTCATGCAGCTTGTAGGAACTGATCATTGCACGTTCAACTCCACGCAGAAAGCTTTCGGCTCTGATGATTTCAGGAAGATTCCCAATGGTGTAAATGGTAATCCTTAGGGGTAATAATTAAGTAGAAAAGGGAAATATAGACTGTAGGTTTTACAATGAGTTCCTGTTCTGTGCAAAAAAAGCCAACTAAGACATCTCTCTTAAATACTTGAACCCAGGTATCGAGGAAAGGATGCATATAATTTGGGATAGCATGGTGGTATGTTAAGATTTTCAATGGCTTTTTTAAGGAAAATTTTCGATAGTGCTAAAAGAAATTAGCCAATCGGTAATCAATTGGTTTCATTTCCAGTATTTCTGTTCTCTGACATTCATACAATGTGTGCAGGAGACTGGCCAGATTTCTGTCACCGATTATGTAAGAGTGACAAGCACAGAATGGTATTGCAGAAATTCAGTAGCTAAGTCAAATGCCCCACTATTTAATTAAAGTATATTGATACAAATTACTCAAATCTTTTCAGTGCCAAGATTTTCAACATATACCCTCGGAAAGGAGCAATCCTGGAAGGATCTGATGCAGATATCATCATCCTAAATCCCAAAAGGAGCTTTGTGATGGGTGCCCACACACACCATTCAAGGTCCAACACAAATGTGTATGAGGGCAGGAAAGGAAAGGTTGGTTCCTCGTTGCTCACAATTGTATTTGACATAAAACTCGAATCTAACTCGTGGATGTTTCTTTTCAATTGGTGTAGGGAATGGTAGAAGTCACGATCTCAAGGGGGCGAGTGGTATGGGAGGATGGCATTCTGAACATTGTTCCCGGTTCAGGAAGATATATCAGGACGCCGCCTTTCTGCTACCTCTTTGATGGCATTGAGAAGTCAGATGCTGCCTACAAAGCTTCCCTTCGAGCGCCTGTACAACGTGGAAAAGCTGCTGCTTGACGATGTCCATGGTTGGTCCTATTGCCCCTGACGGTAGCACCATTCCATCTGGTTCAAGAACAAGTTGCTCCAACGTGAACACCGTCTGATCCATGTGTAACTTCCTTGTGTATACAAACCGCTTTATTTAAAGTCAGATTCAGGATAGGTAAAATTTAAAATGTAAAGTTCCTATGTATATGAAGCACCTTTCTGACTTGGAAAATTATAGGTTTGTTGGGTTCATCATATTTTCACATCTAGGACACGCAACTTTGATAAGCGTGGGAAGTCTAGGATAACTTCTATACATCTTTTGTTCAGACGTGCTGATGATAAGACAGTCTAGGATAACTTTGATTAGCATGATGCATGCCCAATACAAAGGGAATCGATGATGATTATTGATTAGTGCTTGAAGCATGATATGTGCGGTATTGAGATTTTCTTCATTTCTTGGGAAAATCGGAACTAGGCCAAAATATATTAAGTGTTTTAATTCTCGCAATGTATATCATCCAATTGTCAGTTTGCATGATTTCGTAGCCTACCGTACCCTCCAATATCATCATTTAATAAGATCTTCAATTGTTCCGCAAGTATTTACATCTCCATTTTTTCAAAAATGTTACAAACTTG
This sequence comes from Melocanna baccifera, assembly GCA_036346265.1. Lineage (NCBI taxonomy): Eukaryota > Viridiplantae > Streptophyta > Magnoliopsida > Poales > Poaceae > Melocanna > Melocanna baccifera. Next base: position 38,239,319 of record CM070676.1, read on the forward strand.
TCCAATAACTCGTAATATGATATCATCTACAGACTACAATACGCACTGAACATTCACTTGAACAATACATGAAAAGATTCTGATCCAAATCTCTCGCCAATACATGAACAGTGTGAAGAATCTAGGGAGTAGGGAATACCTGGATTCCTACGAGGCTAATATAACATTAAAGATACAGTACCAAACAATATCATAATTATGAATTGGTTCAATTTATTCCCGTGGGCGGGCGAGCCAAAGGGAACTCAAGGCACGTAGCCGGGAGAAGTAGTCGCTTATTGCAAGTAGAGCTCGTGCAGATTGGCGAGTGGTTAATATGCGTTGCATTTGCTGAAGAGTTTGGAGCCGCAGGTTATCAGCCTGCAGATAAGACATTTGTTAAACAGATAATCAAGAGTTGAAATAGAAATCTACATTTTTCTTCTCTGCATTTTCTGCTATTCCCGCTTTATATAATGGTTCTTATTCTTTGCTGCATCAGTTGAGTAGAAATGTACAGTTAAAATCCACATATCTACCTTTCTTTTGGCATTTTATTATTTATTAGTACCATTTAGATAGTCTTTTCAATACAGCAAAAATCGTGTAGGCATTCCATTTCAGAGTAAGGTTGGCTATGCTGCTCCCAAATATCATTCTCCACGCGATATTACATAAGCCAAATAGTCTGTGCACAAACACCTTTAATAATATCCAACAAATTAAGCACAGTAAAGAGAATAATACTATGTAATGACATAAGAAACTACATGGTTTGCACCAGTTACCTGCCGTAGGAAGTTTTCTAGGGTGCCAAGTTTTCCCATAGCCATTGCCATCTGTCCCATGTAGTTTGCAACATTACCAGAAGATCCTGCAGGGCCCAGGGATCCAGATGCTAGGGTTTCTGCAAGGGACTGTTGTAGTGCTTCCATCCCTTGAGAAAGAGCATCTTCAGCTTGTTGGGAGGACTGTTGCAGGTTGCATATACCAGCAAGCTGCTGTTCAGTAAGAGGTTCTAATTGACCTGCAAGTAACTGCAACAGAAATGTTAATATAAAAAGAACTAGATGGGATATTATGGGAACATAGTAAGTATTGGTCAGAAGTTTATCATCTTGAATTCTGTACGGTCGTGAGAAGATAACCATAACTAGATTGGCAACTTCAACAAGAAATAATATATAAAATCCAGCACAATAGTATAATCTCTACAACTAGAGATATGTGCTTGCCGACATAAGAGTTTTTCTAACTTCCAAGTCCATCCAGTCAAAAAGAGTGTGTTTTTCATCGTATATATGGGGCCCAAGTATAACCCAACATTATTAAATAGAGTGCAGCCACAAAACATTTTAAGACAGTAAGCAAAATTATGGGTCGATGAAAAAGAAAAAAGTCCCATTAAGCGGGAGCCTTGGAGTTTACAGGCATGACCTGAGAGGTCAAGGAATTTAATTGTGCGTGCAATAAAATAATACTAGATCGGTACCTTAAGAAGCTCAGATGATCGGAAGCCACCTAACCACATGAAACACCTCTCAGCAGGGGTCTTCCACATTCCTGACAGCACGTGAAAAACGTCTGCTTTGGCTGCCACAACCTTCAGCCTGAATATTTCAGCATAGTGTGCCATTATGCTATCAACAATACTCCGCAGATCATTATCGCCAGCATGTGCATTGACAGCAGCCCTTAACTCATTGATATGCTTGTTATGCTCCTCCAACCACCGTGCATACTCCATGTCAAACGCCAAAGCTCCTACAAATTAGAGAACACTAACATAAAGAAGCATTGGCGGTATAATGCTATCAAACAGGAAATTTTAGAGCTTTGCCAATGGTAACACTGCTTGTAAACTTATAATCTTACACAAAAGGTACAATACTTCTCTAGGTATAAAAGCATATGCTAGATGTCATGGTAGCTAGTTTCAGTTGTTGCTTGTGTCCACCTTATTTTTATCTCCTACGTTCTAAGGAGCACCCAAGACAAGGGCAATTAGAAGTCACCTAACAAAATACAGTACACACTACTGCTTACATTAACCTAAAATTTTAGAAAAGAGAAGAAAGTCATGGGAGTATACTATTACCATTTCCGCTCATTGAGTGAGACTGATCTCCTGACGTCGAAATAAAAATACCCTGAAGAAGAATGCATGGATCAAATTTCGGTACTGCATGTTTAACTCCAGAAACTTCTGATAAATCCTGAATGGAAATATAAAGCTTCCACCTGTTGGCGAGCACGCTGAAGCTCTTGCTCTAACTGAGTAAGTTTCAATCTGCTACTCTCAAGGTTTTGGATGTATGCCTGAATAAAACAAATCATAAAACAATGCAAATCAATCTGAGCAAGTTTCAATCTGCTACTCTCAAGGTTTTGGATGTATGCCTGAGGAAAACAAATGATCAAACTATGCAAATCAATTCTACCAAAATGGTGCGACTATAGAAGAAATGAAAAAGGTAGGGTTTACTGAAGTATTGAGTCACATGCACTTATAAAGAAAGGTGGGCAATTCACTTATACTTCAATACCCCCTCTCAAATGTAGACACCTTAGGTCTAAGACGTGGAATAGAAGTGGATTCCATATTTTTGAATTGTACCAACTAGGTCTTGAACTTAAGACTTCTTGGCTCTGATACCATATTGAGTTACAGGGTCAAGATCATAACACAAAAAATATGCTAATCAAATCTACCATTGCAAATACAATCATGAGCTAGGCACACAATTTTGTGTGGAAAACAAATACATGGTCTACTAATAAAGCTTCAAATTCAAATAAATATATAATACATTGTTTAAATGAAGTAGTGTGTTACCACAGTAGGTGATGAGAGCACAACATAAATGGAATCTGATGGGAGTGAACATTTCAAGAACACACAAACTCACCTTCTTTCTTAAACGGCTTTTCCTGGCAGCTTCACGATTTTGGGCAAGACGACGAAGTGTCTGTTGGAAAAGAGACCTTTACTTTCAACAGTGGGTTATCACATGATGAAAGCATCAAATATGCAGTGATAAGAGTACCTTATGATCTGATTTGTCTTTTGATTTGTCACTAGAATCAGAAGCTGTGGGGGCAGCAAGTTGTCCTTGTTCAAACTGCTAAGCAGATAGCCAGTCAAGTGAAAAAACCATTGCAACAACTATTTCGGTAATTGTGTTAATGGGGAGTTAAATTTAATCGGTTACATGGCTAAGGAGGATGGATATATATCAAGCTTCCATGTGCTAAAGAAAGTCATAGGCAACTAGGTACTACCGTGCAATGGCTAATATAAATAAGAAGAAAAAAAGGAACTACTACACGCAATGGGTTTATCCATTGCACCATCCTAGATGCGCATAGGAACATTATCACCTAAAAATTCATTCAAGGCATTTATACATGTATATAATAATGAGATTTCAAAAAATGTACTTATGTCAAATTCAAGCAATTCTTTGCAAAGGACTTTTGAAAGAAATTTTAAACCTCCAAAACATGTAAGTATGAATAGTTTTGTAAACATCAAGCATGTCATCACAAAAAAAGACTGACAAAACAGTGAGCTCAGAGTGGTAGGTACCATCTGATTCCTCTCATCAATGTCTGGATCCGTTGATGTATCAGTCCTAGGACTTGTATCAGCCATAGTTGACTCTCCCCAGTTCTCAACGTTACCAGTCCTTAAAGCTACCAGATTTGGTTGTGCTCCCTGTTGCTGTACTAGTGCCTGAGGATCAACTGTTGCTGCTGCTGCCGCTGCCGCCGCTGTAGTAGTTATATCAGTCGGAGAAATAGACTGCAATTAGGAGTGCAAGACTGCATCAATTCCCACTGCAGATGAAATCTCTCTTAATAAATAGGTGTTTGATCCGTCACCAGGAATTATCGTGCATGGCCTGCATACCTTTCCATAATTTCCAAACTGAAGGGGGTCGTTGATAACGGTATGAGTATTTGGCTTCAGATTGAACAAAGTATCTGAAGATCAGAAAATAAAGGAGAAACAGTCAAGCCACAGGCAGTCAACAGAAGGTTTTAGTAGTTCATGTACATCCGCACTCGACAGAACTACTTCATTGACATCTATGACAGGGAATTGTAACTGTACAGCCAAAACTATTTTCTCAAAACAGAAAAGCGCATATGACCCATAGTTGAAGTTTCTAGGCCTACAAAACATCATATGTAAGGGGTTCTAGCATATTTGATTGAAAACACAGCTACATACTTGTACTAAGATTAGCAAGATCTTCTATTCGGAATCCAGAAGAATGTGCAAGAAACCCAAAGTCGGTAACTTGAGAAGGTTGCATGCTGTTCACATCTGTGTGGCTGAAAAAACATTGTTCACCAGAATTAGATACAGGTCAGAAAATAATGTACGTACTGCGTACAAGAAGCACTTTTCTTTTGTTCTTTTTTCCTGAGTATCACGTACATCCTATGCCCATCACTTAATGTCTATTCAGCAACAATCACCGAAGCAATCTATGAATTTCTTTTCCATTACAAGAATCACACTATGGCATTCAATTGCATCGTTTGTGAACTTGTGTGCCTTTTTACTAACCATCAAAGGGACCACTTGGATGCACTACCATCAAGAGTATAAATTTGGTTCAGAACCATACAGAAAATAGTTTCTCTTCTTTGACATGTATAGATTAAGAATTTTTAAGATCATGACAGAAATTTGCAAAGCTCAGCCAAAGTTCATTCCCCTACTTGATACTTCGTTCAGAACATATACTATACATGGGTTCACCTCAATGCATGCCCAACCCTTACATACTCCTCTTTTGTTTCTTTGAAGATCTGGACCTACCACAGTGATGATTTCCAGCACCCTGGTGGAAGACATATATATGTGTCCAGTGATCAGTGATAAGCCCCTGAGAAAGTTGACCAGGCACCAACGAATTTATCATACCATTTCGTCCAGGGATAAGAATTATTGCTCCTTAGTCTTTGCACTCTCCAAGCATAAGAACAACAAGAAGAGCAGCAACCGAAAACCTCCTACACTAGCAAAAGTTACTCCACCCTCTAGTCATTACGGCACATGAGCTAGAGGTCACCATACTCCACGTCGACAAGAGCTAATCAGAAAAGCAATCAACTTTTCCTCCTGGAAAAGCAGAAGCAATCAACCGCAATCCATGCGTACCATGATCAATTAACTAATCAGGGATCATATCACATCATATGCAGACCAGTGAGACAACACAGAGCATGCACAAATGAGCAGGTAAATGGGAGAAGAAACCGTCAACAAATGGGGAAGGGGTGTCCAAGAAGTGGCGGCGCGGGCACGTACATGGTGTGCTGAGCAGCCCCGAAGCCCGGCATCGCCCCGCACGCATCTTCCGCCGCCGCCGCCGCCGCTCCTCCTCCTCGCCCACTCTCCATCCACCACCACCATCAACCACCATGCACCACGGTGCTACTATCTGTCTCCTCACCTCACCTCACACCACCAACCAACAAACTCAAGAAGAAGCAAGGATTCTTTCTCCGAAGACAGGCACCACCGCCACGGCACCACCACTACCACCAACAGCAGCAGCAAGCAAGCAAATCAAGAGCGCGCAGAGGAGAGGTCTTGTAAAAAGAAGTTAGGATCATCGTTGCATGGTCTGATACTCTGATCAGTCGAGCAGTAATCTGACAGAGCTGCGAGGTGGGAGGAGGGGTGAGTGCGTGGTGGGTTGAGGAAGCAAGTGCTCTGTAGTTTGGTGCTTGGGTGAAGGGGAGGAGAAAACGAGAAACGGTGGAGCGGGGAGAGTCCACCACCCCACCAGCACCACTGCACCAGCAGGAGGCAGGAGGGGGTAGCTTAGCTTAGCAATGCCTCGAATTCCGGACATTTTATAATGATTTCTTGGTTTAGAGGAGGAGTGACGTTTTGGACCATACCAATAATCTCTAGGCGGGAGCCATCCTCTGCCTCCGAACCCACGGGGGGCTACTCTGAGGCTCACCTCATCCCCTTCCACCCTTTGCTAGTTACTCGTCATGGTTGGTTAGTTTTATGTGTCTCTAATTGAATTAGTCGTAAAAAAAACTTTTTCATCTACTCTAGGCTATAATAATTCACTCTCTTGGGAGAAAAATACAGAAATGATCTCAATTGAGACGATTATTTTTTTATACATTCACATATTAGAGATTAGTTTGCTTACGAAACGGCAACTAGCTACCAGAAATATAAAAATACACTGATAGTGAGTAGTAATTATGTTCTAATTAGACATAAGTATTTTTTTAAGAAGCTATAGATAATACTTTAATCACTTTAAGTACACAAAGACACTAGAAGATCCTTCCACCAAAATGGATCAAATAAATTAAACCGAGAAAAAAATTTGTTTGTGGCGCAAAGAAGATATTTTGTTTGCGACGCAAATTGATTTGCCTTGATAGCGAGGAGTTGCGCAGCGAAAAGGGCCGAGTAGGTTGCGGCACAAACGATCGGGAGCATTTGGCGCAATTTTCGTCACCTGGCTTTGATAATTCTCTACTAACCGCTGCACCATTTCCCAGGATTTGTTTAGTCCCTCGTTTGAGGTGTTAAGTCCCTCGTTATCACTTCAACTAACCCCCTTGGGAGCATTACCACCGATTTCCAATCATATCCTTCACGTCACGACAAATCCAATTTCTATTTCATCTCGCAAAACAACATAAGAATGCGTGAAAGCTCGTAAACTTTTCCCTATATCAGTTTCAACTTTTCGAGCCTAAACTTTTCCCTATTCATTTCCTCCCCCCAGCTGTAGTGGCTCTCAGGACGGAGTGTCAGAGATCGTCTGATCACGCCCATCGCTTTGTCCACAAGTTACGTCTGTGCCACTTCATCATGCGCCGGTGGAGTCGATCCTGACCGTCCAATCTGGTGGCTACGATTCGGAATCAGATCACGAGATTCGGGAGTGACTGGGCTCGCCTGGTCGTAGGCTTATCTGGGCCGTTCATCACCATGCATAGTATTCGTAACGAGCGGTCCAGATGGATCCGCTGTTGTTCAAGATAAGCTCGTCAATTTCGAGATATTCTTTTGTTGATTATTTGGTCATGATCCGGTGTTCAAAATTGTGGAAGTTTTTGTTGGTGATGATAGGCTTGTAGCCCTAACACAAGTATTTATATGAATAAATTAAAATATCGATAACTTGTTTTAAAAAAGCTATCTCGATAAGTTTCTTCAAAAATACGATAAAGAAATTGTCTTATTTATTTATTGAAAGAAAATATAAATTATAAGTTAAAAAAATAGGTCCGAGGGGGAAGATGCATCAAATCAGGGTTTGTCATAATGCATCGAGTGATAGAGATGCGGAAAAAAGGTCGCTTTGAAGCTTAAGGTGCTGAGCCAATCGTTTTATTGAAAAGACAATACAGGTAGAAAAAGATCGATAGTTTTGTTTTCTTCTATTTTCTCCGGGGTACTTAACCCCGTCATCTCTTCCGGTTTGTATTTATTGCAGCCGGTGAAGTTTGTTTGGCTTCGTAAAAGCAAAAAAAGAAGAAGAAGATATAGATATCATCTTTTTTTTTTGTTTTTATTTTTAGCTATTGAAGTAGTACGTTCTGTTCTCATTTAAATGTTATGTTAGCAAATACTCCATACTCGGTAGTGTAATTTTAATTTGGTTTTTCGAGGCAACGATTGCCCAACAATTACTAATTTCTTGTTAGTAGTGGTGTTAGAGATCGATTGATATACTATTAGCAGGTGTAAAATATGTCAAAAGGCATTTATTCCCTCTTAGCTAAGATATACTGTAGTATAATTGTATATGTGTATAGAACTAAAATGAGATCTAGATAAGGTAAGAGCTAGCGAGTAACGTGCTGTACTGCTAATATATGTTTTTTTGGTCGTTTCATGTCTTATCATGGAGCGGAAACTCGAGATTAGGAAATGCTCACGTATTTGATACTATAGTTATGTTTTTTTAATTTGTCTTTTAATATCTATTTTTATAAAAATGGTTTCCTCCTCGAGTTCGGAAGACGCAGCAGATGATACATGTCACCTACCGCGCCTAGTGAGCTCAACAGGCCAGATGGACGCGGCAATATACAGGCAGGTGAGGCGGGCCCTCCGTGTGCTGCTGTGCTCGCCCGTTCTTGCCGAGCACTCCAGATGTGGTAAATAATACGTGTCACCGTCGCGCCTTACAAACTCGAAAAAGAGACTCTTGTAAAATTGGATGTTAGGGGCACCAAAATTTAACAAGAAACGTAGCTACCGTGCTAAATTAGTGAACAATTCTTAGCGTTCGGAATAGCTATGGTTTCTGGCTGAAATTTCACTGTAGGTTGTTTATTTTTTACTGTAGCTGAGTTAGCTTATTAGGTATAATTAAATTTTAAAAAAATTAAAAATAGAAAAAAAACATGTTAGTCCATCATAGACAATGCAAAGAAATACAGGAAAAAAAGAAAAATACAAAAAAACCTAAAAAATCTAAAAAATTTAGAAAAAAATGAAATTACTAAATAGTAAAAAAAATTAAAAACTAGAAATATAAGTTAAAAAAACTGAAATGAGCAGAGCAAGATAAGAATCATGGGCTTGGCCATTCGCTGAAATCTAACGAGATTTGGTGAGCACATGGTCGGTAAAATGATGGGCACCTTGAAGTCAGCTATGGATCAATTCTCACCTGTTGTGCAATCTGCTTGCCAGCATCGATCTCCATGTATGTCACACGTGCATGGAGATTTGGCAAGCAAAGAATCAAAAGCCGTGCTGGTACACGCGTACACGTACACAGCCTAGTGCTGGTACGGCGTACCATGCATGTAGTAGTACTCCAGTGCACAGCGTACTGCAACGTGCATCGGCGGTGTAGTTCTGATAAGAGGAACGTGCTACCGCATGTACGCGAGTGCTGTTCTGCAACATTGGATACTGAGGACGTGCCACGTGTGTGACTGCTGCCTCGACGTACTAGCTATTCTACTTTAGAGTTAGGAAAATCTAGAGATTACTTCCCCATTCAAAACGCGAGATTTTTTTCTAATATCTATAGAATTTAAAATGTTCTGTACAGATATTTTGCATTTTAGATATGCTCTCTGTAATGGAAAAACTATGACGGCCTCACCGGCAACACTGAGAGGTTAGGGTGGCAATTCCTTTTACAGAGGTTAGGAAGTAGGGATAAACTCCTCCCTCCTCCTACGGAGGATAGAGACGAAGCCCGTTATCCTAGCAGAGCGAGGGCGAAGACAAACTCTCCCAATGGGTCCTGTGAGGATCTGACAAGATACTAAGCACTGAATTCATTAGATTGGAGCAAGTTAATTGCTTGCCTTTTTATCTTATGTTCCTTAAGATAGATAGTGAATTCATTAGATAAATATTCTCTCCCATTGTCAGTGCGTAAGCACTGAATCTTTTTGTCAAGTTCACCATCTATCTTCTTTTTAAATTCCTTAAACTTTATAAAAGTTTCAGACTTCTCTTTCATAAAGTAAACCTAAATATACCTTGAAAAAGTTGTCGATAAATGTCACCATATACCTCATGCCTCCAAGTGATATTTGCTTAACTGGACCAAACACATCTGAGTGTATGAGCTCCAAAGGTATCTTGAACCGATGTTCTGACTCCTTGTATGGCAATTGGTGAGCCTTGCCATACTGACAGCCAGCACAAACTACGTCTGTTCGAATGTCCAAATGAGGAAGTTCTTTCAATATGTGTTTCTCCATCATTCCCTTCAATTTGCTATAGCTAACATGTCTAAACCGTGCATGCCAGAGATCAGATGTTTCATTCCATACTTTGGAACAACTGTGTTCCCAATATGCTGATTCTGCAGAGAGCACATAAACGGATTGTCTTTTTCTCCCTTCCATAATAGGTGTGCCAATCACCTTTACTTTTCTAAAAACAGCAATATCTTTAGGACCGAAGAGTATATAGTTTTCTTCTGCTGTCAATTGAGGTACTAATAACATATTCTTTTTTAAACTTGGGACATAATAGACCTTCTCAAGATAGAGTTGTTGAGAACCATATTTTGGAACAACTGTGTTCCCAATATGAAAGATTGGTAGCTTTGAGTTATTGGCTGTTAGTACCAATTTTCTTCCCTTGTACTCAGTCATATTTTTCAGCTTCTTATCATTACTGGTCATATGATTCGAGCAACCAGAATCAACAATCCAATCTTCCTTATAATTTATCCCTAGATCTGTCGTTGCTATAAATGCTGGTGCTTGTATGTCCTCCTCAAACTCCTCTTTTTCAACTTCTTGAGAAAATCCAACTTCAGCATCCCACTCTTCTTCACTTATAGATGCTTCTAAAGTTATCTCCTCCTTCTCCTTTGTGGTGGCCAAGTTCCCTTCGAATCGTCTTCTCGAATACTGACAATCTCTAGCAAAGTAACCCTTCTTACAACAATTGAAACATCCACCATATTATTTTCTCTCATTCTTGTCTTGTTGTTGATCTTATCTTCCTCGTTGAGCTCCCCCTGAAGAATTACTTCTCTCTCTTGGATGCTGTTTGTCACCTTCTATCCACCTTGTTTTGGGCCTCCATGGTCCCCGAGATGGACCCTTCTTATTAGTGAAAAGTGTCTCCTCTTCTTTTATTGTGATACTCTCCATCTGCTCGGTTAACTCTTCTTGATTAGCCAATAAATTCTCCAACTCCACCAATGATGGCTGCGACGACCATCCTCTTGCTGCGGCCATAAATCCGTTGTACTCGGATCTTAGGCCATGGATGATGATCCTCTTCATCCTTGCCTCGTTGATTTTCTCCTTAGGCTCAAGATGAGAGATCTCACAGCAAATATTTTTTACTTTTGTAAAATATTAACTAATACTCAGAGTGCCCTGTGAGATACCTGATAGCTCATTCTTAAGGAGCTGGAGACGTGTTTCATTCTTCTTTGAGAACAATTTTGCTAGAGCCTCCCAAGCCGACTGTGGTGTCTTGTCATCACGAATGTGCTCTAATAGGTTCTTCTCAATTGTTGTCTTCAGTACAAACATAGCCTTGCCAGTCTTGATACGTCACTTCTGCAAAAGCTTCTACATTCTCCTTTGGTGAAGGAGTTGTCTCGGTGCCCACAACGACCTCCCATAGATCCTGACCTTGTAGGTAGGACTTCATATAGGTCTGCTAATAACCATGGTTGTGGCTATTAAGTTTTTTGATCCCACTGCTTGCGCCAGCAAAATCTGCCATGGTGATTGACGCCCGACGTCAAGTAAGCTTTGGTTCCAGACCAACGAGCTTCATAGTCCCAGACTGTGCACCGGCAGAGTCTCCCCTTAGCACCTCAAAGATTTCGCTGACGGTTCCGAACCGCCTGCTTTGATACCACTTGTTGGCAATTGGATCACTCGAGGGAAGAAAAAAACAGATAAGAAAGACTCAATCTATATATGCTCTATTTCACATGAGAACTTGACACACAAACTACTCCCTACACTCTTCAGCACACACATAAAGCCCTTGGCCTTTTTATTAGCACACGCACACATACATGAAGGTCTTCAGGTCCTTTTATAAGACTGACCAAGCCGACTTAGGCAAAGCACTAACTCAGTCTATTAGTTATCAAAACAAACTTGGTCTTTGCTACATACATCTAGGCATCTCCTAGAAAGCTCAGTTCCCTAGTGATACAAATAGCCAATACACAATACTAGTTTCTAGTGATCACTAGATTGAGCCACAACGCATCACCAACTTGCAATAGCTAGATATTTCAGCCAACTAATCACCCAACTCAACCATTCACTAGAGGCTTCTTTGCCGACTTGAAGGTAGCCCAGAAAAAAAGATAACTAATAAGTATGTATTGCTGTATTTTAGCATATATTATTTTGTATTTATATGTTATAATTTTGAATATGAAATGTATATCTATATATATTATAAATTATGTTTTGAATCTATTATAATTTAAGAAAAAATATATCTAAATACTTATAAATTAATGAATATAGTAATGTAATATCTTTAAAAAATACATACGAAATATTTTTCAACTTCTGTCGAAATTCCATATCGAATCCCCCACAAAGGACGGAACAGAGACGCACTCTTCCCTGTTAGCCTTCGCGGGACGGGGCCAGGGGGAGATCGGCGGGGTCAGGACGGCGGCGCGGGGTTGTGTCTCCCTCGGCGCGAGCGTCCGAGGTGCGCGTGCAGCCTTTTCACACCTGTAAAGCTGCACCTTTCTTTTCTTTCCTTTCATGGCAGCTTGGGCCCTGAGAAAACTGGCCAACAAACGATAATTAATCTCGCTGCATGCCCCCTGCCTACTGTAGTGTAGTGGTGCCTCGGTAACCGTGCCACCCGCCTCTGCTGCCGTGCCCGAGTAGATTACGCCGCATCGATCGGTACGGCTCCTCCCTGCACTGCATTCTATTTCTATCCCTGAGTGTGTCACTCGGCCTTGCTAGTGTTGTAGAAACTTTGCATAGGGGCAATGGTCCGTCCTAACTCTGTGCAATTGTCAACAGATACAATTGTTGTACAGTAACTTTGCTTAGGGGCCATGGGCCTTCCTAAAGCGGTCCATGGGTCCATTCTTCCCACCCATGGACAAAATCTAATTATTATTCATTCTTTTCGGGGATGCCAGCAAACACGCGATGCACTGTTTTTCCTAGCTTTGCATGTACGTAGTGCGGTTAAGCCAAAGGTTTGCAGTATAGCCAATGGATCATAATTACAAAAGTATAGAACACATTTTGCCTTCGCTCCGTTAGCGAATTATACATGCATTTCCATTTTTAGGGCCTGTTCAGTTAATGTTGCTCTATTTCTATTTTTTGGCCCTGCGTGCCTTGTTCAGTTCGTATTTTGCTTAGGTCAATATTTTTGTCTCAGTTAACACCGTCAATATGAAAAACTAACAGAGTGCTAAATCCCGAAGCGAGGTGAACCTTTCGATGGTAATTTCCGGAGCCCAGTTCTTTCGGTGGTATTTTCCGGAAGTAGTGAACTTTTAGTGCTACAGAACAAATTTTCCCATTACAAAAGTATAGAACACATTTTGCCTTCACTCCGTTAGCGAATTATACATGCATTTCCACCCTGGACTTACCAAACCCGCCTTCACGTAATCACATTCCAAAACGAGCAGGCCCCCTCCACCCGCCGCGTAGGCGCTCACGGCAGGCCCGTCCCCCTCCTCCGCGCCAGCGCCCGACAAGCCGCCGACCCCCATCGGCCCCATGCTCGGCCGGGCCATGGAGGACGTGTGTACTCGTGGTCATAAGAGTGTTTGTGGTCGTGTGTGTGCGTGTGCTTCGACTTGCTGCAACAGGTGGTATTAGAGCCGCGTGGAAATCTCGGGATATGGTTGCTCGAGACGATCAACCCAACAGATTGAGCACACGTCGAACGACTGCTACAGTAATTTCACGACCACACACACATGCTACGACTGCTACTATGATCTTTCGACCACACTCACTACGACCGCTACAGTAATTCTACGATTTTGACTACGGCCGCTACAACTACGACCATAGTTACTACGACTGATTCTATGACCATGATGAACATACTGGATTATTCGACATATTCAACATGAACTTACCTTGTTTCTGAATGAATCCATGGCACTCAGGTCATTGCTGAATGCCTGTCGGAGGAAGAGATCAGAGGGCTCAAGGAGATGTTCGAGAGCATGGACTCTGACAACAGCGGCACAATAACCGTCGACGAGTTGCGGAAAGGGCTGGCCTAGCAGGGAACCAAGCTCACGGAGACAGAAGTGCAGCAGCTTATGGAAGCTGTAAGTGTACACTTGGCTTACAATACATGCGATGTACTACATGGCACAACGCTTTTCAACTTCCGCTGCGTTTGCTGCAAACTCAGGCCGATGCAGATGGAAACGGAACGATCGTTTACGAGGAGTTCATCACAGCGACGATGCACATGAACAGAATGGACAGAGAAGAGCATCTCTACACTGCGTTCCAGTACTTCGACAAGGACAATAGCGGGTAACTCTACATTCCTCAGACGTTGGTGCAAAATACTACCTAGCAAGTGTATAGAGCACCGGATTCTTAGTTTTGTCATTTGTGCCGGTACCTTGGCAGCTGCATTTCAAAGGAGGAGCTCGAGCAAGCCCTCAGGGAGAAAGGACTTTCGACGGCAGAGATATAGACATCACATCAGAAGTCGACGCCGACAACGTAAGTTGCAACAATCTTTTTGCTGAACATCTTGTAATGAGTGGCATGCTGATGATTCAGGCCTAATCGGCTGGCATTGTTGTACTGGATGGGAGGATCAACTACAGCGAGTTCTCGGCGATGATGAGGAAAGGGAACCCCGAGCCGAACCCCAGGAAGAGACGCGATGTTGTAGTGTTGTACTATAGGAGAGGAGCTGACAACAGCAAGCGCGCGGCTGGTCTTTACCAATCAGTTTTGGCATCGAGCATTGTCACAGTGTGTTGCAAACACTCCAGAGCAATGCTCTCTCATGGCATACTGCCAGGGGAGACCCATACATGTCTGCAAAACATGGTGAATTGGTCGGGAAGGGAGCTTCACTATGTAACTGTGTTACGAACAATGAGTGTGATGCATGCTTTGTATTGCCCCAGCTCGTGTTAGAACTGTTCATACTTGTTTGGTAACGCTTGTTCTTTGTTAGCGGCCTCTCCACGTACGGCGACGATGAGCTGTATATTTCAGGTGTATGAGAAGAGAGTAGCAAACGGCGAAATCAAAATGTTCAGGAAAGGGAACACGCTTGGGCACTGTTTCTCTACTTTCTGAAGTTTTTTCCACGCTTTAGCTCGTAGTGACTTGGTACGGTACAAGCAGAGACGACTATAGCACCACCAGTCACTTGCGGTTCATCTCGGACACTATGTCAAACATGATGTCGAGCGGATACATGTGCTAAACCGTGTCAAATGTGGAAAAAGTTGATACAACCGACTCTGATTTGGTTTACTTCTCTGTTCGAAAGTCTGATTCCTAGCCTATATATGTACCCCTGTAGTCGCACGGTTAGATACACCGACGTTCTTTGTGCTTCTCATATAGTGATTTTCGTCTTCGTATGACCGTGATTTTTCCTACAAAAATTTTCTGTTGGATTAATTGGGCTTGATCTATTTAATTTAGCAATTAATCAAATGAAATTCCTAGTCCCACATAGAAAAACTGTTTAGTCCCATATAGAGAGTTGAATGGGAGTTACACTACTTTAAAAGGTGGAACGTGGTAACCCTCTTGTGGAATTGGAAAGAGCCAACACGCGCGCGCGCGCTCGCTCGCTCGCTCGCCTCGCCACGCCACGCCGCGCCGCGCCACGCCGTGCCGTGCCGTGCCGTGCCGTGCCGTGCCGTGCGTGTGCGTGTGCGTGCGCGCAGGCGTGTCGGGTGCGTGCGCATTTTTCTTTATCTATTCGAAAATCGTAACGCACTGACTCGCTGGCAGTAACGGTTCAGTTACTAGTGAATTATGGCTGCAGTTACTTTTGAGTAATGGCTACAGTTACTAGTGACTAATGGTCTGCGATTACTCGCTCTTCGCTTTTTTGTTACAAAACTCTCTCCACTCCATACGAGATGATAAAAGAGGATTCTGGTTCTGTTTTGAGCTGTGCTAAGTAATCTCCGGTCCAGAACTTTACGTGCAAAGAGTTCTGGGCGAGTAGGCCTCCGAAACTCCGTCCGTTCGCGTACCTGCACGGGTAGATGGGCAATCAAGTTTTGGGAGCGATTGGCGCGATCGCTCAATCTGAAGAACGCCATCTACTTCGGTGGTGAATCGTTCGCGAGATCGCACGGCGAACATCTTCCTGCATCACGCCTCGTCCTGCATCACGCCTCGATCGACTACATCAAATAGACCATCATGTCGACTGATGGTAACGGCGCCTCCGGTGTCACCGACACTGGCCCCGCCCGAGGGTATAACATGAACACTTCTCTGGTGTATTTGTTTCTGTATGTTATGAATTTGATAATAGGTGTTGCTATTAGCTTGTTCATAAGCAAATATGAATACATCATTGTTGAATCACTCATGCTTTTGTATGTCATGTTTTATATGCTGAATTTCTGGATTAAAATATACCGAAAATTGACTAAATATTCAACAATCCAAAAACTTGATAGGTCTTTTTCGGTAGTTGGCTTTGCTGCGTCGCTTAAGCCGCACCCTCCGTTTGATGGTTCAAATTTTAAGAGATGGCGTGCACGTGCGATCCTGTGGTTTACTGCTATGGAATGTTTTCATGTTGCACAAGGCAAGCCCGCTGAGCCTCTATCTGCTGAGGATGAACGCAAGTTCAATGTAGCGGATAACTTGTTTCGAGGTGCACTTATTAACATACTGGCAGATAACATTGTGGATGTGTACATGCATTTGCCTACGGGCAAAGAGATGTGGAATGCACTTGAGGCCAAGTTCGAGTTTCGATCTCGGCAGTGAGTCAGATGTCATGGAGCGCTTCTATGACTACAAGATGGTCGATGACCGTTCTGTAGTAGAACAAGCTCATGAGATTCAGGCGTTGGCAAAGGAACTTGAGAACAATAAGTGCGAGTTACCGGACAAGTTTGTGGCTGGCGGTATTATCGCCAAGTTACCACCTTCTTGGTCGGATTTTGCTACCTCTCTAAAACACAAGAGGCAGGAGTTGGTGTTACCGATCTCATTGGCTCTCTTGGTGTTGAAGAGAAGGCGAGGCAAAAGATACTCGTGGCAAGAAAGTTGTCACGAGGAGGTTCTAGTGCCAATTTGGTGCAGTAAAAGAACCTCGGGCTTTCCACAATAAGAAGAAAAATAAGCCTATTGGCAAGCCCAAGGCTACTACGAGTTTAAGAAGAAAAGCAAAGGAAAGGGCGTTTGCTTTGTGTGCGGTGATTCTCGCCATTGGGCTAAGGATTGTCCGACCGCAAGGATAAGCAAAAGAAGTCCGCCAACATGGTTATTAGCGATGCCGAGGAACATCGGTACGGTAATTATTTACCTACGCTTCTTTCGCTTGTCAATCACCGAGTAGTGGGTTGACATCGGTGCTAATATTCATGTGTGTGCTGATATTTCCTTGTTTTCATCTTATCAGTCCGCCGAGGTTCCTCCTTGTTGATGGGAAACGGATCGCATGCAGCTGTTCATGGTGTTGGTACGGTCGATCCAAGTTTACTTCGGAAAGACCGTGGCACCAAGAATGTGCAGCATGTCCTCCATAAAGAAGAATCTCGTCAGCGGATCTCTATTGTGTAGAGATGGCTTTAGGCTTGCATTTGAGTCCAATAAATGTGTCGTGTCTAAGTATGGAACATTTGTTGGTAAAGGCTATGAGAGCGGAGGCTTGTTCCGCTTTTCTTTGATGGATTTCTATAATAAATTTGTGAACCATGTGTGCAACGATGATGATGAATCTAATGTTTGGCATTCACGACTTTGTCATGTTAATTTTGGGTGTATGACGCGCTTAACTAATATGAGTTTAATCCCGAAATTCACTTTGGTCAAAGGTTCTAAGTGCCATGCGTGTGTTCAATCGAAACAACCTCGCAAGCCTCACAAGGCAGTGAAAGAGGCGAGGAATTTGGCACCGTTAGAACTCATTCATTCCGATTTGTGCGAAATGAATGGTGTGTTGACTAAAGGTGGGAAGAAATATTTCATGACGCTTATAGATGATTGCACTAGATTTTGCTATGTGTACTTATTGAAAACAAAAGATGAAGCGTTAAATTACTTTAAGATCTATAAAGTCGAGGTAGAAAACCAACTTGAGAGAAAAATCAAGCGGGTAAGGTCCGATCGTGGGGAGAGTATTTTTCAATGAGTTTATTTTATTCGCAAGGAACATGGAATTATTCATGAGAGGACGTCTCCTATTCTCCGAATCAAACGGGTTGCCGAAAGAAAGAACCACACTCTAATCGATTTAGTTAACGCTATGTTAGACACTGCGGGACTTTCTAAGGAATGGTGGGGTGAGGCTATATTGACTGCGTGTCATGTCCTGAATAGAGTTCCTACAAAGAATAAAGAAGTAACACCATTCGAGGAATGGGAAAAGAAGAAATTGTCTCTATCATACTTGCGCACCTGGGGATGTTTGGCCAAAGTTAACGTGCCAATTGTCAAGAAGCGCAAACTTGGACCAAAAACCGTAGATTGTGTATTTCTTGGTTATGCTATGCACAGCGTGGGTTATAGATTCTTAATTATAAAAACTGGAGTACCTGACATGCGTGTTGGTACAATTATAAAGTCCAGAGACGCCACATTTTTTGAGAATGAATTTCCTATGAAATGTGATGTACCTAGCTCATCTAGTCAAGAACCTATAATTTCCCTTGATTCTTTTGTGCCGATAGAACATGCTGAAGAAACACCTATGGAAAATCCTGAGGAGGATAACAATGAGGTTACTCGAAAGAGTAAGAGACAGAGGATTGCAAAGTCCTTTGGTGATGATTTCATTGTATACCTCGTGGATGACACTCCAAGAACCATGGAAGAGGCATATTCTTCTCCTGACGCTGACTATTGGAAGGAAGCGGTACGGAGTGAGATGGACTCTATTATGTCAAATGGAACTTGGGAGGTCGTTGACCGTCCTTATGGGTGTAAACCTGTAGGATGTAAATGAATTTTCAAGAAAAAGCTTAGGCCTGATGGTACAATTGAAAAGTACAAGGCAATGCTTGTGGCTAAGGGTTATACCCAGAAAGAAGGAGAGGATTTCTTTGATACTTATTCACCTGTTGCCCGATTGACCACAATTCAAGTACTACTTGCCCTGGCTGCCTCTCATGGTCTGCTCGTTCATCAAATGGACGTTAAGACAGCTTTCCTAAATGGAGAGTTGGAGGAGGAGATTTATATGGATCAGCCAGACGGGTTTGTGGTAGAAGGTCAAGAAGGAAAGGTGTGCAAGTTGTTAAAGTCTTTGTATGGCCTAAAGCATGCACCTAAGCAGTGGCATGAGAAGTTCGACAGAACTTTGACATCTGCTGGCTTTGTTGTGAATAAAGCCGATAGATGTGTGTACTATCGCTATGGTGGGGGAGAAGGAGTGATCTTGTGTTTGTATGTTGATGACATACTGATTTTTGGGACCAACCTCAATGTGGTTGAGGAGGTCAAGGACTTTCTGTCCAAGAGTTTTGAGATGAAAGATTTGGGAGTGGCTGATGTGATTCTTAACATTAAGCTACTGAGAGGAGGTGATGGTGGGGTTACACTTGTGCAATCTCACTATGTAGAGAAGGTCTTGAGTCGCTTTGGTTATAGTGACTGCAAGCCTGCTTCTACTCCTTATGATCCTAGTGTGTTATTGAGGAAAATCAAGAATAACAAGAGATCAATTAAGATACTCCCGGATCATTGGCTCATTGATGTATTTAGCTAGTGCTACGAGACCGACATCTCGCTTCTTCGTGAGCAAGCTAAGCCGATTTGTTTCAAACCGGAGATGATCATTGACGTGCTCTTGAGAGAGTAATGCGCTATCTAAAAGCAACCGTGAGCTATGGTATTCACTATCGCCGGGTACCCAAAGGTACCGGAGGGCTACTGATGATTCAAACCGGATCTCGATCCGATGAGATAAAAGCCACGAGTGGATATGTGTTCACACTTGGAGGTGGTGCTTTGTTTCTCGAAGTCTTGCAAGCGCACCATCTTAACGAGGTCAACCATGGAAGCGTAACTCACGGCATTAGACACCGCAATCGTTGAGGCCGAGTGGCTTCGCGAACTCCTTATGGATTTGCCGGTGGTTGAAAAACCGATACCGGCTATCCTGATGAACTGTGATAATCAGACTGTAATTATCAAGGTGAACAGTTCTAAGGACAATATGAAGTCATCTAGGCATGTTAAAAGGCGGTTGAAGTCCGCCGTAAAGCTGAAAAACTCCGAGTGATAGCATCGACTATGTCCGCATACTAAAAATCTGGCCGACCAATTTACAAAGGGTCTATCACGTAATGTGATAGATAGTGCATCGAGTGAGATGGGCCTGAGACCCACATGAGTCATACCACAGTGGTAACCTGTTCTACGTGATCGGAGATCCCGTGAAGTAGAATGGTGAAACAAGCTGTTAGTTGACCGGGAGGAGAGACCTTTACAGGGCCCATTTCTTCAATGATGCGCTTCTCTCCTATTCTGTATGGCAGGTTGGTTTTTACCTCAATGTGATCCGAGTGGCTTATTTAGAGCGGATATGTCGGCCTACAGGACATCTTAGAAGGAACACACCTATATGAGTTCGATCGCTGGTCACGTCTATGAGATTTGGGTGATCTCTAGATACTCATGAATAGGCTTGGAGTATGACTTATACGCTCCAACTAGAGGATGCTTTTGGCGACCTAGTACTAGTAAAGGAACTGGTAAAGCTTGTTCGCACAAAACTGTCAATTTAAGGCATAGTCCATTGTTCAGTTGTGGATGAGTGTAACTCCTTTCCTAGGTGGATGTTCAACTTAACAGTCTCCATCAAAACACTGGTATATCAAACAACAACAGAACTGAGAACATTTCTCGTGTGCCTGGAAATTTGGATTAATTGGGCTTGGTCCATTTAATTTAGCAATTAATCAAATGAAATTCCTAGTCCCACATAGAAAAACTGTTTAGTCCCATATGGAGAGTTGAATGGGAGTTACACCACTTTAAAAGGTGGAACGTGGTAACCCCCTTGTGGAATTGGAAAGAGCCAACACGCGCGCGCGCGCTCGCCGCCGCTTCGCTGCTTCGCCACGCCACGCCGCGCGCGTGCCGCGCGCGCGCGTCGCGTGCGCGCAGCGCGCAGCGCGTGTCAGTGCGTCGCGTTTTCTTTATCTATTCAAAATCGTAACGCACCGACTCATTGGCGAGAACGGTTCGATTACTAGTGAATTATGGCTGCGATTACTTTGAGTAATGGCTACGATTACTAGTGACTAATGGTCGCATTACTCGCTCTTCGTTTTTTGCTGTTACAAAACTCTCTCCACTCCATACGGGATGATAAAAGAGGATTCGGTTCGTTTTGAGCTGTGCTAAGTAATCTCGGTCCGAACTTTACGTGCAAAGAGTTCGCGCAGTAGGCCTCGAAACTCCGTCCGTTCGCGTGCACCGCACGGGTAGACGGGCAATCAAGTTTTGGGAGCGCATTGGCGCGATCGCTCAACTGTGAAGAACGCCATCTACTTCGGTGGTGAATCGCTCGCGAGATCGCACGGCGAACATATTCCTGCATCACGCCTCGTCCTGCATCACGCCTCGATCGACTACATCAAATAGACCATCATGTCGACTGATGGTAACGGCGCCTCCGGTGTCACCGACACTGGCCCCGCCCGAGGGTATAACATGAACACTTCTCTGGTGTATTTGTTTCTGTATGTTATGAATTTGATAATAGGTGTTGCTATTAGCTTGTTCATAAGCAAATATGAATACATCATTGTTGAATCACTCATGTTTTTGTATGTCATATTTTATATGCTGAATTTCTGGATTAAAATATGCCGAAAATTGACTAAATATTCAACATTTTCTACATTTAATCTTTATCTCAATTTCTTTTGATCATCTATTTTTATAATGTATTTATAACAAGTGATATAAGTGCTTTAGTCTCACGATCCATATTGCTACTCTGAGAGAAGTAATCTCGACTCTCGAGCCGGCCATTATGCTGCATCATCAAAGCAGCCAAGGCGTGGTCGGCTCTCGGCGTAGATCGGACTTCCCATGAAGTCGCCCACCTCTGAAGATATCATTGCCGCTTCTTTCCTTGGCGTGTTCCAAGGGGACGCTGTCTACTAATTTCCGTCAGCTCATATCGAGCAAATTGGCCTTCGTCAAGGAACCGACTCAGCGAAAATTAATTTGAAGCTTTAGGCCAAGTCTGAAGCGAAGAAAGAAAATTCATGTCTGCATTCGCACCGGTGTGCTGCAGATTAAAGGTCCTGTGCCACTTAGGGCATCTTCAACAGGGATGAGTCAGCTAGCTATTATTATGTACATGTCAACATATATTCTATGTGGAGGAAAGAGAAAGTGGATACAAAAACGAGCCGACGACTCTTTCGTCGCCCGTCTCGCTCAAAAATCGAGAGAACAAGCGCTGGCCTTATCGTCCGCTTGAACTCATCGCCAGCTCTTCTTCACGCGCATCAGATTCGCACCGGTTGGAAGGTGGTTCATCTAGTCGTCGAAGTGGTCCGAGAAAGTACATCAACAGGAACCGTGAAGGTGCTCATCAACAACTTGTGGCTGATTACTTTGCTGAAGATCCTATATATTCTGATGCAATGTTCTGTAGAAGATTTCGGATGAGAAGACATGTTTTTTTACGCATAGTAGATGCCCTAGGTAGTTGGTCTCCCTATTTTACTCAAAGGGTACACTGTACTAATCGCCTAGGGCTCTCACCATTGCAGAAGTGCACAGCAGCAATCCGTATGCTTGCATATGGGACTGCAGCTGACATGCTTGATGAGTACTTGAAGGTTGCAGAGAGCACTGCACTGGAGTGCTTGGAATACTTTGTGCAAGGGGTGATCGATGTATTTAGTGTTGAATACCTGCGACGCCCCACAGCTGAAGACATGGAGCATTTGCTCCAAGTTGGAGAGTCTCGTGGATTCCCTGGAATGTTAGGTAGCATTGACTGCATGCACTGGCGGTGGAAAAATTGTCCAACAGCATGGAAGGGGCAATATACCACCGGTCGCTATGGAGTCCCAACCATCATCCTAGAAGCAGTAGCTTCATATGACCTCCATATTTGGCATGTATTCTTTAGTGTTGCTGGGTCGAACAATGACCTCAACGTGCTCAATCAGTCCCCTTTGTTTCTTGAAGCGATAAAGGGTGAAGCTCCCCGGGTTCAGTTTTCTGTCAACGGCAAGCAATATAACACTGGCTATTACCTTGCCGATGGAATTTACCCAGAATGGGCAGCATTTGTGAAGTCTATAAATTCACCTCAACTACAGAAGCACAAGCTGTATGCAAGTGAACAAGAAGGTGCAAGGAAAGATGTGGAGCGTGCTTTTGGGATTCTACAAACTCGCTTTAACATCGTGCGTCGTCCAGCACGATCTTGGAGCATAAAGATTATTCGACAAATCATGAAAGCTTGTGTCATTCTCCACAGCATGATAGTGGAAGATGAGGGAGAAATGGCTAAGGAGCCTATTGACTTGAATGTTGTCCCTAGCACATCAATTGTTCTACCTCCAGAAGTGCAAAAGGCCTCTAACAGTAATCCATGCTTCGATGATGTTCGACGTAGAAATTCTGCTATCTGTGCTCAATCAGTCCATACCCAACTGAAAGAAGATTTAATTGAGCACATTTGGCAACGTTTTGGCACTAGGGAAAATAACTAGTTAATTTTTTCATAATAAGCTCATGTAAACTCTTTCCTAGAATTGTTTTTCTTGTTAATATATTGAATAACCTGACTTACCATTTTTCTTTTTTTGTTTCAGGAACTGTTCATAGGCTGGCTATGAAGGAGATACTGTTTGTGAGATGACTTTGTGCTTTTGGTGGTTCTTCCGCAAAGAATGTAGCCAGTTGTTTAGAATGTTTTGTGGCTTGAAATAAATATACATGGCCTGAATCATGTTTAGTAGTTAATTATGTAGAAACATATGGACTTCTTATTTCAGTATTTTGTTCAAAACCGTGTCAATGTCGTTGTGGACATGATGGTATTTGCTAGCAGTTGGCACAACTGCATCTAATTGTATTGTCAGTTACTTGAGATGTTTACTGTTTTCTTTTATATACCTTCCACACAAAGAAGCACAAAGATAATGCGTAGTACATCCCTATTTTCTTCATGCGCATGCAAGCATTGAAAATACAAATAGCTATCCTTATAGACAGCCCTTTGTATGCTAGCTAGTTGGTTGATGATGTGGAAATTTCCTAGTTAGATGCTAGTTAAGACCATTGAAGATGCCCTTAGAGAAAAGGAGAAGCAGTCTATACCAGAAAGAAATCGATTGCAAGACCGAAGCGATCCACCCCCCGTCGTGTGTTGCAGCCATAAAAGCCGGAGAAGACCAGCAGCTCCGAGACTTTAAGAAAGAAAGAAAAAAAGTGAAGAAGGTGAGAAGCAGCAGGTTGCAAGTCGCATCGCATCCAGCGGAGCAACATTCCATAGCTTATCGCTGTGACTTGTTCGTTCTGACATTTTTTTGCTAGGTGCACTAAGGAAGGTTACACGATTCGACTAAGATCATGCTAACGGTACACGATTAGTACCAAGAATTTTTGCGAGCTCTGACTAGATACATAAGGAATCGTAACAAGAGATTTCAGCGTCCTTAACCCAATGATTCGACTCGCCTCAACTTTGTTCCATGAATCAACTCTATACTAAGCATAGACATGTGCTCTACCCAGTGACTACTCCAGCACTGGTTCCACCAACATTATCACTTGTATCGCCTGACGCTATGCCATGGAGTCATACTACGCCATCTTAGTCGATAATCTTCTATCTCAGTTAATCGTCTTCTTCCATGAAGAAGTTGTATTGTCAGCTCTACATGTTTTCTGTTGCAAGTGGAGTTCATTGCAATACAGGCTATTGTGTCTATTATTGGCAGCATCCATACGGGATTAATCATTAGTGATTTTTTCAATGATCTATCTTCTTCTAGGGTTACTACAGTAAGATCAGCAGATGAGGATTTTAAGATGGAGTTATAGCTTTTTTTAATACAATGAGTTAATATGAGCTATGCTTGATTAAAGAGACTTTGAAAAAAAATCAATGTCAGTTATAAAAACAATTGAATTTGGTGTTTCGTTCACCGTTTGGATATGTTGCAATTTGGATCGCTTGCACGACTACTATAGAGGCTTTGTGAACATTCAATTTGAGAAGTTTTCAATTTCAGAAGTTTTGATGACACCTAGATGGCACTTAACATAATATTCTCTTGAGTTATGCTATTTGAAAATGAAGATTTTGCTCTAATTTTAGTTCGAGATGAAAGATTGAAGTGCAAGAAAAAGTTTATTTTTGCATACATACTACAACGTTTATCTAGTTATCATAGCTCGATATGGGAGTCTAGTGCATTTTATATTACATTGATGGTACGAGAGTTCCTTTCATCTTAATAGTTTTATCGGAGTATTTTCAATCATGTTATAGAATTTAATTACCTTTAAAGTCGGCAATTTAACATATGTGATGGCCACACATATAAGTTGCTCTTCACTGAGCATTTTTGCTAAGTTTTATATTCTAGATTCCATGACATAAATTCTTCGCTATCTATCCAACGCCACCGATAATGTTTTGGCTTACGTCATTCAACGATTGAGCATTTATTTTAATAGGTCAGTTGCACAGACTCATGCTTTGCTGAAGTTATGAATTGTTAAAGACTTAGATCTGTTCGTCTACTTTGTTGATCGCTGTGTATTTAGACTTGTTGGTGGTTTGCTTAATTTTGTTTCGGGAGAAGCACTTAGATAAGACTGTTCTAGTTTTTCTTATTGAATATTAGTCTGATGAACTTTCAAGACACAAGGTCTGGTAATGAAGACTTACTTTAAGGAGACTTGATTTTCGACTACATGAGTGAATTCGTCTCAAGGTGAAAATTGTTAAAATGTGATCCGAATTCTTCATCGTGTCCATATTGGACACTGCACCAGACGTGGTGCCGAACAGTGCATGCGCTAAGCCGTGTCAGACGTGGCAACGACTGGTGTATCTGACTCTGATTCGGTTTTTTTCTCCGTCCGGTACTCTAATTTCTGGCCTATATATCTACCATATAGTCGCATGGTTAGATACACCACAATTTTCTGTACTTGTAATATCTTTTTATATAGTGGTTTTCGTTTTTGTATGTCCGTGGTTTTTTCTGAAAGGATTTTTTACGTTAAAATCTATGTCTCATATTTTTTAATCTCTATATTTATCATGAGTTTTATAACGAGTAGAATAAAAAACATGGGCAATGGCTCAACGGCAAGTGGCCTGAACGAGCCAGCTCCTCCGATGCTGCTCGCCAAGCAAGCCGTGAAGCATGTGGGCTTGCCTGTACCATTATCGGCATGTACCAGGTGCATGCAACACAAACGACACACAGGAATTCATTGCTCTGAATTAGCCTGAATCTGTTCACGCTGGTCGAGCAGCGAACTTGTGCGACACATGTAGCAGAGGATCTCACGGTTACCTCGAGTAGGTAGGCAGAAGGTGGCAATGAGTAATGACATATACTCGTGTTGTTTTAAACAAATTGACTTTAATTTGCATGATTTTTATGGGGTGCTTACTGCTTAGCTTATTAGCCTGATGAGTACTAGAATAACCAGGACAAAAGGCCAGATCAATTGTAAACGTCAGAACTGTGCGACGAACTGCACGTGAAAGAAAATCTGGGGGAAAGAAAAGACAAATACAAGCGCACAAAGACTAGGACTAGATAGCGATGGACAAGCCCTAAACTACGAACACAATGATGAATTCGACAACCTCGTGGTTGTCTGTGTGGACCATTTCTTGGCAGAAGGGGACTAGCTAAAATACCTTTGGCGTGATACATGTATATGTGCATCTCATAAGTCTGCCGAGATGCTTATAGGGGAATAAATAGTCTTGAGAATGAGAGGCCAGATGAAGATGGAATATAATCCTAATCAGCAACGGAAACAAATACCTACTCAGAGATGGAGCGGAGTTCCAAAAGATGACAAGATGCGTTGTAGTCAGAAGTATCTTAAGTAGCCACGTCTGACTTCAGTTGTCACAATTACCTTTGGACACTATGTCTGATGCATGTTAGTGCAGAGTTTACCACAGCTATGAAACTGATCCCAATCATAACTCCGACCAGTTCACATTTCTCATGACTAGTCATACTGGTCATAACATATTTGACCACAATCAATTTGACTAGTCTAAAATCTTGACCAGTTTAAAATAATGTACTAGTT
Source organism: Melocanna baccifera (assembly GCA_036346265.1). Lineage (NCBI taxonomy): Eukaryota > Viridiplantae > Streptophyta > Magnoliopsida > Poales > Poaceae > Melocanna > Melocanna baccifera. The sequence goes on from CM070676.1 coordinate 38,266,274, forward strand.
AGGTAATGAGTTCCGTTAAGACTTGATGATCCGATTGCTTTTGAGCAAAATCTGATCGAACTCTTCAAGCTATCAAAGTCGACTAGATTCAGATAACAAAATACAGCTGTATCTAAGTATGATGTACATCAATAAGGAAGGGATAAGGTGAGAGTACATATTGGCAGTGTTGCTCATACTCGAAGTAAACTGAAGACTGCCTTATTTGCCATTGCACTGAGAAAGCATTTGCCAAAGTATCTCAATCTGCCAAACTGGTAGTAACCAAATAGATAGTGACAGGAGAAGCTAACCAGGCGTCAATGAATTGGGATTTTGGAATGCATAATCTGGACCATATCTGAATAGTACACCTAACAGAAAAAAAAAACCAAGAATGCCAATGGAAATATTGTTCAGATTTAATTAGGGCATTCACAAACAAAAAATATCGACCCAACTTATCTCAATCTGCCAAACTGGTAGTAACCAAATAGATAGTGACAGGAGAAGCTAACCAGGTGTCAATGAATTGGGATTTTGGAATGCATAATCTGGACCATATCTGAATAGTACACCTAACAGAAAAAAAAAACCAAGAATGCCAATGGAAATATTGTTCAGATTTAATTAGGGCATTCACAAACAAAAAATATCGACCCAACTTATCTCAATCTGCCAAACTGGTAGTAACCAAATAGATAGTGACAGGAGAAGCTAACCAGGTGTCAATGAATTGGGATTTTGGAATGCATAATCTGGACCATATCTGAATAGTACACCTAACAGAAAAAAAAATCAAGAATGCCAATGGAAAAATTGTTCAGATTTAGGGCATGCACAAACAAAAATATCGACCCAACTTGAGCTAGGGCAGCACTCTGATGATTTGATACAGCAGGAATCAAGATGTACATGCATAGTCGGCGGTGCCATCAGTGAACACAAACCATATATATACATCTTCTTAGCTGTTGCATGATCTGTATGAAATTGTGAATGGTTTGTAGATGCTGGCATGCACGATAGCTCCAGCACGTATCAGCCACCGTACCTCTCATTTGGCAGCTGCAATTCTGTGCTCGATTAGATGATATAAAACATACATATTTATATTTGAAAATGTATAAGAGTTGTAATTAAAACACCCTCTTCCTCAATTCGTTCTTTGTCAAACCAGAGACTCTAGGTAGAGGAATAAATGGAAACCCCGTCACATTTCGAGGTGACATATAAATTGACAGCTCTACCTCTACATGAAAAAATTGCAGCCATACATGAATTCATTTCTTTCAGAAAACGGTGAAAAAAAAGGGGGCAAGAAAAATCTCAGCAGCAGTTGCAGAAATTACTACAAGGGACAGGCTCGAGACTAAAAGTCAGTCTTCAGCGGCTTAGCTATAAAGCAACACTTTGGTGTTCTTCTCCAATTAATTAATTAATTAATTAATAGGTTATGCGAGAGACCAAAACGATGCACTGGACATGGCTGCAGGAACCAACATTTTAACAGTCGAATCTTTCTCATTAGCCCTTGGAGTGTGTTATAAATAAACAATAAGTCAGATTCAGAAGCATAGTATCATTAGATCGATAGTATATCAACTTATCAGGAAGTACACAATTAGATAATTTTTATGATACATTTTACTAGTAGTAGAAATTAAATCTAATTGTTGATTTTATGAGAGCATAATGGATTTTTTAATCCTATTTTTTCGTGAGGGTATTATGATTTTTTCTCTAAACATATTATTAATCCTTTTAATCACTGCCACCCCTGCCATTAACCCATTCCTTGTGTCGCTGCCGCCATCTCTTGTATATATGCACGTTGTTGTAGCGCTTGCAAAAATTACTCTCATGCTATGCATTTCCTTCATAATTTTACCCTCTCAGAATTCTACTGCTAGTATTATTAGTGGTAGTATAACTAAATCCTAACTAATCCGATGCATTGAATAAAACATGATGACTTGTATTCATTTTAGGGTACTAGAAAAATTACTCGAATTCTTCTGTTCGATCTCAATTTTCTATCTATGCACCTCAATTCCCAGAACTACGGTAGTGTTCAGAATGGCGATGACTTATATCTTTTTTACTGTAGCTGGCCGATTTTTTTACTGTAGTTGAGTTGACCTATTTGGCATAATTAAATTTTAAAAAAATTAAAAATAGAAAAAATATGTTAGCTTATCACAGACAATACAATGAAATACGAAAAAAAACAAAACACAAAAAAACACAAAAGAAAAAAAAAGAAAAAAGAAAAAAATTGAAAGTGAAAAAATCGCTCAACGCGGAAGCTGAACGCTAGCTTCCGCATCACTAAGCGCGGCCTACATCAATCAATGGGGAGTAAGCAAAAAAGAATCAAACAAGAGTTTAATTTCATCTGCACTGCATGGATACATGCGTCCATTAGAAAGGGTGTGATGCCTAGAGGTGAGGATGCAAACAAGGCGAGGTCCTCCATACCGTCGCATGTAGCCGGAGCGTCTGCCGCGCCCACTCCCTCGACCTATCACCGCATTGCTCTGACTGTGCCACCAGGCACAACTTCCTCACCACACTCATATGCGCCATCTCTTACACCACCGTTGCCATCGATGCGTGCTTCACCACCAACTGCAACACTTGCACCACCTTGATGCTCACCATGTCTGACATGCAGGACCTTATTTCCTTTACAATTTTACTTTTTTAGGATTCTACTTCTAGTACTGCTGATGGTAGTAAAACTAAATCCTAACTAGTCTGATCCATTGGATAAAAAAAATAGATGTCTCATATTCATTCTAGGGTATTGTAAAAGAGCTTCACAATTAACCACACAGCTAGCTAGATCGGGATCGCACGTGGCTAGGATAGTCAAGGGTTTTTTTAATCGACTAGACAACGCTATATGTTGCAACAGTATAGCAATAGGTTTTATCAAATTTCAAGGAGTTCCATCGAAACATTTGAAAAAGTTTTAAGTTTTAGTGAGTTTCACATATTTCTAGAAGTTTTAACAAGATTCCAAGAAAGTTTCAAGACCAAGTTTCAACAAGCTTTAAAATTTGGAACTCAAGCTTCAACAAGTTTCAGTGAAAGAGTTTCAAAAAATTTCGGCAAGTTCCAAGAAGTTTAAGCAAATTAATAGGTTTCATCAAATTTCATTAGAAAAGTTTCAAGAAGTTTCGATTAGTTTTAACCAAAAAGTTCAAGAAGTACCACAAGTTTCGACGCGTTTCGATGAGTTCACTGTGACTACAACAGTGGTGGAAGTGACAATGCTTGTGCCCTCATTAGCTAGTGCTGCGCAAGGGCGGAACATGGAGAGGAGAGTGATGAAGGCTGTCAAAAGTGTCAGAGGTGCACTGTGACACTCGCTGCTGTGGATGGTGTAAGTGGCCTACATCATCACTCCTCTTTTGTCGAGCCCCTCTCTAGTCACTGCTCCACCCCGCCCCTCTTCAGCTACGACGCCGAATTCGACGCAATCCAGCCATGCCCCTCTCTGGTTGCCACTCCACCTCGACCCTCTTAAGGTGTGCTACCGTGCTCCCCCTAGCTGCCCGCCCTCTCTAGCCACGCCCCTCTCCAGCCGTGACGCTGGATCTGACACGATCTAGCTATGCCATCGTGTTCCCTCTCACTGCTCGCCCCTCAACATCCAGTGCTCAACCCTTATCGTCGATCATAGAGTGCCGCCATGACTTCCTCTCCATCTGCTTCAGCTCGCCCTCGTGCGTTGACTCATAGAGTGCCATCATGATTTTCTTTTCATCTGCTTCAGCTCGTCCTCGTACGCTCTCATTGGTGTCGGAGTGCACACAAAGAGAAAGATGGGGGATATGAGGTTCTTGCTGAGTGGCTAGAACTGAATAGAAGAGTGGTGACGTCCATATCGAATGATAGAGACAAGGGTGTAGGCAACGGGGAGACTTGGTTAGGCTTCAGCATACCCTCCTTCTTGGCAAGAACACTAATTATGCCATCAATACTATGTAAAATAGCACAATAAATTTTGCACAGTTTTAGTAAATAATAAACAAGCTTATTTCTGAAACACATAACTAAACCAGAAATCAATATAAGCAATTTATTTGTAGCACTAATATTTTATAGTACGATGGTAGCTTGCAAATGGTTAATAGTGAAAAAGTGGCAAAGGAATAAGAAATACTAGAAAGGTACCAAGCAATCAGTCTAATGTCCAAACAGTCTTGCTAGATAGAAGTTCTCGTGGAATCAGCACTTCATTTGATGGATCCAAAAGGGTAGAATACCCATTGAAACAGACTTTAGGCAAATTTTGCAAATGAAAAAAAAGCTAATCATATGGTAGAATTAAACTCCACCTGTGTAGTTCACTACATAGCTTGTCCCAATCTATTGAGAGAATATTTTTGGCAATGAATATTATCAAAACAAATTTACACAATAAGGTAGCGGATGAGTGGCTCAATGACTCGATGGTGTGCTACATCGAGATATCTTTAAAAGCATTGATGATAATAGAATCATAAATCATTTCCAAGGCATGAAGTCCCATAGAATGCATATACCCCATGATTCAAATTTGTCTCGTGATTTAAATTAGCTTATTTGTGGTATATTTTATATGATCTAAAATTTTATTGTTATTCATATTTTTTATTATATAACTAATTTTGATATGTTTTATACACATGTGACTTATCGCTACTCCACACTCATGACAGAATAATTATATATTTTTAGATATACACTTTCTATTATCGAGATACCTTGTTTATTTGGTTTTCATTGTTTGCTTCTAATTATGTACTTTCTGTATAAATTTAAAATTTTATAAAAATAAAAAAATATATATTTATATTGACTTAATTTAATCTTATAAATAATTCAGTCTACTTTTAGTTTTATTTTTGGCTACGCCATTTGAGAGAGACGTAGGGGGTGATCGGAATAGCGATGGCTTTTGGCTGAAAAAACACTGTAGCTGGCTGAAAAAACACTGTAGCTGAGTTAATGGATAGTGTAGTGAATAGTGAAAAAAAAACTGAAGTTAAAAGCTGAAGTCGAAAAAAACCGAAACGATCAGCACCGTATTAGATTGAGATGTAATCCGATAGGATAGAGAGGTACTCGTTTGTCTCCAAAGCCCGGGAAGTTCCGCTGGCTCTGCTAGGTCAACAGCAAAACAAACAGGGCGACGTCTCGTCGGGAAATCGATCAATCAATCCCTCTCGACCGCCTCTCGTTGGGAAATGAACATCTCGAATGGCCTACACCAACTACAGCCAAAAATATTAGCAACTACTGGCAGCAGATCATAAATTCCTGTGCCATGTGAGCTCCATGCCTCGTTCTAGCAAAAGGCTAAGGAACCACGAACCCTAGATGAATAGAAATGGAAGTCTTGCCCTTTCTTTTTTTGCACTTGAATCATTTTTAATTCTACTGTATATATTTAGCTCGAACACAAAGCGGCAAGCATGCAGGCAACTTGGCTCCATTTATTTCGGCTTAAGTTTTCATTTTTGATTTATTTTTTTATTTTTTATAAATTTTATCTTTTTCTAGTTTTTGGTTTTTTCAAGATTTTTTGCCGGTTCTTTTTCTCATATTCGTTTGCATTGTTCATGACGGGCTAACCTATTTTTTCTATTTTTAAATTTTTAAAAATTAATTATACCAAATAAGTCACCGTCAGTTACAAATATATTTTTTACCAGCTACAATGCACTTTCAGTCATAATACACTAAATTTAAGTCTAACCGTACGGTCTCTTAATTTGCTTTCATACCATTCTCAGTGTGTGCAAACATATAAAGAGACATCCCCTGAAAAAGGATAGGCATTTGCCATTCCTTTAAGTTCTGCCAAAAAATGAAGTTTCATACGTGCTTTGTATGCAAGACTTATACATTAGTTGCACTGAATCAAGATTATTGAGAATGTACATGGGATAAATTAGGTACTGTGAGTATTAGTGTAGGGAATGGTAATGAAAAGCAAGAAACGAAAACTCTCTAATCAAGGACAAGGAGATCAAATAGATACGGTCCGATAGAGATTTGTAGGGCCCCGATCGATTCAAGTACTGGAGAAAAATAAAAAAACCACGAGGTTCATTGTGTGAGACAGATCCGTATTTGCGTCTAGGGCACATTCTTTTTTGTTTGGTGATGGCTTTTTGGCTGCGGTGATGGCTTTTTAGCTGTTTGCGACAGAGATTGCGGAAAGAGAGATACTCGCTTGCGATTTTTGATGATACAGATATTAGTTTTTTAACGTATACTACAATTAACTTGTAGACCCTATCTTAAAAAAATACTCCGTTTAAAAGTTAATTACTGTAACAAAAGTTAAAAACCACTTCTAAAAACCGCAAAGAACACCTAAAGTTGGAGGGGGAACAAGTCCAAGATTATGTGATGGCAAGTCCTTTTAACATGAAGCTAACCACAGCACAAACTCACTTATCTTTCCCCTATGCACGCGACACAGTGCCCATGTAATAGCAGCCAATAATATGTGGTACTTTAGACCTCCCCGCTTGGCTGTCTACATGAGAGAGCACCACTCGCCTAATTGTGGGTCGTCGATTTGTAGCCTAACATGCGGCGAAACATTTGCATCACGGCAATCCATTTTTTCCAAACAAGCATGTTTTACTGTTATAGTTAAGAATAGCTCGGTGCATCAAGGGAACAAAAAAAAAACAACAACATATAAAATATAATGTCGTGGCCACATAAAAAAAGCAACACGTAATGGCGCAGCCGTACATAATTTAGCATCCTTCACGTCTATAAGATAAAACAGGCAAACAATACATTTTCTTTCGATATTTTTCCGATCTTTAACGCACCTGACTAAGGGACTGTTCTTTGCGGCTTCTAAAAGTCGCTTTTGACTTTTACTACAGTAATTAACTTTTAAACAGAGTATTTCTTTAAGATAGAGTCTACAAGTTAATTGTAGTACACATTAAAAAACTAATATCTGTATCATCAAGAATCGCAAGTGAGTATCTCTTTTTCTGCAATCTCTGTCGTAAACAGCCAAAAAACCATCAGCCATAACTAAAAATTCTCAACCGCAGCTAAAAAGAACAAACCCTAATTCTCTAGTTAAACAACCTACAACTTAGACAGGAACGAACAGCCCAACTACAGCTATAGAATACACTTTTTCTTTAATAAGTAGGCGTATAAAGGGCGAGTGGAAAACTAGCAATCGTGGCACCAATAATATACGCAAAATAGTGTAAACGTGGACGAAGCGTATTCTCTTGCTGAGCTGATTGTGTGGACCACACTCCATAGGCTGCAACTACCAGTCTCACAGAGTCCCACTTTCAAGACGTGGGGCCCAGCAATAGGACGTGGGAGTAACACTTACTATTTCCTTTTCTCTCCTCACTATGCGGCAATTCTTATTTCCTATTGGCACGGGAAACCGTGCCTGCCCTGAGATCTCGCTGGCTAGTCGTAGGGATGCGGGCCCAGCGTGGCAGCCGGAGCGTGCGGAGGTACTCGCCCGCGGGTAAGCCGGGGCGGGCGGTGAGAAAGGATTTCCGGGGACAGTTTTAATGCATATATCGCGTCACGGTGGGTCCCGCCGATGACGCAGCCCACCTCTGCAAGCTCGCCACGTCGTAGATGCGATCGGGCATGGGTTCTGCACCGTATACTTGTTTCAGTAGTTCGGGCTTTTCCATTAACCTCCCTCGTGGAGAGCACCCACCCTCCCGCTACCTCCTATAACGCTAGGTTCACAGCCCCCATGTACTACACCATCTTTCTTTCTTAATTCTTTTTTCGAGCTGTGTACTGCACCCCCAATCTTGGCATCACAAGAGACAAGTTTATAAGATATATCTTTTTATTATATAAACTAAAAAATAGTAAAAATATATATATTACCCATAATCATTATATGTAATATCACATTCAATGCATGCACAAGAGACAAACTAATAATCTTTTGAATTACTGTTTTGTGCAAGTTTATAAAACATATTTTCTTTTGATATATAGACCAAAAAGATAGTAAAAATAGCTATATCATCTCTAATTATTATCTTTAAGTATTATATTTAATGTATGCATATAAAGAATATCGAATAAATTTGCATATTTATTAGGGGCATAAAAGATACATCACACTAAATTTATATTGGAATATGTAATACGTCATATATTTATAGATAAAACTATTAAAAAATATATCTTATAAATTTAAACGAAGGAAGTACTTCACTTTGCAAGTAAGAATGGTAACATGATCCAAATTACTATTGCAAATATTAGCATCTTAAACTCGTACGAAATGTTTGGGACTTGGTAACTAAATGAATTGTATATGTTGTTCTAGAAAATGGACTAGCAAGATTTATTTTATCGCAGTGTGACAAGTTCATTTCTATGCCTCACTGACTTGATGTTGTTTCATGAGAAGCATGGAATGTAGGATCCAACTATAATGCTGTTGTGTTTTGTCCCTTTTTGGCTTTGCTTTTCACTTGGATGGCTGTTAGTTTGTTTGACCTTTTTTTTTTCCCGAAATGATACAAGATCTAGGTTTATTCCTTTCAATTTCAGTTTCTAGTTTTTGTCTTATTTTTTACCATTCCTAAATTTTATTTTTTTCTATTTTTGGCTTTTAAAGCTTTTTTGCCGTTTGTATTTTTCGTAATAGATTAACATGTTTTTTATTTTTTTTAATTTAATTATGCTAAATAAATTATTATCAGCTACAGTAAAAAATAAGTCAACTATAGTACAAATTCAGTCATAAGCTACTATTTTTCAGCCCAAATGAACGACCTCCTAGTTATCTTTAAGAGTAGTTTTCAACTGTAGAAAATTTAATTTATTTATAAACTATTTTAGCAGCTAATTCATGTACCAAAACAATATGGTAAAAAAACAAACTTTTAGAAAACGCATGTCAATGACCTAGCTAGCCCACCATATCCAGATATCACACTGACGTGCATATTTTCATACACTCACACCATGATTAAACTAGTTTTATGTTATATATATTCATTAGTCACGTTAAATTTAAAAGTAGTTCAAACTAGTTTGAAATGAGTTTAAAACTCACTTATTATAAATATATCAAGAGTATAAAATATTTTTATATCTAAATTCTAAAAATTCTATTAACCACACGTATGTATCAGACAGTACTTAACATAGGTGCCCATCCAAGCGATGTATATACACACATAAAAAAAATCAAGAACCATAAAGGTACTCTAGCAATTACGTGAATTATAAAATATTGGAGTTGAGCTTAGCACTGACAGCACTTTTAGTAAATTAGCCATTTTGTACTCGATGTTTCTCTACTTTCGCATTTTCGTTAGAACATGTTTCTTGTAGACCCTATAATATAGATAGATAGTGATAAGAGAATTATGGATCTTTCTTTACACAGAGAGTACTTTTTTATTTAAGCATCATAGTGTATCTACATAAAGTGGCAACTCATTCACCTTTTTCTTTTGAAGACTAACTCAGTTCACCTTTTAATTCGGCATACCCTATAAACAGTTCTTAGTTTCTTACGAACTTATACACACCTTTTAATTTTATTGGTGTGCAAGATTTCAGTGTACCCCAAATAAAGATTCCTCTATTTCTTAAAATGCCATAACTGAAGCTTTGTTTGTACTTAGGAGACATTCATATTATCTTCTGCTAATAGTATGTGACTAAAAATAAATAGTAGCGTCTTAAAAGAGTGATTACGCATACGTGAGATAGGAGCGAGAGAAATATGTTACATGATGCGTCTATAATTCCTTATCTTATACTCAAAGCGAGAGAAATAGAGAACCCATTTTGAGAAAACAGAAGTCTATATTGACTTCTGACTTCTTCAAATAGAAATCAATACAAAAAGAACCTTACCACATGCTGATATGCTCCTCAAATTGAAAAGGAATACTTAACACAAAGAATGGTATTCGTATCGATGTTTCTCTACTTCATAGAAAGTCCAACATTGGTTCCACAAACAAAAACTCTCACACGAAGCTGATTAAAGAAACCCATGGACTAATTGCTGGTGGACAATGTAGCTGATTTCCCCATCATTTTCGTTTCTTTCTCTAGGTCAGATGACCAACCATCCTCCACGATGCCAGCCCAGCTCCGATCCACAGCCACAAGCCCACAACTACCGTGCTGAAAACCCCCCCTCGCCACACTGCCCTTGGCAGTTGTCCCTAGTCCTTACATGGCCAGGTCAAGACAAAGAAGCCCTCGCTCTCGTTCGCCCACGCCAAACTGCTGCGTCTTCCTTCACTTCGCACCCCTCAGATCGCCGCTTCCCCAAGAAAGCCATTAGAGCGCTGATGGATCACCAGAAGCAGCACAGTCACCAGGGCAATGCTCCCGGTCCCCGGAGCGGCAGCGCGGCGTCGGGCAGGCACAGGAAGGGGGGCGGCGGCGCGGGGGGCAAGAAGCCGATCAAGGTGGTGTACATCTCCAACCCCGTGCGGGTCAAGACCAGCCCCGCGGGATTCCGCGCCCTCGTGCAGGAGCTCACCGGCCGCCACGCCGACCCCTCCAAGTACAGCCCCGACGACTTCGACGACGACGACCGCGACGGCGCCGACGCCGCGCAGGAGCACAGCCCCGAGGGGGGCGCGGCCGCGTCGCCCGACACCGGCGCCGGACCCGTCCCCGCGGCGGGCCAGCACGACCACGACGTCGCCGCCGCGGCCGCGTTCGGCGGCGGAGACGGCGACGAGGAGGATGACATCTTCAGGTCGCAGCTGTTGGACAACAATTACTCGGTGTTCTCGCCGCCGACTTTGCTCTACGACTACGACCACCCGCACGGCAACAAGGTGCAGTGACTTGATCCCGCCCGCTGCATGTTAGCCGCTGCGCGCGTGCCCCCTCCTTGCATGACATGATGATTTCGTTGTATTGCATGTGTAGTAGTGTGCCGCTAAGATTTGTGCGTGCGTGCGTGTGTATGCTACTGTGGACGCGAGGGTAATTTGTTTGGGGTAATGGGGTCTCGGTGTTGTTTTCCCCCCTCTCTTTTGTGGAGAAGTTACTGCTACTGGATGTTGTCACTTCACTGTCTGCAACCTGCAAGCGATGCAATTAATGTTAATCGTGGCCATCGATCGACCAGCAAGTGTGCATAGATTGGCTATTTTCATACTTTTCCTCTGATTTTATGGTCACCTTTTCGTGTAGTGCTTTCTTTGGCATGGTCAGCTGGCAATTGCTGGATCATCAATTCACCACTTGGGGGGGTCTAGAGAGCTAGCCCGCTTGTGCGCGCAACTGTACGCACACGCTGCGTAGGCAATGTGCGCATATAGAGCACACAGGAACCAATAACCAATCCATGTTTCGAAAAGAAACAATAGTTCTTATAGCCAGTTATGATCAGGCCAAGACCATGAGGACAGATTAACTGAAACAACTGTAAAAATCTCAGCTTTCATTAGAAATACTGGATATGAACACATTCTTCTCTTTGTCCATCATCAGTTAATTATGGCATGAACAAGATTGGAGCCTAATTACAAGCAAATTTTAGCTCAAGCTGATCTATAATCCAAATATTTTCATTAGGAATAGTAGATATGAACACATTCTTTTCTTTGCCCTTCATTACTTACTTGGATGATCAAGAGTTACAAGCGAATATAAGTACTGTCATGCTACAGTTTGGTCTTTAACATTAATTCTTAAGGACTCATGATCCATGTACTACCGTCCATTGCTTGCTGACTTTACTCTTGTTCTGGATTCTTCCGATTTTATATGTTTAACATGGTTTGATATATGTGTTTTACTTCAATTATTTGATTCTTTCAGTACTATTTGCTTGATGTTAGTTACTTTAGTTTGTTCTGTGATTCTTCTACTTTCATTAATTTGTTTGGCGTTCCTTCATGCATGTTGCTTTGTGTTCTTTGATTCTTCCGCTTTGATTTCTTTGACACTGGTTAATTTATGGTACTTTTTGTTCGTTGATTCCCGTACTTAGATTTGATTGATACTGGGCTTGATTTTTCTTTCCTTTTGTTCTACGATTCTTCACTTTCATTTGTTTGACATAGGTTGATGCACCCATTTCAGTATATTCCTTGTTGTGGAATATTGCATGATTACTTTGTCTTGTAGACCCACAGTGATCCAAGTAATTAGCATTATCTAGGACATTTATATATAGGTCTGACATATCATGTATGTACATAGTGGTTACACAAACTGATCCCCAGATCATCATGGGTATTCAGCTATATGGCTTTGATCACTTCTGCCCATTGCATTGGTAGTTATAATATGTATGATTGTTCTTCGATCCTTTTCAATCCTATTGCTCCTTTCGATTGCTAAAAATTGCTTTCTTTTTCAGGATGTGATATGCATGCCATGCTGACAACTGATCTTTCTCGTGAAACAAACTTTCTTTCAACCATTTATTTCGATCCTTTTCTCCCTGTTGACGAGAACAATGTGAATGCTGCTCTCCTGGTGTTTCCCTTCTTAGTTCTTCCACAAATGTATATTTGTTCTTTTAAAATGGAGATCTGTGCAACCAATATAGAAAGGGTATGTCTTCATAATGCATGCATGTGGTTTGATTATAACATGAAATTGCCATTGCTATACATGTTAATTATTATTACTGTTGTAAAAAAATGACAGCTAGCTCAAGCCGCTTAAGCGATAAGTACCCCTCTCTACATGCCGCTTAATTATATAGCATGCGCTTTGCCATTTAGATTTTGAATTAATTTGTAGGATCGAATATGGTGAGTTAGAGGGGGTGAACAACTTATTAAAATCTCATCCTAGTATTAGCAACACAATGCTATGGAAAATATAAGTCTATAAGCTACATTGGTGAGACCATGTGGAGGTCACCCATAGTTGTGATCATTAATTGACTTTTGGTTTTTGAGAGTTTGTAATTTTTTAGTTACATCCTGTTGCCGGCGGTCTGACTGGCATTGACACTGTGGTCAGACCAACCAGGAGCGGTTTGATCGGACTAGGGTTGGCAGTCAGACCGGCAATCAGACCTGAGAGGAGTTAGGGTTCTTTAAGATAACCTCGTGAGAGATGTGAAAGTCTTGTGGTTGAGCCTTTTGTCATTCTTAGGCTTTGTATATGGTTAGAGACTGGCTCTAAATATTCATCTTCAAGTATCAATAAATATCCAAAATTCGTCCAAGTCTCTCTCATATGCTCTTATGTTGATTTCTTGATTTGGCTTAGTTTTTAGTGTTTCCACTTTCCTTGTTAAATCTTGCTATGTGCCAATAATATGTAAGTGATGATGATGTCTCTTAGAGACCAGATTTCATTTATCTAGTCACTTGTAATTTGCAAGTTCTTGTATTTGCCCGGTTTTAGCTCCGAGAGTGATTTCGAGGTTTTGATTTTGTGGGCATGTTGGTTTGAGTTCATGCTGTGATCTAGTTTTCTATGACATGTAATAATCCATCTAAGATCATCTAGATCATCAAGAACTCACAAGAAAGAGCAGATAGTGGTTTTCCTCTTTGGCTCAGTTTTGGTGCAACCTTCCTCCTCTCAGGTCATTGTAGAGAATGTGTATACTAAACTTCAAGTGATTTGGAGTTTTGATTTGAGATTATTGATTAGAATGTGTTTGTGACATTCTAGATAATGTGCATACGAAACTTCAAGTGATTTGGAGTTTTGATTTGAGAGTTAGCTTAATTTATAGTTTTAACCTAGTTTTAGTTTAGCAGAGCTTCAAGAGTCAAAAGATTCTAACTTTCTTATGTTACTTCAAGATCTTTGGTTGGGATAGGTTCGTAAGGTTATGATCTAGCTTTGGTTTAAGTTTTAAGTCATTTGAAGTTGTGGACCAAACATTTTGCTGATTTCTTGGATTTGAAATCGTGCTAAAAATCTGTTCGGTTCTTGGAGAGATGTCAGACCAACAACCAACTAGAGGTTAGACCTCCGAGGGGTCAGATCGCCAACCAAATAGTGGTCAAAGGACCCTCTAGTTGGGGGGTCAGATCACCAGAACCCGTTGAGGCTCATTTGGCTTGATTTTTTCTTGAATCTTTCCTTATGGATGATTGGTCTCTCATCTTCATAGCTTATAATAGCTATTGAAGTAAAGAGCTTTGCTTTCTCCTTTGAAAAATATTTGGAAAAGTTTTTAATTGTGTTAGCTCGTATTTACCCCCACTAGTCGTTCTCGGTCCAACAAGTGGTATCAGAGTAAGGTTTGCTCTTTGAGTGATCTTAATTGATCATGAGCATAGCGTCTAGTACGAAGTCTTGTGAGTCTTTTGATTAATCTTTTTGTGACTTTGTCCGATGACTGTGATATGGCCAGTGATCGTGAGTTCATTAAATGAATTGTGAGAAAATGCAAAAACATAGATCATGACACTTGCAAGTTATGTGGTGTCTTTGGCCACTCCTCTTGGGTTGTCCTGGTTACTGGGATGCAAAATTTTTAGAGCCCAAGGAGGAGAAGGAACACGATGGAGTGTGTAGAGTGACCATGGAGGATGATCATGAGATGCCTTCCGAAGATAATCCTCTACTCAACCTCTATAAGGTGAGCAAGAAGAAACTTATCAAGGACTGTCTCTCTATATTCAAGAGCTTATGTTCTTGACAAGTTAGTGCATAGACTAAAGATGGAGAAGAGTAAATTGTATGGTGCAATTGTTAGGTTGAACTCTCCTTTGGCTTGTGAGTCATGTGATTCCTTTTATGTGGAAATGATAAATTAAGAACTTCACTGAATGCTTGAAATATGAAATTGAATTACTTAGATCAAATGTTTTATGCCATGTCATTCTTGGGTTTCCTTACATTATGAGCTTGATAATGCTAAGTTAGAAATAGGCAATTTTATATAATTGGCTAGAAATGAATGTGATTCTTGTGTATACATGCTTGCTGAAATTGAGAAAATAAAATTGACTCATTCCATTTATCTTGAGTAATTAGATAATGCTAGGGCTAAAATTGATGAGTTTAAGTCTAGTCCTCATAGCATATGCTTGAAATGTGAAAAAATGCTTAAAGATATTGATGCTTTGTATTCCATACACATTAACCATGCATCTTCATTTTCTTGAACATCTTGCGTTGCTTTGAGAGAGGAAGTTGAGTCTTTGGAGAAAGTGCGCGATGATATGAGTGCTAAGTCATGTGACTCTTGCATTTGATTCTACTTCGAGATTGATGTTTTGATGATTTTTCTTTCTCCTTTGCAATCGGAGTTCGATTATTCTAGTGTTGAGCATGTGTCTATTGATGTTGGCACTTGTGCCGTTGCTTTGAATTGTTCTTCCTTGGCTAGTGATGTTTCTTGTGACTCTTCCAGTGTTGCCTAATTGACTTCTAGAGACAAGGGTGTTTATTCCTCATATGGTATAACCTCTCTCAAAGAGAAGTACTATCGCACCTTTTGTAAGAAAGATGGACGCACTATTGAGTTTTACGTTCATCATGTCAAACTCGAGTGCTAAGTCCATCGTCGAGCTTTTAGGAACGCATATCGTCTCTATCGTGGCATGTGTGGACTTAGTGCCGACACGAGGTCTTTATGCTTATCCTAAGGGACTTCTTTTTTGAGCAACAATGGTGATTTGTTCTCCTAGACCGTGCCTCCTATCAGACCTTTGCACCATTGCTCATTTTTGTGAGAATAAAGGGCATCATATAGGCTTTTGGCATGCCAAACGCATGCGTTGAGCCAGTGATTCTAAGTCTCCGAGTATGCATAGCCTTTCTCATAGCATGAACACTCATGAGCCTAACATGAAAGCTCGCTTTGTTGATGCCATCTTTGACACCTTTTTTAGAGGTGTTGGTGTCGTCAATTTAGTTCTCATAGTTTTGGTTTTAGTCCACATGATGTCTCAAGGAAATATTTCTGCCGTTTCTCAAGTGGTAGACCTCATTTTTCCCATCGAGGTGCGCACCCACGGCGAGGATTTATGAGGTTTTTTGGGTGCATTTGTTGGTTCTTATCATGGTGCTTTTAAGCAAGTTTCTTGCTGTTTTCTAGAGATAGCGCTCGTTTTTCTCATCGAGTTGCCCACTTGTGGTATGCCTCCAAGAATGGATCTTCTTACATGAACCATCTAATGCATTATGCTAACTCACATGCTCCCACTAGTGGAGTATCCAAGATTTAGGTTTTGAAGTATTTGCTCACTAACCTTTCGGGATCCAAGATTTGGGTACCTTATTTTTCCTATGTGTAGACACTGGGGACGCGAGATGGAGAACATGGATTGATGGGTTCTGATATTTTTCTTCATTGCGTAATTGGAACACTTGATGGTTTTTCATTCTCTTTGGTGGCCTCCAAGAGACATATGCTTTTATGTTTAGTGTTTTTACTTATTTTGTGAGCTATCATACCCTTACACCTTTATATTCGTATTTGATCATAATTGACATGTTGTGCTTATCCATGTGCTCTCTTGTACCATATTGGCATGTATTTCTCATTTTACTTTCTTATCATGCCTTTATGTGTATTTTGCTTGTATATCCTTGTGTTAACTAATTGTTTATGATTTGTGGATACATGAGTTTGATTATCTTAAGCATGTATTATCCCTAAGACATTATGTATCATTTCTAAGACATTATGTATCATGCTCTTGCTAGTTTGTTGCTTTATGTGTTAATGTGCTTGCCTGATGTTAGTATGCCATGTATTTGCATGATTTTTCAATGTCATGATTTCTATTTACATGATAGTATGATATATCACTAGTGGATACATGAACTTTAGCTTGTTGTCCTTTGCATGTGTTATTATCAATTTATTCTATGGCATGCTATGTTTGTTCATGCTCGTATGTGCATAGGCTAGCATTTTGATTATGATTTTCATATATGCTTGAGCATGCCTTTTCATCACGAGCTTAGTTATCTTGTTATATCCTCTATCATGCTTTTGTGATATCTTACTCTAGGTATCCATGAGATATATATTTTAATATACCTTATTCTTGATCTATGTTAGCATAATTTAGGTATGTTTTGTTCAATGATATGTTTTATGCTTGATGTTGGTAATACAAGTGGTATTGTAAATTATGGATAGATGAGTTTTGACATAGCATTTCTTACATTTTTGTCCTAAATTGTGTGCTTGTCATGTTATGTGCTTTGTTACTCATTAGTTTCAATGTCTACTATGGATTTAAATAGAGTTGATCTATCTATCTAGCATGTAGTGTTCATATTTTGCTTATAGCCATACTTTACTCATGTTTACTTATGTTCATATTCAAAATTGTTTGCTTATGCTTATGTGAGCATTGAATGTTTATTGCCTATCTCTCACTTTGGATCATAGTATTTTTATTTGTCATGTATCATGGGACCGGATTTACATGTCATTTCTCACTAACCCCTGTACGGAGGCACAAACGACTTCTTTTATGTTGATGTAGGCTTTACATGAGAGATACGAGACCAAATGTGTAATACTGCAGTTAGGGCCCAAGCAAGTGGTCAAACCACCGCTCACCTGGTAGCCAGTCCTACCCCCAACAATCAGACCGGCCACATGATGGTGGTTTGGTGGCCTGGGATAGACTCCTTGGTTCTAGAGCTTGTAGGTCTTCGTCTTCCTCATTCTAGCATTCGGTGAAGGCTATTAATCTTTTGATGTAAGTTGGTTCAACTTCTATTTTTTCTACTATATTTCACTGCCAAGCGGTGTGACATAGCTTTTGTGTCATGTGCTTATCCTTTGCCCTTGATTCTTGCATTGCATATCATTTGGGAGCTTTTGTAGTTGGAGGGTTGGTTAGGCTAAGGATATGATCACTTTCCACACGAGTGTCTCTTAGGCACATTTTGGGTTGTCTAGGGTGTGTCTTCGGTCTAGATTGAGCTTGCCTCTTCTGTCACTAGTGTCTATTAGTGGAGTTTTCTAGTGTTTTCGATTCGCTCCTTAGTTGTGAGTGAACTTCCCCTAGAGACCATGTGGAGTATAGAGTCTAGCTTTCTACTTTTAGCCATTCCTTGCATAGAGAGTTTGGAGAGTGACTTTTGCAAGTTTGGATCTCTTTGAGGTATTTCATCTCTTGCAAGTGTTTTTAGATGTTTTATCTTGTAGTTTGTGTTTAGGGGGAGCTTGATCTGATTTGTTTCTACAAGTGGTATTTTGCTTTTGGTACATTCTTGTAGTTAGGGATTTTTTATTTTCTTGCCTTTTTCATCATGCATATATGACATTTCACTGAGATAAGCATTTATTATGAGTTTTGATTATTACTCAATTATGATATAATTCTAATTTGATACTGCTCACTAATATGTTATGTTTACTTAGCTAGCTTTATCGTACTTTGTATGTATGATTGAATCTTTACCATACTAGCTTAATTTGCAAACTTAAACTAAAATTCACAAGTGGTATCAATTATTACAATTGGTATCTTTTAAGTGGGAAGGATGGATCTTTTGACTAGTTTGTTCTCTAGAGATTCTTTTATAATATATGCCATGTCAAAAATGCTCTATTGAGTGTTGAGTCTAAATTGAGTTTTAGATTGAACTATGCTAGTTCTTTGTTGCGGCTATGGGCTTACTTCTCCTAGGCTTTTGCAGCTACGATTGAGTATTGCTCACGGACTTAGTAGTAGCTCATTCTTGAACTAGAAACTAAAGTGAAAATGATCTCTTTTATGCATGAAAAGACTTGAGTTCACTAATTCTCTCATGAGATGGCTTACCATTGCACTAGGCATGAACTCAGGGGGGGTTTTGGATACCCAAGACTGTACTTTTAAGCTTATTGCTTGGGGTGGTTGATAAAGGTTTGAGATCTAGCATATGGCTCATTAAAAGTGAAGACAACAAAGAATTGTGAAAAATGGTTGAAACTTAGGAGGCGATTATGGATGGCTCCTAACCTAGAACTTGTTTTATTATGATAAGGTCAAAATGTGTTTTCAAAAGTGTTAATTGTGCTCAATTCCAAGTGCATGAACAAAATAATTCAATATTGAACTTGTAACATTATAACTGATTTAATTTGAGGTTCTTAGTTACATTTGGCCTTCTTGATATGGCTTAGCTCATATTTGGATACCTTTAGATGAACTTATGAATTTTGAAGTCTTGTTTATCTTGAAAATGTGCCATATTGTCTAGATTAGTTATATATGCCTCATTGTAATCTAGATAGCTTTGTATGCATTTTATGGCATAGTGATGTGCTTTTAACTTACCTCACTTTGGCTAATCTTCAAAGTTCTTTAGGTTTTACATCTTCATGTGTGCATACTACTCTCTCTAATACTTCTTTTGCTCCAAGTGGTTTCATACACATTTTGAAGGGAGCTTTAGCCCTTGATGTCCGTATTGCGAAAATGGGTAGAATGTTTGACGGAAAAGGCATTAAGGAGTGAAAACTGCATAAAGGGGGAGAACATGCATTTTTGTCGTATAAGTAGTATAAGTTTTAAGTATAAGTAGTATAGTTGCAAAACTTGCTCAATTGGAACCTACAAATGCCAAAATGAGATTTAAGTAAGAGGGAGCTTCATTGCATATCATTTGCTTTCTTTTGCATTCTAGTTCTTTTTCTTGCTTTGAAAATGGTTGCATTAAGGGGTGAAAATTGCATAAAGGGGGAGAACATGCATTTTTGTGGTATAAGTAGTATAAATTTCAAGTATAAGTGGTATAGTTGCAAAACTTGCTAAATTGGAACATATTAATACCAAAATGAGATATTTGAGTATGGGGAGCTTCATTAAATATCATTTGCTCTTTCTTGCTTTTGTGGCTCTTTTTCTTGCTCTGAAAATGATCATGGTGAGCAATTGCTCTTTTCTTTTGACCCTGAGCTTTTATGAGGTTTTATGTGATTTAGAGTAATTGCTCTGAAAATCGAGTGGTGCAGTCGGTGCAATTGAGTGGTCGGAGGAACCGACACGGAGAGACTTGTTAATACGTAAGCTATTGATGAAGCTACATGTTGCAAACATGGAGATTGCTTGCAAAAGAGGACATGACCATAGATTAGGCTCCAGGAAGAGGTGAGGTCCACGGTCAAGGCAAAGGAAGCGCAAAGCTTCATAGAAGACAGTAGAGGGGCATTTTGGCAAATTGCTCAATCCCGGATAAGTGGTGGTGCGAAACTACGGTGTTGGGCTAGGTGGTTTAGGTCAGTGATGCGCTGAAAATATGAAGTGGATCAAGTGTTGATTCTATTGAGTTGCATGCACCAGCCAGTTTACCCAAAAGCTTAAGCAGAAGAGAAAAGGTAGGCTGCAATTATTTTTATTTAATTGCGCCAACCGGATTTTGAACTCAAGACCTCTTGACTCTGATACCACATTTAGTTGCATGCACCAACCAATTCACCCAAAAACTTAAGGTAATGAGGAAAAATGGACAATTCACTTATACTTAAACACCCCCTCACGTGTAGGCTCTCTCAGGCCTAAGACGTGGGCTGCCATTATTTTTTAATTGCGCCAACCGGGTCTCGAATTCAAGATCTCTTGGCTCTGATACCATGTAAGTAGAAATAGATTGTTGCAAGGTTATCAAGTCGACAAGTCGACACTACCCTCCTAGTGACGGACTAGTCGACTAGTCGGTCGATTAGTCGCTGACTAGTCGATAGGTACTGTTTGTATTAGTTATATGAATATGTATATACAGATAAACACTTTATTGTAATTTAAAAAAGAAGAGAGCTAAACTGCAAAATAGTCATCCTCAGATATCCCTCACTCCCCCCAGTGCCCCCACTGCCTCAGCAGATCGCCACTGCCTCGCTCCCTCTCATCCGATTTCGAGCGCCATGCACCCCCACTCTCGGCTCTCTCCTCCGCCGCGCCTCCCCCGGACGCCGCACCTTCCCCGAACGTCGCCGCCTCCCCCGGACGACCGCTCCTCCCCCGGACGTCGCCGCCTCCACCCGGACGCCGCCGCCTCCCGCGGACGTCGCCGCCTCGTCTCCACCCGTTTGCCGCCGCCTCCACAGGGTCGCCGCCGCCTCCATCGTGGATCCAGGCTCCCTGTCTCCACATGGACGCCGCCGCCGACGTCGCCCCAGCCCAGATCTGACCTCCTCACGCCGGATCGGAGCTCCCCGCCACCGGATCTGTCTAGATCCGGTCGGCCGCCGCCGCCTTCCCCCCAGGCTTGCCTCTCGCCTCCCCAAGGCGCCCGACTTGCTGTCGCCTAGTCGACTAGTCGCCGGGCAAGTCGACGACTAGTCGACCAGACGCCCGACTTGCCGGCGCAAGTTGAGTCGCCGGCGCAAGTCGTTACCAGGCCACCGACTTGTTGACTAGTCGTCGACTAGTCGACGACTTAATAACCATGGATTGTTGTATTGCAATAGTCCATGGGGCATATATATAGTACAAAAAGAACAGAAGAACCCAAACCCTAGACATATGGGAAAATACCTAAATACCCTTAACACCCAAACCCAATAGCATTGTATTTGGAAGGGTTGACACTAAAATAGAAAATACACAAATATCCTTAACACAAAGTCCGTATATTGAAAGATGTCGTAGCGTGCGGCTTTTGGAAAAACTGTCAAATCAAGCCGAAAAGGATATAGAAACATAGTGGCACAGATCGAAGCCCGAGATGGCGGCAGCGCTGTGCACAAGAAGCGCAACGAAGGTGCGGTGCAGAAGAAGCGCGGCGGCCTTAGAAGCTTGGGGCGACGACTCAAAGAGAAGAGCGGTGGCATCATGAAGACTTCTACGATCTGCAGTGGCTCAAAGAAGAGCAATGGCTGCACTATGCGAAAAGGAAGGAGAGGATCATGCCATCCAAGAGGATGGATCGTGGCTAGCAATGCAGTTGGCTGATTGGCAGATTTTGTGGACTCGCACGGCATTGACTAACTGATAGGAATACTACGGACTTAGATAGACGCAACGGAAGATATAAAAAAGACTCAAAGAACAGATACTAGCAGCAGAAATGTCCTTAGCTTCACCACCAGCCCATCCAAACCAAAGATCTCCATCCAAGTGGGAACTCTCTTTGGACAAGTCACCCCTGGCATCCATAACCTTGTACGGTGTCACAAGCCAAGGGAGCAGTAGGCAGCATGCAGGCCCCAAGAAGTAGCGTGGCACCGAGCCACTGATGAGCTCGCCTTGAGGAGCATTGGCGAGTACCAGCAATTGCAAGCTGTACAGCTTTGTTCGTGGGAGGATCTCTACCGACGCCATCGATGAGGGCCACCCGACAGAGACATCAAGAAAGCGGCCGTCGGCATCCACTAGCGCCTGCGCGGTAACGGTGTCCCTTTACCGCGCGTAGCCGAGCGCGCCGCATAGTTGGGCAGGGAGAGCGCACAGAATCCCGAGACAGCGCGGGCGATGCGGTCAGGCGCGGAGGCGCGAGTACGGCGGCCGAGAGGTGGCGGCGGTGTCGGCGAGACTGGATCCAGGCGAAGAAGAGATCGGTCGGGAGCCGACGATGGTGGATCCGCTGGATCTGGTGTCAGGGAAAGCAGATCCGGCGGCGGGAAGCGGCAGCTTCTAGAGGAAGCAGCGGGGGCGAGCTCGAGGACAACTACTACTTCCTCCACCTCTTCAACCGCCCCCAGATCCTCTTCAGGAAGAGTCGAGGGAGGCCTGACAAGGCTGGGCGCGGCGGGATTCAGAGCAGAGAAAGATCGGCCGGCGGCGGCCGGATCCAAGGCGGCGGCGGCTGGATCCGAGAAGAGGGGGCGCGGTGTAGAGGCTCGGGCGTGGTGCCTGGATTTGAGCTGGCGCGGGCACACCGGGAGTGGCCGCCCCTGGAAGCGAAATTGCTCCTCCCGGGGGCAGCAGCAGCGGAAAGTAGGAGTTGGCTTTTTAGAACCTAGCCTTGCTCTGATACTATATTGAGTTGTATGCAACAACTAATTCACCCAAAAGCTTAAGATGATGAGGAAAGGTAGGCAATTCACTTATACTTCAACAGATTCACTAACAGGTTCATGGGTGTACACTTTGAGAAGTGTGCATGTGAGCCTATGTATATAAGGAGGGAGAGGTGGCTTAGGTCAAGGTTTGGAGAGAGTTCAATACCTAACCTTGAGAGGAGATATGGTTCTTGGAGAGAACCTTATGAGAGATGTGACTCTTATAGTTGAGCTTTTTTCATCCTTAGGCTTTTTGTATGGCTAGGGAGTGGTTGTAAATATTCATTTCCGTGTATTAATAGATATCCAAAATTCGTCTAAGTCTCTCTGATATGCTCTCATGTTGATTTCTTAATTTCGCTTGGTTTTTGGTTTCCTCTTTCCTTCTTAATCTTGTTGTGGGCTAAGGATTGTAAGTAATGGTGATGTCTTTTGGAGGCCATATCTCATCCATTTAGGCACTTGTTATTTCGAAGTTCTTGCGTTTGCTTGGTTTTGGCTCAAGAAGGTGATTTTGGGGTTTTCAATTTGTGGGTAGTTTGGCTTGAGTTTGTGCTATGATCTAGCTTACTATGACATGTGAAAACCCATCCATGGTCATCTAAATCATTAAGAACTCACAAACAAGAGCATATCGGGGTTTTACTCTTTTGCTTGGTTTTGGTGCACTCTTTAAACGAAAAAAAATGAAACTTTGGCAACGATTTTCTTGATCATTGATTGGAATAGGTTGTAGACATCCTAGATAAGATGTATATCAAACTTCAAGTGATTTGGAGCGTTGGTTTGACAATTGGCTCAATTTATTGTTTTAGCCTGGTTTTGGTGCTATAGAGGTTCAAGAGCCAGAAAAATCCCAACTTTCTTACGTTCCTTCAAGATCTTTATTTGGGGTAGGTTCTTAAGGTCATACTCTAGCTTTAGTTCAAGTTTTAAGTCATTTAAAGTTGTGGATCAAAAGTTTCGTTGATTTATTGGATTCGAAATTATGTTGAAAATCTTTTCTATTCTTGGGAGAGGTCAAACTGCCGACCAACAGAGGTCAGACCTCTTAGGGGTTAGACTGCCAACCAAGTATCGGTTAGACCGCAAGTCAAATAGTGGTTAGACCGTCCTCTAGTTGGAGATCAGACTGTCAAAACCTGTTCAGGCTCATTTGTCTCAGTTTTTCTTTCTTTTCTTGTGGGTGATTGGTCTCTGATCTTCATGAATTTTTATATCTATTAGAGTGAAGAGCTTTTCTTCTTTGAAAAAGCTTTTAATTGTGTTGGCTCCTATTCAACTCTCTCTAGTCGCCATTCTCAGTCCTACAACACCAAAGCTAAGAGCCAAAGAACACAAAGGTACTCTAAACAAACAATCTCACTATATGACCACCGGCCAGAGGACGATTAGACCGCTTAGGTAACAGTGGTCTGACCGCTCGTCGAACAGAAGCTGAAATCAGCACGACACATGACAAAGAAATTGGCTAACTCGTATATTAATGATCCAAACATGATGAAATGTGGTACAAATCCTCCCTAGGATTTCAAGAACTTTCCAATCATGGATCATAAAGATTAATACTGAAGTTTCGACCTTTATCCAAAATAAGGAAGATTGAACCAAAACATGGCAAAAGAAAGAAACCGTGATATACTCTTGATCGTGAGTCGTTGATGATCTAGATGACCTTGGATAGATTCTCACATGTTATAACAATCAAAGCCATACCACAAATCCAAACCAAAATACCCTCAAGATTAAAACCCCAAGATCACTCTCTCGAACAAAACCGACAAATCATAAGAATTTTGAGTAGAAAGTGCCTAGATGGATGAGATATGATCTTGAAGAGATCAAGATATCTCAATCACTTACACATCCTTAGCATCAAGAGAGATCAAGAAAAGATAAAATCCAACCAAGAAAACCAAACAAATCAAAAGCCCAAGGATGAATCTATGGCATAATTCACTTAGACAAAGTTTGGATAGCCATTTCAGTTTGAGAGGAATATTTTACAGTCACTCCCTCATGGAGGATAGAATTCTAAGTCTAGAACACACACAAAAAGTTTCCAACACAAGAAAATCCTAACCTCTCACAACACAAGAGGGCTTTCTCTTAACACACACAAGGGCTTATATAGTAGAGGCTCTCCACCTCCCAGCAAACCCTAACTAGCACACTCTTATTGGATACAACCAATACAAACGGGGAAACATGATAACCCACACACAAACGGGTTTTACACTAACACACATTTGCATGCTTTTCAAAGCGCGACTTCTTCATGACTTCAATAGCCCAATAAGAAGCTCCATCCTTTAAGATGTGACCTAAACCACTTAGACTATCGTCGCGGTTTTGCAAATCGCCTCTCTACCTGGTATCGGGAAATTTCCTCAATTGCCACCCACTAACCTTCACGGTGCTACTCCTCGAAGCAACCACCACAACGAAGTCTATGATGCCTGATGGGTTGCTACCAAGATCGTACACCTGCTCCGAGAACAGTCACCGCATGAAGCGCCATAGTCCAATAACACACCACATGCATACACTATCCTTATCATGTTTCTTGTCTTTCTCCCTTCTCTGCTTTAGATGATGCTCCACCCGGATTTACGAGACCATGGCCTCAGGGCACCTCTCTTAGCCTTGGTCTTTCCATTGACTGCAACAATCACCAAGCACTCTACACATCAAAAAAACAAGCAATCATCCCAAACTCAGGTGACATGCATTTGACACTCAACAATAAAACCAATGCAAAAATGCACTACTTGATGCCCATGTCAAGAACTCAAGATTCCCACAATGCATGGACTCTCGGCATGACTAACATAACAAAAACTAAGTCAACTCACTCAACTTAGCACTTGTAAGATCAAGGATAATTGACTAGGGGGACTGAATAGGAGGTTCTAAAAATTCTTGCTTTCTAAAACTAATTTCTATAATTTTAGAGCTAAGCTAAATATATATTGCAATTAAAGACCTACTCAATTCTAGTAAAACTAAGGCACTACAAGACAAGACTCTACAAATATATTTCTAGCACAACTAAATATGACAACCTCAATTTGCTAGAAATATAAATGCAAAAAGTAGAGGCAAAAAAATAATCAAATGATGACATGCGATGTTTTGTCATGGTATCGAAGATTTGGCAGTCTTCACTAGTCCATATTGAGGATGTTATGAATAGTGTTTGTATTCATCACGAGACTAATGGGCCAATATATATATGTTAAGGATATACAGTTTGTATTAGGATATAGAGTTTGTATTCTATTCCTTATATACCTTCCTTACACACAATATTCATAATATGGTATCAGAACTAAGTTTCAAACCCTAACCTCTAGCTCCATGTGATTTCCGCCGCTGTCGCCCCTGGTAGGATCAATCTCTACTCTTGGGGAGGGGGGCACTTCTTTGTCGGCTCCTCTGGTGGATCTTGGCCGACTATCGGATCTTGATGTTCCCCGCTGCCTCGGTGTTGGATTCGTTGTGCGCAGGATCTAGCCGCCGCCTAGAGGCTCTCCTACCCAGATCCTCGTCATTTTTCTATCGCCACTGCTCGAGCCATCACCGCCAGGCTGCCTCTCACCCCGGATCTGCCTATCAGTGCCGTCTCCTCCTCCAGCCTTTGCTCGATCGCCACCGACGCTGCGCCTCTTTGCCATTGGCTCTACCGGATCTGGCCTGCCTCGGTCGCTGCCATGCTAGGCTCCTGCTCTGGATCGGCTCTCTCCGCCGCTGACGCCTTCTCTAGCTTGTCATCGGCCCTTCTGGATCCGGAGCTCACCTCATGGCCGATGACGAGGTGTCTGGCTCCTGCCTCGAGCTGCTTTATGGGCTTCCACCATACTTTATGGGCTACCACACAACGTCGGATGGAGATCTTCTGGTTTCGACACAATTTTGAAAAGCCACATGCTACGACAACGTTTACAACACTTGGATTTTGGATTTTTCCTATTTTAGTGTCAACTCTTTTAAATGCAATACTATTACATATGCCTTGCATTTGAGAGGGGGTGTTAAGGATATAGAGTTTGTATTAGGATATATAATTTATATTCCATTCCTTATATGCCTTCCTTACACAATATTCATAACAATATATACGTATAGGTGTAGCATATATGCAGATAACCTCTTATATAATAGAGAAAATACACAGGTATAATACACATCTAACACCCTCTCAAACTTATGGTGGATCAAAAACATGAAGTTTAAAGACATAGAAACTGTGCTGGGCCCTAGTCTGTGCCTTTGTGAAGAAGTCTACCAACTGAAGCTTAGAAGGCACATACTGAAGAGCAACAACCTGGTCCTGCATCTGTGTCCGCATATAGAAAACATCAACACCAATATGCTTTCTAAGTTCATGCTTCACCGGATCTTTAACAATACTTGTAGCACTTGTACTGTCAAACAAAAGAGATGTCGATGCAGAAACAGAAACACTAAAATCCTCAAGTAACCACCGTAGCCAAATAACCTCCGCAGCCAACAAAACTATAGCTCGCAACTCAGCCTCAACATTTGAAAAAGAAACTGCTATCTGCTTCTTAGTCTTTTAAGCAATGAGAGAACCACCAAGAAAAACGCAATAAGCAGAGAGATACCGGCGATCAGATTAATTACTAGCCCATGTGGCATCAGAATATGCCTAGAGCGATGGAAAAATGAGACAACGAAAGATAGTTCCACGTAGGTATCATAAAATTCAAAGAAGATGACTATAGTGAAACTGGGTGGGAGCAGAAATAAGCTAACTCGATATGTACAGGATATGAAATGTTTAGACGAGTAACACCAAGATCAAGAAGGCTCCCAACAAGATAACGATAGCGAGTAGGATCAGTAAGATGCTTATTATCAGTGGGACAAAGATGAACATTAAGCTTCATGGGAGTCTCAGCTATGCGTTGATTAGTAAGAGATGTACGATCAAGGAAATCCTGGATATACTTTTCTTATCATAGATAGAAACCCTCAGGAGTAAAAATATCCTCAATCTCAAGAAAGTAGCGAAGAGGACTCAGATAATACATGAGAAACTGCTCAACGCTCCTTGGCAAAAGTGATGTATTGAGAATTATCTCCAGTAACGATCATATCATCAACATACGAAAAAAGCGTCCGATCACAAGGCAAAGTGTGAATAAAAAGAGTAGGATCATGAGCACTAGCAGAGAAACCAGCTATAGTAACAACAGAAGAGAAATAATCAAACCAGGCATGATAAGACCGGTTGGTTGAACCACCTTAACTCCTCCCGATAACAGGAGACCGGTCTGATCGCGACACCCATGCCGGTCAAACTTGTAATACTAGGGAAGGGATGGACTTGGGCTGGTTTCGGCTTAGCCCGACCCAAGCCATCCCCTCCCATAAAAGAGGAGCCAGAAGGGGGAGGTAGCCAAATCGGCTTTTGTTGCCGCCTCCCCCATGCTCTCGTGCTGCACCCTCGCTCTCCCCCGTGCTGCACGCCGTCATCCTTGTCCCCGCGCCGCCCTGGTGCCATCTCGCCGCCGCTCCTCCCCCCTGCGGTTGCCGCTGCTGCTCCTCCCCGTGCAGCCGCCGCTCTTCCCCTTGCAGCTCGCCGCTGCCGTTGCTTCCTCGCCTCCCCCGCTTCTCTGCTGTCGCCGCTCCACAGGGTGGAGGGCTGGCTAGCCGGGGAAAGGAGAGGAGGGGAGTCGGCATGAGGAGAGGACGGGGAAGAGAGAGGGCGCCGGACCTGAGAAAGGGAAGGGCAGGGAGCCACCGCCGGACGTGAAGAAAGAGGAGGCAGCCAGGCGTGAAGAAAAAGAAAGGGGGAAGAGGTGCTGGCGTGAGAGACATAGAAAGGGGGGAGTAGGGAGGAACTTGGTGGCATGAGGAAAAGATAAGGGAGGAGAAGAAAGAGAAGAGGATTGCACGGCGTGAGAAAAAGAGGAAGGAGGAGGGGAAGAAAAGAAGAAAAGAGAAAAAGAAAGAAGAGAAAAGGAAGAGGAAAAAAAAGGAAGGAGGAGGATCGCCTGATCTGGTGCTAGATTTGTTAGATCCGGTGGCAGATCTGCCAGATCTGGTCTAGGGACGACAGATCGTGGCCTGATCCAGTTTTCGGGTTCGGGTAACGGTTCGAAAACCCCTTTTAGCTATTTGCAGTTTCTCGCGTAAAGTAGTATGCCGATTAAAACCGGGACAGCGGGGCTGTGTCCGATGAGAGGGAGGTCGGCAATACTGGGTTTACGCGTAACAGTGATGTTATTTGTTTGCATGTGTATGCATTGCTTTAGCAAATGAATTGAAATGATTTTGCTTGTTTAGGTGGCGGTTCGAGCTCGGTGCTATTTGCACATCATCCGCTAGGCTGACAGGCAAGTACGTGCTATAACAGTACAGTGTGGTTAATGATTGCTATTCATGTTTCCACGACATGATTTACAGTATTTATACGCTAAGATGCATGATTTACAGCATTTGCTGAGGTACATGACTACCTGTTAAGTAAATGTTGATGATTGTAATTTATAATTAAGTGCCAACAGTGGAAGCAAGTGCATGGTAAAACAATGAAATGTGTTAAAGGATTGCTAATTGTATCCATGCCACGATTTATAGCATTAAGAGATGAAATACATGAATACGTGTTAATCATGTTGAGGAGTACTGTTTATGAGTAAACAGTCCCATTCGAAAAGCATGCATCATGCAAAGTGCATAAGTGCATACAGTAGATCGATTTTACAGTTCATAATAGAGGTGGTTTACAGTTTACAGCCGTAGAGTTGGATTGCAGTTTACAGATATGGATTGATATACTGCTTATCGTGTGCTTGCTTAGTCTTCGGACTCACCCTTGTTTTGTTGTTTTTAGGGTGATCTGGAATGATGGCATGCATGGAATGTGAGTAGTTCCTCTTGCATCGCACATGTGAGATAACTGCTTTGTCATGTACTGAGCGTTATGATTAATCATTTGTTGAGAAGTTTAAGCAAATTTTCTAGTTACAATATGTTTACAGGAGAACAGGTTCTCCTGTTAGTACAGTTCTCGGGCGTTAGCACTGTCTATGGCACGCCTATGTGAAATAGTAACAGGGTGGTGGTAGCATCTTGGACCCTGCGGAGTGTCGGGGTGTTACAAAACTACCCGAGGACCTCCGTTCAGACTGCCATTACAAGGCTGGTCTCACCACTCCCAGAAACCCGTTGCAACGCAATGAGTACCTCTATGGAACAAACATACCGCCAACTAGAAATCGGTCAGACTGGATTTCTGGTCGGACTACCGTCCACGGCCGGTCAAACTGTCAATCACCTAGTAAGGTATTATATATAGAAATAGAAAGAAAAGTTATGTACTTTGGTTTGGGCATTGTATATAAGGAAATATGAAGAACCATTTGCAATAAAAATTAGTGTAGCTACGGGTGAGGTGGTACAAGCCTGTGCAGTGCTATATAAATCGTGAATTCACTCCTTTCTCCTGGATTGGAGGCTATGGGGACCAAATGCCTTCGTGGAGGGCAGCTATGACAAGGGGGATGGAGCTGACCCTAAGTATGACACGTATGAGGTGGATGCCCTATATGAGACGTGGGACGAGTATGATGCGTATGAGGTGGATGTACTATATGAGACGTTGGACGAGTAACCGGCTACTAGTAGATCGTATGTGGAACCCAGGGTATAATTCTATGTTTGTATACATAGTTTCTGTACTTGTATAATTATTATCTAAAAGTATTGTTCCTAGCAGTATTGTAATAATCATGCAAATGTTTAGCCTTGTTAAAGACTTTAGCCATGCATGGCAATGTATTTGTAATGTTATGGAATAGTCTCTAATTATTTTTCTACTGCAACACTCTGATGTAGCTTATTAGTTGATAAAATAGGAATTTATTCTGTTTTGTTGGGTAATAACCACAGATTGGTGCCATTACCTAAGGTAGTGATGGCATGGGTTGCCACACAAAAGTTCGAGAAGGTTATTATAGACAGGGGCGAAGGGAGGGTTGCTAGCAGGGGCCAGGCTCCCCTCATAGTTGGATAAATTTGCACTTTAGCCCTTTATATTATAAGGAACTTTATTATCGTTAGTGCTATTTGTCCCCACTCATAAGATGTAATTACATTGTATAGGTTGTTTGGTCTCTCTCATTTCTAAATTCTGGCTCTATCCCTGATTACAGAGGCAAGTACAAGTCATGCAAGTATGGACACGACATATCTGAGTGCTGGTGGATAAAGAAAAAAGAGAAGAGAAATAGCAATTTCATGGAAAAGAGAAATCAACAAGAGAACGATGCTAAAGCCATTGTTATTTCCAAAGAAGATTTTGATGGAGATGTTCTAAGAGACCACATGAGATATCACTGGTCAATATGTAATGAACAATTGGCACATTTGTTGAGTTAAATTTTGGTTGTGCAAAAGATTTTCAATTTTCAGTGTTTCTGGAAGTGGGGTGGTCTAACCAATTTGCAGGGTCGGTCAAACCGGCCGAGTTGGTCTATGTTTAAAATGGGCAGGCTAGTCTGACCAGCATGGGGTGAGCGGTCAGACCAGCCCTAGAAGCGTTTGTGGAATTTCAGCATTTCTGGACCAAATTGTTGTGAGGGATTGTTTGGGAATGAGTTTGCACTAGGTTTCACTAGAAATGGAGTTGAGGCAAAACTAGATAGAGTTTTCCCAAAATTTTTAGAGAGTTGGCCAAATACCAGGTTGGCGACTTGATCAAAACCACTGCGTGGGGAGGCACAAAGGAGAAGCGGTTTCGGTCAAGGAGAGCTGGAAATGTAAGTAGATCAATCGCTAAGGTGTTAGCGGGTTGAGTCTTGTAAGCTCTTTGAAAAGTGTGTGTGTGTGTAAAACCTGTGTTTGTTGGGATTGACAGGTTTCCCCAATTTCCTTAATGGGTTGGACCCATTAGGGTTATGTGCTAGTTATTTAGTGGGCAGGAGGGGAGGTGGCTAGATCTAAGGATTCTAGGGGCCTGTTTGTTTTAGCTTCTGATAGCTGCAGCTACTCCCAGAATCTGCAGCTCCCCCAAACAGTCCAGATTTTCATCCAGATTCTAAGTAGCCAGAAGTTACAGAATCTAGAAAATGAACTAGTAGCCAGAAGCTGGGTTATCCAGCTTCTCCAGATTCTGACTAACTAGATACTCATCAGCTGCTTCTCAGAATTTACAGCTGAAACAAACAGGCCCTAGGGTTAAGGTTTCATCTTCCACCATGTATTCTTCCATAGTTGCAAGAGAGTTTGAGAGAGGGAAGAGTGGTGTTGGGGCTGCACCTTGTAATCATTCATGAGCTTGAAAATATCTTTGTCTGTTGAGAATCAAAGCTTTGTCTCAATCATGTTCTTGTTTGTATTCTTACTTGGTTTTGCTTGTTCTTGATCTTGATTAGTGATTCTGTGTTTGTGACTATTCTAGTTTGATTTCTTGCTTGATTTACCTAACTAGGACATATGAGAATAGATCTAGAAATCCTGATGACTTAGATCCTCACGAGCGAGAAGTAGTTTGAGATATAGTGTTTTTGGTGTTCTTGTGACCTAAATTCGATTCTTCTCAATTTAGTGGACTTGAGTCCAAGAACCTGGTGATTCTTAATTGGTTTGTGTTCCTGATGGCTTGAACAAGTCTCATACAAAATTTAGAAGTGTTTGGATAAGATTTAGGAAAGTTCTTGAGATTTGAGTTTCTGTCCCGAGAGGATTTTGGATAGGGAATAGAGGACTGGTCAAACCGTCTTTGGTCTAGCAGTTAGACCGGCTAGCAGTTAGACTGGCCACATCCTGACAGTTAGATCGGTTGCATGCGGGCAGACCGGTCCATGACTTGCGGTCTGATTGGTCTTGGTTGAAGGGTGTTGATTTTGTTGGCTTGGTCACTCTGGCAAGAGTTTTTATGTTGTCCTTGCCGATGACTAGGGCACTCTGGCAATCTTCCAGATGTGGAGGCAAACAACAAGGCTAGGAACGGTGTAGGTGGGGTTGGAGTCGACCGCTGCGTCGGCGAAGGCGGGGTTGGAGTCGACCGCTGCGTCGGCGAAGGCGGGGTTGGAGTCGACCGCTGCGTCGGCGTAGGCGGGGTTGGAGTCGACCGCTGCGCGCCGGCGGCGGGTTGAGTCGATCGCTGCGTCGGCGTAGGCGGGTTGGAGTCGGCCATTGCGTCGCGGCGGCGGGGTTGGAGTCGACCGCTGCGTCGGCGAAGGCGGGGTTGGAGTCGACCGCTGCGTCGTGAGTGTTGTCGTTCACTCCCACGGCTGCCCATGCCGACGCCTCGATGCTGACGTTGACGCGAGAGCCCGCCTTGACCGCCGTGACCCCTTTCCTCTTCGCCGCCGATGATGTTGGTGCCATCCTTCTTGAGGTCTTCTCGCTTCCGTCGTCCCCACGGACGGCGCCACCTGTTGTGGCTACAGGCCAAACAGAGAGATGGGGGTATGGTAGTGGAGAGTTAGGTGATCAAATGACCTCTTGGTCTTCTCCAAGGGCCCTATAACACACATATATATATGTGTCCCCCCGAAAGGAGGTGTTTACAATCGTAACTTTACACCGAAGCCTCCGACCCGGGGGCAACTACATCCCTAATACATGGTTTATAACGTTCTCAGCAGGCTAGCTGGGTTTAGGCGGGGGCCACCCCTACAACACTCCTAATTCAGGGACTTGGCAAATCTTTCAGATGTGGAGGCAAACAACAAGGCTAGGAACCTCCTAATTCGGGGACTAGGCTGAAACGAGTTTGACTGTGTGTCTCATCTCGCTTCAGCGCATGATATCTATCAGACTCTTACTGATTACCATGAAGGCTTTACAAGTATTAACGAGGTGCATCAAATTCCATTCAAGGAAGAGTAGCAGAAGTTTGAGATGAGACTAGGAGAATCTTTGGATGAGTGCTTCTCTCACTTTCACAAGATTCTTAGCAACTTGCGTGCCGTTGGTGTGACATTTTCCAACTCTAAAAATGCATGACGAGTGTTTGGATCTTGGACATGTCAGTTTGGGAGATGAAAGTCACTCCTATCAATGATACTACTGTCATGAACGAGCTCGTCTTGGATAAGCTTTATTCAAGGTTGAAGACCCATGATTTGACTTGCTCTCTTGCAAGGACAAGTCACTGTCGATGGCACTTGTGACTGATCCTACTGAGAGCCCTTCTAGCTTAGTTGCATCAATACCTTCTGGTTTCTCCTTGTCTGCTCTACATGCTATAATTGATGATCAGCTTGAGCAGTTTCGTAAGAATGACCTAGTTCTCCTATCCACCAAATTCACTAGAGCCTTAAACAATGTGAGATTGAGAAAGAGAGGTGGAGGAGGAGGTTCAGTTCGGTGCTTTGAGTGTGGTGAGCTCAATCACATTCGAGTCTACTGCCCTAAACTCAAGGGCAAGGAGGTGAAGGAGAAGTTATACCGCAAGTTTCATCAAGGAAATTTGCGATTTGTTTTGGCTGCAGGAGAAATTCGGCTTAAGGTAGAGATTGTTGAGTTTGTTATCCAAATTCGTTTTGGTTTTGTTTTTTGTTTCCAACATGGAGTTCTACTCCTACATGAAGTCCCTCTTGTACCTTTTATAAATATACTCTTGTAGACCATAGGGTAAGATAAGAGAGCCTCATTGCAAACATCCATATATGTAACTCTCCTCATATAGTGATATTTGCCTTCGTATGCCCGTAATTTTTTTTCCCGCAAATGTTTTCCACGTAACATTCGTGTCTCATGTTCCTACTTTTTTGCCGTGCGTTTTATAACATGATCCACTTATAGGGATGTATTAAGTGTTTGCTTCTGTATGACATTATGAGTGCTAGGCGGTAGAGTGATAACTCACCATTCTTTAGAACATTGGTTATTATATATGGTGATAACTACTCTTGAAGCATATGTGTACATCAAATATCTAAATTTTGAAATATATGTTGCATCTGTAGGTTCTTAATTATTAGCATGATATGAGGGAATGTCTTGTTTTGATAAGTTGTGAACAGTTTTGTGTTTTTGTAGAACTCTCTAAGAGAATTCTAAATTCAGTTTATTGTTTGATAAATTGTGACCTATTTTGGGTACTCTCAAAGGGAGTAAGTTCATAATCCATTTTATTGTTTTGATCATTTGTTGGAGAACATTATAAGCTTACTTACTATTTGGGTTGTTTTATTGTTCGATCATTTGTTGGAAAACATTATAAGCTTACTTACTATTTCGGTTGTTCTTTTCACTAACTTACTATATTTCAATCAATTTATTTTCTAAATATATGAATGTGTTAACATGTAGGAAATATGCACAGTACTTTTACTAGAAAAGCATTATAAGCTTACATTTATGGTACTTTGAAGTTTACACTTGTGCAAATAATGCTTGTTTGTACTTCTAAGTTTACACTAACGCAAATCACACTCATTTGATTATAGAATATAGATCCACTATGTGCATACCTTACTTGTTGTTGCTATGTAACTAATACTAAAATGCATAAAGGTGCCAAAGTTTTACAGAGTTCAAACTGACCACCAAATTTTGTGGACCTTCTATTAATGAGTATGCTTTTATTTTTTAAAACAACACCCATAAATTCTTAAAAACATGTGTAGTAACTAATTGTTAAGGTCTAATTAAATCTATCACTTGATTTGGTAAAAATAGACAGACTCCTTCATATATGTTGATCTTTCACCCATCAAATATCTGTTAGTATGTCTCCTAGTCTTCTACTTTTTGTTTATTATCTAGAATAGTCAGGCGTGGGAAATTGATTTGAATTACTTTGATGATACTAGTGATGTAGTATGTTGTTGTTCTCAGCGCCAACCGTCAACTAAGATCTTTTGTGGAAAATATATGTAGAAACCAGAAAGGAGAATAAAGTTCTAAAGAAATGTTAGGAAGGCAATGCAAAATGCATCTCAACTAATCTTTGCATGAGACCTATTGGATAGTAAGTGAACGAATAAGCGCAAGTTGAACTGTTGTAATACAGCATTCAAGTAATATAATTGTATAAGTTATTTTTATCTCGTATGCAGTTCTGTAAATATAATGCATTGAAATATAGCTGAGGATAAGCAAAAAATTTGAAAAAACCAAAGTAAAATAATAATGTTATATGTCTAAAATTTGAATTTTCTCTGGAGGTACAATGCATTGTTGTAGTATACTTGAGCTATTTTGTTGAACCATCTATCCATCTTGCTATGATATCATCTGTACATTTTTTGGGATCTTTCGAGTAGCTTACTCGCTGCCTACAGTTTAGTACCGGCTATCTGGGCATGCATGATTTTAATGTATTAGTTGACTGTATCTTCCATGTTTTTGGACAGTCTCTTCTTTCTGTATGGCATCGATCAGAGTTTCATAAGGATTTAGGAGTCATTAATTTAACTGAAACAACAATTTACTTGTTCCCAAAACGCAATGATATGTCTTGCACATTTTGTATATTATGGTAGCATGTAGTATTGTGTTGTGTTCTTGTTTTAGTAGTGTAGAAATGTGTAAGTGTTACATGAGCTGTGTTTCTGATTAGGTTTTAGAAGGACAACAGCGGTTGATTTCAGTTGCCATTCAATGGTACCTAGTAGGATTGCATTTTATTCCAAAACCCAAATTAGCCTACGAATTTGACTTATTTTTAGTGAAAACTAAATGAAAAAAATCTGAAATAGTGCTGTACTGATGTGAAACACAATCTGTTTTTTTGTGAAAGAACAACGGCAGCCTTGATGTGCATTTTCTTTTGAAATCAGTAGTTTACCAACTTTTAAAGCTTGGTATAAATCAGCAGTGCCTTGGCACCAGTTTACCAACTTCTAGAGCTCTCTAGGCATTCTTGAAACTGGTAGTGATTATTGGCTTGTTCTTGATGCTTTTTCCTGATCTTGACATGTAGCGCATACAATCCTTTCCATGCTCTTATCGAAACTAAAATGCTGCTCTAATTAGCTCGCCTTTTACCTGTTGTTATTAGCACATAGTTCAGAGTAAGAACAGGATCATTACTAACCACAACCTTTTTTTTGCATCTGTACAGTTTCCATTTGGTTAAGCGTAGAAGCAATTGTGATGTGGTGATTTTCAAACTGCCGTGCAAAACTGAAACGATAAAATGAAGCTGTAGAAGAATTTGTAAGTTGCACTCAGCAGATGATTTAGGATGTGCATGCATCAGACGATGGATTACTATGAGTGATCAACACTAGCCGGTAGTCACTATTCTGAATCTTTGCAAGGAACATGCATGAACATATGGTAGGTCTGCTTTACTTGTTTCTGCCTTGCTGGTCGTGATGGAACTATGGAAGTAGCAAACTAGCAATGGCCGTTGTTTGGTTCCGTAGTGTTCGGTGTGGTAAGTTGATCGATTGCTTCGACTGGAGATCCAAGTGACCAACCAAATTTGCCTGTGCTCTGAGAGTTCACTGAGAACTGAGGAAAGGTAAACCTTTCAAACAAAAGAACTCGTTGACGAAGTAAACCTTATTTCGTTTTTCCTTATCTGTTCCAGTCGTCGTTTGGATGCATCTGATGGTATTCATAGGTTCATAACGACTAAAGAGATTAGATAACGAGGGTTGAGCTGCAGACTGCAGACAATGTTTGAATCCTTGATCATGGGCATAAATTTTGGCACCCCAATTACGCAAGCAGGCCCAGTTGAATGACTGTGTTAACCGTCCTGCGATTGAACATTTAATTTGATATTACATTTTCAATCCTTTTTAATAAATGAGCTTTTTTTTATATATAGACCGAAGCCTAAACGGCCCCCAGTTAGTTCCTTTTTACCCTAAAGAAACTGCAACAAGCCAGAAGGAGCGAGAACTCCAGAATAACAAAAGAGCTTAACAGGTTTCAGAACTACACCAAAAGGCGGGCTAAAAAACCGAGGCGCCGGCACGTTTCCTGCGCGACGCTTTAGATCAGCAGCGACCAGAACGCCACCCGTTGCTTCGTTTCAGATGGCGGCAGGGCCTTCCAGTACTGCAAGAAAGAGACCGCTTGCTTTGGAAGTTTATCGATCGTTTTTGCAGGTGCAGATTGACCACGGAACGGCGGGAAACAACCAGCTACCATGTTTCCTTTCAGTTATAGCGATGCTGCTCGCAACAACACGGTACTCGCTTCTACCGAAACTGTGGGGAAGAAGAGATGTTGCCTAAAATGGGCCGGCCGCGATGGGCTGGTCACGTTTCGAGGTTCCCAAGTTTGGTTGAATAATGGATTTTTCTACGCCAGGTGGTGCTCCGAGTCATGTCAGACGGAGCTTGCTTCGGAAAGGCAGGGCGTGCGAAAACAGCGATAACAGTACTAGAATGGAAAAGCAGAGGCTCTTTTGACATTTCGCGGGGGGAGCTGTGAGCCTGTGACGGCGAAAATACTAAAATTTGCAGCCTGTGTGCAAAGTGGGTAGAAAAGTGAAAGAAACAAACCCCACAAAACCAGCAAAGTGGACCATGACATGGACATTCCAATGCCACTGAGCCTAGTTGCCATGGAATCTTCTTTCTTCTCGTCTCTCCTGACCTTCCTCCGTGCCAATTTAGAGCATGCACAACGCTCCACACAGTGCCGTAGCATGAAACCTCCACATTAGGAGCCCGCTTATTTCGCCTTCTGACTTCTAGCTCATTTTTCACTATTTCTAATTTTTGTTTTTTTTCTAGCTTTTTTGTTGGTTCTTTTTTCTGCATTTGTTTCCATTATACGTGATGGCTTAACTTTTTTTAAAATTTTTTTAAATTTACTTATGCTAAATAAGTCATCATCAACTACAATGCAAAATAAACTAGCTACAATAAAATTCAACCATAAACCATGGCTTATTAAGCCCAATTGACCACCTTCTAGATTCTCAGTGCTAGTTCGGTTCAATGTTGTCTTGCAGATGCTCAGAGCAGTCTGCAGAAGTTGCGGGTGCTGGGTTGACACGGAGCGGAGAATCACTCGAGGAGACGCGTTGTGGCGAAGGCAACAGCCCCATCATACGTATGCTCGGGACCATGTTCACCCGTCTCTCCCTCGTCACCATCCCTCCCACCAGCGACCACCTGTGCACGACGGAGCCAAACTCGGCACCAAGAGCGGATCTGACCGTGGTGGAGGCTGCGATCAAAACCATTGGCGGTGTCCGTGCTGGCACGAGCTCCAACATCGACTGCATTCGTCGGTGGTGGCCGACACTAGCTTGGGATGAACGTGACGCCTGGGAAGACAAAGACAACGGTCGGGATTGCAATGGCTACCGAATCCAGCTAGGATAGTGGTGGCCTTCGGTTAGCACGTTGTGTCGAGGATGTGGTCGACTGGATCTGACCAAATTTGGACCTTGGTCATCCAGATCTGATCGGATCTGGGCATCGGCGGCTGGCAGTTTCACGGGTGGCAGCCGTGATGCAGAGAAGGGAGCGAGTAGCAGAGGGACCAGCGAAGCAGGGAGAGAAGAGGTTGCGATGTGGGGGTGAGCGACGCAGCGGCGACCACACAGTGAGGGAGAGGGTGGGGAAGTGAGGGGAGGGAGGGAGGGAGAGATGAAGTGGACGTATGCGTCGGGGGAGGGGAGGAGAGGGAGGGGAGAGGGAAAAGATAAAAGTATGGCTAACGGGGCCAAGTTAATATTTGTAATGTTTTTTAATTTATAGGGTTCTTCATGTAAAATATTGAATAAAAATATAATTTGAAGGCTAGCATAAAAGTTTTTAGGAGGTCACATGCAAGTAATATTATGGGCCCAATGAAACCACCATGCATTGGATGGGTGGCATCTTGAGTGGCTGTGCTTAGGTGGAGGATAAAACCAACTTTTTAGCATTTTTGGTTGTTTTTTGAGATGTATATACAGTAACAGTGCCAGTTGCGTAGCAATGCCAAAATAACACTTTTGCCATGCGGCCATCGTGCGTCGGAGCCTGAGGTGTAGCCCGGTGCCACACGGCCATCGTGTGGCAGGTGATTAGCCTCTATCATTAATTAGTTTAATAGCACAATTAGGAAATTTATTTACCCGTACTGTATGTTAAAATTTTTATATATAGTAAATGAGCTCAAAAACTTATAAAATATTTTGTGGAGCTTCTCGATGTACCGTAATTCATTATGTAATGTATTCGTAATTTTATCCTTTCTGAAGTTTACTTCAAAAATCGTTTAATAAACTATTTGTAGGCATTTTTAATTTAGCAAATGAGCACTAGAAATTATGAAATTTTTTTTTGAAGGATCCTTACGCAACGAACTAGATTGTGTAATTTTTGCAGAATTTTGTATTTTCAAAAATTGTACATATATATCAATATAAAAAGCGCCCTAACACTAGATGTGATATGGCTCACTCATCTGAGCCGCTATTGTCTCCTCGCCACGTCTGCGTCCGTGGGCACGGCCTTGCCTCTCGTCGAGCATATCCCATGGGATAGGATAGCCGGTCCGGAGTATGCGTGTCGAATCGGAGGAAGTACGGAGACTGTTCACTTTGTTGAGTGGCCAGCAGCACACCAATAAGCTAAGTTAGAGTAGCCTGGGTCTAGTAAGTGTCGATGTGCTCCGGCTGAGACATGCCAAACTGAGGGCCGCCAGAGATGAAGTCCTAAACGAGGGACTCTAAAAATCTCGATCGTGCAAATGAGCTCTAGCCTTTACCGTACAACGTGTTAATGAAGCCGAAGGAGCTCTGTCCTACATACACTCCAGACCCTGCGTACGATCCGAACGCTGAGAGCTGCCCTGCGTATGCTCCGATACGCCAGCTTGTCCCTCCAGTCCATCGGTGGAGAGGCTACAATAAGTGCCTCACCCCGGAGAAGGAGACCGATCAAGAACGAGACGTCCTAGAGAGTGACCATCATCTTACCTCACCAAAAGTAGAAGGTGTGCGTCTCAGGCCTCCACCTGTCTACAAGTGCCAAGAACAAATTGTTGTCTAGGGTGAACTTGCGTCCGACAGATACTAGCCTCGCAAAGGGCAACAAGCCCGTGGCCTGGAGGGTTGGGATGTATCGATCATCTAGCTCCCAAATATCCCTCCCTCCTCGGAGCTTCAGGGTCGGAGGACTGTCCGCGTTACCCGTGATCCACATCTGGCATCGACAGCTCTCATCGTACAACTCTTGCAGAAGCTTCGGTAAAGACATACCTTGCAACAAGTGGAATAGACGAAATATCAGTGCAAAGATTTATAATAACAATAAAATACTATAAATTAAAATTTAGAATGAAATAAACAGTATATATATGAGTATATATGTGTGTGTATGTACATATACATGTGTGTGTATATATGTATATATATGTGTGTGTGTGTTTGTGTATATGTATGTATACGTAATATAGGTGTATATATATGTAATATATATATATATATATATATATATATATATATATATGTAATATATATATATGTGTGTGTGTGTGTATGTTTCCATCGTAGAAGTCTTCCAAAAGCTCTGGTACATACATAC
Source organism: Melocanna baccifera (assembly GCA_036346265.1). Lineage (NCBI taxonomy): Eukaryota > Viridiplantae > Streptophyta > Magnoliopsida > Poales > Poaceae > Melocanna > Melocanna baccifera. The sequence continues at coordinate 38,307,629 of CM070676.1, forward strand.
GTTGCAATAGATGGGATAGGCGAAATATTAATACGAAGATTGATAATGACAGTACAATACTGCAAATTAAAAATTATGATGAAATATACATGCATAGATACGTACGTACGTACGTACATACATACATCCATTATACAGGAATTACCTGCTAATATGACTGTTAGACTGCAACTGCGAGAGAGCTCACAATTTATAGCGAGGGCGGAGCGTAGCACGCGCTAATGACGCGCCAATAATGATGGGAAGGAAATGTGCGTAGGAGGCAGACACAACGGCACCTCGCTTTCGATGGTTTGTTCCCTCATCACGCATGGCACTAGCATGGTTTTGCAGAACAACCAAATGACCTTTGGCCTACTAGCTTTGTTTGTATGCATTGTAAAGTAACTAAAAACACAAAAAAAAACACACACCGCCCCCACCTCCACTGCATGGCACCAATCTCTGCCACACGACTACTGTGTGGCAGCTCATAATTTAGTGTTAATCATGTCTATTAAACTAATTAATGACGGAGGCTAATCACCTACTGCACGGTAGCTGTGCGGCATGCCCTCTGATGTGTCGCCACCTCAGGCTCCGCCGCACGGTGGTCAGATGACAAAAGTGTTATTTTTGGCATTGTCATGCAACTAGCACTATTACTGTAAATACACCTAAAAAAAGAGCCAAAAGTGCCAAAAAGTTGGATAAAACCTCCATTTGGGGCTATCATGTGTTGTACATATCCTTATACAGTCTTTTCAACTTTCAAGGTGGTGGAAATATTCTAATATAAAAAACTTGAAGATAATACAAATTAGAGCCAAGACTATCTTACACATATGATTCTACATTTCAACCTAAAAAGAGAGGACAGAGAACTTTAGTAGAATTGAAGCAAGGGCTCTTTGTGTAGCCTCTTGAGAAGCTGAAGCCCATTCATTGAAAGAAGCTAAAGGAGTGCCTTTTGGCCTTGTCCGTATTATCTTCTGCTTCTAGCTTCTATTTAGAAAAGTCAAAAGTCAATACGAATACCTGGTTTCTCAAAGCGGCTTTTTCACTCCTTTCGCTATCGTCTAGCTCTGGGAATATGGTAGGGAATCATAGGTGCATCAGCCACCCTACTCATCTCGTTTCCATCATACGCACGTATATCTCTCTTACTTTTTACTCCGCTTGCGTACCTTCTAAAAGCCATTTCTTTCAGCCACTACTATTTATTTTCAGCCATAACCAGAAGGCAAAAGCCATCAGCAAACGCCAATACGAATACCCTCTTTATCGCTCTTACTTCTTAGCAAATTCACATTTCCTTCCTCATAAGTTGATTTTGAAGGTGTTTGATTGCTTCACCTTTTGGCGTCTAGAAGCTGGCTCCACAAGAAGCTAGCTCCATGCAGATTTGTGCAATTTAAGGCTTCTAGAGCTGATAAAGCTACCCTTGACTAGCTCTACCTAGGGGTGAAAATGGATCAGATAGTTTCTGACTGATCTAGATGAAAATGAATACAGATTGCCTCAGATTGGATTTTCTTCAGATAATTCTCGGATCAAAAACGAATACATATTTTTTTTGTCAAAAATGAATACAAATACAATAAGCCTGGTATCTGTCGATAATACTGATTATTCGGATAATACGAATCTGGATATATGGGATTTCAGCCCAACACTTCCCAAGCACCTAGCCCAAGCCACTAGCAAGCCCATCAGTCCATCACCACAACCACAAGGCTCCATTAGGGATTTAGGGTTCCTGTGGTCTTGCCGATGTAAAGTGCTGACTACTTGTCTAGTCGTCTTGCCCCACAATCGCCACAGGCCGTCTGTCGAATCTGAATCTCGCCGACCTCGCCCAGCTGCCCTACGGGCTGTGGCATCTTGCGCCTCGTGGTATTGCCTACCTCCGAGGGCTCCCCTGCGGCTTCGCAGGCTCCCCCTCATAGCCCCGTGCATCCACCTGATCCAATTGTGGCCACCTCCCCTCACTATCGGCCACCTCACTACTCACCATCACCGGTATGTCGCTCCAGCCTCCAGATGCTTAGTGGTAAGTGGTAGCTCCAGATGCAGATGCACCCACTTAATATAATTGCCTTATGAGTTATGAATCCATTCTTTTATGGACAATTTATGTTGATTTGGTATCCAAACACCAAACCAAAAGGGTTTCCCCATGATTGAAGCCACCTTCAACTCGTTGTAAATTTGTTCAATTCATCAATTGTATGCATAGCAATGCAGGAAGAAAACATAGAAAAGTGCATTCGTATTTCAATAAGTACATGAGTGTATTGTATTGCTTCATTGTATTTGTTCGATTGAAGTCCTTTTTTTTGTTCGCTTATATTGTAAACTAATATAAGCTCAGTGCATCATTTTTGTTATATTAATACATATATCTCAAAATCATTTATCCCTATTGTGCACATAGTTACATAAATGCCTCTTTCTTTGTTTGTAATATTACACAGTGTACTAATTACTTTAACTAAATAGTGCAATAGCAAAATATGCTAGCATTTCTTCCATAGAGTTGTATTTCCCTAGTCTTTTAGGATGTTTTGTAACTTTGTTCACTCATAGGCATTATTTTTTAAGGTTTCTGGGCAATTAGCTAAGGACGAAGACTTGTATGATCAATCCATTTGGAAATTATCCTAATCGTGTAGTGAGTATAGTTAGTTGTATTCATACTATCTTTGTAGCTTGTAGAATATGCATGCCTCATTGATATCTTATGTATTCCCTTCGATATGTTATGCTAAATTTGTGATGGACTCTGGTCACTCTGTAAGTGCTAGTAGCATGGCAAGTGTAAGCAATACACCTCCTGCTTTGTTGGTGCCACAACCACCTTCCACTGCTATAAATGTTTCTGATCCAGCTACTGGTGCATTGGTGCCAAGTAATGAGGTTGATTTGACTGGTGAGACTGGTACCGAGACCAACACTCCTGCTCCTACTGGGAAGAGAGCAAAGAAGTGAACCTTAGATGTTTGGGAGAACTACACAAAATATGAGATAAAGAAGAAATACTTAATAGTGAAAAAAAACAGAAGCTAGAAGCTGAAGCCAAAAAAAAGCCGAAACGAGCACTGGCCAATCGGCTTTGACTTTTTCCCTAGAAGCTGATACAACTTTTCCAGCTTCTACGAGAAGATAGCTTTTCTTTTAGTATTTGTTCACCTTAAAAGTAAAGACAAGCTTTGCGAAGAAGCTCAAAAGGTCATATTTATATTTGTTTTTAATTCTAGTTTCTGTTTAAAAAAATTAAAAGTTAATACGAATATTCAATTTTTTGAAGTGTTTTTTATACTCCTCTCAGTACTGTCTCAATTCGAAGATAAAAGCAGAGAGCTACGGGTGCATCACACACCTTACTCCTCTTGCTCCTATTACATATATATATATATCTCTTACTTTTTCTATGGTTTACTATCTTTTTCTAAAAATCATTTCTTTTAACTAATATTATTTATTTTTAATTTAAAAATTATAAACTATAGTTAAAAGCTAACACAAACCAACCGAAAAGACCCCGGAGGACAGGAGCAGACTCGTCAACCAAGTGGCTCGCTTTCCGGCGTGCATGGCCCAAGCACCCAACCCACCAAGTAGGCCCGGCCGCTCCACTACGCCTCCACTCCACTCCACTCCACTCGACTAGTTACAGTTCCCAGTTTCTCACACACGCGACACGATACACCGAGCAATACAAAAATAACAGCCACTCTAGCACCAGGCAAGCAAGTACACATTTTTGCTGCCTGCCTGCTTCTTCCCTTCCCTTCCCCCATCTGCTGCTGCTCTCTCTGCGCGTCCAGATCCGGCCGCCGATCTCGCCCGCGGCCTCCCTCCTCCCATGGCGGCAGCGGCGGGCGGTGCCCTGTCCCTGGCCATCGCCGTGGCGCTCGTCCTCGCGCTGGCGGGGGCCAACTCCGAGGGTGACGCTCTCTCGGCGCTGCGGCGCAGCCTGCGGGACCCCGGCGGCGTGCTGCAGAGCTGGGACCCAACCCTCGTCAACCCCTGCACCTGGTTCCACGTCACCTGCGACCGCGACAACCGCGTCACCCGCCTGTGAGCTCCTCCTCCTTCGCGTCCCCTCTCTCTCTCTCTCTCTCTCGTCCTTTACGCCTCGCTTCGGTTTGAGTTGGGGCCGTGGTCTGTGGATGGGGAATCGGGTCCCGGATCCCGCGCCTTTGGAGGAGCTAGCGATTTCGTTGTGGTTGTGTTGGTTTTGATTCCTAGCCGTAATTGATTGGTGAGAGGAGAAACTAGTGCTAGATGTAGCCTTTTACACGAGGATTTGGTACTTTGGCTTGGCTTAGAGTTAGGAGCTGGATTTGATCAGCAAGTTGGTATGGAACTGATGGGTTTGTGAACATAGTGTGTGATTTAGATTTTTGTACTCAAAAGGCGAGTGCGATTTAGATTATTGGCTGCGAGGAAGACTGGAAAGGGTCTTACGTGAATCAAAACAAGAGTGATCGGAAAGGTGTCTCTTTTAATGAGTGTGTTCTTAAGTTTTTTATGGTTTGTTGGGGGATTATGGTCGAAGTTTCACATGATCAAGGATTTGGAGTGGCTAAGAGTGGAGCTGTAATGTTTAGATGGAAAAGGGTGACAAGGTCCAAAAGCTAGGAAAACATTAACTACTGTGCTGGAATGATAATTTTCGTTGGGATTGCAGATGGAGCATGCTATACCTCAATTTTGACATTCTCTTCTGCCTGTCATCTGTGTGCAGAGTTAGTGCAAATAATAACCCTCCAGATACAAAAATTAGTTAGAATTTCATATATTGTTGATGTATATATGAAAACTGAGGACATACACACGTTTTTTTTTAAAAAAAACAAACCTATGCATGACTTCTTGTATTGTTTATGAGCTTGTAAATTTTCACAAGAGTATCTTCATCTGATTGTTTGCTTGGAATGCCCCCTCCTACAGAGATCTTGGTAATTTGAACTTATCTGGTCATCTGGTGCCTGAGCTTGGGAAATTGGAGCATTTGCAATATCTGTAAGTTCTTCATGTGTTTTGGTTCTTTTTGCTAGTTGCTCCCAATATTTTTTTGTTCTACTGCTGTTGACACATATACTTTTCTATCATTTATAAATGCCGTTATGTGCTCCTTGAAGTTGTTGGTGAGTACCATATATGTTGGAATTTGCTAACACCAATAATAGCATTTGATCATTATATTACTTTCATCCCACCCTTGATTAGTTTGTAATTTGGACTGATATGCTGCACCTGTAACCATCAAAGCATGTGTACTTCCCATAGATGGACTATATCTCCTATAAGTGATACTTTTAACTTGCATGCATGCAATTTGTATTAGCTTTTTTAGAGTTACTTGAACTAGGATAGGCCCTTTTTATGTTCCAGGTGAAATTTTGTTTGAATTTTAAATTATAAATTATAAATTTCAAGTTATTTTTTAATCTGGTATTTTGTCACGTTGAAGCTCATATATTAAGCGGTACTATAGGCTGTAGTGGTTGTACTGTACTACAACCTATGCTAATAAGGATAACGGATTTCTGAACCATATCTTTTCAAGTATTTTTATGTAGCAGGTAGATATGAATTTGAAAACCAAAAAGGAATTATGGGGGCATGGCTTTACCCATTCTGATGAGGAACAGACCTTAAGATGTTCAGGGCTAAAAGAAGCAAAATCATGCCTTTGATTATACAACCAGTGTCTGTCATCCTAGGTTAAACAGGTAGATAGGATGCCATTGTCTGTCCTTCGCCAATGCACTCCTAAAACCTGTTCATGACATTATGTTACTAATGCCTATTACCCTAGGTTATGTAGTATCCATCTTCTGTTCTCCCCATAGAGCCATTTTATTTAATTTCTTTAAAGTTTATGATATATGGGGCTGATGTATTTGAAGTTTTCATTTAGTTTGATATATGTTTATTAATTATTCATCTCAATGCAATGCAGTAGTATTGACCATTAGCATTAAAACAGGGAACTTTACAAAAATAATATTCAAGGAACGATCCCATCGGAGCTTGGTAATTTGAAGAGCCTAATTAGCTTGGACTTGTACAAGAACAACATTTCAGGGACTATACCGTCAACACTTGGGAAGTTAAAGTCACTTGTATTCTTGTAAGTTTATGTTCTTCAAGTGCTCTCTACGTATTGTAAAATACTTGTCACATATTTGCTATTGAATGTGGATTTGATGCTGATTCTGCTGAAGATGAACATTCTGTGTTGTTCAAATGGTGTTGGGCTCTGCAAGGGCTATGCCATTCATATTTAGAGATGTAAAACTGTAGTTCTGTATATTGGCATATTTTAGGCTGTACCTACAGCTTGTTTGATCTTTCTGATCTTTAGTAAAGTTTGCCAACTTTTAAGCTATTTTCGCATAATTGTATCTTTGCTAACACACGGCTATTCTTTGGTAGGCGGCTCAATGGCAATCGCTTGACTGGGCCAATTCCAAGGGAGCTGGCTGGAGTATCTAGTCTCAAAGTTGTGTAAGTGAAATTTAACTTGCAATGCTGAGTGTTTACTTCACTCCACGTGAATGTTCCATGTGACAATTCCGCTCCCTTGTTCTTTCAGTGATGTTTCTAGCAATGATCTGTGTGGAACGATTCCCACATCAGGACCATTTGAGCACATTCCTCTGAGCAAGTAAGTTTGATTGCCTTTGCAATGTATTGTGATATGTTTGACGATATTCAAGATATGCTAAATTTTACAATGGAAGTTTCAGAACTAATAAAAACCTAACGAATATGAAGAGAATCTTCCTTTAGTTTTTAGGTTGTCTTAACCAGTATATTGAAAAGGTAAATTAAATCACACCTCTAATGATTTGAGTGGGGCCCATATGAGGATGCTAAAATCACATTTAATTTTCTTGTCAGTTCCTGTTAGTTCAGCAACTTATGTTGTACTTTCTTTTGTATTTTACTTCCATTTGTATGTGTACGTAGTGTTTCCTGAGAAATTTTTCACCCATTAGTGTTTTTGGGAGGACCATGCAATTTTTCGGTGAATACGTCATTATTTTGTTCTATTACTTTGGTTGACTACTTCCTTAATAATTGAAGTGTATAATCTCCATTATCGATTCGAATGGATAGGATCTTATCATTCTGAAAGGGCATCCAGATGACCAGGTGCATTAGTTCAGGAATGTGAGACTTTCATGCATTAGTTCAGGAATGTGAGACTTTCATTATCTTTATTTGGGTGCTGCTAGGAATACTAGGTAGCACTCAGTTTAGCGTTGATTTATGGCTTTTTTTTTACTGTAATTGATTTATTTTCTACTATAGCTGAGTTGGTTTATTTGGTATAATTAAATTTAAAAAATGTAAAAATAGAAAAAAACATGTTAGCCCATCACAGACAATGCAAAGGAATACGGAAAAAAAAAGAAAAGGCAAAAAAACCCAAAAAAACCTAAAAAATCTAAAAAAATGAAATTACTAAATAGTGAAAAAGATAGAAGTTAAAAGCAGAAGCTGGATTTAAGCCATTTTGAGCGGTGCTTTACTGGATGGAACTGCCCATCAAAATACATGAACAGAATGTCGACATGTTTGTTTTCTTTATGCTCATATGAAAAGTATAACAATAGCACTTTTCTATACTGTAAATTATGCAGTCATACCATTGTATACTTGTTAGTCTCCAGCGTGGATGTTTTATTTTTTACATTGGTGCATTTTACTTGTATTCAATTTCCAGTTTCTGTTGTACCTTGTTGGGTCCTTTGTGTTCCATTTTTGTTGAGCTCTATTTTGGGTTTACATGCCAACAATTTGACCTACGTGCATTTTGTTTACGTGTAGCTTTGAAAAGAACCCACGCTTGGAAGGTCCAGAACTGCAAGGCCTGGCTGTATATGATACCAACTGCTAGATGGCAACATGAAGAAAAGAATGGTAGAAAGTAATGGGCGTACAAGGTTACTGAAAACCGGGTGATATAGTTAGATCTGAACTTGCCACTTTGTAATCCTCCCTACATAGCTTTTATTGTGCCTTCGCTCTCAGCAAGAAAGTTGTATGTTGTAGCGCAATGTTTTCTGTCTCTGAAAGTGAACATGAAACTGCCTATATTATGACTGGAACGATGTTGTCGTCTTCACTATTATGCAGTTTCTGCTTTCTTCCTTGTGTTATATTAACCAAACTCAAAAGGAGGATGGTATGGCGAGTTAGGGGTTAAATGATTTCAAAATTTTCCCTTACGTATCAACAAGAAGCAGTAAAAGCACAAACTCATCAGCCTCACGGCTCACAAAAGCTAAGAGCTAAAATCACTGAGACATTATCTCAGAGGGCGTCCAGAATAGTGATGGTTTCTGGTTGAAATTTTACTTTATCTAGCTTTTTTTATGCAGTTGAGTTGTCTTTTTAGGTATAATTAAATTTAAAAAAATAGAAAAAATATGTTAGCATATCACGGATAATGCAAAGGAATACAAAAAAAAATACAAAAAAGCCCAAAATATCTAAAAAAATTAAGAAAAAAAGAATTACTGAATAGTGAAAAAAAAGTTGAAGCTGAAAAAAAGTTGAGTTGAGCGGAGTAAACTGGTCTGATCCTCTGCCAAATTGGTCCGATTGCCTGGCGGTTGGACTGCACGTGGCACCGGTTTGACCGCTTGTGGCGTCGGTCTAATTACTTGATTTGTTGCGGTCTGATTAGATAATACTGTATACGAAAAAAGTTGACTCTCAAATCAATTCAATGAAACTTGGCATAAACCCTCCATAGAATGTTAAGAATATATTCCGATCATTGATCGTGAAGATTGTTGCCAAAGTTGACTTTTATCCAAATAAGGAGAGTTGCTCTAAAACTAAGCAAAAGAGGAAAACATTTATCTGCACTTGCTTTGTAGGTCCTAGATGATTTAGATGACATTAGATAGATTTTCACATATCATAGTAAGTTAGATCATAGCACAAATTCAATTTAAATTGTCTACAAGAGTAAAACCCTAAAAACACATATTTTAAGCAAAATCGGGTAAATCCAAAAACTTTCCCTAGAAGGTATCTAGATAGATGAGATCTGATATGCAAGCGATATCTCTACCTCTTACATACTTTTGACACTAGAAAAGATCAAAGAAAAGAGAAATCTAAATAAGAAAGCCTAACAAATCAAAAATCACAAGGATTTAAAGCACAACACACTTAGGGAAACTTTAGATATTCATTCACTTGGAGATAGCTATTTTACAGTCGCTACTTTAGAAGGATATGACTCTAAGATTAGAGTACATACACAAGGCTTCATCACAAGAAAAATCTAACCTTAGACTTGATTGACTTAGTCTATCTCTCAACACAAAGGCTTATATAGTGGAGTTTTCTCACCTTTCACTTAATCTTAACAACTAGCAACTCCTTTGTGGATCACACCACTTGCATATAGGAAAACCCGGTAACCCACATACAAATAGATTTTACATTCACACACATTTGCACGTTTTTCAAAATGCAACTTCACAAGGCTCTCCAAGTTTGATAAGACACTACATACATAAAGACGTGATCTAAACCACTTAGACTAATACGGCAATTTTGCAAACCGTTGCTCTACTCGGTATTAGACAATTTTCAAATTGCCATCACCAGTCTTCACAAAAATGTAATGCCCGATGCCTCATCGCTAAGATTGTACACCTGCGCCAAGGCTATCACTACTTGAAACGCTCAAATCCTATAACACACCACATCACACTATAATCCGTGATGCCCAATTACCTACCACTAAGATTGTACGTCTTCTTCGAGAACTGTGATCACTTGAAACTCACAAGTCCAATTGGCACACCATATGCATATATTGCCTCCTCACGATTCGTATCTTTCTCCCATGCTTCTCAGTTGAGATGATACTTCACTTGGACTTATGCGACACAACACAGCCACCAAGCTTTGGTCATGTCGTTGGCCGTAATAATTAAGCACCTACACATCAAAGAATAAGCAATCGATTTGAGCACAAATGATATGCACTTACTCTCAATTATCAGAATATATGCATGGACATACCATGACTCACACATACATTGACTCCCTATGAGTAACATTTGCATGGACACCACTATGGCTAACAACCAAAACCAAACACAAACCAACAACTCAACTTAGCATAGCTCAACAGAGGCCGGTCTGACCGTGGCCACCAAGCCGGCCAGACCATCCAACAGACACTGATCAGACCGCCATGCAATGACTAGTTAGACCGCTCTTTGCAACTCACGAAGACCTCTATAGAAAATAGCTACCATCTACAAAGAACCGATACTACCGATATCTGGTTAGACCGCCATGCACTGGCTAAGCAGACCGTCAGCTGGTCTAACCACTAGCCCAAGGTCGGTCAAATCGCTGCCACTCTTGATAACGAAAATTAGAGGGTTCAAAACATAAAATCAAACTCAATAAATGATAGCACAGCAAGAGCAATATCAAATACTTATCACCGTCATAGAGAGCTGTCACCGTATGGTTTTACAGATGTAATTCATTGTGTACTAAGTCAGCCTTGCTAACAGTGGCAAACTCATGCAACAATGCTCATGTTATCGATAAGCTGGAATTGTATCCACTATCTGGTGATTGAAATCTTGGCAGAACAAGCTAGTTATAGCTGGTTTTGGACTAGAACGATGTATGAATAGTTCACTTTACTCACTGTTTAAACTTGGTTTTTATAAACTTGACATTTTTGCTGGTACCAGCAATTTTTGTGACTTACGTGATATTGTAGTTTGGGGAAGCTTTTGTTTACTGTAAGCTCTTGTTTGGTTTGACTAGAGTCATAAGTTGGCAAACGTAGTTGCACCCTGCATGATTGTTAATGCATCAGTTAGCTGCGGCTGGTGGATATATGATGTAAAATTGAAACGGAATTGGTCTGAGATGTCCAAGCCCAAATAGCTGTGACAGAGTTCTTCCCAATTTCCTTTTATGAGCTGATTCGGCAGCGATCAGAACGGAGATTTTTTTACTGTTTAGCGAGTGAAATACTGTAGCAGCGACAGAATTACTGTAGCACTTTTGTCACGTAGTGAATTTTTTTTTGTTTTTTGGTTTTTTTGCGTTCCGTTTTTTTCTCATATTCCTTTGCATTGTCCGCACTAGACTAGTGAGCCGTTTTTATTTTTACATTTTTTAAAATTTAATTATGCCTAACATGCCACTCAGCTACAGTAAAAAATCAACCAGCTACAGTATTTTTTCAGTAAAAACTAAAAGTCATCGTTATTCCGATCACCCCTGAAGTAGATCAGGTTGGTGGATCAAATTAATACTGGCATGCTACACTAATTATGCCTACCTAACCTGCCAACCAAGTTAATGGAAGAAAAAGGAAGGACACAAAAATAGCATTCAAACAAAGAAAAGCGGCTGCTGCTACACAAGATGGCTGTCACTGCTAGTAGCTGCAGTTTATTTTTATTTTTTGCAATATGTTGCCGCTAGTTCAAACAAACGTTAGTGACCCCGCTCATTTCAGCTTTTTTCAGTTTCAGCTTCTAGCTTCAGCTTTTTTTCACTATTCAGTAATTTATTTTTTTCTGAATTTTTTTAGATTTTTTGAGCTTTTTTACATTTTTCTTTTTTTCCCGTGTTCCTTTACATTGTCCGTGATGGGCTAACATATTTTTTCTATTTTTACATTTTTTTAAATTTAATTATACCCAAAAAGCTAACTCAGCTACAGTAAAAAAATCGGTTACAGTGAAATTTTAGCCAAAAATCAAAAGCCATCGCTAAAACGATCACCCCCTCATAAATCAATATTGCAGCATGTCAGGGTCAAAGCAACTGAAAAGACGCATGGTATTTGGGATGTCTGCAGTGGTTTCTTCTGGTAGTTACAACAAGGAACAGAGAAAGCAACTCATATCTCCACATACATACCAAGTATTGTTCGATGTATACACATTAGCCCATTGGGAGTAGCTGTGCAGCTCCATTCACACGAAGTACCATGAAGCGGCAGTGATCTGGATTCTGAAACAAAGCAATGCCATCATGTTACTACATGAGTTGCCTATAAATTGGGACCCCACACTTCATGACCTTCCCATTCTAGCATATATCCTCTCTTCTCGATCGATCGAGCAATAGAATAGGTAGGAGTCCGCGAAATGAGCAACGTCAACAGCTTCAACTGCTACTGCTGCCTCCGCACCCCGGCGGCGGCGCACCGCCGCCGCGCCGGCGCAAGCAGGTGGCTGCTGTGCTGGGGATACAAGAAGAATGACGAGCGCGCTTGCTGCTGCTTCCCCTGCCTGGCACTCAAGAGGCACAAGAAGAGGCGCCTCTGTGGCCTCCTCTGCTGCTATTCCGGTGTTGCGCAGCACTAATCCTGTTGGTGTGCATTAGTGTCTACATAATATGATACGAGTGTTACTTATATATACGTGTGTTGGTCCGTACTAGTCATCATCTGCTTGTTTACCGTTAATATACTTGCATGTGCAGGTGTGAATTGATATTCATGTGAATTTTACTATTCATCGAAACAATCGTCTCCCAATCAAACGATATCTAGGCTTTGGGTGTATTGAACCAAAGTGACAACATAACAAATATTGTTGCCAGGTTTGTCAGCATCATGATCCTTCTCATGTTCCCATCCTCTATTGGGAAGACTCCACATTAGTCATTTTAAGGTTGCAAAATCCAAGAAGATAAGTGTGATACAAGCATGTCAAAAGATCGGTGGGTTCTTTTCGGCTGTGACAGATAGCTTATAGATACAACTAATAGGTTTTAATCCTAACATAAGCATTTATACGAATGAATCAAATACCAATAACTCGTGTACAGTCGTCGTGGCCTCCGCGCGCGCGGATATCCCCGTGCGGGACGCACGGCCGCGGAGATCTTTACGCTCGCGGCGCTGTATGTGTTGCTCGGCATACGGACGCAGGTGCCAAGCCGGACACGAGCCCGAGCCCAAACACTGTCTACGGCATCAACACGATGAGTCCGGCACAGCACACCGCGTGCATGCGCAGCTCCGCAACCGGGCAGGCGGCGGGCACGATCGGGCTGGCCTTGAGTGACGCCGCCAAACTGACCCGAGAAACTCGGGTTTATCGCGGCCCAGACTTCACCGTCGCACCCGTAAGATTAGAATAGCAAAGAATGAGGCAATTGAAAGAAAGAAAAAGAAGTTGTCGTCAGTGCCCTTGGGTTACGAGGGCCAGTGCGAGAACATCTTAGAGGTTCCTAGACCGTCCTGGGCCGGTCGGCGCCTCTCGTCTTTGTGGGCGTCATCATTCGGCAACCTCAAGAAATCAAAACCCACAAAGCTTACTTCAGCTCGAAAACCCACAAGTTATACCTTTATTTCAGCCCACTGTCTTATATTCATTCAGCCCCCAAAAGCCACAAAGTCCACAAGCACAGTGTCCCTTGCAACAGAAGCACCAGGAGGAGATAAGCACAAGGACAAGCCAGCTGCCCTCAGTCAACCATACCCCAGCAAGGACTAGCCCACAAACCACCTCCCCTTTCAGCTGTTCAATGCATCTAGCACTCCCTGTGACTTCACAAGAACCACATAACACTTACTCGACTGGTAAAGAGCAGCTACTTTCCCCCACTCCCAACACAACCTATTCTCTCCAACCACCACTAAGTGCACCTTCGGCCATAGGCCAGAGGGTGAAGATCGAGCTCCACTGTAGCAAGAGGAGGAGAGCTACGAGGGAGAGGGGGCGAAGGCCTCAAGCACTATCATCGGCCAGAGGAGACCAAGAGGAAAGAAAGAGAGCATCATCAAAGGGGACCACCGCAAGACAACTGCAACCGACAAAGATCGAGGACCAGGAAGACCATCACGGGGACCGCCGCACGTCTGCCTTGACTCCGACAAAGAGCTGCGTAAAGTCATCTACCCCGACAACGACTGCGGAAGGATTCCTGCTACCCCACCATCCAACCTTCCATTTTCTCAGCCAACAAGCAAGTAGGCCATGTTTCTCCCCTTCCCTTGCTGCCTTTGTGGGAGAGTTTCATCCGAACCCAGCCGGGTCTTACCTCAGCCACTGATGGCCACCGCGAGCTTAGCGCGCCCTGGAGTCAAGCCGGCCTCGAAAGCCAGGACCCCCCCCCCAAGACTCCATCTCCGCCACTAAACCCCAGGGTTCCGATCGGGTGTGATAGAGTTTAGATAATAGAAATAGTATTAAGGCAAAATGCTTATTCAGCCGTTCGCAAAGAGAATAAGAAGGTAGCACCCGAGCAGCCATAGAGCTTCAGGATCGGCGGCACGGGTGGCAGCCGTATGGCTGCTAAGCCGCCAAGGAGCCGCCGCGCAGCCACCGAGGGGCCCCCAAGCATCGCAGAAGCCGTCACAATTGGAGCGCAACTTGCCGGATCCTAAGAATCCAGCCCAGATCCGTCGGGGCCACCATGGGTGCGGCCCAGATCTGTTGAGATCCGGCCGCGCGAGGAGAAGGGGGTAAGGCGGAGGGGCAGGAGGCGCAGTAGGGGCGGTCGGGAGTAGAGGGCAAGAAGGGAGCCAAGGGGCCAGGGGGAGAGGCGGAAGTCGATTGGGGGAAGGTGGAGAGGAGCAGGCGGCCGAAGGAGAGAAGTGAGTGGGGGCGGCGGTGGAAAGAGGGCCGGTTTGGGTGGAGATGAGGGAAGTAGTAAGGAGAGGAGAGAGGGGTAGCAGGGCGTGCGGTCAGTAGGGAGGAGGCGGCGGTGTAAGGAGAAGAAAAGAAAAGAGGAGAAAAAGATTAAGTACGTGTAAATAAGATTTATTCGCAAAGACAGTAGGCACAATCCTTAGTTCATGGTCATCTGGGTACCGAAGTGTTAGAAAGGTATCCGGTGTTAGGGAGATTGTTGGTACCGAGTTGCATGTAGGAACGTCGTCGGTCGTCTACACGTGTAGGGCCGATCGTTTGCATGCTTGTGTATATTGCTTTAGCAGTAAGCTGAGATCGGGTACTGCTTGTACAGGTAGCGGTTTGATTTTGGTGCGATCCACGCTTCGTCCGCCAAATTAACAGGTAAGTTCATGGTAGAATAATGGATTGTGGTAAATGTCTGATATTTGTTTTGGTGATCCATGCTTTATATATCATTTTATGAAATGATGTCTCTGCTCATTGTTGATTATACTGCAACGAGAGGCTGATATGATTGCTAATTATGTTGAGATAGCATTGCATCGTATTATACACTGGTATTAAAGGTCTACCATGCGTAGACATCCCGCAGGGGTGGGATAAAGACCTACTTTGATAGGCACTCTACGGGAGTGGAGTTTGAGGGGAGGTGATTGTGAATACTGACAGGTTGTTGCTTCATTTTTGCAATCATCATAACATAAGTTGCATAAGCTAAATCGGAGAGGAAGTCATGTAACTATTCCGGTGAGATCGGTGAGAAAGATACATGACTAATCCGGGGTGCTTACAGAGAAACCTACTTCGGTAGGTAATCCACGGAAGTGGAGTTTGTGGCCCGCATGAAAGAGAGCAGGGCACGAGTGGGCCATCGACGGGTGGACACTCAACTTTACCGGTATGAGCTCAGAGATTGCATCTGGACATAGCATTGCATTGTGTTGCACTGCATGAAAGAGACTGATGATTACAGAACAGTTGCGGAGATTATATTGTAGTTGTGCAAGATAAGTGATTACCGATGCCTACAAGGATTGTGTCTTGCCTAGACAATTGAAGTTATTTTGTTATCGCCATTATTTTATTATGTGCTTGTGGGGTCTTCGGACTCACCCTTGCTTTGTTATTTTTTTAGGTGGTGAAGGCGACATGCACGGGAGGGAGTAGCACAGTTATCCCACGTACAGCAGTAACTCACATATCACTCATAGATGTCATATTTAGCCTGGTGTAGCACAAATACATTTTGGTATTTAGCAATTTCATACCTCTGCTGCGTTTAAGGTCAATTGGTCGTCAATTGCCGCTAAATGCTATTGAATAAGAGGAGTTGCAACGCAAGTCTAGCGGTAAAAGCTGAAACTAGTAGCATCACAGAGCAAGTGATAGCACTTTGGGCTCAGGCAAGGAGCCGGAGTGTTACAGGTGGGCGCAGGCGTGATCGGCCTCGCGGTGGCGCGCGCTGGCGACAGCCGGGCGCGAGGTCGTGGTGGTCGAGGCGGGCTCGAGCTTCGGCACTGGCACGAGCTCCCGCAAAAGCGAGGTCATCCAAACCGGCATGGCTAAAGGTGCGCCCTTTCCTGCGGGGCCATGGCTTTGTAGAATTTACCAGTCGTGCGGAAGGATTCTTAAATTTCTCGCCGCTTTGTGTGTGGAGGAGATTTGGGCTTGCATCGTGGGGGAGATAGTTGAAACTTAAGTTAGTGCCCCTGATCGAATTGTGCATAATTGCAAAATGAAGTGATTCTGGATTGTTCTAATATTTTAGTTAGGAGGAATGGCTTCGTGCGGTGGTATTGGTGAAAAGTTAGATTTTTGGTGATTCATGGTGGAATATGGATATATCTATGAAATTTGTTGCAGATGATGCATTGTAATGGGGCTTCTACGATTTTTTTTAAATACTTAATTTTTAATTACGAATTACAATATTATACCTACTTTTTTGTAGCTCTAGTCATATGTCGCTCAACCATTGGGCGACATATGCTAGTCACCCAACCATTGAATAACACGTGGCCAAGTCATCCAACAGTTGAATGACTAATCCTTGTCGCCCAACTGTTAAACGACATTGCCTCTAGTCACCAAATGGTTGGATGACAAACCCCTAGTCGTCCAACCGTTGGACGACTATAGGGAATAACCCCTCTTGGCCAAGCCGGCCGAGCGCATGCGCTCTCCATTTGTTCCTTTCAGCCGGAAGCAAAGAAAGAGAAGAGAAAGAGAGAAGAGGAAAGGAAAGGAGAAGAGAGGAGAGGGAGGGGTAAAAAGAGGGATCTGCGAATCAACGACAGTGAGTTTTATGTATTTTTTGTATATTTATTTTTCAAACATGGTAGAATAGTAACTAAAATCATTAAATTTATGGTTTAGAAAGTAACGCTAATTTAATTGTTGATAATTGTATTCTTGTTTAGATCGCTCTGTTGTGCATTTGAAGGCCTAGTTAATTTTGTTAGTAGCTTATAAATTGTAGAAACCTCGTAATAAGTATTCTTAATTTTATAATAATTAATAGCCATCGAAAGATTTAAAACTGTTCATGGTGATTATAATAGCACGCGCGGATGTAAAATAGTATACGAGATTTAAGATTACAGCGATGATTTAAATAGCATCTGAGTCACAAAAAACTACAAATGATGAAAATAAAATTTAGACATACCACGACACCGCCTTAGTTTAATTATTTTAATTATTATTTAAGATTTACTTTCTATTATATTTGTACGTAAATCATCACACGTGTACTAATTACGGAAAAGAATAGGTACAAGAGGAAAGAATTTAGTCCAATTGACTCTAAAACCTAAAATTATTTAGATGGATAGATAAATTAAATAGGCATACTAGCATACATGAAATCAACTATGAATGATTTGAATAATTCTTAGAGCTATGCTATTAACAATTAAAATAGTAATTATGTCATAATTGCTAACTTTAAATTGATTTGCAGATATGGCTCGTGACCTTGGTGATTTGGACTAACCTTTCGCTAGCTGGACCGGCATGTCAACGCGCAACACCATGCGAGCTATTGTATTGTGTAGCTAGACAGGTTTGTGTACAAATTATGTCACGTCTTTTTACGATATTTGGTTACCAGAAAGATAAAGTTATGTTCCTCTGCATGTCTAAATTTGAACTTATGGCCATGTTTATGTCCATTTTATCTGCACTGCATCATGCAGAACTCTAAATCAGCTTGTACTGTCATTTTATGCTTGTTTCTGCTGATGCAGGCTGATGCTGAAAACTTAGGAACAAACATATCATATAACACGGCAGTTATCAGTGGGCATGTCGGAGATGAAGGCCTCAAGCTTCATATTTCTGAAAGCAAAGAACTGGAGAACCATTCTGCAGGCTCTCCTGTATCCCCACAGCTTATTTGGCTCCCAAACCTTCTGATAAACTCAGCAGGTTTAAGTGCAGTTCCACTTGCCAAAAGATTTCATGGCCTTGACAAAGCATTCGTGTCCCCTGCTTACTATGCCCGCGGATGTTACTTCACCCTCTCCCAAACCAAGAGTCCTTTCAGCATACCCTCTACCAGAGGATGGTGGTATAAGGGGTCCATGTCACCCTAGACTTGAATGGCCTTGTAAGATTTGGCCCAGATGTTGAATGGATAGATGGTGGAATGGACGGCACGTCATGCTTCCTGAATAGGTAAGCCATTGCAAATACTTGTCTGTTCAATTATTTAAGCATGCCACTGTTTTGGAATCAAAAGTAATTGAGGCTGAAGCAGTTGACTTATATTTCCTGATCCTTTTCAGAGGGGGGAAATTTTTAAACTGTTCATGCACAGACATTTAGGCTTCTTGGTCCATGACCAAATAAGTCTGTAAGTTATATTATATTGTCTGCCCATACCCTGTTGTCGTGAGAATTTTTTTAAATGATCTATTTTTTATTTAAAAATATGAAAATATACCTACGATTATATTATTTATAAAATTAGTCTTTTGTTGCCTAACCTTGGGCAACTGGAACACAGTCGCCCAACCGTTGGACGCTATTAATACAGTCGCCAAACAATTGGGCGACAGATTCCAGTCGTCCAACTGTTAGGCGACTCCAGCTTCCAGTCGCTAAACGGTTGGACGACTGGATAGCTTATATAATAACACGCCATCCACCCCCCACCTCTCCTCCCAGCTGAGCGAGAGGAGGAAGGAAAGAAAGGGAAAGGAGAGGAAGAAGAGAGAGGAAAAGGAGAAGAGGAAAGATTTATTTGTGAGGTAATTTTTATCTTTTATTGTATTTCTCTGTAGTAAATATATAGTTTATTTAGTATAAATAATAGTATAAGTAGCACCTGTAGAAAATTATAGTTAGAGAAAAAAGGAGTAAATCAGAATCTTGTTAATTTGAATGTAAGTAGCATCCACAGAAAAATGTATTTACAGAAATAAATAGTAAATTAGAATCTTATTAATTTATAATAGTATAATTAACACCCATATGAAATTTTAGTTAGAGAAAAAAGTAGTCCGTGAGGGAGAAGTTGTGTTGTTTGTGAGAAGTAGTGGTGTTGTGTTAGTGCATGTGTGACCGACTATTATTTGGTAAATAACTAGAAAATCGGTTAGTTGTGTTAGGTACTCCAGTCAAGTGTATGAGGAGGATAAATAGTTTATATAGACTAATTAGTTCAAGTTAGCGTCAGAGTCGAATAATGCCCGGTATGAAATACCTTAGCCTTCGGGTTGAATCGGAATAGTGTAGTGCACGTTCATTGTGCCCTACGCCTTAGGGATTGAATGACGTCTTATCCATACGATAGTACAGTTGGTCAAGACAGACGAACGTACGAATGTAAATTACAGTATAGCAGTACTTGTATAATGTGTGATGCGATCTAACTAGTTGCATTATTGAAAATATTTACAAGCAGACTTTAGTCATACCGACACCCACTACATTGAAAGTGCATTATGGTGTTGGCACCGTTTGTGAAAGTTCATACGGTGTTGACTTGAGCAGGTTTTTGCAAGCCACTCTGATACACCCGGACGATGAGAATGCTCGAATAGTAGAGGTGATGCATTGGCTGACTCGTAGTTTCACTTTGGACCCTGTAGTGTGTAATGTCGTCATACAAGGGCTTTGGAGCCAGTCTCCCACGCGGATTAGATAGGAGTTGGGAAGATTGATGCACACGCCTGTGTGGAAGGGCTTTCTGGAAGGCTGCCAGCGCTGTGGATATGAGTGTATGCTGCTTGTGCAAGGATGCCCAAAAGAAGCTGTATTGGGCCTTGCCAACAGGTATCATCCGGGTGGTGAGAGCAGTTCAAGCGCTCAGTATGTTGGTGAAGAAGAGGCTCCAGAGACTAATGTTTCGAAGGGTACGGAGGATGTCGCTCGTGACGAGGCCGACACGGTAAATGCATTAGACAAAGACCGGTCACCGCATGATGAGGCTACATGACAGGCTGACTAAGGAGTAAGGAGAACATAGAGAGTACATAGTGTGTTAAATAAAGAGTGATGACCAGATAGCCTGGGTTAAAGAGGAAGCTGTACAAGAGGACGATGAGGATAGTTCCGATAACGATGAAGCTCCCATCCCACAGGAATGAACCAAATTTGACATCGAGGGTGTAGCTACGCATAACGAACACGAATCACTACGGGAGTATCATGCCACAAAGGTCTGGTTGCACTAGATGTTTACTGATAAGGCATCCATGTAGGATGCTATTAAGTTGTGGGCAATGTCCATGCAGTGGACATTTTGGGTCATCAAATCTAGTCAGGAATAGTATACCGTCAAGTGCGAGCAGGCCAGTTGTTCTTGGCGAGTGCATGCACATAGACCGAAGTATTGACTCACTAGCTCATCTCGAAGGTGGAACCGCACTCCTGCGTACTCAGCAATGTTTTACCAAGGCGTCGTAACCTAACCTCAACCTTCATAGCCAATTTGATGTATGGAGAGATAGTAGAAAAGAAGAACATTGAGGCGAAGCACATCATGATGGCTATCGAGAAGAAATTCAAGTCCAAGATTACCTACGCGAAGGCGTGGCGTGCGACGCAGAAAGCTTTGGAAAGACGGTTCGAGTCGTTCGAGGCGGCGTACGACAACCTTCCTCGTATGCTTCATGTGCTCAAGGACAGAAATTCGGGCACGTACACTGTTTTGAAGGACAAGCCATCTACAACGTCGCCAGGTTCTGTAGTATTGCAGAGGGCCTTCTTAGCGTTCGATGCCTGCATCGAGGTTTTCAGGCATATGCTGCACGTGGTCTCAGTTGACAGGACATTTTTGACCGAAAAATACAAGAGGTAGATCCTTACAGCCATTAGCGTTGACAGGAACAATCAGATTCTGCCATTAGCCATCATATTTGTCGAGAGTTTGAATTATAACAGCTGGTTGTGGTTCCTTCGACCTGTGAGGGTGGGAGTTGTTGGAGCTCGTCCTGGTATATGCGTAATCCATGATCACCACGATAGGATACTGAAGGTCGTAAGAACACTACAGCAAGACCCGGAGGAGCCGTTCTCTTGGCCGAATATGACGAGCAGATGGTGCATTCGCCATCTAGGGGCCAACTTCTTCAAGTAGTTCCCCAAATAATCGTTAATGAAGCTATTCAAGAGGTTGACTATGCAGAACCAGTAGTGCAAATTTGATGCTTTATAGGCGCTGTTGGATGACCATAGTAGAAAGCACGTGGACGAGAGGAACAAAAGATTAGCCATTACTAGGGCGGCACAACCAGAACGCCTCACACCACTACCAGAGTCTGAACCTGTTGGTTCGAGGAGGAGCTCAAGGAACATTAAATGCTTCTCCCACTGGATCGAGGCCAAACCATTGGAGAAGTGGTCTTTGCTGCACAACACAGACAGCACAAGGTATGGCATAATGACCACTAACCATGCGGAGGTCTACAACTGGGTTCTTAGGGGACTTTCGTTCTATGCCCCTCGTCACCATCGTCAAGGGTGTTCTGCACAACACAATCGATTATTTCAGAAAGAGACGCAAATGCAGCACTTCATGTCGCCAACCCACAAACACCCTATTGCGCAAAGATTACAACGTACATGCAGGCGAAGACAGAGAAGGGCTAGTTGCACATAGTGTACGTGATGGACAATACGGAGCATCGTTTCGAAGTGCTCCTCTAGGATAGAGCAGGATTTGAGATGGCTCATTCTCTTGTCACCCACGATGTATGCCTTAGAGATCATGTGAACCAACCTAACTGTGCATGCAACAAGCCAAAATTGTTACACAAACCATGCTCTCATGTTCTTGCCGCTTGTGGGATTGTGCATATGGACCCTTCGAACTTTATGTCCGAGTATTTCTTAAAGGGGAGGGTGGTGCAGGCGTGGTTTGGCGAGTTTAGGGAGTTCAAGGTTGTCGGTAACTTTGCTTCCTTGGATATTGCAAACAGGACTTGGATTCCGGATGTTGCCACGATAAAGGGTGGGAAGAGCCATCGACAGAGTTATTGGACTACCAATGATATGGATGAAACGCAAGCTGGGGCGTTGAGTAGGTGCTGTGGGCACTACGACCAGGAGGGCCACACAGTCAGACGATGCAAGACACCTGCTGAGTAGGCACACTTATGATATCTATTTGTAATGTTCCTTGTAATGTTTATGTAACTGTTGTGGTACTATTCTTTTTTTATTTCATGTACGTAGTGTCGTAGCACATGTATCATGCATTGCACGTGTTGTTTATAAAATTGTTTATGTTGGAGCGTAAAACTATTTTGTTTGTTTCTTCAGAAGTTATATTTACTCGTGCTTTACATTCATTGTTTTATTTGCACGTATGTGCTAATTTGAAATTGTTTCATTTATGGCTCGTGACCTTTGTGGATCAAAGTGGCTTTTCGGCCTCCTACAGCAGCATACCGACCGGCTACATCGCGCCTCATGTCGTGTGCTGCATCCTACAAGCACGAGCGACATGACTGAGTTGGGGGTGATTCGCACGCGGGCACCTCAGGTAGCCTGGAGGCTAGACCCATGCTAGACACACAGGTTCGCATCTTGGCACTATCTTCTCGCCATGCATATGTTTCTTACTAACCTTTTTTTAGCTCCGCAGACTCAGCACTACCATTTTACTACCTCTCGTCTGGATGGTGCAGGCCACAAACGAGGACGAGCTGGCACCACCTGTGGTCGGCGACAACGGAGACGTCCATGAGCAGTCACAACGCTTCCCGTTTGACTGCTCCCTGCTGACAGCGCTCATCGACCGGTGGTGGCTAGAGACTCACTTTCCATCTCCCATTCAGGGAGATGGCCCCTACTCTGCAGGATGTCTCCTTGCCATGGTTGTCACGATGACCTTGACGACCACGGCACCTAAGAAGCGTCAGGACGCCTAATCATCTAGGCGGGCGCCTAGTCGTCCTCTAGGCATTACTAGGCGAGCTAGAGCACATAGCATATCAGTAGAGCACATAGCATAGCAACCAGCCGCATATATTAATAACAGAGAAGAGAACGGCGGACAGCCAGAGGAGAAGTAGAGGGAGGGAGGCGGCGGGAGGGAGCACGACCGGAGAAGCATAGGGAGGGAGGTGGTGATGGGAGGCGGCAGGAGGGATCAGATCCGAAGGAGAAGCAGGGGGAGGGAGGCGGTGGGAGGTAGCATGGCCGGAGGAGAAGCGGAGGGAGGGAATGGCGGTGGGAGGGAGGCGACGCGGCGGGATAGAGTGGCGGCGGGAGGGAGGCAGAGCGCAGGAGGGAGGGAAGCGGCGTGGCGGGAGGAAGGGAGGCGGCGCGGCGGGAGGGAGGCCGGAGCACGGGACCAGATCCGGAGGGCGTACCTGGCGGCGTTGAGGCGAAGGGACGACGACGGCTTATGCTCACGCGGTCACGCCATGCGACTGCCCAGCCGACGCTGTGGATGCCTTGTCTCCACTGTGGACGCCTCGTCGCCCTAGGCTCCCGCCTAGCTAGCCAACGCGAGATGCTCCTCCATGGCGTCTCCTCTGTGCCACCTGGACGCCTAGGCGTCCCGTTGGCAACGCCTTGACATCTATGCTCCTTGCTGCTTGGCCTCCCTATCGCGGGAGGTGCAGCCTTCCCATAGGAGGCCCTGGCCGACTGACGCGGCGATCTTCTGGCCAGGTTTGCCATAGTACTTCCACCTGTGGCCGCAGACGAATACTACATCTTCCTGAAGGGACAGAAGCATGGCCTGTCCTTGCAATGGCTATCGTAATTTTGGGTACGTGCTTGACACCCTCCCTGTTTGGCGCGCTGTACTCTTGTTTTCGTGCTACGGTCTTACTAATTTTTTACTTGTACCCAGGTTGAGTGGATAGACCCGATCGCTGACGAGTAGGTGTCACACCAACTTAAGGTGTACTTGTTGTGGTTGTTTGATTGGGTGTTGTTCACTAGTAGCCACGAGGACACCGTTGACGCACAGCTCATCGCGTACGCTAGGGCCATCGCCCCACAAGGAGGGCCTGTAGATCAGCTAGGATTCAATCGTACCTACGACCACGTATCGCGGCTTGTACGATGCGTGCTGCAAGTCGAGACCAAACTCCATCGTCACAGGGAGTCTACTACTACTGCAGCTATGGTCGTTCGAGCGCTTTAGCCTCAGACGACCCCTGTTGGACAACAGTTCTCCTTACAGGCAGGAGATGTACCACGGGGACGACGTGGACCGACTGACTATGGGCCTATTCTTTTTAGCTACGGTTTATAGCTTTTGGTTAAAAATTTTAAATTTTAGCTGTTTGTGACAGAGATTACGGGGAGAGAGATACTCGTTTGCGATTTAGATGGTATAGATGTTGGGCTTTTAACGTGTACTATAATTAACTTGTAGACTCCATCTTAAAAAAAAATACTCCGTTTAAAAGTTAGGTATTGTAGCAAAAACCAAAAATCGTTTTGAGAAATTGAAAAGAACAGGCCCTATGAGCCATTCAAGCTTGTCATATCCATCAAAACTGCTCTTACATGTTGATTCTGGTTGAGAAACGATTTGAGAGAAGAATAGATAAACATTAGTAGCAGTACATGGTCTCCAACATGGAACCACAAATATCATAGTAAAGGGTATGATAAGAGAAAGAAGGGGCGAGGGTTGCGGAGGGGCACTGTTACAAGGAAGTACTTTTGGATTCAAGAAAAACTCTTCAAGCGCCAGGTTCAATGTGATTTAGGATCCACTAGAAATACATCTATTCTCAACGATCCCATATTCATATCATCTGAAGTTTGAAGAGTGACGGTAAGGAAAATTGATAGGTCAACAAAGAAGTAAAGGTGGGCAGAATGCTACCTCACCGCTTCCGTTGCGCTCGCCACTTATATACAGGCTGTGATGTTGGATTTGTAATCTCATCTTCACGGAGTTTTCTTTTGCGTCCAGGTTTCTGCCCCAGTATTAGACAAGTCAGTAGCTGAGGAGCTTACAATATAATTTTTTTTCTGCCAAGTCAAAACCTAAATAGAAGAAATAGAATCTCCAGTACCAGCAATAACCTGCCCTCATACCTGCTCCAACGAGTTTCTGTTTCTAGCTTCCAACTTCTTAATTTTATCTTTTTTAGCTTATTTGTCTTTTTTCCTCTTATTCCTTTACATTGTCCATGATGATATAACTTTTTTTCATTTTTAAAATTTAATTACACTGAAAAATCTAACAACAGCTACAGTGCAAAAAAAAACCAAAAGCCTGGGCTTATAGCCCAAATGAGCACCACCCAAGGTCCATTTGACTTAGACTGCAGCTAACATATGAACAAGCTCCACTGATTTAGCTAAATTTAACATTATATTCACTTGTAAACATAAAATTTCACAAACTTTGTTTAAGAAAGCACGAAATTGCATAAAGTGATTATCCACCAAGGTTCCATGACTCCATCGGATACTGAGGATGTTCAATCCAGAAAGTGGGTGGAAATTAATACCAGCCATTACCATCAACCCAGTCTGGTACCAGTTTTCATGATGTTATTTCAAGTAGTCTTAAATTACCAAAGATACTAGACAGAGTTACCCGCAAGCAAAAAAAAAAATTTAATGTCAGATCCTGTACCTTCAACTCTTTTTGCAAGGCCATGTCTGCATACAGTTTCTCAAGTTTTTGAACCCTTTGTTTCCTCTCTTCTAATTCCTTGTAGGAAGAAGCTGTTTTCCTGGAAAGGATTCGATGGGAGTACAAATTTATCAGGTAGCAGTCAATGCACTAAACTGCACAACATTACCACTAAGTAGTTTCCTGGTTACATGCACACCAATTGTTAATAACATGAACTAAATCACCAAAACATGTTCACATTCGTTAACAAAAGTCAAAAGGTATTTCAGATGAGAGTTTTAAGGACTAGTAATTCATCCACCAAACGAATAGTGAAAGTGATTATTCTCAAGCATAATACTAATAATAGCAGCCACAGATATAACGCAGCTGTACCAAATTCCCAAATAGAAGTGCAAGTTACCGCTTTATACGAGAAGGGATGTTGCCAAAACCAGGTGAATTGCTGCTTTGTTCTATCCTAGATTGTATTTCTTTGGCTTCTTCTCTGAAACAAAGCAGCTAAACATCTCAATATTGACAATTTGACAAAAGTTTAGCTGGATAGCAATTTCGAAATGAACCTTACAAGTTCAACTGAAAAATGGTAACCAACATGAATGTAGTCGTTGTACCTATCTTGAGCAAAGTAAACATGCTTGTTTGAAGGCTTGTTATCCAGTTCATGAAGCATTGAGCTTAATCGTTCAATTTTCTACAAAGGGTTCACATTCAAATTAGAATAGAATATAGCATTTAATCACAAGAAACAAAGTAATTGTTTGCTTTGCATGTTCTGAACATCATCACAAACCTTCTTTTCACTTTGAATACTCTGAAGGATGTATCCCATATCTTTATTTTTTAACAGCATAAGTTCCTCTTCAGTATACTTATTTGCTTCAGGCCTAATGAAAAGCACGACATAGCCCAAGTTAAAACATAGAATATATCAAACCTTGAACTGCTAGAGGGACTATGTTGTACTTGTACATACTTAGGCCTATGAATGCCATCCACGGTCCTGCTGTTGATCATCTTAAAGTAGAACTCATCTGGGTTCTTGAATGTTGCCTTCTCCTTCAATTTCTGCAATTAACAACGAACAGCAAGGACAATAGGTTAATGCAGTTACGATGTATATAATCCTAAGGAATGCACTAACAAACAGATGAAAATATTCCCTTGAACACTACTGCACCCTAAAACTCTTCTACTGAATATATTTTCCTCGCTGTGGGGCTTAAAACACTGTACTGACAACAGTTCGAGCCTAATAATCTGCCTCGAAGCAAATGAATGTTCACCAAACTCCAAACATTGAGCAACCAATTGCTTCATTACTAGGGAACAGCGAGTAAATCTCAAAATCCTTGAAGCAACAGAAAAAAAAGACACAAGCTACTCATCATTACATAGATGAACACAAATAATGTTGCATAATCACACAAACTCGAACAGCTAACAAGGGAAGGTGTTCCAACTTTGATACAGTACATCCTATTTCTCAACTTCCTAAGCGCCAGAGGTAAGCATGTAACAGAAGTGATACCCTGATGGTTTCTTCCTTCTTGTGGTAAGCCCGCGCCCGAACGACATAGTCCTTGTGCTTCTCCAGAAGCCCAAACTTCTTCCTCGCCTCCCTGAAAAACCCATCCGAATACCAACTCAGCCCCAAATCCGCAGAGACCACAGAAGCTCCCACGTCAAACCGCAGCAGGGCGCCTTGGAAATTTCGACAGCGGCACACCCAGCGGCGGCGCCATGGCATTCGACATCGATCAAACTCGAACGGAAACGGGAACATTTGCAGATGGTGGGCAACTTACGGCTGGGCACGCTCCTTGTGAGCGCGCCGCGGGATCGCGTTCCGCAACGACGACATCTTTCTGCTACTGGTTTTGCTATCCCTCTTCCAAGGAGCAAGCGAATCGGCGGAAGGGCAGACTCGTGCGGTTGTTTCTTCGAATTTGCTCGATTCGTTCTTCTCTCGTACGGATTTGGTAGGAGCTAGGCCGGGAGGAAGGAGGCTGGAGGAGGGGGAGATCAGCCGGGGAGGCCGAGTTAGGGTTCAGGGTTGGCCGGTTGGGTTTTGGTGTGATGCGCGATGTAACATGCGGGCCAAGCCCGGTCCGAACCGACGAGCGATAGTGTTGGGCTGGACAGCCCACTCGTGTATCAAGCATGCCTGCACCATCCTTTTTTCCCCGTTGCATGAGCAAGTCCAGCCAAACCGATCACTGTTCCATTTGTTCCATGACCAGTGAGGCAGTGATGCTGACGACGAATCAAATCACAGTTCAGACATCGAACAAGTCATCACCACAAACAAGTTCGACCAGATAAATTTATGCACTGATATAAGAGACGACACCGCGTTAATATTATTCGTTGCATTGACGTTCTCCATTACAAAGCGTGTTTCTCACAGAGAGCCCTTCTCTTGCTGCTGCAGTTGTTTGCATTTCTGATCAAATTGGAAATTTACAACCAATTGCCAAAATTGTAACTTCAGAAAACAACAGCTTTCGGTTACTTACAGCACCTCTATAGCGTTCGGATGACCAAAGGCCAGTCCGCTATCAGACTCTTGTCTTCAGGATTTCAGAACAGCACGACCTGGCGCTTGTATTGGTTCACAAGCCACAACCCTGCAGCCTTTCGACCACTGGCGATCTCATTTGTCAGCAACTCAGCATAGATATCGATGGAGAACATCCTCATACAGCTTTCGGCTGGACCTGCTCGAAGTCAAACACTTCGAACATCAAGCGGCGTACATCAGGTTTGCCATAGACGCAGTACGCGAGCCCGTGTATTGCTTGCTGGACGGCGGTCGTGGAAGGATTTCTTAGACGTCGGTTGTGTTCAAATCTGTCTTGCACTGACTCGCCATAAATAATGTAGTGGTGCAGGTGCTTGTCCCGCAGGTATCGCCCGCAATACTTGTTCATCAACAACCTCCGATGCTTCTCCGCCAACCACCTACCGGGTGCATCCAGATGCTTCATGAGCAGCCTCTCTGCCATCACTAGATCCTGGCCACAAAGAAGTTCAGACATTCAGTATGATTCTTGGCCCAATGGACTGTGCCAGATGCCGAAAACTTCATAAGAGGGTAAAACAAACCTGAATCTTCTGGCCAACATACTCCAGCCGCTCAAAACAGAATCTTGGATGCTCAAACTTATGCTTTGAGGGGTGCAAGAAGCACAACTGCAGTGAGAAAAGGTATCGTCATGGTTCTGACATTGTAAGTTTATGAAAGCAAGAGCTTTCAACACAGTCTTTGTATTGTTGCAATTTTACCAGATGTCCTCAAAGAGACTTACAGTGCAATCTATATCTAGACATAATTCAGTAAATTACAGAGCTTATTTGCAAACCGAGCTGTGGTGAGTAGGGCCATTAAATCTCTTCAAAACAATACAGTAATTGAAGCAGACACCCCTCTTAATAAACTAGTGTATAAAAATATACTAGTGAATACTCATATAGAAGCCTATGTCAATAATTTTGGTACAACTTTCACAATCTTCCTTGTTGAACCCATAGCCCATTATATAATATCACCAAGTCCTGTCATACTTTTTACAAACATCTTAAATCTATCACATTATTCAGCTGCATCTCAGACAAGATATGATAGCGTTGAACCAGTGTGCTTTCATAAATCATTGTTGCCAATTTCATAGTCCAAATTTTTTTCCTCATTCTATGATTATATCCCCAGCTATGGATATTATGAGGCTACAAAGATATCCCCATCTCATCTTCTCACCAATCCTCGAATTTCATGTTGTCAAAAAGTATTTTGATTCACAACTGTGTTGACTTCAACACGTAACAGTTGGTTCTACTTCTACCGTTTTAAATCCTAATGCCTTAAATAGCAGTACATCACTGCAATTACTTCCACTCGATGTTCTATCTACAATTATCAACACTTGTAGTACCTTTTATGAACCACACTAATCTATTTTACTCATGTATCACGTTGCACATAAAATCAATACCAATGATGCTGGTTTAGGTACAAATGATAATGGAACCGGAAAAACATAGGCATATAAGAAAAGTTCGAGCTGCTGCACAACTAATAAACAGGATTTGATAAGACTAAAAAATCATAAGTATATAATTTACTGAAAACATGCTTTGCAGAGAGCCAAACAAACATTAAAAAGGAAGATCATAAGGGGATAAAAAGGGCCTAGTGGTGTCGAAATACCTGAAGACCAAGTCCAAGCTCTATATTCCTTGCTTCTGTGATTTCTGGAATTCTATCATTCATAGGCAAGGGATATCCTAGGGTGTTCATGACTTTGGGTCTAGTGTCAAAGTCCCAAATATTTCCTCGGAAACGATGCATGCCTGGTGGCACACATGTTCGGAAAAGCCTAGGATAAGCAAAGAGAGCATCTGGTGGTGGCTGCATGAGATGTAACAACTAACAAGATAAGAAAGAAGCAAAGAGAGAAGATCTGGGGAAAACAATAGAAAGAGCCATTACCCTGTAGGCAGCAACATCCTGCCACGTGATTTGTCTCTTTTCAAACTCCACTGAAACATAATCAACATCTTCTAGTTGGCGCCGCAGTTTTGGCTGACAGCTCTCGTCTTCAGGGTCCATCCCAAACGCCTCAAAAAGAACACGATAGACTTCAGGCATCCCAAAGCACAAATATATAGCTCCAAACAGTGCCCAGAATACAGCCCTGAAACACAAACAGACATTTTACTGAAAGAGTTACCCAGATATGTATGCCAATTAACAGTACAAAATGCTGTAAACCAAATAATCAAAGAGAAAGTGCTCCACGACATGTAGTATCATCATGAAGGTGTGAAGTTAGATTATGTGCTCCATATTTTCACAGCGAATAGCACATAAAAGTAATACACAGAAGTGAACGCATAAAGGAAATGGAAGAATGAAAGTATAACATATAAAAGGCATACATGGAGACAAACTGACCATTAACAAGGTTGCAGAACATTCAGCAATGGAGACAACTAGACCGTTAATAAGGATGCAGAACATTCAACATGTAATACTGAATCATAAAGCGGCCCAAAAAATATGCTGAGATTTTTCACTTTAATTGTTAATGTTATGCTCAAACATGCAAACGTATCAAAGAAGTCGATTACCAGGGTGTCAACAAGATTAACAAATAGTTAAGTGGATCCCTACCAAACTAGCACTAAATCATCATCCAGATATTAAGTCAGGACTATAACGGAAGGTAAGGTATATAACACAGATAAAGTTCATGCCAAAAGCATTGATCAAGATTTAAACAACAGGCAACATTCGGGCTTTAAACATTCATGTAGATATTGTAATTCGAATACAGAATTTCCAAGACCCTAATGATAATTGCAACTATTCCAGGCACAATGTAGTCGTTTCACTTTGCAGTTTGCACACACCGATCAATCACTGATTACTCACATTATCCTAATGCATGATCACAAATCAAAATTCTAATTCTACATTTCCAATAGCGCTTTTTCAGCATATAATTAAGGAAACACGACACTTACTTCACCGGTGGTTCCCGATCCTTCCGTATCATTTTATCCAAATCGTCGTAAGGAAACACCAAATTCTGCAGGCTAGCCGCTTTGATCCATTTCGGCAGCACCTTCTTCCCGATCAGCGCGAACACCCGCTCCCGCATCGGCCCAGGGGATTCCCTGGGGTACCTCTGCAAGAAGAACTCACAGAACGCGAGCTCGAGCACGAACTGGCCCAGGAACCACAGCCGGGAGTGGCCATTCCGGACGTGGCGCGTCCGCGTGCGCTCGCAGGAGGGGTCCAGGTGTTGGAACGCGAGGTAGAGCAGGACGTCGAAGTGCCGCGCGGGGCAGTCGTCGCCGTCGCCGAGCGTCTCCGAGGGGGCGAGCGGGTAGCCGAGCGCCTGCTTGGCCTCGAGGAGGTACTCGTCCATCCAGGTCCGGTCGGCGGCGGAGAGCGGCGCGGACGGGAGGCAGGACGAGAGGAGCGGGAGCGACTTGAGCGACAGCTGCGGGCTGTTGAGGAAGCGCTGGGTGAGGCGCTCGTCGTCGAGCGGCGGCTTCAGGATGAAGCGGCGCGGCGGGTGCTTCTTCTTGGGGGATACGGCCTTCTTGCGTTCCGCGAGCTCCCGGAGGAGGCGGCTCGGGCTGTTCGCCGGCTCGGGATGGGAGACCGGCGGGGGAGGGGTGTGGTCGGCCGCGACGGCGAGGACGCGGACGCGGACGCGGCGGCGCTCGGTGGGGAGGTGGAGGGGGAGGGGGGCAAGGGTGAGAGCATGGAACGCCATGGCAGGTGGTGCCATGGTGGTGGTGACTGCGAGCTCGGGTTGGCTTTTGCGGGTTTGGGGCTGGGGGAAGAGGATAAGCGTAGCACGACAGGAGGAGATTATGGACTGTCCGTTTTGCGATTGATGGCTTAGATAGGATGGATTAGTAAGATGTATAGCTGTCCTAACCGTGCCGGTCCGAGGTCCATCATTATAAGCCTAATCTAAACATAAACATCCATTTAGATGATGGGTCATACCGATACGACCCGTTTAGATTGTGTGCCATGCCGAATGCCGACATGGCACAGTAAAAAAAATTTGTATAATTTTTCTATAATTTTTTTACAATTTTTCTTAATTTTCCATATTTTCTATAATTTTTTTCTCCTTTTCTAGGTTAAATGGGCCAACCGTGCCAGCACGGCCCGTTTAGCACTAATCGTGCCCATGCCAGCACAGCATGGTCACGGACCGTGCTTGGGCTCGGTCCTTGGCCTGTGGGCCAGCATGGCATAACCCTTTTATTATCTGTGTCTAAATAGATCGTGTCTGTCTCAGATATATATCGTGCCGGCCCGGCATGGCCCGTTGGCCAGTTCTGGTAAGATGGGAAAAATATCTTCCAGTTATTATTAATTGGCCTTTGAAATGGCATGGCAAATCACATCACTGTTGTCCGCTACAGTCTGAGGAAACCGGAGTACACATCTCGCTCGTCCACCCTCGAAATGATGGCCAGATCGCAGAAATTCCCACTAAAAACGGAGCGTGGATTCTACGTGGATTTTTTTAGAGGAAAATTCTACGTGGATCTTGATCGCTCATTCTCGAGCGGGCCGTGATGGTCTGGCCATTTGCCACTACGGTGCTTTCCACGTGGCGGGATGGGTCAGCTAGTCACTAGCGTGCCATGTGAGGCAAGGGACACATGCCACCAACAGTTCGCTCCCGCCAATCCACACCAGTAATTTCGCCCCCGCGGCTGCGGGCGGTACTCCGGGCACCACCGGCTCACCACCTAGACACGCCTGCTCGCTACCCGCCGGTGGCGAACCCGAGAAGAGCCATCGCGCTGCAAATCCACACCCAGACTGTGCCTCTCCCCACCACCGCCACCGCCGCCCCATCTCCTCCCTTCTGTCATCGCTCTTCCACTTCTTGAAGCGGCCGACGTCATTCCCCATTCTCCTCTCCCTCTTCGTCCTCCTCACCTAGATCTCCCTCCGCTTCCACCACCCCACCCCTTTCGCCTCCCTTCGGAGTCCCCCCCCCCCCGTCGCCCGCGATCCCCAGGCCAACCTCGTCCGCTACCACGCCGCGCTCCACCCAACCCCCATCGCCGCCGATGGACGCGGGTGGCTCCTCGACCCCGTCGTCGCCGCCTGCGAAGCTAGCCTCCCAGGTGAGCTCCTACTTGCCTCACAAATCCTATGTTCCTATGTCCCAGGTGTGTGTGCGTGCTTGTGCATGCAAGGAGTGTTGTAAATTGATGTTTATTCTCTCCCATGCATACCAATCTATTCCCCTCTCTCTCATTCTCTCCCCCCTCTCTCTCTCCAGTTGCAGTGCTGTCTGAGGGGGCCGTCGGCGGTGGCCGGCGACAATGGCGGCGGTAGTGGCCGAGTGGTCCATTCACAGTCACGTGGTGCGAACGTGATTCACATGGGGTTTTGTCGATACGCGCAGGGGGCGTTATTTTCTTGACCGAACATCGTTCATTCGGCCGAACGGTGATTCGCATGGTGAAATCCCAGCGAATGCGTTTCTTTTCGGCCGAATGATCTCCTGCTGTCCTTTTCACAATCTTATCATAACCCTCTCCTGATTTCACTACTGTTCCATCATGTAGCTTTTCACGCAGCTATTGAGGGAGCGTTTGGGCGGTTACGCATTCTAAATCCTTCGTGTAGCGAGTCTGCCGAGTGTGCTCAAGGCAAGTAGCCCGCGGCCATAACCTTTCTGTTCCACATACCACGTGTTCCCTAGTTATTTGTTACCCTTGCCATTGATTACAATTATCATCTTACTAAAGCTTACTTGGTTGTTATCATATCACTGATACTTACTTATCATTATCATATCACTAAAACTTACTGGGTTATTATGATATCACCAATGCTTACCGATTATTGTCATATTGTTAATGCATGCTTAGTTTTTAGATAGCTATTGTAGTGTTATATCATGAGGTTCTAGGTTATCTGATTTATATATACTTTTAGATTGTTGAGAATGCTCCGTTAATGATGTTCTGAAATTCATATTTTATTAATATTTAGAAATCATGCTTAAATCATTAATAGGGGTTAACATATAAAACATGTTTAAATTAGGGATTAGATCACTAGTAATCTTTTAACAATAAGGTTTCTATGTTTATGTTTCCCTGTTTCATAATCAAGTGTTGTATGATGTTGTACGTAGCCATGACGAATTTACATATTTATGTTACATGTTAATATGATTAATAATCACTCATCACGTAATAAAACTTAGTTGGTTGTCAACCATTGTGTGAGCTATATTATATTACCTCCTTTAGAATAATTCCTAAATCGTTATCGCCATGTTGTCTTTTCACATCGCCTTCTATCGGGATCTAATGCCTCTCCATTCCAAACCGTTAGCGAATCCTCCCACTTATCATAACCTTATCTTCGTCATTTCTTGGCTCCCTTAAATTCATATGGTATAATCTGCCTATAACGTAATATTTACTTTTATCACCATATTATCATTTCACATCACCCCTATCAGGTATTAGTCTTCCATTTTCAACCCTAACAAATTTTTTCACCTGTCGTAACCTTATCATGGTTTTCCTTACTCACCTCAATCTCTTACCATTTAATCGGTTGTCAATATAACGGGGGATTGTCACCCACCTAATAACGTACAGGGGCATGTACACTTTCGTTACTCAGGATATTACACCCCGTTGATGGTTATACAGTCGAGAACAGCGTGGTATATAGAAAGTAATCGCCAGTACCATTGCCATCACATTTGTCATTGCTATAACATGTGTTTATCACAATTGTCTTTGCCATAACTTGCTATATCATAACTATTATTACTATAACTTCCTAAATAATAATCATCTTTAATTCCACCATTTCTTATCTCTATTTTCAATCCTTATCGGTGTTTCCGGTGATCTAGTTCCATTGCCTTAACTTGTGTCAATTGCTTGCTTGCATATCATTTACTCACTGTGTTACGACCATTATTGGAGTATTTGTTGAGATTTTTGAATCTCACGTTTGCTCTTTTCATTCTCAGGTAAAAGGC
This sequence comes from Melocanna baccifera, assembly GCA_036346265.1. Classification (NCBI taxonomy): domain Eukaryota; kingdom Viridiplantae; phylum Streptophyta; class Magnoliopsida; order Poales; family Poaceae; genus Melocanna; species Melocanna baccifera. The sequence continues at coordinate 38,342,917 of CM070676.1, forward strand.
TAGTGGAGCGATAACATCATGTATGGGTGGGAGCACTCGAGTTTCAGCACCATGGTTTACCTCTATTTGGTTATTTCATTTGTTCTTCATTTGATTAGGAGTGGACCGGTCCCATATTTAAACATTTATTTCAATTCCCGCTGATTCTCTAATAAAATACTTTTAAAATTTTAATTTCTCCTCGACTTCTATTATTGCTTTTATTTATTCTTACTTTGACGATAGCATTCCATTGTAGTATCTCATACCGGTTTCTGAGGTGCTACAAAGCTGAATACAAAGTCAACGCACTGATCAATCCTTCAGGTGATGTGAAGTGCTTGAAAAGAATTTGATTGTGCTGTTAGAACCTTCTGCATGTATAAACGAAAAGGAAGCACATGACCTTCTAATTAATATGTATTAATCTTGTAATTAACATTAGCCGAGCAAACGTTGCAATTTACGGTTAAAGTAGCATGTTCCTATCAAATATATTGCATATAAATACTAATTATCGTATTGTCTACACTCTTGCAGATATCAAGAAATTAACAATACTTTTTCACGAAAGACACACATGTTTGTATCATTCACTTCCGATCTATTGCCGCTATTTCCTCCGGATGGTCCAGCTTATATATAGTGTTTGATATATAGTCTTCATCATCATCGCATCTCTCAAAAAGTTCAGAAGCTTATGGCTTTATTACACATTAGGCTAAAAAAACAACTAGTTTTACCCTCTCTAATCCGTTGTTTCGTAAGTTTAAAGGTTAATGCTCCAAATTTGTTGTTCCATCACTGTAGATGCCCCTCTTCATTTTTGCTCGAGCTTCGCCACTGCCGCCAGAGGCCACTAGCCCGCTACATTAACACTACCACCGATCGGGGGGCGAGCCTTTTGCTCTGCCCCTTGCTCCTCGAGTTTTCTACAACTAGGGGATAGGGTTTCGAGGCGGAGGTGGTGGCGGGCGGCCGAGACGAGAGGAGTCGAGGAGCTGCCTGCCTGCGGGCCGACGGCCGACGGGGTGCGTATCTCGTCCATTATATCGCGATTGCATTTCTGCCCTCTTTACATAGCATCAGTCTCTCTTCATATCTCTTGGTATTGCGGCAGCAATTGCCCATTAGCTAAGGCAGTAAGGTACTACCAAGTACCAACTCTTATACTACTCCGTCGCATATAATTTTGTGATAGTCGAAGAACTATGAAATGATCAAATGATTTGGTAAAAGGGAACAAATATTTAATTAATTCCACAGCCTTGGAAGAAAGATTGGGGTATAAAAGACAGGATTCTTAAGCATTAAGCTTGGAACACACCAGTTGTTTTAGGATGAAAGAGGATGCTTCATTGTCGAACTACTAAACAAGCAAGATTACAAACCGAAATAAAAAAAAAATACAGGCACCCACTGCCAACGAACGACGACGCAATTAAGTAAATTACCAAACCTGCTCCAAGCAGATGTAACAATAGCTCCATAGGCATTTCCTTTTCACCGTCCAGAAAAGTGGCTTATTTCTGATATCCCACCGGTTGAAACTCCAGAAATCATCAACGGGAACTGCCTTCGAATGTTAGCATCCATGACATTCTTCTGTGGAGGGGATGGAGAAACCGGTTGCTTCTCGCTTGAGACCGCCGGCAAGCACGCTTTGAGCCTGGAAACAACCTCAGTCATGGTCGGCCTGTCGATGGATGCATTTTCGAGGCAGTTCATGGCAAGGTCTATTGCACTCTGCAGGGAAGTGGCGTCGTACTGATCCAACAGTCTATTCTCCGCAACATCGTGAATGCTTCCGTTCGCAATCTTTTGGCGCACCCAGTTCGGTAGGTGAACGGGCTGTGGGTCCAGTAACACCGACGGTTGGCCGGTGATGATCTCCAATAGGACAATGCCGAAGCTGTAGACGTCTGCTTTCATAGTGAGTTGGAAAGTAGCATGGTACCTGATAGATCATGTAAGAACAGCGTTAGAATCGGCTTCTTTTTAATCTGTGTTACTCACTTGAGTTGAACCAAACTGCCTTGAAAAAAGAATGGCAAATGTTGTATTGATCTAATATGGATCAATTTGGATAACTCACTCAGGGTCGAGGTAGCCGGGAGTGCCAGCAGCAACAGTTGATATGTGCGTGTGAGCGGCGGTTAAAGCCCGTGAAAGACCAAAATCAGATATTTTTGCCACTAGATTCTCATCCAGAAGGATGTTGGGAGTCTTCACATCTCTGTGAACTATTGCTGGGGTGCATGACTCGTGTAGATAATCCAGTCCTACAGTCCAACAAGGTCCATATGTTTGTCAACATTGTTTAGCTGCTACAAAAGGTACATGATTGAAATGCAGACCTTGCGCTGCATCAAGTGCGATATGAAGTCGCTCTTCCCAACTCAATCTGTAATCTTGCCCTGTAAAACTCATAAGTACCATTTGATTATTTGGCATGCAATGGTAACAGGTAGAAGTATCGTCCTGTGCAATGTTGGCATTTTTTTCAGCTAACAACATTAAATTTGCAGTAATGAATATAAACCTCCTCTTAAAAGTTGTTGTAGATTTCCTCTAGGCATGAAATCGTAGACAAGGGCAAGGCATTTCATGTTTTGGCAATATCCTACCAAAGCGACGAGATTCTTATGATGAACTTTTGACAAGGTTTGCACCTGAAACAACAGCAGATATCGTATGAAAAATGCTACCACTGGAAGCAATAAGAATCATATACTTAATTATAGTGTGCACAACTATGAATCCTAGATGTCACTGGTATCTAGTAGCTTAAGATTTTTCATGAATGCAAATAATATCTTTACATTCAGAAGTGCATTGATCTAACTCGAGTAGTTGATGGTTCACCTCAGGGAGAAAATCCTTTGATTGTGCTAGAGATGTCTCCACAAGAACCTTGACTGCCACTTCCTCTCCATTCTCCAATATGCCATGATAAACCGTACCAAATCCTCCTTTTCCAATGATTGACTGGAAGTTGTTAGTCACAGTTTTCAGCTCTGCATATCTGAACCGTCTGATGTCAATGTACAGGGGAGTTTCCTCTTCGTACATATCATAATCGTCATGGTCTTTCGATTTCCCTGCAAAGTCTGATGATTTACTTCACTGTTGTAGTACTATATAATACAGTGATGATGTACTTTTGGATTTAATTCGCTTTTTGTTGCACCTTTACAGTATAACCTCCAGAGAATTAACAACACAACTAGGATGGCAACCACGGGAACTATCACTGCAATGAGCAAGGTTGTTTTATCCTTCTTCTTCTTCTCTGTTGTTATTATACAGTAGCTTTCACTGACATTTGAGCACAGGGGATTGCCTTCTAGTCTAATGACAGAAATGCACAACAGATAAGAACAAATGCAATCTGCCCAATAGTAGTATTACACAATGTGAGAACGGGAACCAAACCTTAGGTCAAGCGAGTCAGCTTTATATCTTCGAAAAAGATAGTCAGGGATTGCCCCCCTGAGCTGGTTATATGATAGATTGCTGCCAAATAAAAACAGAAAAACTGAAATAATTAACCTGGGATATATTTTGCTGACCATAGTTTTATTCAGTACAGACTTACAGAGATTTCAGTGAGTTCTGTTAAGGATAGAATAGATTAGGACTCTTATTTGTTTCCTAATATGTTATTTCCTATTATGCTGTGTTGTATTCCTTTTGTACATCCCCTTGTACCTGTATATATATTGCCCCTTGGGCCTCATGAATAGATGCACACAATATTCATAACATGGTATCAGAGCCAAAATTAGGGTTTTGGCTTGCCTAGATTTCGTGGCGCCGTCGCCGACTGCTGCATCTGTCGCCGACTCCGCGTGCCGCCTCGCTCCGCCGCCCGGTGGCGCGCCGCCTCGGCCTCCGCGCGGCCGTCGCCTCCTCCGCGCGGCGCGCTCGGCGCGCGTGCGCCTCCGCGCCGGCGCCGCCTCTCACGCCGGCCTCGCCGACTCTCCCGTTGCGCCGCCGCCGCATCTCCACGCCGTCGGCCGCTCCCGCCTCCGCCGGCTCCTTCCCCGCACCGCCTCAAGCCCGCCGGCCGCCCGTCGGCTCCTCCCCCGCCGGCCCTCCGGATCCGCGCCGTCTTCTCCGGCCGCGTCGCTCGGACCAACCATCGGCGCCGATCAAGCCCGGCTCCTCGAGCTCGCGCTCGCTGCGCCTTGCGCCATCGGTCGCCGGCCGCGCCCGGCCGCCGGACCGCCGCGCCGCGCCGCCTGCGCGCGCGCGCCGCGCCGCTTCACGCCGCGCTGGCTGGCGCCGCCGCCGCTGGTCCCGGTCCGGCCACGCGCCGCCGCTGGTCCCGGTCCGCCGCCGCCACCGCCCGCCTGGACCGGCCACCACTACCGACCGCCAGAGGCCAAATCTTCGCCCGTGAGGTATCTGGCTTATACGTGAGTAGCTTCCAAAGGAAGCTAAGTAAGTAACTTCAAGGGAAAAAAAAACGTCGATCTAACCGCGCGCGTTCAGCGCGCTGTTAGACCGTTGTATTGGTCGCCGCGCCGTCGGCGCCGCTACCAATGGGCACCGTTCCCTCCTCATTGCCGGTGGTCTTTGATGGTGTTAATTACACCGACTTCGTGTCTCACATGCGCATTCACATGCGTGGTTTACGTCTCTGGGGCGTCCTCTCTGGCGATGTCACCTGCCCGCCTTGCCCTATTCCTCCGACGGAGCCCACGACTGTTGCATTGCCCCCCGGTACCGACAAGATTGCTCACGAGGCTGCCAGTTGTTGATGATGAAGCGCCTGCGCCTACCGGAGGCTCTGGATTTCTACAAGGATCGTCTGACCACCTACACTCAGTGGTGCGATGACGACGCTCGAGCTGCTGTTGTCTTCATCGCCAGTATCCAGCCTCAGTTCTCTTCTGAGGTTGTGGGACTCCCTTCGGCTTTCCAGATGTGGACTCATCTTCGTCGGCGCGCACGAGCCCTCGGTGATGCCCTGCACTGTCCGTGGTCGCCAGAGCACTCTCTTCAGCAGGTGATGCTCCGTTGGCGCTTTCACGCTCGAGCTCTGCTTGTTTGGCGTCGATTGGACACTCTCCGCTTCGGGCCGCCGCTGTCGCCATGCCCATCTTTGCTGGTATGCGTCTTGACACAGAGTTTCAGCGGTCTCACGAGTTCCTTACTCGCCGCCCCGAGTTCGAGCAAAGGCGTGCTCGGCTTCTTGCACGCCACCCTCGTGTCACTCTCTTGGAGGCTCTTACCGAGATACGCGCGAGAGGAGACTCGCTTTGAGTAGTCTTTGGTGCGATGCCACTCCTCTCGTGCTCGCCGCCCGTTCACTGCTGCTTGCCCCTCCGCCGCCACCACGGTGGTGGTGGCGTCATCCGTCTGGAGGTGGCCGTCCTCACTGTTCCTCTGCGACAAGGTCGGCCACATTGAGTCGGTGCTATAAGAAGAAGCGGCATCTTTCACGCCGTTCTTCTATTGGCACCGGTGCTTCTACGACGGCGTGCGCATCGACTTCTTGCAGCTTCTTTCACCGAGCAGAGATAGCGGACCGCGCTTGCTTGCCGCCGAGTTCTCCTCGGCGAGTTCTGCGAGTTACGCCGCGACTCTTGAGCGCGAGAAACCACCCTCTACGATCGGTACCTCCCGTGGATTCTTGATTACGGAGCATCTTTTCACATGACTCGATGCTTCTACTCTGTCTTCTATTACACCTCTTGATTCTCCTGTCGGTGTTCTTACTGCGATGGTACATCTCTTTGTCTCAGTCGAGGATCTCTTAGCAACTCATCCTTTCATGTTCCTTACATTGCTCATATTCCTCGCCTCACTATGCGACTTCTTCTCTGGACATGATTCGACCTTGGTTATCGTGTCATTCTCGACTCGACTCTTGTTGTGTTCGGGACCGCCACACGGAGCTCGGTTGGTTACGGCCTCGCGCCGTGACTCACGGCGTCTCTGGGAGCTTGAGTGGCTTCACCTTCCTTCCGCGCCACCATCGCGCCGTCTCTCCGCTACGCCGCCGTCTACGGCTCTTTTCAGCGGTGGCATCACCGTCTTGGTCATCGTGTGGATCTACTTTGTCATCCTTAGTTCGTCGTGGTCTTACGGGTGCGTCTCAGAGACGTGTCTTTAGATTGTCAGGGCTGTAAGTTAGGTAAACAAATTCAGCTTCCCTATCCTCATAGTGAGTCTGTGTCCCAGCGTCCTTTTGATCTTGTTCATTCAGATGTTTGGGGTCCGGCTCCCTTCGTTTGAAAGGGGTCATCGATATTATATCATATTTATAGATGATTTCTCTCGCCACACTTGGATATATTTCATGTCTTCTCGTAGTGAGGTCTTGTCTATCTATAAACAATTTGCCACTATGATCCACACACGATTCTCCACTCCTATTCGTGTCTTTCGTCTTGATTCTGGCTGGCGAGTACCTCTCTCGTTACTGCGCGATTTCCTTGCTGCGCGAGGACTCTCTTCGATTCTCTTGTCACGGTGCTCATGCTCGAATGGTGTCGCCGGCGCAAGCATCGTCACCTCCTTGAGGCGGCTCGTACTCGATGATCGCCGCCTCTACCCCACCTCACTTTTGGGCGGAGGTTGTTTCCCCGCCACCTATCTCATCAACATCCGGCCATCTTACGCTCTTGAGTGCGATCCCTGTTGAGCGTCTCTGTGGTCTTCTGCCTGACTACCCTGCCCTTCATATGTTTGGCTGCGTTTGCTACGTTCTTCTCGCCCCTCGCGAACGTACCAAACTAACCGCTCAGTCTGTTGAGTGTGTCTTTTTGGGATACAGTGCCGAGCACAAGGGCTATCGGTGCTGGGATCCGGTTGGTCGAAGGATGCGGGTTTCTCGGGATGTGACTTTCGACGAGTCTCGTCCATTCTACCCACGTCCTGCCTCTCCTTCGACTCCCTCTGCGGAGTCTCTGTCTTTCTTGACCTTTCCAGATACACCTATATCTGCTTTGCCCTCGTCCACTTGTCCCACTGAGTCTCCACATATTCCCCCTGTGGCCTCTCCGCCGTTGTCACCGCCTGCGTCGTCTCCTCCGACTCCCCAGGCTCCTCTCACTACAGTACCTCCCCTTCTCTTTTACACTCGTCGACCTCGTATTGAGGCTCTTCCAGCGGAGTCATCTTCTCCTGATGATCCACCTTCCTCTGATGCTCCATCGTCCCCTGATGGGTCATCTTCTCCTCGCTACGCTCTCCGCGATCGCCGGTCGATTCGGCCTCCTGCCCGCTTTGCCTTTGCTGGTGCAGCTACTCGTGAGCCTGTCTCCTACCGGGATCTTTGTTACTCACCACGAGTGGCAGCTTGCCATGGCCGAGAGATTGCTGCCCTTGAGCGTACTGGTACTTGGGATCTTGTTCCTTTGCCATCTCATTCTCGTCCCATTACGTGTAAGTGGGTCTATAAAATTAAGACTCGCTCTGATGGCTCTCTTGAGCGCTACAAGGCGCGTCTTGTTGCTCGTGGCTTCCAGCAGGAGCATGGTGTTGACTACGACGAGACTTTTGCTCCTGTGGCCCACATGACCACTGTTCGCACTCTTACGCCGGTGGCGTCTCGCCACCGGCAGTGCATTTCTCGACTTGATGTCAAGAATGCCTTTCTTAATGGTGAGTTGCGTGAGGAGGTCTACATGCATCCACCACCTGGGTATTCTGTTCCTGAGGGCATGGTCTGTCGCCTTCGTCGCTCTCTCTATGGCCTTAAGCAAGCCCCTCGTGCTTGGTTTGGCGCTTCTCCTCTGTGGTCACGCTGCTTTGGTTTTTCAGCTAGTGATCATGATCCTGCGCTCTTTGTCCACACTTCGTCTCGTGGTCGGACTCTTCTTCTTCTGTATGTTGATGATATGATCATTACGGGAGATGATTCTGAGTACATTGCCTTTGTCAAGGCTCGTCTTAGTGAGCAGTTCCTTATGTCGGATCTTGGTCCTCTCAATTATTTCCTTGGGATTGAGGTTACTTCCACTCCAGATGGTTTCTTTATGTCCCAAGAGAAATATATTCAGGATCTTCTTGATCGCGCCTCTCTCACTGATCAGCGTACTGTTGAGACTCCCATGGAGCTCAATGTCCACCTCCGACCCTCGGATGGCGAGCCTCTTTCTGATCCGACTCGCTATCGTCATCTTGTTGGGAGTCTTGTTTATCTTCTTTGTTACTCGTCCAGGATATCACTTATCCGTTCATATTACGAGTCGGTTTGTTTCAGCTCCCACTCGAGTCCACTCAGACCACCTTCTTGAGTTCTGCGATACCTTCGTGGGACTATCTCTCGCCGTCTCTTCTTTCCACGTTCGATTCGTTCTGACTTGAGCCTATTCGGATGCTACTTGGGCAGCGATCCCTCGATCGCGGTCTCTCTCGCCTCTTGTGTTTTTCTTGGTGGTTCTCTTATTGCACGGAAGGCGAAGAAAGCAGACTGCAGATGTCCCGTTCAGTGTGCAGAGGTGAGTTGCGAGCTATGGCTCTCTTTGCCAGAGATTACCCAGCTACGGTGGTTACTTGAGGATTTTGGTGTTTCTGTCACTACAGAGCTCCTCTCTTGTCGAACGAAGACAGTGCTACTCGGTATTGCTCGTGATCTGTGAAGCATGAGCTCACCAAGCATATTGGTGTTGATGCTTCCTTCATGAGGTCTTGTGTGCAAGATCGGTGATTACTCTTGATATGTGCCTTGGAGCTTGGATAGCGGATTTCTTCACGAAGGCCCGGACTCGAGCACAACCATGACTTTTACCTCTCCAAACTCGGTGTTGTTGATCCACCATGAGTTTGAGGGGGTGTTAAGGATAGAATAGATTAGGACTCTTATTTGTTTCCTAATATGCTATTTCCTATTATGCTGTGTTGTATTCCTTTTGTACATCCCCTTGTACCTGTATATATATTGCCCCTTGGGCCTCATGAATAGATGCACACAATATTCATAACAAGTTCAGCTGATAGTCTGGAATAGTGCCCGACAAGTTGTTGTGTGATAAATCCCTATATTTGTATGCATTATCAATTTCACTGAGTTTAGCAAAATTAAGTCTAGTTCATGACTGTAAAATGGTCAGTTGCACTTACAACATTTCCAGTGACAACATGTTTCTGAACGATAGGGTTAACCCACCACTCAATCCACGTGCAGATAGATTTCTGCAAAATCATCTTAGCTCTTGTCAAATTCAAATACTAACGGCATCAAGCATACATCTATATTATCAAAACTGTTAATATCACTTGATGGTTTAAATTCTATAGGAAATAACCTTCTTCACTGAAATAGTAGCAGAAGAACACTTGGATGCTGTCTCCTGTAATAAGCTATGTAAAGAACTAAAAATCTTGAGCGAAATTTTAACCAAAAGAGGGGTATTTTATAACATTTTTAAATTATGGGTTTCCAATACAAGCTATCCAAATTTCAATGCTGTTGAACTGTTGGGTTGGAAACACAAATTGGAAGACTTGGTTACTGATATTCTTACACTAGGATGATCCTGGGATTCTGGTTGCCATCATAGTAGTTGCACCTCACACCTTCCCAGGTATACTCTCTTGGAGAACATGGATCTCCATTCCAGTTTATTGCTGTCACACTGTACTGTTTCTTTACCGATGTAATGGAACTGACTGCACAGCAGTAAACACAAAGAACGGAGAATAGAGGCATATCAGTACTCCATAAGGAACATTGTTTTGTGTGTACATACTTCATTTTTGAAAGAGCAAATTTCACATAACTACAGGTGTATTGACATAACTGTGAAGGAACTACAGATTTGTATAAAATTTTGACCAGAACTACAGATTAAGAACTCCAGTAATATGCAACAGGTCTTTGCCGGCTGGAGCCACTTGACAAAGGAGCTTCCTTGAAAATTATGCCAATATGTATATGTAGTTCTATGAAATTTACTATTTTTGAAACGAATATGTTGCTATTAATACATACTTGAATGCTAGAAGCAACAAATGAGCAAACAAATACAATTGACTCCTGATGGATACTCCACATTTACTTTAGTGATAAGCAAGAGTAAACACTCATGTCACGCAGATTACCGTCGTCGGTGGCAGTGGTGAAGTTGTCCATCCGAAAGAGCGAGTACACCTCGAACGCATTGATGAGCGGCGGGAGCGCCGAGCCGTTCACCTTGCGCAGGGTAAACGTCGTACTCGCGTTGGGCAAGACATGGCTAGAGTTGTACATGCTATCAACCCGGTGCTGCGGCGGTGAGTAGTCGGAGGTCAACAGCACTCCGTCGCTGTAGATATCAAACGTACGGTTCGAGCTGCTGCTGTTGAGCTCAGCGAAGTGGAAGATCGGGAGAAGCTTTAGGCTCTTGGAGTCGAGGTTGCCGTTGGCGCTCACGGTGATGGTGAGCCAGTTGAAGCTGCTGTTTATGGTCGAGGCCTTCTGGAGGATGGCCGATGGCACCTGGAAGTCGTCGTTGCCGGGGAGGCTGCTCAATTGTTCGCTGGTGGTCATGTTGAGCCAGGGATCGGAGTAATTCCTGAAGGCCTCCCAGAAGCGATCAAAGGTATCGATCGGATATCTTGATCACCACAAGAACCATTTGACACCATGAGAGAGGCTGTGATTATAATGTAGTGATGGAAACAAAAAAGAAAAACTGGTCTCCGTCTCACCTTGTGATATAATCATCAGCTGGTCCGAGCCCGAATCTTAGCCGAGAAAAGTAACTGACAGACACTGAAGAATTCACGAAAGGGTACATCCTATCGTCCAACTGCCTCATCTCCAATGAGGATATGAACGGAATTCCCGTTCCGAAATTTACCAGACAAACTGATATGAAATCGTCAGGAGCAACAGTTATGACCTCCTTCCAGTATGTGTTCGATGGGTCTCCAGTATTTGTCAAGTTCATCGTCGTCCAGAAATTGACGCCGATGTGGAGTCCGAACAGAAAGAGCGAGCCGTCGTAAGTCTTGTTCAATCCATCGTAGTTTCCATAAGTAAATGTGGCTCTCAGTAGATACTTTTTACCCCTAGTAGATGGTAACGTATAACAGTTTCTCAAGCGTTCAGAGAAGCTCCTCAGGGTCCGTTCTTGCTTATCCGTGGACCCCGACATTAGCTTTGGCTCAACTCCATGGCACATGCCGCCTTCAACAAATTCACGATCAGGCACGTACGTTAAGTTCGTGAAGTTGTCTGTGTAACTCTCCTCGTATATGCAGCCACAGTCAATGTTTGTGAATCCTGCATAACAAACCATCAAAAAGACGGTCTCATCTCACAGAACTGAAAGAAGCACAAGGAGGCGCAATCGAAAAAGAAATTGTAGAAGCAGCTACACAAACTTGTAGTACCAGGAGGAGTGACACCATGGACTTGAATAATCGAGACGGCCAAAATTAGTTGGAAGGCCAAGAGACATGTCGCTTCTGTGCTCGTCGAACAACCATAGACGATAGCCATGATCTTACTCTAGCCAATCTTCACAGCTTATTTGACAAAGGAGTATCGCAGCTAAGTACTGCAGACGACTCATATAGGGTCTGTTCTTTTTGACTGCGGCTGATGGCTTTTTAGCTGTTTACGATAGAGATTGCAGAAAGAGATATACTCGCTTGCAATTTTTGATGATACAGATATTAGTTTTTTAACGTGTACTACAATTAACTTGTAGATCCAATTTTAAAAAAAATACTCCGTTTAAAAGTTAGTTACTGTAGCAAAAGCTAAAAGCGGCTTTTAGAAGCCGCAAAGAACAGGGTCATAGTACTCCAGCAAATACATATGAATTGAGTCTTGGCTTTGACTTGACTTTGGTTGATATAAGTATGTGCGATTATATATGCTAGCTTCAAGTTTATCTTGGTTCGTCCCGGCAGCTACAATATACTATATGTCAAAAAGAAACATAACTGGTGTAAAAAAGAGCCAATTTACCAAAAAGTATTGCAACAACACGTACTCATCTTTCAAAAAGAAATTTCAATTGGAGTACGTTGAGTGGTTAATGCAGCTAGTTGCAGTTGGTGACTGCGTATGCTCTCTTTTTTCCGACGAGGTGACCGCGCATGCTTGGGGCTGGAGCAATTGGAAAATTGTAATGAATGCATGCGTTTATCAAAGTTCGATGCAATCTAGAGTAAACTGCACTGGATTACATGCACATACGTCATACGTGATTTGTTTGGTTCGTGTGGGATGTCGTAGTAGTTATGCATAAATGTTGCACCATACGCAGTGCAAGTGCACAGCATCTATTATATAAAATAAAAGTCGACGACGGGGTGATTTGCGGTGCTAAGGAAGATGACTGTTTGGTGGACTAGTCATGAATAAGTCATTGGGACAGCTTAGCTAGCACAATTTGTTATTGCTGTGCCACGCCCTCGATCTCGTTGCTGCGTCGCTGTCGTTGATTTTGCTCCATCAACCATGCACAGAACCTAGGCTCCGCTCGGACTTGCTTACGGTTTAAGTTTTTGATTATAGTTTTTAACTTATAATTGAAATTGCACTGTAACGGTTGTTAGTTTTTTCTGAAAGAAAATAAATAAATAAAAACCGTTATATCATCACGAACAATATGAAGGAATAAGAGAAAAAAAGAAAAGAAAAAAATTGAAAACCCCCCTAAAAAGCCGAAATTGGAAGTCGACAAGTTTCAAATGGTTTCTGACTTAAATAATCCGAAGATGAAGTCGTTTGGAGTAGCTGTTCGCTTTGCCTTGTTTGGCACTTCCGTCTGAAACTTTTTTATTTAAGATAAATTTAGGGGTTTGTTAGTAAACTTTTTTTAGATAACGTTAGGGCATATACAATAGGGTAAGGTCACTTGTCTCTTTGTCCAGTCACATAGGATTTTTGTTAATGTAGAAGATAGAATTTTTGTTGACGTAGAAGAGAGAGCTCAAGGAGAGAGAGAGTCATTATCATTTGGTGAAGAGATGGCACACGCCCATGAAATAAGGAGAAATAGATAACAGAAAAACCATTGTATAAGTTATTGTGTATAACAAACACTTTTTTTCATACAAGAATTAAAAAATTATGGGGTCTCACAAAGATAATTTATTGTAAGAGCTATCTATAGATGATGTAAGTAGGCAACGACTATCTATACCATTATGGTCTTGCTCTAAACGGCTTCGACTTTTGGCTTCTGGTTTATTTAAGCTATAGGCCACTTGAAACGTATCGGTTTCTAATTTTAGCTTTTTTGATTTTTTTGCTTTTACCTTTTTTTCATCTTTTTTTGCATTGTCTGTAGAGATATAATGATATTTTTTCTTTTTTATTTTTTTAATTGAATAATTTAGAAAAAAAAATTAACAGCCATCACAGTGTGATTTTAGCCAATAGCCTTCGCTGGAAACTATAAATTTAAGAGGCGTTCGGAATAGCGATGGCTTCTGGCTGAAATTTCACTATAGCTGACTTTTTTTACTGTAGCTGAGTTAGCTTATTGGGCATAGTTAAATTTAAAAAAATAGAAAAATAGAAAAAATATGTTAACTCATCACAGATAATGCAAATGAATACGAGAAAAAAGGAAAATACAAAAAAGCCTAAAATATCTAAAAAAATCAGAAAAAGACGAATTACTGAATAGTGAAAAAAGTTAAAGTTAGAAACTGAAGCTAAAAAAAGCTAAAACGAGCGGGCACAAAGTGCGGCCCCTATATATGCCATTGGCTTAGCAACTTGATCCGAGGCGCAAAGCTCTCCGCATTTCAAGGCCAGGTAATACAAAACCATGCCCATCGCACAATGAATCCATAAGTTCAAACGGCCCGGGCAGGCTTCGGCTCCAGTGCACCGCACAGTGCGCCCTTGGCACAAACCCAGAAAACGTCTTTGAGGTTTGGGCCCACAGACCAGCCGTATTGCCCCGGTGGGTGTGCTGTGCCGCTCTGCATTCCAGTCTCCCTCGGCTCTGCGGTGTTCGCGTGTTGGGCCACGGGCCAGGGGGCACAGTTGGAATCGTATGCCGCCCGTCATCTGCATACGGCAGGAGGTTGGCTCGGCCCATCGTAACGGCCCGCAGTCCCATCGGAAGCCGCACCGCCGTCGTCCATCGCTCGGCGACTCGCCATGTTCTCTGCAACTTGGGGGTTCGGGGTGGAGGAAGCGGGCGGCTGAGGTGGTTGATTTCGTTCATTCATACGGCCACACCCTGGCCTTTCTAGATCTCTTTGGGCATTGAGGCAGCCATTGCCAGTTAGCTACTTAGCTCAGGGCAACTTATATGGTCCCTCGAATCTCGTTTTGTTGGGTGCATAGGTCACTTAAGAAACCAACTTTCCAGGGGGCACGAAGGGTCTGGCAAAAGGAGCAAATCTCCCTAGAAATTTAGTATCTTTCGGGGAAGGAAATGATCGGGCAATAAAAGACAGACTTTTATGCAGCAAACTTCATACACGCTCGGAAGGCACCAACTTGGGATTTGGCAGCCCCACGGGAAATTGAAAGAGTAAATCAGCAAAAGGCGTGGCCAAAGCCAGCATACATACATCCGCTGCCGATAGAAAAACGACGCAAAATAAGCAAATTAATCACTAAACCTTCCCCAAGCAGATGCAGCACTTGCTCTACATGCATTTCCATTCACCGTCCTGAAAAGTGACTTATTTCTGACATCCCACCAGTATAACCAGACTGGAAGGAGCTACCCTCGTTGCTTGTTGAAACTCCAGAAATCATCAACTGGAACTGCCTTGGAATGTCAGCATCCATGACGTTCTTCTGTCGAGGGGATGGAGAAGCCGGTTGCTTCTCGCTCGAGACCGCCGGCAAGCACACTTTGAGCCTGGAAACAACCTCGGCCATGGTCGGCCTGTCGACGGATGCATTCTCCAGGCAGTTCATGGCAAGGTCTATCACACTCTGCAGGGAAGTGGCGTCGTACTGATCCGACAGTCTCTTGTCCACCACTTCGTGAATGCTTCCGTTTGCAATCTTTTGGCGCACCCAGTTCGGCACGTGAACGGTTTGCGGGTCCATGAATAGTGGTGGTTGGCCGGTGATGATCTCCAACAGTACGACGCCGAAGCTGTAAACGTCTGTCTTGACGGTGAGTTGGAAAGTAGAATGGTACTCGGGGTCGAGGTAGCCAAGCGTTCCGGCAGCAACGGTAGATATGTGCGTGTGGGCGGCGTTGAAAGCCCTCGAAAGCCCGAAATCAGATATCTTCGCCACCAGATTCTGGTCCAGAAGGATGTTGGCGGTCTTCACATCTCTGTGAACTATTGATGGGGTGCATGACACATGTAGATACTCCAGTCCTATAGTTCATTGAGACAATACTTTGTCAACACACACACATACAGATGCTAAATAAAGACGCGTAATCGAAATGTAGACCTTGTGCAGCATCAAGTGCAATACGAAGTCGTTCTTCCCAATTCAAGCTATAGTCATGTCCTGCATAAGCTTACCAAATTAATACAATCCATTCGATATGTGCATAGTGTTAAGGATATAGAGTTATATTAGGATATAGAGTTTGTATTCTATTCTATATATGCCTTATCTCTATATGGCATATCTCCTTGTACTCTCCTATATATATGACCCCTTGGGCCTCATATCAATACACATAATATTCATAATATGGTATCAAAGCTAAAGTTTAAACCTCTTAAACCCTAGTCTCCGCACGTCGGCAGCGCTGCCCCCGGGAGGATCGATTTCTACTCCCGGGGGCGGCCTCCTCATCTCCGGTCGTCGCCGCCTCTTTCAGATCGAGGCCGCTGCCTCGCAGATCTAGCCGCCGGTGGTGCAGATCCGTATCCAGTCACCTCCGGCCAAGACGCGGACGGATCCAGCCGTCTTTGTTCTTCGGCTTTCTTAGCCTGCTGGCCGCCGAGCTGTTCCGCCGCCGCCACTCTTGGGTCACCATCGCCCTCTTGGCTCGTCCGCCGCCGGGTTACCCGTGCGCCCACACCGCTGCGGATCCCGAGTCGCCTCCGCTGGGCGCCGCCGTCTCCCGCCGGATCTGGGCGCATCCGCTGTCTTCTGGCTTGCTCTTCTTCGCGGATCTGGGTACACGGCTGGCTCTTCCTCGCTGGCCACCGGGCTGTTCTGCCGCCGCCACTCTTGGGTCGGCGCTGCCCTCTTGGCTCGTCCGCCGCCGGGTTGCCCGTGTGCCCACACTGCCTTGTCGGATCTGGCTGCCTCCGCGCCAGGCCGCCGTCTCCCCCGGCCGGATCTGGACGCATCTGCCTGTCTCGGCTCTGACCTCGTATTCAGCACCTCGATGTTGTCTTCGCGCTCGGAGCGCACGATGCTGTGGCCGGGCCTGACGACGTGGTGGTTGGTGAGGATGATGCCGCGAGACTTGTCGACTCGATCTCCATCGCTATCGGAAGCCATGATCTGGTTCCATCAGGCTCGGCTCCGCTCTGCTCTGGCATGCTGCTCTTTTCTACCCCTTTGGGTTTTTTTTGGTGATGGCTACTCAGCTCCGCACGGCTTATGATTGGGTCCGAGAGAGGTATGCTCTTGCAGGGCACATGTACTAGGAGGCCCTTAAAATCAAGCCAGATTTCTATGAAGGGCTTCTTGCTTTAGGCTAGCAACACTTTGAAACTGCAAAGCTTCTTTGGTCGTGTTAGACCATGAGGTTAGGTTTTGGTTATTTTGGATGATGAATAATTGACAACGTCGGTTATGATAGTACTTATGGTGTGTTGCGTGATTACGGTTTGTCGTATGTTGCATGATACGCTCGTGTGAGGTATTGTGCGGATTGACTTGGGTCAAGTCGTGGACTTGTGCTCGTCTGCGGTTGTGTGGTTATTCATGTGCAGGTGTTGCTTGAGGCGGGCGTCGTCGATGCGGGACTGAAACTAGGTTCGGTGGGCGAGGTTTGGGACTAAGTTCGAGGAGGACCGAGGTCCTATCGGTCAATGATGTCATGCGGGATGTTCGGGCTGAGAACAATGCGCGTGGAGATGATGCGTGGAGAAGATACGGAGGTGCGATCACGGAGGCTTCGACACGTGGAAGGCTAGAAAAATCGGAAGTGAAAAACCCGTGTTAAGAAGGGTTTGGTCCCTTGAAAAGCAGATGGGCCAAAAAGCCTAGTTGAGGCAAAAAGGCCGGGGCGAGTTGTATGCGATTTTGGTTACGTGTAGTGCGTTTCCGTATTGGGTAGGTAGTTATGTAGCGAGGATAAAAAGGGTGCGGCTGCGTGTGCTTGAGAAGCCGTGATTTGTAACACGAGCGAGAGAAAAATAAAAAGGTGCTTGCGGCGGTTTTGATTGGCCTGCCGTGGCTTTTGAATCGGAGAGTTGGTGCGGCTGTTTTATTCTCGGCAGCGACGTGATCTTTCAGAAAGAAAAAAGGGTGCGGCGCCTCCTCCTGTGCGGGACGCTGGAAAACAACTGGATGTGGCAGGCGGCTGGTTACTAAAAGAAATTGGCGGTGAGGCTGTCCGTGATTTGTGTTGAAAAGTGATACTTGGCCGTGATGCATTTGATGATTTATTCCGGCGACGTCTCGGTCTCGTTCGATGCGTTTATGAACAAAATAACGGTGCCATATCGCGAAAGCGTGATCTTTGGTATTGATCAGGTAACTCTTTGGCTGCTTGTTGAAAAATTGGCTTGGTCTTTTACTTCTTTGATTCTTGCATGCATTGATCTTTTGGGTGTTGGTTACAACTGCACGATTGCTGCATGCATGTGTGTTTAGTTGTGATTAGTACAAGATAATTACTTAAAGTTTTTTTTTGTGTTACGTGGTTTACTTCTCCTACATGCATGGGTTTTTGATCTAATAAAACAAAGGTGCTGGCCGTAGCTTTTTGAGTAGTAGAGGCGGCCGTAAGTTACATGCATGCGTGATTTTCTTTGAGAGAAAAACAAACTCGGCACTACATGCATTAGCTTTGCACGGCGGTTTGTAATTAGCGGCTGTTTTTTTGTGTGCTGTGCATCGGATTTTTGGTGTTGGTGCCGTGACCGAGCAGAACCAAAGTAAGTTGTCTTCGCTTGTTCGAAGGAAGAAAAGAAGAAGTTTGCTTTGTCTGTGATTTTGAAGGAAGAAAAGAGACCGGGCTTGCGCGGCGAGCTCTCGGAGCAGAAAAACAACGAAAAAATAGAAGAGGTAATTTCTTTGTGTTGTTCGTCCCGAAAAGCGAGAGAGAGCGTAGCTTGTTCTGTGCCGTGATTTTTAGAAGACAAATTGAGGCAGGCGGCTTTTGATCCGAAAAGACAAAGGTGTGCATGTTTTGCATGGTTTACTTTTCTAGTCATTGCACACGTTCTAGTGATTGCATGCTTGTGTTTTGTTTTTCTTGATTGCATGTTGAGACCTCTAGGTGATAACGTGAGCAAACTAGATTATAGGCTTGCATATGCGCTTAAAAGAAAAAGTGCACGCAAGCATATTTAGCAAAAAGTAATTAGTGTGGTAATTAGCAAAGGCTATTAATTTCTTTTTGCATTACGTTTGAGGTTCACGCACGCACGTAAGTTTTGCATGAAAACAAATATATTTTTGTGCTCAGTGTTCTGTCCAGAAATATAAACGAGACTTAAATAGGTTTTGTGTTTAAGGGGGAGTCTTAAATTTTATTTTTAGCTTCCGCAATCATTCACCCCCCCTCTGATTGCCTATCCTAGTGTGAGTCGATCCTACAAGTGGTATCAGAGCAAGGTTTATTTTTCTAATTGATCTTAACCGGTGATTAGATAACATGTCGACGGATAGGTATTCCACAAAACCTTGTGTTTTCGATGGTGTTGATTTTCAGTATTGGAAAGCGAAGATGGAGGCATTTATTCAAGCTCAAGGATTTGCAATATGGGAGAAGGTCTACAAGCCTTATCAAGTGCCGAGAATGATCTTTGTCCACAATGCGAACATGGCACAAGTGGAGGCTAATAGTAAGGCGAAACCTGATAATTCAAGGTCTAGGAAGGAGTGATTTTGATCGAGTTGTGCATCTCAAATCCGCATATGAGGTATGGAAAGCACTATGTGATTATCATGAGGATCATCTACTATTAAAGAGTACGTCAAGATATGTACAAAAAGGATTACATGCTTTTGAGATGAAACTGGTGAATCTATAGATGAATTGTTTGCTCGCTTTAATAAAATTCTTAGTAACCTACGTGTTGTTAATGTTACTTATATCGATGCTGAAAATGCCGTCAATTACTTGGAGCATTAGATATGTCTATATGGGAGATGAAGGTTACATCTATTAGAGAATCTCATCATGAGTACACGTACATTAGATGTGCTTTATTCTAAATTGAAAACTCATGAATTAGATGTTTTTGCTAGAAAAAATAATGGTAATAAATCAATTGCTTTAGCTTCACAATCTAGCAAGTCTAATGGTGATAATTCTTCCACTAGCTATGCTTTGTCTTCTTTGTCTTCACTAACCGATGAACAGCTAGAACAACTCCCGGAAGATGATTTGGCACTTCTCTCTACACGCTTCACAAAAGCTTTGCAGAATGTGAGATCAAGGAAGAAAGGAAATTTTGGTCCTCAAAGGTGCTATGAGTGTGGTGATCTCAATCATATTCGTCTCAAATGTCCAAAGTTTCTAGCAAGATTTGTAAAGGAAGAAAATGAGAAGGAAGAAGAGATGGAGAAAGAAAAGAAGAACAAAAGGAAGGGCTATATAAGTCGCAAGGTGGTGCATCGTGTTCTTTCGGCTCTTGAGCAAGTTAATTTGAGTGATGTAGACACGGACAACGAGGATGATGCTCCCAAAGGCAAGAAAGATTTAATTGGGCTATGTCTAATGGCAAGTAGCAGAAGCTCCACCGACAATGATGATCTTGACAGCGACAACTACAATGAGGTAGAACCTTCTTATGATGATTTAGCTAAAGCTGTTGCTAAACTTGGTACTTTGCTAGAAAAGAAAAATAAAAAGATTAAGAAACATGATATTTTGATTGAATCTCTAAATTCTGAAATTGCAAGACTTAGAGTTTTAATTCCTGATGATGATTCTTGCAAATCATGTGACTTAATTTATTCTGAACTTACTTCATTAAAGGATGTGCATGCTTCTACTTTAGAGCAACTTAGAGATGTAAATGCTAAATTTGATGAACTAAGATTGTTACATGACTCTTGTGATAAAAAATTAAAATATGCTAATGATAAAATTGAAAAGCTCAAGTTTAGTTCTTCTACATGTTTAGAATTAAGTAATTCAAATGTTCATTCTAAAACTTGTTCTAAATGTGAATTGTTAGAAGCTAGACTTAGTTCATCGCAAGAAACAATTCAACAGATGCTTTATTATGAGACATCTTCTTGTTCTAATTGTCCTAAGTTTAACATAGAGATAGAAGCATTGACTAGACAACTTAGTGATTTTGCTGAAAAAGAAAGATTGGCTCAGTCTAGTACTTCTAAGAATTTTGTGAATGAATCTTTTAAGTGCTCAACTTGTCCCACTTTAGTTAAAGAAAATGAGTACCTTAAAGACACTTTAGAGAGATTCTCTTTTGGCAAGAAAAATCTAAATATGATTCTAGACAAGTCAAAAGTAAGCGTGAAGAATCAAGGTCTAGGATTTAATTGTATTGAGTATGCCAAGAATAATCCTCCTAAGATTGTTAAGCTTCTTGAACCTGGAAAAATTGAAATAACATTTGAACCAAAACAAACTGTTTTTAAGTCTGCTGGTATTATGTCATCTACTAATCAAGTGAATACAAATGTTGTGTCTACTTCTCAAGTTAAACATAAAGTTAAGTACACTTGCAGTTATTGTGGAAAAGATGGACACTTGCATGAATTCTGCTTTAGGCGTGCTAAGAAAGAGAGGAGAGAAAGATTCCATGCAATGAGACAAAAATATGTATCATCTTTTGTTCCTAGAACTTATGCAAAAGCTATGTTTTTAGAGAACTTTTATGATGACTTTAAATCTACTTCACATGCTGGTTTGGGATTTAATTCAAATAATTCACGTTCCTTTTGGCGTGTTGATCAACCAAATGCACGTGATTTTGGTTCTAGTTTTGTTACTGTTCCTCCACATCGTGTATCTCAGTACTGGATTCCCAAATCTCATTTCACTAACCCCCGTACTGTGAGATCGATGTTTCCTGTGATGTAAGAACAGCTGACGAGGATGGAGAACATGAGCTTGATTGGGTTTCGGTCTTTTATATCATTGCTTGATTGGAACACTTGATAGTTCTTCATTCTCTTTAATGGCTTCCAAGAGATTTCATTTTTTGAGAGACCATGTGGCAAAGGTAATATTGTTCTTTATCTAATGGAGTTGGATTCTAAAATTGTTTATACTTTCATAAAACCGCTTGATACTTCTCAGTTTGTTCGTTTGCAAAGTGAATTGGGTGTGTGACACTCTATGATTATTCTGAGGGGGAGCTTATGAGATTATCCTGAGGGGGAGCTTATGAGATTATTCTGAGGGGGAGCTTGTTGTTTAAAATTTCAGAAGCTTTGTTTATTATCCTTGTCAAATAACTCATCAAGTCCAAGTCGTTGAAACCATTTGAGTAGTAGAGATCTCTTTATCATATTTATTCATATGTTGTGTAGCATTGATCATGACTGGTTATAATTAATTTGCTACATTTGAATTAAAAGTATGACATGGCGGAATACTTTGACTAGATTGATTATATTTATTACTTTGCGATGTCCATTGAAAAGGATTAGTATGATTGTGAGTCTTATTTTAACTCTTGGCTATGAGGCTCGTATGTTTCATGTCTCCAATTTTTATGATCACTCAATTTGG
The DNA here is from genome assembly GCA_036346265.1 of Melocanna baccifera. NCBI lineage: Eukaryota > Viridiplantae > Streptophyta > Magnoliopsida > Poales > Poaceae > Melocanna > Melocanna baccifera. Next base: position 38,364,633 of record CM070676.1, read on the forward strand.
CATGTTTTAAAAAAAAGAAGTATAAAAGAAAAGAGAATTGAAAAGATGTATGCTTCAAGCATGCCATGGTGAACAAAAAGAAAAAGCACAAAAGTGTGCAAAGTGAAAAGAAGTATGCTACAAGCATGCCACCATAAAAAAAGAAAAAGTATGTCATTATAAAAAAAAAGAAGTATGCTACAAGCATGCCACATGCCTAAGAATTGAGTGTGGAGCAATAAGTTGTTACATGAGACTGCTAGCCCGTCTAGAGTTAAGGTTTGCTTCACTTTTAGGCTTTAACTTTTCGTTGTGATATCTCATTGTGCTCTTTATAATTAGTCTGGTCATTGTTGCGATGCATGTCGCTAATATAAATCACTTAATCATATTGACGGACTTGTTTTGACATTGCTATATGATATATGGCTTTATATGATCTAGATAGCTCTACTCAAAAATATGACTTGGTTGTTTTTTTTTAACCAATGCAACGTGACTTGGATAATCTACAAAGCTTCTAGGTTTTTATTATCACCGCTCTTCCTTAGATTTATTCTTAATTCTTGATTATTACATTGCCAAAGGGGGAGAGAATTTGAGAGACTGGAGAGTTTTAAAATTGCTTCTCTTGTATTAAGAGAGAAAGTTTAAGAGTTTGGCTTCAGGTCTTCACTTAAATTTATTGAAAGTCATGTTAACTGAATGGGTTGTCAATGTATTCATCAAGGGGGAGATTGTTAGACCATGTGGTTAGGTTTTGGTTATTTTGGATGATGAATAATTGACAACGTCGGTTATGATAGTACTTATGGTGTGTTGCGTGATTACGGTTTGTCGTATGTTGCATGATACGCTCGTGTGAGGTATTGTGCGGATTGACTTGGGTCAAGTCGTGGACTTGTGCTCGTACGCGGTTGTGTGGTTATTCATGTGCAGGTGTTGCTTGAGGCGGGCGTCGTCGATGACGGACTGAAACTAGGTTGGGTGGGCGAGGTTTGGGACTAAGTTCGAGGAGGAGGCGAGGTCCTATCGGTCAATGATGTCATGCGGGATGTTCGGGCTAGAGAACAATGCGCGTGGAGATGATGCGTGGAGAAGATACAGGAGGTGCGATCCTGGAGGCTTCGACACGTGGAAGGCTAGAAAAATCGGAAGTGAAAAACCCGTGTTAAGAAGGGTTTCGGGTCCCTTGAAAAACAGTGGGCCAAAAAGCCTAGTTGAGGCAAAAAGGCCCAGGACGAGTTGTATGCAGTTTTGGTTACGTGTGGTGCGTTTCCGTATTGGAGTAGGTAGTTATGTAGCAGGATAAAAAGGGGGTGCGGCAGCTGCGTGTGCTGAGGAAGCCGTGATTTGTAACACGAACGGAGAGAAAAATAAAAAGGTGCTTGCGGCGGTTTTTGATTGGCCTGCCGTGGCTTTTGAATCGGAGAGTTGGTGCGGCTGTTTTATTCTCGGCAGCGACGTGATCTTTCAGAAAGAAAAAAGGGTGCGGCGCCTCCTCCTGTGCGGGACGCTGGAAAACAACTGGATGTGGCAGGCGGCTGGTTACTAAAAGAAATTGGCGGTGAGGCTGTCCGTGATTTGTGTTGAAAAGTGATACTTGGCCGTGATGCATTTGATGATTTATTCCGGCGACGTCTCGGTCTCGTTCGTGCGTTTATGAACAAAAATAACGGTGCCATATCAGTAAAACGTGATGCTGGTATTGATCAGGTAACTCTTTGGCTGCTTGTTGAAAAATTGGCTTGGTCTTTTACTTCTTTGATTCTTGCATGCATTGATCTTTTGGGTGTTGGTTACAACTGCACGATTGCTGCATGCATGTGTGTTTAGTTGTGATTAGTACAAGATAATTACTTAAAGTTTTTTTTTGTGTTACGTGGTTTACTTCTCCTACATGCATGGGTTTTTGATCTAATAAAACAAAGGTGCTGGCCGTAGCTTTTTGAGTAGTAGAGGCGGCCGTAAGTTACATGCATGCGTGATTTTCTTTGAGAGAAAAACAAACTCGGCACTACATGCATTAGCTTTGCACGGCGGTTTGTAATTAGCGGCTGTTTTTTTGTGTGCTGTGCATCGGATTTTTGGTGTTGGTGCCGTGACCGAGCAGAACCAAAGTAAGTTGTCTTCTGCTTGTTCCGAAGGAAGAAAAGAAGAAGTTTGCTTTGTGCGCAGATTTTTGAAGGAAGAAAAGAGACCAGGCTTGCGGCGCGGCGAGCTCTCGGAACAGAAAAACAACAGAAAAAATAGAAGAGGTCGGCTGCTGTGTTGTTCGTCCCAGAAGAGCAGAGAGAGGCAGTAGCTTGTTCCTGTGCCGTGATTTTTAGAAGACAAATTGAGACGGGCGGCTTTTGATCTGAAAAGACAAAGGTGTGCATGTTTTGCATGGTTTACTTTTCTAGTCATTGCACACGTTCTAGTGATTGCATGCTTGTGTTTTGTTTTTCTTGATTGCATGGCTGAGACCTCTAGGTGATAACGTGAGCAAACTAGATTATAGGCTTGCATGTCTGCTTAAAAAGAAAAAGTGCACGCAAGCATATTTAGCAAAAAGTAATTAGTGTGGTAATTAGCAAAGGCTATTAATTTCTTTTTGCATTACGTTTGAGGTTCACGCACGCACGTAAGTTTTGCATGAAAACAAATATATTTTTGTGCTCAGTGTTCTGTCCAGAAATATAAACGAGACTTAAATAGGTTTTGTGTTTAAGGGGGAGTCTTAAATTTTATTTTTAGCTTCCGCAATCATTCACCCCCCCCTCTGATTGCCTATCCTAGTGTGAGTCGATCCTACAGGTCGTGCTGCTCTTTATTGACGGACAACTTGGGTGGTGCATTGGTGCTCGGTCTAATCGGTTGTGGGGCCTTTTTGAGACGTGGATGCGAGTATGAGGATTTCTTTGTGGTGGTATCATTGCAGCCACCTGGAGGCCTCAAATAAATTTTTTGCTGATGTAGTTAAGCTTTTGACATCATGGCTGCCTTGTCGGTCCAACCTAGACAATGTCTTAAGGGACTTCAGGATGCCCGACCACGTCTTTTGCTGCTTGGTATTTTACTATTCAGTAATTTTGAGTCTTTTAAGATCTTGAGTCTTTCGCTGCATCCATTTAAATCTATAGTCTCTATCTTTCAGTTCGTCTAAACCAAACGAGTCCACAAATTGTTGTGTTTTTTAGTCGATTGCTTTGCTAGCCTCGGTTCATCCTTTAGGATTTAGTGTGGTCTTTCGCATAACAGCAAATGCCGCTCTTCTCTCTGAGCCACGTGCAGGTCGTAGAAGTCGTTATGATGCCGCCGCTCTTCTCTATGAGCTGCCGCCCTGAGCTTTTAAGGTCGTCGTGCTTTTTTTGCACTACGCTTCTTTTGCGTTTTTTTGTGCATTGTGCTGCCGTCGTCTCGGATTTCGATCTACTTTATGGGCTGTCACCATACTTTATGGGCTACCGCATGACCTCGGATGGAGATCTTCTATTTTTGACACAATTTTCAAGAGTCGCATGTTACGACGACGTTTACAAGACTTGGATTTTGGATTTTTTTCTATTTTAATGTCAACTCTTTCAAATGCAATGCTATTGTATACGCCTTGCATTTGAGGGGGGTGTTAAGAATATAGAGTTGTATTATGATATAGAATTTGTATTTTATTCCATATATGCCTTATCTCTATATAGCATATCTCCTTGTACTCTCTTATATATATGACCCCTTGGGTCTCATATCAATACACACAATACTCATAACACATAGTAGCATAAATACCAGTTTATGTAATTTGTATAATCTTTTAAGCTAACAAACGTATGGTTATATATGCAAAGATTAAGCATATTATCAATTGGTGCATTAAAATCTAAACGTGTATTTTTTTTATGCTGCATAAACAGTCACTTCGATTTTTGAAAGGTCGCTGCTTTTCCTACTCTTTACCAGAGAATTTTTTTATACAAAATTCCAAATAACAAGAGAACCAATCTATTGAAGTATCCTTTGAATATGTACCTCTCTAGTTGCTTTGTTTCTCACTGGCTTTGAAAGATGTACAGTACATGTTTGGAATTTCTAACTATCATGTCGTGGTTACGACTTTAATAATATGTAGCTCTAAGGATGCAACTATGGCTGCCCCACTTGTTAGTCCAATATCTATTCAGAGTAAATCAGGTGCACAAACTCAATTGTATTGACTAGTAGAAGGATAACAGTCTAGGCAACCAGTTATGCTTTTAACAAGAAATCCAGTTTACAGTGGGATATCAAACCCGTACCAGTTTGATTTCGGAGTCTCTTTTTTCTTTTTGTAGTTATGACTAGGTTAGGTCAATTTTAATATTATGTGGCGAGGCACAATGTATTGATGAAAATTTGGAAAGTAGGTGGTTCCCAAGTTGTTAATGGAAGCTGTTGGCGTCTGGGTCCTATGGGAAGTTGTTGGTTTCCAAGAAGTAAAACCCTGAATAGGTCAACTTCTTTTTTTAATTTGAACAGATGTTAGGTTTGAATGATTCAATAAAATTGTACAAACGGTCGCTGTAAGAACTAAAATACAAGTTAGTGATCATTCAAATTAACAAAGTGCAAGTTGGATCGTTGTACCTAAGTCAAGCATGCGCTTGATAGAAACTTTAAGAAAGTACAAGTTTGTTGTACCTTACCTCCTCGTAAACGCTGTTCAAGATTTCCTCCAGGCATGAAATCATAAACGAGTGCTAGGCACTTCTTGTTTTGGCAATATCCTTCCAAAGCCACGAGATTCTTATGATGAACTTTTGACAAGGTTTGCACCTGCAGCAGCAGATATCATTCTCAAACATCCTAGAGCTGAAGCCAATTGCATCACTTTCTTGAATACAGACTGTGGATAGGGCTTTAGATGTCTAGTTGCAGTTTACTTTCTATTGAAGAAACCAATGGTTTGGCCTAGTTAGTTGGTTTTGTGGTATACCTCAGGCAGAAAGTCTTTCGACTCTTCTATAGATGTCTCCACAAGCACCTTAACAGCTACTTCATTACCATTTTCCAGTATGCCATGATAAACAGTACCGAAACCTCCTTTTCCAATGGTTGATTGGAAGTTGTTAGTTATGAGCTTCAGCTCTGCGTACGTGAACCGTCTGATGTCAATGTGTAGGGGAGTTTCCTCTTCATACATAGCGTAATCTTCATGGTCATCTCCTGACTTCCCTGCAAAGTCCCCAAGATGTGTTTTACACGAAAGTAAAGGTTGAAGCTGCTGTCTAATGTCTACCACCCATTGCATTGATGAAAAAGGAATTTTAGAGAATAGCGTTTTGTTTTACCTTTCCAGCATAACTTCCAGGCGATGCATAGCACAACTAGGAGTAGGAGGGATACCACTGGAACTGTCACTGCGATGAGCAAGATATGTGTGCTTTTCTTCTTATTTGCACAGTAACTGTCTCTGAATTTTGAGCATATCGGATTGCCTTCTAGTCTAGTGTCACAATTACACAACAGATAAAAACGAATAAAATCAGCTGAAAAAAATCTTAGCTACAAAAAATCTTAGCTACGACAGCTCTGTCAAATTATGATTATAACATGCCTCCATTTTCTAACACGACCAACCATACCTGCTAATAGTGCTTCTAAGCAGCTATACCCTCTAAAAAACAGACTACATGGAATTACTAATAGGTTTGTGTCTGCCTCTCATGTCGAAAAGCCCTTAGATGCTAAAGCATTTATAGTTACTAGACGCCAGAACATGCAATTTCTACCAATTGATGGCCATGGAGTTTCCTAAATGGATTTTGAAGACTCTTGATAAACATCGAAGAAGCTTCTTATGGTCTGGTGAGAATTCGGTTCAAGGAAAGAAATGTTTGGTGGCATGGAATAAGGTCTGTCGGCTGCTAGAATTTGGTGGTCTTGGTATTCAAAATTTGCAAATTATGGGGGTTTGCATTGCAAATGAGATAGTTGTGGCTAAAAAAGACAAATAATACAAGAACATGGTCGGGCATGGATTCAGCAGGACCATGTTGTTCAATCTATGTTTGAAGCATCTCTTAGTTTTGAGCTAGGAGATGGAAGCTTAATTTTATTCAGGACAGATGGTTGGTTGGACAGCTTGTTAATCAAAACCTTAGCATCAAATCTTTGGCAATCCTGAGGCCTGCGTGCTATGTAAACAAGAACCAGAGACAATTCAGCATCTCTTAATCAATTGTGTTGTTGCAAGACAGGTGTGGTTTACTATCCTTTCCCAGACGAATCGTATTGCTATCATGCCAGCTGTGGACTCTAAACTTTCAGAATGATGGCTGTCTGCTCGGAGTGTTGTTTAGAAGGATCACAAGAAAGGTTTCGACACAATGGTGATATTAGTTTTCTGAACAATTTGGAAAGAGAGAAATGCATGAGTATTCAATAATAAGTTTTGCTTCTTACAAGATATTCTGGAAGTTATTCGGCAAGAAGGGTTGTTATGGAGTTCGGTGGGAGCTTCTTGCCTTTGCAGCTGGGATATTGTAACTGTGTTGTTTTTGTTGGTGTTTTTTTAGTCTCTTATATTTTCCTTTTTCCGGTTCCTGATTTGAAAAGAGGCATGAGCAAGTCCAGTTGTACTTTCTCATCTGACCAATTTGGTTAGGTGATTAGTTATACTTTTTTCTTCTATTAATGAAATAACACATAAGTCCTTTGTGCATTTTCAAAAAAGAAGAAGATGCAATTTGACTTCTCAATTGCTTTTGAACTAATGCATTTACGTTATAGTGCAAAGACTGTTGCTAAACCTTGAATTGTTGTTCTTTGATAACCAACGTGCCTTGGTTTGAGCCTGTTCATTTTGGAGTAGTTGTTTATATATATATAATATGAAGGAAGGAAGGAACCGTGCAAGGGAGGATGTCAAACCTTAAGACAAGCAGACCGGCCTTAAACCTTTGGAGAATAGAATCAGGGATTGGTCCGTCGAGCTGGTTATTTGACAAGTTGCTGAAAAACAGTAGTTTCGATCGTTCATCTAAAAATTATATCATCAACTAAAGATTTAATTGCATAGACTTACAGAACTTGGAGTGATTTTAGTGGATAGTCTGGAATAGCGCCCGTCAAGTTGTTATGTGATAAATCCCTATGTATGTTTTTTGCGTTTAGGGTTACAAAGATGTCCACATAATTTCCTTTAGATCATAAATATTATGTGGTAGGTAGCACTTACAAGTTTTCCAGTGATAGCATGTTCATGAATGATATGGCTAACCCACCTCCTAATCCGCTGGCAGACAGATTTCTGCAAAATAACTCATCTTAATACAAGTCAGATTAATTTAGTGATGGCATCGAGCTAACATTTATTTTCAAGATTCTGTAAATGTCTTTCTGTGGTTCAGGTTTGGACTAAATCATCTGTGTTTTTAACATATTATCCAGTAAGACAGGTGACTGGGTGTCTCCCTAGTAACATATATATGTTTAAAAACAAGAAAGATTTGGAGCACTTCAGAGGTTAAAAAGATGATGAAACAAGAAAGATTTGGAGCACTTCAGAGGTTAAAAAGATGATGAACTGAGAGGTTTGGTTTTCAGATATATAATCAAGTCCTGATTATGTTCTTACACTCGGGTGATCCTCGGATTCCGGTTAGAGTAGTCGCAAGTCAAACCATCCCAGGAATACTCTCTTGGAGAGCATGGATCCCCATTCCATTTTATTCTTGCCAGACTGTAGTGCTTCTTGACTTCTTTCATGTAATTGACTACAACAGAAATAAGAGAATGGATTCAGACATGAAGGGAATAAAGGCAGCTGTATAAGTTGGGTATGGGGGCTTATATGTATTAAAGAAGACGAAAACAATAGCTTAATAAGTTGAAAAATCATTTCATATGCAAGTACTATCTTTTCATAGAACTGGATAAATTGTATTAATTCGTCTCTACTGTAGTCTTGGCCATGTCTCAATGGCAATTGACTTTTAGAAGATGGCTTACTCAGGACGCAGGAGTTGAATGTGCAACTGAATCAATTGGTTGATGAACCTGTTTCTGTTACTTTAACTGAAGATCCTGACAATTTCAAATGGGGTTGGAAAACTTCACGGGTCTACACAGTGAGATCTGTTTATAAACATTTGTTTGAAAACATGGAAGGGCCATCTAATACTCCAATCTGGAGAGCAAAAGCCCAAATAAAATCAAAATGTGTAATGTGAGAGCGCACGATGAATTGAGGATCATGAATCAGCCGCGTACATGACAAATGTGTGATGTGCGCGCGCATTATATTGCTGATCTTACCGTCGTCGGAGGCAGTGGTGAAGTTGTCCATCCGAACGAGCGAGTACACCTCGAACGCGTTGATGAGCGGCGGGAGCGCCGAGCCGTTCACCTTGCGCAGGGTAAACGTCGTCCTCGCGTTGGGCAAGATTTGGCTAGAGTTGTACGTGCTATCTACCCGGTGCTGTGGCGGTGAGTAGTCGGAGAACAACAGCACTCCGTCGCTGTAGATATCAAACGTACGGTTCGGGCTGCTGCTGTTGAGCTCAGCGAAGTGGAAGATCGGGAGACGCTTTAGGCTCTTGGCGTCGAGGTTGCCGTCGGCGCTCACGGTGATGCTGAGCCAGCTGAAGCTGCTGTTTATGGTCGAGGCCTTCTGGAGGATGGCCGATGGCACCTGGAAGCCGTCGTTGCCGGGGAGGCTGCCCACTTGTTCGCTGGTGGTCATGTTGAGCCAGGGATAGGAGTAATTCGGGAAGGCCTCCCAGAAGCGATCAAAGGTATCGATCGGATATCTTTATCACCACAAGAACCATTTGACACCATGAGAGAGGCTGTGATTATAATGTAGTGATGGAAACAAAAAGAAAAACTGGTCTCCGTCTCACCTTGTGATAACATCATCAGCTGGTCCGAGCCCGAATCTTAGCCGAGAAAAGGAACTGACAGACACTGAAGAATTCACGAAAGGGTACATCCTGTCGTCCAACTGCCTCATCTCCAATGAGGATATGAACGGAATTCCCGTTCCGAAATTTACCAGACAAACTGATATGAAATAGTCAGGAGCAACAGTTATGACCTCCTTCCAGTATGTGTTCGATGGGTCTCCAGTATTTGTCAAGTTCATCGTCGTCCAGAAATTGACGCCGATGTGGAGTCCGAACAGAAAGAGCGAGCTGTCATTAGTCTTGTTCAATCCATCGTATTTTCCGTAAGTAAATGTTGCTCTCAGTAGATATTTTTTCCCAGCGCTGGAGGGTAACGTATAACAGTTCCTTCGGCCATGAGGGAAGCTTCTCAGAGTTCTTTCTTGATTATCCGTGGCACCTGCCATGAGATTTGCCGAAATTGGGTAGTTGACGCCGCCTTCAACATATCCACTGTCAGAAACATACAGTAATTGTGTAGTGCTGTCGTTGTAGGCGCTACTGTTTGTCAATCCACAATCGATGCTTAAAAACCCTGCACAAAGATGCATTCGTATAATCAATAATCTGTTTTTTTAAAAGTGAATCGCATATGCAAAGATCGTGAGTTTACTCGTGCAACTAGATATTCAGCAGCTAATCATATGGGAAGTTAGATTGCAGTAAACAAAAATTCTTCTTAGTAACACTAACTAGTACCTTCCACAAAAAATGTCACACTAACTAGTAAATTGAACTGCACAAACTGAGCAGAGATTGAGGAAGCGCACTATCCAAAAGGGAAGAGCTAGCAGAGTCTGGATGCGTATTACCAGGAGGAGACAGGCCATGGACTTGAATCTTCGTGACCAGGATGAGCAGCATGGGCAAGATCCATGTCAGTTTTGTGCTCGTCGAACAACTGTAGCCGATCACCATAGCAGTCTCTGCAGTCTTTACAAACAAGTGTTGTATAGTGCGTTAGGAACAAATGACTTATATAGCAGAGCAAAATGAAACACAGGTTAGTGATTTGGATTGACTTGGCCTTGGCGCTTGATTATGTCATACCAGTAGAAAAGAAATCAAACGGTATAGAGCCCACCCATAGAGTAAAATACCCTTGAGGCTAACAGCCACATGAGAAGGGATAAGCAAGGGTAATTTTGGTATTTCACAAAGCCAGGAGGGAGAGAGAGCTAGCAAGCCATGCTCCGTTTAAAGCTAAAAAACCTCACCCCTCATTTCCATTTGCTTCTCTCGACCAAGACAGCAAAGTCCAAGCCAGCACTCACTCTTTCCCCTCTCACAGCCAAGGCAAGAAGCCAGGCCACTCTACTCTCTTCCTCTCGCCTCCTGTCAGCCAACAATAAAGCAAAGCTAAGAGAACAAACAGAGCCTCCCCAGCTCCCCGTTTCTCATCCTTGCTCCTTTCTCTCCCCTAACCAAGAGCTCATCCATGAACACCTCCAGGCAGTAGTGAAGAAGAGATATTGGAGGCAAGGAGCTCAAGAAGACAAGGAAGATGGTTGGGCGAGGACGATAGTCATGAAGACTTAGGACGTTCACAGCTGTGAAAACCACGACTTCCATCCTCGTTCAACCCTTTCTAGCCTGGTAATCGAGTAGGTCCCATCACCCTCTATCTTTGCTTTCGGCACCTTGACACAACACAAATCATCACAAAGCAAGGGAGGGAAAGTAGAGAGGGGAGTAGGGCGGAGTGTACCTAGAAGGGACTGTGCCGAGGGTCGGCACCAATGGTTGGGAAACCAGGTGCGTAGTGGGAGGAAGCTGATGTTGGCTTGGGGGCCGAACCCATGGTGCAGCCATTGCCGAGCAGGGTGGGAGCCGGAGCTGAGTGGCGAGGGGAGTCGGGAGGCGTTGCCACAAGGAGTTGAGTTGGGGAGGAGACGAACCGATAGGGTCGAGCCGGAGTTGACGACAAGCCAACGCGTCGCTGGGCTCCCAACCAGCTGCGAGCCATGGTCGACGAACCTGTAGAGGAGCGGCATTGGAGGCGGCCGATGGCCGGCGGCCTAGGTGGCGACGTTGGCGAGAGCCCGATCTAGGAGCGGCGATGAGTGACACGGGTTATCGGGTGGCGGCATTCAGATCGAAGGGGTGGCATAGGCAGGCCGGCAGCCAAGCCGAGAGAAAGCCCCATGGTGGGGGTGGGAACCCCAACGACAAGCCCTTGGCCAGAATACCGACAGCGTCGCCTAGGGCAGCAAATCAGAGGTGAGGCGAGGCCGAGGGAGGTATCGGACCCGAATTTGAAATCTAAAATCCTCTGTGACTCCACCGCACTATTCTCTGCATTAGTAGATAGTGCTCACATTACATTGCTGAATCAACTCATACATCGCACGATAAACATAAAGTCATAATATAATTTACATCAGAGTTTTAAATACACCACGTCGGGCGATAATTTTACATAACGGGCCTCCAAGGCCAAATACTTACAGACCAAAATGTATAGCAGCGGAAAACGAGAACATCGGTGGGACCAAAAGTCACAGGCAAGCGACCGAGGGGTAGATATGTGCAGACTATATTGCCTAACCATAGGCAGAATAGGTGCACACCCTTCCAGTAGGCTAACTTTCCTAGGACTAAATATTTAAAATTCACCCTAATTGTAGTCATCGGCTCCCTGACTTGGTGTGTCATCGTAGGCATAGTGGTCATGTCCTCCTGCTTCTAGATATGATGATGCGAGGATGAGCACACTAACCATCGTGCTCTGCGAGCCAATACACAGAATACAAATACTTAACATGCTTGGCTTATTAAAGGATAGGCTCAGGTTATTTTATTTGCCTGAAATTTGCTTGTAAAAGACATAACATACTTACATAAAAACTTTCCAAGACTTAGCCATTTGGACTAAAATCATAATATTTGAAAAAGAGTTATGATGATAGTATTGGTACGGATTATATCCACCTTTATATGCCACCTGCACCAAATATTTACTTTTCAGCGTTATAGCCGCTTAGCTTATTACTGGGACGACACTCAAGGCAACATAAAATCAGAACTGTCCATTGTCCTCCATTTTTCTTTCCAAGTCCTTTCCCTTTAAAAAGTATTTTTGAAATAGAACTATATCTAGGTTAGGTTATGTCCACTCTTGACCATAGGTACGGCTATTCGAATAGTTTTGACTCTGCAGAATGTGTACACTTTCACCACAAGAGACAATCCGCTCGTTGCCTCACATGATTCCTTAGTCATACAGTTGAGTAGATCATCACAGTAACCTTTCAAACTACCTGACCTCTTGTTCTCATCTCATTCTATGGGCTGCTCCCACTTACGGTGGGTCCCATATGTTGCGCAGGATGTTAATCACTATTACTAGCGCCTCTAAGCTCCACTCCCCATAGCGCTAGTAAGACAGAGAAACAAATCACCCTCCACTTGGTGTCCCTTAGCCACAACAGGCCCTAGCATTACCACACTTCTCTCCCCAACATGTGATTTGATTCCGAGGTTCGATAGGTTTATTCAGTCAAGTTGCACTTTGCAGACTTATGGATGTACTGTTTTACAATGAGAGGCCCTAACCAGATTCGGTCCTTATAGTTATCTGGGCGGTTGTACCATATTCCACACTCTCGTGCATTCACAGCACCATGCCCCTGAACCATCCGCCCAGATACATAAGCAAGTTGGGGTATTTGGGGGCATAAAACAATGATCTTACAAAAATACATGACCATTTCATCTAGAACTTCCCAAATTGCTCTTTATAATTATATACGAGGGTTGGGGTATTTAAGCACCCCCAGAATGTATGGAGTGCTAAGCTTTATGGATATACTAAACTTATTTTTGAAAGATTATCATTATAATTTTTTTCCTAGGGTGATATGTCTACTGTGCTGGAAAGGTATAATAGTAGCACCTAATTAAAGGGCAGCTAGCTAAAGTATTAAAACAGACATACGATAGCACATAAAATAACAGCATGCAGTTTAATAATTTAAATGTAAATAATTTGCTAAAATAGGAATTCAAAATGATCAAAGTATTGACTCGCCTGGGTCACAAGTTCCTTGGTCTTACTGGTCTTGACTTGCATCTACCTCAGATTCCTTCTCTTGAGCTTTGTACGCTAATTTTACATTGATGAAAATTTAAAAAGAAATAAAAAGAATCAATTTAACCAAATAAATTCTCAACAAAAATTCAAAGAAACTCAAAAATCCATGACTTTGATTCCATTGGAAAGAGGGTGAATTTAGATAAATTTAGAAATTTTTCTCACTTTATTTGGAGTTAAAATGAATTAGTTATGAATTTTTGAAGTTCTCAACCGAATTAATTCAAAAATAAAAATCAGAAATTATTAAATAATCTGAAGAGAGAGAGAGAGAGTATTGTGAGACTGACAGGTGGGGTCCACTGATTATATTACTTTTCTTTTTCTTACACTGATAGGTGGGGCCTACTGACTGATATTATTTTCCTAACTATTCAGATGCTGACACTGGGACCCACTACGGGTATTAACTTCTTCCTCGATTTCACTGACAAGTGGGGCCACGGGGATTTAATACTTTGGGTTGACACTGACAGGTGGGACCAAGTATCGATTTAATTAAAACACGGCCCACATGTCAGTGACTTTTTAAATTAACTAATATCATTAGCGTTAATTAATCACTCCCTTAATCATACGGCACCGATGAATAGTGTCGTCTTCTACCCCTGACGGTCGCGAGGCTCATCGCCGGTGGAGAAGGAGGTGGCCGAACATGAGCATAAGCAAAATGGGATGCTCGTGCCCGCAGCCACCTCTGGGTGAGGTCTCGCCGGCCAATTTGGCCGGAGCATCAGCCGGCAACGGAACAGGGCGACAGTGGCTATGACACTAGACAACGTTTGAGCTCAATTGCTTACTCGGAGAGTACCTGGAGATGGTCACGGTGTGGAATTTGAGGTCAGCGGGGCTCGGGGAGGGCTGTGGTGGCTTGTCGGCGTGCGGCGTCGGTGATCCGAGGAGGTGCACGACGAGGGAGCTGCTCGGGCAAGGGGAGCTTCGGCTGGTGCTTGGGATGGCGTCGCCAAGCTCTGGAGGTGCTCATGGAGAATGGAATTGGTCGAAGACTGCCCCAATTGCTCATGAGCTTCATGGCCGGAGTTGGGGAAGAATCATGCGCCGACGAGCTACAGGGCACGAAAGTGTAATTGCATTCGGTGGGAGTGAGAGGGAGGTGTGGGGAGTTGATTGGAGGCCCCGGCGGGTTCTTATACGCAGTGGGGAGGGCTATCTGCACAAGGGGTGAGGGCGACGGCCATGGCGGGTGACGGAGGCGACGGTGAGGCCATAGTGCGGCTGTCCCAGTGTTGCGACGTGAGTGAACCGGTGATAAGAGAGCGCAGTGGATGGCGAGATCGGGCGTCATCGATCCTTGGCGACGTGGGGATGGCCGGCTGACGTGGCGACGTGGGCTCACCCGCCTGGTCGCGCTCGGAGGGGTGACGGGGAGTAGGTGGCGTGCTACGGGCGGGGCAGGCGGCGGCATAGGGTGGAGGGGCACACCAGCGTCTAGCGGTTCGAAGGAGGAGCCGAAGTGGGGGCCGCGCGCGGGAATCCGGGGGAGAGGGTGGAGCGGCCTTACGGGCGCTAGCGCACGTGAGCAGAGGAAGCGAAGGAAAGGGGGGTGTTGGCCGCTCGGTTAGGTCGGGCCAGGCCGATGCCTCCCCCCTTCTCTTTTTCTTTTTTTTTTTAATTTTTGATTTTCTATTTTCATTTATTTTGATTTCCAAGATTTATTTTGGGCATTTGTGTGTACATATTTTTGCATATAATTTGTGCACAATATTTTCAAGACATTCATTTTAGTATGATCATTTTTCTTGGTATATTTTTCATATTTGGAAGCCTCCTTTTTAAATTTTTGGATGATTTTTGGAGGCTTGAAAGTTTGGAGGATCTGTACATATGTTGCTAATTTACCTTTATGAATTTTTGAGCAAAGATTTGGATCATCTTTTCAGATTCGTATTTTCATTTAAAATTTTCTTTTATAAATATATTCTTTCCTTTTTGGTGTTCCCTTTTTATTTTGTGCTTTAACATCATTTATGTATGTATGTGTGTGTGTGTCTATATATATATATATATATATATATATATATATATATATATATATATACTTTCTTTTTATTTAATGGAACCTCAACCAAAACCAATAAAATCCAAAAATTTAGAAATACAGGAAATGCCACAATTTACACAATACTTCTAACTTCCAAATTTTGGAATGTCACATGAGGAGATGCAGAGAAGCGGCGTGAGGGAAGGCAACCGAGGAGCGACCAGATCTGGCCCCGGCCAGCCGGATCTGAGGAGAATGGGAGCTGAATGGGGGGGAGAGAGGAGTGAGGAAGGAAGGGACAGAGGCCTTTCGGCCGATCTGAAGTGGAGAGAGAGAGAAAGAGGGAAGAAAAAGAAGAAGAGGGCGGTTCAGCCGAGTAGGAAGGGAAAAATGGTGAAAAGGAAAGAAAGAGAAGGTAAAAATAGAGAGGAGAAAAAGAAAAAATAGGGGTTTTGTATTGGCACGTTGGACCCTTAACCTTGTGCGACTCGTTTGCCGGTGGCGAATATTGTGCGTCAAGCCTTAACGCTGAGCGTCTAGTTTCACCAATATCAGGTTATACGTGTAGGGTTGGCATTGATCGCTTATGTACATATGTCGATATGATGTGTTGAGTCATGTAAAATGCATGTTCAGGTGGAGGTTTGGGAACAACGCCATCCGCACGTCGCTCCGCTTGGTTAACAAGCAAGTGTATGATAAAACAATAATTTTGGTAGAGATTGCCATTAGATGAATGTTGATGCATTTACTTACCATGCTATTGTGAGTTGCCTATTTCTGGTTGCACGTTGAGAAATGATGAGTGACGATTATTGAAATATGACATATTGATATGCTTAAATGGCGAATTTGCATTGCATTCATATCATGAAAATAGATAGTTTTGTGGTATCATTGGTTCACTTTGTGTGGACGCTCCACAAGAGTGGAGACTGAGGTCCTCGTATAAAAAAAGACAGGCTTGTGATCCCCGCATGGAAACAGGGTAGGCTTGGATGAGCATCGATGGGTGCTCGCTATGCTATATCGGTATAGGCTAAAGAGATAAGAGAATAGGTGCAAATGCAAAATGAATGGTTAATGAAAGATTTTAAGAGATTAGAAGAAAATAAGTGGTTAATGAGACTGTAATGGTTATTGATTGATACATGTACTTGTTATTTATTATTTTACCTTATTTGCTAAGTCTCCAGACTGGCCCTTGCTTTCTTGTTGTTTTTAGGTGATCGTTGAGAACATCATGTACGGACGGGAGTAGCACATGAATAACTTCACGTACCAGCGGCACATCACATGCTGTCTTTTATTAGCATTTTTAGGCTCTACTGGTATACTATGGTAGCTAGTGTTAAGGTGGTATGATGTACGTTAAGTTGCTGTATTATGAATAAAACTATGTTTACTTAAATTATTAGTAATGATGGTAGCACTTTAGACTTAGTAGATGGACGGATGTTGCAGATTAACTAATATAAAGAAAAGCAGTTTTGTCCATCAGTTCCGGGCCGGCAGCCAAAGCCAGAAGACTCTGAAACTAAGCTACCAATAAAAAAGTAAAAGATCATGCAATTTGCCATGGAGCTTGCGCGTCAACGACAGTGGTATTTTACAATGTCTGCGATACCGTGCTGCTCATCAGCGTGATAACGAAATCGCAGCTCGAGAATTTATGCAACGTGCTTGTTTGGTTATTGCGTGTGCTGGGGAGTACATGATGCGTCCTACGTGCGTGGATGTTGATCTTCCTCTGATCCTGTCCACTACGCCAAATTAAAGAATCGTAACAACTGTAGATAGACGATATATAAGAAGTACAATTTGCGAGACCAGTTCGATGCTGCTATGTATGCCAAAGGACCCAACTACTAAGGCACCGTATTTGGTCGGGTAATGGGCACGGCGTTTGGTCGCCTGTCGATTCTGACAAAAAAAAACAGCCATTAGCTTATGGCAGTATATCGTGAGCTGCGCGAAAATAGTTCGAATTGGTTCCGAGGAACTCTTCAAAGATGACGTCGTCACGTGGTGAGGCTAGGTAACGCGGGATGCTCGCGTGCTAATTAAACGTACGCGGTAGAAATTTAAGTTATGCCAAACGGAAATCACATCATTATGCACGTCAGCGCAAGCCACAGATGCCCGTTCTTTTTTCTGTGATATTTGACTTTAGTTCCTTCGAAAATCAAAATAAATAAGACAGTTTCTTTAAACAATTTTACAAGTCTAAAACTATATATATAGTTCGTGTCAGTATTACTATCATCTTAAAAAAACACAAATAAAAATTATTAACCGCAGCTCAAAGAAAAGACTAAAGCTAGCCGCTCCGGCGCCGAAGAGAAGCAGCTAGAACTCCGGCGCCGGAGCGCACGTGAGCGCGGGCTGCGACGGCATCCGCGGCTTCCTCGCCCTGGTGCTGGCAGGCTGGTGTGGTGCACGCGCGCGCACGATCGACAGATGGCGCGAGGCGAAGGAACGCAGCCGCGACGTCGATCCGCGCGGCTGGAGCAAGCCCTACGCAGCTACGCTGCGCTGCCATCGGAATACCTCTTCCTCGGCTGACTCCACCGGCCGCTACAGCCACAGACTGGCAACGATCGGGATTCGGGAGACCGACCGCTTGCTCCCCCCACCCTGCGTCTATTTGGGGCTCGCGTCGCAGGTGGTCAGGTGGAGGCAGCGCGCTGCCGAGTCAAGATGCAGGGGTGGGCGGTGGCAACTGCCTGCGGGCTGACGGCGGAGGTGAGGGTATGCGTTCTACGATCGTGCAATCACTGCATTCGTGCATTCTCCTCGTGTCTTTTGGGGATTCGTCCAGCCAATTTATTGAGTACGAGATACGGGTTGTTTTAGTTGTAGAGAATAGTAAATCTAAAGAAAATATTGATCAAAAATAGTTTTGCCTCTCGGGGTCATCCAGAAGAGACTATTTATATTGCTATTATATCTTTGTTACGATATTACTCCTGGTTATATGTACTGTCTTAGAACATCATTGTCTTTTACATACTCAGATAGGCCTCTTGGGTCTGATCCATCTAGACATTACCATGCTATTAAAGCACTTAGGTCGAATGGACCTAGGGAGGAGGCCATCTCCATAACAAGTAGGATAGGTTGGTTCATGGTTGACTTAGCAAATGAGCAAACTGCAGATTAAGATCCTATTTAATTTGACTTTTTTTTACCGGTTTCTGTCTTTCGACTGTTGACTTTTGACTAAAATTACACTGTAACGGCCGTTAAATTTTTATAAATCATACAATTAAAGAAAAATTAAAAATATAATTATATCTCCACAGACAATATAAAGAAAAAACCAAAAAAAGAAAAAACTAAAAAAAATCTAAAATTAAGAAGCCAACTTCACTCTGCACATATCATTTGGAGCTGACTCTGCATCCACAGTGCTATTTTGTCGGTGGGCTCCAGACACCAGCAACCTCTCACTACAACCACTGGCAAGCTCTCTTTGAGCCTAGAGATGATGTTGGCCATTCTTGGCCTATCGAGTGTCGACGGACGTGTACTCTAGGCATTTCATTGCGAGGTCGATCACGATTTGCAGGGAAGTGGCGTCGTACTGATATGACAATCTGCTATACACACATCGTGCACGCTGTTAAGGATACAAGTGTTTTTTCTATTTTAGAGTTACGTTGAGTCTTGTAATATATAATTTTCATTATATTTGAGATAGAATAGGAGATAGATTAGGATTGTTATTTGATTCCTAATAGATTAGGATTGTTATTTGATTCCTAATCTATTTAGATTTTCCTATCTGTATATGAGACATCCCCTGTACTTTCCTATATATATAGTCCCTTTGGTCTCATATCAATACACATAATATTTATAACATGGTATCAGAGCTTGGACTCTGACCTGTTCTTCCGCTGCCTTTGGTGCCGCCCTCTGCGCGTTGGCCCACCCACCGGTCGCCGCCCTCCGTGTGCCGCCTCCGGGTACCTGTCCTTCTCACAGTTACTCCGATCCGATCTGCTGAAAGGAGAAGGAGTCGCCATCTTGTGCCGGCGTCGTCTTCTGTCAGTGCCGACGAGGTCGACCGCTTGCCGGCCGAGCCCATCGGCCATCGTCTGCGCCTTGTGCCCCGCCCGAGCCAGTCGCCGCCCTCTCTGCACTAGATCGACGCCGAGCCAAGCCGTCGGTCCCCGCCGCCTGGCTCCCGACCCCCGCCGCCTGGCCGCTTAGCCCCCGGTCCGGTGGCCCCGGTCACTGCCTGCCGCCCGCCGCCACTCCGCCGGTGCCGCCGACCGCCATTCCGTCGTCGACCGCCACCCTGCGCCGTCCGTCACCTGTGCCGTCGGCCGCCGCCAAGAGTCTTGCGCCCGTCCGCTCCCGTGAGGCCTCTGGTCTGGTGTCTTTCTTTACCTTTTAAGAAGGAGATAGCTTCCAAGGGAAGCTAAGTAAAAAAAGAAAAAAAATAAAAAAAGAAAAAAACGGTTGATCTAACCGCCGCGCCATCCAGCGCCGCCTGGTAGACGTTATTCCATTGGTCGCCGTGCCGTCCAGCGCCGCCTACCGATGTCTTCCGTTCCACTAGTTGCGATCCCATTCTCGGGAATAAAACTTCATGGGACGAACTACAGGATGTGGTCCTCTCTCATGGAGATCACGCTCGATGGTCTCCGCCTCTTGGGACATGTTACTGGTGCACTACCTTCTCCGCCATTACCGGTTCAACCTCCTCCCAGGAAGCCTACCCCTGCACTACCTGCAGATGAGGCTGCCAGGAAAGAGGCCGAGGCTGCTGCCGAGGCTACTGCCGCTACTGCTGATGCTGCTGATGAGGCTTTTCATCATGCTGCTGACGCTTTTGAGCGCTGGTGTGCTAATGAGGCTTGGGTCCATGCCATCCTCGTCGTCAACGTCGACGACTCCATCCAGCTAGATATTGTCGGTCTACGGTCTACCTGATAAGTATGGGAGTACCTACATGAGCGCTATCAGCAGAGCAGTGATGCCCAGTTCTTCTCGCTTCAACGTGAGTTGAAGATGCTTCGCTAGGGAGATTCTTCTGTCGATGACTTCTTTCGAGCACTAGCCAGTCTCTGGCGCTAGCTGGATGAGCTGGCCTATCCACTCTATCAGGAGTGTCATAAAGTGCAGAAGGTGGATCATGATCATCTTCGCCTTTATGATTTCGTCTGCCGTCTTCGCCCAGAGTTTGAGTCTGTTAGGGCTCAACTGTTGAGCCGCTCGCCACGACCGACCGTCACAGAAGACCTTTCGACGCTTCGGGCTGAGGAGATTCGCCTCGGATTAGCAGCACAATCCGTTTCGACTGTGCTTGCTACTTCTTCTTCGACTACGCTGACGCCTTCGACTACGGTTCCTTTTCCGGCGCCTGCTGCTGCTCCTGCCTTTGCACAATGCAACTACTGCAAGAACTTCGAACATGATTACCAGAGTTGTGCAGTACGAAGAAAGCAGAACAAAGAGCGCACGAGTGGACGACACAAAGGGGGGCAGGGAGGCCCTTTCTTCACAGAAGGATAGACCAGCTCATCAGGTTCTGCTCAGCGAGGTCACTCTGTTCAGCAGCTCTGTCAGGCCCTACTTCAGCAACTATCTCACAACTCTGTGGGTTCTGCCAGTCTAACTCAAACGTCTCCTCCAGGTACATCTTGGGTTCTGGATTCTGATGCCTCATTTCACATGACACCAGGCTCCACATCTCTCACTTCAGTAGGATCAAATCATATTCCTATCAATGTTTAGATAGCTGATGGCACTTCCTTGCCGGTCAACTGTCAGGGCACCTTTTGTCTACTGATTTTTCTGTTCCAGCTGTCTCCTATGTTTCTCAGCTTACCATGCAGCTCATTTCAGTAGGACAGCTCACTAATTTTGGTTGTAGGGTTGATTTTGACTCTCATACATGTTTTATTCAGCATCGATAGACAGGGACAATTCTTGGTATTGGTCGCCACCGTAAGGATTGCTAGGGCCTCTACATTCTTGACCGCCTTCACCTTCCATCCTCTCAAGATGCTTTTACCGCGTCTACTTCCACCGCCACTGCTGCTGCCACCTCTGGAGTTTTTGCGCAATGGCATCACTGTTTAGGTCACCTATGTGGGTCCGTCTTTCTTTATTAGTTCATCAGGGAGTTCTTAGATGTGTTATTATAGACACGTCTATGTCTTGTCAAGGTTGTAAGTTAGGCAAGCAGCTTCAACTTTTTTATCATTCTAGTGAGTCTGTGTCAGCTCAACCTTTCGATTTGATTCATTCAGATATATGGGACCTATGCCTATTATCTGAAAAGACGGGCATAAATTCTATATTATTTTCATTGATGATTATTCCCATTTTACTTGGCTTTTTCCTATGTCTACTCGTGGTCAGTTTCTTGCGATCTACCGTAACTTTGCCATGATGGTTCGTACTCAGTTCGAGAGCTCCATTCGTACCTTTCGATGTGACTCTGCTGGTGAATATTATTCTAGTGCCTTTCGATAATTTCTTTCTGAGTAGGGCACTCTTTATCAGTCTTCTTGTCCTGGTGCCCATGCTCAAAATGGGATCGCTGAACACAAGCATCGCCATCTGCTTGAGACTGCTCGCACTCTTCTTCTTGCCTCTCATATTCCACCATAATTCTGGGCGGAGGCTGTTTCTACAGCTGCATATCTTATCAATATGCAGCCCTCTATTGATCTTAAGGGTGCGGCCCCTATAGAGCGTCTCTACTCTCGTGCTCCCCACTACAGTCATCTTCGTATTTTTTGTTGTACCTGTTTTGTTCTTTTACAGCCTCATAAGCGCACCAAGCTATCCGTCCAGTCCGTTGAATGCTTTTTTCTTGGGTATAAATATGAGCATAAAGGATATCACTGCTATGATCCTTCTGCTCGTCGGATCATGATTTCATGAGATGTTGTCTTTGACGAATCTCGACCTTTCTTCTATCAAGATTTGGCTCCTCATCTTGTCACCACTGTTGAGACGATCTCTTGGTTGTCTCTCTCTGATTCATCACCCATTTCCTCTTCTTTACCGCCACCATCTGTTTTGCCTCCTGTGGTTCTAGCTACACCTACACCTCCTGTGTTACCTTCTGCAGCATCACCTTCTGCTCCTACAACACCGTCATCTTGTTTCTCGGGGATTCACTACTCCAGACGTCATCGGCCTTCCCCAGACTCTCTTGGTATCTTGCCGACACCGACTGCTGATTCATCTGATGATACTCCATGTTATGCCCTTCGTGACCGGACATCTCTTCGGCCTCCTGCTCGTTTTGACCTTACTTCGACATCTCATGCTCTCTCTGTCCATGAGCCTACTTCCTATTGTGAGGCTGCTTCCCATGCTGAATGGCAGCTCGTTATGGCAGAAGAGCTTGATGCTCTTTGACGTACTAAGACTTGGGATATCGTACCAACACCTGTGCATGCTCGTCCTATCACATGCAAGTGGGTGTACAAGATCAAGATCAGGTCTGATGGTACCATTGAGCACACGACTTTCAGCAGGAGTATGGTCGCGATTACGATGAGACGTTTGCCCCTGTTGCTCATATGACCACTATTTGCACTGTTATTGCGGTTGCCTCTGTTCGTCGGTGGTCTATCTCTCAGCTCGATGTTAAGAATATCTTTCTTAATGGTGTCTTGCATGAAGAGATTTACATGCAGCCACCCCCTGGGTATTCTATTCCCGATGGCCATGTTTATTGCCTTCGTCGTGATGTTATTTGATTCCTAATCTGTTTAGGTTTCCTTATCTGTATATGACACATCCCCTGTACTTTCCTATATATATAGCCTCTTGAACCTCATGTCAATACACACAATATTCATAACACTTTGGACTATACAATACATCAACCACTGTTCATCCATTCTTCCATCTGACAATCTCCTATCCACCACTTCCCTGGGTGATCTTCTGGCGCACCCAATTTGGTAGGTGGATGGGTTCCAGGTCTAGTAACACTGAAGGTTCGCCGGTGACGATCTCCAAGAGGGCTACACCAAAGCTAGGATGTCTGTTCTGACAGTGAGTTGGAAGGTAGCATGGTACTAGGGGTCAAGGTAGCCGGGAGTCCCAGCAGCCACAGTAGATGTGTGTGTGTGCAGGCAGTGGTAAAAGACCGTGAAAGGCCGAAATCAGATGTCATCTTTGCCACCAATTTCTGGTCCAGAAGGATGCTGGTAGTCTTCACATCTCTGTGTGCAGTAAACTGCCCATCTTACCGTCGTCGGAGGCAGCGGTGAAGTTGTCCATCCGAACAAGCGAGTACACCTCGAACGCATTGATGAGAGGCGGGAGCTTCGAGCTGGGCACCTTGCACAGGGTAAACGTCGTGCTCTCATCGCGCAAGAATTGGCCACGCTGGTACGTGCTCTCTATCCGGAGCTGCGGCGCTGAACAGCAACACGCCATCGCTGTAGATATCAAACGATCGGTTCGGGCTGTTGGCGGCATTGGAATCACTCCCAGAATCGATCAAATGTATGATTTGGATATCTTGGTCACCACACCAAAATGAAAGAAGATTCTACACGAGGTAATTGGCATGTTAATGTGTTGGTATCGGTCTCATCTCGTGATCAAAACTATCGACCGATCCGAATCTAAGCTGAGAGAAGTAGCTGACAGACACAGAAGAATTCACGAAAGGGCACATTGCGTCTTCCAGTGGTCTCCTATCCAAGGCAGATATGAACGGAGTTCCCCATCCAAAGCTTACACTGATACGTAGTTGTCCGGAGCAATGGCCAGCACCTCCTTCTGTACCGTGTCAGATGGAGCCCAATTTGTCAAGCTGACCATTGTCCAAAAATTGACGCTGATACGGAGTCCAAACAGAAACAGCAAAAGCCGTCTTGGGTCTCGTTCAATCCATCGTAGTTTCCATAAGTACATGTGGCTCTCAAGAGATATTTTTTGCTACGGTTGGATGGCAAGGTGTAACAGTTCCGTGAGCCATGAGGGAAGAGCTTCTCAGTGTCTTGTCTTGCTCATTCATGGCACCATCCATGAACGCTGCCAAAATTTGGTAGTTCAAGCCGCCATCGACAAATCCGGTGTCAGAAAGGTACGTGAAGTTTGTACCACCGTCTTTGTAGGAGCTACTTTTTGTCAATACACAGTCGATGCTAAAAAAACCCTGCAGGGAAAGTATATACTTCGTATACTAAGTATGGAGGACTTTCTGGTTGCTCGCCGATGCCACCTGTTCTTGCTGCGTTCTCCTGTTGATGCGTGCCTACGAGCGTTGTCGTGCGCTGGTTAGCACGCCGCGTCGCTCTTCCGTGGTTGCGTGTCTGGGGCTCGGCCGTTCGAGCGCTGCTGCTGTTGGGCTCGTTCGAGCGCTGCCATGCAATGGTTAGCAGCCCGCAGTCTGTGCGCGTTTAGCCTGTTTGTGAGGAACCCGTGCTGCCGAAAGCTTCGAGAAGAAGGTGACGCGTCCCGTAGTTCCGGTTCCAGTTTGTCCGGTTCCAGTCTGCCCTCCCCCCACTGGTTCCAGTTGGGGCTAGATTTCATCCATCAGGTTTGCTCTCTTAGCTCCTTCCCTTTTTCTTTTCAGTTCCATCCCCTTTCTCGGTCTGTGTTTTCCCATTTGTTCTGCAATTGTTGTTTACGGTATTGTTCTTGGCTGAAATCCTTCTGATTGCTTTTTACTTCCCATGCATTCTTACATGGTGTTTTGTGTTTCCTTGCAGGTATGTGCTCCTCTCGGGTGGGGGTGGTTTCCTTCTGATTCGATGGTTTCGTTGTGATTTTTGGTGCTTATGCTTCTTAGGCTTGTCAGTCGATATGCATTTCCTTCTACTCCTTAGCCTTCTCATCGCCTTCTCGCGCTCCTCTTCGCTAACCTAGGTGGGGTCAACCTTGCTGCAACCTCCGGCATCTCGGCTGCTTCAGTGAGTCGCTCTCGTTACAAGACACTGAGCAGGAATACCCGCCCCCATCCCAAGTCTCCCGACGACCTTCAAAAAAAAGAACTCTCTTGACAACCACTCGGAGCCAATTCATGATGTTGTGCAATGCATTTGTTTCCAGGACATATTATATAGTCCACTATTGTAGTACATACCTAGCATAAAATTTTACATATGCTACTTTGTTAGGCTGAAGTCTGTTTAATTATTTGTATTTCCTAGTTGGATGCAGTAGGTGATAAACAGCGGTCGGTCGCTGGATATCCTAGACCTTCACTACTACAGAAAGCCTAATACTACACGCCAAATCACAGACGGTTTTATGAAACCATCTGTGATGTATACTATCACAGACGATTTTAATTTGGAGACCGTCTGCGTTGCTGAAAGAGTATCACAGACGGTTCTTACCGATGAACCGTCTGTGATACTGGAATATCACAGACGGTTAAAAATCGTCTGTGATAATTTCAGATTATCACAGACGGTTTTTAGTTAATAACCGTGTGTGATACTAGAATAACTGTCTGTGATATTCCAGATTATCACAGACGGTTTGTAACTAAAAATCATCTGTGATATTCTAGTATCACAAATAGTTTTTGTTAAAAACCATCTGTGATAATCCTGCTATGTATTTATTGCGCCGCTCAGATCGCATCTGTCTTCATTTCGATCCAGATCTAGTCGGTGCTACAGCTGGAGGCGATAAGGCTTTCAGGCCATTTAATTTGGTGGGAAGAGAGTTATTTGGCAGGAGAGATTTGTAGATTCATCAAGTTCTTGGTTGCTCTAGATATAGTTAGTAATGAAATTTATTTTTCGTTGCATCAATATTTAGATCTAGCTAATTTTCGGTGACTGTTATATATATACTTTGAAGATCTAGCTAATTTAGATTTAGCTAGCCTCAGTGCATGTGGTTTTTAATACTAATTATGTTGTTATATATGTGCATAGCTGGATGTATACTGCAAATCGTGTGAGTGAAGAGTACATTAATGGCGTGTCTGCTTTTACAAGAGCTGCCGAGGAGAATATGTTGAATAAGAGGGTGGAATATATGTATTGTCCATGCACTGACTGCGAGAATTTAAAGATGTTTAAGAATCGAAAGCAGATTGAAGCGCACTTGATTTGGAGGGGTTTCAAAAAAGGGTATACATGTTGGACCAGTCATGGCAAAGTCAATGATATGCCGCCGGATAATATCGCGGTGAAGTCAATGATATGTCGCCGGATGATGTCGATTGTGGTTCGGATTCGGATAGGCTACACGATGACAATCTGGATCAGATGCTTCGTGATGTAGAAGAGAACTCTGATGAAAGAGAGTATGTTAAATTCCGAGGCTTGATGGACGACTCGGAGAAACCTTTGTTCACGTACTGCAGGTCAAAGTACACGAAGTTGTCAGTTGTACTTGAACTGTTGAAATTAAAGACAAACAACGGTTGGTCCGATAAGAGTTTCACGGCCCTGCTACGTCTTTTAGCGGACATACTTCCGGAGGGAAATGAGTTGCCTAAAACCACGCATAAAGCCAAGAAGGTTCTTTGTCCATTGGGAATGAAAGTAGAAAGAATACATACATGTCCGAACGACTGTATCCTCTACCATAAAGAGTATGCAAATATACATGTATGTCCGGTATGCAACGTATCCCGATACAAACGTAACAATTAATCAGATGATGGCGAGACAACAGAGGTGAAGAAAGGACCTCCTGTAAAGGTGGTATGGTATTTTTCTATAATTCCCCGTTTGAAGCGGTTTTTTGCGAATCCAAATAAGGCAAAACTGCTGCGTTGGCACTCAGAGGAGTATAAGAAGGATGGAATGCTGAGACACCTTGCTGACTCCGCCCAGTGGAGAAACATCGATAAGAGGTTTACAGATTGCGGTGCTGAACCAAGGAATATAAGATTTGAATTGAGGATAGATGGAATGAATCCATTCAGTAGTATTAGCAACCGACATAGCACTTGGCCCGTGATTCTCTACATCTATAACCTTTCTCTTTAGTTGTGTATGAAGTGAAAGTATATTTTGCTGTCGATACTTATCCAAGAGTCAAAACAACCTGAGAATGATATTAATGTGTACTTAGCACCGTGGTGGAAGATCTAAAAGTACTATGGAACGACAGGGTATAGGTATGGGATACATACAAACGAGCGAATTTCACTTTGCGCTACTTATTGTTCTGCACTATAAATAATTATCCTGCCCTTGCTAACCTGTCGGGCCAGAGTATAAAAGGTGCCAAAGCTTGTACTTACTGTTTAGATGGTACCGAGAGTGTGTGGCTGAAACACTCACGCAAAACCATGTACATGCGTCACCGTCGGTTCTTTCGGAGGGCTCACCCATACTACAAGATGAATAAACAATTTGACGGAGAGAATGAGGACGGTTCAGCTCCAAGGCATTTAAGCATAAAAAAGGTTTATAATATGGTTAAGGATTTAGATGTTGTCCTCGGAAAGAGACGTATATTGAGGACTCATGAGAAGAACATCTGGAAGAAGAGATCAATATTTTGGTTCTTATCTTATTGGGAGTACCTAGATGTTCGACACTGCATCGACGTCATACATGTAGAGAATAATGTATATGATAGCTTGATTGGTCTCTTACTGAACATTCATGATAAAATAAAGGACGGTGTCAACGCACGGCTTGACTTGGCTGATATGGACATCAAGCCTGTGTTAGCACCGACATAAATAGATAATGGACAAACGTACCTCCCCCCTGCGTGTTACACTCTGCTCAAGGCCGAGAAAACAGAACTATGCCATTGCTTGCATGGTGTTAAAGTTTCATCTGGTTACTCCGGTAACATGAAGAAACTTATTTTGATGCAAGATTTGAAGTTAAATGGCATGATATCTCATGATTGTCATGTGCTGATGACATAGATGCTCCCTATTGTAATTAGAAATATTTTACTTATCAAAGTCCGAGAGACAATCATGAGGCTATATTATTTCTTTAACACAATTGCTTAGAAGGTCATCGATCCCGAAGGTCTAGATGCGTTGCAGGATGAGATGGTGATGACTCTATGTTATCTTGAGGTTTATTTCTCACATTCGTTTTTCGATATTATGGTCCATCTCATTGTTCACGTTGTGTGGGAGATAAAAATGTGCGAACCTATATTCCGACGTAGCATGTAACCATTTGAGAGGTTCACGGGAATTCTCAAGTCCTTTATACGAAATCGATCTCGGCTGGAGGGCAGCATCGTCAAAGGTTGTGCAAGCGAAGAGGTCATTGAGTTTTGTGTCGATTATATGGCTTAGATTGAACCGATAGGTGTGCCTCAATCTCATCATGAGGGGAGGCTCAAGAGTATCGGAACTATCGAAAGAAAAGTAATCACTCCAGATATAGACGCGTATGCTCAAGCCCATTTCACGGTCTTGCAACACATGACTGATGTGGCCCCTTATATCAACCAACACAAGGATGTACTTCGACAACAGAATCCGGAGCGGCCAGATGTTTGGATCATGAGACAACACAATAGTCGGTTCAACCAATGGTTGAAGTAGCACATCGCTAGGAGCTCGTCAAGTGAGATGCTGACATGGTTGGCAAAAGGGTCAACATTTACAGTTGTGACATGGCAAGGATATGACATGAATGGGTACACATTCTATACACAGACTCAGGATGTAAAGAGTACTAACCAGAACAACGGTGTTCGTATAGGTGCGTTCCGTACCGATGGATTGAGAAACTCGTACTATGGGTTCATAGAAGAGATTTGGGAGCTCGACTACGTAGTTTTCAAGATCCCCTTATTTCGCTGTCGTTGGATGCATCTTCCACAGGTGAAGGTCGACAAGTATGGTGTCACTACCGTGGACCTCCAACGTGTCGGATACAAAGATGAACTATTTGTACTCGCTAACCAAGTTGTTCAAATTTTTTATGTAACCGATCCGGCAAATAAGAAGCGCCCTGTTGTTCTTTATGGAAAAAAGAGAATTGTCGGAGTAGAGAATGCAGTGGATGAGGACGAATACAATCAATTTTATGAGTTACCACATTTTAGAAATGGCATAAGGGTCGATAATGAACAACGTGATGAAACTAGTATTTATATAAGCAAGACAATCTGAAACACATACAAAGACCAGTACGTGGCAGTGATCTATACCGGTCCATCATGTTAAGTTGAAAAGAGTGGATGTATATCATGCCGTGCAAGCGAGAAAAAAAGCTGTGTTTAAGGAAGTGCATGATCGAAAGGAAATAGCTGAATCTGGTAGTGTATTAAAATTTCTATCATATAAATTAGGAAGCTATACAAGTAAGAAACTATGGATTGTTACCACTGAACGCACAGCACAGCAAAAGAAGAATTGAAACATTCTAGTTCAACGTAGCACGCGTCGATATAGTAAAAGTAGTTGATTATTCAACATCTTTGAAAAGCAATACTTGAAAACAAATCGTTCCCTAGCGGTAATCAATCTCCATGAGTCAATTGTTTTTTCCTCGTATCATTCTAATTAACGCCGCAGTCACAATAGCACCTCTTCTAAAGCCCACACATTTGAGGATAAAATATTGTGCGGCGGTGTGCTAGCAATAGTACACATAGTAGGACCTTTGCAAGGAGATGGCTGGAGTTTGGCGGGTGTGTGCAATGTCTCCTCTAATATTCTAAAATTCAATGCCACTTTATATGGATATGTTCGTATTGGCTTATACTTTTGGTTTCTGCTTAGAAAAGTTAAAAGCCAATACGAACACCTGGCTTCTCAAAGCGGATTCTCCACTCCTCTTGTTACTGTCTTGCTCTTGGGATAAGGCAGGGGTCACGAGTGCATCACTGTAGCTTTTCACCCCCACCTAGCGAACCATTCACTTACTATCATAAATAATCTAGTTTAATCATGTAATAATTAGATACTTAATGGTTTTCTTGGTTCCTTAAAGTTCATAATGTTGCTATCTAATAGTTCCTTGGTTAGTTTATCAATTAAAGTCATCATAGTGAATATTTGTGGTTCATCTTAAATTCAGTTTATTGTTTACCATGCTGCTGAAATTTACATCTATTATCGTGTTAAATGTTTATTCTTGAAGTATAGATGATGTTGATGTTTGATTGTTGGTTAAAATTGATAGAAAAAGTAGTTATAGGTGACATCTTAGATTTTTGCGAAATCCCTTAGATCACTGTAAAACCATCTCCAAAAACTAATTTCAACTCTCCTTTACTCAGCTGATCGACTTTGGATACGCTAACACATGGAGATAAGGTCTTTTATATGTTGGATTAATTGGGCTTGGTCCATTTAATTTAGCAATTAATCAAATGAAATTCCTAGGCCCACATTGAAAAACTGTTTAGTCCCATATGGAGAGTTGAATGGGAGTTACACCACTTTAAAAGGTGGAACGTGGTAACCCCCTTGTGGAATTGGAAAGAGCCAACACGCGCGCTCGCTTCGCCTTCGCCGCGCCACGCCACGCCACGCCGAGCCGAGCCGTGCGTGCGTGCGGTGCGGTGCGTGCGCGTGTGCGCGTGCGCGTGCGCAGCGCAGGCGTGTCAGTGCGTCGCGCGTTTTCTTTATCTATTCGAAAATCGTAACGCACCGACTACATTGCGCGAACGGTTCGATTACTAGTGAATTATGGCTGCAGTTATTTTCGAGTAATGACTACGATTACTAGTGACTAATGGCTGCAAGATTATTCGCTCTTTGTTTTGCTGTTACAAAACTCTCTCCACTCCATACGGGATGATAAAAAGAGGATTTCGTTCGTCTTGTGCTGTGCTAAGAAATCTCCGGCCCGTAACTTTACGTGCAAAGAGTTACGGCGAGTAGGCCTCGAAACTCCGTCCGCTCGCGCACCGCACGGGTAGACGGGCAATCAAGTTTTTGGGAGCGCATTGGCGCGATCGCCAATCTGTGAAGAACGCCATCTACTTCTCGGTGGTGAATCGTCGCGAGATCGCACGGCGAACATCTTCCCGCATCACGCCGCCCCGCATCACGCCGATCGACTACATCGAATAGACCATCATGTCGATCGATGGTAACGGCGCCTCGGTGTCACCGACATCGCCCCGCCCGAGGGTATAACATGAACACTTCTCTCGTGTATTTGTTTTTGTATGTTATGAATTTGATAATAGGTGTTCTTTGTTAGCTTGTTCATAAGCAAATATGAATACATCATTGTTAAATCACTCATGCTTTTGTATGTCATGTTTTATATGCTGAATTTACGGATTAAAATATGCCAAAATTGACTAAATATTCAACAATCCAAAAACTTGATAGGTCTTTTCGGTAGTTGGCTTTGCTGCGCCGCTTAAACCGCACCCTCCGCTTGATGGTTCAAATTTTAAGAGATGGCGTGCACGTGCGATCTCGTGGTTTACCGCCATGGAATGTTTTCATGTTGCACAAGGCAAGCCCACGAGCCTCTATCTGTTGAGGATGAACGCAAGTTCAATGTAGCGGATAACTTGTTTCGAGGTGCACTTATTAACATACCGAGATAACATTGTGGATGTGTACATGCATTTGCCTACGGGCAAAGAGATGTGGAATGCACTTGAGGCCAAATTCGAGTTTCGATCTTGGCAAAGTGAGTGTATGTCATGGAGCGCTTCTATGACTACAAGATGGTCGATGACCGCTCAGAGTAGAACAAGCTCATGAGATTCAGCGCCGCAAAAGAGCTTGAGAATAATAAGTGCGAGTTACGGACAAGTTTGTGGTGGCGGTATTATCGCCAAGTTACCACCTTCTTGGTCGGATTTTGCTACCTCTCTAAAACACAAGAGGCAGGAGTTCGATGTTACCGATCTCATTGGCTCTCTTGGTGTTGAAGAGAAGGCGAGGCAAAAGATACTCGTGGCAAGAAAGTTGTCACGAGGAGATTCTAGTGCCAATTTGGTGCGTAAAAGAACCCTCGACTTTCCACAATAAGAAGAAAAATAAGCCTATTAGCAAGCCCAAGGCTACTACTGAATTTAAGAAAAAGCAAAGGAAAGGGCGAATTTGCTTTGTGTGCGGTGATTTCGCCATTGGGCTAAGGATTTTCCGCATCGCAAGGATAAGCAAAAGAAGTCCGCCAACATGGTTATTAGTGATGCCGAGGAACATCGGTACGGTAATTATTTACCTACGCTTCTTTTCGCTTGTCAATCACCCGAGTGGTGGGTTGACACCGTGCTAATATTCATGTGTGTGCCGATATTTCCTTGTTTTCATCTTATCAGTCCGCCGAGGTTCCTCCTTGTTGATGGGAAACGGATCGCATGCAGCTGTTCATGGTGTTGGTATGGTCGATCCAAGTTTACTTGGGAAAGTGCGGTACCAAGAATGTGCAGCATGTCCCTCCATAAAGAAGAATCTCGCCACGCGGATCTCTATTGTGTAGAGATGGTTTTAGGCTTGCATTTGAGTCCAATAAATGTGTCGTGTCTAAGTATGGAACATTTGTTGGTAAAGGCTATGAGAGCGGAGGCTTGTTCCGTTTTTCTTTGATGGATTTCTATAATAAATTTGTGAACCATGTGTGCAACGATGATGATGAATCTAATGTTTGGCATTCACGACTTTGTCATGTTAATTTTGGGTGTATGACGCGCTTAGCTAATATGAGTTTAATCCGAAATTTACTTTGGTCAAAAGTTCTAAGTGCCATGCGTGTGTTCAATCGAACAACCTCGCAAGCCTCACAAGGCAATAAAGAGGCGAGGAATTTGGCACCGTTAGAACTCATTCATTCGATTTGTGTGAGATGAATGGCGTGTTGACTAAAGGTGGGAAGAAATATTTCATGACGCTTATAGATGATTGCACTAGATTTTGCTATGTGTACTTATTGAAAACAAAAGATGAAGCGTTAAATTAATTTAAGATCTATAAAGTCGAGGTAGAAAACCAACTTGAGAGAAAAATCAAGCGGGTAAGGTCCGATCGTGGGGAGAGTATTTTTGAATGAGTTTATTTCATTCTCGCGAGGAACAGAAATTATTCATGAGAGGACGCCCCTATTCTCCCGAATCAAACGGGTTGCCGAAAGAAAGAACCGCACTCTAACTGATTTAGTTAACGCTATGTTAGACACTACGGGACTTTCTAAGGAATGGTGGGGTGAGGCTATATTGACCGCGTGTCATGTCCTGAATAGAGTTCCTACAAAGAATAAAGAAGTAACACCATTCGAGGAATGGGAAAAGAAGAAATTGTCTCTCTCATATTTGCGCACCTGGGGATGTTTGGCCAAAGTTAACGTGCCAATTGTCAAGAAGCGCAAACTTGGACCAAAAACTGTAGATTGTGTATTTCTTGGTTATGCTATGCACAGCGTGGGTTATAGGTTCTTAATTATAAAAGCTGGAGTACTGACATGCGTGTTGGTACAATTATAGAGTCCAGAGACGCCACATTTTTTGAGAATGAATTTCCTATGAAATGTGATGTACCTAGCTCATCTAGTCAAGAACCTATAATTTCCCTTGATTCTTTTGTACCGATAGAACATGCTGAAGTAACACTTATGGAAAATCCTGAGGAGGATAACAATGAGATTACTCAAAAGAGTAAGAGACAGAGGATTGCAAAGTCCTTTGGTGATGATTTCATTGTATACCTCGTGGATGACACTCCAAGAACCATGGAAGAGGCATATTCTTCTCCCGACACGACTATTGGAAGGAAGCAAGACGGAGTGAGATGGACTCTATTATGTCTAATGGAACTTGGGAGGTCGTTGACCGCCCTTATGGGTGTAAACTCAGAGGATGTAAATGGATTTTCAAGAAAAGCTTAGGCCCGATGGTACAATTGAAAAGTATAAGGCAAGGCTTGTGGCCAAGGGTTATACCTAAAGAAGGCGAGGACTTCTTTGATACTTATTCACCTGTTGCCCGATTGACCACAATTCGAGTACTACTTGCCCCGCTGCCTCTCATGGTCTACTGCTCATCAAATGGACGTTAAGACATCTTTCCTAAATGGAGAGTTGGAGGAGGAGATTTATATGGATCAGCCAGACGGGTTTGTGGTAAAAGGTCAAGAAGGAAAGGTGTGCAAGTTGTTAAAGTCTTTGTATGGCCTAAAGCAAGCACCTAAGCAAGTGGCATGAGAAGTTCGATGTAACTTTGACATCTCTGGCTTTGTTGTGAATGAAGCCGATAGATGTGTGTACTATCGCTATGGTGGGGGAGAAGGAGTGATCTTGTGCTTGTATGTTGATGACATACTGATTTTTGGGACCAACCTCAATGTGGTTGAGGAGGTCAAGGACTTTCTGTCCAAGAGTTTTGAGATGAAAGATTTGGGAGTGGCTGATGTGATTCTTAACATTAAGCTACTGAGAGGAGGTGATGGTGGGGTTACACTTGTGCAATCTCACTATGTAGAGAAGGTCTTGAGTCGCTTTGGTTATAGTGACTGCAAGCTCGCTTCTACTCCTTATGATCCTAGTGTGTTATTGAGGAAAACCAAGAATAACAAGAGATCAATTAAGATACTCCTGCATCATTGGCTCATTGATGTATTTAGCTAGTGCTACGAGACCGACATCTCGTTTCTTTGTGAGCAAGCTAAGCCGATTTGTTTCAAACCGGAGATGATCATTGGCGTGCTCTTGAGAGAGTAATGCGCTATCTAAAAGCAACCGTGAGCTATGGTATTCACTATGCTGGGTACCCAAAGGTACTGGAGGGCTACAGATGATTCAAACCGATCTCGATCTTCGATGAGATAAAAGCCACGAGTGGATATGTGTTCACACTTGGAGGTGGTGTTGTTTCTCGAAGTCTTGCAAGCGCACCATCTTAACGAGGTCAACCATGGAAGCGTAACTCACAGCATTAGACACCGCAATCGTTGAGGCCGAGTGGCTTCGCGAACTCCTTATGGATTTGCCGGTGGTTGAAAAACCGATACCGCTATCCCGATGAATCGTGATAATCGATCAGTAATTATCAAGGTGAACAGTTCTAAGGACAACATGAAGTCATCTAGGCATGTTAAAAGGCGGTTAAAGTCCGCCGTAAAGTGAAAAACTCCGAGTGATAGCATCGACTATGTCCGACAAACTAAAAATCGCCGACCAATTTACAAAGGGTCTATCACGTAATGTGATAGATAGTGCATCGAGTGAGATGGGCTCGAGACCCATATGAGTCATACCACGTTGGTAATTGTTCTACGTGATCGGAGATCCCGTGAAGTAGAATGGTGAAACAAGTCGTTAGTTGATCGGGAGGAGAGACCTTTACAGGCCCATTTCTTCAATGATGCGCTTTCTCCTATTCTCGTATGGCAGTTGGTTTTTACCTCAATGTGATCCGAGTGGCTTATTTAGAGCAGAGATGTCGCCTACAGACATCTTAGAAGGAACACACCTATATGAGTTCGATCGCTGGTCACGATCTATGAGATTTGGGTGATCTCTAGATACTCATGAATAGGCTTGGAGTATGACTTATACGCTCCAACTAGAGGGGATGCTTTTGGCGACCTAGTACTAGTAAAGGAACTGGTAAAACTTGTTCGCACAAAGCTCACAATTCAAGGCATAGTCCATTGTTCGCTTGTGGATGAGTGTAACTCCTTTCCTAGGTGGATGTTCAACTTAATATCTCCATCAAACATCGTATATCAAACAACAAGAGAATCGAGAACATTTCTCGTGTGCCTTGAAATTTGGTGGGGATTGTTGGATTAATTGGGCTTGGTCCATTTAATTTAGCAATTAATCAAATGAAATTCCTAGGCCCACATTGAAAAACTATTTAGTCCCATATGGAGAGTTGAATGGGAGTTACACCACTTTAAAAGGTGGAACGTGGTAACCCCTTGTGGAATTGGAAAGAGCCAACACGCGCTGCTGCGCCTCCGCTCGCCTCGCCACGCCGAGCCGAGTCGAGCCGAGCCGCGGTGCGGTGCGTGCGGTGCGTGCGCGTGCGCGTGCGCGCGCAGCAGCGTGTCGCGGTGCGTCGCGCGTTTTCTTTATCTATTCAAAATCGTAACGCGACCGACTCGCCGAGAACGGTTCGATTACTAGTGAATTATGGCTGCGATTATTTTCGAGTAATGACTACGATTACTAGTGACTAATGGCTGCATTACTCGCTCTTTGTTTTGCTTTGTTACAAAACTCTCTCCACTCCATACGGATGATAAGAAGAGGATTCTCGTTCGCCTTGTGCCGCGCTAAGAAATCTCCGGTCCGTAACTTTACGTGCAAAGAGTTCGGCGAGTAGGCCTCGAAACTCCGTCCGCTCGCGCACTGCGCGGGGTAGCGGGCAATCAAGTTTTGGGAGCGCATTGCGCGATCGCCAATCTGTGAAGAACGCCATCTACTTCACGGTGGTGAATCGTCGCGAGATCGCACGGCGAACATCTTCCTGCATCACGCCTCATCCTGCATCACGCCTCGATCGACTACATCGAATAGACCATCATGTCGACTGATGGTAACGGCGCCTCCGGTGTCACCGACACTGGCCCCGCCCGAGGGTATAACATGAACACTTCTCTGGTGTATTTGTTTCTGTATGTTATGAATTTGATAATAGGTGTTGCTGTTAGCTTGTTCATAAGCAAATATGAATACATCATTGTTAAATCACTCATGCTTTCGTATGTCATGTTTTATATGCTGAATTTCTGGATTAAAATATGCCGAAAATTGACTAAATATTCAACAGTCCCTAATAGGTTAACATATTTTTTCTATTTTATATTTTTTTTAAATTAATTATGTCAAAAAAATCAAATTAGTTATAGTAAAAATAAGATTTTTATAGTAAAATTTTAATTAAAAATCAGAAACTATTACTAAGGGGGTGATCGGAATAGCGATGGCTTTTGGTTTTTGGCTGAAAAACACAACGTGAGGTGGCTGAAAAAACATCAGAATGAGTTAGTAGATAGTGTAGTGAATAGTGAAAAAAAAGCTGAAACTAGAAGCTGAAGCTTTTAGAAGCCGTTCCGATCACCCCCTAAAACGAGCTACTCACTAGTCTAACGCCCGAACGTACCGTTTCATTAATGCTCATTAAAGAATCAGCACTGTTCTTGTTGGTTGCCCAGGACGAACTCGGCGGTTATATTCTGTGCCAGTGTACGTGGATCATGACATAAAACTTGTAGTGTCAAACCTTTTTTGTCGCCTCTGAATTAAAAAACCTCACAACTTGTCCGTTGGATCGGGACCTGTGGCTGCCATTGATATTTTTGACTGTGGTCGATGAGATTTAGTTAAAAATAAGTAAATAAATAATAGTGGTTAAAAGAAATGGTTTTTAGAAGGGCGTAAATGATGAAAAAACGAGAGAGATACGTGCGTAAGACTGAAGAGAGATGCGTGGGGTGTGTTATGCGTCCGTCACTTGGAAGTCTCTTCTATATTTTCAGAGTACATACTCCTACTTCTAATATACTATTTAAACGAATATTTTATACCCCTTTATCACTTTTAGTATACTTAAATACAAATTTTAAAATACTTCAATGCGACTTAGTTGAAAATTTTTCATCAGAACTATTTATTTTTGCTATATACTCTTTTTTATACATAAAAGGAGTATATATACAAATCATGCTATAAAAAGTGAATTTTGATAAAAAAAAATTTTATGGAGCTCACTTTGGAGTATTTTATAATTATTATTAGAGTATACTCAAATAGATAAAGATGTATAACAATACCATTAAAGTGGTATATAAGAACTAGGTGTACGTACTCTCAAGAGCATGGAACTATTTTCCTATACACACATATATATATATAAAGCCTATTCCATACTCTCAGAGTACATACTCCCACTTTTAATATATCACTTTAATGGACATGTTATCTTATATATCACTTTCGGTATAGCTAAATATTAATTCTAAGATACTCTAATGTGATTTGATTGAAAATATTTCATCAAAGTCATTTATTTTTGCTATATACTCATTTCCATATATAAAAGTAGTGTATACACAAATTATTTTATAAAAGGTGGATTTTGATGAAAATTTTTATGTAACTCATTTTGAAGTATGTTATAATCATTATTAGAGTATACGCAAAAAGATAAAAAAAAAGGTATAACAATATCATTTAAGCGGTATATAACAAGTGGGAGTACATACTCCCAGGAGTATGAAATCATTTGATATACACACACACCACTTAAATGATGTTGTTATACTTTTTTATCTTTTGGCGTATACTCTAATAATGATTATAACATACTTCAAAGTGAGTTACATAAAAATTTTAATCAAAGTCCACTTTTTATAGCATAATTAGTGTATATACTCCTTTTATATATGAAAAATGTTATATCACAAAAATAAATAATTCTGATAATTTTTTTAACCAAATCATGTAGGAGTATCTTAGAATTAGTATTTAAGTATACCAAAAGTGATAAATAAGTATAATATATTTATTTAAATGGTATATTAAAAATAAAAGTACATATTTCTAGGAATACAGAAAAGTATGTGTGTGTACATTGTCGCCGTCCCCACCTCCTAAGGTAGCATCGCTAATAGACGACCAAAAAATAGGCCCTCATACGGTGTTGTTTCTTCATCTCATTTCACTACAGAAAAAGATAGTTTTATTTTCCTTGAAAAAAAGATAATTTTAGTTCAATGCCTGCGAAGAATTCCAGTGTTGCACACGGGACAAGGGAGAAACCGGGAACCATCTCCTAGTGGGCATTGTGGAGTAGAATTTAAATCCTAGTATTTATCTTTATGCATATATGAATATGTTTTAATAAGAATTTTATGAGATGTAAATTTTTACTTAACCCTCTGTATTTCTAGACATGTTGCTAAGAACGTATTTGTATGTGTCTATCTTGTAATTGCAAAAGAAAAAAAAAGAGAGAGAAAACTTCTAGCTTGTATTTCCTTGAGCTGGGCCCTAATAGCAAGGCTTTCATTCTGGATTGGCCTTCCGCCATGGGCCCATGGCACCCCAATTCCTCGTGTCCCACTAGTGCACGGGGCACCGACACGGCACCGCGAAAACCTTGTTCCCTGGATCCCTCGCGGGCTTGTGGCCCAGACCGCACTGCTCACGCGGCGCCTTCGCCTATCCAAACTGCGAGTACGATACTGAGAACACCGCCTCCTCCGCAGACTTGCGTCATAGCGACACGCCCTTCGCCCTCCCTGATCTTCACCTCGCCGGCAGCTGCCGCCTCGTCCTCCTCACCTCCTGGCTGGACAGTGCCATGGCCAGCTCCACCGCTCCATGACATCCTGCTTTTAGAATTTTTTTAAAGTTTTTAAAATAAAATTCACTATTTATTTTTTTTCTAGAATTAATTAAAGCTTAAATTAAATTTTTACAAATTAAAAGGATCTATGTGACTAACTTAAACTCCAATTATTACTAAAATATTTTATTTAGATTCCTTATGCTTCGAGGAATTTTTCTAGTTTTTCTGGATTTATTTGCTATTTTCTAGAGTTCAATTGAATTAATCTCAATTTCTAAGATTAAGAAAATTCATTAAAATCCCAAAAAGGCCTTGGGCCTAAAACCCTAAAGCCCCGTCTGCCCAGTATGCCTTCTTCCCGGCCTAGTTTGGCTTAGCCTACTGGCCCACCAGGCCTGCCCCCTACGCCCGACCCGTGTCGGCCATCTATCGCTCACCCGCGCACATCGCGCTCGTCCGCATGTCATCCGCTCGTGCATCTTCCTCACGCGTCTCCAACTGGGACTCTCAACGTCCGTGTTAGTGCTGTCGCTGTCGCCTCGCGTGTCTCCACCCCGATCTCAACGTCCATGCCCGCCGTGGACTTCTTGACATCTAGGTATAAGGCCCCGAGCTGTCCCCTCATTTTTTGCATCTCCCGAGCCGCTTTGTATTCGCCTGTGTGTCATCAATTAGTTGTTGTCGACCGATGCCTCACCTTGCTCTA
This sequence comes from Melocanna baccifera, assembly GCA_036346265.1. Taxonomy (NCBI): domain Eukaryota; kingdom Viridiplantae; phylum Streptophyta; class Magnoliopsida; order Poales; family Poaceae; genus Melocanna; species Melocanna baccifera. Next base: position 38,404,472 of record CM070676.1, read on the forward strand.
CCATCCGCCATTGCCCGCCGGTCAACCGCCCGTGCCGCTTGCCGCCTCATGACCCACATCACCCCTTCGCCAGCTGAGTCGATGCCTCGCATCGTGCGCCTCGTTGACGATAGCGCAGATGCCACCCTGTACCCACGCCCGGTCGCATCCCTTTGTCTTCTCGTGAACCTGATCCATGTGAGCCGTGCCTCTAACTTGGCGGTCTCACATGTCAGCGTCCAATGTGCCATGAGCCGTAGACTGAGCCACATCTGTAGTCATGCAAGCAAACCATGTCAGCCCAAATCCAACGTGTCGTGCCACGTGTCAGCCACATCAGCCACCTGAGCCATATGTCAGTGCCACGACACCCAGCCACGTGTCAGCTACATCACCATGCCACCTCAGCCCAAGATGTCACATATCATGCCACGTCAGCCCTGGCAGCTTAGTCAGCGGCCACGTCAGCAATGTTGTCATATATACTATTTTCCTTTAAAAAATAATTTGGCAAAAAAAAGAAATTAAATGTTGATGTCATAATTAGGAATTTCTTTTAGAAAAATAGTTCCAGTAAATCTAATTTTTCTCTTTTCCTTAGATTTCAATCTTCTGATAGCACGTTCTTCTCCGTCCTAGCACCCATTAACTTGATTCTTTTTCCTAAATTTATCAAATATTGAGATCTATCTATTGGTCCTAGTTTTAAAGTTTTTAGAGTTTATTTGAATTTTATTTATATTTTATTCATTTTCTCTCTCGTTAGATAACGTCTTTGAAGGAGCTAAAGCAGGATCCGAAGACCAAGAGTTAGTAACTGAGTAAGATTAAGGCAAGTCGTGTTCTTTAATCATGTTGAACCTAGTTTCTAAATTTATTTATTTATTATTTTATTTTACATTATTATGCATTGCTATTTTAATATAAACCTTTGTACTTGGTAGTTTATTGTCCAATTTGATTAATTCCACTTTAATAATTTGAATGTCATGATTCTATTGTCATCATAGGATGAGTATTTATCTAGTGATACAACACTAGTTGTTACATATGTTATACGTTTAATATGCTTAGCCATACGTGTAGTACCTTAGGCTCATCATCATATGTTAATTAATTAATTAATTAATTTTGACTTAATGAGATATTGGATCATAGTGGTCAACTACAGTTATAAAAATTAAGAGCCATGATATGGGTAGTATCGTTGGTGTTGGTTATATAAAAATAGATTTCACTTAGACGAGTGATCGTGCAGTAAAAGAAGAAGTGTAGTTAGCACTTTGAGGGATATAGATGTCCCACCTGGGTAATGTCTAAGAACTTAACTTTATGTACCATTGATCTGAACCTTATCATATAACCTCATGTCCAGTATGGGATATATTTAGCTAATTAATTTGTGATGTTTTAATTTCGATTTCACCATTGGTATGTCAGTGGGTGTCGGTTAAACATTTACATGAGGAATAAGGGGGATTTGTTTGACTAGGTAGTTAGCTTACTCGATCGTGAAATTTTAGTAGGCGAAACTGAGTTGAGATGGAACTTTGTAATAACATTGTTATGATCTTCTTGGTCAGCATGCTCAAAAAAAGTGTATTGCTCTAGTGTCCCTATGAGATTATCATATCATGTAAGTAAATTTATGTAACTTCTACAGGGTGTAAAATTATTCGAATAGCCGTATCTCCGGTTATAGACAATACTCAGTGATTTCACATGAGAGGTGGAGTTTAATAAAAACTTGGTTGGGATAAGTATGGGAGATGAATGGTTAGTTCACGGGTGGTTTATTACGTGAATGATTAGTTCACGGGTGGTTCATCGGGTGAATGGTCAATTCACTTATGATTTATTTAATTCTTTTGATTATTTACTTATTATCATTTTCAATCTATTTACTGTATTTACTTTAAATTCTTACTTTCTACAAAATAACCACTCAACCATCATTTGGTAAGCTTTGCATGATTATATTGCATTTTTGTTATAAATAATTTGTTGAGTACTCTATGTACTCACGACTATATCCATATTTACTCAGTTGAAGAAGAAGAACCATATCAACTGGAGGTACCTAAAGGAGGATACTTCGACAATTTATCGGATTAGGGTCTTGCTCCCTAGTCAATTGCCTGTGAACATGTCAAATAGCTCCTTTATTTTCGTTGTATTTACGCTGTTAGTTCTGTTATGCTATTTCGGCTGTTTAAGTGTAAATTTGGCTATAAGTTTGAAACTCTGATAATTGTTAAGATCTAAGTCTTTTTCTTAGTTAATCGTGAATATGATCCATATTCTATTTATGTTTTCACTGTATGTACTAACGTGATTCTAGACTAGTGTAGTATACACAGAGAGTTCAGATTTGTATATTCAGGTCTCGACATGCTCCTTCCTCGATCCTCGTGGGGGCTCTGAGTCCTCATCACCGACGCTTGACCTCGTTGTCGCACGCTAAGCCACTAATGCGAGTACACTGAATGGGTACATGTTATGCACTTTTTATTTTTGAGATGCGCCAAACCCCTCCATCCAAATCTCCCTCTTCCTTTGGCATCGGCAGCAGTAGGCGACGCAGGTGGCCGACGGCGGCAGCAAGATGACACAGGCAAGCAGCGGTAGAAGCAAACGGCGGCATAATTTTAAACTCAAAAAATTATTTGAGAAAATATTCTAAAAAATCATTTGAAAAAACCGCGCCGTTTGAAGCCGAAGCTAGAAAAAACAGGTTCCTCCGGTCGGGGCCGAGCCCTGACCCGTCTCGCGCTGTCGCGCACGCCGTGGCGTGGCGTGGTGGAATGGAACCGCATCGCGTCTGTCCCGTCTATCACTGCCGTCCCAGGCTTGGGCCAAAAAACCCAAAAGAGAGCGCCCCTCCTCCGATCTCATCCCTAATCCCTCTCCCCCGACCCCTCACGGTCGAGCCTTCCTCCCCCAAATCCGAACCCGCAGCCTTCGCCATTGCCGCCGAAGCACGCCACCTCGAATTCCACTGGGTTGGCGTGGAGTGGAGAGGAGATCTATCCATCCCGATCGATTTCTTCTGTTGGTAAGGTTAAGACTTAGCTCGCTTGAACTAATTTTACTTTGTTCTAGTTTATTCTGGTCTCTGCTGTGACCGCGGTTAATCAAATCCGAAAAACAACTCGTGTTGATTCGTCCCTTTGTTTAGGTACGGAGCTGTTTAGCATGAAAAACCCACTCTCGAGTGACCTTTGTGTAGGCTGTAGAGGCTAACTTTGGGGAATTTAGTTGATTTAATGTGTGCTTTGAAGGAAGCCCTTCCTCAATGCATTACCAGGCACTGTGTTTGAACAGAGAATTTTCTGTTTCCTTTTGTTTTGTGGATTATATACACAACTTACTCAGTAGGGTCTTTGATGGGATTTTTTTCAGGAGTAGGCAAGACAAAGCAATTTAACAATGAGCAGCATAGGCACAGGTTACGATCTGTCCGTTACCACCTTCTCACCGGATGGCCGCGTGTTCCAGGTTGAGTACGCCACAAAGGCCGTTGACAACAGCGGGTTGGGTTTCACTGCTTGCTTTTTCTTTTTTTGCTTAACTTGTTCCATTTTATGTGTAATTTTGTGGTGATGTTCTGATCTTTGTGAAATAGGACTGTTGTTGGTATCAAATGCAAAGATGGGATTGTCCTGGTAAGATTGCTCTTGTTTGATTTGTATTCAGTCGATTATTTGCAGGAGGTGCTCTTTTGTGCTTGATTGACATTTCATGGTTGGTTCTTTAGGGCGTGGAGAAGCTGGTAACTTCAAAGATGATGCTGGAGGGGTCGAATCGGAGGATCCATTCAGCTCACCGGCACTCTGGCCTGGTATCTTCGTGTTTTCATCTCCCCCCTCTCTCAAATCGACACTGATTTCGATGCAAAAAGACGTAGAATTGATGAAAGATAAAGTAGATAAATTGCATTTCTGTTTTGATTTCCCCTGTTTACTGAAATATAAATGTTGTTAATGTAGAATGATAAAAATCTTGTTTTCTATTGAGATATTTACTTCAATTTATCTTGCTGTGATGCCTGTCTATTGATAAGAGGGTTCGTATCTATTCATCCCTTTAACAAATCCTGTTTTAACTGGAAATTATTTTTATCCTCATTTTCAGGCGGTTGCTGGTTTAGCGGCAGATGGCAGGCAAATTGTTTCAAGAGCAAAATCAGAAGCGGCCAGTTATGAAAAGTAAGCACCTAGACTTTTAGACTGTGCGGGCATCTTTATATGGTATGCTCTAAAACTGTACTGCGCCAGGGTCTATGGGGAACCCATTTCTGTAAAAGAATTGGCAGATCGTGTGGCAAGCTATGTTCATCTCTGTACACTCTACTGGTGGCTCAGGTAAGACATTCAACATCATTGTTGCATAGTTACTGGAGACATGACTTGCATTCTTTAATACATTAGTTTTTGTTCCTATACTCGATTCTGAATTTATTTCTGTTGTTTTAGGCCTTTCGGTTGTGGTGTTATTCTTGGAGGTTATGATAGGGATGGGCCACAGCTCTACATGATAGAGCCCTCAGGAGTCTCCTATGTAAGTTGTCACTACATTTTACAGCACACAAGAAGCTATATCTTATGGTATTGCATGGGCTTATAGTTTTAGTTTTTACATGAATTATGTCTTCCATTAGTTGTGAACACATGTTTGATAGATGCACATAGAGGCATTCATATGTACTTGCTGGTATATATGGATGCTGTTGTTTATCAATAGCATTAAGAAACTAAGTGTTTTGTGTATTTAAAATTCATATTGTTCATTGAATTGACTCTTGAACAGAAATACTTTGGTGCTGCACTGGGGAAAGGAAGACAGGCTGCAAAAACGTAAGTTTACCACCTTCCTATTGTTTATTTGGCGCTCTCTTTGTTAGCATACATCTGTTCTTCTGTTGCAAATCACTAGTTGATGCTTAGATAAAGGGTCCTGTAAATATCGTATTTTTTCCTAGAGCAAAGACAAATATTATTACAGCCCAGCTGACTTAGAATCAAAGTACAAGAGAAGGCAGTGAGGGATGTTCCTCCATATACCATCTTAGCATTTGGAATTTTATTGGACCCTTACAATATTCTTTCATGTTTTGTGCTGTTTTATACTTAGAAGTTTGAAACAACCAAGCCACAGTTAGCATATGGGTACCATACATTTTTAAAGGATGTTCCTCTGTGTGCTTTTGTTTTGTTGACTGGTCAGTATGAACACTAAAGTGTTATGTGGATCCATAAACTGATGGGCAGTTTATTTATATATAATCTAAAGTCCACTTGTTATACTATAACACTATTCCCCTTATTTTTAAGTATATCTTTCCCTGTCTTTCTGAGGAAAGATCTGTTTGTAACCTATTCTTCATTGAGGTAACTAATGGCTCTAGCTTTTGTGATCCAGAACGTGTTTAACAAGGTGCTTTAGCAATTGCTATTAAATTTATCTCCGTAGAATTAGTCTTATAATTCTATATTTTGTTTATCTTATGGTTATCAGAATGATTCTGATTCCAACTGTTAGTCTTGCAGTGAGATAGAGAAGCTGAAGCTTTCTGAGCTTACCTGCCGGGAAGGTGTTGTTGAGGTTGCAAAGATGTATGTCTTAAATGCTCCTTTTCTGTAGTAATACAATTGTGTTCATGAATTTGCCACTTTTACTTTTGTGCGAATGCTTGTTAATTGTCTACAGCTTTGTTGGCATTCATATTTCTTTACATTACTTCAATTCACTTAATGTTCAACATCATTCTAGTACCTGTACAGTACTTGTTAATAATCATTGCATTAGTCATTATGAGCTTCTGTCAGTACATTCCTTTAGACTCTACAGTATTTGTATCAAAATTTTACTGGTATGACTATATGAATATTAATGGTAGTGAACTGCTTAGAAATCTTGTGGTTGCAATGTAATAGGCCAAAGTATTTAGCTTAGATGATCTTCTTGGAACAGATTGTTTGTTGTAAATCCTTCTTGTTAAAAGGGTAGGTGATAGATTACTTCTTATGTCAAGTGGTGCTAATGAATAAAGCAAACCAAAAAAACTGATGGATGTTTCTTTTATATATTTCCTGCTACTTGATGTCAACATACCCAAAAAGGCTACTACTGTCTACACAAAAGTTGTGACTCATGATTTGTTCAATGCAGCATTTATGGAGTACATGATGAAGCCAAGGACAAAGCTTTTGAGTTGGAATTGAGCTGGATATGTGATGAATCAAATCGTCAGCATCAGAAGGTACTGGGGAAAAAAACTGTCCATAGATTTGTGATATGAATCTGTAACTGAACTTCTCCGCTCATTTGGCATACAGGTTCCAGATGATCTATTGGAGCAGGCCAAGGCTGCAGCTCAGGCAGCGCTTGAGGAGATGGATGCTGACTAAGAGACACTGACTGTATTTCCGAACTTATTTCATCTTGGCCGCTGGTGAAATCTTTGGATGCCATTGGGGTGACAAGCAAGGGACACGGCCAGTTTGTCAGATTTTTATTTCAGCGTATAACTTCATATTTACTTAATGGAACTAGGTTCCTTCATGGAAAGTTTGATGCTAGACAGTGGAGGGATATCTATCTGACTTGTGTTGTTTAGATTCTGTCATGGGCAGTTATCTACTGATATCTACTATTTGTTAAGCCCACGACTGGAGTCGTGTCGTACATTTGGATGGCTTACTTGTCTCTTTGTGATTGCACTATCTGGGTCTACCTGCCTGTGATGGAGTAACTGGATTTTGGGTGCGTTCGGAATAGCGATGGTTTTTGCTGAAATTTCACTGTAGCTGGCTTTTTTTACTGTAGCTGAGTTAGCTTATTGGGTATAATTAAATTTAAAAAAATATAAAAATAAAAGCGACACGTTAATCTAGTGCGGACAATGCAAAGAAATACGTATTGCCAAAAATGCAATGTAAAAATAAAACATAAAAATTCAAAAAAAAAAGCTAGCGGATAAAAACTTAAACAGTGTCAAAAATGTGCTGTACAGTGAATTCGTCGCCATTGCCGCGACTCATCACGAACTTGAGCGCGGTCAAAGGCTAAAATCGCATTTCAGCATCCTCCTTGCTGTTTGCAAAATTACTAATTGCAACTGTACCGTGAGGATATAGTAACTAGTCATATGGTTAAATTGTGAGCTTGCAAGAATTAGCTCGAAACTTGTGAAAAGATGAACAGGTTTGCCGAACAAGACTGCATGTATGTGCGCATTTTTGCTGTAAGGAAGCGAAGCATGCAGTTTGCCAATCCATAGGTTCTTTTTCTATTTTAAGAGGCAACCCTCTGCCCATGGGTGCTGTCCGATCTACACAAGTCTTAAATCATAAAAGATTAAAAAAAATCCAAAATCCCCACGGCCTCAAATTTTAAATTCATCTTCCACACCAGAACAACGCGCACACACGCCTTCAGGGCTATTTTGGATTGAAGCTTATGGGTGCTGATGGTTGTCTTAATAAAATTTGGTAATTTCGATCAATATTTGGCATTTTTTGGGTTTGTTGTCAAAAATTTGGTCTCGTGTGGGTGACTTTGGTAATCTCACATAAATGACTTCAATCCATATAAATAGTAACAACCTATAAAAAGAGATACTTGTGTATAATTTTAATCGATATAAATGAAGTTTTTATAATGTAAACTATAATCAACTAGTAAACCTTATTTTTAAAAGATATTTCGTTGAAAGTTTTGTATTATAAAAATTATTTATTATAAAAATACAGTTTTTAGAAACGAGTATGGAAAAGAGCCTAAAGTCTTAGGGTCTGTTCTTTTTTACTGCGGCTTATGGCTGAAATTTTTGAATTTTAGCTGTTTGCGATAGAGATTACGGAGAGAGATACTTGCTTGCGATTTTGAATGGTACAGATGTTGGGTTTTTAACGTATACTATAATTAACTTGTAGATTCTATCTTAAAAAATACTATATTTGAAAGTTAGATACTGTAGTAAAAATTAGAAGTCGTTTTGAAAAGTTGAAAAGAACAGAACCGTACACGCCGATTGCTCTTGTCGGACGCAAAGACAGGAGCAGGCGGCCAACCCAACGGCCGACGCCAAGTCCTACCGAACGCGCACCGATCCTACCAGCGAACCCATCCCTAACCAAAGCTTCTCGAAACGCCGACCGATTCCACCGCACCCTTAACTTCCAACTACCGCAAGCACCATCGCGACGCCCTCCTCCCCACCCCAAAGGCCGGCCGCCGCGAACCCGCCCCGCCCCGCCCATCGCCGGCGACGCCATCATGCCGCCCTCGACCCCAACGACCCGCCTCCGCCTCTTCATCGCGACCCTCTCGTTCCTCCTCGCCCAAACCCTAGCCTCGTCCGCCGCCGCGGCGGCGGTCGCGGCCGAGCCCGCCGACCCCTGTGCGGCCTCCGTGTCGGACGGGGGAAGCGACGCAACGTCGTGCCCGGTGCGGTGCTTCCGCCCCGACCCGGTCTGCGGCGCCGACGGGGTCACGTACTGGTGCGGCTGCCCCGAGGCCGCGTGTGCCGGCGCTCGCGTGGCGCGGCGCGGGTACTGTGAGGTCGGCGCCGGGTCCGCGCCCGTCTCTGGGCAGGCGCTACTGCTCGTCCACATTGTCTGGCTATTCGTGCTCGGCGCCGCCGTCCTCCTCGGCTTCCTCTGATGTGCGCGCCTCCGCCCCCCTCCCCGTCCCGTAGTTGACTTCTCCCCATTTGTAAAACCACCCATTTCGCGATTCTTTGTTGGATTTAGGTGCGCTGTTGAGAGCTGAGGGATGGTGCTGTAACTATTTCATTGTAATTTTGGAGGATTTGGTCGAGAAATGTTACACAATTCTTTCTTAGATGTGTTTCATTCACTTGTGCTTTTGATTTCGGAGCTGAGCTATCCAGATTGGTCGTGAATTGTAGGTTGAGATCGTGTAGACAGTTTGTTAATTCCGTGCCAACGTTTTCAGTTATCAGTTTGTGGTTATCTATAAATTTGAACTTCATGGTTTAATATTTTTGGTTTGTTTGGTTCTACTTTTGTGATTGATATATGAGGGCTGCGTAATGCGCTTGACCAAATGAGTTTTCATCAAAACTGCTTTTATGTTTTTATTTTGTTTATGGGGGTACGATAAGTTTAATAACTAAACCCTTCGCGGTGAATTGTGAATTCAAACAAGATATTCGGATCAGTGCTGATATGTCGACATAAGGTCATTTTAAAGTTCCCGTCATGATTGTTCTCTATTAGAACCGGTTGGAATTAGATGCATGATGCAATAGCAACGGGGGCAAACGTCCGAATAATTGCCGGTTTTGTGTTGGATCAAGGTATCAAATCTAGAGGTATTTTGAAACTTTGAATGTTATCTTTAATCGAAACTGGACTTTGGATTGCACAACCATCACCAGGACAGGTAGGGTTGCCCTCCCCAAGTCCCCAAGTAAGTCGCATCGTTTCTTTCAAGGTAATTCAGAAACGAGCTTCCAAATCATAGCAACGCGACTTTACACGAACTGGCTGGCTTTACAAGGCAGCTGACGTGCTTAGAAGTTAGAAAAACCTTATTCGTTAACAATGGTAAAAGATCATCACGGTATGGTCATCCACAGAATCACTGTGAAGCCAGCACCGAATATGAATTACATGAACTCACAAAACCTCAATGATATGGTTCGTATAGTTCCTTAAGCCTTTGTGAAAACCGAGTAAAAACCTCAGCTATAACGGAATGTGACACACTGCGAATCTTAATTCTTCAACTGAAGCATCAGTTGCACCAAATTACGCCCAATGGGGGAAAATGGATCAAAACTACAGTTGGATTTTTCAAGTACAATTTACAAAAAAGACTTAACAGTTCACAGGCTCGTGCTAGTAACAACTAAATAATAGCTACGTTCTGAAAATTGGAAAATACAAACGAAAAAGATGGTTCAAACTTCAAAGCATCTTCGTTGTGTTCCCGACTCTACACTCGCATGTACATAAGCTCCTTGATTCTCTGACCACGCGTTGAGACCGATGAATATGCAACTTGATGTTTACCAACTTACCAGCAATCTGCATTTCAGATATGGAATAGATAAAAGGTTATAATGAAGACTAAGTATTCCTTACGCAGAAGTTCCAAGATTTACACAGAATAGAGATGCAATTGCAAATGAAACAATTGACCTTCGGCCTTAAAAACAAAGGCAGTAAGACGGTAATAGGGATGCACACAAAGTTGATCCGATGTAGCAGCAAAAAAAATCAATTTCATAATGCAAGTATCTAGGGATGCTAGAAGAATCTGAATGAGTTACCATTCTCCATGTAAGGTCTTCTGGTCCAAGGGGCTGAGCAGGACTTGAATATAGAAAATGCCTTGAGTACTGTAAATGCATCACGAGTAAAAATAGTCAACACCATTGGATCTTCCCAGAAACTAGACGTGAGATAAGTTTTGGATAACGAGCAAACCTTCGCTAGATTAGATTGCATTTCTCTGAGCCTTTTGGCATCGATGCCTCTTAGGTACTTCACCAGCCAGCCAGGTTGCACAGCATCAATTGATGAAATAAACAATGCTATCTGCACAATAATGTAATAAATCCGTCATTGCATGCTGCATATTTCACGCTACAGAAAAATTGTGTTTAAAACGTAGCAAGTCAAATGCAGATGAGCAATGGTGAGACACAATGACATACTCATCATGCTACAATAAAAGGGTTAAATAAAATCTTGGTGTGTAATATCTGCAGCTTCAACAAACAGCAAGTATAATCTTCTGCGTGCATTCCCACACATGCATCACCCACACAAAGTAGTTTAGCTTACATTGGAATAATAGACATCTTCACTTTAGTTTACAGTGGATCAGTATTGTCCATGCACCTCTTTAGTTTATAGTGACCAATATCGCCAAGGCACCTTCTCCTTGGTTTTATCATGAGCTCACGAGGCAAGTACATAGCAAGTAAACAATCCTGAGGAGGTATAGTGATTTTAAAGACACCATATCCACTTTCACAGAAGGTTCATAGACCTTATTGGTGCAGGAAAACAAGATTGGTATATGTTATATATATACCCATCAGACCTCATGAATACACACATAATATTCGTAACAATATTCCATTGCTATCCCACCAGCATTGTCGTTGGCCACCAGCCACTACCGTCGCTCAGATCGGGCCACCACTGCTTGGATTGGGCTGTCGTCGCCTAGCCCAAGGTCGCCATTGCTCAAATCGGGCAATCGTCTCTCGGATCGATCGTCTCCCCGAATTCGCCGTTGCCCAGATCGGGCTATCGCTACCTCGTTATCGCCGGCCGTCACCTTGTCGTCACTGTTGACTGCCAACACCGATTTCTACCACCGCCTCCAGCCGACCGCGCCACCGCTGTTGTCCCTGGTCGCTACGACCCTAGTGCCAGATTGGTCGCCGCTGCTGAGCTATGCCACCACCGCCGTTGCCCTTGGCCATCGCCCACTAGGACCACATGGGACTAACTACTCCACGTCGCACGTCTCTGTATTCGGTTTCTATAAAAGCGTTGTTTTCATAAAAAAAAATCATGTTCACATGTCGATCTAACCGCCGTGCCGTCCAGCGCTGCCAGTTAGACTTTGTTGCTTTGGTTGTCGCGCCATCCAGCGTCGCCTACCGATGGCTTCTGTTCCATCAGCTGCGATCCTATTTTCAAGAACAAAGCTCCATAGAACAAACTATAGGTTGTGGTCTTCACTCACGGAGATCACGCTCGATGATCTCCGTCAATATGGATATGTCACTAATGCATGACCTTGTCCGTCATCGCCGGTTTAGCCTCCTACAAGGCAACATACTTCTACACCTCCTGCAGGGGAAGAGGTCGCCAAAGAGGTAGGGGTTGCCGCAGATGCTGCTGACGTTGCTGATGAGGCCTTTCAGTATGCCATTGACGCTTTCGAGTGTTGATGTGCTGATAAGGCCCGTGTTCCGAGCCATTCTGGTGGTCAGCGTCGACGACTTCATTTAGCTAGACAATTTTGGCTTGCATTCTACTCGTCAGATCTGGGAGTACTTGCACGAGCGATACCAGTAGAGCAACAATGCTCAGTTCTTTTCGCTTTAGCGTAACCTAGAGACACTTCACTAGGAGGACTCCATCGATGACTTCTACTGAGCCCTGAGTAATCTCTGGCGCCAACTGGATGGGCTGGCTTCTCCACTTTGCCAGGAGTGTCATAAGGTATAGAAGGAAGATCGTCACCGCCTTCACCTTTATGACTCCATCTGCCGTCTTCGCCCAGAATTTGAGCCTGTCTGGACTCAACTGCTGAGCTACTCGCCTCGACCGACCGTCACTAAGGCCCTTACGACGCTTCGTGCTGAGGACTTCACCGTAGGTTAGCAACACAGTCTGTTCCGACTGTGCTTGCTGCCCCTTCTTCAACTACACGGACGGTTTCTGCTTCGACTACAATCCCTACCTAGGTGTCTGTTTTCGCACCAACTGGGGTTTATTGCAACTATTGCAAAAACTTTAGGTATGACTACCAGAGTTGTGCGGTACAGGAAAAAAGGAACAAGACACGTTGGGTCGGACAATCTAGGGGGGCAAGGAGGCCTTTCCTCTACGGGAGGACAAATCAACACATCAAGTTATTAGCAAGGTGACTATTTAGCAGCTCAGCAGGTTCTGCCAATCTAGCTCAAATGTCTCTAGGTACTTCTTGGGTTCTGGACTCTGATGCCTCTTTCGATATAAAATCGGACTACACATCTCTCACTTCAGTAGGACCTCTTGTGTTTCTTATCTCTATTCAAACAGCTAATGTACCCCTCTGTTTGTCAGCTATCAAGACACTATCTTGTCCACTGACTTCTGTTCCAACTGTTTCTCATGTTCCCTAGTTTACCATGCAGCTCCTCTCGGTGGGTCAGTTTACTGATCTTGGCTGCAGGGTTGTTTTTGACTCACTCCCATTTCATCTAGGATTGATAGACAAGGACGGTACTTGGTACCAACCGGTGTCGTAGGGATCATCAGGGTCTCTACATTCTTGACCGTCTTCATCTTCCATCCACATCAGTTGCTCCTATCACCTTTATGCTTACCTCCATCACCACTACTGCCACTACCTCTAGAGCTTTTGCGTAGTAACATTATCGTTTAGGTCACTTGTATGGGTCTCACCTTTCTTCATTCGTTCGTCAGGGTATTCCAAGACGTATTACTGTTGACACGACCATGTTTTATCAGGGTTGTAAGCTGACCAAGTAGCTACAACTTTCTTATCATTCTAATAAGTCCTTATTTTCTTGTCCTTTTAATTTAGTTCATTAAGATGTATGGGGACCTGGGCCTATTATCTCTAAAGGTGGGCATAAGTTTTATGTGATTTTCATTGATGATTATCCCCGTTTTACATGTCTTTTCCCTATACCAAATCGTGGCAAGTTTCTTGTGATCTATCGTAGCTTTTTAACGATGGTTCATACTCAGTTTGATTCTTCTATCCATCCCAGTACACTCTATCTCCATGTTTTTAGCGCATCAAACTTTTGGCTCAATTAGTTGAGTGTATGTTTCTTGGTTATAGCACTGAGCATAAGAGTTATCGCTGCTATGATCCTTCTGCTTGATGGCTCAGAATCTCACGAGACGTTTTTGACGAATCTCGACCTTTCTTCTATCGAGATTTGGCTCCTTGTCCTATCTCCACCATTGACACGATCTCATGGTTCTCTTTCTGACTCTTCACTCATTTCTTCGCTATCACAATCTTCCCCTGGTCTGTCTCAAGTGGTTCCTTTTGTAACCCCGCCTTCTTTTATGCCTCTTGCAGCACTGCCTCTTGTCCTTGCAGCACCACTGTCTCGTTTCTCTGGTATTCACTACTCCAAGCGTCCTCGACCTTTACCAGCCTCCTTTCCTGGTATCTTCCCAACACCTTCATCTGACTTCTGATGATGCTCCTCGTTATGTCCTTCGTGATCGGATATCCCTTTGGCCTCCTGATCGTCTTGGCTTTGCTCCGATAGCTCATGTTCTCTGTCACTAAGCCTAGTTCTTATCGTAAGGTTGCTCCTCATTCTAAGTAGTAGCTCACTAAGGCAGAGGAGTTGATGTTCTTCGGCGTACGAAGACTTGAGATATTGAACTGACACCTATACGTGCTCACCCTATGTATAAGATTAAGACCAGGTCTAATGATACTATCGAGCACTACAAAGCTTATCTTGGTTTCCAGCAGTACGGTGGTGACTACAATGAAACTTTTGCCCCTATTGTCCATATGACCACTGTTCACACTCTTGTTGCAGTTACTTCTGTTCGTCGGTGATCTATCTCTCAGCTGGATGTTAAGAATATATTTCTTAATGGTGTTTTGCATGAGATCTACATGCAACCACCACCTAGATATTTTGTTCCAAATGGGCACATTTGTCACCTCCATTGTGCTCTTTATGCAGTGTTCACGTCATGGTTATTAAGGCGTCGCTTAGGAAGAGGGAAGAGTAAGGGTGGCGGCGGCTGGGAATGAAGGAAGAGGGAGGGAGGCGGCGGCTGGGAGTGAGGGAGGAGGGAGAGAGGCGGCGGCTCAAAGTGAGGGAGGCGGCTGCTGGGAGTGAGGGAGGAGGCGGCGGCTGGGGTGAGGGAGTATTAGGGTTAGGCTAGGGTTAAAGGGTTAAATGGATGGGTGTGTTTTGGTATTTTTACACTTTAGTCCCCAGAGGTTTACGAAATTACAATTATGTCCTTCTAGGTCCTTCACCTGTTTAGATTTCTTCTGATTTAGTCCTCCAGAACTCCGTTTTCTTTGCCTTATGATGTGTGTAAGGCGTCGCCTCGCCTCACGCCTTACCGCTTAAAAGATGTGAGGGGGTGAGTCGCCTCACCTCGCCTTACCGCCTTAATAACCTTGGTTCACGTAGGCGGCCACCTAGGGCGCCTAGGCGCTGGGCGCAGGCTGGGCACCACGACTCGGGCGTAGTCGCCACCCTGGGCGCTCAGCCCGCCTAGGACGCCAGTCCCAGGCAGACCTAGACGGGCGCACAGGCCTCACACTGAAAAGGGGTAACCCCAACTCATTTCCTTATTGTGTGTATGTGCCTTGTGTGCGCGCCGCCGCCTCCTCTGTCTCCTCCTAGGCTCCCTGCCCCTGTCGGCCGCTGCCTCCAGTGGGTCCTCGGCTCGCTATCCGTCCCTGCCGTCTCTAGCTCCTTCTCAGCTCCCCATCCCCACCGGCTCCTGGGCTCGCTCCTCCCCAGCTCCTCGTCGGCGTCGTGTGCACCTCCAACCCTTCCCGTCGGCGTGCCTCGTCTAGTTGCCCCCCAAGTAGCAACGCCTCCTCTTCTCTTCTGCCTCCATCTGAAATGAACACAACGGCGACAACGCCCAGATCTCGTTGCTGTCAGGATTTGCATTTTTGTATCCATCGCCCTCATACTTTCCGAGCTGAGCTGTCCTAGAAACTTGATTCCCATGTTAAGGGTATTAGAGATATAAAAGGATTGTTTGAATTGTTTCCTTATATGTCTGGATTTCCTTATCTGTATATGGCATATTCCCCTGTAATATCTCCTTGTACTCTCTATATATATTGCCCATTGGGCCTCTTCAATATACAAACAATATTCATAACACGGTATCAGAACTTAGATTAAAACCCTAACCTCCGCTCCTTCCACTGTTGATACCCCTGGGAGGATCGATCTTCGCACGGGCAAGAACTCTTTTGGCCGCTTCACTCGACGCGCCGCCGACCGCCGGCCGCCGCCATGCTCGCGGCCATCTGCCTAGGCCGTCATGCCAACGCCGCCCAACTTCCTCCCAGGCCGTAGCCCAAGTCGCCGTTGTTGCTCGCTCAAGGCCGACCGCCTTCTCTGCTACTGCTTCCCGCCACCAAGAGTCGCGTCCACGTGCTCTCCGTCGTCGATCCACGACAGATCTGGCCGCCTTCTACCGAAACCGCTACCACCGTATCTCGCTGGGCCGTCGCTGCATCCCGTCGCCTCCTACTTGGGCCGTCAGATCTCACCCACTGCCATCGCAGGATCTCGCCGAATCCAGGCTCCTCGTGTTAGATCCGACCGCCCCCGACGTTGGCTCGCCCAAATCTGGAGGGGAGGCGCTTGGCCGCTGTTGGATCCGGCCGCCTTCACCCACGTGCCGTCGTCGCCCACGTTGTCGATCCGCACCGTCGCCCGCGCACCCTCGCCGCCAGATCCGCCCTCCACTCCAGATCTGGTTGTTCTCGACTTGGGCTTCATCGCACCGCCTCCCAGCCGCCTCACGCCTGCATTCGCCGCACCGAATCCGCCCCGACGCAGGGAGACGGAGGCCCCGCGGAGAAGGGAGGCGGAGCAGAGGGAGGAGAGGGCCCAACAAGTGGCGAGCCGCCGGCAGCCGCACATCTAAGGTTAGACTTTTCGCAAGGTAAGGTGTTTGGTTGCGGCGGCTCCGCAAGGAGAGAGAGAGAGAGAGAGAGGAGGGGAGAGGGGAGGAATGAGGTGGCGAGGGGTGATCTGGACCTTCAGATCCTTGCTATCTGTCCTTAAGTCCTCTTTTTTTTCCTTTTGTTTTTCTTCGAGTCTTTCGTTTGCGTCTATCTAAGTCCGTAGTTTCTATCTTTTCAGTTCGTCCAAGCCATGCAAGTCCACAAATTTATTGTCAGTCATAGAAGTGTAGGAATTTTGTTTTGCATGACAGCAGCCTTCGCTCTTCTCTCTGAGCTGCGTGCAAATTGTCGAAATCGTTCTGACGCCGCCGCTTCTCTAGCCGCCGCCCCAAGCTTCTAAGATTGCCGCGCTTCTCCTGCACCTTGTGCATTGCGCCGCTGCCATCTTGGGCTTCGATCTGCGCCGTCATACTTCTATCTATTTCTTTTCAGCTTAATTTGACAGTTTTTTCAAGAGCTACACGCTACGACGACATTATCAAGACTTGCATTTTGGATGTTTACTATTTTGGTGACAACTCGTTTCAAATGCAATGCTATTGCATATGCTTTGCATTTGAAGGGAGGTGTTTAGGATATTAGAGATATAATAGGATTTTTTTAATTGTTTCCTTATATACCTGGGTTTCCTTATCCATATATGGTATATTCCTCTGTAATATCCCCTTGTAGTCTCTATATATATTGCTCATTGGGTCTCTTCAATATACAACAATATTCATAACACCCCATTTCCTACCAATGGTTGGATTTTCCACCAGTGATTGATGTGTGGCATGCCATCAAGTTGGAGATCCTTGGACTGATGTTGTATCGGACTTAAATGGGATGCAGCAACTCAATACTCTTGCGACTTCATGCAGCAACTGTTTGGCCACCTAGGCTCCACATAGGCGCCCTAGGCGCTAGGCGGCCACCCACCGCTTAGCGCCTAGGTTAACACTATTTTTGTAGCTTCAAACAGACTTCTCGTGCCAGGTTTGTGCGTTTTACCTCAGTGGTTACCGCCGTCGATTTCACTGTTAGTTCCCACTATCCTGCTCTTTTTTATCTATGTCTCACCTTGGGTAGGACACTGCTTCTTCTTTATGTAGATGACACTCGTCACTAGTGCTAATTCATCACATATGTGAAGAAGCATCTCAGTGAGCAGCTTCTAATGACTAATCTTAGTTCTCTTACATACTTCCTTAGGTTGAGGTCACTTCCACGCCTGAGAGCTACTACCACTCCCAGCAGAAATATCCAGAATCTTCTTGATCGTTCTGGTCTGACTAATACTCGCATTGTTGATACTCCCATGGAGCTATCCCTTTAGCTTTGTGCCACCGATGGTAATCTTCTCGAGGATCCTACTTGACACCATCATCATATTGAGAGTTTGGTATATCTTTTGAGCACTCATCCTGATATTGCTCGTGTTATTCATACCTTGAGTCAATTCATGGCTCGCTCTACACGCCTTCACTACAGTCACCTTCATCGTGTTCTTCACTACTTGCCTATGGTTAGTCAGACCAGAAGCTACAGCCTATGGTGCAACATTAGTATTTTCTCTCCAAACTTTGTGTGTAATCCGCCATGATTTTGAGAGAGGTATTAGAATACGCTTATCTCTTCTGTATTTACTTCTATGTATAAGATTGTTTTTACATATAATCACTTATACTCTATATATTACCCATTGGGCCTCATGAATACACACACAATATTCATAACAGATATCGCTATTTCTACAACCATCAGTATCCTTGAAGAATAGAATCCAGACCTGTCCATTGCCAACAAATATGCAACTACTGTTCTATTGTTAGTAACTTAGTGATATGAATATATTTGTTGGTTATTAATGGGATGCTGAATATATTTGTTGGTTATTAATGGGATGCAACTAGTAAGACATCCCTCATTTTCCCGGGTAACAGGTCAAATTTTGGAGCCCCAATCAGATATACCCACCTCTGCAAAACCTTACCCCTTGAAGTAATAGAAAGGTATGTTGTACAAGAAAATGGGCCAACTTTACCTTCCTGTAGTCAAGTATTCCTTCAAAAGGAAGCTCTAGTTCATCACTGATTATAACTGGGATACAACCACTAACAATTGCATCAAACAGGCGAGCAGAAGATGGGGTATCCCCAGCTGGACTCAAGCAAAAGAGAGACTTGCGCATGCCATTCTGAGTTGCTGCTTTTCCCTCAGCTCCAGCAGTCCCTTCTTCTATGACTACGTCTTTTATGTTTTTTAATTCTGTCACAAGCTCACTGCGGATCTTCCCACCCTAAACAAGGTCAACAGAATATAAGATTAAAAAGCAAATAAGACAATAAGTGGAAGCATCGCATGCCTATGTTGCCCTGGTACGCAATACGGATATGGCGACATGGATACGGCGACACTGAGATATGGCATTTCCCAAAAACAAGGATACGTCGGCATGGCGATATATATTTAAAAAAAATAAAAGTAGTACCATGTAGAAATACATACATAAAAAGGAAAAAGAAAAAGAAAAAGTAGAAAGAACGGAAGAGAAGAAAACCTTCCTACCTGGCCCATTTAGGCCCAGTCCAGCACTGCATACTAGGCTGCTGGCTAGTGTCCATGTGAGATGAAAGGATCAAATAAGAATTAGGGATTCTCTGCAGCCGCCTCTCTCATGTCTTCTTCTCTCCTCTCGCAGTCAGCTCTCTTGTCCAAGTGCAGCACTCGATCTGCCTTCCTCTGATCTCTCTCAATCTTCCTGCCGCCGCCATATCCTCTACCCCCTTGCACGACCACTGCACTCTCCACGATCAATCCAACCAGTGGGAGGGAAGGAGGGGAGGAGGTGGCGGTGGCGGAAGCAGCAGCAGCAGCATAAGAGGCAGGGAGGATGCGGCGGCGGCAATAGATGGAGGAGGCAGCGGCAATGAGAACGGATTTGGTGGGGCTGGAAGAAGGCGGATCTGTTTTGGTGGATTTTGGGGGATGACTCAACGAGGCGATGTGCACGCAATGCAATTTAAGGTACATGTTGCCGTATATGGGTGTATTGGCAAGTATCGGGAATATTTTTGTTTATTTTTAAACTGTTATTATTCTGATACTTCCCAATACCGTATCCCACGATATTGCATATAGGATACGTATCGCATATGGGATATCGGCAAGTATCGGGAATATTTTTGTTTATTTTTACACTGTAATTATTCCAATACTTCCCGATACCGTATCCCACCGTATTGCATATCAGATACATACCGCATATGGGAACGGCAGTTGGGTGACATATTGGGGTATCATAGTCGCATGCATATATATTTGATGCTATCAAAAGCTGGAATATGGTAGCAAGAAACTTACAGCATTTCTTTTCAGTCTTCCTCGAAAGAACAGCAATGTACTTCTTTTATATTGAGTTTCTGATACACACTTGGAATCACAGAGATCAACATTTGGGACATATGGAAGGACGACATCCTTTTCCAGATATACTTGCCCGGGTTTATACCTGATATAAGGGGTAAAGGTGAGTTTTATTGCTCAACTTATGTATGCTAGCAGCTCTGAGGCAAAGTGGCAAAAAATGAATACCATACCAGTTCCCAGTAGAATCCATATCAGGTAAAAGCCATATCGCTTTCTTCACAAACCTCCGGACAGACTTGAAAGACCATGGGTGATGAACTGGAATGACATGATCTCTGCCTTCTGAACGTTGCCAAGCAGGTTGATCAGTCACCCACTTCAAAGCTTCCTAACACCAGGAAATAGAGGTGAATAAAATAATTAATAAATTGCACTCTAAATGGAGAAATATTTCAGATGGTTTCATACAGTCAACTGAACCAAGAAAAAGCAATTATAGATAGCGATAGTAAATTGAGTTCAGGCAATGCTATCTATTGTTATAACTTCTAGTATGACTGGCAGTGTTCACCAAGGTGCTAGGTTCTAGTCGGACGGTAGACCAGCGCCTAACGCCTAATCGCCGATTAGGCAGACCTCGGCGGGATAAATCATCTAGAAGGGCAGGGCTAGGCGGGAGGGTGTCGCCTAGCGCTTAGGCGGGTGTCTAGGCAGGCTAGACACCCACCTTTTAGAACGCTGATGACTGGGGACACAAGTTTAATATTATTTACTATTGAATGCCAGGTTGCCAGTAGAAAGGATCAAAATTTTAGTTTCATGAAGAAATTTGCCTACACAAACATTAGCTTGTCCATATGCATGTCCTACAACTAATACTAGCGGAAAATTAAACCTTGAGAGATGCTCCCACACCCTATAAAGTGCCTTGCATTCTTGTTTCTCCAGCAAGAAGTAACTGATTGTTGTAAAGAATGGTGTGTAGAAAATGTCCGCTTCTTCTTGCCGCTGAACCATGATAACATTCTTCAAAAGTCTTTGTGATTCAGGAGCAATGAGATCAGCCCACAGCCAGTAGTCAATAGAATGCTGCATATGTGAACAGAAATCAATTCAGATATTGAAGACAAATGGAAGAAGTACAAAATTGAGAATGCTGCCACATTATTAGGTGTAAAAATATTTAACAAAGCCATGTTGTAAAAATGACGTCTTAACTGGTAGCATGAAAGAAATGATAGACTTGAACAACTAGCTTAAAACCACGCAAATAAGCATTAATCTTATAAACACAACTAGGCTTCCAAAATAATAGTACAGTGTTTTAGGTGCAAACTTTTCCTATCCAAGCCAATCTTAGTTCATGTTATTCCAGCTTACCATTTCATGTTAAAGGAAATAAAAACATTGACAAGAAGTAAACTCTGGTTAATTTTATTCATCCATTTCAAGATAAGTATTCCAAGATCTAAAAGAGATCAATAGGTTGATCAGTACATAATGCACATCCTTATGTTTGAAACTTGTGATGTTTAACAAAATTGGCAGTTTTGTACTATTCATTCTTGACACACACATAGAAGGACCAAAAGGACCGGTTCCAACATCCTCATAACATCAAAATTACAATTGTTACATTCCATCAGATTCAAATATTCGTCCTCCCTTATATATCTTACATTCTTCAGAAAAAGTATACACTCAATAGTCAATATAATGGGCACTTCAAAGATCTAGCAACCAAAATATTTCATATATCATCACAAGACATATATAAGTTCCAAAATGTTCAATTTCTGTGTTCAAGCTGCAAAGTAAAATAGCTACATCGCAGAATCCTTGAATTTTCAGCAATCCATCCCTACAAACATCTTCCAGCATAGGAGAGTCACAAAATTGAGCAATTTCATACTTCCAAGTTCCAACACTTTTGACATTTTACCATCTCATCCAAAATTATATGTGCTCGGCAAAATCTAATGCTCCTCTATGATAAAAAAATTAGATACATAGGAATCTCAAGAGTTCCCTCCATACAAAACTTATAGTTCTCATAAAATATAAAAATACTCTAAGAATAAGATTCAGTCTAGAAGCATGTGCACCTCACAAGAATAAGATTCAGTCTAGAAGCCAAAATGTCCAAGTTTTCAAAAACTACTGCCAGAACTCCTATAGAGGATCAGAGCCTAAAAATTCTCTGAGATCCAACATACAAGCATACAGCTCATTTCAGCAACATTCGCAAACCTTCCCGAGGCATCAGACAACAGATGCATCACAAAGGAACATAAGTAGCCACTTCCAACCAGCAAGCAATTCGCATCAATGTGCTCAGATTTTTCACCACTACGGATAAAATTGTCCCACTATCGTCAAAATCCAACACTATCTAAGATCCAATCTAAAACACAGGCCTCGCAGCATCTAAGTAAAACAAAACGAGAATACAAATCGATCTCACCGCACGCCCACCTGCTCGATGAGCCGGTGCACGGGGCTCCCGTTGGAGGTCAGGTTGGTCGTCTCGCGGTACGAGTCCCTGAACAGCCGCAGCAGATCGTACGTGAACTTGCTCGGCATCTCGTACACGTAGACCCTGAGCGGCGCTGCGGCCGCCGGCCAGGCGCCCCCGGGGTCCCCGTAGAGCCGCGACTCCTCCTCCCTCCGGATCGCGGCGTCGAGGTCGCCGGGGGCGGCGGAGGAAGCGGTGGGGCGCGGGGAGGAGAGGAAGTGATCGAGGGAGGCGAGGAACGAGGCGGTGGGGGAGGCGGGGCTAGGGTTGGCGTGGGGGCTGGGACGCGGTGAGGAGGGGGAGAGGAGGAGGAAGTATGATGCGGAAAGGAGGAGGAGGGCGCCGACGGCGAGGAGGCAGCGGGAGGAGGCGGGGCGCGCGTGCGCGAGGGAAGGGAACTGCTTCCCCGCCATGGCTGCAGACTGGCAAGTGGATGCAAATTTTGCTGAGGAGAAGGCTTTTACGAAGCAGACCATAGACTTGTTTTTTTTTCTTCAATTAGCGATCACTATTTATTAATTAGACTAATAAACTATAACCAAAATTTTTAAGCCACATTAGAAAAGAATAGAACAAGTGAAAGTTACTTGTCATGTCTTTGAACCGAGCAAACAACGATGTAATTAAGAATTTACAGCAACATTTTTGTTGCAAGGATACAGCGCAACGAAAGTGTGTTCAAATTTGTACTGTTAAATTCCAACCAAGCACACCTCGTCCGGACAGCCCGCCAGATTTCAGGAAGGAAGGATGCATCGCTGTCCAGGCACCAGATGATGAACTCGAAGTTAAAAGTAACTAATAGCAGCAAATCAGCGTGTCACGGGAAGCAGAAGCTAAAGTCATTTTGAACGTCTCAGCTTCTGAAAACGGTTGCTCCAAACTATTTTCAAAAGCTATGGTCAGTCTCTATCACCTTCTCAGTGTCACGTCTTCCAAAAATTATTTTCTTTATTTTATTTCAAAAAATATTTCTTCCAATTATTACTATTTTATTTCAATGAAAATCCAAAAACTACAAACAAAAATCATCCGCTCCAATCAATTAAAACACCCCTCGGTGTCCCAGGATCAACAAAACCCGAGGTTCAACAAAACTGAAGCGGTCTCCCTTGCTAAGATACACAAGCGGGCAAATACAAGATTGTGGCCATCTTTCCCCTGTAAGACGTAAGATAGCTGGTAGTTAATACATTCTAATAGCATGTACTTGCAGGCAGGGAGAGCTCTCCGTTGTTGTTTATTGTGGCCTTTCCTGATCTGATGTTTCGCCGCCATGGCCGCCGGCCAACCCCGGGAGCATGCTGCCGAGAAAACCATCATCGTCCCAGGGCACAGGATCACCAGGTCCGTCCCAGGGCTGAGACGGAAGATCAGTACGTCCTCCGAATTGGCTCCCGGTACCATCCCAAGGATGGGGATCAACAAGTCCTCCAGATGCAGGATCTTCGAATTGGCTCCCAGTACCCATCGAAAAATTAGGGCATTTCTTGCTGCGACAGAGCAGAAGCCGCCGCAGCCGCGTCTCCTCCGCACGGAGCATCGGGCGTTGCTTTCTGCCGCTGCTCCTGCGACCCACCTAACGCTGCCGCTCCTGGAGCTGAGACGAACCGGGATCCTTCTTCTCAGCTGCCACCACCTTGCCCGTCGTTATCTTGCACAGCACCCAGTCGGCCAACTGCATGTACAACACAACACAGGCACGTCGGTCATGTCACATTCTTAGTGCCAAACATTTAAGCATGCGACGAAGTTAGGAGTTAGGATCACCGACCAGCGCGGAGTCCGCCGCCGCGCTGACGGCCGGTCGGAGTTGCTTGTGTTGGAAACGTGAGTAATATTTTAATTATAAACTAGCTAAATGTCCATGTATTACTACAAATTAATAAAAGAATTATCTTACATATTTATGAAGATTATTTACTAGATTGAATTGAACCAAATAGAGATAACGATGCCATTAGAACTGCTTAAAATGCCATTTGAATTCAGACTTTTTTGGTAGACGAATGCCTTGCAAGTCTGAATTCATCATGCCGCAAGGGATATTGGGATAGTTCTAGGTAAACAGCAATGACAGCTTGAGTACAATCAGGGTGACTCAACCTAGATACAAAAGCATGTACATAAATGAAGTATGAATAGTACAAAGCAACTGTTAACTGCCCTACAAAAAAGGACGTATATATCAAATGTATATCTAGCATAATATGGAATAATTTTGGTCAATATACAGAGATTTAGAGGTATAAGATATGGAATTCAATAATATTATAATCACAATAAGTACTTACGGTTGTCCATATACAATATTTAATGTCCAAGAGTCTAGCTACATATACTCTTTTGTGCAGCTGTATATATACTCTTTTGCAAAGACAAAACAACAATTGAGATCACATTCAGTAAAAACTTTGGCAGTATTCTTGCAATTAAACTTAACGAGTAATTCGAACAAGTAGGTTGGACTATAAAAATCATGTAAATCAAATCAAGTGTATATAGATCAGTTCATTTTTCACAACATAAATTGAGGAACAAGTATTATTCAATAGCAATATTTTCTACAAATATCATTTTTTCACTTGTATATGTATAATCATCTGGACATGCAATTACATCTTCAGCAATAAAAAGATGGATATAAAGTACCAAAAGACGTACTACGACACGGCGCAGTCACTCGCACAAGATACAAGTCACGCAATTTATTCACGTAAAAATACGTGAATACGTGTGCGTGTTTAGCTAATGTCCTTCTTATGTTATCCTCATGTTATATGTTTTAAGAAGTAATAAGGACTTCACCATATAAATTATTTTCCCTTGATTTAGCTAAACATTATGGAACTAAACGTACATGCTTTAAAAAAAATTGAAGGAAATGGACATGTAACCCATGAGGCAATTTTCACGAGCTGGAGACGTAACTCCAGCATCTTCCACTCCGTCTTCTGCCTCCGCGGCCTGGCCCCTGGCTTGTAACCGAGCGCCTGCGCCCGATCACCAGTTCACCACCCTCCCCTCCGCGCCCACGACGTCGTCGTTCTTGTCCGTAGCCTTCCAGAGCCCCGCGTCGCCCGTGTTCCGGATCGGCCGCTTCCCCTCGGCGTACTTCCGGTTCCTCGGCGAGAACACGTACCAGCTGCCCTCCAAAGTCCAACCACCCCGCGCCGCTTGCTCGCTGCGACAGCGCGCATGTGACTGGCACGTGAACGTACGTTGGGCCTGATAGCCCAGCAACGAAACGAGCACAACTCTCGAAACTAGCCCGTCTATCGTAGCAAAAGGAGAGGAGCCCAACGGCGAATATATCTTTTTGTCGAAAGAAAAGAGAAGATGCGCCAACTCACTGAGCTCCCAGGAGCTAGACGTAGACGTCGCGGACGTGCGCGGCGTCGGTCGGGGGCTCCTCGCCGCGCAGCTTGGCCTGGAGGTAGTCGACGATGAGCTCCTCGTCCGACGGGGGCGCCCAGGTACTGCACACTGTACGACGCCGCTGCTTCACCCGGCTGCGCCTACTGCTGCTGCGACATCGATTCAGGTTATGTTTTTATCTTTTTGACTTCTCCGCGGATTAAAGCAAACGGAGCGATTTTTTAAAATAAAATTTTCAAATTATTTTTTGAATCTAAAATCATGTGTAGCTTCTGTTTCGACGTCTTCGCTGGCTGAAAAAGCTCAAACATATTTTCAGTAGTATATGTACAGTACAGGAGATATTTTTCCCTGTTTTTTTTTGCACGTTCGCGTGTTGCTTAGAGATAAGAAGAGCCTCCTCGACGATGCTCGTGTTTGGTTAATTACAACTATTACATTATGCCATGGTAATCCCCTATCTCTGGAAAGGCAGCTGGCATTCAGATTACCCGCGCACGCACGATTAGCTAGAGTTTTGTGGTTGTACGTACGAGCGATCGGATCCCGTCTGCGAAGGCGCCGCTGATTTTAGCTTCTGATTTTTTTAATTGTCTTTTTTATTTTTTATAGTTTTTTATTTTTATTCTTTTATATTATTTGTGATGATATAATGATTTGTTAAATTTAATTATTTAGAAAAGGTTAACCATCGTCATAATATATTTTTAATTAATATAGGTATAAAAAACTAGAAACCATAGCTTATAAATCAGGTTGAGTGGGGCAAAGGTCTTCCATGCATGCGCCTGCATGGTCACTAGTTCACCACATGTTGATGCGTACGTACTAGGTACTACAATGGTCCAAGGTGATATGCAGGAATATATTGTCTGGCCTTACATGTCATCTACAAGTACTGCGGTCTTACCTACCATATGCATACTGCAAATCTCACCCATGATTTCCTGTTGTTTTAGCATATTATACATATATTACACGCTAGGATTCGCCCAGGCAGGCTTTATAAAAAAAACCCTTCATATTTTATGAAATTACATACAGATCCTTGTTTTTTTTAGAGGACCTGCCACATTATTTTTTTTGCAAAAAAATCTTCACTTCTCCAAAATTATATATGGATCCACATTATTTTTATGGAGGCACTCTTTTTGCTAGATAGCACCATACGATTTCCTTGAAATTATACATAGGTCATCGATTTTATGCAAAACAACCTTCTCTTTATCTGGAAATACATATGGGTCCTCAATTTTTCATAAAAACTGTTGTTATAAATTATCGGTTCTTTTATTTCAGTCCACATAGTAGCTAGCGTAGTGTGACGCCGCGCTTATGCTGCTAGTTATATATAGATGCGGAGGGAGGGGGACTGGTAGGACTAGGACTGCCCCTGTGATCGAAATTTTGTTACTGTACATTTTTGTGATGTATGAAATTTTACCTATATTTATGTTGTTTGGCCATGTTTATATAATGTAATTTCACTATATATCTTGTTCGGCTCTCCTTATATCTAATTTCTCACTCCGCCCCTATTATATATTCAGACAAAATGCCGATCTCCTTCAACTAGTGAAACAGACATTTTTAACGAATTCAACAACGTTACTATGCTTAGTAAAAACATCTAAAAAAGCATGCTTAGTAAAAACATTTGCAGTTTCAGTAGTACTCAAAATTAAATGCGTACCATCCCAGAGGACCAGACATCCCAAGCTTAGGCAGAGCTTCTGCCCGTTGTTTTTTTTTTTTAAATAAAAAGGACATACCATTTGGACGCTTCACAACGTGCAGACGGAGTATGGGTAAACAGACGGAATACATGTTAGCAGATATTGATCATACCATATATATTCATCTCTTTATTTGTAAGACCGAAGCATACACCAACTACAATTAATATGCTTGCAGGTCTAGTCGGATTCAAAATCGGATTGGATAAAAAGAAGAAATTCCTGCCTTCCACACGACTACACAAGCTCCAAACTGCTTCAATTTTTGACTTCTTAATTTTATTATTTTTTATTATTTGGCTTTTTTTCATTTATTCCTTTGTATTATCTATAATAATATATTTTATTTTTTTATTTTTTAAAATTAATTACTCAAAAAAGCTAATACTGTTACAGTATATTTTCAACCACTATAATACAAAAAAAAATCTAGAAGCCACGGCTTATAAGTTAGTTGAGCAGGGCCTAATGGATTCCACCGCTGGGATGAGTTCTCTGATGGGGTTTGGGACTTTGGGCTACGCTGAGAAACCGCCAACAACACTGGTTTGATCCTTAGGAGTAGCATGATGGGAAGCACCTATTTCAAAAAAAAAGAAAAATTGAATATGGATTTCAATTAGACTTCTACCCAGGTCAATCAGATTCGGACATCATTATAGTTTTGGGTATTGCTCATCCCAATTTATGCAAATAAGTATTTGCTGATTTAGACCTTGTTCAATTTTGACTCTAGAACCAGTTTATGCACCAACAGGGCATAAGGGAGTCCTTTCATATACTTTTCTGTATTGGTGAAGAAGAAATAAAAACAACGGCAATGCTACTATCATTGGTGGCTCTAGAGGTGCTTGTATCATGTGGTGCAACTTGGGGACGTGGAGACAAATTAGCGAAGTTTGCTTGCATGAGCACCAAGATTGTGTGGCTTGGAGAAACGTACGGGGCTTTGGCAGGATGACACACCCTTCCGATGAGAAATTTTATTGTATTATGGTGTTATACTCTCACTTGTATAATAACCCAATCAGTGATTGACACCTGTAAAATAAAAATGCCCACCACTCCTAGCCTGCTACGTCTGAAAAGTAGCATCAATTCTTGCAAAGGTGCTCAATGACCTCCTTGGCTGCCTCGACAATGTCAACCTCATCCAGAGCCTCCTCAACAGCATGTGCGTTGAGATCGACAAGAATGCCACCCACCTCGCCAAGGCAGCGGCCCAGTACGAGCAAGTCCAACGCCACACGACGGAGGTCTATGCCGCTCTGATGACCGTGGAAGAGCAACACGTCGTGTTCACCGCGTTGGTGAAGGCCGCTATCTGTATTCGAGCTCACATCAAGGATATCCTGGAGCACCGTCAACAGTTGGACCAGGCTGTCACCCCGCTCGTCGTGGCCCAGGCCATTGCCACCGCTAGAGCCACGCGCCCTCCTCTCCTGCATGCTCCTCGTCGCTGCGTCGTGGGGCGTTGTGGTGTCAGGGCTCAGGAGCTTGGTGGGAATCTCTTATCTGGTGCTATGCTTCCTCCTCATGGCTTGATATGCTTCTAATTAACCACGCACCTGCACACAACCTTCTATTGTTGAGTAGTTGGTGGTGATGAGCAATGTAGATGGGTCGAGAAATTAACATAAGGGTCCTAACAGTTGAAGAATATAGTTTCGTCTAATCGCTATTTGTTAAGTGCTCATTAATTCGCTTGTCTTGTGATAGACATGGTAGAGGAGCACGCCGGGGAGGGGCGCGCGGCTCCTAGCGGAGGCGATGGCCCAGGCCACGACGAGCAGGGCAACGGCCTGGTCCAGCTGCTGGCGATGCTCCAGGATGTTCTTGGTGTGAACTTGGATGTTAACAGCGGCCTCCACCAACACGGCAAACACGGTGTGCTACTTTTCCACGATCATTGGGGCGGCGTAGACCTCCATCGCGTGGTGCTAGACCTGCTCATACTGGGCCGCCGCCTTGGCGAAATGGGCGGCATTCTCGTTGACCTTGGCGCGAACACGGTCGAGGAGGCTCTAGATGAGGTCGACGTTGTCGAGGTAGCCAAGGAGGTCATCGAGCACCTCTGCGAGGATTGATGCTATTTTTCAGACGCAGCAGGCAAGGAGTGGTGGGCATTTTTACTTTATAGGTGCCAATCACTGATTAGGTTATACAAGTGAGAGTATACCATCGCGGTACAATAAAATTTCTACTTCCTGAGTGCATCCGGCTTGTTGCTAGTGCACAAATCAGAAGTTACACTGTATAGGTCTGGAGTAATGATGTTGCAAATGGAAGCAGAATAAAAGGTTATCCATGGAGTGTTTTAAAATTTGTGCTTTTCACTTGTTGTGAGAGCAACCTAATCACATAGGAATTCCAGAAAACTCGGTTGCACACTTACACATATATTGATTTGCATCGTCTTTTCAGGATTGCAGTTCACGCCAAATTAAAAAGAACAAACTAAAAGTTGCATTCGCACATGGTGATCCTGCAGTTCTACCAGTGACCATCACTGCGCTTTTGCAGTTCTACGAGTGACCATCGTCGTAGTCAAATGTATCTAAGTAATTTTATTGTTGATAGTGTTATTTGATCCCTATTGTGGATTAATATAACTATATTATGCAGTTTATTTGGCCTCGTTGTTCCTAAATGCTGGCTCCGCCCTAATAGTATTGTACGTGTGTAATAAGTGGAGGAGCTAGGAGATTTGCGCGCAACCCGGGCGCAGGACCGATGAAATAAACGACCATCGACGACGACGACGACGCTCGATCAGGTGGCTATCGGAGGAATTATCGATGCTGGTGTGTGCATGCAAAATAGAAACAAGCGCTCACAGCAAAGCAGCACGCAGCGTGCAGAGGATGCATGCACGTATGGGTGCTAGCTCGCGTACCGGAAGAACTGTAGTATCTGACTCGATTGGTCACCTTCTTTTGGCCGCCGAACGCCGATAGATCGGCGGCGCATCTACGCACGAAGACGTCCGACTCTAACAACGAAGATGACGCGGTGGTAGTACCATATATTGTCCAATATCTATGCCGGTAAAACCTACTAGATCTACGAGAGAAGTGATTCACATTGCAAAACACGCTTCTGTTGATTTATCCATTTGATTTCGCTTCACGGAAGTGCGCGCTGGGTGACAGATCGAGAAGTACATGTAGTTACATTGCCGTCCATGTGTGGAAAAGAAAACCGTGCCGTCTGTCGACCAATCCAAGCTCAATTATTTAATTCTTCCATGGTATGATTCTCCCTTTGCATGTGCATGTTTCCACTACCTGAGATCGAGCTCCACAGTACTCAGGGCTGCATTCTTTTTAGTTTATATATAGTTAATATTTATATTATCTATAATAACTAGTTTTTAAATGATATATTTTTTAAGAAGAGGTTAATATAAAAATTATGGTAAAAAGTGTATTGAATTAAGCTGTATCGGTCAAAATCACATACAACTATTTCCTCTGCGTACTGTCTCTCACGAACAGTTAGAAATCAAATATTAAGGGAGCGTTCGTTTTAGCGATGACTTCTAACTTTTGGCTGAAATTTCACTGTAGCTAGTTTTTTTTACTGTAACTGATTTGGCTTTTTGGGCATAATTAAATTTTAAAAAAGAAAAAATATGTTAGCCCATCACGGACAATACAAAGGAACATGAAAAAAAATACAAAAAAGCTCAAAAATCTAAAAAAAATCAGAAAAAGACGAATTACTGAATAGTGGAAAAAAACTAAAACTGAAAAAAAAAACTGAAACGAGCGGGATTTTAAACCATAAGCTATCAAACCCAAAAAAAAACCCCACCATAAACCAGAATCACAATCCTTGATTCGAAGAAACTGGCGGTCAGTAGGCTAAATTAGGGCTTGATTATTAGCTACCTTATATATAAAGAGAGAACGTTCCTCCGTACATGTGCACGCACAATAAGGAAAATGAACACATTTGACTTTGGTTAGGTTATTTTCACCTTTACTTTGGTTTATAACTTCCTATTATGATATTGTGTTATAGTAACTAATTTTTAAACGATATTTTTTTAATAAAAAGTAGAGAAGTTGATTGTTATAATATTGTACCGAGTTCAGATATATCGGTTAAAATCGTATGCTGTTTTTTTTTTCTTCATACTGCCTCTTACAAATAGTTAAAATTCAAAAATCATAAGTAAAAAACCAAGACTACAGTCAAAAAAAAACCCCACGCTTTCGATAGTCCCGAGCCAAATCAAATATCTTGATTCCTTCTGCTCTACTAGTTTTACAAACTCGCAACGGATGTGTGTTTCAATAATTTGGGTATACCTCGTTCGATCGAGTTATGATGAGCTAGGTGCATTTCCTTTTGCAACTTTCAAGACTCGTGATGATTATCTTTTTGGACTTTTGATGACAAAATGGAGCGTGGTTGACCTCATACAAAGTTACAACAGCCGAGTAGCTGACACAATTGCGCAGCTAGTCTTATTATTTGTCCGAAGGTTAATGATTAGAGTCTGAGTCCAGTTCTGGAAAATTCCTGCGTAATTTTTACTTCTTTCGCAATTTTTCGTACCAATTAATGATTATAGTTCGCGTCCTACGCAGTTTCCTGTAATTTTTCAACCTACCCTTCATCAGTGGCCAATAACACATCTCGTTGGTTAGTGACAATTATCTCCTCAATCAAATGGCCACATTTTATTAGAACTAATCAGATGGTTATTAGAACTGGACGATGTGGATTATGGACCTGTTCTTTACGGCTTCTAAAAGTCGTTTTTGACTTTTACTACAGTAACTAACTTTTAAATGGAGTATTTTTTTAAGATGAGGTCTACAAGTTAATTGTAGTACACGTTAAAAAACTAATATCTGTACCATCAAAAATCGCAAGCGAGTATCTCTCTTTCCGTAATCTCTATCGCAAACAACCAAAAAGCCATCAGCCACAGCTAAAAAGAACATGCCCTATATCAAATGGCCACATTTTCGAGGAATAGTAAGCCTTTGAGATTTTTAGCTTGGTGTCACTAGTCTCTCCTGTTCCACTATCCATAAAAGAGTTGGAGAACTTGAATACGTTGAGATGGGTTTTTTCTTTGCAGCTTCTAAAAATTGCTTTTACTTTTTACAGTAACTAACTTTCAAACAAAATATTTTTTTAAAGCAAACTCTCTAAGTTGATTACATACACAACAGTGACTTCATTTATATCGATCAAAATTGTACGTGAGTTTCTATTACTTTATATTTTTATCTATAAATAATTTAAAACCCATAAATCACAGAAAAAAAATCAAAGCACAAAAGAAGACGCCAGACTGCGCATGTATGGTATGCCGGCCGTATGCGCGCGCGGTTTGAATGATGCATGAGACCAATCCCTTGTCCTATCCACTAACCACGTACGCGTTTCCACATCCATCTCGGCCACAGGAAGGCCGCTCGCTCGATCGAGCAGAACGCGGCGTGCGCGCTGAGCTCATCAGTCATCGACGCGCACAAGCAAACGACCGACGCGACCACATTTCCCCCCCTCTCGATCAGGCTTCACACGTAAGAAGAACGACAATGATCAGCCTTGGAAATAATGTGCAACAGTCTCTGCTCTTCTCGCCACGGCTGATGAATTTTACCTACGACTGATAGATTCTAGTTGTAATTTTTAAGATGACAGTACAGAAGATGTTGACACGGATAAAACGTACGGTTTTAAACTTAAGATATTATTGGGAGAAATTGCTCTATACTTTGACTTCACAAAAAAATTCGAGATCCGAAGTCAAAAAAATAGGGCCACCTGTACACAAGCGAACAAAGCTCCTGACGAGACCTGAGAATTACCCCTGTCGATCCATTCCTACGTACAGATCGAAGAGTAGTGCTTAACTTGCAGTCAAGCCCAGTGCTTTGGATGATCAATCTATCAATTAAGCTCTTGCATCACCACGGCAATGGCAAATATATACTTAATTCGTGAATTGTATATAATGAATTTGAGTAGAATTCGGGTTACATGGGTCACACTAACAGTTACAGGGTCAAGTGGTGGTCCGGCTAATGTTCAACTCAGCAACTGCGACTGAGTCAACGTTCACGATCGAGTGCAGATACGGCAGCGTATACTTGGTATACTATGACCGGGGGATTCTCTTCGGCCGCAGTGTCCATGTGGTAGATTTTTGAAATAGCTCTCTTATTTTTGTTAATTACGTACAGGTCTTTGTTTCTTATAAATAGATTCCTAAATTTTTACGAAAAAATCTCTGCACTTTTTTCGTTGATAACGACCCGTGATTTCCGAAATTACGTACAGACTCTCGGTTCTTTTAAAGAGATCCCTAGTTTTTTACGGAAAAATCCCCACTGCTCTCTTTTTATTACAAAAAAGCTTTCGTTTTTTACGAAAAAATCCCTACACTTTCCAAAAAGCCTCTTTTATTTCGGTACACATGATAACTAAGGTGACGTCACGCCGCGCCTATGTATCTAGTTAGAGTGAAGCAAACAACAATCGCTTAATTCATATACGTACACGCGTCATGCGTGCATGACACCATGCGTGATTTTTCTTTCCTTCCCTTGCATGCAGGAATTATTTCATCACTTGATCAATGCAAAATGCGAACCATATACTGCCGCACGCCTAGGACTCTGAACCGTCTCACCGGGCTTCAAACGCATGCGTTACGTCCGAAAAAAGAATCGTCATACGCGCGAAGGCTGTTGGCGCTCTCGGGGCCGGCGCAATCCAGGAGAAAATGCCCGAAGCCACGCCAGTCGGCCTCGCGTCCCAACCACCCCCCAGGTTAGACCAAAGTTAAAAACTTCGTCTCTTTCGTTATCCCCGAAAGAGCAATAATTCGATCAAATTTTAACTAAATTTATCCTCATTCAAATTATATCTAAATTTTAATTAAATTTTGAAATTTTTCTCTGAATTTTTGCACGAAATAGACGAAATTTTGTCCTTCCGTTCTTTTCGATGACCTTCGCAATTTTTTTGAGGCCGAAACATTTAACCCTGGATCAGACACAGTAAGAGGAATGGGGCAGTTCTACACACTGAATTTGACCATTCATGCACCTTTGCATCTGCGCGTTCAAAGTTGGACGCACCACAGTACCACACGACACCGCTGCTCTCTCCAGGTTATTTTCATTCTCTCTTTTTCTTTGCTTTTCTTCTCTCTCTCATTGGACTTTCTTCTCTTTTTTTCCTCCTTTCCTATTGATTTGACTTATAGTTTTTAACTATGAGTTACGACATTTGGACTGTTCGTGAGAGAGAGTACAGAGTAACAGAAACTCGTTTGAGGTTTTGGCTGATATAAATGAAATCGTTACAGTTTGTATTATAATCAACTTGTAGAAACTATTTTGAAAAAATACTCTGTTTAAAAACTGATTACTATAAAAAAAATTGAAAAATAGCTTTTACAAGCTGAAAGTAGAGACCAACAATATTCTCTCACAATGGACACGCACAAGTAACCGTCCAACTATAGCACGTTGCCTAAGGCACATTTTAACATGAAGTGATTTCTGCACGACTCGTGAGTTTTTGTCTGGTTAAAGGTCAACGGAGAGATCAAATTAACGTGACATTTTTTTTCCAGCTAGCTCGCTAGCCTATGTAAGATCAAAGATGGTAACATAGGAGGTGGATGTTGCTTTCAAATTTTTCCTCAACTATTCACCAATCCTTCGTTCTAATAAGCTATAGAAATATGAAGATTAGGATGGAAGACCACCACAAAAACCAGCGATTTGATACACTGAGAATGTAGATTTACAGCCACTTTGCATTGGAGGACAAAGAGCACCCAAGATACTCACTCTTAAACCCTAACCCTAGAGAAGAGAGCACAAGAGATGAGTTGAATGGATCACCTAACAAGTCTCTATCCTAACCCCTTTTATAAGTGAGCAACCAATCATCTACACCCTTTAATGAATTCTATCCACTATTGTAACAGAGAAAACCCGTTAACCCTCCACACACGTTTTACTCTCATAAGTCCACTTATACATGTTTTTTAAAGTGCATAAGTATGCATCCGCTAAAATTCTTAGCATTGATCTGCCTTGATCAAACCAACTCCATCTTGACCTAAACCGCTCTCCAACACATCGCTCATGAGCTGTGATTTTGATCCAAGATGGTTTCCGGTATTTTGGTTAAACTACCAAAATACCTTTCCTTGACTTGGTTGTCACCAACCACTACAAGCAATCACTATACTTGCCATGTATAGGTGCACCACTAGCTTGCCACGCGTCGCTAAGTCTCTCCCATACTAGTTCCACCGAACCACGGTTTATTTGGCCCGTGCAAGCCATATGGTGGCATCCTGTCATTCGAACTCACCTTCAATATTTTTCGTTTTTCTCGTGCCATGCTTGAGCTTACCATCTTACCTGGCATTCTCGATCATTCTAGGCCTCAAGTTCTCCATAAGCCTAGCCCCGATCATCATCGTTGACCATAGATAACTCTAAGTAACCCTGCACATATAAAGATAAAAAATCGTTTACAGACACAAGTTCTTTACAACTTAACGTACATTAGCTAAGACATGCATCATGTAATCTTAATCCAATAAACCCAGATCATCCCAACTCAATCCATAACTCAAATCACCAAAATCCTGTTTTTCTAGGACGATTGGTAGTACCGCACTTACAATACCGGTACTACCGCTCCCCAAAGCGGTACTTTCGCACTTTGCAAACTTGAACTGGACCTATTTGAAAAAAATATAGCGTTGCTTCGTCGGTACTTTCGTCTTGCGGTACTACTGCAAAAACACCTACGGTACTACCGTATTTACTTCTACGATACTTTCGATTTTTTCAACACTTTCAGAAAACCGCCCAAATCAAATGCACTCTTCGCAAAATCAATTAACCACTTCATAAATATTATAATAATTTATCGTAATATTAAATAAGATATTCTCACATGGTCCTTCAGCCTATGTGTAGGCGGGGTGTACCCACGGATCGATCGTAGACCAATACAACATCGTCGACCAGGCTGCCATATGAAAGGCTGGGTAAAAGGCATGAACGCCGAAGTCACAACAACGTACCATGGTCCATCAACTTGTGACGAAAACTAATCGGAGCCATGTAATGTTCGAGCAAATGGCATGATTTTATCATGTAAAATCAGCGATCAAAGCATCACGATCGACATGGATGGACGCCTTGTAAGATCAAGCACGCACCAAGATCTAGCGTGACAAAAGAAGGAACAATGTGATTCTTCAATGTGTTGCTAGCTGGAGTTTCTCCTTCGGATAGCTGCATTAGGAGCGCTGCAAAAGGCGGGAGACTGTTTGCTAAACAAGCCAAGAGATAGACTGGGAGGGCTGCGAAGTGTGGTCGTGTGGTATGGTTTTGGGGTGTGGATATGGGTTTATGTGCTTTCTTTTAGTATGTGGTTTATGGTTTAAATTTTGGTTATTAGTGAAAGATATTACATAAAGAAAAATAGTTACATATGATTTTGATCAGTACAGTTAAACTCAGTATACTTTTTACTATAATTTTTTTATTGACATCATCTTAAAAAATATATCATTTAAAAGTTAGTTATTGTAGCATATATAAGTTAAAACTAAAGTCAAGTTCAATCGAACCCAATCTATGCTTAGGTCTTGACTTTTATTCCTACAGTAACTTATTGTTAAATGATGTATTTTTAAGATAAAATTTACAGATAAATTGTAGTATAAACTATATTAAATTTAACTATAGTGATTAAAATTATATATAATTATTTTTTCTACACACTATCCCTAATAAATTGATCAGAATCTATAAACCAGTCCGTATACCATAAGGGTCCGCTCAAAAAATCGCGGTGAAGCCTCCTCCAAGGGTGGGGCCGACAGCTCCCAGTCCGGTGGGCCCCGCGTGCCCTCCCCACGAGGCTTGCATGTTCGCACGGTTGCTTGCTCGGCTTGCTTGGGGTGGGCCCCACCCTACCCTATATCTCGCTGTGTCCCTACTCCCCCGCCCCCAAGTGGGCCCACGATTTGCGGTAGGCGCCACACAGGAGTGCCGGGAAACGGCAGGTGGGAGGGAGATCATCACGTCACGTCCTGTCTCCAGAGCTTTCCTTTCCGTCCTCTCCTCCTCGCGCGCCCGCCTACAAAACTGCGTACTAGCTCGTTCGATCCAGCGAGTCTGAAACTCTGAACGGTATGGAGGTTGGATTGGACTCGGTAAGGCTTCAGAGTTCGATCTAAAACTCGTGTTTTTCTTTTGTTTAACGAATTCCTCTTTTGGAGTTGTACCGAGAGCTCGCTAGCCTCCTATCTTGTTTGATATAACTGTGACTTATATTTTTTAGTTAAAATTTTTAAAATTTAGTTATTTATGATAGAGATTATATAAAAAAATTATTTGTAATTTTAGATGATACAGATGTTGATCTTTTAACGTGTACTATAATTAACTTGAAAACATCATTTAAAAAAATACCCCGTTTGAAAGTTAGATACTATAACAAAATCCGAAAACCGCTTTTAGAAACAAAAAAAAACATACCCTATAAATGGAGTCAATCGTGCACAGCTACTAGCTAAGCATTGATCTCTGCACATATTGTTTTAAGCTATGACTATAGATTTTATCTGTATTTTTTAAAATGATAGTCAATAATAAACGTTGATGTAAATAACATACATAATTTTAAACTTATGAAATTACTCGAGAAAGACATCATATTTATTTTGGCTTTCGATGGAATCAAAGTAGAAAAACAGACACACTGTCTGTTGGGTGCCCGTGCGGTACGCGTGAACCTGCTAGGAGCTTATGCTCAATCGGTCACTCGGTACTCCATTTCAGTTTCATGGACAGCTCTTGAAATATCTATCCATTCTGTCACGCGTGATATATATGTGTCCACAAATTAATTAGGGCCATTCACAGTAGCTTCTGACTTCTAGCTATTTTGAATACGTTATCTCTTTAACATAGCTTTTTTGTTTATTTTTTTATTCTTTTTTCTTTTCTTTGTATTGTCCGAGAAAATATATTTCTTTTATTTTTGTTATTTTTTAATTAAATATCTTAATTAAAAACTAGCTGTCACTGTAGTATCCATTTTAATCAAAAGCCGACCATCGCAGCTAAAAAAACCATTGGCAAAAACTGTTTTAAACCGGCGCTAATGTTGCCTCTGGTTTGAGTTGTGTTTTGTGCGGTTTGATCGCAGCCAACTGTGACCGTGGATGGTGGCCCAAGAGACCTTGTGAGATGTTGATGACCGGCCGACGAGGATCGGAATAGTTCCCGCTGGAAATTCTGTGTTTCAGCTAGTGCAAAAGAAGATTACAGGGACAGCACAAAGCTTAACCTAAGCGTGTACATGCATGGGCAATCAGTGGAGTACGCTGCAAAATTAGACAGCCGAACATGAAGTGCTACTGCGCTTTTCTTACGACAGGACGGCTGTTTGCTACTGCAGTACTACGCAGCACAGGAGACGAAAAAGCCAAATTTAATATTGTTTATAACCGAAATTACACAAATGGTCGTATAAAAATAGTATTTGCAAAAATAGCGTTTTCATCGCCTGGTGACCGAGTGGCAGCGACGCAGAGGTAACACTTGGCTTGGCGGACGGCAGGCCGCTTGCCACCCCACCACCGGATTAAGGCCGCCTAATTAATCGGCCTAATTACCTGCTACTTTTTATTTTGTATAAAACTTGTATAAATTTTCTAATATAGCAAATGAGCTGAACAAATTACAAAAAATTATGTGCAGTCTCCGGACATAACGTAGTTGATTGTGAATTTTTTT
This sequence comes from Melocanna baccifera, assembly GCA_036346265.1. Classification (NCBI taxonomy): domain Eukaryota; kingdom Viridiplantae; phylum Streptophyta; class Magnoliopsida; order Poales; family Poaceae; genus Melocanna; species Melocanna baccifera. The sequence continues at coordinate 38,443,681 of CM070676.1, forward strand.
ATAATTTTATCTATTGTTAATATTGCTAAAAAATTTGTATAATTTGATATTTATAAGAGCTATTACATATAGCAAACGAGTTTCAAAAATTATAAAATTTTATATAAAGCTCTCGACACACTCGTAGTAATTGTATGAATTTTTTTGGAAAATTTTATGTACTCCAAATTTACCTTGTTAATTTAATTATGAAATTAGCGATACACGATTGCAAAATTCATGATTAAATTAACACGAATTAACGTGATAATTTGGACTGCATAAAATTTCCAAAAATTTATACAATTACTATGAGTGTGTCGAGAGTTTCACATAAAATTTTGTAATGTTTGGAGGTCATTTGCTATATGTAACAATTCCTACGAATATGAAAATTATACGAATTTTTAAGCAACATTGACAGCAGATAAAATTATGAAAAAAGTACACAGTTAACTAAGTTATGTTGGGAGGTTGTATATAAATTTTTATATTTTTTATCTTAGTTGCTATATTAAAAAATTCACACAAATTTTATAAAAAAAATGACAGGCCTAATCACTTGCTGTTTGTTGGTGGGGCGGTAGGCCCTCTTGCCGTCTGCTGGCTAGGCAGCAAGCGCCTGCTGTCCACGCATAGGCGGCAGGGGCCACATGTCGGTCTCGCTGCGCTGCTGCCCATCCACCAAATGGTAAAAATGTTATTTTTATCAATACTTTTGAAATGCAGTTATTTTTGTAATTATGGTAGTAAATAGTGTCATATGTGGCTTTTAGTCAGCACAGGATCATGTACATGTACGTAGATTGTATTAAGTAATTTGTTTGTTACTCCGTATATACCACAGTGCCACAGTGGAGTAGATTGCACGAATGCCTAAGCTGCCGAGGCTGCCCATGCATCGTGTATGTATGCACGCTGTACCTGACATGACACAGGCCACGCGCTCGTAGGCGCAACCTGTGCCGATCGTACGTGAAATTACGACCCTGTCCTCACCGCTGGCCCTTGCAGACCAGTGACCAACCATACAGCGGCAGCAAGCAGAATTAATGCTGTCTCTCGAAGTGAGCACTGGGCGGTGTCTACGATACTGTCTCTCTTTTCCTTTTCGAGGACTGGCCAAGTTACCGTCCCTTATGATGGCAGAATTACCGATCATAATACTGCCATAGTGACAATGTACTTGTAATGCTCTGCATGCATGCACGCACTTACGTGAAATATTGTGGTATACCTTTCTCCGAGGCGGATTTAGGAGACTTTGTATTAGCTGTGTTTTTTTATCATAGCTAATTACTTTTTAATTAAAAATAAATAGTAATAATTAAAAAAACTAATTTTTAAAAGAATAGCATAAGTAGTAGGGAAAGTGCGAGTGAATACATATGTGAGAAAGAAGCGAGATAAGTAGGGTACGTGATACATCCGTAGAACTCTACCTTATCTCTGGAGCGTAACGAGAGCGAGGGAAGTGGAGAAACTGTTCGAAAAACCGAATATTTATATCGTCTTTTGGCTTTTCTAAACAAAAATCAATACGAATGCCCCCTTAGATCCATGGTAAGGTGGATTCCAGTCTCGGACGTGAAGATGTTAGTTGTGTATAGCTCGTGTAATATTGGTCCAGCCTAGGGTACTATACAACATATGTTGATGTACTAGCCCATGGCGTCTAGCGAAGCCTACGGCGCAACGGCGCAATTTTCTTGGGCTCCTAGTCTCCTCCTCGTTCCTCATGTCCAAGAGGCAGCAGCCTAGCCGTCGGCGCGCACACAGTCAGACACCGAAGCCCAGTCCATTTCCAGGAGGAGGCAAAACAAAAAAAAAAAAAACCTAGTGAGCAGTGCTCGTGGTCCGCTGCTACTGCTCGCGTATCGTCTCCACAGCTCCACGCGACCATACCCGACGCACCGATGCCTCACGCGGTCACGCCCCAAATTCGCGCCGCGCCGCGCCGTCTCTACTCCATGTTGTGCCTAGCTCCCATGCACCATCCAGTTCCCAGCCTCCCGCGCCACATGCGCCGCTCTCATGCCACGCCATGCATGCTGGCGTGCTGCAGTCGCGAAGCTGAGAAGGCCCGAAGCCCGAAGGCCAAAGCGGCAGGGGCGGTACGTGTGCATTTTTTACACACGCTTAAAATTTATGGGGGGCACCTAAAGACTCATAGAGTACCCAACATGCATATATATATATATATATATATATATATATATATATATATATATATATATATATATATATATATATATATATATATATATATATACTCCTAAAATCGATGGACAACAACGTCAAGTTTAAAACTTCAACTCTGACGGACTAGATGTATATTCACATACCTAGCCATCTGACCCATGCCAGCTTCCAAATTTTCTTGGGCGTAATTTTGTGTCTAATGAGAAGTATCTTGTCTTTCCCACCATATATTCATCATTTCGTCTATCTTCTGTGTACACATAAAATTAGACTCTTTTAAAGAAACATATAAAAAGTAGAGACAGCCGGCAAAAAAGTGGTCTCATCCTAAATAAGTGGAATCTTCATTTTTAGTTTTGTTATGAGCAAAGATGAAATTCTTAGGAATTCTGACCAACAAATATTGAATTCTAATCTATCTGGAGAAAGTTTAAATATGTATTAGGATGGCATATCCTCCAAAAGAATGCATTAGTACCTGCAATACATCTGCAAATGCTATGAATTTCTTTTAACTTTTTACTGTTGACAATATGAGACATGAGTAAATGAATGGAAACAAAAATAAAGTCATGCAATAAAAGAGAGAAAAGTCGAAAAAATAGGGCTCTGCAGAGAGAAAATAGGTGCCATGCGGCCGTGCCCAATAGCATTATTGCTGTACGTTTCAGCTTTATAATCTCCCCCCAGATACCCTCCCCTCTCCCAAACTCGCCCACTCTCTCTTCCCCTTCCTGCCCAGTGCCCTCTCCCTCTCTCACTCCTCAGAACACTCTCCCTCCCTCCCTCTCTCCTCCAGAAAATTCTCCACGGTGCCTAAAAGTGGTGGCCGCATCTCGCCGAGGCGAGATCCTCCCCGGTTTACACTCCTCTGCTCCCCCAAGTCGCCTCCGTTCTCTCCAACCCACTGCTGAACTCAGAGGAGCAAAGAGGGGAATTGGAGCTCAACTCAGTTCCAATTCAGCCCCAGTCCGAGCTTGACCGGCCCCGGCTGCAGGATTCGGCCAGGTAGCTCCGGTTCTTGCAGAATTTTGGTTTCTTTCGGGCGACGGGGTGGTGATCTGAGGTGTGAAGTGGTGGAATTCCGGTTTTACCTATTATTTCCTTGGCCCAGTTTTTGCCCTGCGGGAATTTCCATTCTTGGGACCCGAGGAGTGCTTGTGGTCTGCTTGTCTGGTGTTTCTGATCTGTGAATTATGAGGAAGAACATCACTTTTTCCTCTTTTTTTACTTAAAACTCTTGCGTAAACCGTAGTGCTACTACTGCTTGGAGTTTCTTAAGCTGAACAAGTTCGGTTTAATCTTTAATTTAAGTTATAGTTTGCCTCTGCTCCGCTGAATTTGGGGAAGAAGTAGTTTTCATGCACTGGTATCACTCAGGTTTTTAGTTGTTGCACAATTAAGTGCCTGCTTATATCACTCATATCGGTTTGTCTTGATCAGCTTCTAGTGTTCTTTATGCTTCATTGATACACACTGATACACATGGCATGTGGTGCTCTGTGATCAAATACTTCCGTTCTTTTTTGCATAATTCAAGTAGTAGTCATCTAATGCTTCCAACTTTTCTTGGCATATTTCAGGTGCCCTGGTTCTGGGAGATGTATCGAGTTAAGAGCGAGAGCGACTGCGAGATGATCCATCAGGACCAGATGGATTCGCCGGTCGCCGACGACGGTAGCAGCGGGGGGTCGCCTCACAGGGGCGGCGGGCCGCCTCTGAAGAAAGGCCCCTGGACGTCGGCGGAGGACGCCATCCTGGTGGACTACGTCAAGAAGCACGGCGAGGGGAACTGGAACGCGGTGCAGAAGAACACCGGGCTGTTGCGGTGCGGCAAGAGCTGCCGCCTCCGGTGGGCGAACCACCTCAGGCCGAACCTGAAGAAGGGGGCCTTCACCGCCGAGGAGGAGAGGCTCATCATCCAGCTCCACTCGAAGATGGGGAATAAGTGGGCTCGGATGGCAGCTCATGTAAGTGCTATGTTGATTCCATGCTTTACATGTAGTTGTTAGCATGCTGTTCTTCGAGTCTTGAAAGATTGTTCTTGCGTCATGGTCACATGGGGTTAAAAGTTACTAATTTTATTTGATGTGTTCTTTGGATCTTCTAACACATGCACTTTCCAGTTTAAGATGTCTTATTTGTGTAGTTAGTAATTACCCTTCTTGAAGAATACTTTATTATTTTTATTGAATGAAGTGTTTTGTTTCACTTACTGGCACTGTATTTTGTTGCCCTTTGCGTAACTTTACTTACTGTTATTGCTCTGAAACATGAATTTAGATGATTTTCTAGTGCCATTCGGAATATCAAATTTTTGGTCTTAAAATTGGGTCTGATGATTTTCGGGAAAAAAAAACCCTTATGTAGCTACTTACCCGATCCCTCCTGCTATCAAAAATTCAAAATCTTCCTAAATTGATCCACAACTCTTTAAGCTGCCAGGATTAGTCCTGATCAATGATACCAAGAATGATCATTACTCACTTTAAACTAATTCGTTTCCAGCTTTATCTTCTCAAGTTCATATTGTTTGCCAGTGTTCCTCTTGTATGGACATAGATGTGGTCATATAGAATGGTAAGGATACCTCGGTCCCGTTTCTTTCACTTTTCAGCTGGCTTTGAACTTTTCGACTGTTCAACCAGCTTTTAGCTTTGATTTTTTTTAGTAATTACTATTTATTAAACTAATAAATCACAACTTAAAAGAATGATAGGATACTTCAGTCCCGTTCTTTTCGGCTTTTCAACTGATTTTTACCTTTAATTTTTTTGATAATTACTATTCATTAGAATAATAAGTCGTAATCAAAAATCATAAAAATAACATGGCCGTAGGAGCATCAAAGAATGGATACTGTTTTCCACTTCTACTTTCATTGTTACTGAAAGCAAGTTGGCCTAACATTTAAATATGCAGTCCATGTTGGACTTTGACTGCGATAAAAGGGGTTGGGCGGTTGGCTGTCAGTCTAGCCAGATTGTGTGTTGTCTGACATCTATAAGTTGCATAATGACAATTGAGAAGGTGCCATAGTTGAGATCTATTTCAGTGTGACCAACTAGTAATGTTTTTCTTCACTAGCTTTATAGAGTAACCATCTAAAGCTAACAACCTTGTATTGAATATCATGGCACAGTATTCAATTACTTTTCCATCATCATTAATATGTACTTGCTACAATTTGTTAGGACATAAACCTAGAACTGATCAAAGCTTCACTCACGATGACTTGAGTGTACAATAGGCTATTATGTATCGAAATATTTCATATACCTTATCCTGTGTACATGAGTCTGTGAACGGGCCTCTAGCGTAATGGTTAGAGCGCTCTAGTAGCACCCTTCAGGTCCTGAGTTCGACTCCTAGTGGGAGCGAATTTTCAGGCCGAGGGAAAAAAATCCCCTCGCCTGCTACCATACCAAAGCACAGGTCTAAGGCTTGGCCTAGGTCGTTGGTCGTTCTCACGCGGGCGACGGTGCCGCTGTGTAAGGGTGGAGCAGGGGTTCGGGGGTTTTCTCGATCTACGTGAAAAGATCTTCTTAAGCAAATGCCCGGAGGTCGTCTTACCCGTAGGTCGAGTTTTTTTTTTGGTACATGAGTCTCTTTAGTAAGTTTTTTTTTATCCTGAACACTTTGCACAATTATTTTCTATATTGTTGTTGTTATTAACCTTGAGCACCTCTTCTCAGTTGCCAGGGCGTACTGACAATGAAATAAAGAATTACTGGAATACTCGAATAAAGAGATGCCAGCGAGCTGGCCTACCCATATATCCTGCTAGTGTATGCAATCAACCTTCAAATGATGATCAGCAGGGCTCCAGTGATTTTAACTGTTGCGAGAATCTGTCCAATGATCTTCTTAGTGGAAATGGTCTTTATCTACCAGATTTTACCTGTGACAATTTCATTGCTAATTCAGAGGCTTTATCTTATGCACCACAGCTTTCAGCTGTTTCAATAAGCAATTTGCTTGGCCAGAGCTTTGCATCAAAAGATTGTAGCTTCATGGATCAAGTAGACCAAGCATGGATGCTAAAACAATCCGACAGTGTACTCCCTGGATTGAGCGATACCATCAATGGTGTTCTCTCCTCAGTGGATCAATTCTCCAATGACTCTGAGAAGCTTAAGCAGGCTTTGGGTTTTGACTATCTCCATGAAGCCAACTCTAGCAGCAAGATTATTGCACCCTTTGGGGGTGCACTTACTGGCAGCCATGCCTTTTTAAATGGCAACCTCTCTGCTTCTAGGCCCACAAATGGTCCTTCGAAGATGGAGCTCCCTTCACTCCAAGATACTGAATCTGATCCAAATAGCTGGCTCAAATATACCATGGCTCCTGCAATGCAGCCTACCGAGTTAGTTGAACCCTACCTGCAGTCTCCAACAGCAACCCTGTCAGTGAAATCCGAGTGCACGTCACCAAGGAACAGTGGTCTTTTGGAAGAGCTGCTTCATGAATCTCAGGCACTAAGATCTGGGAAGAACCAACAGCCGTCTGTCAGAAGTTCAAGTTCCTGTGTCGGTACGCCATGCGATACTACGGTAGTTAGCCCAGAGTTTGATCTCTGTCAGGAATATTGGGAAGAACATCCCAGTTCTTTCCTGAATGAATATGCTCCTTTCAGTGGTAATTCATTCACTGAGTCCACCCCTCCTGTTAGTGCTGCATCGACTGACATGTTTCTACTCTCCAAATTTTCTCCTGGTAGGTACATTTAAATTCTTCATGCTTTCTTCAGAGTGATTATTTCAGTTATTTATGACGTATTCATTTGCAGCACAAAGCCCTTCACTGGGTTCCGGAGAGCAGGCGATGGAGCCTAAAAATGAGCCTGGGGCTGGGGACACTTCACCTCATCCTGAAAACTTCAGGCCAGACGCGTTATTCTCTGGGAATACAGCTGATCCACCCGTTTTCAACAATGCCATAGCAATGCTTCTGGGCAATGACATGAATGCTGAGAGCATACCTGATGTTGGTGATGAAATTGCGTTCAACTCTTCCCCGTGGAGCAACATGCCACATGCTTGTGAAATGTCGGAATTCAAATGAATTCCTTATTGATCCTCGTGATGTTAGAAGGAGATTCTTGATATCGTCCCTGCCGATTTCTTTTGAGGTTAATTTCAGGGAAGACCTCATTGATTGTAATGCTGCATTACCGACAGGTCCTTGATGGCATGCAGCAGCTACCAGATGTGCTCTTCATGCAACTAGCCCTTTTGTCCAACTTTATGTTCATGGAGATAAGCCGGTCATTTGTTTTTGTTGTTTTGTATTAAAGAACCCTTTTTGTCATCTCTATGGGCAGGATTCCGTTGGAAATTTGTCATATTTTTTGTTTGAATAATGTAAGATCAGTTATTGCTGTTATGAATATTATGTGTGTATTGATATGAGACCCAATAGATCATATATATAGGAGAGTACAAGGGATATATACCATATAGAGATAAGTTATATATGGGATAGAATACAAAATCTATATCCTAATACAACTCTATCTCCTTAACACATCCTCTCAAATGCAAAGTGTATACAATAGTATTGTATTTGAAAAAAGTTGTTGCTAAAATAGTAAACAAAATCCGAAGTCCGAGTCTTGATGATGTCGTCGTAGCGTGCAACTCTTAAAAAATACTGTCGAATCAAACCGAAGAGGAATAGATAAATGCATGACGGCGCAGATCGAAGCTCAAGACGACGGCGACGCAGTGCATAAGGTGCAGAAGAAGCGCGACGGCCTTAATACAAACTCTATATTCTAATACAACTCTATTCCCTTAACAATTGCTACTGTGGTGTACTGTCTTGTTGAACATTTACCCCTGATAGCAATTTGTTATTTTTGCCTGGTAAACTCTTTAACTCGGGAGTTATTTTTATATGTGCGTTAAAATGCACTAAGCGCTATGCCTGTAACATTTTGTCTCCTAGTTCAGGAAAAGCAGCAATCTTGCGCCTCCAATTTTGGCCTTGCAAGCTGCTTGCTTTAGCTGGTGGCTGAAAGAAAAGGCGAGATAAGACTCGGCTATGAATGATTAGGGCCGCCACATGGTTTCATAGTGGGAATCCAACTAAGGTTATCATCCATGACATGATCAAGAAGTTGCAACATTACACGATCGCAAACGTTGTACCTAACTTCCTCTGGTGTTTTTGCGTTGGATTCGTCCTTTTTTCATGTATAATTTTCTCTTTTTTTTTCCCTCTTGACTGGCTACTGCACATCTTCTAGGCATTCAGTGTTGTGGCATTCTCGTACTTAATCTTTTTCTGATTTATTTTGCAATTCCTTTTCTTTTGACAGATGTGCTTAAGCATTACATAAGCACAAGCTTTTGTAGAGTATCACCCTTCCCTAATGCTTGGTGTGTATTCAGACGTCAAAGCTGAAAGTTTGACCCCATTAATTTGACTGTTCTACGGTGCTGGTTCAGCTCTCTTCTATGAAGGTTTTCAAATTCATCGGAGATGAAACATGCGCTGCAGTTTCTGCCAACTAATTGAACTCTGGGGATCGTGTTCCGCTAGACTCTTTGCAGCCAACATTTTGCTTTCAGTACAGGACTGAAATCTCCATGATCAATTATCATGACCTAGCAGTGTTACTTGACCTTGCCTATCGTACGTCTAGTACAGGCTGTACGGTAGTGCTCAAAATCAGAATCTCCTCGGATCCATCCGCCTAGCCTTTTCCAAGTAGCTTAACATGCTCCCAATAGGCAAGAGTACAAGGCCACTTTTAGCTGTGCAAACGAATGAAGATGCGGCAGTACCGAATTCAGAATCGGTGCCTACCACTACCTAAATTCTCTGAAAAAAATCAAAGCAAAGCACGGCCACAAGAAAAGAGCAATGCCTTTGCTTCGAAGCTTCAACAATGGCAGCTTGTTAGGATCGGATACCACCTGATGAAATCGATAAGACAGAACAAGAAATAATAAAGAACAATCAAAAATACAAGATAGAGGTTTAACGTGAAAACCCTTCCGGATAAAAAACCAATGACACACAATTGGCAAAATCACTATATGAGGAGAAGTTACAGAACGCTCTTAACGTATATGCGAATCTACATCTATACCAGGTATCTTATAGAAGATATAAATAACCTTAAAAACAAGAGTCTCAGACGAGAAAAAGAACATAATTCTAGTCGACAACAAATCAGAGACCTATCAGAAATTGGAACAGTAACATTCTCGAAGATAGGAACAATTTTATGCTCGGAGAGTCTCAGAGGATAATGGTATAGAGTTGTAGTCGGAAGCGCTTCGAGTAGCCATGTCTAACTCCAGTCGGTGTACGCACCTTAGAGCATCACGTCTGATGCAGCTTGGTGCAGAGTCTATGATGAATATAAAGGTGATCCCAATTATTACTTACAATTAATTCGTATTGCTTGCTGATTGAACTCTTTAAATGCTCAGAAAGACCAGTAGCTATCGGATCTGATCAGATTCAGATCATAAGATGCAACAAAGTTTATGGTGCTGTTCTTTCGATCCTCTCCAGCCATTTGCTGCACTAAAAAAGAAACGCTTTATTTTTTTCCAGTAATAAAGAAAGGAAGGCAGAAAGAAGCGCACACTAATTATATGCCCTCGCCGCGACGCGCCATGGATGTGCAGGCTCAGATCGAAGATGCTGCCCATCACGCGATGTGCGTGGCATGACTTCGCCATGAGGCGCACGGCCAACGCGCGCGCTCACTCCGTGCGCATGTATCCGCGACCGCGACGCGCGGAGATGGAATACAATGCCGTATTGGCAGGCCGCACTATAGCGACCAAGACGGATGCTTGCTTCGAATAATCGACCGGCCAATATGCAGAGGCATGCAGGCCGGTACCAGTGTCGACCCTTGAGACGTATACACGCCTGATTTGTTATTGCAGGAGTACCTGTCAGTCTCTTCAGAGAAGTAATTACTGCCTTGCAATAGCCAGTGAGCTTGTAGATCTGTCAGATTTGCTAATTGTTTTCTGCTGGATGTCTGACTGCAGCTAGCATTACACTGGAGGGATCTCTGTTGTGAAGCTCTCCGTCCTCTGTTGTCTCCCTCGGCATTTCATTGCGAGTAGAGCAACCGGTTTCTTCAACCCTTCCCGATGGCTATCACACGCTTGAGGCCAGGTTTTTCGAGATGGGATGAGACGCGGTTGGTTGGTTCCACGTCTCATTATGTGCTTTGCATACATGGTCTTTTCTTGAATTTGATGTATCCAAAACAGAACGCATGATGCTTGTGTTGCATCTGAGAACTAAAGCGCGAATCGTCAACTCGTTAGAGAGTACGGGCTGACTGTTGTGCACATGCGCCCGGCTGGATCTGGTTGTTTGCTCCGAGTAGGCGAGTAGCAGCTAAAAAGCAAGAAGCAAGCAGACATGGCCAAATAGGCAGACTAGCATAGTACGGCACGGATTTATACAGGGCACAGCATGACTAGGTCTAGCATAGCTGTTACAAATAAGTTACTCTGTTGTACTGGCCCACGTGTCTGTCCTTTGACACAAACATGGCACGGAGAGGGGTCAGATCATGCCGATCCAGCCTAGCCACACTTAGTTCAATGGGCCACCGATGGCTCATTGAGCAAGATGGCCCGGTCAGACGCTGCCCCGGTGTTGCCCTACATGTGGCTACCACAGCCACCGCACCGCCATTGCCACCCGCGCAACAGAAGGTTGAAGGCAGTAATTACTTCCAAGAGTGATTACTTCGGCGATTTTACCATATTGTGTACACACTTTACTGTTATTTATGTAACGGATTACTTTTCATAATTTACAGAAAGGAATTTATAGCATCTAATCCGACGAGCTGCGCGACCTAAGGTTCTCCAGAATACCAGAGAGGGGCTTGAAAACGTTGAGCATGTTGAATAACATGTACAATAGTAGCTTTACCATGCGCACGTTACCCTTCTCCTGCATACAATACTATATATTACGATACAATTTACTGCATGTCAGAGACGGAATTACTATTTACCGGTTCTATAGCAGTTTAGATCTTCTGTCCTTTGCCGTCGTAAAATTCGAGAAACTTCATGGCAAAAAAGGCGTATTTGTTCGAGAGAACTTGTTTCGGCATGGCGAACAATTGTCTCCTCCTGTTCACAAACTTTGAAAACTTCCTAGTAATCACGACATGGAAGGCGTCATTCAAATGTGCAACTACCTTGCTGTCGAGACCTGAATATACGAATCTGGACCCTCTGTATATATCGCACTAGTTCAGGATCATATTGGTGTACACAGTGTAAACATAGTTGAAATATCGACCATGAACACAATTAATAAAGAAAAAGACTCAAATATCAATAATTATCAGAGTATGACCTTATGGCTAAACTTACAATTTACTAGCCTGAAGGGTTTAAGAAACTAGCAGCGAAAAATAGAAATATGCATGTTATCCATTCGACATGCCCACAGGCAATTGATTAGGGAGCGAAGTCCTAATCCATGAAGTCATCGAAGTATTCTCCTTCTGATACCTCCTGCTGATATGGCTTTTCTTCTTCAACTAAGCAACAATAGGCATAAAGTCATAAGTACATTAGTACTCAGCAAGTAATTTGTAATAAAGATGCAATATAATATACAAGGTTTACTAATGGATGGCTGAAAGGTTACTTTGCAAAAAGTAATATTTTAAATTAAATACAATAAATAGATTGAAAGCGAATTTTGTGAAAAATGGTAATAAATAATCAAAGAAATTGAATAAACCACAAGTGAACTGAACATTCACTCCAATGAACCACTCATGAACTAACCATTCATATAATGAACCACCAGTGACTAACCATTCGCTTTTCAAAGCTATACCAACCAAGTTTTATAAAATATCTACCATTCATGTGAAATTACCGAGTATTGTCTATAAATAGGGACATGACTATTCGAATAGTTTTACACTCTGCAGAGGTTGTACAACTGTACCCACATGATGTGATCATCCTCACATTAAAAAAAATCACAACAAAACTTTTACAATATTCAACTTCAACTCAATCCCACCCGCTATGTAATCGCAGCCATATTCATCACAATGGCGAGATTAAAATTGAAACATAACAAATTAATCAGTCAGGTCTATTTCATACTAGACATGTGGTCTGCACAATAAGGTTCAGATCAATAGCGCATAAAATTAAGTTCTTAGACATACCTAGGTGAGAATTCCACAACCCTTGATGTGAATCCACAATCCTTTTACTGCGCAGATCACTCATCCGAGTGAAAACCAAGTTTGTATAATCAACACCAATGACACACCATTGTCATGACACATAAATTTTTTTTAACTGTGACTTCAACCACGATTCAATATTTTATTAAGTCAAATTAATCAATTGATCATATGCGATAATGAACCCAACGAGACTATAAGCATGGCTAGGTATATTAATCGTACAACCCACGTGACAACTAGCATTGCATCACTAAATAATTCCCATCCTATGGTGATAATGATATCATGGCATTCAAAGTATCAAGGTAGGATTAATAAACTCAAACAATAACTACTAGGTACAAAGGTTTGTATTAAAATAGCAATACATGATAATTTAAGACAAAATAAATAAATGACAGATTTAAAAACTATGTTTAACATGATTAAAAGACATGACTTGTCTTTGCCTTGCTTAGTTATGAATTCTTGATCTTTTGATTGTGTTTCCACTCAGCCGAAGACGCGATCTAACGAGAGAAAATGAACGAGGCGTAAAATAAATTTAAATAAAATTCAAATGAACTCTACAAACTCTAAAACTAGAACCAAAAGTTAGAGCTCAATATTAGATAAATTTAGAAAAAAGAACGGGGTCAAACTGAGCTAAAAGTAGAACGTGCTATTGGAAAATTTAATCTAAAGAAAATATTAAAAATTAAAAAAGGTTATTGTGCTATAGACTCAGTGCACGAAATAGCTGGTCTACGGTGGACTTGGTGTATGGAACAATGAATAGGCGACTGGACTTGCTGACATGGCACTAGGATGGCTTGGCTAGCTGACGTGATAGGACACGAGGCATCTACATAGATGCTGACTCGGTGAGACCGCCGTGGTCGAAGCAGCTGCCATGGTCATGGAATACTCAATGGTTGTAGTCGAAGATGGCTGTGGTCAGAATGGTCGAGTGACTATGGTCGTAGTCAAATACAACGTGGTCGGAGATGGCCGAGTGGTCGAACGACTGAGGTCAGAAGGTTGGTGGTTGTGGGTAGTGATCGTAGATGTGGACATGCGTGTGGTCGAAGACACCGCGATCGTAGCCGTGAGCGACCGTGGTCGTGGTGAGGGAAGATGTGGTTGAAGTGTAACAGTCCAGCTGTTTATTTTAAAAATATATATATATTTAATTTAAAATAAAATATTTACTTTTGGTTGTTTAAATTTAATTGCCTAATTTTCGGCTTAAAAAAGGTTATGAAAAGGTGATTTAAGAAAAAAATAAATAAAAAAATAAATAAATAAGGAAACTTTTTCAAAGTTATTTTGGAAGAGGTGAAAGGTTATGAAAAGGTGATTTAAAATAAAAATCAAAGTTATTTGGTTGCTTGAATTTTTTTTAAAAAAATTCTAGTTGACCTGATTTCAGCTTTAAATAAAAGAGCCTTTCTGTTAAATAAAAAAATATTATAAAAAGAAAAATATCTAAATTTCAGTTGAAAATATTTTTATAAGTTCAAAATAGCCTTAGATACTTCCATGAATTTTTCTAAGATTTTTAAGCTTTATTTGTTATTTATTGTATTATTTAAAGCTAGAAAAAGGAAAACATTTTTTAAAAATTAAAATAAACGTCAAAAAAATTCCGAAATTTTTTTATTCTTTTCAGGTTCCAAGGATTCTAAAAGTATTTTTTTAGAATTTTTTTTCGAATTTTCTTTTTCTTTTTTTCTTTTTCTCTCTTTTCTCTCTCTTCCTTTTTCCTTCTTCTTCCTCAAGAAGCAACCATGCGTGCACGCAGGGGCAGCAGCCATGGCTTGGTTTTGAAGCTTTTTCAACCTCCAATAACTCGTGATTTTCTCAACGGATTTGCACGAAATAAATTGCATTCAACTCCCCTCGATTAACACTTCCGTTTCCCTACCGTTTCCCCCTCATTCATGAGCTATTTTCGCGGGATTTAAACCATGTCATTCAAAGACATGCCCCGTCGATCTCCCTCCTCGGGCCTCCTCAACCCCTATAAAAGGGAGCCCCGTGAGCCTCTCCTCATCCTTACTCAACCCCGAAAATCTCAAGTCCCAACCCCCTCTCTATTGGCCGCAATCGAAGTTTTATTTTTGTGTTCTAAGCGCCGTTCTTCGGCCTTTTGTGCCTCGTCCGGTGGAGCGCCGCCGCGTTTGACCACACCGTTGGCTTCGCCTCGGCGCGTTCTACGCGGTGCTCACCTCGCCTTCGCCGGAACTTCGCCGGAGCACCGTCACCACCGTGGGCCAAAACGGGTCGCCGTTCTTCGCGTCGCCACCGGCCGACCGTGCATGCCCGACCAAAACCAAGGTGAGCATCACGATCCCCATGCTTTACTCTTCGATTCGCCGCAACTCTCGCATGTTAATTCCTCTCCGTTTGCCCGGAACGCCGATGTCAGCCTGTAGGCCGCATAAAGTCTTGTCCACCGTGTTTCGCTAGTCCGTTGGCCGAGCTGTCTGCGGCGTTGAGTTCGTCTCGACGTGTTCTACGCCGTGCTCCCCTCCGTTCGTCCAAAAACCTTTCCTAACTTTTTGCGCCCGACACCTCGCCGTGGCCGTAAATGGCACTTCGCGTCCCCACCTGCCCGGGAATGCTCTCAAAAATCCGTTCGCGTCAAAACATGCCAAACCATCCCAGGAGGCTACGTTTCAGACGGTTTTGAATTCGCCTGACCGAGCACAAAGATATTGAATTTTTCGTGTTTCGGTACCGTCGTTGTTCAAACGACGATTGCGTCGCCTCTGGTGAGTTTCGGTTTAGCCGATATTTTTTTCTAGACTCGCCTTACCGCGTTCTACGCCTTGGTTACCTTACTTCAACATATTTTTTATCCGAAAATTATTCTTCTCTGCACACCCTATGTCGTTGTCACCGTAGACGTCGTCATCGTGCTCCGTTTGACGTGCTGCCAATTCCTACATGTGCCTCGGGTCCTTAGCAACCCATTAGCTTCACCTTCCGTGCCTTTCCTCGCCAACGACACGGCCAAAAACAGTGAACAGGGCTGCTGCCTGTTACTGTTCACGCGGGAATATTCCTTCGGAATATTCCTGATTTTTCTTTTTCCAGAATTTTCTGATCCGACAATCTTCCAATCGCTCGTTCTCCTTCGTCCGAACTCCGAATCAGGTGATTCAAGTTTCTAAATTCATAATCTATTTTTCAGTATATATTTCATAATTTTTGGATTTTCTCGACCGCCCTTGGTTGAGTCTCCTCACCGCCGGAATACTGCCGCCACCGCCGCCCGAGTTACGCCATCGCTCCAACTCGCCACCGACCACCCTCCAACCACTTCTGCTATTGCACGAGAGCACCAATGCACTCCTCGCAATCCCCTCTCTCTTTTCTTCACCTCGCCACCCCTCTGCCAAGCAATTTCCCCCGCCGGAGTGTCTCTTTCGCCGACACCGACGCCACCACTTTACCTTGCCGCCGACCACCTTCCAGCCACTTGTGGTGTTACACAAGAGCACCAGAGCACTCCTCGTGGTCCCCACTCTCTTTTTGTGCCCCTCGCCAACCCCCGCCGTGCCCCGCGCCGCTAGCGAGCCCACGGGCTTTGTGCATCGCACCACCGTCCATGGGCTCGGTTCCACTATTCCCCTCACCCAATTGTCCTGGTTCGCTCGTAAACCTGTTGCACCGAGCAACTTCTACCTTCTTCGTCTAAGGAGCTCCGGCGAGTAATT
The DNA here is from genome assembly GCA_036346265.1 of Melocanna baccifera. Lineage (NCBI taxonomy): Eukaryota > Viridiplantae > Streptophyta > Magnoliopsida > Poales > Poaceae > Melocanna > Melocanna baccifera. Next base: position 38,459,785 of record CM070676.1, read on the forward strand.
GCCTCGAACCTTCTTGCGCCCCGCCGATGTCACCGATAATCGTACCCACCTCCGCCCGAACCTTGCACAAAGGAAATCCCGGACTCATACTCTTCTCCCTCCTTTGTACACCTCCTCGGTCTTCGTCGCCGTTGGATCGCTCGGATCTTGTCATGTGAAGTCGTCCGACTTCTCCCAACCATCCGATTCTAAGACCCCGCTATCCGGAGGCTCTTTAGACTCCGCTGTTTGGAGGCTTCTTAGACTCCGACTTTGACCTTGACATTTGGAGACTTCGACTCTAGCCTTTGACTTTCGACCTCGAAGACTTCGACTTCAGTCTTCAATCTCGGAGCCTTCGACTTCGACCTCCGTCCTTGAACCGACCATGGTTGTTTGACCATTTTAACGTCCGCACCCTCCGACCTCTCTGAACCCTTCGATCTCTCCGCCCACTCGAAGTCGTTCGACCTATCCAACCCGTCCGATTCTTTCGATCACTCTACATAAACTCCAATCCTTTCGACCACAATTGTTTTTCCGACTACAGTCACTCTCGACTCTGATCCTCCCAACCACTGTCATCTCCGTCTACCTCCGACCATAGTTGCTTCCGACCACTGTCACTCTTCGCTCTAAGTCTCCGAGTACCTTCGCTTTTTCAGCAAGGAGTAGTTGGAAGAATACTCGGTAGTCGAAGTCGTAGCCGACTCTGAGTACCTTCGCTTTCCACCACCGGCGTTCATTGTCGTCCCGACCACTCGACTCCGATTACCATTTGTTCTCGACTGTTATAGTGTTCTTCGACCACTATACAATTTCGAGTAAGTCTTCGACCGAATCTTAATCTTCGAATTCGACTACACCCGTACTTGGAGTCTTTGTCTTCGACTTAGACCTCCGCATCTTCAACCGTTAATTCGACTATGATCTTGACCATGTCTTCGACTACACCTTCGATCATGACTTCGACCCTACACAAATATTGTAGCTTCCAACCACTTTTCCTACATAAAAAAAGAATTTCAATAATTTCTTTTATTCATTTCTTTGGAATTCAAACTTCCAGAAGTCGTCCTCCTTCGCCCTAACTCCTTTGGACCAATTCAAATTCCTAAATTCATATTCTATCTCCCAGCTTTTATTTTATGATTTTTGGATTTTATTTGGATTTTATTTGAGTTTAGTCTGTTATGACCTTTCACGTGTAGACTACGACTATTCCGGAGAGTATAACTTCAACGAACCTCAACAAACTCCGAAGCAAGGCAAGTTACACCTTTGACCATGTTGAACCTAATATTTCAAATTTAATTATGTTGTTTTACTGTATATGCATGCGTACTTCTATTCAAATTTAATTTAAATTTAGTTTAAACTTTAGTTATGCCCATGATCCTTTGATTATAGCCCATTTGAATCTCGAATTCATATACTTTGTCACCCTAGCTGAAAACTAGTTAGTACCATAGTATTGACTAGAAAATTTTATAGAGATGCTTAGCCTGGTTTAGTATAATTTTAGGTGGGATCAATCTTTCATATGAAATGTCAGACTTTGGTAATGAATTCTTGACTTCGGTGAGTCAAGGATGGTTTGTGAAAATGGTTTAAAAATAAAAACTTATGATTTGGACTTAGGCTATTGGTTAGGTGGTAGGGTGCCGGCATGCCTCGTGTTTGGTAACACCTGGTTGATTGTCGTGCATGTGAGTATGTGGATTGAGCCTAAGTCAAATTAAGGACCGGTCTGTGAGCTACTGTTGCAAAGCCACATCGTACTACCACAAGACTGGTATGGGACAGTCCTGGCTGACTAATTTGTGAGGTCCCAACTTTGTTCTCGCTATAGGTTGAATGTGAGCGTGGCATAAGCCATGGGAAGTCTCACACGGCACAAGAGGGGGCTCCAACTTGTGAATTCAAGTTGTGGTGAAATCTTAGCAGCGGCGTGACTAAGTTGAAGGCTTAGCATTGTAAAGGCCTTGTTATGATTTTCTCAGTCGCACGCCTACGGAAGCGTGTAATGACCGACAATATGAGATAATCATATCTTGTGCGTAAAGCTGTACAACCTCTGCAGAGTATATAACCTATCCTGGATAACCGTGCCCACGGTTATGGGCAAGCTGAGTAAAGTTTTTCATGGATTAGACTTTGATTTTTAAAAATGGTTTCTGAAAAAGGCTTATGGATGGATGGATAGAATTCATGACCAGGTGGGATACCTGTGAATAAGTTGGTGTTTGGTGAACTGCACTAACAAAATGAATCCATAAGAGATTTTGAAAAGCATATGGATAGATGGGATCCATGTGAAACCTTTCGAAAAGATGGACCAGGTGGGATACCTGTGACTAGGTTAGTGTTTGGTCGTAGCCTGCACTAACGATATTATTTTGTAAATTATTATTTCTATCTACTGTATAAAATTTAGCTTTTGCACTTATGTTATTGTATTTAAATTCAGTCTTTGCTTCGCCGCACAAATAAACTTAATAAGCCTTCCTTTGTTATCCCTATGCATGCATTCACTCTGTTAAAACTCCTGGTGTAACTTGCGTAAGTACTTTATGTGCTTACCTTGGGAGTACTTTATGTGCTCACCTTACTAAAATCTGTTGCGAGAGGATGGCGTCAACAACCGGTGAGGATGGTGACGACTAGGCGCGTCTTCTGAGTCATTCGCTGTGGGCGGCGGGATGAAATTCTTTGCTTCATTGGTTTTCTTCCGCTGTTTATATTTATTTTTGGCTTATGAACCATTGATGTAAAATTTGGCCATTAGGCCCATATTTAGTTAATGAATAAATGTCATTGTGCATGATATGAATCTTTGTTATCCACTGTGTGCACTAGCTTGATCCTGGACTAGTGCGATTTACACAGAGGGACTTGGAGTTGTTGTTCCGGGTTCCGACATGAAGTAAGGCGGTAAGACCGGATGATGAACAAAGAGGGATAGAGGCGGCGGATTTGGAACTCATCGGCGATGAGGGCGGCTCGACGAACTGCGGCAGTCAACACACCGACGAGCCGGAGCTGAAGACGGCGACGCTCAATAGTGGTGACGGCTGTGTCAAAGGCGCATAGGGGATGCTTCGGCTGTTGGGTGTGGAGATCGAGAGGGGTGGTGTGGATTTGTAAGCACGGACGCCGATAGGCGGGCTCGGATACAGCGTGGAGTTCAATTCGAGCATGAGAACCGAGGGGCTGCGGAGACGTAGTCCTAATCGGGAACAAAGATGGACAGTGCACGCATCGCAGGATTGCTGACACATGGCTCCAAGCGAAATGGACGGTCGGCGATGAATGGCGCAGATGCACAATGTCTGGAGGTTCCAATGGTTGACACACGTTGCAAAGGTTGGATCTGGCGGCTAAAAATGGTCATAGCTTAGATGGCTGACATGTGTCCGCGATGGGATCAGACGGCTGGGATTTGGTGAGCCGAAGTGAACAGCAACAGGTTGGCCCATTTTCTGTTCAGGTTTTTTGGGGATTTTTTATTTTTAAAAATTCAAATAAATCCTTATGAGCTCTAGAAAATAACAAATAAATTTGAAAAAAAATCACAGAAAACTCCTTTTGATACAAAAGAACCCAAATAAAATATTTTTAGCAATTGTTAATATTTATTTTAGTCATATTAAATTATTTTAATTATTAAAAATTTAATTTATGCTTGTATTAAATCCAAAAAATCTAAATGGTGAAATTTTCTTTTAAAAGCTTCAAATAAACTCTGAAAATCAGGATGCTACACTTGCTGCCTACTGCACGTTGATGGTCATTGGGGTCAGTGCATTTTTTGAACGTAGTCATTCAAGTTTAGCACATCGATGCACCTATGCACAATATTTATGCAAATACATCGACTAGTGGGAGTTGTGAAGTAAGGGGAGAAAGACCTAGCGATTTAAACATAAGTGATTGATGACCATGTGAAGACAAAATTGACTATTTGCATAATGTAAAATTACTGTAACTCACCAATTTTACTACCTTAGGGTCCATCTTGTTGAGTTAAGCTTCCAAAATACTCGCAACACTTATGGGGTAGTTTATGCTATTTTATTTTCAGCAACTAATTTATGCTATGTACTATTTATTTTTCAAGAACTCCTCAACGTTCAGCAGCCTCTGCAAAATATGAATTCATAACCATGTAACTGAAATTTACTACATATATATCTAACAATTACTGTTAGAACACAAAGAGTTTACTGCCTAAAAAAATATGTAATGAAAATTCTCAAGGCAAAAAATTGCTTTAGTTCACACTCTTCGGTCTCAGTGCCAAATCATTGTGGCACATGCAGTTGATGAAGAAAGACACAAACATGTCTTCAATCATCTGACCGTCATTGAACAAGGCTGCGATATAACCACCGGTGGCAAAGAGGAAAGTGTCGCCGGACTATAGCATGACCAATGGTAAGTTAGATCGTGATACAGATGATGAAAAAAAATAAACACGCTCATATGGGAGAAAATGAAAGGAGAAAATTTTACCCTTTTAGACTCTTATCATTCAATGTGAGCTCCTTAGGCTTGATGGCCATGTCTATCGGGACTGATAGCCATGGCATGACACCTGAATGGACAGACCAGCTTGCTTGGAACTTTGGTCATCCTCTTTCCCTTCCTGGTCTGCTTGGCGAGCAAAACGATAGCCTACATGCAAATAAACTTTTTACTGTTATAATTATAATGTAATTACTGTACTTTTATTGTAATATTGCTGCATAATAAATAAAAAGAAGTTTTTTGAAAAAAGATTATTTTTTATTACTCACATGTAACATTTTACTGTAGAGTAAAGAAGAACCTAATGCAACATTTTTTAAAATTTTACTATTAGATCTGTATGAAATTACTTAATGTTACACATGATTTTACTAATCTACACACTAAAATTTATTATACACAAAGTGAAAAATTAGAGCTATAGAAATAAAAATAAACTATAGTAATAATAACTTTCTTTTACTAGACATGAGTAAAGCTTTACTATCACATAAATAGAACCAATAAAATATTTTATTATCAAGATGACTCAAAATGACAACACCTGACAAGAAATTTTATAGGATACATATAAAAAAACTGTCATTTAACCATGTGAACATAATGTCACTGCATCCTTGCTTGCAAATTACTGTTAAAAATAATATAACATTACTGCACTCTTGCCTCTATCGTCGTCCCAACATCCGAACCAATGCCAGCATTTGTCGCCTCGGCGGTGTCGTCCTCATGCACCTTTGGAATGGTGGGCATTGGACAAGAGCTCATAGTAGTCTATAGCTCAGGGGCTGCCTCGGGGTTGAAGATGTCAGGGTAGATACCCATGTCAGCCTCGAACGCTGAAATAATATTGTCGATGGAACTGGTCTGCATAATAAAAAAAGATGCAATTAACGTCATAATAATGTTGCCACATTGCACGGGATTTGGCTTCATATATAAAATTACTATATCAATTATGTGATCTTACCGTACTAAGGATCAACATCTTCATGTACTTGCTGGGGAGGCTATTGCGCCTCCGACTTCCTCCTAGTCGCCTTGAGTGAGAGGAAACAGGGACCTCGATAGCACATATTGTGCATTGGGGGTCCAATACCTCAACTGTCATCGATGACACGTCCTAGAGAGGAGTAGGCCCAACATATGCTACGCTGGGTGCCAACACACCCTTGCGCTATTTTGCCCTCCTCTCCTTGGCGGACGAGGCAGATGCCGAAGGCTCATTTGGCGCGAGTAGAGATATGATTATGCACATGACCTCAATTTGTGTGGTCTCCAGTCTCCTGTGGGCATTTTGGATTAGCCTCGTGACCTTCGCCACCACGTCGTCGAACTTTTGAAGGACCTCTATGGTGGCCTTTTGTTTTCTCTTACTTAGCGATCATACAGACTCGCGGGCAAGGCACGCATGCTAGGGAACTACCCAGCAGTGAAGCGCAGCACTTCCTCCGACATATCGGCCTATGTAGTAGCCTTGGGCCAGTAGCAAGTGCTCTTCCTGGACCTCAGCTGCACATGAAAAGGAATGTTACAATTATTGCATGTGTAAAACCCATTTATGACACGATAATGATATCTTCTTGCATATGACATAAACAATTACTGCTCATTTGTGAAACATTTACTGCATATTAAGTAGATATAACATTTTCTACTGTTACATACTTTACTGTCTTCAAATTAACATAGAAACTTGTATGGGTTGGTGCACCCACGCTGAGCTTGCCAAATGTCTCATTCCTATTGTGGTCTGTCATCTGTCAATCACCATGATCTTGTCGACAAGTAACATAAAAAAGTGTGCGACACGGAGGGTCTCGAGGGCGCCATGCTGTGGATGGACCTTAGGTTATTGAGATAGTAAATTTGTAATATGCATTTTATTGAGTGTCAAATAAAAAAATTCTACCAATAAACTTCAAAGGTTACTGTCACAAAATCCATATACTGGGCAAAAGCATGTGGTTGCTTATTAGGAGGAAGGTGGTGCATCCGCATATGGACTTTGTGTCCTTCTTCTTCTTCTTCTTCCAAGAGTGCATAGCCTCCCTCAAGTCGTTAATGAGGCCTTGCACCAATCGACGTCGCTGAAATTGGCAACATCCTTTGTCAGTAATGTGTCCTTCCTGGTGATGTTGTTGCTAGTCACTGAGAAGAGGAGCATGCTGAAGGTGACTAAGAAGAAGCACCTAATCATGAGGATATCAGTGCCCTTGGCCCGAATCCTCTGCAGTAGAATGTCGACCATGATGTCACCGTTCTGTGGCACGCCAAGCGAGCCCTTTAGCTCGACGAGCTTGGTGCTGGCTGCAGCATACAAAATCATAGGGGTGTCATCATCGTCACAAGGGAGGCTGAGTATGCAGCTAACAAAGTGCGGAGTGATAGGAAGGCCCCTGCCTTGTTGATGTACAGCACCATCTTGGCGAGGTCGATCCTGTTCATGAGGAAGCAAAGGAATCCTTGCTCTCTAGGCCTCCAAAGTTGAAATTCAGGAGTCCGTCGAAGCCAAGCTTGAAGACCTCAATGCTCTCAAGTGTGAGCATGCATCTCGTTTGCATGAAGATGTCAGGGGTGCATGGGACAGTAGCTGTGTATCATATCTTCTTATTCCCCTCTACAGTCTGCGTAGAAAGGAGAACTCAAAATTAAAATAATTTTTATTGACTATATGTTTAACCTTTACTACCTAATTAATATAGTTTTACTGTGTTATAACATATATGCACTACAAAACTTTTTACTGTCATAGTGTATCAAATTTACCACATGTACTATGATATTTTACTATACCATGAAAAAATATTGTAGTACTATGGATAAAACTTTACCGTCATAGAACATAACTTTTACTGTCAACTATGTTAGCTCGATGAGGTTATCTGTGGTCTTCCTCTTGTTGCCTGTGAGTTTCTTGCGTGCAACTTTAGTGGGCTCAGATGCTTGTGGTTCTAAGGGTTGGTTCTAGCTCAGATAAAAAAGGATCTCCAAGGCCGACTGACTGCTGGCAATGGTGATCTTCTTCACCTTTGAGGGGCCTTTCTGGAAGTCCTCATTTTATTGCAAATATAAATAATTTACTATAAAGCTGTTACAAAAATGCCAACAAGAAAAGTTTTTTTTTGCACATTTGGGGGAAGGATACATAAACCTTGGATGGTGAAGATGTGGATGGGAGTGAGTGCGGTTGAGATCGCCAGGGAGCAAACAATTCACCGCAGGTGGTTTTAGATGGATGGGCGTAGAAGGGAGACTCAGAGAGGGCATTGAAAAAGGTAGTAGCGGAGAAAATAAGAAACCCAAACGCTGTGGCCTGTCCCGGTAAATAAGGCAACTTAACCCCATTAGTGGTGCGGTTTCACAAAAAAATTTGAACCACACATTTATCACGACCTTAAAACATGTGTAACACTTCTATGGTTGCATACATTCCAATTTGCAGCAAAATTTAATCGTTTCGAGGCATTGCTAAATTTTCTACATTTATACAACAAATTTATTAACCCTTACGATGAAGATTACTATAAATAAAATGTAATTACCAATGATAATCGGAAATTACTATCCGTGCCTTACAAATTTACTAGATCAACGTTTGACTTTTACTGCATTAACCATGGCACCAATTATGTGGGCACACAAAAATTACTGTTCACAAGGCAAAAATTTATTGAACAAGTGCTTTAAGCCTACTTAATTGATAACATGTAATAGAGACTTAAAATGCCTGGAGAGACAAAAAGACAATTAGAGATAAATAAATTTAAGATGTAATAAAGAGCTTTATTAATGTTTACATGGCTACCTCATTAAAAATTTTGCCAAGTAAAAGCTCAATGTGAGAAAACCTTGGCAAAGAATAAGGAGTACAACCTATAAGTCCGGTTACATTAGTGTTCTAAGTGTCATTGTCCAGATAAAGATTATCGAATGGCTCCATCAACTCTATATTTTCGATGGTGTGTTGCCGTTGTACATCAGCCTATCCCCAGTCCTTGATAGTAAGAAGTACTTCAACCATCTCGCTTATAAGACTTGCTCTTCTCTCCTTTAGTATTATCCCTAAAAGGCTAAAAGTAGGCTTCAAAGAAACCATAGAGACTGGAACAATTAACATATCTCATGCTAGTATGGATAGTATCGGATATGCCATCTTGTAGTCCTACCACTACTTTAAAATGTTGATATCCTCCTCGCATGACATGCGATAGCTTTCTAGATAGGCGGATAGCTCCCCAATGTTGTGGTCATTTTGTCATTGTTCATTTCTTGATGTTGTAGAACACAAACCTTCAGAAGAAGAACTAGTACCCCAGATCTTGCTCCACATGTTTTCTTCTTACCTACGGTGGGTGGTGGTGGAGGTCATTGCTAGTGAACTCCTTGAAACTTTTACTCGTACTTACGATAAACATCAGTTAAGTGAGTATGAACATGTGAGTAATAGCTAGAATAATCTATCTCATTTGCTTCACCTAGAACTCGTTGATCTTTAGCGAATCCTATTACCTTAACTTTAGGATCTAAAATAAATGCAAAAGCATACAAAGTAGAAATTCTTTCCAATATTTCAAATATTTCGATTTCATGCAAGTGAGTAGCGATTTCAAGAATATCATACACAATTACAGGAGATGTTGGGGAATAAACTGTATATAAAGCAACAGTGGAATCATAAAAAAGTTCAAGAAAAGAGAATAACCTCTTAGCAACAAACCAATGTTGCCTAGTGAGTAGAGGCCCGTTGACCCTGCCATCAGTGCTTCGGTGGTGTGTGTAGATGAATACAAAGAATGTGCTCTTGTAAGGCAAAAAACACTTCAACATCATATATGTATAATTCCATCTTACTGGCATATCTAAACCAAACTTTCTTGGGTGTATGCACATTGCAATGCAATAATTCATGTATGTAGCTATCCTTGGGTTAGAAGCATTTATAAAAGATATTGCATCACGGAAAGGTTTAATATACGCATCTAACATCTTCAAACCAGATTGAACTACTAGATTAATAATGTGACATGCACATCATTGATGCAGTAATAAAGATTCGGCATAATGAGAATATCCATTGCCTTAGAGTTTGCGGCGGCATTGTCTAAGGCTATTGAAAAAAATTATCAGCGAGACCAAAATCTTTCACAACTTTGACAATACGCTCCGTAATATTTTCACCATTATGAGCAATATAAATTAATTTAAACTCTATAATTCTTTTTTTTAATTTCCAGTCTGCATTGACGTAATGAGCTACTGCACTAAGATAGTCCTCCATAACCTTATCACTCCATATATCTGAGGTCAAAACCACAAAACATGTACATGTATCAAACATTTCTTTTAGTTTATTACAACCACTATTGTAATACCTTACAAGATCTGTAGTAGTTGTTTGTCTAAATACTTCAGTAAATATAGGATTATGAGCAGTCCTAATATACTTTTAAAATACAAGAGACTCCCCAAAGCCTAAAGGTAAATCCTATGTAGTAATTAATCTACAAAGAGATTCTCTAGCTACCTCGTGACTATAGTCCCAATTACGTACCGTACCATCAGTGTTGTATTGGTGTTGGGTCTGCCTCATCGATGCTCCTTGTTTGGCCAAACATCTGCTTGCATATCTTTGTAAGTGGTTCGTTCCACCTGAAGACTTTGGGTTAATTCATTACACCAAATTTTGCAAACAACATACTTCACATTATATCCTTGTGCATCTTCCTTATATGTGGTATCAAAGTATTCCTACACCTTAGAAGTGCATGACCTAAACCTCTTCACCCCTGTGCTTGCCGAGACAAAGGCACTCGTTGAGCTAGAGGATGGTACTACCGAAGGTGCCTCAGCCTCATGCTCCGGTTGAGGTGCAGTCGTAGGATTCTCAAAGGGTGTAAGGTGAGGTCGTAATCAACAAGATCAAAGTGATCCATCGAGAAAACCATGATTCAAAAATTATAATGTCATTAACTACACCTTACTACAAATAGTAAAAAAGTAACAACAATACTCAATAAAAATCTAAAAAATAAGTATGGTTACCTCTCTTGTTGAAAGCCATCGGATTCCAAAATTTCAACTATTTGGCGATCGTGTTTGCAATTTTGGCAAATTTTCACAAACTGTATCTCAAATTTTACAACACAAATAAGAGAATAGATTGAGGGATGAGTTGTGGCTAGATGATGGAGGGGTGCGTGGCTATTTATAGAAAATATTTTAGGATATTATGGATATTATTTGATTTTTTTGAATTTTTAAGCCTCCAATGGATGAAAACGATTAAAAATTTTAAAATTTCAAGCTCAATGGTGCCTTAATGGGTTTAATGGTTATATTCATGCCGTGCTAAATGGGCCTAATGGCACTACTGGTGCCACTGCAGCACAACATGCAACAGTGCAACTAGGGCAGGGCCGTAAGGGCTAGGGGTAGGTCCACAGGGGGCCAAGGGAAAGGGGGCAACTAAGCAAGGGTCAAGGGGGCATTGGCAGTAAGTTTACTGTCACTCATACGTAATTCTATTATCAATTGCCAATAAGTTTACCGCCAGCCATAAGTAATTTTTTTTGCCTAATCGCAAGTAATTTTATTGCTAGTCACAAGAAATTTTATTGTCAATCATAAGAAATTTTACTGCTAGTCGCAAGTTTTTTTACTACCAAGTCATCTGTCTGCGCTCAATAGAGTGCAGTAACCCTAACACAAGTAATTTTACTACTAATCCTAAATAATTTTAATGCACTATCACAGAAGAGTTATTGCACGCTTTTAAGCAAATATAGTCTTTTGGAAGGATCGGGGGAAATGACATGCCATGCTGTGTTGTGCCATGCCTTGGGCCGACACAGTTGGATGTCTTGTTTGGCTAGGTCTGAAAGAAAACACGACAGTCACACTATGCCCCCCGCTCTGACATGGAGTCCTTGGCTAGCATGGTAACTAGCGCTAGCAAAAAAGCTCATTAGGGCTTAAATTAAAATTGCTTCGATTACAACAGTTAATGAGGTTATAATTGAAATGAGTTCATTTTAAGTGGAAAAAGGTTAATAATGCTATGCTCAATGGTGGCTAGTAGTTTGAATTTAAAATAACTACATAAACAATAACTAAAATAATTTTACATCAAATTATGCTAATTTCGAAAGAAATTCGACAATAACCCGTTTATCTCGATAGCCAGTCCCGATGGCAGCACACCAAGAAAAATTCCGCGCAGACAGGGGACCACCCTCCCCGCACGATCCCCCTGCCACCTGGGCCCCACAAACGTGTCCCCCATCCGTCAGCCACACGAAACCGACACGCCAGTTCGGCGGCGACGCGATGCTGTACAACTGTACCAACAGAGAGGGACAGAAAAGCCAGGCCCATCGGCCCTCCCATTCCGCTTTCTGCTACTGCCGATTTTCATTTCCTCTCTCTTCTCTTCTCCTCCCTGGGCGACCACCATCGCCGCCTCCCACCACACCGAGCCACCAAATCCACCCCATTCACCGCGAAGTCGCCGCCAAAAGTGGCAGTCCAAAGCCGTATCCCTCCTACCTCTATCCACTACCATTCCACCACGCGGAGACACAGATGCATGCATACATACTCGTAGTACATTTTCATGCTTATGCCACTGATTTGACCCGGCGATCCCTTCTTGCTTTCGGCTTTCTTTTCCTTTCCTACCCCTGATCGCTGCATATCCATCAGCGCAAGCACAGGGTTTCGGTTATTTTTGTTTCTTCTGCTTCTTGGAGCTTTCCCCGATCTCGCTCGCTCCTGCCGCCTGCCAAGCTTCCTGAAAGGTATGTTCTTTCTGATGCCGTCGAAGTGTAACCGATGGGCTCGAGTTTCACTGTGGGATGGTTGATCTTACTTCTGTATATGCTTCTTGTTTCTTTACTTTCTGATCAAAAAATGGGTTTTGGTCGTGTACCTGAGTTCTTACCGGGAATTATCTGGTCATGGTCATGGTTGGAATTCGAATCTGAACCTTTTGGGTGTTAGTATCCTCGTCACTTATGATACTAGTTCAGATTGTTATTTGCAAGGCTGGATTTGGACGTTTTGTTGAGAAGTGCTTGCTTGTTTGTTCTAGGGACTTCTTGATCATGGTCAAGATCAGATATTTCCCATCAAATTGGGGTTTAGCTTATGCAGTTCCAATCTGAAGCTTTTGGAATGTTAGTATCCTCATCACCAATGATCTAGTGCTCGGCTTGTTATTGCACGCTGGATTTATACTTGTGCTAGGGTACTTCTGATCTAATTTAATTAGTTTTTCCCATGGATCTGTTTGCGAGATTAGTGCTCAGATTGTCTATTGAAATGTGAACATCTGCATTAGATCGGTTACCTTAAAAGAAAAAAGAAACGAAACGAAACCTGCATCAATTTGGGTTAACTTGCAGGATAGCTTAACTTGGAATAGTTAAGTTAGCATAAAAGAATATTCCAAAATTTTCTATATGTATCAAATCAATCCAAACACTGTCATGTTTTACTGAACTAACTAATCTTGTTAGTATATTTCTTATGCTAGGTTTGTGTTCGTGGCTGAGATGGTACATGCCATGGCTCTTGAGGCAAAACAAGTCGCTCTATGTATCAAGAAAGTTTTGAGGTCCTCCATTAGAAAATGCTACAGATGTGTTTCTGAACATCCGATCCTTTTCAGTTTGGGTGTTTTGCTCTATTTATTGTACAGATCTTTACCAGGATTCTTTGCTTTCCTACTTTCTTCTTCTCCTGTAATTATATGCACTACTCTTCTTCTTGGGATCCTACTAAGTTATGGGGACACGAACCTTCCTGAGGTGGATGAAGATAACAAGATCACTCCAGTGATTTCTGCTTTTAAGGTTGAAAATTCTTCCAGTGATATTCACTCGGAAGAAAATCAGAGATTTTCAGTGCCTGAATTTAGGAAGAATGCAGCAAACTTCAAAGAGAGGGAAACTAAACAGGTGGTTTCTTTCAGAGAGAGGGCTAGTGAGCATGTTGAGATGGATGATGATATCCCTCTTCTGAGAAGAGTTGATGAACAAGAGGAGGGATTTGTTTGCCACAACATACCTAGAACATTAACTCCATTTCCTTCTATGGTCAATTTTCATCAAGAGGTTGGGATTGAGGACTTGAATTTTAATCAGGAAAGAGAATCCAAAGATTCATTTTTCATGAAGGATAAGGCCGATAGGCGCACTAGCCTATTCGAAGGTGTCCTTCTGAGTGGTCTGAATGAGAAAGATACATCCTTTGGCATGTTTTCATCCAGTGTGAATGTTAATAAACATGATGACATGGTGGAAAATCTGAATCAAGAAAGAGTACCTACAGACTCAGCAGCTAGCAGAGTGAGAGAGATTTCTGAAGAGAAGCCAATAGAAGGGATATGTGGAACTAGTAGACCAGCTTGTGCTGTTTCCGCGTGTCAGAGGAAAAAGCTTGATGAGCTTAATATTGATACTAGCAAGGCTGCTGGGGACAGCCTACTCGATTCCTCTCTTGGTTCACCATGGGCAAGAGTTGGCAGTCAGGATGGTTCGTCTGGTTTTGACTCTGATTGGGCTGAGAGTTCTTCTCCTAATGCTTCCATGACTGACAATGCTCCAGTTCTTGATGAGATTGACCCTCTCTTGGGTGCTGATTCCACTCGTCCTGATCCCATTCATAAGGATGATTCAGACACTGATTCACATGTCTCCTCACAGGATCATCAAACTGATGATGATAGTAATGATGAGACTGACAACAATGATGCTAAAGATTATGGTGAGGAGAAGAAGAAAGATGGCACGAAGGAAGCTGCATTTATTTGGACAGCAGATGATGAAAAGAATCTGATGGATCTTGGATATTCTGAGATGGAAAGGAACCGCAGGTTGGAGATTTTGATGGCTAGGCGAAGATCGAGGAAAAACATAAGATTTGATATTGACGATAACTTGATAGATATCAATAGTGATGATGCTGGGAGGAGTGTAGATGACTTATCACGTTTCCGTGTACATGTACCACATATTTCAGTGCCAAGGAGCAACCCGTTTGACCTTCCTTATGATCCTGAAGAATCAGCAATTCCTGGCTCAGCTCCTTCAATCCTGCATACACGGAAAAACCCATTTGATCTTCCCCTTGAGCAGTCCAATGACAGTGGTGTCTCTTCACATGATAATTTAAGCCCTGGAGAATCAGTGAAAACTTCTCATCGTGACATGTTCTTCAGAAGGCACGATAGCTTCAACTTTGGAAGTACAGATGCTGCCCAAGAGAGATGTTTTTCTAGATTCAAGCCGTATTTCATCCCTGAGACAGTGGAAGGGAGCACAAGTAATTTCCATAGGCAGTTCAGTGATAAGAATGAGTCTAAATTGAGTTCTGTTACTGAATCTGATATGGCTTCTTCAGCTGTTGATCAGGAGGATCACAAGGACCTCAATGAAAAGGATTTGCACGGGGAGCATGGGTCACCAGCTCTTCTGATACAGGATAGTGACCTTGCAGATGCTGGAAGTGAATGCTCAGATGGTATCAACTCTGTGGATGTTGAACTAGACCACAGTGACATTGATGACCGTGAGATTGCTCTGCAGCACTTTGTCTTTGAAAGGTCACAAGAAAGAGAAGCATCTCTTGCCTCAACAAAAGGAAAGGGTCGTGAAGAAGATTACATGCTCAAGTCAGCTGGGAACTCCATGAAGCTACCTCATCCAGTTGCTGACCTGCTTAGCTGGGAAGATGGTGAGCAAGTTCGATCTGACCACTTTGTTTGTTAACTGAATACATGTTCCACTGTTTTATTTGAACCATATCCTGTTGTGCAGGTGAAAGCAGCCTTGGTACTAAGCCTTCTCTCGAACCTAACATAGCAGCTGAATTCTCAAAATGGGTTTCGTCTCCCAGGCCAGCTGAAGAGCAGTCAGGATCAGGGGACCTTCAGGATTATCTTGACACTGAAGTCACATCAACTTCAAACACAATTGTTCTTGGTGCAAGCAATCCAGCTGAGAAAGATGCAAATGTTGATTTCATGTCCTATTCAAACAATGAAATGCCATTAGATAACCTGATTCATGGGTCTATGGAGTTGCCATCTGAATTTGGCAAGGAAACATCACCGGTAATATCTAGGGACCTACACCCTATCCCTGAGGAAAGGGTTGTTGAGAACTTCAATATGCAAGGAAAACATGAATTGGCAATATTTACTGATTCTGCTACTGCCTTGACTGGCTTGCATGTAATTGAAGAGCACTTTGATGTTGGATCCGAAGGAGGCCCGAGCTCTGCAGTTGTTTCCTCATGTCCTCCGCAGGCAAGTGATTCCATCCAATCTCCATCAGTTGAGCCTGCAGAGATCTCAAATCCATTTATTTCCATGGCTGCTGAACCCTACAAGGTGGATATAGTTGACATGAAGGAAGAAACTGCTGCTGGATATCTACTTGATTCTGATGATGAAGTTGATAAAATCTATCCAGAACCTATAGAGGACAATGGAATTGATGAAAGTTTCCTGTCGGAACTGGATGCAGTGGGAGACTTCCGGGTAGAACCAATGAGACTGGACCAGCAGGTGCCTGATCTTTGCTCCCTTACCGATAACCTTCCTGCCAATGGTGTCACAGCAAACTTCTTGATTAGCCCGCAGACTTCTAGCAACATCTCCTTGACCATGTCAGATGCCAGTGCGGTAGACTCTGGGGAGCAGTCTCCATTGGTTGATGACCTAAATGGCACTGATCCTGAATTTGGTTGGTCATTACGGGCATCTCATGATGACCCTGAACAGACTGTCTACAATCCTCGGCGATGGATTCTTGAGGCAAGTTCTTTTGAAGCAATGAACGCACAGTTGAAGCCAATATGTGATGAGACAGAAGTGCCTTCTGTCACTAGACCATCAGCAGAAAACTTCACAGTTGGATCAAGTGAACTGGAGGTTGAGTCCGGCTCAACAAAAACCGATGCTCAGATGGTGATTATTGATGCCAAGTCTCTGGAGGATATAGAGACAGCCTATAAACTAGTGAGTGATGGTGTTGTTGATGAGTCCACACCAGACACTGAAACTTCACATGTCTCAGGTGTTGATACTAATTCAGAGCCCCTAGAGGGTGCTGGACAGCTGCATGTCATTGACGCAAAATCTGTCGATGACATATATGCTGCTTTCAAGGAACAATCTGGTGCTGTTGTGAATAGTTCCTTGGAAGAAAACAAAGACAATGATGGATGTGGAGACACAGAATTCATAAAGCACGATAAGTGTCCAGAAGGAACACATGTTGAAAGTCTGCATGTTGTCGAAGATGGTAGGGAGCCTGAACCAATGAAGACTACAAGCAACATGAGTTCTATTGAGGCAAAGACCTTTGATGACATCAACGCAGTGTTCAAGAAGCTCTCTGATGCCAGTTCCAAGAGTACTGTACAGGCGATGGAGTCTGAGAATGCTTGCGAGAGAGGAGAGGAAAGTGAACAACAGTGAATGTTATCGCAGGATTTGCTAGAAAAGGTTGTCATCAGAGGAGACGTGAACCAAGTTGGGGCAGATCTTTCTTGATTGAAGGGTGAAGGAGAGAACTTATCGTGGGCTCTACTGATGAACTTTTAGCTTCAGGGGTCCGCTGTTCTACATATATTTTCCACTGCTCAAAATATGAAGTTTTGCCGTAGATTTTTGTGAATGTAATTTTGTTTCCTTGGTTTGTGGTTTTGGCGGTTTGATATTCAATTTGTTTTCCCCCCTGCTTTGACTGTAATTTCAAGAGCTGTATTTTTGCTCGGTCGTTGTGGTGTGGTGAAAGATAGAACAATCGATTCTATCATATACTGTAGATTTGTTTCACTATTTGATGGATCTGAGATCGTTTGATGTGTTGAAACCGGTGGCAGCCCTTGCACGAGAGAACAATAACAACAAATGCAATAGCACACAAGAGACGAAGATCTGTTAACGAGATTCAGTACTGCCTACGTCTCCAGGAGCCGAATTGTGACGGCGTTGTCTATATGGGAAGTTCTTTTTACAATTAGAGTTACAAAATATCGGTGGTATATATTTATATCTCAGTTACATATTCGGTTTGGACACAGTCTATGTCAAGGAGGTTTTGCCCCACGCATTCTCTAGACACAATATTTTGTAATCATATATGATCTGTGTTTTCTTTCCTTACAGGGTTGTGTCCGAAAAAAAGATTTCGACTTATGTTCCATTCTTTACATATACTACACAACAGTAGGAGAGCTTGTGCAGTTGGAAATACAGGAAGTAGACATACATAATGTTGTGAAGGGAACTAAATCATAAGCATGAACAATAAAGCTTTAACCTTAACCCAAACCAGAACACGTAGCAAGATTCAAGAGCCGAAGTGTACCCGAACTAGGAGAAGCCATGAGGTCACAGATATGTTGATGAAGAGGTGGTCGATGGCGTCGGAGATACCGTGTACGAGGGCAAAGAACGTCTTCGCTTTTCGTCCACCTTAGCGCTCGTGAGAGATCGGGTGTGTATGGATTTCGTGGCTTTGAACAACCGTTCTAAACCTTGCCAAGTCCACTCTTTTTTATACGCTAGATGATCGGGACCGAAACCAGAACGAGTTGGTTGCGCCTCCGATCAGGACATGAGTGAAGGCGTAATCTCCCTGGAAACTCGGGTATTTATTAGTCGAGATTAACCCAACAAATGTTGCCTTGTGTCCACTTGGACTGCTACTTTTCGTACCGTGAAAAGAAGACGAGAGCATTACAGATTTGTCAGGTTCTACAGAACTCCATCTGCTTATTTTGCCTGTAATTCCTCTGTACCTCGTGTACAGAACTAGAACCCTGCTGGAGTTAAGCCTGGTATCAGACAGAACACCCTACTGGCTACTGAATAATTTTATACAAACTTTTTGGTTTATCTTGTTCGATACTGATGTTACGAAATTAAATACCGAGGCAACCATTCTTTGTTCTTCAGGCATCATCTAGACAGAATAAATTGGTTCATCTCTGAATTAGTGGCAGTGGAGTAGTAGCAGGCACGATCAGACGCGTCGGCTTCGCCGGCAACGCGAGCGTGGGCACGCATTACTTGCCGACGGTACGAGCGTCCCTGATACATCCTGCAGGCTACTTACTTATCCATGCATTAACATACATACATATAAGCTGGATTTTTTCCGGTTTATTTTTTAACTTATGTTTATACTATCTATAGTAATTAGCTTTTAAATAGTGTATTTTTTAAGACGGATTAATAGGAAAATTATAGTATAAATTATATTGAGTTCAGCTGTACCGGCTAAAATTACATACGACTTTCTCTCTACATATTGCCTCTTGCAAACAGTCAAAATTCAAATATTTAAACCAAACCATAAGCCATCAACTCAAAAGAATCCACCCATAATATCTTATAATTAGTATGCGAATATATCTAAAATGATAAATAAGTATTTCAAATTTGTTTAGATGGTATATTAGATATGAGAGTAATCACACTTAGAAGTAAAAAAGTGTGTGTATATATGTGGCTCTTAAGCTAATCTAATCTACCATGTTTAATTAAGCTGTTAACTGGAGCATAGCAACACATGGTCGTCTGCGTGTATCGCAGGTTGTTCTCGTTCCTGACCATAACTTTAGGTATGTTATATTGGTTTTTGTTGAATTTTTTAATTGTAATTTTAAAAATAGTTAAAAATAAATAGTAATAATTAAAAAGAAGTATCTTTTAAAAGAAGAGACGAATAATGAAAAAAGTAAACGAGAAATGCATATATATGACGGGAGTAAAAGGAATGAGGTGCGTGATGCACCTATGATTTCTCTCTGTACTAGTAAGGTGCTCGTGCGTTGCAACGAAAAATCAAATAAAAGTGATGCATACTATCAAATATGATCTCAAATTGAATAATAAATATCAACTTTTTCTTACGTCATCATGCATCAAACAAAACATATATGTTCATATTCGTAAATAAATCAAGTATAGTTTTATTAGTATATCTTAATATAAAGTTATAAAAAAGTAACGGTTAAAATTATATATTGAAGATTATAAAAAACGTCAAGTGAAAAAACACAAAGAAAATATTTAACTTCTCCATTTGCAATCTTAGGTGCACGATCTTACCACTATACAAGTAAAATAAATGGACTTCATTTGCTAAGTTAAAAGGCATAATTCAAATAGAAACTTGAGACACACCTCGAGTGAAAGCTTGAACCATCCCCAGACTGACTACCAAAATTGCTGGTATGGAAGTTGTCGGTCAATCTTTTAGCATAGCCGGAATCATATCCCTGACCACCATAAGAGACATCAGAAGATGCCCATCGCCGTGATCTGCCACCATACCCTCCACGGCCAACCATCTCTCTTAATTACTGGGAAACAGATTGGTTTGCACCCTCCAAAATCTTCACAAGATCTGAAGCATATTTCGAATCCTGTTCACAGAAGAGTGTATAGGCAACTCCAGTCGCATCAGCCCTGCTTGTTCTCCTAATTCTATGGGCATAGTCTTCAACACCCGTTGGGAAATCGTAGTTAACCACAACTCTGTAACAAGATTTGGAAAGGATTCAGCGAACCACATTTGAGAAATTCACAGATTAGTAAAAAGAGTCGAACTCTCAAAATTTTAAAAGTGGCAAAGATGAAGTTCCAACCTGATATCTTTTATGTCTAAACCTCGAGCAGCCACATTAGTGGCTACAAGAATTGGGCACTTGCCACTTCGAAATTCACTCAACACAGAATCCCTCTCAGCCTGTGATTTATCACCATGAATAGCAGTAGCACTGTACTGCCGTCAGAGGTTTCGAGCCAGCTGGTCACACATCCTCTTTGTGGAGCAAAATATTATGATTTTGGATCTAGGTTCTTGTGAACGCAAGATTTGATCAAGTCGTCTCGATTTCTCCATAGGTGTGATAACTTCCACATACTGCAATGCAACATGCAACAAACTACTTCAAAACACCGAAGCAAAGAATATCTCGGTCAACATAAACAAAAAAACATTATCGTTACCTGAGTGATTGACTTATTTGCATCTAGCTGATCAGTGTTCCCAATGTTAACTTGGACAGGGTTAGCCAGCAAATCTGAGGCTATTTTCCTCACCTCTTTTGGCCAAGTGGCAGTGAACATAAGAGTTTGTCGTCTAGGTCGTACTTGGTTCACAATTTTTCTTATTTGTAGCTCAAATCCCATATCAAGCATACGGTCAGCTTCATCAAGAACAAGATATGATACTTGATGCAGGCTCACTCTTCGCATTTCTAAAATGTCATTCAATCTTCCAGGAGTTGCAACAATGACATCAGCACCACGGTCCAAATCTTTTAGCTGATGGCCTTTTGGAGCACCTCTGTATAAACACTTCAAAAGAAAAATTGCGATTAGATAATATCCTACGTTAACAATTATACGCAGCATACACAAAATTAAAATTTAGTAATGTGGATAGAGGTGCTACAGAAGTCATCTAAGAGTAGATCTAGAGTTATAGATCAAACCGATGTCTTTGTATATATCAGATATGAGTAAAATAAATAGAAGCGACATACAGCAGATGATATTCTTGATGATCTGCCAAACTTGATTGCTTCATCTTGAATCTGTGTTGCCAATTCCCTGGTTGGAGAGAGAACTAATACAGTCGGATCTTCTCTAGAATTATGTTGTAGGCGCTTAAGAAGAATAAACCCTGGAATTAGATAACCCAGTGTTTTTCCGAACAGTCTTACGCCATACTACAACATCACGACCCTTCAAAGCAATTGGCCATGATTGAGCTTGGATAGGAGTTGGTGCAGAGAATCCTGCTTGCTGTACCTGAAAAACCATAGATCCATAACAGAGATGAGTAATATGTTAATAACTAACTGAGTACCACAACTTTATAAACACATAAGCCTAAATCTACAATATAGCAACTTCCCATGACATGTAATTTTTAACCTATATAAAAAGCAAATCTGATATCTTGCGGTTGCAGGTGAAAACAAAAACAAGGAGTTGTTTCAAACCATAGGAGGCTGGACAAGACAAATAAACAGGTTAAACCCTGACTTGGCTTGTTGACTTGAAGAGCCTTCTGCACAGAAATCCAGCTTAATTATGGCATGGGTAGCATGAATGCACAGGAGTAAAAGGCTTGAGAAATGGATGGACGTTGACCCGCTCGACCTCGAATTGTTCGTTCCGAGGCGTTGGGGCCGACCACGATCCGTCCAAGCCATCAGCATTAATCACGCGCGCATTGGTCCAGCACCGTCGCGGGTAAGCGGCCACTGCATGGACTCCTGCGCGGCCCCGTCGCTGGACCGCCCGATGCTCAAGAAACTGAAGAGGCCGCGGCGCTGCTGGCGCTTCTCCGGAGTGAAGCGCGCGAGGACGACTACGGAATGGTCGCCCTGGCGGAGGCGGACGACGGAGAGCGTGCCGGCGCCGAGGTCGAGGCTGCGGTCGGGGTTGATGAGGTGGAGTTGCACACCTGAGACGGCGACGAGGGTCTCCTCGATGGTGAGTGGGGGCGGGGCGGCGTCATCGGCGGCGTCGGGGAAGAGGTTCTCGGCGAGCTCGGAGGGCGAGGGAGGCGGGGAGCGAGGGGAGGCGGATCGGGCGGGGAGAGCGAGGGGAGGTGGGCGCGCGGGGTGGGAGGAGGAGGTGGGGCGGCGAGAGAGCGAGGGGAGGCGGGGCAAAGGGCGGGGAGAGCGAGGAGGGGGGAGCGAGGCGGCGAGGTGGGGAGAGAGCGAAGGGAAGAGGGAGAAGAGGGAGGAGGACGACGGTGGGCGGGGGGGAGGAGGGGGGCGGCGGTTGGAGGGTTTTAGGGTTGGCCGGGTGGCGGGAGGGGGAGGGAAGATCTGACGGTCCAGATTGGATGGAGGCTTCGACAACCACCAACTCCTTCTTTTATAATAGTAAAGATTATCTTCAGAGTGAGATAATAACAAAAGGAATAGGGAAAAATCACCGCTATATTATTTCTGTTTCTGTAGTTAGAGCCGTTGGATTGCGTTACTGTAAAAAGGATAAGCCATAGCACATCGGGAAGGCTCAGTGAAAAGGGTAAACAGAAAAAGGAAAAACAATTAGCCATCTCCCATGGAAGTAATCACCAGATAGGTGTCCCTTCAAATAATTCATTTCTGTTGGTTTCTACGAAGAGCTCTGCGTTTGTGAAGACGCATTGCCTTCCGTGCTTAAGAGCATTCCAGATATATCACCTCTCTCCATAAAGCTTTTACAAAGTGTTTATATTGAATTTTGTTAATAGCTTTTAGTTATGGTTTATAACTTTTGTTAACGATTTTTTGTTATAGTTTATGGCTTTTAATTGAAAAAATAGTGATAACTAAAAGAAGTGTTTTTTAGAAAGAGAAAACCTTGTTGATGCCTTTTGATTATCGTTTATAACTTTTGATTGAAAAAAATATTAATAACTGAAAGAAATTGCTTTTAGAAAGAAGGGTAAGATTTGTGCGTGTGGCAAGAGTGAGAGGAGTAAATATGTGATGCATCCGTAATCTTTATCTTATCTCTGTAGCGAAATAGTAGTAAAAGAAATAAAGAAATTAGATATTTATATTAATTTTTTTAAAATAGAAATCAAAACAAAAGCCAATCCGATCAGGGCCATTGATCCAATCCACGGACGCAACACGGCTTCAACTCTTCTTTTCCCCGCGAATCAAGCCACCCAATCGCGTGACGTGGGCCCCACCTGCCAGCCGCCCCCCAGAGAAAACTGTGGGCCGGGCCCCACCGCCGCGCCTTATACAAAGCCCCTCCGCCCCCCGGCCCGTGTCGTCTCTCCATTGCCCATCTTCCGTCGTCGCACCACCACGTGCGTCGCCTCCACCCTCCCAAGTCTGAACCTCAAACCGTCTCAAGAAGAAACAGCACCAACGGCGAGCGTCTCCAACTGTACAAGGTGCGTCTTTCGATTTGGTCGTAGTGTTATGTTTTGGCATGAGCGATGTGCTTTTTCCCAAAACTTTGTACCTTTTGCTCCAGATTTTGTCGAGGGATAGAGGCAGCCAACCCAATATTGTCCGTGCCTTTCTTGTATTCCTGGATTAGAGTGGAACTGCGTGCCAAAGTTTTTACTCTTCAAATACTATGAGCATGTAATCAAGGGCTAGGTCAATTTTGTTCATTAGCTCTTGATATTTCTTCGGACATGGACAGACTTTCCAAAGGCAAAATGACATTATAAGCTCTGTACATTTGGAATTATTTGTTTCGGTTTGTGTTTACATTTTTTCCCTTTTAAATCCTCAAGCTTATTAACAGTGTATAGATATTTAGCTGCCAATTACCATGATATAACATCCACGTCTGCCATTGATTTGCTCTTCTCTTTTGTGGACCATTGATTTGCACTTGAGTACGCTGTATCCACACCGTTCGATATGAATGAATTGATTAATTTTTGGAAGATTTTGTGATTTCACCATATTAAGCGGTTGCATGCATAGAGCGCAGATTGATTCCGACGCGCGCCTCGAGGAGCAGCCGATGATGCACGACCGCGTCCACCCGGCGGCGACGAGCTCGGACTTCTCCGGCGAGATGAACCATTCCGCCAACTCCTCCGACCCATCCTCCAGCCCCCTCTACAGCTTCCACTTCGAGAAGCCCATCCCGCCGCCTCCGCCTCCGCAGGGGCAGGAGCAGCGATCGCCGCAGCCCGGCACATACGTGGTGCAGGTGCCCAAGGACAAGGTCTTCCGCGTGCCGCCGCCCGAGAACGCGCGCCTCTTTGACCACTATACTCGCCGCGCCAAGCGCCGCCGCCGCTGCTCCTGCTTCCGTGTCTGCTTCTACCTCTTCGTCGCGCTCCTCTCCCTCGCCGTCCTCCTCGCGGCCTCCGCCGCCGTCATGTACCTCGTGTTCAAGCCCAAGCAGCCGGCGTACACTCTCGAGTCCCTCGGCGTGTCTGGCCTCGACGACATTGGCAACGCCTCCGCCCCGGGCGCGTTCTCGCCGGAGTTCGACGCGGCCGTCCTCGCCGACAACTCAAACAGCAAGATCGGCGTGCACTACGAGGGCGCGGGGAGCCACGTTGCCGTGTCGTACGGCGGGGTGAGCCTGGCCAACGGCGCGTGGCCGGCGTTCTACCAGGAGCCCGGGAACGTGACGGTGTTCGTGGCGAAGGCGAAGGGGGCCGGGCTACGGTTCTCGGAGCGCGTGCGCGGGCAGATGGCCGCGGCGGAGCGGCTCCGGTCGGTGCCGTTCGACGTGGACATCAAGGTGCCTGCGCGGCTGCAGCTCGGCTGGGTGAAGACGTGGGCCGTGCCGGTCAGGGTGCGGTGCGCCGTGGCGGTGGATAGGCTCGCCGCCGACGCCAAGGTGGTGTCCAGGTCGTGCGACGTGAAGGCGCAGCTCTTGTTCTGGAGGAACTGAGGAAGCAAGAACATGTCGATACCAATGGATTAGGGGATCAGTTCTTCGTACCAATGGATTCTTGCTTCCATGACGATTTTTTATCCTCATTTGTACGTTGGTTTGAACGAGTCATGTTGATCTTATTCTGCTGCTAAATTGTGTTGCAGTGGAGATGTTCATGAGTTGCACCTCTCTTCTTCTGCAGAAGACTGCAAGAAGATGTTGCTGGTACAATGGTACTTGCTGTATTACTACTTGAACAATGCCGCTGAGGGGGAAAAAAACAGAAACCAAGTGTAGATTTTCGTGATATGATTTCCAGTAGCAGCTACATATTCGAACTTCGATCTGTCGAATATCCAAGAGTCGTTTAGATTTGCCTAAAGAAGATACCTAATTTTCTGGGGGCAAATTTGTTGCGTGGTTCATGTCTAGTACAACTAAAATTTGCATTCTTCCTTCTTCTTTGACCACCTACAATTTCCTCTGGCCACTAAACGCTAATTTTGATGCAGTTGCCAAAAAAGTGAAAAAGATCTGAAGTTTGTTGTTGAGTGGATTCTTCAAGTGATAGCATTGTGAAATCTTCATGAGTTGTTGTTGAATCTCAAATGCAGGAGTTGGCTGTGAATGCCTCTGCCTGACGCAACCAGAATGTCACATGAACTTTGATGTACTCCGGTTTACTCTGGCATTTGTGCTTTTGCAGTTACTTTGAAATATGAAGGCTCACACACAGGTCCCATGATAAAACTGAACATTCAGTACTATGGCAACAGGAATGCTCCTTTCAGCGTGCGTAAACTCAAAATTCTGTGTTTGACAACTGCATACTAAATGTTCAAAGAAACGCTGATCGAGTAGATCAGCTGATACGTGCATGACAACAAGATCAGAGTACAGATCTGAGCATGACAACAAAATCAGATATGTGCAGTTCAAACACTGAACAATGGGATGTGAAAAATCAATTTTGATCCGTTTCGAAAGTGCATCCCAACATATCAGTTTACATGTCAAATGAAATCAACAATTCAGCACAAGGTATGATTCAGGGCGTTTTTTTCTTGTGTTAATCTTTGCCTTCTGATTAATTAATTGTTGTGATCTCCTTTTGCAAAAGAAAAAAAAAGAAATGTTGTGATCTCCGGACGACTAATGGTAGTGTCCTCCATGTCTTGGCCGGCTGATCATCCAAATTATATCAGAGAAAATGCCAGAATCTGTTCTGTACTTTTGTTACTTTTCTGTTCAGATTTCTATACTCGTTTCTAGTTCTGAAGACATTAGTGCGGCTCCATGAACTTGAACTAATGCTTAAGCCTTTTCATTTATCCAAAGATCACGAAGGAAAGAAATTCTCTGTTCGATCAATCTGATACTGAGATATGGACCTGGAAATATAGTCAGGAATGGTTGTGGCGTTGGTTATGCAAATCACAACTTAGATGGGGTCAGGACCTTTGTACAAAGTAGTACATTGATGAATGATGATCCTCATTGAATTCTTGTCATCAGTTCAGTGATCCTGGAAGCAGGTTAGCTAGTTGAGTCTTTGTCAGAATATTGGTTAAGATGCTGTGAGAAGATAGTAGCCCTGGAAAGAAAACATCCTTCTTACTGGTACCCAACTGAAAAAAAGAGCGGGAAATTTTCTAGTTGGAATGGTCTAGTCAGAAGTCCTGAGCTGCGACCCATCCGATCTAGGCAACGGACGGTTCAGATTAAAACATGTGGATCCCTGGTGCAAGTCGCGAAAGATTACCGCTGCCGCGTGCCTGTCACCCACGAACATGTTAGGTATTTTGCATGGTTATTAACATATCAGATTTTTTCTGAACTCTGCGACGTTAAGCTAGCGTTTCAGTTGCTACTTGCTACCCTGCTGCCGACGGCTGCTGTACTGGAACAACAGGCGACATATAATTAAGTCTAGTTTTACCTTGTTGATCACAAAGCAAATTCGTAGTTGCAGTCACGTCAGAATCAGAAACCTTTTGGCCTTTGGGTCCTCCACAAGCAACTAACATCAGCTTGGCAAGGGAGGCTCTCGAAGTCCACCACTAGAAGGGAAAAAAAAAAGAAGATTATCACACACGAGCTTTACAGCATTCATTATGGTCCTGCTGTTTGTTTTTTACTTTTTTTGTTTTTTAGTTTTTCTGTATTTCTTTACATTGTCTGTAATAGGTTAACATATTTTTTCTATTTTTATTTTTTAAAAAATTTAATTATATCAAATAAACCAACTCAGCTATAGTAAAAAAAATAAATCAATTACAATAAAAAAATCATAAACCATCGTCATTCTAAATACCCCTATATCAGCCGCCGCAAAAATCACTCTCAGCAAAACAGCATCCATTATGTCTAAATTGTAGAATCATTTGGGACCTGTCACAGTCGTTTTGTACGTCGTTTTAGCCATGTATGGGGAATTCCCCACATGCTCCTATTATAAGTCCTCCATTAGCACGACGACCATTTTATGCTAGCAACCACAAAGTGCCAACGAGCCATGCAATGTACCAACATATCGTGCACACAAATGCTGCGAAGCAACGAACAAATTAATTCAGGGCAATCTGCGATTTTTTGTACTTGACCGTTGTGATATGTGGTATATAATACTAGCCACATAGGTGTGGCACCACACTGCATCAGCCACCTTGTGAACAGAAATAAAAAAGAAGAAAATTCGCAGCAAAAGGAAAGTGTTAGGGTTTTTTGTAAAAAATGGAGGGTCTTTTTGCAATAAAAGGAGAGTAGATGGTTTTTTTTGTAAAAAACCGAGGTTTTTTGGAAAGAAATAAGGGTCTGTTTGTAATTATGAGAAATTGATGCGGGACACGTGGTAAAGATCGAGCGGGATAGGGCGGGCAGGCCAGCTGGACTGGGATTAGCAGAGTGGTCGGGTGCGGGGGGAAGAGCTGGACCAGAAGAAAATTGAACCTGGCCGGAGAAAGAAGATTCGGCCCATAAGGAAAATCCAGATTGTTTGATTTTCTGAATTTAAAAAAATTAGGAAAAAGAAGATCGAGCTCTAAAAATAACAAATAAATCTAAAAAATCGAATTTATGCTCGTTCGGCACTATCATTTTTAAGTTCTAAAAAGATGGAATGAGCATAAATAAATTATTTGACATTCTCTTCGACCTGTCGCTTCCGGTGTTGACTGTTGATTGTAGTATGGGCCGCGGGTTGATTTCGCGCAGCATTCTGCGGCCTTTCCGTAGTACTCCCTGACCTTGTCCCACTGCTTCTGTACAGGTACAAGTCCGGCTAGCTCCTCGCAGGCAAACACAGCGCTTTCCAAAGGGATTTGCTAGGGATTGGATCCCCGATCCCTCTCTGAAATTCTAGATGCTCGTGTGTAATATTTTTTTGCAATATTTTTGTGCATGCAACATCGACTTCTGTATCAGACTTTTTGTTGCATACAATAATTAAATCTATTACGCATATTATGTAAGAATATTACATCGCAGTGTATGATCCGAATACTCGTATCGTTCTTTCTTTTTTTGGTGTTGCATATATGGCCGCAAAATATTGTAAACATGAACAATAAATGTTGTGGATCGTAATACTCACATCGTTCTTGATTTTTGTGTTGCAAAGATAGGCGAAAAATATTGTAATCATAGTAAACAAAATGTTGCATACAGCGTCTGAAGTTTTAGCCAGGGATCAGACGTCCGATCCCTAGCAATACCCCTTTCCAAATCATTCTCAAGACAAACATACGCATAGATTCCTTCGGGGCGCACTCCATTGCATCTTGTTAGAAATATTGGCAATATTTTAATTTCAGATTTTACTAGAAGATAAATATCGCAAATAACTAATAATGCACAAAGCAGTACTAACAACAGGCAAATCATTGTAATTCGAAATATATGCAGAAATAAAATTTATACAAGTCAATCAGTCATAGGAACGACTTACAGTTGGGTGTGAGTAAGAACAGGAAGCAACGTAGAACATAGATGTCGCAGCGAAACGAGCGGTCACGTAGATGTGTGTTGTCCAAAAACCTTATTGTTGCCGCCATGTAGGTCTTCATAGCAGTAACAACTTGGAGATACCGTTCTTTTTGTTCACAGTGCATGTCAGGAAGAAGAGTCGACGAGGTTCAGATAGCGCAGAACAACAACATAGGTTTGTAGAAGGAAGAAATGGAGGCAGTGATTCTTAGCTATACACTCTGGATGTCTCTAGGCATATATATATACATATACTATGAACTAACATAATTAAGCAGTCATTTATCTACTGATAACTGACACATTTAACCAGCCATTTACCCACTGGTAACCGCCTCATACCATCCCCATCCATATTCAAGGAGAGGCGAGGATTCCACCTTATAAATTTATCTCTTCCATCATACCTTAGTAATATGGTAGTAAACTAGACATATTTTGAAATTATAGGAAATGAGTCTCGCTCATATGGGCCAAATTCTAACACATCCACCATTTCTTCATCATCTACAAATTTTGAAAAGAGAGATTATGTTAAGTTCAAAAGAACAGGTGAGTGTGTTTCCTAAATGTAGTGAAATGTCTGTCGCTCTCACCATTCAAATCAGCCACGCTGCCATCTTGGTTTGTGTGCACAGCCACCACATTGTTGCACCTCGCTCGTTCAGTTGCCCCGTCGCTTTGCATCCTACAGCCAATCCTCGAGTGCCATGCCTCGTCATCATTTGGACCACCCGAACAACCTTAGCTCCTCAGCCGTTTGATCATCGTCGGATTATCCTATCTTCGTCAATCCTTCGGACTGGTTCGAACGTTTTCACCCTTTTGGACCGTCCGATTGTCCTCGGACCATCAAATCATCATCACCCTTTCGGTTAATCCGAACGTCCTCGGCCCTCCTCAGCCATTCGATTCATGTCAGCAAAACTGAGCCATCTGGTGCCATGTTAGCATGTCAAGTGTCAAAGCCATATCAGCCGCCACATTAGCCCTAGTGCACACGTGTCTTGCCACATCACTGACATGTCAGCCTTGAATGCTTAGTCAGTAGCCACGTCATCCAGCCGAGTCATGTGCACTGTTCCATGCACCACGTCCACATCATAGTAAACTTTTCTAATTTTTAGTATTTTCTTTAGATTAGAATTTTCAAGAGCCCGTTCTTCTTCATCCTAGCTCCGATTGATCCTGTTCTTTTTTCTAAATTCATCTAAAATAAAAACATATCTTTTGATTCTTGTTTTAAGATTTTTGGAGTTTATTTAAATTTATTTTATGTTTTATTGTGTTTTTTTATCGTTAGATCACGTCTTCGAAAGAGCTGAAGTAAGTTTTGAAGATCTAGAGCAGTTAATTGAGCAAGTCCAAGGCAAGTCGTATTCTTTGATCATATTGAACCTAGTTTTCAAATTATTTATTTATTTATTTTAAATTATCATGCATTGCTAATTTATTATAAACCCTTGTACTTGATAGTTACTGTCCTAATTGATTAATTTCTCTCTTGATAATTCGAATGCCATGATTTCAATGTCATCATAGGATGAAAAAATTATTTAGTGATACTATACTAGTTGTTACATGGGTTGTACGATTAATTTACTTAGCCATACTTATAGTCTTGTTGGGTTCATCATTACATGAGAACAAATATTTAATTTAACTTAATGAGATATTAAATCATGATTAGTGTCATAGTTAGAAAATTTATGTGTTATGACATTGGTGTGTCATTGATGTTGGTTATACAAAATTGATTTTCACTTGGGCAAGTGGTCGTGTAGTAAAGGGGGAAAGATGGATTTACTTCAAGGGATGTGGAAGTCTTATCTAGGTAATGTTAAGGACTTAATTTTGTGCGATATTGGTCTGAACTTTACTGTGCAAACCACATGTCTAGTATATGATAGACCTAACTGATTAATTTGTTTCAATTTCACCATTAAGTTGAACATGTTTGCTGATTTCCATGAGACACAAGAAGGACAATTATTAACTAAGTGGTTAATCTACTCGATGGCGAAACCTTAGCGAGCAAAATTAAATTGTGATTGAGCATTGTAAAAACCTTATTATGATTTTTTTAATGTGGAGATGATCACATCATGTGGGTACAATTATGCAACCTCTGTAGAGTGTAAAATTATTCGAATAATCGTGTCCCTGATTATGGATAATGCTCGGTGATTTCACACAAGGGGTAGTTATTTCATTAAACTTGAGTTGGATAATTTTGAAAAATGGACAGGTAGTTCACTAATGATTTATTAAGTGGATGGTTAGTTTACTTGTGGTCTATTTAATTTCTTTGGTTATTTGTTTATTATTATTTTCTTTAAAGTACACTTTTAATTTATTTACTATATTTACTTTAAATTATTATTTTTTTGTAAAATAACCTTTCAGCCATCCATGGGTAAATCTTGCATATTATATTGCACTTTATTACAAACGACTTTATGCTTACTATTACTCAGTTGAAGAAGAGGAACTATATCAATAGGAGTACCAAAAGGAGGATACTTCGATAACTTCCCAGTCGATTGTTTGTGGACATGTCGAATGTTTATTATGCTTATTTTTGTTTTCCACTGGTAGTTTCTTAAGCCCTTCAGATTATTAATTGTAAGCTTGATCATAAGATCGTACTCTGATAATTATTAATATTTAAGTCTTTTCCTTTATTAATCATGTATATGGTTAATATTTTATCTATGTTTACACTGTGTGCACTAGCGTGATCTTGGATTAGTACGGTATACAAAATTCCGAATTTGCATATTCGGGTCTCGACAAAAAGGGAGAGGAAGTACGTGGCGTGCAGTAGTGGCCAACGAGAAGGCAAACCAATTCCCAAATTAGAGCCATAGGTGTGTTCTAGAAGCGAAGTGAGGGCACAAGGCGGTGCGGGTGAGCAGAAAAGTGACACGGCGAGTTGGGTACCGATGTGGCGAACAAGGAGATATGAGTTGCGTTTGGTCTACCACTTTCCCTTCCAATTCTGAAATTTGCACATCCTAAATAGTTCATTAAATGATTGTGTCTTTGTAAAATATAGATCGTAGAACCTTTAAAAATGAAGAGATGTTTGCAGATTTAAAATCTTTGTAGATAGTGTTAGGTAGATATCATAAAAATTTGAACAAGTTAGCAAGATAGTTCTAAGGAATAATAAAATGACTGTCTCTAAAATTGCATGAAGGGTCATAGAGATAAATTGTATTTTACTTAATTATTTTGTAATTTTTTTACATTATTTTGAGATTTTTTGGTTGGAATAATTTGGACATGTTCTTTTGGACTACGGTTTATAACTTTTGGCTACGGCTTATTGCGCATGTTCTTTTCTACTTTTGGTTTTTGTCTTTTCTACAGTAACTAACTTTCAAACGGAGTGCCTTTTTTAGACTGAGTCTACAAATTGATTGCAGTAGATACTGTAGCGATTTCATCTAGATCGGTCAAAATTGCACGCGAATGTTTTTCTCCATACTCTCTCTCACGAACAACTAAAAAGAAAATATTTTAGCCAAAAGCTATAAGCCGTGGCCCAAAAGAATACCTATTAGTTCAATGAATAGTGATTATTAAGAGAAGTCAAAAGCCGTTAAAAAGACAAAAAAAATAGAACCTTTCTCTTTTTAAGTAATATTTTATTAACTATAATACCTATCTTAAAAATTCTATGTCCGAACTGCTAGGGGAGGAAGGCTCGCAGCGACTGTTTGCCAGGGCGCAACCTGGTTGTTTGTCACGTACTCACGTTCAGTCGTGTTCGTGCAAATGTCTAATCGAGTTTGTCAAGCGTGATCACGAACGGCTTCGAGGAGGCGGCCGGGTCGCCTACGCGGCTACGGCCTCGCCAACAACTTTACGCACGTACCTGACCTGGCCGACGGTACCTTTGCCATGGGATGGATTCCCTTCCCTGCCGCTTACACGCATCTACAAGACGTTACAATATCACAGACACAGGTTGAATCTGCTTCTTAGCTAACGAATTCACCCTGAATATACTCGAACGATCAATAAGATCCTTCCATTCTCTCCAGGCTATCCAAGATACACGGTCCTGAATCTATCTGTAAAATTTCCTGTGAGCAGAACTGCAGAACTGAAGATAATATGGGGTTCACGAGGCACGATTCAGTAACTACATGCCCATCACTGCTCACCAGGTAACTGCTTGATAGTGTCGGAGTTCACCTGGAGCACAAGAGGAGCATTGGTGTTTACAAGGGAAGGGGCGAGGGGAAAAAATGAATTCCATGGCAATGCAGACAGAAAGTCAGAAACTGACCAGGATCGACTGTACTGAGACAGCACACCCGGTAGTACTTGCCGCAGGCAGTCCAAATATCGACATTGTCTGAACTAACCAGCATGGAACGATTAGCCCATTTGGAAGGGAAGGAGGAACTGATGAAACAAATGACTAATAAGCTAATGCAAGAATTGCGACAAATACACAAAGGAAAGGGCTCGAGCTATCATGAGTTCATTAAGGAACAGTGGTCTTACTTCCCTGAAAGTGGTACACACTAATTTTTCCCAGCATAGCATAGTACTCAATTTCAGACTTCCTTAGTGGAGGGCAGTTGTTTGCAACGATTACCAGCTTCCCTGGAGATCCAAACAAGTTATTGAAGCTATGTTATACAAAACCCAGTGAATAAAACGTAATATAAAGAAATAAGGTACCAAATAGACGAATCAATGTCAACATTTCTAACACATCGATATTGGAAGGAAAGAGGGAGTAGCAAGGCTCAAGTCCTGACCATTCTAGGAGCATTGAAGACTAAGTTCAGAATGAGTTAAATGCTGAGAGTTAACTTCAGTGAGCTCATATTGTAAATTTCTACTTTAAATGGAAAATAAAGTTTCATGATGAAACTGGAAGGTTAATTCCAACCAAGACTCACTTTCATATCATAATATGATAACATAAGTGACAGAATCGGAACTACGGTAACAAAACCAGCAGTATAGCGCCATGAAGATGAAAACACTTAGCCTAAAACAACAAGATTATCGATCACAGAAGAAGGAACATGTTTTCCACACGCACGTTTTCCCCGATGAAAGAAAACAGAATGTCACAGACAAACAAGTCAGAACTAGGAAACAAGCCACATTTGTTCTAGACTAGAAAATCAAATGCATCTACGAGTCTAAGCGGAGAGTAGAGACACATGGTTGTGAAAAATTCAAACTCGTACCACTTACCCACAAGAAAAGTATCAGTGCAATCATTTGCTGAAAATAGGACAGTTTAATTGATTTTATCATGATAAAAGAGGAAACTGCATTGTACAGAGCACAACCAACCGTAGTGAAATTTTGTTGCTCGTAACCCCCCCTAGAACAGGCCAAGGGAACGAGGTAGAACTTATTCACAGCCAAACAGGAAATGTTTCAACTCCCTACCTTTTCCTAGATAACAAAAGGAATATCCAGGGAATTTGTGTAAGGAAAAGAGAACAGTTTTTTTTGTTGGGTACTGCATTCATCTTAAGGCCGGGAAAAGGTGAGCCGAAGAGCCAAACTTCAGTCCCTTACATCTACTAACTGCTTGACAGTAGACAATCATACTTCATATAGCCCTAGTATTCTGACTGCCTAAAAATATTCATCAGAGAAACTTGTTAATCATCAGACAATCATACAGTCCTAGTATTCTGGCATGAAAAAGCTTGTGATTGCATCTTATGAAATACCGCATGGCAAACCACTGTAATTCAGTAAGACTGTTCTAGGGCGCTGCATTCATCTCTAAGGCACAGAAAAAACAAGCCATAGAGCCAAACTTCAGTCCCATTATACATTCCACATCCAAACAACACAGCAAAAGGTCATAGCATAGCATCTTTATCATGGCAGAACTGTTCAAGATCCACAACATAGTGTGGAACGTAGCACATTAAGACCTCAAACAAGTCACAGCTATATCTAAAGGTTAGAATTTGCATGACGTGCAACAATGTTCCACCCGAATCTGGGCGATTTCCATCTATTCTACCGCTATGGCGACACTAAGCATCAGACTTGACTAACGAGCAAATCAAGAAACAGCAGCCACCGGGAAACGGATCAAACCAACCATACCTTTGGAGTTGCGGAGGGTCTTGAGGACGGTCTCGTAGCCGAAGGTGTACTTGTCGCTCTTCATCACAAGCTGCAGCTTGTTGTTGATGCTCTCCAAGCTGCTCTTCCGCAAACCACCACCAACATTACATCATTCGTCTTTGATCAAACGCCTACCACCTCCACACACCAAGAAACACACGCAGACATCAAACAAACATTCGGAACGGGAGAAAAGGTTTAGAATTTTCACCGTCTTCTTGACAGGAGCCATTCGATCGGCCGGCGGAACATCGAGGCGGGACTCCCCTGTGGTTGTGAGAGTTTAAACCGAGACGAGAGGAGAGTATATAATAGTAGAGGGAGAGGCCGGTGAGCCAGGTGTTGTTGGGCTACTAGCACCACACATATTAATATAAAATATCATCATCAAAGTAAAAAATAAATAATAAAAACAATAATAGAATTTTCAAAGGAATTAAAACTTTAAAAATACTTTATTAAAAAAATAACGGATTTTGAAATAAATGTTTAAAACATGAGCCTAATCTACTCTAACTAAATGAAATAATATAAATGGTTATCAGCCACGGTGCTGCAAACTCGAGTGCTCCCACCCATGTATGATACCATCATTCCACTACCCTTTTACCTGAGAATAGAAATAGCAAACATAAGATTTGAAAATCTCAGCAAGTACCTAACAACGGTCGCAACAAGAAGAGTATAAAGGACAAATAATACAAGCAAATAATTAACACATGTTAATTGTAAAGAGACTAGGTTACCAGAGACACTGATATAGAGCTGAAAGGAGATAACAGAAATGTGGAATCAAGGGTAATTGTTATTTAGTAAGTTATGGCAACGACACTGTCGATTACTCCTCACATACCCGGTTATACGAGAATAGTCAGATACGTCACTGTCCTTGACTGTATAACCACCGCTAGAGTGTAATATCATAAGTAATAAAAAGTGTACGGTCCTCCGTACGTTACCATGAGGTGGCAATCACCCCTATATGTGGATAATCCTAGACCAGGTAATCATAATATTATCAAGAGATCATAAAATTAAGAGATTAAGGTAACAAAAGGGAAGGCTGGGATAAGATGATGATAAGTAAAAGGATTTGCAATGGTGGGGAACGAAGCATTATTCTGATATGAGGCAAAAGGAAAGATGATAATATGGTGAAGGTGATCTAGGAATTGTTCTGAAAGGAATATTATAATATAGCTCACACAATGTTGTCAATCATCCAAATTTTATTTTATGATAAGTGATTATTAGATAGATTAACATGTATTATAAATAATTCCAACATGGCTTACGTACAACATCATATAGGTAATGGATCATGTTATTAAGAATAAAACATAACAACCTTAATACTAACAAAAAAAATCAGCCCAGCTGCTTAATGGGCCAAATTTCAATTTCAGCCCACTTAACAAAAAAGTATGAACAAAACCTCGGTTTCGTGTTATATTATTGAACATGGAGGGTTGTTTGTAACACAGAAATCTTATAGAAAATACGACAGTTCCATTAGAATTTTAATTGGAATTCCTATGTTTCAAATGCGACAATCGGAAGTTCGTGCTACTTCGATGTTCTATACCAATGATGGCCAAGGTATGGTGTTGTGGGGCTGACCTTCACCTATATCCATTCGACCTACCAACCCAAGAGGCATAGCAGAACATGTAAAAGACATGTATACCCTGGCCAAGGTAGGATAGGAGCCGAAAGTATGTGCATCACCAACTTATCACTCATTCAATGCATAACTTGTGAGATAATGGGCGTCTTGTCATGAGTATTCTGATTCCTCAGCTTTAATATCTATGTCTGATCATTGGAGTTGCATTGTGCAAAAGTTGTGGCAAGTGGATGCGAGATACTCCATTTCTCCATTCATCATTAGGATATTTGTTCTATGGAGTAATTGCCATCTGCCAAGCAGTAAAAGAAATGGAGAAGGATATTTGCAGCCTATCATTTACCTCTAGGATTCATGATTCACACGGTAGGTTCAAGATATTATATCTATATCTGAAGACTGAAAAATAAAATAGAAAAACTAAAGAATAGTATACCGTCAGACTCCATCCTAATGTTATACCTTTCCACCAACTGATATGTCAAAAGATTCCCACTCCTATCATGATGCATGCACTCCGATCTACTCATTTGCCAAAGCTTTATCCAAAATCCTTAAATCCTCCATGGCTCTCTCTCTTACCCATCCCTCTCCATCCAACTTAGCATCCCAGTACATAAATCCTTCCCTCATGTGACACACATCCAACTACGAAAAGCAGGAGCAGTGGTTGTAGGTGAGCGCAGCAAACGAGTGGCAAGTAGCCAAGCAGGTGAGGTGGCAACAAGCAAGTTGGCATAGCAAGGCAATGAGCTATGAGATGCTGAAGGGGTTGTATATATATAGGCATGGCGAGCGGCTGTAGTCAGGGAGGCCCGAGCAAGTGATGACGGTTGGGTAAGTACAGGCAAGTGGTGGTGGTTGTGGATGATATGTGTTGATGTAGCAGTGGCTCTAGAGAGCAAGGCACGGCGGTGACCTCTAGTGGCAACCGTGCAAATGGCAGCGCTGTCCAACGAGGTTGTGCAGCCTGGCAAGGAGGTAGGGGCACCTTTTTTTTGATTTTTTGCATCAGACTTACTCTGAAACATGAAGTTTGGCTCTAAAACCTACTTGAATTTTGTCTTGATTTATTGTTTTTTCAATCCCCTATTAAAATCTGTTCAGAAACTTTGTTGAAACACATTTTTAAAACTTCATGAAACCTCATGTTCCAGTATTGAAACTTCATGAAACTTCATATTCCAATTTTGAAATATTATAAAACTTCAAGTTTCAATTTTGAAACTTCATGAAACTTTATGAAACATCAAGTTTCAGCTTTGAAACTTCATGAAATTTTATGAAACTTTAAGTTATAATTTTGAAACTTCATGAAACATCAAGTTCCAGTTTTAAAACTTTACAAAACTTCAAGTTATAGTTTTGAAATGTCATGGAACTTTATGTTCCAATTTTTAATGTATTTTAATTTTTGAAATTTTATGAAAGTTCAAATTTTGGTTTTGAAACTTCATGAAACTATATGAAGCTTCATGTTACAATTTTGAAATATTATGAAACTTCGAGTTCTAGTTATGAAACTTCATGAAACTTGATGAAATATTAGGTTACAGAAACTTTATGAAACTTCAAATTCTAGTTTTCAAACATTGTGAAACTTTATGTTCCAATTTTTGAAACTTTAATTTCCAGTTGTGATATTTCATGAAACTTCATATTCTACTTTTGAAATTTCATGGAACTATAAGTTACAAGGAAATGCTTTCAATTTTAAAATTTAAAACATCACAAATTTTTTTGAAACAACATGTTTTTGTTTTTAAAACTTCATGAAACATCAAGTTTCAATTTTGACCGTTCAAACTTCAGGAATCTTTTGAATATGCAAGTTCCAGAGGTTTTACCAGAGGAGTCCAATGATAAGGTTCTACGTATGCTTCTTGCGCATAGAGGAGGATGGCTAGGAGATATCACCTGTGCTTCCCGCACGTGATGAAGGATGGAGCGGCATGGGGATGAGGCAGGACGGCGAGGTTTCGTGCGCACCCCATGTACACAAAAACAAGGAGAGCAGCGTCGCTTGCGCTCTACGTGTGCGACAGAGGAGGATGGCACACCGCGAGGATGAGATGGGATGGTGGCTAGCGGCAAGGACAGCGTCGGTGCTGAGCTCCCCTATCTACAAAGGATGGCAATGAGCTCACCCCACCTAGCTAGAAAGGTAAGCGCTGAAGGAGGGAATTCCGTGCGTCCAATTACAATGTTGGGATGAATGGTTGGGTGCTATACTGTTTGAATCGGTGCTATACTATTTGGATCTGATCCAAACAGTATACCGTGCTATAGATGTACTCAAAACAAAAAAGTTAGAGAACTCGAAATGCATTTCCAACCTCACTCAAAGGTGAATGCTACAGAAAGGCTACAAACAAGTACAGAACCAACTTGGATTTGTCATTGTGAGTGTGCCTTTGCATTTGTGGGCAGCACATGGAGCCAAATATTGCATCCACTTCCATTCCTTCAATTTCATTTTGTGAAGTATTCTTTCAGCGTATTGAAGTCTTATTTTATGGAAAAGATTTCAGGTTATGAAACATGAGTTTTTGCTTTGGTGAACTTAAACTTCTATTTATATGTAAGTTCAGTTAGACCATGTGACGTTGTCTTCATTTCTTGCCAACTGCAGACTGTATAACATCAGCACTGATAGGATGTATGTTCAGAGAAATGATATGCAGGTTGGACACTAGTGCTTCATCACAACTCATTCATCCTTCTGCTTTTTTTTTTGTTTCTGTTGAATGTCCTTCCCTACTTTTTCAAAGTATACTAGCATTATAAGATACTGACTCTTAGGGTGGCCATTCGGTTTATTCGGTAAAAAAATATTTTGGCTTTTAAAAGTTGGCAACCGAATTAAGTAAATTAAAATAGAAAATTGAATCTAATTAACCGAGTTATTTTGGTTCTGTTAATTCGGTTTCTCGGTGAACCGAAATATGCACAACGCTTTAACGAATAATAATATTCTTTAGTATAGTGTTATCATACTGAATTTATTTTTGAACGAATGATATCTCTAGAAACTACTAATATTTTTCCTTTTGAGATGTTGAAAAATACCTTCAAAATTAAATGGGAATAGCCTTTGTTTACTACAAATTCACATAAGAAAAAAAATAATATTTCGGTTAATTTGGTTGTTGTGACTTAAAATCGCACCAAAAATCGAATAGTATAAAAATATAAACCGCACTGAGTACTATACACCGAACAAACTGTAATTTTTAATTTTTTGGTTCGATTTAGTTTAGTATTTCGGTTTTGAATAAAAATGCCCATCTCTATCGGCTCTAAATCTAACCACCTCTGTTTGCTTTAGATATGATCAAACTGCAAAGTAGCTTTTCGAGGTGGCTCCGAAATCATAGATCGGCTTTAGCTGTGTGAAGCGAAAGCAGCCAACGCGTGTACCCGGTACCCCTAGGTGCATGCGGTGAAATTTGCACATGATTAGAGGAAACTGGCGTGAAATCTGGTGGAAAAGACACAGAACAAGGGAGGCGGCCTCCACGTGCCGCACCCCACAGGACAGATTCATTCCGAGATCTGATCTCAAGGTACCCTTTTAGACTCGGCAACTTTGACCACGCTTATCATTGCCTCGCCGTCCAATCTAGCCTTCGTTGCTCGGCCTGTACTTTTCTTCTGTTCGGTTTATAGTTTTTAGTTATAAATTATAATTTTTAAATTATTTATAAAAAAGTATAGAGTAATAAAAATTTACTTATGGTTTTAGTCGATATAAATAAAATCACTATAGTATATAATATAATTAATTTATAGATCTTACCTTAAAAAGATAGTCAGCTTAAAAACTAGTTACCATAAAAAAATAACTCTTGTCGCGTCGAAAGTTGCTAGTAATATTTCCTAAAGGCGCATGGCATGTGGCGGCAGGAGTTTCACGCAGCCTGGACTGCCTTCAGTTCAGATCTCAGATGGTGCCACGGCGCTAGCGCTATTCTAACGAGCCGTGACGTGTAAACGAGCCGTTTCCAATCGCCGTGCCGGGATTTGTCTGTCCCGTCTTTAGCGTGCTGCGCGTTCGACACGCCGGGCTGAAGCGGCGCGCCGAGCGTTCCAAACAGACAGGAGTGGGCAGCAAAAATGGCGTCTAGCTTTGAGCCTTTCGCGTGAGAATAGGAGCCTACTGCTTCCGAACGGCGATCCCGACGAGACGTGCGCGCCCCTCTCGCACCACGTTTCGCGGCGAGACTCTTCCTCTGCACAGCAGAAATCTGTCGCTGTTTCCCCCTTTTGCAGCCGCTCCAGCCAATCGCTTTTGCTACTAGACAGACGGGAGATGAGCATCAAAAGCAAGTGGTAGTGGTAGCTTAGCTCTGAAGAAGACAGTAGTGTTTGGTTGGTGACAAGCTTCCACGCTTTGGCCTCTGCATTGGCGTCCATTTCAGGTAGCACGTTGATGCGGGCTAGGTGCAAACTGGTTAGCCTCGGTGCGGGTCAGATCTGGTAACTAAACATCACGTCTCACGTGCTAAAATCGGGCCTTTTACCTTTCAAAGTACCGTAATGAGACAAGCGTTCCTCGCCGGAAAAAGAAAAGTAACAAGCGCAACCTGTCGCAATTGAAGTGTTGCATTTGCAATTGCTTCGAGACTTGAAGTCAATATCTTTTCTTTCACCAACAAAGGTGCAGGGCATTTGGAGCCTCATTGACCGCCAACTAGAACATTACACCAAACTCTTGATAGAAAGTGTCGAAATGCTATACATCAAGTGACTGGAGAATATCTTTACTGTTTTTTTAAAAAAAACTAGTGATGATTGGCAATACGTTCTACACCCCCTCCCACTTCCCCTCACATCCCTCTTCCACTCCTAAAAAATCTCTAAAAAACATCTCATAATAAACAAATTAACTGCAAAAATAATTTAACACTTATCCAAATAACCTCTGCCTCCCACAACTTCCTTTTCATGGATATTCATCATTCCCTCATTCTCGCTTTCCATTTGCCACAAATGAACTAGGCTACAACACACCTTGTTGTCACTAGGTTATTTTGTTCATCACTGTCGAGCAAGGCTACCTTTACCAGCCCCAACATGATGCGGGCTGGGTGTGCGGAAGAGGGCCAGCATGAACCATGATAACAGAGCCTAGGGCATGATGTAAGCCCAAGCTCGACAGAAGAGGCGCGACATGGATTGCGAAAGAGCTCCACCAAGCGCTACAGTGTAGCCAAGAACATGGCGCAGGCAGAGCGTGACACAGGCAAAAGCCCAGTGACAAACAGCAATGCATACAAAGTTATACCGTATTGCTCTCCAAAGTCCAATCACCATTGGTGTACAAGGTTTATTTCCACCAAACTTACAGGCCTAAAAGTACGGTCGTGGAGCTTGAACTTCCTGGAAGCCTGACTGTGAAATACAAATATGATACTGTAGCGATGGTTTTTGGTTTTTGGCTGAAAAAACACTGTAGCTGGCTGAAAAAACACTGTAGCTGAGTTAGTGGATAGTGTAGTGAATAGTGAAAAAAAAGCTGAAGCTAGAAGCTGAAGCCGAAAAAAGCCGAAACGATCACCCCCACAATCTGAAGTGTAGATGATCTAATTTTAGACTAAATAACTATAACCACTTGTTAAGGAGAATTTATCAAAGTCGTAAGTTAGTAAAACAACAAATATCCCCCCACAAATCTTTTACCATCTGGGTAGTTATTCTCCAGTAGATGCTTCAATTTGAGCAGTAGCTTTCTCAGATATCCTAAACCTAAGTTAAGCATGAAACTTAAAACTTACCTGAATACTACCACTGCAGTAGTACTCCTTTCCGTTACTAAAGGGAGATGCAAAGTTGCTCACAGAAAAAAAAATTGAAATGTTAAGTAGTACTGGCATACTGAAATTAATTTCCCCAATCATCTAGACCCATACATTGTTGTGGCTGGCTTGGAAATGCAGCCTCGTTGCATCAGTAAGGCAAATCAGTAGGAAACAAGTACAATATAATCCAACCTTTCCAGCAGGAGCTACCTAATTGATTTAGAGTAGCATGATCATTATGCCATAGCAATATAGCATAGCCATTGCCAAAGCAGAACAGATTAAAACAGCCAGTTTAAGGTGTGAAGAAAAGGATGGAATAAATTGATCCGTGAACGCTCTGAACAAAAGTCTACTTGTGCATGAAGGATAAAACGGCTGCACTTTGTAAATACCAACAGCAACACACGTCTGCAAAAACTACAGAAAATTTGCAATATTTGGTTTGCACATCAAAAGTCAATTCAATTCTTAATAGAATTGTCACTTAAGTGTTATATTTATCAAGTGTAATATCCTTGCATCATATAATGTTGGTCAGGATCAGAAATTGCATGCAAACCAAACAACTGGTGTTATTGCACGAGTAAGCTCACATTTAAGTCAATGACCAAATGAGCAAGGGCGAAAGATAAACACTTTATTCTAAGATCAACTAAGCATGCCATCCGATAACACCAAGAACACCACAAACAGACTGAACAAAATGTTTCGAGCCTCACTCCTTATTACCAACCGACCGACTTATCATCTGCAAGTTTCTTGGCCTATGTCCAAGAAGTAGCAAACGAACCTTGGGCGATGCATGGCGCAAGCAAGCGTGCATCCACTTACTTACCCTCTCCTCTACCCATTTACTTACCCTCTCCATCCCTTCCCTCACCGACAGCATCCGCAGCAATGGCATTGCCCTCGGCTATCAACCTCTCCTTCTCATCCGGAACTGCAGAGGTGGCCGGCGCATCCGACCTTTGCGAACCTGTTAGCCTCGCGAGCAACACGAAGGACATCCCACCAAGAACGTTGTTTATGCACCGGAGAGCAACAACGGACACCTTGAACACCGGCGCTGGCGCAGCGTTGGCGAGAAGATACTCGATCCCGTTCAGCGTCTGGTACCGCAGGTTGCTGCTGACGCCCATGTGGAGCGCCCAGGTGGCGGCGTTTAGCAGCGTGGGCGGAGGCTTGTTCGGCGTCTCGAACGACGGGTTCATGCGCTTCCGGAGCGCGATGAGCCCGTTCGAGATCACGGTGCCCGCGAGCCCGGCCGCGAACCCCACCGCGGCGAAAGTCGCGCCCTTGGACACGAGGGTCGCGACGCGGGAGCCGAAGGAGTACGCGCCGGGCGCGAACATGTAGCTGGGGAGCGCGGAGACGGCGGAGGACGCGGCGGCGGAGACGCCGGCAGTGGGGGCGAGGAGGTACATGAGGACGAAGTTGAGGATGGATCCGACGACGAGGGTGGAGAAGACGAAGTCGAGCTCGTTGAGGCCGAAGTTGGGGCGGGAGGCCATGTCGCCGAGCACGCAGGCACTGACGCCGACGAGCTCCTCCATGAGGACCTTGAACGGGAACTGGGGATCCGCAGCGACGCGGGCCGCCCATCCGGCGAGGAAGAGGCCGAGGATGCCGCCGCGGCGGCCGTCACCCCCGGAGTCCGCGGCGTCGCCAGATCCGCCGCCGCCACCGTAGGATCGCGGGGGAGGGGGCAGCTTACCTCCGGGGCCGGACGGGGAAGGGGATCGGAGGCGGAGGAGGGAGGACGAGGAGGAGGCGGAGTGCGGGGAGAAGCAGAGGTTAGCGGTGGGGGCGGGGCGGAGCGGGGAGAGGCGGGGGGAGGAGTCG
The DNA here is from genome assembly GCA_036346265.1 of Melocanna baccifera. Taxonomy (NCBI): domain Eukaryota; kingdom Viridiplantae; phylum Streptophyta; class Magnoliopsida; order Poales; family Poaceae; genus Melocanna; species Melocanna baccifera. The sequence goes on from CM070676.1 coordinate 38,504,081, forward strand.
AGGTGGGTGGCCGGGAGGAACTTGGCGGCGGCGAAGGCCGTGGAGGCCATGGCGATCGGGAGGGGAGGGGGTCGGTGCTCTCGGCCGCGCGGGTGAAGCAGCGGCGGCGGGGAGAGGCGAGACGGGCTCGGATGGGGACGGGTTTGGGGGTTGGTGTAGTTGCAGCAGCGTTAGCGTCGCGGTTTGGTGGGGGTGGGTGGCAGCTATGCGCCGCCGCCGCTGCGACCGCCTCCGAAACCGCTCGTGGAAAACATCGACGTTTGATTGTTGCGCAAAGTACAAATTTGGAATTCTAGTGCCAAACGTATCCGACAATTCGATTTGTTTCCTTCTGATGAAAGTTGCAGGATCTTCAATTTCTCCAGCGATCGCTTGTTTCTAATTTTGGTTCAAACGTCAGTTGTCTAGTTGGAATGGTTAACACTACCGCAATTTTGTTCGGTAATGGCTCATGCTTCAAGCACTTTTGTGGGTGAAATGGTTTTTTTGCCCCTAACTGAAAAGTTGAGACATGATCAAAACATGACATAAGGAGACGTAAGAGAAGGTGATTCAGGTCAAAGATATGCTAAAAATATTAAGTGGATCAAGTGTTGATTTACTAGCAGGTTAATGGTTGTGTGCGCTTTGAAAAACATACATGTATTAGTGTAAAATCTAGTATGATATTAGGTTAATGGGTTAACCCATATAAGTGGATAAAATCCAACTAAAGATGGTTATTAGGATTTCTTGTGAGTCTACATATATAAAGAGGAAGAGGTGTTGACTTAGGGCTAAATTTTGAAGAAGCTTATGCTAAGCCAAGTAGAGTAGATTATGGTTCTTGAAGAGAACTTTTGGGAGATGTGTTGTAGCTCTTTGTCTTGAGTTGTTTTTGTCATCCTTAGCCTTTGTGAGTAGCTAGAGAGCGACTATAAACATTCATATCTAAGTATCAACAGGTATCAAAACTCATCCGAATCTTTTTTTTCTCTTTACTCAAATATTAAAATCTTAATTTGACTTGATTTTTGTTGTTTCCTTCTCTACTATTGAATTTGTTGTGATCCATAATGATTGAAAGGTGGAAGATAAGCCTATTGATTAATCGTCACCCATCTAGATTATTCATATAGGAAGATTTGATATCAAGACTGGTTTTGCTTGTTCTTGGCTCAAATTTAGGTTTTCATGATCAAAATAGTTTTATTCCAATTCTATGTTTAAATTAGTTTGCTATGATATGTAGGAGTAGATCTGGATCATCCTCTTGATTAGAAACTCATTGAGTAAGAACCAATTTGGATTTTAAGGTTTTGGGTGTTCATGAGACATAAAATAGATTTTCTTCAAATTAGTGAACTTGACCCTAAGAACCTTATGATTTTTTATTGATTTAGGTCCTTAATGCCTTAAATAAGCCTTATGCAAAATTTATGAATGTTTGGATACAATTTGAACAAGTTCTTAATATTTGAGTTTTAACCTGAGATGTTTTAAAGCTAGGAACAAGGAACCAGTCAAACCGGCATTGAGGCCAGACCGATGGATCGGTCAGACCGACATTGTCCCAGCAGTCAGACCGTTCGGGTCCAATCGGACCGGTCCTAAGCCTATGGTCAAACCGGCTCAATGACAACTTAGTCATCTCTTACTTCAGTTGTTCCTTTGAATATTTGGCTTCTATTCGAGGGTTGTTTTCATTGTGCATTTGATCTTCTTAGCTTTCTTTAGCTATGGAAGTAAAGAAACTTTATGTATTCCAAGGAGATTGATTTTGTTGAAATAGAAAAAGAGACAAAGATTATTCATTCCCTCTGATCTCCGCCATTAGTCCTACAGAAACTTTATCAAGAAACCGAATCTTATCTTACAACCAATTCACCTGAGTCAAAACATTTTGGCTGAAGGTAAATTGCATACTGTTCACAGTTACATCTTATACATGGAAGAACAGGCGAAGTCACCATGTATATGAAAGCTCTGATGAGATTGAATGCGTCCGGCAGATTTACAGACTAGGCTAGTAGCAAGGCCTCGGAAGATAGCAGTGCTTACACGACACATACTAGGCTCCTGCTAATCTACACAGTGCAAATCATTGAGCTAGGATAAGCCCCAAAAAAAAAAACCAAGCTAGCAAATGATTCTAGACCAACGAATCAAAACTTACAAGCAACAGCACTTTAAAATCTACAAAATAAAGTATTCTGGACATGATCAGAAAGCCGCCGAGCTTGTTCTCCTGAGTTCATACTTGGGTTCCGGTAGAGGCACAGAGCAAAGTATTTTGTCCAACTCCTGAAGATAACGCAGAAAAGGGGGAACAAGTCAATGCTATGTATGGAGGATTCGCCAAAAATTGCATCACTGATTTCATAAGAGTACACGAATACGAAAATTTGCAGTATGAACAGTATGGAGCATGGAGCTGAATAGCATTTGCCTCATAGCAGGATTAGACAAGAAATAAGCATAAAAAAATGTTTGCACATAGATAAATTAATCCCTGGTGCCACAACCTTAGCACCAGCGGTTGAGTGCCACTATCATTTTTGGGGCACACAAGAGATGAATTGAAAGCGTGCAATACCAAAAAAAATGAAATAAATGTTGCACTTCTAGAAGCATGCTTCAATCTGCTAGATCCCTGCTAATCTTACTACCACATGTAGGATGAATTATTTAATTAATAAATGACCATCTAGGGTTGGTGTGACCAAATAAAACACTACAAAATACAACCCACTCAAAAGAGATCTCTTTAAGGTAAATCAAGGATTTAAATTCGAGCTGTTGATCTTGGTCAGGAGTAGGACCAAACACCAAAGCTTAGCAAAATTAAGCAGGTAACACTATCAAGCAACTCAGTAAATGAACAATTAGATGTATAAACTATGAAGTACCAAGTCGTTCGAGAAAAAAAAACTATGAAGTACCAAGTGGCCATCAGGAAGAAGCAACTAACAGAGAGCAATTCCACTTGCATATCACTCACTGATAGTAGCATATAAAGATAATAACAACAGTCATGGTGTTACTAATACATCTGTACAACTGAAATCTGAAACCACAAAATAGTGCCGAAATCGAACCTATGCACTTCCAAAAAATATAAATCTTTAATACATGAAACACCTCCAAATTACACTGAAAACTGAAATGACCAGAAAAATGATGGTGGCAATATCACTCTTTAAGGTAAGTTAGCGATAAGGAGAGAAGCTCTCTTTGCCTTGAAACACTGCTTTGTTTAAGGTGCTAACCAACTTGGATTCAATGGGATGCGATGCTAACATCACATACTGATACTATGCTAGCACCGTGGTATTATTTTACAGGTAGCATTCTTGAAGTGACACAGCTAAGACGTTACTATTAGTCTATTAACCAACAATATGTAGGCAATTGTAGAAGACCTCTCTATTGTAACTTATAACTCAAGCACACTACTACCATTAGAACTAGACCGGAGAAATTTGGTGCTAAGCTTTCTACTGCAGGGCAGTAAATGAAAATATTACCGTTGATCGGAATCTCCAAATAGAACTTAAAGGGTTCTTTCATAATATTAATTGAGCTGTTTATGTCTCCTAATTTTTTTATCACATGATTCATCCTAGCATAATTCAGCCTCATTTGGTTAGTATGCATAATAATATCAGCTGGCCTTTTGAAAATATTTGAGGTAATTATAAGATAACCCCAATATTCACCAGAAAAAGTAGTTGCCTCCTTCCAAGAACAAATAAGAATTAGAATCTCCATTATTTACTCCAATAAATGTTTGAAGGGACAAAACTAATAATTAGACCTCGATCTTCTTTTCCGATGCGGCTTCAGATGGGGATGCTGTTGGGCTTGGACCCAGGCAGGCCGGGGATGTGGTAGCGGCAATGGCAGCTCCATCCTCCGGTTCTCTTGCCGAGGGTGGCTCAGTGCTGGTAAATCTTGGGCAGCAATCCTCGATCCCGGGCGTTGTAGTCCCCTTGGTGACTCCGCCCCCGTCTGGGATTCCCCCACCTTCGAAGGCCCGTGCTGCTTTCCTCAACGGCCTCGCTCGGCGCACGGACGGTCTGCTTCCGATGCCAATCGTCATCAAACGAAGGTTCAAGTCCCAGTTACCTGGAGCCACTCCGCGGCGCAGTCGTCGGCTTGCCGGTGCTGTAGCGGAGTCCTTTCCGGATAACCTGAGCAGAAGGCTGAAGAAAAAGGCAATGCGATCGCTGGACATTCTCGGCGAAAGTGAAGATATTGACCAACAAGCCCAGGATGAGTACGCCAAGTTGTTTGGGCACCCTCTGTCTGATTCTCACCTCCGGGCGCTGTCGGCTCTGTTCAATTGGTCCTTGCCTGAGGGCTTTGGCCAAGGGGTTGAGAGTGATTTGTTGGGTTAGTTTTTCTGATTTTTGTTTGGTCGTCTTTAAACCTGTTTTTATGGATCCTGCAAAAATGTTAATTTGGAATGTTAGGGGTTTAAATTCTACCTCCAGGCAAGACTCTGTACGCTCTATTGTGGATTCTTCTCGGTCGGATATTGTGTGTATTCAGGAAACCAAAGTCACAGTTATGTCTCGCAGAATTATTCTCTCTACTCTAGGCTCGGATTTCTCGGGCTTCATTGCTGCCCCCTCTGTTGGAGCCAGTGGAGGAATCTTGATTGCTTGGAGACGTCATATTGGAGTTTCTTTAGCTCGGCGGGTTGACAACCACAGCGTAACAGTTCAGTTCTCTCCAGAAAATGGACAGTCCTGGTGGTTGACCTGTGTGTATGGACCCCAAGGTATTGACGACAAAATTCAGTTTCTGCAGGAGTTGAGGGACATTCGTGCAGCATGTTCAGGACCTTGGATGGTGGCTGGGGATTTTAATCTAATCTACAGAGATGAGGACAAGAATAATGCCAATTATAATAGGGCAATGATGGGCCGTTTTAGGAGGTTCATCAATGATTTGGCTCTTAAAGAGATACCCCTACATGGTCGCAAGTACACTTGGTCAAACCAGCAAATATCTCCAACCTTGGTAAAATTGGATCGAGTGCTATGCTCGGTTGACTGGGAGGAGAAATTTCCCAACTGCTTACTTCAGAGCATGGCTTCAGATGATTCTGATCATTGCCCTCTTCTGCTGGGCCTCCAAGATAATAAACCAGGACGACCCAGATTTCACTTTGAGTCCTTTTGGACCAAACTTGATGGGTTCCAGGAGGCTGTCGCTTCTGCGTGGGCTTCAGCCCCTGCTAGCCCGTGCCCTTTTATAACTTTGAATAGGAAGTTTAAAGCTGTTACCAAGGGCCTGCAGAGTTGGAGTGATAAGGCGGTGGGCCAAGTTAGCTTTCAGCTTGCCTTGGCAAGAGAAATTTTGCATCAGTTCGAGATTGCTCAAGACAGCCGCCAGCTTTCTCCTGGAGAACTTTGGCTCAAGAATAATCTGAAGAAGCACAGCTTGGCCCTTGCATCCCTCAAGCGTACAATGGCCCGCTTACGCTCAAGGATCAGTTGGCTCAAAGATGGTGATGCTAATACAAGACTCTTTCATATGTACGCCCGGCATCGAAAAAGGAAGAATTTTATTGGGAAGCTTATTGTAGGAGAGCGGGTCTGCACCAGCCATGAGGACAAGGCTGCAGTCATTGATGATTTTTATGAAAATCTGCTAGGGTCCTGTACAGTAAGGGAGCACACAATCAACTTGGCTGATTTGGGAATTAATGCACAAGATATGTCAGAGCTTGAACTTACCTTCACTGAAGATGAGGTGTGGAGGACAATCCAGCAGCTACCTTCAGATAAGGCCCCTGGGCCGGACGGGTACACAGGTCGTTTCTATAAATCCTGCTGGGCTATTATAAAAAAAGACTTTATGTTGGCAATTTCAGCGGTATGGAGCAGGAAGATGGTAAATTTTGGAATTCTCAATTCAGCTTATATCACCCTCCTCCCCAAAAAAGAAGGTGCGGAACAACCCAAAGATTTCAGGCCCATAAGCTTGGTCCATAGTTTTGCCAAACTAATCACAAAGCTGCTTGCTAATCGCCTTGCCCTAGGCTGCAACAGATTGTCTCTCCTAACCAAAGCGCCTTCATAAAAGGGCGTTTTATACAAGATAACTTCATGTTGGTGCAGCAAACAGCGAGGTTCCTTCATCAGCAGAAGCAGCCCCGAATTCTGCTCAAGTTGGACATTTCGAAGGCTTTTGATTCCGTGTCTTGGCCCTTCTTGCTTGAGATCTTGCAGCAGCTCGGTTTTGGACAGATTTGGCGGGATATAATCAGCGGGCTGCTATCCTCCTCTTCAACTCAAGTCTTGTTAAATGGTATCCCGGGTAATCATATTGCTCATCGACGAGGGTTGCGGCAGGGTGACCCCCTCTCCCCGATGTTGTTTATCTTGGTTATGGATGTGTTGGGGCACATGATTTCGAAGGCCGATAATGTTGGGATGCTGCAACCACTGTCTAGGCGCAGCTTACAACACAGAATATCCATTTATGCGGATGATGTGGTTTTGTTTCTCCGTCCAAAAGCTGGTGACATTGATGTAACTTTGGGTATCCTCAACTTGTTTGGAGAAGCAACGGGACTCAAGACAAACTTGCAAAAGAGCAATGTGTTGCCCATCAGATGTGGTGATGCGGAGCTAGCAGCAGATGCAAAACCGCCGCCTTGTGCACTCGCTGCACTTCCCATGTAAATATTTGGGATTGCCTCTCTCTTTGAAGAAGCTCACCAAGGAACAAATTCAACCCATTATTGACCGCATTGCGGATCAACTTCCGGCCGAAAGCGGATTTGTTGACCAAGGCGGAAGAAAGATTCAAGTTCGGTTTGTGCTCACCGGTATGCTCATCTATCTAGTTATGGCTTTTGATTTTCCTCCTTGGGCTATTAAAGCAGTGGATAAAATTAGGCGTGGGTTCCTTTGGAGAGGCCGCAAAGATGCAAAAGGTGGGCACTGTCTAGTGGCTTGGGGTAAGGTATGTCTTCCTGTAGAGCTTGGAGGTTTAGGAATTTCAGATCTTAAATCTCTGGGCTGGGCTCTGCGAATGAGATGGGTCTGGTTACAAAAAACAGAGCCGCATCGTCCATGGGCTAATCTTCCAATCCATGTCCCAGAGCAAGTCAGAGCCTTCTTCGCAATGGCTGTTTATTCCGAAGTTGGGGATGGAACAAAAACTCTTTTCTGGGCAGACCGTTGGCTTCATGGCCAATGCATTGCAGATCTTACGCCTCGTCTTTTTGCCGTCATTCCTAAAAGGAGGATCAAACAACGATCCGTCCAGGATGCCCTCACCAACCAGACCTGGATCTCTGACATAAAAGGGGCTCTCACTGTTGGTGTAATTGTGGATTTTCTCCACCTGTGGGACGTCCTATCGGATTTCTATTTGCAACCAGATGTTGAAGATAGACATTTCTGGCGGTTCTCATCTGATGGGCAGTATTCAGCCAAAACCGCATACAAGGGATTTTTTGTGGGCTCTACTTCTTTTGAGCCTTGTGAAAGAGTTTGGAAGACTTGGGCACCGCCCAAATGTCGCTTCTTTGTTTGGTTGGTGGCTCACAACCGATGTTGGACTTCGGATCGCCTTACACGCCGTGGGCTCCTCATCCCGAGCTTTGTTCTTTGTGTGACCAGGCTGCGGAAACTATTGATCACCTCCTTGTCCAGTGTGTCTTTGCAAGAGAGTTTTGGTTCCGTTTCTTCTCTCGAATTGGACTCCCAAGACTTTTCTCCGCAACCCACAGAAACATCCTTTCATTTTTGGTGGGAGAAGGTGAGCAATCTTGCTAGTGATTTGCTAAGGAAAGGAATCAACTCTCTCATAATCCGGGAGCTTGGACCTTATGGACACACCGCAACAAATGCGTTTTTGATGGAGCAGCCCCAAGTGTTGCAGTGCACTTGCATTCTTGAAGATGATAGAAGGTCGTGGTCTTTGGCGGGGCTCGAGGATTATCCCTCTTGGATGCCCTCGCTCCGGGTGGTTAGCGCCCAGTCTTCCTTGGTCGTGATCTTTTTTGTTTCGGGCGCGTTAGTTCCTAGCTGCAGCAGCAGAGTGTGTGTGTTTAGAGCTTTGTGGGTTTTCTGTGTGTGTTTAGAGTGTGTGTGTGTTTGTCTTGTTGTTTGGGTTCTTTCCCTTTTTTCTCTCTTCTTAATATATTGATGCGCAGCTCTCCTGCGTTTTCGAGAAAAAAAAACTAATAATTAGATCAACCAACAGGGTGAATGGTACATGGTACACCAGAGTTTAGTTCCTATGCCCACCCAAAAATGGCTTGGCTCCAGTAGTGGAAGCAAATACTTAAGATTATAAAACTATGATAATCATAAACTAGAAGGGGATTAGTAATGTTTGATAAATACAGGTCTTTGAAGGAGCTTAACAGTATAAGCTAAAAACTAGACACCAGTTGCCAATATTAGTAATCGCATTTATTCCCTGCTACTTATCGGATAATCTGACATTTTCAACTAATTAGTTCATGTACCAAGCAAGCACAGAGAAAAAACAACAATTACTAGGAAAAAAGTGTGACATTCCAATAAAATTGTATTGAAAAAAGAAAGTACCTTTTGCCTCTTTAGCTTCTCATTCTCCTCTTCTAAACGCGATACCTTGTTTTCGAGTTCATTTGTGTAGGCCTATTGCAAATACAGTGTAAGTAATACTCAAACTAAAAAAGAACAGAAAAAAATTAAGCAAGTCATCATGTTCTAACATTTTCAACTCACAGAACACAAGAAAAGGCTAAATTCAAACAAATAGCAGTGATAAACCTTCGTGAATCTTGATTTGTAACTAGAGCATTGCTGACAAAAAAAAACAATTAAAAAAATAGGAAGGCATCAAACATATATCGCAACCTGCTTCCTAGCCCTTGAACGGGCAGCCGACTCCCTATTCTTGATCATCCTCTTCTGCCTCCTCTCTATCAACTTATTTGCCACATTTCCTGGGATACCACGCTTCCTCTCAGAGGTGTCTGAGAATCCGAAGTAATCTGGCCATAAGAGTAGGATGACTCCAGAATAGCACCAGACCCAACATTTAGTGGCTCAGAGACTAACCGACTGGGCATATAAGCACCTGGCATACTTTGCTGCCCATGCTGATGAGGTTCGATAGCTGCAATCTGCTGCTGATACTGCTCTAACCACTGTGCCCTAGATGTCAAATTGGCAGCCCCAGCTGCTGTAGCACCTCTCCCAACCAGATCTACATTGCCTAAATCGTTCAAGTCCTTCAGATATCCTTCAGTGACGACCCCTGCTTTGACCAAGAAATCCTCAAGTGTCATCTCCCCAAGCGTCGGCTGCCTCTCCCGCCTCCGCTGACCACCCTCCTCCACATTTCTCTTTGGTGCATCCTGGATGCCCTTCCACACCTCATCCACAGTCTTCTTGCTGAGCTCAGGTGGCATTGTGATGCTTCCCTGGCACAAGAGGCCTGAACTTGGCTCATATTGGCTGGTAGTCGCACCATCAGGGTCCATGCCATCAGGAAAGACAGTCCTAAGCAGCTCATCAAGGTTCATGCTATGCAAGGGCTCTCCCAAATGGTTCTGCACCTCATCAAGGGTAAGGGTATACAAAGATCCTTGTCTTGCCAGATTCTGCATCTGCCCACGTTGTGCTGTGCCGGCATTGCCGCCACCTTCAGACTGTGATCCCATTGTCTAACTCCCCATGAACCAACAATCCTACCTGTATTCGATTTTTACCACGAGGAAACCTCAGGAACAATGTTAAATGCCTAAATGGTCTCAGTTTCAGTGCCACTCAGTTCAAGTAACACAAATCTCGCATCCACAGATTGCTAAACTCCAGCCTGCAGATCCATAATACAGGAGCAGCCATAAGGGAAGTGCCAGTGAACCCAACACAAGTTAAAAAGACAAGATTTTTACGCCGTTAACAAAGATAACAGCCTGTCCCCGTAGATGGTTCCCTTAAGAACTACCACAAAAATTCTAAAAGCCTAAACTAGGACTAAGATTTCTCACAGAATGGCCTGAAAGCGCCCAAGAACAATCCACCGCGCCATTTTACCCGAACCCATAAAGATAGTTTCGTATATTTAGTAAAGTAGGTGAATTCATAGGTTTCCACAGATACCCAACCTCTGGATCGCCATGGCCCAAGAAACGTACGAAAACTCTCGAGTACACAACTCAAATCGGCGCCAAATCAGACGAAACAACTGCGCTATCTCCAATTACCTGGTGCTATATCGCGCCGCTGGATTTATCGGAGGGCCGCCTGCCGAGCATCCGCCATTGGGGGGTGGAGGAGGAGGCCATGGGGTTTGTGTATGTGGTGTTCCTAGGAGAAGCAGACACGGGAGGAGGGTGGTGGTATTTGGTGTTACTAAAATGTGAGTGTCTATAAATATTTATATATTTTTAGGGTAAAATTAATTAGATTTTAAAATGTTAGATGATAAATTTAATATTTTAGATTTAAATTATTTACTTTTTTAAAGTATAGAATATTCGCTCGATAAAAATCCAACATTTTAGACTTAAAGCACTTATTCTTTAGAAAATAAATATAATAAGACTTATTGGATGGCCACCATCCTCTTCGAGCCACCGCCCCCATCTTTAGGGCACTGTCGGCTCGTGTGCCTTCACCACCTCCCTACGAAGATGACGGTGGATGCAGGCGACTAGGGAGGGTGGAAAACGACTGTGGAGAATGGGGAGGCATAGTGAGCATGGCGTTGGAGAGAGAGGAGGCGGTAGGCATATGAGGAGGCTCAGCGGTGATGGTTGATGACAAGGAGGGCAAGCAGGAGACAAAGCCATAGCAGAGATGGCAGCGTTGGCACCGTCGAGAACCTATGCATGTGGCATCGGAAGCAGCAAACTGGTGTAACTAGAGTAGCCCCTCCACAACCTCCTTGCACTGTCTATGTAGCTGCATCAGCGTTGACACCTCCAACGACGTTGTTCATGGAGGCCAGCGGCATCCTACAATGGTATCGAAGTAGAGGGCAGCAGTAACATGGTTGGTGGAGGTGAGCGACAATGTACACAGTGGATTCCGAGGCTTGATGGCCTCACCATGATGATGTTCATTGGCGGACGTCGGCTGTTATCGAAGTGGATGGTACATCTCTCCGCGAAAGCAGGTGGTCGACTATGTCATCCTCCTTTTTCTTCTCCTGACTACTTTCCCTCTCCACCTTCCTGCCTTCCCATACTCTCAACCTTCTCCCTAATCTCCCTGCACAACTCCACCCACGCCTTCCCTCACTTCTGATTCCTGCTCTCACCACCAATCTCTCTCTAGACTTATCTGTGTTAATTTCTCATCTTTTCATTAACAGGAATTTCATCTAGGAAAAGAATCACACAAGACCGTTCAACAATAAATCAGTAAGCATGCCCACTAAGTATTCACCAAAATGTTGAAGTTGTTGAACTATTAGTCATGTTTAATTCTAGCTTATTTTTAAGCAAGCCCACACAAAGGATGATACTTATTAATTGATATTGGTTAAAATGTTGAAATACATTAGGATAATTATGCCATATTGTGCTCCTAGAACTTCATATTACTTTCCAGTCCTTAGCATTGTTGAGTCAATTTGCTCGTGGAAATATTTGTAATTTGCTTATGTGTGTACCTATTGGAGATAGACTAGAAATAAGCTCGACCAATCTTCCTTCTCCATGTTATGCTGTATGTCATGCTATAGGTCATTTAGTGTGTGTATGAATACGTATATTAGTGTTGCTTTTCTTATGGTACAGACATCTGTCAGATGCACATGAGTTGATATCACAAATTTATAACACAAGAGGTATTGTGTTAACTTGTATTTACTTTTTTGTTCATGCTTATACAAGTAATGCCAGATATATACAAACCTCATTTTGTTTCCTAAGACTGAAGTTTGTTGAATTTGGTAGAGGTTTCAAACAATACTTTCAGTGTGCATCAATACCGGAAGCAATGCAAATTTCTTCGGAAGAACATTTGGCTTAAAACTTGGCTTATATGGGAAGTTCAGGCCTTTACATAGGAATGGTGCTACGTATTAGCAACAAAATTATTCCATAGCTTAGAAGAATCATATTTATATTTTTCAACTTTTAATTGCCCCAGCAGCAATATAGCTTATTTAATTTTTCACTTGTGCTATTTTAGTTTTCTTTGTCGTCATACCAATGCATTGTCCATGAGTGTGCACATGAGTTATGTTTGTAGTCTCTCCTAAATTACCATATCATGTCTGTTATTTACATGTTCTCATGTGTTATAATTTTTCTAGTCTTTTTTGCTCTCCGATCACGCAGAATACCACGCTCTTGTTGTCTTCTCTGTTGGCTCCTTGCACCGTGGGACCACCGGCTGCTCAAGATGTGATGGACAACCAACAAAGTAGCAACACTAGCTGCACTACCTTGCTGTTCACGTGAACATGACGTAGCGCCTCTGCCTCCAACGTGATGAGCTTCCTCTTGGACTCTCTGGTCTCCTCGACATGACAACAAGCAACAGTTCTGCTCTCTATTGTTCTGCATGTGAAGATCAACTGCAAGCTACACCACAATGCCTCCTTCCAATGACAGAGAACACACTATCAATATTTTTCTTGGGGCACAACCGCTCCCACCTTTTCTTTTGTCTATTGGCTTCTCATTGCTTGCATAGATTGCATGTCTCTCCATGGCCTTTTAAACCCAACTTACACACCGACTCAGTTTTATACATGGAAACAAAATAAAACACGGACTCATATATGTATTCGTAGACAACTCAGACTCGTACACGGCAAGACTCTAATACGGACCCAAAAAACCAGAAATAAGATTAACTCTAACATCATGGCTGGTGAGTACCTGAGTTTTCTTTTTGCATATATAATTCTGTAGAAATAGAAAGGGTACTAGGCCCGTTTGGATTGAAATTAATCCCAAAAAAACTCCCCTCTTCTATTCTGAAAAAAAATCGTTCCATTACTTTCGACAACAGGGATGATTCTAGCAAGATATTATCATTATTCCGTGTGTATGTTAGCAAAAGAAGTGCAGAGATGATACAATCGACAGGGCGGTAGTTCGGAGGCGCTGGTGCATGTATGACAACATCTCATCCTGTGGAGGTAGATGCTGAGGGAACAAAAGCACAGCCATGCAGCAATGGGACATAAAGGTTGGCATGCGGCGCTGCTAGTGTAGCTACGGAAGCATGCACATAGGTTAAGGTTGCGGTCGGGTGAGTGAAGATAGAAGCGGGCGTAGCAATGGGCAGGGGTGCAGCCAGCGGGGGGCTTAGTGAGGCTTGAGCCTCACCTCCCCTGCTGGCAACCAACAAGCAAAGCAGAAGCGATTTTACATTTTTATTTATTGCCCTCACATTACTTGCTACTTGCTATTTTGCACAAAGCAAATAAAAAACCTTTTGCCATTGGTAACAATCAATAACCCACTTTTAGTATGCTTGCCATTTTGCTTGCTGCTTGCTTATTTCTTACCTTTCTCTCCGTTCTAAGCGTTTTCGTTGCTCAAGAGCAAAAATTACTACAGTTTTCCACGGCACGATTCCTTTCCAGTTTGCCAGAATCAAATCAAAATCATAGTAAACTTGTTTCAAAAATTGTGCTGCCCAGCCATATCAATAGTCATCACCCACAAAAACAGCACCACTGCACATTGTCTCCTTTATCTTATTCTATATTATCTCCTCCAGCTAACCTTCCAATGACTCGTTCTCTGCCATTCATACTCTGAATCAAGTGGTTTAAAATTTTAAATTCATCTAAATTCATAATATACTTCTGAGTACCTATCTTATATTTTTTTATTTGATTTTATTTGGGCCGCTTTTCACGTGTAGACTACGATGTTTCCGAGTATGACTTCGCTGATATTTATCACCAGCAATATGCTTTGAGCCCACCCTTCATTTTCTTTCTGGCTTCGCCACTGGCAATGGGCAAAGCTGGCAAGGTGTGTTGGTTTGTTTTTATGTTGTAAATAATTCGATCTGTTCATGCATCAGTATTTAAATTGAAGGGTTTAATGTTGACCTTTCACAAATAGTTGTGCGTCGAATTAGTGTGAAGGAGCCCCAGTTTTTTCTCCCTTTGTTCTAAAAAATGCCCATGGGTTAACATATCATTACTCTAAATGTCCATGTATTTGATTTCATCTAAATTTATTCTTCTGTACAATACTTTTACAGAACAAATAAGTCTCCATCTACATTTACTCCAATTGTCCATGTTTAACATTCCTTGGCAATGCAACAGTGGGTGAGATGAATGGAGGTAAAGAGAGCAACAATTGTTGTTCTCAACTGCATGCCCATCCTACTATCAGGTCTGCCATGTCAAATTTCTACGAATGCTATGCGCTTTGATACACGGAGTCCCCGGCTGCAGGTAAAGCCACTCTCAATCATTCTGCGTGATGAATTTCTTGGAGGTGCTGCATCATCAAAACCAAGGTGGCTACCGCAGCATTCAAGGCTACTGTAGAAATGTTTGAATCGATAGTCCCATGAACATTGGACTGAAATTTCCATCTCATATCGTTGCGTTTGCATTTTGCTACAGGGCAAATTTGAGTGCCATTTGGGTTTTTCTCTCCAAATGTACAAATTGTGAAGATTTTGCAAGACCTTTAGTGTTTAATGTTTAGACTACAACTTGAAGCCGATATTTCTCTGTTAACGGCTAGGATTAACAAATCTGGATAATTATGCGCACACTAGAAGGACATCGAGTCTTTTGGCTTCAGAAACTTTGAGTCTTTTCTTCCAAATAAGATCATTATTGTTGATTTTCCATGATACAAGTCGATTTCTTATTCTTTCAAGTTCTGCATTAGTTAGCCATGTAGTTCAAAAATTTTAATAATTATTTCCTAGCAATTTCATGGATCTCAGAATGTCTCAAGAACATAATAGCTATTTGCTTGGATACTTGACCGAGTTTCTTCTATGGACATCGATATTTTAGTTTGTTTGACTATACAGCTGAGCATTGAGAACTCTCGTATTAACAAGCATGGAGGAGGTCATCTTGTGTGCAAACTATGGAGCATAGATTTATAGCCTCAAGCACAAAAAGGATATTGTTGTTTTTGGTTTTTATCTCTTGTTTTAAGATGATTGTCAATGGTTTTATAGGGGTTGTTTTGATGAGGCATGTAGCTACAGTTGCATGGGCGATGTTCAGAGGTGTGCATGGGCGATGTGTTTAATTTCAAGAATACAAAATGGTTTTGTTTGCTTCATATATACAGTTGCATGAAGTTTGAATTTTCATTGCGATGCATAGCCTCTTGACGATGTAAGATAAAACTGATAGGTATGATTTTTAGATCACGTTTAACGATATATATCACCTTTTTTTGATACTCTGTTGCAATGTAGGAGCACCTTTTCAGTGGTAACTAAAAGGTGCAGCATTGTGTTTCAAAATTTACGCGAAGACGAGACGGGAAAGATCTTATATTTGCAAACTTTATCGCCCTCCATCCAAATCTTATATTTGCAGGCGAATTTAGTTCTCAATAAGATATACGGACGGCAGCTAATATATGATGTACCGGTTTGTTTATTACAGCTAATATACGATATACGGACTACAGCTAGGATACCGGCCGGTTCTACCTGATGAACAGTTGCGCTCTGGAATTTTTTTTACGAGACTGTCGACTTGGCAAACCGGCAAGTGAGCTGTGAGCATTATATTTTGCATTCGCTTTTCAATTAGCAAATACAATAAAGCGTGGCGATAGAGTGACAGCGATACACTACTGGTACATTCAATACAACAAAGAAAAAAATCTATAAAAATAAGAAAAAAGAAAACGCAATTAGAACACAATAGAGCGTGGTGATAGAATGATTGCGACCATCTAAGCAAGAACTCTAATTATAAGGCAGTGCTTAGCACTTGGCTTAAACGGCCATTCTTTTAATTAAACGGGAACTCTTTGCAGGCGCCTTCCTCCTTTTGTATGATTCTCAAAGAAATCTCGCCGCGTGTAACTTTTCTCATTAAAAAACAACCAACTGATGCTGAACTTTTCTTTTACAGCAACGTAGAAATCAAATTAAGGCCGGACAGCTCCTACCGACTGATTGGAATGTGCCTTCATGCCTAACGATTGTTGCCGTGCTTTTCTTCACCAACAACCCAGTGGCCAATGGCCACGACTAAAGCGCATGTACAATTGTATATATCGGTTGATAAGTCAATGTTATATAGGATTGTAGATAATATAAAGAAGATAAAATGATAATATCTGGTATTTAATAGACGATCTTATAGATAGATTTCTGTTGTTTATATCATTCTATAGATAACTATACAGATAATCCATTAATTATACGATACTATTATAGACAACTACATAGATAATCCATTATAATAAATTTTATTTACTTCTATCTATAGATGACATGTATGAAGGTGTATTGTAGACAACCAGCATATATACCATTTTACATACCTAAAACTAAGAAGGAACAGTACGCATGCACGTCAAGTTGGACAGCACGTTCCTATGCTCCAGAGATCTTACAGTCTTTGATTAATTTCCTAGTATGTGTTGAACACACGCACACGTGTGTGCATGTATAGTATAAGTGTGACGTGCGTGTTGTGTAAGTTTTTCTTGTACCTAAAAACTAAGAAGGAAAGGTGGAGATGAGAGCGATATTCATTTGGATCAGGGAACGCCTGCCTCCTAATCTGAGCCATGTGCGTCTTCCTTGTACCTAAAAAAACTAAGGAAAGGTGGCGATGAGAGCGATATCATTTGGATTAGGGCATCTCCAATAATCCTAACTAGCAACTAACTAGGAGACTTCCACATCATCAACCAAATAGCTAGCATATAAAGGACTGTCTATAAGGATAGCTATTTGATACTTACATGCACACACAGTCATTTATAGAGACTGCCTCGTTTTCTATTATAGCCTAGTGCTTAAGGAAGAGCCGGCTCGATTTTTTTGCATACTCTCTTTCCTCTACATAGGATTTATACTGATGTGTACATGCAAATAGCCAGCTGACTTAGATCATTGGAGATGCCCTTAGGGGACGCTGCCTCCTTATCTGAGCCATCACCGTGTCCCCCGTCTGCTAAGATGGGACATTAAGGAGGACACGATGGCCTGGACTTTGCCAAACCCAACAACCGCGCGCAACCGCTTATCTTTACATCCGTCTCCCGAATTGCAAACCCAACAACTAGTGTTCATTGGTGAGATTGGGGGAAAGGAGGTATCGTTATCTGCTCCACTAGTTATGATTCTCCGTCGCGAAGGTGACAGGCTAGTATTTCTGTTCAGTTGATTCGTGCCAATCGCACGGCACGTCCAAGTACGTTTCCCCACGACGGCTCGTCGCAGAACCGAGTGCACCGTTCGCGAGCACTTCCTCTCTCACAAAGCAGCAAGCTCCTGTTTTGGACGTCCATAATGCCATTCCGGCGAGCTGTTGGCACCTGGCAGTGGCCCGCTATAACCAATTGATGCTTTGATGGCAACGGGACATCATCAGCACCCGGCTCCCAGCCCCAGGTTGAAATCGCCGATCACTTGTGAGGCAGCAGAACGGTTTGCATGCCTCGATGTCACTCCTGCACTTCCGTTGTTGGTGCTTCGGGCGGAAGAGGAAGCTGATGGCTCCGTCGCGGCCGTCTGAGGAGGTGGCAACTGACAACCGGACAGCGATCGCGCATTTCCGAGGCCCCGGCGGCGACAGAAGCATCTGCGCCCGTCTACCTCCGCTTTCCCTTTGGGCTACGACAAGTGAAGCCACAGGTCGCTAAAGGAGTGAGTAGACCTAGAGATGCCGTCGCTAACCAGGCCACAATTGGGCGCAGCACCAGATCCAGTCAGATCAAGAAATTGAGATGGAGTAGCAGGAGTGAGGGAGATTGGGAAGTAAATAGGCTTTTTTGTGCAAACCGGAGGAAGAGCCCATGGTACAAGTAGAGGGATCAAGGCGGCGCTAACGCACGTGCGTCACCGGATTCGTGGATTTCACCGGAGCCATCTGTGGGGATCGGAACGACTCTCACGTTCGTTGCAACGAACCGTTTCCATCCATTTGAGCCCGAATGAGAGGCTAGCTCTCCTTATCCTCTGCATGGTCCGACCTGGTTTTTTTTTTCTTTTAAACAGATTAGGAAATTCCCAAAGTATCCTTAAGAACAACAGTGCAGGCTTTTGCGAGCACGAACGTGATGGGCTGGGCACGCGTACGCGCGCAGGCCAGAGTTGGCGGTGGTCTGGTCTCTGATGGAAGCTGGCACTATGCCGTAGCATGGCTAGCTCACCCAGACAGCAGCGTCGTGCGTGCGAGCCGTGCGCGTCGCGTCCGGCTCTGCCCGCTGTTGGCCCAGGTCTGTGCCAGATGAAAATGGCCTGAAATCTGAACGGTTTTGGGCTTCGGCTTATGTGGTTGCGGCAGGGAGCCGGAGGAATGGAAAAGCCACCAGAGTTTTTTTTTCCCACCCGAACGTACTCCGCTGGCTAAGATATTGAGCAAGTTTCCATGGATACCTCTGAAATTTGCTGTTGGCAGCGGCCAGGTCATAAATCTTCGGAGCTTACAACAGGACCAGCTGCGTGTGATTACCACTGCACAATAACAGGGAAAGCTATTGGCATTACTTTCGAAGCTAAAGCTACAAGAATGTTGGACACTAGATCGTTCAAATTGGTATACTCACCCTCACCGTCCCACCATGCCGACTGATCTACACCTCCCAAGTGGCTTCGACATCACCGCATGTGTCTTGCAACCCAAAACTTTACTCGGTCGTCGGTCGTTGGTAGCCATCCATCAAAACCCAACTCTATCGTTGGGGTCGTCGGCATCGTCTGATCACCCTCTACTGCTGCCCATTGCCCTTGAGCCAGTGGCACCTTCGTTGCCTTCCCGCCCATTGTTGAGCTATCGGTCGTTCGAGGGCTATGGTCAGGGGGTTTAGTGAAAAAAATATATGCCAAAATGCCCAGCGACGGGGCCATGCATAAGATGTGGGGTCAGCTAACCCCACACCTTTTTGCGGAACAATCCAATACTTATCAGATCTTGTAGAAAAAGTCCATACGGTTTTAGAAGATTAACCCCACAAAAATTCGTAACTCTGTGTTTGATCCCGAATCGACTATTTAGGTTTGTATCTGCCACATGAAAAATGACGGACGCCATCAATTCATCGGGGAGGAGACCAGAGCGTGGTCAGGGTGGCAGGGACAGGGAGGATACCAGCGTGGCAACCAGGCGCCAGAATAAAAATGGAATGGAGAGCGAGCTCAAAAAACTAAGCTAACCTAGATAAACATAGCTAACAAAGTCTTGTGCAATTCTATTTCTCTGTTATTGCAAATCTATGATCAAACTGTAAATTTCATCACTTCAGTCACAAATTATCAATTAGACAGTCATCGACTACCAATTTCATCATCATCGCTATACATCTATATTAATATATTACTATGCGAGCCCTTTCTTTTCAGTCTATAGCTTGTGGCTTTATCGAAATAAATAAACACGATGGATTCTCCATCTTTTTCAGGAGGTTTATCGAGACAGTCTTTTTGAAATGATTTTTCGGTATTTGGCACTTTCATTTAAATACTCATGTTACAACAAAAAATCATTAACCATAACCATAAGACATAGATTGTAGAAAAAAAACCCACCTGCTTGCTGTCTTGCTCCCCAAAATCCTCCTACTAAGCTCCACACCTCCACTGTCCTTAGCAGGCTACCCGCTACCCCTCCCTAGCGTTGACCCACGGCATGGTAACACTGACAAATGTGGAGAAGAGGGAGCGGGCGAGGAGGGACAATACGGACATAACAACATCAGTGCGAACGAGGGAGCGCAGGAGGAGAACAGCACAGACAGAGTGATAATTGTGTGAAGGACACAACGAGAAAGGAAACATAGCAGCAATGGGCAGACATATGTGCGAAGGACAGAGGTCACACACTACAAAAGATATATCACATATCGCTAATTATGATTAAATTAACATAGATTAACATGATAAATTCAGTGCAATTAAAATTTCTAAAAAATTACACAATTAGGTTGACTATGTCGGAAGGTTTCATATAAAATTTCGTAATTTTTGAAGCTTATTTGTTATATGTAACATCTCCTACAAATATCTCAATAGTATAAATTTTTTAGCAAAATTCAAAGCGGATAAAATTGTCAAAAAAAATATACAATGAACTATGTAATATCAGGAGGTTGTGCATAAAATTTTGTAATATTTTGAGCTTATTTGCTATATTTAAAATTTTAAACAAATATCATATATAAAATACCAATTTAAACAAGTAATTAAGCTGGCTACCGGCTTAATTACCTGTCTTTTTGTGGTGGGCAGCAGAGTACATGCCACCTGGGGGCCAAGTAGTAGGTGTCTACCGCCCCGTGGCTAGGCTCCGACGGGCGACGTGTCAGCTAAAGGGCATTGTCGCCTGGTGACCGAACGGTAGAAATGCTATTTTTGTCATTCTCACATATATATACATCTATTTTTATAAATACAGATTTAAAACATCTTTTATATATACAAAACATTCATGCCAATACGCCACAAAATAATACACAAGTACGCACCCAACATGGCTGCATGTGTCTGTGTGCGAGACACAGATTTTGCTGCTCAGAGAGGAGCACATTCGAAGCGTGAGTCACAGGGGGCGTTCAGAATGGTGTTGGCTTATGATTTTTTTACTGTAGTTAGCTTATTTTTACTGTAGCTGAGTTGCTTATTTGGCATAATTAAATTTTAAAAAATAAAAATAGAAAAAACATATTAGTCCATCACAGACAATGCAAAGGAATGCGAGGAAAAAAAGAAAAGGAAAAAAAGCCTAAAAAATCTAAAAAACAGAAAAAACAAAATTACTGAATAATAAAAAAAACAGAAGCTAACTTTAACCCTTTAACCTAAAATGAGCACAACCACAGCGAGCTGGAGCTCAAGTTCTTAAGCAGTGGAGTCCCATCCATATACAAATTTCCCAGTACAGCTCCTCGCCATACGGCTGTGAGAGTACTCTGCATCCCTGCGTACGGTCATACGAAGATAGTCTCTCAATTCTTTTTTACTCAATTTTCTAAAATTTAAATTTTAACCACTAATATATTTAAAACTATCTAGATTAGTTATTCAAAAATTATATAATTATATTTATCAGTAAACTACTATCATAATATTATAATTTCATTAGTATATTTTAGTGTAAATTTATAAAAATAAATAACAATCACAATCATATTTTGATGATGGTGAAAAATAAAAAAAATGAGTGAAAAAAGAAGGGAGAGTAGTAACTTTCCACACCTTAGGACATCTCCAATAGAGGCATATATAATAATCTGTCTCTTAAGATTGTCTTGAAGGCTTCTATGTCATCGAAAGATAGCATTACATATAACCTCTCTAATAGTAAATTATTTATCTAACTATTTTATATTATTTTTATCATAACTATCTACCTCATACCCTTTTACATTTGCGTTAGTTTATGGGTTTAAATCATCTCTTACATAAGAGACAACATATTGTCTCTTCTTACCTCATCTCTCCTCCACATAGAATTTTACTTATTTAATATAACTAAGAGACAACTGAGATAATACTATTGGAGATGTCCTAGTACCATCATTACAGTTAAAAAAGTTACCGTTAATTACAGTATAATTTCAACTAACTATAGTGTAATTTCAATCATAAACTATCAAAATTTTAGCCCATCTGAGGAACCTTATCCTTGAGATAATTTAAAAGGCAGATAACTGTACATGCTAGGCTCACACTTCCCGTCGCCATGGCTGCGCACGGTCTCACGCCAAGTGTCGAAGCGCCTGCACACACATAAACCCATGCATGCGACGCACCCACCCACCCACCACACGCTGCTCCCAAAGGCCAAAACCAAGACCCCTCCCTCCCCCGTCCTCGCATGGATCGGCGTCTGACCGCTAGGCCCCCGTTCGTTCTTAACCCCGGTTGCTCTTTTTCACCATGCAGGCGAGGCAACAAGTATCTAACCCTGGTTAATCAGCCACTTCCCCAAAAGAGCATGTCTTGTGGGGTGAGCAGGTGCTCCACTGCCTGCCTCTCCCTTCCCCTTTCATAGGCAGGCTCGCCTGCTCTGCCCTGTGCTCTCCTTCCCATTAGTAGTAACCCCCCACCTCTGTACAGTGTGCGCTTGTTCCCAAGTCGTTCAAAGGAAGCACAAGGCAGGAGGGATCAAAGGCAGACGGCAGCTCGGTCATGGTCGCCATGAAGGAGAGGTTTTGTGCAGCAACCACCCCACTTTCCCCTTCTCCTCAGACCTCTTCCTTCTCCTCTGCCTCCTCCTCCGCATCCTCCGCGGGCTCCTGCATTGTGCCGTCCTGCACGCAGAGGCACGAGAAGAAGAAGAGCAAGCACGGGAAGAGGGCCAAGAATGGCGTTGACGACGCCGTTCTTGTCCCGAGGAGGAGCTCCTCCATCTACAGGGGCGTCACGAGGTGAGCAGCCTGCGGTTCTCCCTTTTCTTGCATTGAACAGACGCGTTTGTTTGGTTTCTGGGAGCTGCATCGTTGTGTTTTGTTGGTGTAGGCACAGGGGCACAGGGAGGTATGAGGCACACCTGTGGGACAAGCATTGCTGGAACGCAGTCCAGAAGAAGAAAGGCAGACAAGGTGAGACGTATAAGCCTGATGAAGTCTTTGTTTTGTCCAACTAATGGGACAACTTGTTCTCATTCGACTTACTTCCTTTGATTGCTTTTTAATCAATTGTAGTTTATCTGCTGACATTCTTCTTCTTCTTAATTTATTTACAATCTTGTTTTTTGTGTTCGTCTGCCTCGGAATTTGTGTGGTGACACGCATCATCCATGTCTGATATGTCTCGGTCGCTTCCATTAGTCTATTTGGGTGAGTCAAGATCCTCTCACATCTGGAAAGCTCACAAACTTTACCATGCTATGATTCACAAATTATTCTGTATAGTTCCAAATTCCAGATTGCATTGTCCCTAGTAGCCTATACATTGCTTTCTTCAGATTAACTTCGAATCTGTAACTACTTTGTTCTTTCTTTTGGAGAAAAAGAAAGTAAAAAAGAAGAAAGCATTTTTTTAGAGTACAAAAGAAAGCACTTTCGGGTAAAGTGTAAAGTACATTTTATTTCTGTCCCCGTGCATGAATCCAGAAACATTTGTACAGAATCATCAGAGATTACGTTACCACTACTTTCAACAGATAACATATTGCATGCATGGATTAAGATCCCTTAATCTTGTTTCTTTGCAGGAGCTTATGACACCGAGGAGGCTGCAGCTCGCACCTATGACCTTGCAGCACTAAAGTACTGGGGCTCAGAGTGTGCTCTACTTAACTTCCCAGTAAGTTCAGGGTGTTTCAGCATCCGCCGTTCTGTCTTATCTCGGTAGTACTAGTACCCCGTTGCTTATCTATTCAAAGCTACAGTGAAGCTTACTTAGGTGTACATGAAGCTAAGCTCCCGTTGTGATAAATGCAGGTGGACACGTACGAGCTGGAGCGCGAGAGGATGCAGCGCATGACGAGAGAGGAGTACCTGGGCACTCTGAAGCGCAAGAGCAGTGGCTTCTCGAGAGGCGTCTCCAAGTACAGGGGAGTGGCGAAGTGAGGACTCGTTCTTTGAACTCTCGCTGCATCTATCCAATCAAAGCTCTGGCTAAATGTGTCCAGTGCATGGCGCACAAAGTGCTTCGTAGTGTGCAACGCCATAAACTGCGCTGAAGTTTGTTGTCTAGCTAGCCTGCAATTTCTTTCTTAATTTTGTCACTCTTCCTTGGAGGCTGTCCAGTGTTGCTCTCGAATCCTCATGGTCTTGGTGGTGAGAAGTATTGAGACGAGTTTTGGCTCCGCAGGCATCATCACAACGGCCGGTGGGAGGCCAGGATAGGCCACGCCTGCGGCAGGAAGTACCTCTACTTGGGAACATTTGGTATGTCTTCTCGACTCTGCCTTTCAGCCACTTTGTGTTACTATTCTCAAGATTAATATAATATCACCATACCGCACACAGATTAATGTAATATCACCATACTTTCTTATCCATTTCGTAATGCATGAGTCCGTACTAGGAGGATGTTATCTGCATTCGTCGTGTGGGTATGTGATTTGTTTTAGATGATTGTCATGTGATGCTTCTAATATGCTTATCTGCTGTAGTGCTGTTTCGTAGGGCCACAGAATGTGCCTCTTTTTTCGGAGAGGACACCAAATGTACTTTCTGAAAGGTGCATGTGTTCTCTTTGGTCCCTACCTGCAGATACCCAGGAAGAGGCGGCAAGGGCCTACGACCTTGCGGCGATAGAATTCCGCGGCCTCAGCGCCGTCACCAACTTCGACATCAGCTGCTACGCGGACCACCTGCGGCCGCCCATCCGCAAGGCCCACCCAAAGCCGGAAATCCCAGAGCCGGCCGCGCGTCCAGGCCCAGCACCACTGCTGCAGCCCAAGATGGAGCCCAAAGACGAGCCCGAGCCCGAGCCGCCCGGCCCGGTGCTACGCGACGTCGACGACGTGGACCACGCCATCGCCGAGATCCTGCCAGCCCTCTGCATGGACCGCGCCGACTTCGAGGCCAGATACCCGCCGCGCCGCGCCCGCGCCGCCGTCGGCTGGCCGTCGGACGACGTGCGCGGCCTGCCCGACGACGTGGGCTTCGAGGACGACATCGAGAGCCTGTTCGACGCGGCCGAACTCCCCGCCGCCGCCGCCGCCCGGCCCACGGAATGTGTGGTGCCTGACGCGTCTCAGGCCAACGCGGCGGTGCCCTACGCAGCCGCCACGACCGGCTCGTCCGCGGCTGGGCACTGGTGGTGATGGATGGATGGATGTTGCTGCGTTCCATCCATCCGTGGAATTACGTGTCCGTGTCTCAGACGGGCTTGTGTAAGTTGGTAGTTTTGGGAGGTGTAAGCAGGTTTTGGCGAGTAAATGTAACTTGCAGGGATGCGACCGCTGGTTCCTTGTAGTACGTGAAAGCGGGAGGAACCGGAGAAGGCTCGCACTTTTGGGATCCACTGTGGAAGCTTCGGTACTTGCACCTTGTCAGCTAACGATACACTCTATGTAAGTGCTAGTCCTTGTAATCTCTCTCTCTTATCACTCGTGTTTTTTTCTTTCTGAAATCAGGCACTCGTGTTGATTTGACGGTATACGGTCCCATTAATGTTTGGTGGTGTTGCATCGATCAATCATGCATATGATTTTTGTCGACTGCAAAACTACAAAAAAAAAGGGTGGACAGATCACTGTCGAGCTTCAAGTTCGGAACAGCTAGAATTGACGGACTACTTGTAGTTGTAGAAGATCTAGGCTTCGGACAGGGCTAGTTGTGTGTACTAGCTTAGTAGCTTGTGTGCAAGATGATGACATCAGCGGCGCATTGAAACGCTTTAGCTATTGTTGCCAAAGGGACGATCGTTTCAGCTTTTTTTTCAATTTTAGCTTTTAGCTTCAGTTTTTTTTCACTATTCAGTAATTTGTTTTTTTCTGAATTTTTTTTAGATTTTTTAAGTTTTTTTGCATTTTTCTTTTTTTTTCCGTGTTTCTTTCATTGTCCGTAATGGGCTAATATATTTTTTCTATTTTTATATTTTTTTAAATTTAATTATACCCAAAAAGCTAAATCAGCTACAGTAAAAAAAATCAGCTACAGTAAAATTTTAGCCAAAAGCTATCGCTAAACCGATCACCCCTAAGATTGAACAGATGTTCACGATTGATCGATCCATGCATGCGCGTGACAACCATGCATTATCTCCTTATCTGATAAACATCGATGGACCCATTTTTTAAAACTGTAAAACTCACAATCTATTTTTAAGGCAGTGCACGTTAAGAGTTTAATCTTTTAGTTTCTAGCTTCTTAATTTTGGTATTTATATTTTTGTATTTTTTATTTATTTCTTTATATTATCTATGATTATATAATTTTTTATTTTTTAAAAAAATTAATTACGTTGAAAAAATATCAGTAATTATTTGTGCAAAAAAAGCTATTATAATAACAAAGAAAGCTAGAAGCTTAAAATTCAAAAGCCGAAATAGGCACCCTTGACAACTTAGGGTATGAAATCGTGAAACAGCTAGTCACTTGACAGCCGACACGTTATTTTCTATGGTTGGGCTAGATCCTTCAGTTCTAAGCAAATTTGGGTCATAGCATGCATGCGATGATGGTAGCTAGTTGGCTGCTTTTCTGAGTTTTCCTCGTGTCCTTGAAACATTCTGTAATTGCCACCTCACTGAGTTTTTTTCACTATTCAATAATTTATCTTTTTCTGAATTTTTTTAGATTTTTTTGAGCTTTTTTTTGTATTTTTCTTTTTTTTCTCATGTTCCTTTGCATTGTCCGTGATGGGTTAACATATTTTTTCTATTTTTATATTTTTTAATTTTAATTATGTTAAAAAAGCTAAATCAGTTACAGTAAAAAAACCAACTACAGTAAAATTTCAACTAAAAGTCAGAAATCATCGCTAAAACGATCACCCCTGAACCGACTCTACCAAGATTTATTCTCTTAGATTCGTCGAATAAAAGAGGATTAAGATGCTTGAGCACGAAGGAGCTTCTTGTTGAGGCTAGCATCCATGCCTTTTGCGAGTTGCAACTGATGAATCAGATCTTTGTCTTCTTTCTCAGTATTAGGGAAGTGGCCCCATCTTCAATCTGCCCACTATATGCAAATCTAAGTATACATGTAACTAAAAAGTACGTCTACGTAGGTCATGCCAAAAAAAACATATTTGCTTCCACTAGTAAAGACTCCAAAAAAAATATTTATTTAAACATCTTCACCCATAGATATAAATATAGTTCATAGGCAGAACATTGTGTGAGAAAAAAACTAAGTTGAAATTTAGTACAGTATATTCACTCCACACAACTCCTTTCTCCTAAGTTCTAGGATTTGGATGCTCTTATTGAGCTCCCTAAAGCTCCAATATCTATTATTTGACGTGTAACCGCAATACTTGGTGTATGTTGTGACACACCAGCAAATTGTTAAGAGTGGCACGGAATTTTGACGGCAAGTCAACAGTAATCCTGAAAGAAGCCGCACCATAAGACCAACAAATGACCGAAATGTCGAACAGATCTGACCAAATTGGGCAGTTAGGCCGGCCCGAGCCAAACATGTTCCGCTTCCACCAAGCCGAAACGAAACCGGCCTTTCAAACGTTTGAGCCCGGGAAGCGAAGCGAAGTGCTCCTAAGATCGGATCGGATCGGATCGGATCGAACCGAATCGACTCGACTCGACGAATCCACTACTATATAGTCGGCCTCGCACCGCACCGCACCGCCACAGCCTTGCGTCGCGTTGCATTCGTGCGGTTCCAAAGCCCCGACCTCCTCGTCCCCGCAGATCAGAAGCCCGGAGCGGGAAGAAGGGGAGCGAGCTGTAAGCGCGGAGGCGTCGTCGCCGTCTCGGTGATTACTCCGATCCCCCCGTCTCCATGTCGGTCTGAATTCCACCGCCGCGCTCGCGGATCTGATCGGTTCGGTCGGTCGTTCGGCCGGCGATTGGTTTGTGTCTGTTTTTTTTTTTTTTGTTGCTGATGCGAGCCTGGCCGATTCCGTGGAGCTGGAAGCGGTTGCTACCGCGTGGTGTAGCGTCGCTTCCACGCTAGTGTTTGGCGAATCTGTGCGCCGTTCGCTTTCTCCTTGAGATGCTCGCGAATCCGGTTCGATCCCGCGCCTAGCGCGCGCCGTCTCGTAGATCGGCGAGCCGCGAGGTTGAGATCCAGCGGATCTCGTAACTTGGGGATTCCATTTCTGCTGAATTCAGTGCGCTGTGCTCCAGTCGCTTGGTGTCAAGCGCGTGCGGATGGAAGCGGGTCTGTGTAGATCTGTGCGTCTGGCTAAAACTTTTCTGGTTTTTGTTTTGGAGCAGGGGGGAGATGGGACTCACGTTCACGAAGCTGTTCAGCCGCCTCTTCGCCAAGAAGGAGATGAGGATTCTCATGGTCGGGCTCGATGCCGCTGGTAAGACCACCATCCTCTACAAGCTCAAGCTCGGCGAGATCGTCACCACCATCCCCACCATCGGTAAGCTCTCTGTCCATCCTATGCTTCTGCTTTGCGTGTTGTCTACTAGTCTTAACTGTAGGGAGATACTGTAGAGCACATTTGTTTACAGAAAATGCAAATCTAATCATATCGAGTGAGTACTGCTACTGTTAAAGTATTTAGTAGGGTGAATGGCAAAACTGAGCTTATTTGTATTACAAGTTGCGTAACAACCTCAAGATGTTTGTTCGGTCTTGGATCTCGCTTTGGGTAGAATTTAGTCAAGTAAATACTACTGGTTGGATCTCATTTTTTGTTAGAATAAAGGCAACCATCTGAGCTTAGTTTGAACCACTGCGGTGGCATTACCAAGAGAAGATGGTAAATCCCCCCCCCCCCCCCCCACACACACACACACACACGATCATAGTTGTACTTCTACGGGTGACCATGCACATGGCCACATTTACTGTCAACTCTGTTTCATGAAAATGATCTTTATGCAGTCATGCGATTATTCTTAATGATTGAGCCATCTAAAAAACGAGCGAACTCTATCCTGAATTTGTCTGCCTTCTCCACTCAATCGATATCCTAAAAAGTACCCACCAACATTAGGAGAGTTACGTGACAACCTTTGTGGTCTTCTGGATGAAATGTCATTTGTGTTCTTTCATTTTTAGGACTACGCTAGTAGTAAAGAGATACAGTACATTTAAACTTTTGAGATCTCTTCTTTACTGTATGGTTTAACTATGTGCTTTCATTAATAAAACTGGCTTATTCTGGAAATTTGCAGGATTTAACGTTGAAACTGTCGAATACAAGAATATTAGCTTCACTGTTTGGGATGTCGGTGGCCAGGACAAGGTAAGAAAGTCTACTTATAATAACTTATTATCTCCGATGGAAATCATGCCGACAACATAAACTTGAGCATTGGACTTACTCTTTTATTGTTTTCTATGCCTAAACAGATCAGGCCCCTGTGGAGGCACTACTTCCAGAATACGCAGGGACTCATTTTTGTTGTGGACAGCAATGATAGGGAGCGTGTTGTTGAGGCCAGAGATGAGCTCCACAGGATGCTGAATGAGGTGATGTACTAGTGTTGTTGTAATTGTTCCAAAGTGTTTCTGTTTGCCAATATCCAGCCTATATATTGTAATATGAAGTTTTGATTCGACAATCCTGCAATCATAAATTGGGGGAATATAAGCTGGCTTACCAAACAAACAATTGAGAGTTCTATGACCAGCTTAGGAGATAAACATAAAGGTGCTAAGATTCTTTATCAACTAATTCCTGATTAACAGAAGATCTTTCTGTGATATAGGATGAGCTGCGTGATGCTGTTCTCCTTGTATTTGCAAACAAACAAGATCTTCCTAATGCCATGAATGCTGCTGAAATCACTGACAAGCTTGGTCTGCATTCCCTGCGCCAGCGGCACTGGTAAGGAACTTTGTGCACAGAGTTCAAAAGCTCTTTACCTTTCTAGCTTGGGCAAAGTTTGCCTGTTGATCTGCAACTTTTCATTGTGTCTATATTGGCCATATTGATAATTGGATACTTTTTTTATAGTGACATTTATTTGCAAGTGTATATAGTGTGCCTTCAAATCAAAGTGCGGAAGCATTATTGTTTCAGGAATCATTTCTATAGGACGTGTGGCATTTATCTGTAATGTTTTATTTATAGTCTCATGGTCGGGGATCATGAATGTTGCATAAGCATAATTCAAATCCACTTTATAGTTTAGTTATCAAATGTGTCTTGAGCTGGATTTTCCACATCCATTCAGCAAGTGCTACATTACTTACCCCTTCTAAAATAATTGTCAGTGTCACTGTTTGCCTTTTGGCATTTAGACGATACACATGCTGTTGCTAAAATAAATTATGTCCTGTGGGTGCAGGTACATTCAGAGCACTTGCGCTACATCTGGTGAAGGGTTGTACGAGGGGCTTGATTGGCTTTCCAACAACATTGCCAACAAGGTATGTCAGCCACATTGGCCATTCCTTCATCGGATGTCTTCTTGTGCTTTGTTGAAGACCTATCTAAACTCTCGCACTTGTTCAAATTCTATGCTCCTTGTCTGTTAAAATAAGGTAAGAAACATACAGACTAGCCCGCCACTCCACCTGCTACTTATTGTAGCTGCTGGATGCGGTTGGGACTTTGGTGTTTACATTAGGCATAGAATGAAGCTGAACAATCTCACACAAGCGCCACCTCTCTGTTCTATACTCGACCTTACTTGAGAAGATTGCATAGCATGGCACTCTGAATACTTGGCCGTATACTGTAAGTGCCTGCAGTTGACGACGTATCCATTTCATTTGTTTGCACAGGCTTGAAGCGTTTCAGCAGGGCTTTTAAGGAACATACGCGCTTGATGCCTGATCGACTTACTGCTGCCTTTTTTTTACATATTATGATATATATATACACTCTACTACAGGTAGTGTGTGTGCTCGTGAAGAAAAAAGCTCGCCTTTGAGGGGGGCTAGTATCAGATTTGTTTTTTCGTGGGTATTATCAGTGTTTCTGTTTGGTTTTACAGGTTTTACTGTGTTGACCGTATGTAATCGTCTGTGTTTGAGATGTAGTAGTAAAATTGCCATAGCTTACCGTTGCCAATTCAGTGATTTTTCTGGTATAGATTGCTTATATATGATGTGAGCGTTGTTTTTTCGATTCTGGCAATTTTTCTTGTGAATTTTGGATCTGGTTTTCTTCCTATTTTCGGTTTTGGCTGTCAGTACCTCATACGTCACCAGTATTTGTGGCAACCCTGTCACGGGCGCGGGTGACGAACGCATATTGCTCATGACTATGTCCATTAGGTATTGTTGCATGGCTCGACATTGCGGCACACCTACAGGGAGGCATCGAGCTGTGTCGCACTTTCAGAACGTGAGAGGCGCGGTGCAGTGGAATAACAGTCGGTATCATGTCGACGACAATCTCTTTTTCACGGGCCTGTGTCCTACAGTGCGAGGCTAGCTGAATAGGGGTGGCAATTCCCCCCGGGCAGGGCCCCGCGGGAAATATCCCCGTAGGGGGCGGGGCCGGGGGTAATATCCCCCCGCGGGAGGAACGGGGCGGGGCCCCGTGAAGCTAGCGGGGCGGAGACGGGGTCATCCTCGGCCCGCGGGGCCCCACAGGTACCCGATAAAAAATAAAAATATATATATTTAATAATAGATAATTATTTTCAATATAAGAGATTGTATTCTTTTCTTGTATATTTAGACTAAAACTTGAATTTATATGTTAGAATATATATTTTGAAGCTATATTTTTAAAAATAATATGCTTAAGTAATTATAAATTAATAAATAAAATCAAAATTTTATTTTTAAACAATAAATTAATTTTTTTAATCCCCGTGAGGACCCCGTGGGGGTCGGGTCCCCGCAAGGATCGGAGGCAATCTCCCCCCGCGAGGCTAAACGGGGCGGGGCAGGGGGCGGGGCCGCGGAGGCTTCCCCGCCCCGCCCCGTCACGTTTACATCTCTATAGCTGAATGAAAAATTAGGAATGACATGTGAAGACATTTGAGCGCTGTCCTCGTACACAATGAATCGAAGAGACACGACAGTAAACCATAAACAGTCATATGTGCTTTGAGAGACGAGCAACTTTTCTCTAGGAAGGTGAAAGCGCTCACACGAACAAAAACTAGTGCTACAAAACCAAATTAGAACATCAGTTTTGTGCAGTGCGTGCTATAATCGATTCGAGGCTTCCAGCTGCTTGTATCGAGATACAACTCGACTTGCAGTAGGTAATGAATCGCACAAGAAAATCTTGCCCCCATTACATGCCTTACTATGGTTCACTTTTGTTTGACAGAACAAGACGCGCAAAAGTAATCCAAAATCCTCACCTCCTCAACTTCTAAAAGGTAAACTATACGACGCACTTAAAAGTCGTTTGTTCAACCAAATAACGAATTTGTTACATCACGTCTTCAGGTGTTGTACATGATATGCAGCACGCACGGCTGGATATTTTCAGGCAGAAACTCACATTAAAGGTTCTATCAGCCGAAACTCCCAGTGCTCCCCAATCAATCTAAATGGTGTCAGTGTGATGCCGTTGCGACAGAGATCCACGTGTGGTATAGTCCATGAGTTTTTGGCCTGGAAAGCTCACAATCAATAAAAAGCATACTACTCTCTTGCAATAATACAAGCCATGCTCTGAATTAAAGCAACAACATGGCAAAAATCTAAATAACACAATTAGAAATTCCTTGAAAGGGGAGGAAGGGGAGAGATCGAGATATACTTACATATAAATATTTTGGGGATCAATTTCATTAAACAAATTGATGTAGAAGCGGAGTCCATCTGGACTGACATCCCTGCAGAGGAGGCCTGAGAAAAATTGGTTTTAGTTTAGTTTTTCACGTTTGAATTAAATACATAGCTTGCAAATACTTAAAAGGGGTAGCCATAGAAGACCTTTGCTTTCTGCATTTAGAAGATGCTCCTTCGCTAAGGCTGGTGCAATCCCCAGTGTAAATGCAGCATCAGTGGGGCTTATTCCCTTCTGAAGAGCATCTGGCTTTTGTGCGAGTGATGATATTCTTGCATATACCTATGTTTATCATGGAAAAAAAAATTACCCTTGTTATGTGGTGTGCTGTGCTATTCAATATGCATTTAAATGGCATCTAGACTTATTCTTGCCATGGCTTACTTGATCATCACTATGTGTCTTGGTCTGGATCACCTTCACTCCACTATCAAATTTCCTGAGCATCACTGGGCTGCTCATTACAAATCAACATCTATAAGCAAAACATCAAAACCATAATTAATGGCTGGTGAAAAACCAGCTGAAAAAACACTTAGATTACTCATGTTTTTACGTCATCTTGGATTTGTACATTCATACAATTAAAGACTTTGGCATTTATCATGAGCACGATATACATACACATCAAATTTCTCCCAAAGGCAACACGCTTGCAAAAGATCCTCTGGTGAGATTAACTCTAGAAACAAATAAAGAAATTAATTTCCGAACACCATTAACAAGGGAATTCCATATATATATTCAGATGCAAAAGCACAGACCTGTTCCCCTAGCACGGTTGAAGAGACAGTAGACATCAACTAGTGCTATCATACCACCTGCTTTCTCGAGTGGTATTCTTACAAAGTCAGCCAGCTGGTGATGAACGTAACAGGATGAAAGAAGCCTCAGTAAGTCTAATTCTTAGCATTATGCATCTTAAGGGGAAAAGTCAGAAGATGGGAAAAAAGTCTTTCAAAATGGAAGGAAACTATGAAGGCATGAACAATATCTGGGTTCCTGGCAATTGAATAAGCAAGAAAGAGTGTGAATGCATCTGTAGTTTGTTAATGTAGCATATAAAAAATCCTTCAAACGGTTTCCAAATTTGATCTAACTCATGTCTAAGCTGCATGAAACAACTGAAGCATAAAAATGACCAGTAAGTACTATTCAATAGAATTAGAGGTTCCCAGTGGATGATGGAGAAGGAAATAACTGTTTCCGTCAAACCCAAACAATTTATCCAGAAAATTACTAATGTGCATACATCCTATGGTGATGAATTCCCCATTTAAACATTTGGTCTAATTGGCATGTGATTTTACAAAATTCAACATTACTATTGCCATCCCAATTCAGCTACACAGACAGTGAGATCCTCCACCATGAATACAGAAAAACCATGAACAAGCACACATTACCTGTCGTGACAGCTGCTGGTGGTACAAAGCACCGGCGGTTTCTTTTGTCACAGGAGACACAATGCCAACACTCAATAGCCAATCCTGCATGTCTTGCTTAGACCCCATCTCTTCATCATTGGAATTCGATTGAGCAGATGAATTCGTCAATAGCTTTTGCCTCATTTTCTCTGCTAACTCCATCATTTCCTTGGCTTTGCTCTGGATAGAAAGGATGTCCATGAAATTAGCAAAAAAAAATCAGTTGCGATTTAGAGTATGGTGATCCAATCTCGGATGATTGCACTCCATTACAAGCACTAGATGACGACATGATCACAAGCAGTAAGCAGCAACGAGGAACGAACCATGAGGGCGTTGAGATCCTGGAAGGCATCCTGCAAGTTCTGCCCCGCGCTCTCCCACGCCTCCTGCTCCATCCGCAGTATCCCCGACACCCCAACCACGGGCATCCTGATCGCAAGATCCTCCTCCGCCGGGAGCCCCTCCGCCACCGAGGCGCCGCTCGCGGGAGCGACCGCGGGGGCCACCTCCCAGGCCCTCGCGCGTATGGCCTCGAGCAGCCTGCCGTAGAACACATCCACGTCCGCCTTGCAGGTGACAACGACGGCGACGACCTCCGATCGCGAGGGAGGCAGGGAGATCTGCAGGCGGATGCGCGGGTGGTGCGAGGAGGAGGAGGACGACGAGGAGGATGAGAAGAGGGAGCGGAGGGGGTTGTGGCTGTGCCTGCGGTGTGGAGGGTAGGGGTGGACGATGGCGGCGAGGGGGAGGCCGCGCGCTGAGCGGGAGGGATCGTGGAGGAAGATGAGGCGGTGGGAGGTGAGCGCGAGGAGGCAGCCGCGGAGGGGCGCGAGGCGCGGGTTCTCCTCGGGCTCGAGGTCGGCGAGAGGGAGGAGGTGCCGCTCGACCTCGCCGGCGGACAGCACCGGGCGACCCGACGACGTCACGGTCACGGACGGGAGCCAGTCGTCGGCGGCGGCGGACATGGTGGTGCTGGGTTTGAAGAAGATTCTGGGTTTGGGTTTTTGTGTAAACTTATTATTTGGGCCCTTGCTAATCAAAAGGAGTGGAACAGTATCCTCCGCCTTAAAGGCAAAGTTTGCCTTTGCTCAATCCCAGCCGTCCATTCCATATCAATGGTTGGAATACATGGTCCCACGATTAATGACTATGGTGCTAGTGCTACCCTTCTTCTCCGAAGTACTCCTGCTAGTCACCCAGTCCGCCATGTCTCTGCGCTCGGGTTCATCCATTCCTCTCCCGCCGCCAGACTCCGAGGCCGTCTGTTCCATTCCCTGCTTGATCTTTTCGTTGCTGAATCCCTGTCTCCGCTCCATTACAATTTTTTGCCATGACTCTTTCCTCTCACTCCCCAGCTTTCTTCAGGACTGATGCCTCAAAATCGAAGCCTTCCGAGAAAAATGCTCCACAATCCCAGATCTGTTCAGTATGTGTATGTGTTTCTTCCTTCATTTCTTCCGGTTCAAGTGCGTGCATGTCAATTTAATTCATTACCTAGCTATCCACTACTTGCCCTCTCCTCTCCCTTGTGAGCAATAGTTCTTGATTTGCATGGACTCATCACAAGCTGTTATGAGTGCCCAACGGGATGGGAGTAGGGGCAGGGGAACAGAGAGTTGGACATGGAAGGAATGCCCCGATGCTCGACGGGAGGGGATAACCAGGGGCAGCTAGCAAGGAGCCATGCCGGACTAGAATGACAAGGACTGTTCTTTTGGGTCGTGAGTTATAGTTTTGGATGAAATTTTTGTATTTTTTGCTGTTTGTAAAGCGATAGTACGAAAAGAAATATTTATGTATAATTTTAAGTTATATAAATAAAATTGTTATAATATATATTATAATTAATTTGTAATTTCTAAATTGAAAAAGGAGGAGAGGAGTTTTTTAGTGATTAATTGTGAGACCACACAATCCAACCGTTGATATTGAATGGATGGCTGGGATGTTTAACAAATGTTGCCTTTACAGCCCAAAGGCAGAGGATATGGTTCCGACCGGAGTACATTAGGATACACGACACAAAACTGTTAGGTTGATCTCAGCTGATTAGCCCAACGGCTAATCAGACCTTGATCTGCGCCCTGATCGGGGGCGCCCAGCCCATCTCTTGGCTGGTGGGGCCCCCGTCGCGCTGCGCAATAAATAGAGGGTGGGGGCCGACGGCTCGACTTACGAGGTTTGCCTGAGTCGCAATCCCCACCCGAAAAACCCTAACCGATCTAGAGGGGGCGCAGTCAGCGGCGGGAAGCTCCATCGCCGTCCCCGTCACCGGATCTACGCCGCCGCCGCCGTCACCGTCCTCTTCTCCGACCGTCGCTGCCCGTGCACAGACTTCACCGCTGAACCCGCGATGACCAGCTCCTCCTCCACGCAATCGGACGGTCGGTACCCTCTCCCTCTCTCCCTTCCCTCTCAGATCTAAACTCCTAGACGCGAAAGAAGGTACCCAACAATGGTATCAGAGCCTTACCGGTTGCGCCGCCCGGCCAACGCCGACCTCGCGCCGCTCCGTTTACGCCGCGCCGCGCCGCCGCGCGCGCGCGCCGCGCTCCGGACGCCGCCGCTGCTGCGCCTCCCGTGGGCCGCCGCCTTGCGATGAGCCGCTCGCGCTGGCGCGCCGCCGCCCGGTGCCCTCCGTGCGCGCGCCTCCCATGCGCGCCTCTCTTGCGCCTGCGCGCGCCGCCGCAGGCTCGCCGGCTATGCGCTGCGGCCGCGCCAGCGCTGCGTGCGGCGCCTGCGCGCGCGCGCCGCTGCGCTCGCCGTGCGCGCGCTGCTGCGCGCCCGCTGCGCCTGCCCGCCATCCGAGCACGGGCGC
Organism: Melocanna baccifera; assembly: GCA_036346265.1. NCBI lineage: Eukaryota > Viridiplantae > Streptophyta > Magnoliopsida > Poales > Poaceae > Melocanna > Melocanna baccifera. The sequence continues at coordinate 38,540,725 of CM070676.1, forward strand.
CCGCTGCCGCCGTCGCGCCGACTGCGCCCAGATCCTTTTTTTCGGGTTGGGGCCAGTGGAAATGCCCTTAGGGTTAGGGTCTACGGGAGTGGGGGCGGTTTTGTTCGGGCGAAATTTTCTCCCGGCCGTCCGATGTGATCTACGGCCAAGATTGAAAGGGGCCAGTTGGGCTGTCGTTTTTTGGGCCACGGAGAGAGGCTGCTGGGCAGGCCGAAATGGCCATATGGGCCAAAGGAGTGCTGAGCGCGCGCCGGCTGGGCCGGCCGTGCGGGTTGGGCCAAAATTGGCCATTTGCACAGAAATTTTGCTAAATGAATTTTATTGTGTTTTCAGAAGCAATTATGATTGAATTTGAATGAAAATTGAATCAAATCTCTGTAAATTTTTTGCACCAACGTGTTAATTTTTCAGATATTAAAAGTGTACAGTAATAATGCTTCTGAATAATGAATTATTTTAGAATAATTACAGTTTCCGCTGCAAAAGTTAATGTTGATTAATTTTCATTATTAAATTCGAACTAACGGGAGAATTTAATTTTGGAAAAATAGATATAATTTCCAAAGATTTATGATATTGTTATTTTTTGACCAACGTTGATAATAACAGTATTATAATTTTTTAATTGATGATTTTATGCATTATTTCTATTTCTGCCCAACGGTGATATAGATTTAATGTATAGATAAAATTGATTTAATTGTATGTCGTATTTTTGACCAACGTTGGAAATAAGGCATATAATTTTCCCTGTTATGTTCTCACTTTATTTGAAATATTTTCCAGACGGATACAACTTGATGAGTTGTATCAGAGAGATCCCCACTCTTAAGGGAGATAATTATGGAGAGTGGAAGAAAAAGATAGATTTAACGTTTATCTTGGTGAGGTGGGTGGGTCCTCACTCAAGACGTCCCACCGAGCCTATGGCACGGTGAGGATCAAAATGAGGATGATCTTGCTTGGCGAGAAAAGACGAGAGGATCATGCTCCTTACGGATGTCTTATGATCTTGATCATAAGAAATGGACCACAGCCAACAAGAAATGTATGGCTGTGATAAAGAACACAATTGAGCCTGCAATTGTGGGCTCAATTGCAGAGTGTGATACTGTCACATAGTATCTTGATAAAATAAAGAGTCAGTTCACTGGCTCTTCAAAGACTTATGCTACACAGCTGTTTAAACAGCTTGTGACAGAAAGGTACTCTGGTAATGGCAGTGGTATAAGAGAGCACATACTAAGGATGAGTAACTTGGCATCTAAACTTAAACCAATGGATTTGGCTCTCAAGGATGAGTTCCTTATTCATTTGGTTTTTGCTTCCTTGCCCAAAGAGTTTGACACATTTGTTGTCAACTACAATATGCAGCCCGAGAAATGGGACTTGGAAAAGTGCATAGCTATGTGTGTGCAAGAGGAGGAAAGAATTAAATCCTCACATGGTGGATCTATCAACTATGTGAAGGATAACAAGAAAAAGAACTTCAACTGTACCTTTTTCTCAAAGAATAAGGGAGAAATCTCTGTCCATCAGCCTCAACAGAATAAATTTGCTGTAGACAAAGATCAGTGTCTTCACTGCAAGAAGACGGGACACTACAAGAAGAACTGTCCTGGTTACTTAAAGATGATAATGGCAAAGAAAGGTGAGAACATTATTACCTTTATAAATGAATGCCTGTATGTGCAATATTCGAAATCCACTTGGTGGATTGACTCAGGAGCAACTGTTCATGTTGCTAATTCCTTACAGGGATTCCGTTCGATGAGGACTACGCAAAGAAACGAAAGATGCATTAAAGTTGCAAATGGAATCCAAGCTGAAGTTGAAGTCGTTGGCGATCTTTCATTAGAGTTAGCTAATGGTTCCAATCTTTTACTTAGAGATGTTCTTTATGTTCTCTCTTTACAGAGGAATTTGATTAGTGTTTCAAATTTGGACAATGATGGTTATGATTGTCACTTTGGAAATGGCAAATGTGAAATAATGTTTAATGATAAATGCATTGGTCTTGCTATCAAACAAGACGAGCTTTATTTGTTGTCACTTCGTGAAAATGTGAATTCCGTATGTGATGTGAATGAGCGTATATCCTCGCCTGTAAATGCGAACAGAAAACGAAAGAGAACTCATAATGAATCGTCGAAATTATGGCACTGTCGTTTAGACCATATTTCGAGGGGGAGAATAGAAAGACTAGTTAAAAATGAAATTCTTCCTCTATTAGAGTTCTCAGACTTAGAACAATGCAGAGAATGCATTAAAGGAAAATATGTAAAGAAAATTAAGAAAGACGCCAAAAGAAGCACAGGAGTTCTACAAATTATTCACACAGACATTTGTGGTCCTTTTCCTGTGAAAAGTGTGGATGGATATGACTCGTTCATAACATTCATGGATGATTACTCCCGTTATGGATATATTTATCCAATCAAAGAAAGAAATAAAGCCTTGGATAAATTCAAAATATTTAAGGCTGAAGTTGAAAATCAACACGATTTAAAGATTAAGATAGTCCGATCTGATCGTGGGGGAGTACTACGGTCGACATACCCCATATGGACAAGTTCCTGGACCTTTTGCAAGGTTTTTACAGGAAAATGGCATAGTGGCCCAGTATTCTACACCGGGCGAGCCTCAGCAAAATGGAGTAGCTAAAAGACACAACCGTACCCTGATGGATATGGTGCGAAGCATGATGAGCTATTCCACACTACCATTGAGTTTATGGATGGAGGCGTTAAAAACCGCCATTCATATTCTCAACAGAGTGCCTAGTAAGTCGGTGCCCAAAACACCGTACGAATTGTGGACAGGAAGAGTTCCCTCACTAAACCACTTACGTGTGTGGGGGAGTCCTACTGAGGCTAAAGTATTTAACCCAAACCTTGGGAAACTTGATCTCAAAACAGTAAATTGCCATTTCATTGGCTACCCTGAAAAGTCAAAAGGTTTTCGTTTCTACTGTCCAGATAGATATACAAAGTTTGTAGAAACGAGACACGCTGTCTTCTTAGAGGACGAAATAATGAGAGGAAGTATGGTAGCTTGTGAAATTGACCTTGAAGAGAAGCGGGTGTATGCGCCCACTCCGATGATTCAAGAGCCATTCTTCACACTACCTGCTGTAGCTGCACCGATGGTGCAAGACACTGTGGTGCCAGCACCTGTTATTGTTCCTCCTGTGGCAACAATGAATGATAATGAGGAACCTGTTCTTCAGAATCCTATAGAACCTATTGCCACAGATGAGGGGGAGCAACAGCAGCCTCAAACAGAAGATGTACCAAATGAGGAGGCCCCGAGGAGGTCTCAAAGAGTAAGAAGATCAGCTATTTCTGATAACTATCAGATTTATCACACAGAGGAATTTCAAATGGAGGATGATCCCATCTCATTTGAAGAAGCCATGAGAAGCGAAAATTCCTCAAAATGGCTTGAGGCCATGTAAGAGGAAATGAGGTCCATGAAAACTAATAAAGTCTGGGACTTAAAAATTATTCCTAAAGGAGCCAAAACAGTAAGCTGTAAATGGGTCTACAAGACAAAGCTTGACTCCCAAGGGAATATAGAAAGATACAAAGCGCGACTTGTGGCAAAAGGCTTTACGCAAAGAGAAGGAATTGATTACAATGAGACCTTTTCTCCAGTCTCATGTAAAGATTCCTTCAGAATCATAATGGCATTAGTAGCACATTATGATTTAGAGTTACATCAGATGGATGTAAAGACGACATTTCTTAATGGAGATTTAGAGGAAAAAGTTTACATGGCACAACCGAAAGGTTTTGTCGTGGAAGGAAATGAAAGAATGGGATGCCGCCTAAAGAAATCGATTTATGGGTTAAAACAAGCTTCAAGACAGTGGTACTTGAAGTTTGATAGTACAATAAGAAAGTTTGGGTTTAAAGAAAATGTAGAGGACAACTGTGTTTATGCAAAGTTTAAAGATGGGAAGTTTATCTTCCTAATCCTGTATGTGGATGATATCCTACTAGCTAGTAGTGATGTTAGTCTGATACTGGAGACGAAGAAGTTTTTGTCCTCAAACTTTGATATGAAAGATCTTGGTGAAGCTTCGTTCGTTCTAGGGATCGAAATTCACCGGGATAGAAACAAAGGGACATTGGGACTATTGCAAAAGACATACATAGAGAAAATCTTAAAGAAATTTGGTATGCATAAATGTAGTCCTTCAGCTGCACCTATAGTCAAGGGCGACAGATATGGGGATTTTCAATGCCCCAGGAACCAATATGAGATCGATCAAATGAAAGTGGTTCCATATGCTTCAGCTGTCGGAAGCTTACAGTATGCTCAAGTATGCACATACGACTTAGCATTTGTTCTGGGTTACTTGGCGATTCGAGCAATCACGGAATAGAACATTGAAATTGATAAAGAAAGTCTTGCGTTATTTGCAAGGAACAAAAGGCCTCATGATGACATACAGAAGATCAGATTCACTCCATATAGTGGGGTATACAGATTCTGATTTTGCGGGAGATGATAGAAAGTCTACATCCGAATATGTGTTCACTCTCGCTGGAGGAGCTATATCGTGGAAAAGCTCAAAGCAAACCGTCACTACATCGTTCACAATGTATGCCGAGTTTGTAGCATGTTATGAGGCTACGGGCGGTGGGCGGCTAAAGAAGTTCATACCCGGTTTAAAAGTGGTTGACGACATCAATAGACCACTTAAGTTGTACTGCGATAATGAACCCGCAGTAATGTATGCCCACAACAATAAATCAAGTGGTGCTGCCAAACACATTGACATAAAGTACTATGTTGTGAAAGATAAAGTTCGGGATCAAATTATAAGTCTTGAGCATATAAGTACCGCAAAGATACTAGCGGATCCGCTTACTAAAGGCTTACCACCCAATGTGTTCAGAGAACATGTAGCCGGCATGGGTTTAAGGGAAAGCCTATGATTTCTGGACTAAAAGATGGCCCAAAAGATTAAAGTAACTATTTCAGAACAGAGAGGTGTATTGTAGCTGTTAAATCTATCGGCGATTGATCGTGACGATGAGACATGTTCTGTGCACTAATCTGTGATGGAATGAGTAAAGTCAAAAGTAATTAAAGTTAAAGCATAGATTGAGATCAAGGGGGAGAATGTTAGATTGATCTCAGCCGATTAGCCCAACGGCTAATCGGGCCTTGATCCGCGCCCTGATCGGGGGTGCCCAGCCCATCTCTTGGCTGGTGGGGCCCCCGTCGTGCTGCGCAATAAATAGAGGGTGGGAGCCGGCGGCTCGACTTACGAGGTTTGCCTGAGTCGCAATCCCCACCCGAAAAACCCTAACCGATCTAGAGGGGGCGTAGTCAGCAGCGGGAAGCTCCATCGCCGTCCCCGTCACCGGATCTACGCCGCCGCCGCCGTCACCGTCCTCTTCTCCGACCGTCGCTGCCCGTGCGCAGACTTCACCGCCGAACCCGCGATGGCCAGCTCCTCCTCCACGCAATCGGACGGTCGGTACCCTCTCCCTCTCTCCCTTCCCTCTCAGATCTAAACTCCTAGACGCGAAAGAAGGTACCCAACAAAAACATGGGTTGATGGCTGGACTCGGACCGCATTGCAACTAAACCACAATTCTACAGAGCTGATCTTACAGCTTCAGGTTGTGACTACTACAAAAATCTCACATGACACATCCTCCCTCAGCTCCCTCGTTATACAACTCCTTGCAATTTAATCCGTTGTTTGTTCCTCTGAAGCTGTTCGTCGTTGCTCTTCACACATTTGTTTTATGACATTATTTGCTCTTAACTAGTACTTGGATTTGTTGCTGCTGTCATCACTTCGGACTTCGGTACTTTCTGGCTGTGTACATGCGCGACCCGGCCGTCTATGATCTCCAACTTTCTACGGGACAATGTCGTCGTTGGCGTCAATCGCATGCCCAGCCTAGAGGACTGTGTTCACAATGAAATAGCAGCCATGCCACACAGCAAGATTAAGAAAAAGAGCGAAGAGATTAAAATCAACAAAAACAGGAGCAAATCAACCAAAACAAGGAGATACCATGAGAAATGAACAAAATTGATGTATTCCTCCATAAACGCAACCTTGATCCTTACTGCTGACCACGGTTGATTCCAAAGCTTCATGCACATCTAAAGACAAAGAAATATCTTTTGGGTATAGGTTCTTCATAAATTGACACACGTTAACTAAAATATGCTTTATGCAACATTAATGCAGTAACCAAATAAAATTCAAATCATCCTAAGACCAATTTTCCAAAATTATAGAGCCAAAGTCTTGGGTTGTACTAACCGCCGACCAAAGGCCAGTCCGACCGATTCATCACTGTGCAGACAACCTGTTCTAAAAAATTATAACCGGCAACAAAACAACGGCCATACCAGCTGATAGTCTGATCGACAACACACCAGTGATTTGACCAGCAACACACCGACGGTTAAACCGGTGGTTAGCCAGCGGTTTGACCGGTTTGTCTAACAACAAACTTAACCAAAATGCAAACTCCGCAAATGTCAGATTTTCATTACACGAACTTAATAATGATTCATCACAATATTATCCTAGATCTTTTCACATGGTCCCTCAAGATCGAACATAAAAATGGTATGTATAGATTTATCTAAAAAAAACTTTGAAAAAGTATAATTTTGTTATGTTTTATAAATCTATTAAAGTGAAAATTAATGGTCAAAGTTACGTTATAGGGATTATGTCGATATCCAAAACGATATCCATTTCGTGACTAGATGGAGTAGCATATTGTACAACATCCATGTTCAACACACGGAAACAAGTCTCCAAAGATCTGAGTGAGAGGAGCCATGGCATAACTGCCTCTCGTAGGGCTCCTAATGCGGATACGTTCATGTTTTACGCTTCTCAGTTAAATATATTATTTAATTTAAAAGAATTATTGAGTCGTATAAATATTATAAGGTGAACTCGCTCTTTGAAGTGAATTTAATTTTTTTTATGTGAAATTGTTTACAACCTCATAAGGATGTTTTGTGTAATTTAAGGGTCCCCCAACCAATGATATCCGCAAGCTGGAACCAAGCCACAAGGGCCCTTGACCTAAGGAAGGCTGCGTGGGAAACAGCGAGTGCATGAAATGTTAGCACATGAAGGCCAATAACGTGTATGGCCATGTGTTAAGCAAAAGCATGCAGGTGCATGTTTGGATGGACATATGCCTGTGTCGCGTAAAGCCATGTTCCCTTGAGGAGCCCGGCCAAAACATGGCAACTATGTGGCAAACCAAAGGAATCCTATAATCTATTCTTTTTAACTGTGGTTTTTAGTTTTTATTAAATTTTTTTAATTTTAACTGTTTACAGTAGAGATTATGGAAAAGAGATATTCACTTGTGATTTTGGATAGTATAGATGTTAAGCTTTTAACGTGTACCATAATTAATTTGTAGACTCTATCTTAAAAAAATACTCCGTTTAAAAGTTAGATACTGTAGTAAAAATTAAAAACTATTTTGAGAAACTGAAAAGAACGTACCCTTAGTTAGCTGCATGATGTGCTCAGTACTTCCACGTGGGACCATGCTAATCAAAAGGAAGTGAAGGCTAGAAAGATCTCTTTATTCTGTACGAAGGAAAGAACAGTCCATCTCAAACATAAGGAAAACACAACAAAGTCGGTTATATGTGGACTAGAAAGGAAGGCAAAATCCCTGACGTGAATGTCAAGAAGATCAGCGGTGCCGATCAGCTAGCTCTCCAAGGCTATAAATAAAATCCGAAGGCTAGTTGCAAAACTAAAATGACATTATCATTATTCAGATAATAGATTGATTTGCTTTTGTTCTTCAAGATGGCCGAAACATACATGAGGGATTGAGAGTGCTTGCTAATCGAGATTATTCAACCTTTTTGTTGTGAATTGAGAGTATGATAAGGCTTTATTTAGTGATCATAAAGTTTAACACATGTGTTTTTATGAATTAAAGAATGTTAGCTCTTGCATTGGCAATAGAGGATCACTACAATTCAAAAGATTGCATGTGAGTATCTTGATCCTATGTCGAGAAGATCAGATGACTCTATATCAGCTCCTCAACTTGTAACGCTGCAAGCTTTGGCCAAAACCCCTACCTTCTCTGCCCCTCCCCTCCCACCTCTACCTCAAAGCTATCACCGCCGCGTCCCCTTACCATGCCATCCCCAAGCTCCAGGGCACTACCGTTGTGGAGATTACTCTAGTCCTGTCGGATGGGACAGTGGCTAAGGCGAGTATGTTGGAGGACTCGAAGGGCAAGGGGTGGCTGGAGTCGAGCAGCGTGTGAGCGCAAGTGGAGTGGAGCAGAGTGTCAATTCCACACAAATGATAGGGTGGGAAGAAGAATTTGTTGTTTTGCACACGGGATAATCCCCCATGACATCGCAGCTGGTGTGTTTGGCTGGGCGCAGGTAGTGGCAGCATAGCTCAACTCGTCATGCTTATTCTTCTCCTCGCTGGCCACCACATCACCATCGTCGTCGACCTCTCTGATGAGCCTACTTTCGTGGTCAAGTGGGATGTACAAAACTACCTCCCCTTAGTGGTATCGTTGTCTTCCTTCGTGTCTACCCACCTCCGTCCTCTACGGCGCTGAGGAGTAGAGGATGGGCAGAAGAAGCAGGAGGACTTAGGTGGTGATTGTTTTAGTGATGGCTTTTGACTTTTGGTTTTTTTACTGTAGTTGGCTTTTTTTACTGTAGCTGAGTTAGTGAATAGTGTAGTAAATAGTGAAAAAAAGCTGAAACTAGAAGTTAAAGCCGAAACGGTCACCATCTTAGAAGTATTCACCTCCATCGGGTGAAGAGGAAAATAGGATACAGTACAGCAAAGCAGGAGACAACAGATTGATGCATCGGGATTCCAAACAAGAGAGGGAAATGGCGCATTAGACCGTGACTTAGCACGGAGTGATACTTGCCTTGCCTGGTTTCTTTAAAAAAAAATCAATCGGCGCCACGACGTCTCCGACTCGATAAAACACGCAAACTTTGCCGTTAAAAATTTCCAAAGTTAAAAAAACTCCCGAACCCGTCGGCTTCCAGCCATTGATCCCCAACGCCTTTTTTTCGCTTTGCTTTTCCTTCTCCCATCTCCCCCTCTGTAGACTCGCCGTCGCCGCCATTCCCATTTGCCTCCTCCTCCCCTCCAGTAAACCCTAGCCACCGAACCTCCAATCCCCCACCAGCGCCCGAATCGTAGCGCCCTGCGGCCCCAGTCGAGCTAGGGCTCGCCGATTTTGGGCCGAGCCGTTGAGGCTCTCTATTTTCGCCGACTTTTTGGGTAAAGTTTTCGATTTTTTAGGGGATTTTTGCTTTATACGGTGGGGATGGGGAGCCGGAGGGAGGAGGAGAGGAACGAGAAGATCATCCGCGGTCTCATGAAGCTGCCGCCCAATCGCAAGTGCATCAATTGCAACAGTGTGGTAATCTCTTCCGCCTGCTTGTTTCGTTGTTAAGCTGATTGGTGCATTTGTCTTGTTTTGCTTCGTGGATCGTTGGACGTGAGGCTGCGAAATTGGTCTGTTGGATTGGGATGTTCGGCGATTAGCACAGATTTACGAAATTCATTGCCTCTGGTGCGAATTTTTGGTTCGTTCATGTGTTTAAGCTACAACTGTTGGTTGGACGATGACAAGGATTGCTCGTTTGTTTCTGATCTCTGGAAATAGTGAATTGGTGGCTATTACTTGTGATCAATAGGGTAGTTCGTTGCTGGGTTACTTTGGTTTGTGAGACTCCAAATTTTGTTGCCATTAAGTAATCTAAGATTGCTGGATTGATCTGTTAATAGAAAATTCTTTGATTTATTTAGAGCTGCTTACTGGTTTCGATACTTTTGTCTGCAGTTGCTGTTTGTATTTGGTAATGAAGTTGCTTAGCTGGCTGAATTGCTGAACTTTTAGTATTCTACATGTCAGTAAGCACAATTTGTGTTGCTCTTATGTAGTTTGAGGGGGCAGTAGAATTGCTTAGTTAATTGAAAAGGCACACACATTCTTACCTTTGATTAGCTGTTGTTGAATCCTACCTTTGCAGTGGTGCATAGAATATATAATCAGCTCCACACAGTCTTTTAGTTACTCTTCAAAGTGATGTTATATGTTATTCTCTTGACATACTTGAATCACACAAATAATATTTGTTTTGTTACAGGGGCCACAATATGTATGTACCAATTTCTGGACCTTCATATGCTTGTCATGCAGTGGAATACAGTGAGTATCTGGTTCCTTGTGGATTTTTAGCTGCTCCGCTTCTTCCTTTTACCTTATAATTCATGTGTAATTCTATTCAGAATTTACTTATGCAAGAAGACATGATGTGGTATTTGATACTTCTAAAGAAACAAGACAGTGGCTGCGATTTGTTACCCACAAATAGTTAATAATCTAATATCACAGTGTATTCCTCATCTAATCTTACTCCACATGGAATTTTCCATTTCATCATTCTAGAACTATAGGTCATGTTTGGTTTGAGGAATAGATTAATCCTAGGATGGCTTGACCCATCATGAGGTCATTCCATGATGACCCCATTTCTCATTTTTTTTCTTCCTATTAGCATTGTAGTTATGACGAATGAGGTCATGATGAATTGACTCATTCCATTTCTCAAACCAAACAAAAACACGAGGGATGGGTTGATGCTAGGGCCAACCCATTACTCAAACCTAAACACCCCACTAGTCTCTGGATATTTTTACTTGCAGATAACTGCATACAGTCAGTTTTCCCTTGGGGATATAGACAATCCAAGTTTTGCTGTATCGTTAGGCTATGGGGGTGTTTGTATTGGCTTCTGCCTAGAGAAGCTAGAAGCCAATATGGACACTTGGCTTCTTGAAGCGGTTTCTCCACTCCCCTCGTTCCTGTCTCACTTCGAGGATAAGGCAGCGGTCACGGGTGCATCACGCACCCCACTTTTGCTTCCGTCTTGCACACGCATATCTCTCTCTTACTTTTTCCACCGCTCGTCCCCTCCTTCTAAAGTCACTTCTTTCAGCCACTACTATTCATTTGCAGCTAGAAGCTATTAGCCACAGCCAATACAAACACCCTCTATGTTTGATTACTACGCTTTGTTGTCCTACTATTGATAGTATCTTTGGTGTGCATGTGATATAACAGCCGGGAGTTCACTCACCGTGTTAAGTCGGTGTCAATGGCTAAATTCACTACCCAAGAAGTGCGTGCTCTTGAACAGGGTGGTAACCAGGTAAATGCACTTAGAACTGTTCTGTTTTGTTCCCTCTAGAGTGATCTGTTCAACTTTACGACTTACAATGGGGTTAATGACGCAGCGAGCACGTGATATCTATCTAAAAGATTGGGATTGGCAACAAATGAGATTGCCTGACAGTAGGTGAGTTTGGTTTCATTCTCAAGTTTTTATTGGAACTTCCTACATTATGTGATATTAAGGCTGCTACATTTCTTTATGCCACTATGTTTTTGGTTTCAGCAATCCAGATAGGATAAGGGAATTTATCAGAGCTGTTTATGTGAACAAGAAGTATGCTGGTGGGGGGTCCACTAACAAATCAGTCACCGATAGTGAGGTAATGAGTTAATAAGTCTAATGAGTGCTGATCTGTGTTATGAATAGCGCTTATATTCATCATGAGGCCAGTGGGCTAATATATACACAAATACAAGTATAGCATATATGCAGAAAACCCCTTATACAACAGGAAAAATACACAACTAATACTGCACATGTCAGGAGTGTGGGCCTTGGGCCCAAGGCTCAATCGGGTTATTATTAGGAATTAGAGATTAGATTCTATTTGAGTTAGAGATTAGTGCCCTTGTGTTAGAGATATAATTAGAGATATGATATTAGTTACTATAATTGTTAGAGTTATAATTGGGATTAGATTCTATCTGTTAGGGGGAGTCATCTATATAAGGGGGCTACCGCATGCTATTGGAATGAACCAGAGAAATACTAAAGTCTTCCTCGTCTATAGCTCCTCTCTCTTCTTCTACGCTGACACCATCCGGCCATCTTCTTGGTGGTGTTTACCCTGGTTCATGACAGCACATCTAACACTCCTTTAAACTTATGATGGATCAACAACATGAAGTTTGGAGAGATATAAATTGTGAACCTTTCTATTGCTTGGTATACATGCTACAATTTTTTTCACTATTTTGCCACATTTATGTGTGTTAGGCGGTCGAATCTTGCTCTTGGTGTTAGCAAGATCCTTACTCTCATCGAGAGGATGACACTTGGAGATGGGGCAATTTTCTTGTTTACTTCTCTCACAAAGCCATACCAACCTGAGGGGTTGGGGATACATATTTATAGGCCAAGATGGGCCGAGCATATGCTGTCCTAGAGATGCTAAAGCAAAGATGCTAGTCTAAGATGCTAAAGCAAAAGCACTAAAGCAAAAGCAAAAAGCAAAGATGCTAGTCTAAGATGCTAAAGCAAAAGCTAGTCTAAGATGCTAAAGCAAAAGCAAAAGAGATGCTAAAGCAAAAGCAAAAACAAAGAGACACGAAGATGCAGACTTATCCATCACTCTCCCTAAGTCTTGTGTGGCTCCTTGTGGGAATCGAGCCATCCCGATCCCGGCGCAAAGCTCACGGAACTTGATCCGCCAAGAGACTTGGTCGGGAAGTCGGCGAGTTGGTCTTGAGTGTTGATGTAGGTGGCGGACACTCCTTCATCCAGCGCACCGATGAAGTGATACCTCACCGGATGTGCTTGCTGCGCTCATGGAAGGCGTGGTTCTTTGCCAAGGTCAAGGCGGACTTGTCGCCCACCCCGAGCTCCACCGCCTCGCGTCTCGCCAAGGAGATCGCCAAGCGGCCGAGCGACCACGAGCTCGAGTAGAAGCGGTAGTGGGCGCAATGTACTCGCCTCGCAGACTAGACAAAGCCACCACTCGCCGCTTGACCGATCGCTAGCCGATCGGACATTTGCCAAGGAAGTCTGACATCCGCCGTGCTCTTGCTCGTGTCGATGTCGCCGGCGTGGTCGCCGCCATCGCATTCGATGAAGCGCGCGCGGGCACCTTGGGTAGTGCAAGCCGAGTCGGAGGTGCCCGCGACGTAGCGGAGGATCCTTTTCACGGCCATCGGTGCTCGTCGTCGGTCGGGCCGCATGAACCGGCCGACGAGCCGACGGCGAACGCCAAGTCCGGCCGCGTGTGGACAAGGTAGCGAAGGTCGCCACAATACGCCGCGTCTTGCGTCGCGCCCACCTCCTCCGCCGTACTCTCACGACTCGGCCGCCGCCTCCTCCAGGGTGTGGGGTGGGTTGCGATCGGTGAGGCCGCCCACTCCACGATGCGCTGGCGTGGCGGTTTGGCGAAGAGAGATGCCGAGTCGTCTGGTGGACCTCGATCCCGAGGTAGAAGGAGAGGGCCCGAGGTCGCTCATCCGAAGGTGGCCTTCATCTCGCCTTAAAAGCCTCGATCTCTCTTTCTTGGTACGGTGATCACAAGGTCGCCGACGACGCCTATCGCCAGGCATTGCCTCCCTTGCCCCGCCGGAGACCGCGCCTCGTGGCGCTCTCTTTGAAATCCCATTTGCTTGAGGTGGAGTCCGGCTTGGCGTTTCAAGCTCGCGGTGCTGCCGCAAGCCGTAGAGGGCCTTGCGCAGGAGGACCTTGCTCTCCTGCCGGGATGATGAATCCCGGTGGTGGCGGACGTAGACCTCCTCCTTCAAGTCGCCGTTGAGAAAGCGGACTTGACGCCCATGTGATGGACGCACCACCTCCCGGGCTGCGAGGGTAGAGGAGACGCACGGACTCCATCCGTGCAACAGCGCGAAGGCATCGTCGGTCGACTCTCCCGCCAACGGCCACGTGCCACGAGACGCGCCTTGTGCTTGATCACCTCTCGGCCTCGTCTTTCTTGAGCTTGAAGACCCACTTGAGAGAGATGGCGTGGTGGCGGTGGAAGATCACCGGCCCCATGTCTTGTTTCGCTCGACGGCGCCCATCTCCTCTCGCATCGCGGCACGCCATGCCGCGTCTCTCCGCCTCGGCGAATGAACGAGGCTCGCCCGCCGTCTGTGCGAGTGCGCGCCCGCTCGGTCGCTGCGCGCCGCCGAGGGCCATTGCCGCCGAGGAGGTCGCCCACGTGCTGTAGCGCGCAGGCTCGCCGCCGTGGTAGCGCCGGCGCGATCCTCATCGTTGGACGTGGAGCGGCAAACTCCACCGTCGCGCCGCTCGTCGTGGGCCGGCCGCCGTGCAGCGAGCCCGCGGAGTAGGCGCGGTGTAGGAGAGCGAGGCGTGGCCGACGGTCTTGGCGGTGGACTCGCCGAGCTCGGGCTTGCCGAGCCCAGTGGTGGCGGTGGTGAAGAGCTCGCCGGAGGTGGTGGGGTAGGCGAGCTCGGTGAAGACGAAGCCGCCCCCCTCCTCGAAGTGGACGTGAGTCGACGACGAAATCGCTAGTCGTCGAGTCGGCCGTCATCCACCATCTTGCCCCACGCCCGCCCGCTTCGCCGTCGAACACGACGCCACGCGTGATGCGCGACGCGCGCGTGTCGCAGGTCGAGGACGCGGAGGCCTTGGTGCCTCGCGTAGCCGGCGAAGACCACGGCGTGCTCGGCCGCCGAGCTTGCCGACGTGGTTGAGCTCTTGACGGCGCGAGCACCAAGACACGGAGGTGGCTCACCGCGCTTGCGCCGCGCTGTGCCTCGTATGGCGTCTTGCCGCCGAGGGCCTTGGTGAGGAAGCGGTTGAGCAAGTGGGCGGCGATCATCACCGCCTCCCCGATGGGAATGCCGGCATCCCTCTCGCTGAGGAGGCGCGGCGTGGCAACCACCGCTCGGTTGCGGCGCTCGGCGACGCCGCTGCAACTGCGGGGTGTCTGGCGCGAGAAGTGACGATGGATCCTCGTCGGCGCGAGACGCCGCGAACTCGGCCGCCGTGAACTCACCGCCGTTGTCCGTGCGTAGGACCCGGCTTGCGGCGCGCTCGCCTCCGCGGCAGCTTGAAGGCACTTGATGGCGTCGCCGCCGCACGCCTTGACGTTGAGCGGCAGATGCCCACATGTAGCGGGACACGTCGTCGACGAGGAGGAGGAAGTAGCGCCGCCTCGTGTGTAGCGGTGTCACGGGCCACGAGGTCACCGTGTACGAGCCCGCCTTCTCCTTGGCGCGAAGCTCGCTGGCGAGAAAGGAGCCGCCGCAGCTTGGTGAGGACGCAGTGTCGCAGAATCGCTCCACGTGGTCGACGCGGCCGCATGCCCCGCACCATCTCCTTGCCGCCGAGCCGCCTCGTGGCCTCAAAGTTGAGGTGCCCAAAGCGCTCGTGCCACCTCCAAGCGTCGTCGTCGCGCGGGCGCAAGACACGAGGTTGCGCCACTGCGCGTGCAAGACGAGGCGGTTGCTCTGTTGACCTTGACGAGGAGCCGCGGCGATGATCCCAGATCGCGCAGCACCGTGCTCAATCTCCACGCGCGATCCGTTCTCATCCGGTGTCCCAAGCCGATGATGGAGTTCCTCAACACGGATGTAGTAGACACCGGTGGCGGCCGGTGCTCGCGCCCGATCTTGGCGGCGAAGACGAGCAGAGCCGACGCCCTTGATCTCCACGGCGGGCGTCGCCGAACTTGACGGTGCCTCGAACGCTCGAGTCGAGCTCGAGAAGTACTCCGCCGCCGGTCATGTGGTGGGTGGCGCGGTGTCGAGGCACCACCCATCGGTCTTGTCGTTGCCGAATCGCCGCCCGAGGCGTGTGCTTGGCTCGTCAAGGTGGAGGAGAGTCGCGCGGCCGGTGCCGCCGAGGTAGTTCCATGCTCGCATGAGCAATGAACAGAGCCGGCCGCTCCTCCTCGCTCGCGCGACGTGGGCTCGGCGCGTCGTGGTCGCCGACAATCCTTGGCCCAATGACCGGGCTTGCGCCGCATTGTAGCAAGCGAAGTCTCGTGCCGGCCTTTGCTTGCGCCGCCGCCGCTCGGGCGCCCACGGTCATTACCCTCGCAGACGTCCTCGCGCCGCTCGGGCGTCTTTGCGCGCTTGCCGCGCGCTTGCCACGCATGCGTCATTGCCGTGGAAGAAGGCTCCCTTCTTCTGTCACCTTGGCCGGCGACCAGCGCTCCCGAGTGAGGAGGAGCTTCCACCAATGGTGACGGGTCCCAGAGGCGCTGTGGCTCATCGCCGCCAACGACCTTGAGGCGACCCAACTCCTCGATCGTCATCGTGGAGAGGTCCAGCAGAGACTCGATCGAGCGAGCCATCCGCTTGTACTTCTCGGGGACGCAGCGGAAGAGCTTTTCCACGCCTCTCCTCGCCGTAGGTGTCGTCGCCGAATCGCACCAACCGCAATGAGTGTTGAGACGAGAGCAAAGTCATCAATGTCCTCACCGCTTGAAGGCCGGTTCTCCCACTCCTGCGTAGTGCACGTAATGTAGACTTGCGCGCGCGATCGGCTGCCGTCGCGTGCCGCGGCGATGGCGTCCCAAGCCTCCTTGGCGATCCGCTTGTTGGTAAGCGAAGCGCATCTCGCGGATGCGGCGATGAGAGCATCCAATGCCCGTCGATCCCGGTCGTGGTCGACGCCGCCGCACGGGTCGCATCCCACATATGCCGCACTGGAGCTTTACCTCATCACCGCGCCCACTCGGACGTAGTTGGTCTTGGCGAGTGTGGGCCACCCGCCGGCCGGGCCGACGTCCTCGACGATACTGGTACTCGTGGTGCCCATGCATCGAACCGGGAGAGAGCGCGTCGCTGTGAGGGCGCGCTCTCCGTCGACCCGACGCCACCGCCGTGCATGCCTCCTCCAGAGCGCCGCCGCGCGTCCGCGCTATGCTGGCTGCCGCGCGCGCGTGGCGCGCGCGATCGCGCCGCCGCGCTCGCCGCGCGCGCCTCCTCTCAGCAGCTCAAGGTCCACGTCGGCGTTGTCGCCGCAGACGGAGCCGCCGTTGCCGCTGCGTAGAACCTCGACCTCATTCTTCTTGCGACGCGCTACATCTGCGCGCCGCGCGCCGCCTCCGCTCGCTCGCGCGCCGCTCGCATTGCCGCCTTTGACGCCCTTCGCGCGCCGCGCGGCGCGTGTCGCCGCTTCGCTCGCGTTCCTCGCTGCAATGAGCTCGGCTTCTTGCCGCCGCCGCGTGCTCGAGGCGACCGAGCGCTGAGACTGTCCTGCGGACATGGCGCGCCACCTGGGGACTGCTGCGTGGATAGAGAGCTGCCTTTGATGAGCTGCTGCTCGTCTGAACGGGGGAGGAGTGAGCGGAGGCAGCCGGAGCTGCTGCTGCTGCTAGTTGGGGCTGCTGCGAGGCTGGAAGCAACGCTGGAGAAGGGATTGAGCAAGAGATGCTCAGCTCTGAGGATAACCTCGCTCTGATACCACTTGTTAGGCGGTCGAATCTTGCTCTTGGTGTTAGCAAGATCCTTACTCTCATCGAGAGGATGACACTTGGAGATGGGGCAATTTTCTTGTTTACTTCTCTCACAAAGCCATACCAACCTGAGGGGTTGGGGATACATATTTATAGGTCAAGATGGGCCGAGCATATGCTGTCCTAGAGATGCTAAAGCAAAGATGCTAAAGCAAAAGCACTAAAGCAAAAGCAAAAAGCAAAGATGCTAGTCTAAGATGCTAAAGCAAAAGCTAGTCTAAGATGCTAAAGCAAAAGCAAAAGCTAGTCTAAGATGCTAAAGCAAAAGCAAAAGAGATGCTAAAGCAAAAGCAAAAACAGCAGACACAGCACAGACTTATCCATCAATGTGCTAACTATAGATTTTTCAAATTTTCAACAGGGTGCAAAGAGCAATGAAAGTGACATGAGAAGACCAAGCTCCTATCATTCGTACTCCCAAAGTCCACCTTATGATTTTCAATATGAAGATAGACGATATGGTAAGCAAGATGACATGCTTGCTCGAAGGCCTTCGGATAGGGCACTCTTTGATGGGAAACTTGGCACCTTACTGTACAGTCCAGGTCGTTTGCGGGATCAGATGCATGAAGATCAATTTGCTAATGAGAGTTCTGGGTCAAGGTTTTCTGACTTTTCAGCATCAAGCCCTGGTGACTTCAGAAATGATGTGCTTTCCCCTAGCTCTCAGGATACAGGGTACAGCAGCCCTTCTGTCCACCATTCAAGAAATGTATCAACTGAAAATCCTCAATCCCACAGGCATCCGAATGCAGCTTCACAAGTAAATTTTAATGGAGTTCGGTGTTCACAGGTTATTGATTCTTCTGTTTGCATCTTCCCTTTCTAGTAAAACTGCGCATTGACTTGTGCAACTCTTGAAGTAGAGTGGGTTAGAAATAAAATGTACCTTCTTTCTATGTGCAGAGAACAGCTTCTTCTGGAAGTTTTGGATCATTTGATGGTAGCTCAGCGTCTAATAAATCAATTGATTCAGGTACCCTACCTGATGCACCTACAGAAAGGCCAGTGCATTCTGCTGTAAACCGTCAGGCTGAGGCTTCTCCTGTAGCTCATTCGACCCAACCATATGCCTCACAGAGCTGTACAAATTCATCAGTCAGCCAAAGTGCTCTCACCCAGGAATCTGTGCAACATGGTGGGGTTCACATGGCATCCATGGTGCCTTCGTCTGTTTCAGCACATCCAAAACCAACAACCACAACTCAAGACCTCTTTGATCAGTCAACAATGCAGCAGCCTGTCACTTATGCTGCATCAATAGATTTGTTTGCTGGCTTTAATGAACAGACCACATCAGTTTCCCATAAAACAATTGGCTTAGGCAGTCAATCTGATGTTTCCAAAGAAACTGTGCATAATGCTGTGGTTCAGAAGGCCGTCACACCTTCATCATCTGTTCCAGCAGAATTACTCACCACATCCCATCCTGTGCACCAAGATCTCTTCAGTTTGTCAATTTCGGAGGAACCAGCAACATCCTCTTCCCTTCCGTTAATAGATCTGTTTGCTGGCTTTGACCAACAACTGCCACCTAGGTCTAGTGTTCAGCATATTACACCAGCAGCTCCATTGCCTGCTAATGAAGGATGGGCATTTTTTGACACACCTCAACATGGATCTTTGACTTCGGTTTCAAATGTGCAAGATCAGGTGCCTGCTGCATTCCCTCCAAGTGATGGTATTACTAAAGGAATTGATCAATCAACATTGCCAACTTCTCCACCAAATGCCATTATGCCGCAAAGATGTCCACCTACGATGGATGAGTGGAGTTTAAATGCTGAAGAGGTGAAGATCCCTGTATCCAATGAAAACTCTCAGGTATTTCACCATTTGATATATGGAGCGTGAGGTTTGTTTTAGCTTTATATGTTTACTAAATTAAATATGGATTTTCTTTTCCTTGGCTGTTTTCCAGTCCTGGAATGCCTTTGGTGAATCTACTGGGAGCATGCCCAATAATTTGTTCACATTCAACACTATGTCTCAAGTAGCACCTCATCGATTTACCATACCCAGTGTTCCATATGTTGGATCTAGAACTCCACAGGTGCATAACTCGTCTTTTAATCACTCAAAAGAATATTTTCTCAAAGAAAGCTAGACTGAACATTTTGAATCATTTTTTAGGATTTTGCTAGGGGTGAGCCTGAAAGGTCAACTTCTGGGGATGTGTTCCCTGGCTTCAATGTGTTGCCCGGTGACATGGCTGGGCTATCATTTCCTGCACCACTTCAACCCCAGCAGGTATGTTTTATTCATATAATTGTAGGTTCTTTCTTTGGTAGCTTCCTTGTCAGTTTGACATTAGTGTCATATGATTGGAGGCAAACATGCATGGATATATACAATCATGTGTTTTGACATGTGATGTGTATTTTCTTTTTTTTTTGTTTCCTGTGGTCTAATTTACTTTAGTATTATCTAGCTAATTAGATGATTTATCAAAAAACAAGAAAACATTTTATTAAGGTTATGCTAGACTGTAGAGTTTTGACTGTATGTATGCTGAGGTGTCCAAAATGCATGGACCACGTCTTGTGCTTTTGCATGCATGTCTTTCAGTTGATTTGCATGTTCTTTTATCTTATTATAGTGTGTATTCATCTATAATGATTACTTTCATTTCTTTCTACAATTTACTGTGTAGGCAAGAATGAAGTATCAAATTTTCTGTGTCTGTTCTTTTGAATTTGGTTTCAGGGCGGCTTGGTGTCTCAGCCTGGAAAATCAACAAATCCATTTGACATGGCATTTGAACCTGACGTTGACGCCAACGACATGGTGCGTATTGCTATTTTTTGGTTTTCACTGTGACCATTATAACATGGACTACTAATTTGTTCCTTCTGTTTTGTAACCATACCGTAAGATGTGCTTTAGAATAAGTGATTACTAGCCCACGTAAGATCCTAGGACTATTGAGATATCCATTTACATTCTGTTCTTGACATGCTAACTGAAATGCAGCAGTTTCTGGTATAAATATTGTGTGTGTATTGAAGAGGCCCAATGGACAATATATACAGAGAGTACAAGGAGATATTACAGAGAAATATGTTATATACGGATAAAGAAACAAAGACAAATAAAGAAAGGAATGATACAATTTATATTATATCTCTAATACCCTTAACCCCCCCTCAAATGCAAGACATATGAAATAGTATTGTATTTATTTGAAAAGGAGTTGACATTAAAATAGAAAAAATCCGAAGTCCGAATCTTGATAATATTGTCGTAGCGTTCAGCTCTTAGATAGAGAAAATTGTCAAATCAAGCCAAAGAGGAATAGATAGAAGTATGGCGGCGCAGATCAAAACCCAAGTGGCGGCGGCACAGTGTACAAGGTGCAGGAGAAGCGCGGCGGCCTTAGAAATTCGGGGCGACAGCTAAAGAAGCGGCAGTATCATAACGACTTCAATGATCTGTACGCAGCTTAGAGAGTAGAGCGACGGTTGCTGCCATACAAACTAAAATTCCTATACTTCTGTGACTGACAATAAATTTGTAGACTCGTATGACTTGGACGAACTGAAAATAAAGGTTACGGACTTGGGATGGACGCAATGAAAGGCTCAAAAGAAAGCTAGTGAGGACTCAAGAACAGCGGATCTAGCAGCAGCATGTCCTCAGCTCCACCACTTCCAGAACCCCCTCCACATCTCCAATCCAACTAAAATATCTCAATTTATCTCCTCTCACTACAATAGTCACAGTGAGACCATAGCCCAAAGATAAAGGGTAGCCAAAAACACCCTGCTCGGCACAGCCACTTAGCCCCACACGGCACTGCCAAGAGAGCGACCAGTGGCGCACGAGGTCGAGCTTAGAGTGACGTTGGCACGAAGAGAGTAAGGGAGGAGGCTAGCCGGGGTGGCTTCGACCAGAGGCGCAGGCGCGGGAGCGGCACAGTGGCCAGGAGATGGTGGCGAGGTCCGATCGGTGGAGAGTCCACTAGCGCCACCATGGAAGCCGATCGGGAGCCGACAGGGAGTCAGCAAGAGGGGGAGATCGTCAAGAAGTGGTGGGAACTCGGTGGCAGCGGCTGGATCCAGGAAGGAAAATGCCGCAGCGGCTGGATCTGACGAGTAGGCGGCGGCCCCCTGAGCGGATCTGGGGCAACGAGCTGGGAGGTGCCGTCGGATCTAGAGATGAGGCGGTGGCGGCCTGATCCGAAAGTGGCGGCGACAGCCAGAGATGAGGCGTCGATGGCCGGAGACGAGGCGACGAGCACGAGCCGGCAGCGGCCAGGCGATATTCGTCGGCGGTAGCCAGCGAACGCGCTGGTGGCGGCGTGGGTGGGATTTGACGGTGGCTCGAGATCCGGGCAGGACGATGAAGATCTGGGCAAGATCCGCCAGATCCGGGTGAGGCAAAGGATCCGGCCCAGAGGAGGCCAGATCCGGACATGGCCGTTGCTGGTGACAGCCGGATCCATCCAGAGAGAGCCAACGCGATGGCGGCGGCGGCCGGAGACGGAGACGAGGCGGCAGCAGGTCGGCTGTCCCAACGAGGTGGCCACCTTGTTGAAAAGGCCGATACCATGTTACGAATATTGTTTATGTATTGAAAAGGCCTAATGGACAATATATATTGGAGTACAAGGAGATATTATAAAAGAATAAGCTATATACGGATAGGAAAACAAAGGCATATAAAGAAAAGAATAATACAATTCCTTTTTTATCTCTAATACCTTTAACAGTTTCCATGCTGCCAAAATCCTCTTTATTTTTGTTGCACCCTCAGTCACTAATTTTTTTATTTCTCTTTTCAGTTCATGGATTTGACTTCGTTACAAGCAACATTGCCAGATCCTCATGTTCGCACGGAATACTCTGGGAACTTAACAGAGTCATGGATTTCTCAGAATTCTACTGTATCATATATTCCTTATGGCTCTCAGGGTATCTGCCTCTTTACACCAAACCGATCCTCATGCAAGCACACACACACAAATTCTTATTGTTAATACATTTTCTGATTTTCTTGTTAATTCAGGAGGGTTGCCATACATGGCAGGACAAGTACAAGACTCCTACATGTTGTAAGCTCCTTCAAAGACCTGCTCTTATTGTTTGTAGCATAGATTAGTTTCTAAATGACCCCCGGTAACAGGAACTCAACACATCAAGGACCAAGAAATCCATTTGAATGAGAAGTGCTGGTAAAGGATGTAAAAGGACCATTGGGTGTTGCTGATGGTGGTGGACAGATGAGAAAGGCAATTTGCACTGCTCAAAATGCAAAGGGGCCATCGGTCAAAATGCTAAGGGGCCATCGGGTGTACTATATGCATCGAAGTATATTGCGTGGAGTCTGCACACTGCAGTAAATATGTATCTTGGATTTCACTGTCACTCTCCGCCCTCCTGTATGTCAGAAAGGAATGTGCTAAATTCTAAATGACAGACGTGCTGTAGGGTTTTTTTTGGGTGCCGAAGCAAGCTGTGCCCTTTCCTGCTGTTGTATACCTGGCTGGCAGTCGTGGTCAACCCACAAATTTGCTTTTAATTTCACCAGTTTTTCATCTGCCCGCGGTTTGGGTTCATGTTCTTTTTAATCAAATTGTTAATTAAAAGAGGAATGTCATTGACTCATTTCCATCAAATGACTGGATCATTACCATTATTTGGTCCTTATCATGAACTTGTAAAAATACTTTGGTCCATCGAATGACCGAATTGCTGTGAGATGTTTTTGTTCAGGAATAGGTATTACCTTGCTTGGTGAGTTGGAATTGGGTGCTCTTTCTATGATTCAGACATTTGTGTATGTTAATCGGATGACTGAATTGTTGTCGGATATAATGTTCAGGAAACAGTATTGCTTTTGCATGGTACGTTGAAACTGGGCTTTCCATTTGTTTCAATTCCATACTGTTGTTACGGTAGAGCAAGCATTCCAAAGCTAACATTACTTTGCACTTACTGCAAATGATTCCAATTTCCAACACGGTAGGGGGTAGTACAGTCCAAGTTCACATCGCAACGTGCATGGTTTCGTAGCATTGCGCCCGTGCAAAGTTCAATTCGCGTCCTCTCCCAGTTGATCATGAAAGAACTTTGTCTAGATTCTTGAATAATGTATTTAGTTGATTCGGCATCCAATCCAAAATATAAAATACCAAAGGTAGCTATGGGTGAGTTTTTTTGTTATAACTTATGGCTGAAAATTTTGAATTTTGGACTGTTTATGGGAAGCAGTATGTAGAGAGAAATAATCGCATATAATTTTAATCGGTATAGATGAATTTAGTATAATTTATATAAAAATACATCGTTTAAAAAGCTAGTTAAAATAGCAACAAACCAAAAAAATCAAAGTCTACATGGTGTCAAACCTATCCTGTGTCAGCAAACTTAACAAATCTCCCGATATGTAACTATGCAAGAGTCAACTCATACCAAAACTAGCAGCTGTTTAGAGAAAATACATTAGTCTTTCTGAAATGGTTTCCTCACTCATCTTACTTTTGTATCACTTTAAAGATAAGCTAAGGGTAACAGCTGTACCATACACTTCACTCTATTTTATGCATATATCTCTTTATCATTTTCCCCACATCTTTCTTCTAAAATCAACTTTTTTATTTATTTTTAACAAAAAATCATCCATCACAGTAAAAAAAATATTGCAGCTAATATGAACAGTCATTCATCTCCGCGCCCACGAAATCCCAAGCTAAAACCCTACCCAAAATCTCTCCCCACCAACCTCCGCCTCCTCCCTCCCCAAGGAAAAAACCGGCGCCACCATGCGCCCCTACCACCCTCCCCACCACAACCACAGCCAGCCCCACCGCCCGCGACCAGGCGACCCGGGCCCGCCTCCCCTCCCCGCCGTTCCCGTGCACCCGCAGCTCCCGCCGCCCGTCCCCAACCTCGCCGCCGCCAACCCCATGGTCGCGGCGGCGGCGGCGGCTAACCCCTTCCTCGCTCTGCAGCTCTTTGGCCAGGCGCAGCAGCTCCAGAACCTCGGTTTCCTCGCCGCCGCCGCGCTCCAGCAGCAGCAGCAGCAGCCGCCGCCGCCGCCGTTCTTTCCTGGGGGCTTCCCGCCGAACCCCAACCAGTTCGGGCCCTTCCCGGGCCCGCACGCCGGTTTCAATGGCGGCGGGGCGTTTCGGCCCGGTGGCGTTGGGGTGGGCGGGCCGCGGGCGCCCCGGCCGATGATGGGCGCTGCGGGGAAGGGTTGCAACAGCCGCGGCGGTGGCGGTGTCGGGCCTGGTGCGCCGAGGCCGGTGCTGAACGTTGGGGGGAAGGATCGGAACAGCAGTGGTGGAAGCGGCGGTGAGGTGAGTGAATCGCCTGCTGCTGTTTATTTGAATTGATCGATTGGTTATAAACTTTCATCGGGTTTTTAGCCTTTAGGATCATTACTGCACGGTAATTCTTTTTCGAGGAAATAGCCGCAATTCTTGTTTGGCGCGTTTTGCCTCTGGTTGCAGAAGCTTTCATGTCTTTAGACTGATGTCTTTAATGGATATTAGCAGGACCAGTTAAGATCAGCACATTCAGCACACTGTATGAGGTCATTCTAATCATCATGTATGGCAATGCTCAATTGGATGTGTACCCAAGCGGGATGTTTCAGTACACAAATAACTCTTTACCGCATTCAAATAGTTCATCTGTTCATGTCCTGCCCACCACACTTCACCGAATTATTTGTGTGCTCCTTGTTTCCAAGAACTGCCCCTGTGTGCACTTCTAGGCTCCATTCTCAATGCTCTTCTGTTCTTTCACGCAATGTTCGTTGATTCTTTTGCGTGATATTCTAATGCGATTCTTCTCGCACTTTTTAACTTTTCACAGATGTGTGTGAAATAATTTGTTGATCCTTTTGGAATGTATAGTTGTGAACACATCTGTTATTATTACTGATGCTGTTAGGAATTGGTTGGATAATTGCCATATCATCACTAAAATCACATGCCTAGACCTGATTTTACAACTATTGCATTTTATTACTATTTTGCTCATTAATTAGATGTACTGGTTCCTGTTCTTGTAGGGCCATAGCCTTGCAATTTAATTTCTGTTTCTCTGAATTTATGACAGGTAAACCACACTAAGAACAAATCAGATGGCATCTCTCATTTTGCCTTCGAAAATGGTCAGAGGAACAACACAACAGATCAGAAAGCCCGATTCAACCCTGGAAGAGATGGTAGAGATGGCAGGCAATTTGGTCCATCTGGTGGAAGGGGGAAAGGAAGAGCTTTTAATCAAGGTCGTGGAAGAGGTAGTATGATTTATGGCATACAGTCAAGCATACAAACTGTACTTTGTATAATCTAAAAAACTGTACTTTTTTATCACCTCTTGGTTTTGAACATGCATATTCTTTACTCTTGCCAAGTGATGACTACCTTTTCTATATCCTCACCAAGAGTTGAGAACTTGAGATACTATGTTTTGTGGAGGAGCTGTGTTCATCACAATGAACAGGAGTGTCCAGCAATATAAATGCATTATAACTCATGGCTACAATACATTCTTTTTCCACTAAAATGTAAAAGCAGCATGCTTGTTGCCTTGTTCACTTCACCTTGAACTCTTAATGTGTGATTTTTTTGACAATTATGGGTACTTAAGCTTCATTTTAAGTGCTGAACAATCACAAAGTGTAAGCAAAATCTAAATGAATATGCTGCAGCCTGCAGGTCACATTTTACCTGTTTACTTTTTATTGTCGCTGTTGTTCCATACCTCTGTGTCATTGAATGATGCGCATGTTTTGATCACTTTAGCTACATGATAGGACATCATGCCTTTGATACCTACAAGATTATCAGTATTTCTAGCTAACTACCATGAGTTGCTGTATTATTTTGTCAGGAAGCAACAATTGGAGAGAAGTAAAATCCAACTTCACAAGCAGTGACAGTCCAACATGTGGAGGACGTTACGGTGATAGTCCAGCATCTAGAGGACGTCGAAAGTATGTAATACTGAATGGTGCTTTTATATATATATAAATATGGTTGCTATTAAGAAAAGAGTCTTAGTGTATGTCTTTGATATCTGCACCTCTTCTGATCTGTTAGAAACAACCTAGTTATTATGGATTTTCCCATATTTTATTGTAACTGCTAACTAGCTTGTTTTAACAATCTCCAATGCTCAACCAATATGCTTATAGTTCTGTCTAACCATCAGACCTATTCCTCTATTCTAAATTGTTAAAACATGTTCATAGTTATCTGGCACTATTAATCTTTGTATGTTGGTCTAGCCAAAAATAAGCCCATTGACTAAAGTAACAAGGTCGAAAAAGATGTCCTAAACTTCTTGGTGGTTCTACATTTAGTTGTTATTGGTGGTTTTATGATTCATGTCTTCAAAGAATATATCCTTGGGTTACCAATTTTGTAGTATCATCAAAATGTGATTCCAATGTATGCTTGTAGACGCCCGCCTATCTTTTATGATGCAAATGAAGTTAAACAGTGGCTAGAAGCACGCAAGAAAAACTACCCTACAACTGTCAACATTAACAAGGTCGATGTTTATACTTACGTCTTTTTATTAGGCCTGGGCAACTTCATATCAGCATGGAAGGAGCATTTACTTACTGATAACCTCATAATGTAGAAGTTGTCTCAGAGTCAATCAGATGGTCAAAAGAAGGACAAAGAGGCCCAAATGCGCCGTCAGGTAAGCCACTGATTCATCAAGTACCTTCTTTTGGTTTTAAAGGAAACGGGAATTGATAACTTTAAATGGTTCTCTAAGCAGAAGCTTTGCCCACAGTATTCAAGTGGTGGGGATATGTCCTTAGATGATGCAGTTCCATTATTTCCATCTGTAAATGTACGTTGATCTTTGGTCTTACATGTGATTGTTTAATTTGGTGCAGGAACTCAAGGAAGTTTTAGCAAAGCAGAAAGAATTGGGTTTTGAACTCCCTGAACTACCACCTGGCTATCTATCTGAAACTGAGGATCTAGTCAATGAAAGAAAAAGTAAATGGAAAACTCAACACAGGGATTGTCGTTTTGGAAACGGTACAAACAAAAGACAGCAGTATGACCGCAGAGATTTTCAGTCTAAAAGACCCAGGGTACAGAACCATACTCATCGTGATGATGGCGCAATGCTCAAGAGCAGGGAACCAACCCTCTTAAAGAAGCTTCTTAGTTCCGATATCAAGAGGGACAGGCTTAGACTTCTGCACACATTCAAATTCATGGTCTTGAACAATTTCTTCAGGGACTGGCCTGATAAGCCCTTGGAGTTTCCTAGTGTTAAGGTGAACCAGATTGAACTTGAAAGTAATATTGCTGCAGCTGACTTAGATGGTTTGCCGAATGCTGAGACGACCAAAGGTAGCCTTGATTTGAAGGAAAATGGTGATCAGAAAGACTCGAGCCCAAGTGATGGAGAAACTGGAATTAGTGACAATGAAGATGAAGACGGCGATGAGGGTGTTATTACTGAAAGAAGTGGCAAGGATGCGAATGATGATGCCGATGCAGAGCAATGTAATGCGTCTGAAGAAGATTTCTCAGACTGAAAATTTTGACTAATCCAAGTATGCAACTGTGTTTTTGGTGCATAGTCGAGTTCACAAAGAATATTTTTGTAGCTTGCATTCACATTTTCTGATTCGCATGTGCCTTGAATTTTTTTTTGTTCGAACATGTAATGCTGTTTTCTCCTGAGAATATACTACATGCTCCTTCGACGTGAGCGCGTCTTCGTTCAGGGCAAAACACCCAAGTTACAGTACTCTCGGGAATTCTGGTACGTAAGCCGACGTCCTGCGCACATAGGAGCTATGAAACCTGATTGTGACATTGTGACTAGGTGTGTAGCATTGTCATGTGGGGCAAGACATTCACCCGTAGAGCTAAAATGGCAAGTCCGCCAATCCAAGGAAGTGCCTGATAAGGCGCCTGTAGAGGGAATCTGGCCGTATCATTAGCGGGTAGTATTTATAGTAAGCTATTGATGAGGGATTGAGAGTAATTTGGTAAGCCAGATGGCTATGTAAGCCGCAGGGCATCATGAGAATAAGGAGGGAATAAAGATTATCTTCCTCCTATCTCTACCCTCTCTAGCAAAATAGGGAGCCGAGGGGCAAAACCTCGCTCCACCCCTACCAGTGGCTACGCTCTGCGTAGTTAGGGTCCTCCTCCTCCAGCCTTCCATTACCTCCCAAACAGCGCCATAACACCTTGGTATCAGGTTCCAGCCGATCCTCATCGCCCACCCCACCGCTACACCCCATGTCATCAACCGCCGCCTCTGTGATGTCCACCATGGCCGCGCCGCCCCCAGCGGATCTCGCGGCCCTCCTCCAGACCTTGGTCGAGACCGTGGAAACTCTGAAGACGTCCGTCGCCGAGCTCCAACAGGAACGCCGCTCTGACTCCTCTTCGTCGGGCGCGAAGACTCAGGTCACTGGCGAGCACCACCATGATCGGCCTCCTCGCTTCCAGAAGATGGATTTTCCAAAGTACGATGGTAAGATGGATCCGCTGGCCTTTATCAACCGGTGCGAATCTTATTTCCATCAGCAGCGCATCATCGAGGAAGAAAAAGTCTGGAAGGCCTCATACAACCTGGTGGACATTGCCCAGCTATGGTTCATCCAGGTGCAACAAGATGAGGGCACTCCTCCGTGGCGGCGCTTCACCGAACTCCTGAACCTACGGTTCGGTCCTCCCCTGTGGTCCAACCCGCTGGGTGAACTCGCCGCCTGCAAGCGTACGGGCTCGGTGGTCGACTACCAGGACCACTTCCAGGCCCTTCTTCCGCGCGCAGGACGCCTCACGGAGGCCCAACGCGTCCAACTTTTCACCGCCGGCCTCCAACCACCACTGAGCCTCGACGTGGAACTCCATAATCCGCAGTCCTTGTCAATTGCCATGAGCCTCGCCAGGAAGCTGGAACTCCGGGAACAACTAGCCGCGCCTGCCGCTCCACCATGGACCGCAGGCCGGGGCCTGCTGCCAGCGCCGCGCGCCCTACCGGCGCTTCCCGCTCCCTCCGTCGCGACACCACCCGCCACCATCACCGTCGAGGGCCGCCCCGTCAAGAAACTTTCCCAGGCCGAGATGGAGGAACGACGACGGCTTGGCCTCTGCTACAACTGCAACGACAAATTCAGCCGCGGCCACAATAAAGTTTGCCCGCGGCTCTTCTTCCTGGACTTCGCCGACGCCGTTGATGATGATGGCATGGAGGAGACCGAGGCGCCGGACAACGCACCCCTCATCTCCCTCCACGCCATCGCGGGCGTCCGCACCAGCGAGACCATGAAGGTCTTGATCACAATGGGCGGCGCCACTCTCCACGCCCTGCTGGACTCGGGATCCACCCACAACTTCATCGCCGAGGACAGCGTGGCGGCCACCGGTCTCCTTCCCCAGCGCCGCGACTCCCTGTCCGTCACCGTCGCCAACGGAGACCGCGTGCCCTGCGTCGGGATGTTCCGCAGCGCCCCCTTCGCCATCGAGCAGGAGCACTTCACCGCCGACTTCTACGTCCTTCCGCTTGCCGCCTCGACATCGTGCTGGGCACCCAGTGGCTGGCAACGCTGGGACCCATTCTGTGGGATTTTGGGCAGCTCTCCCTGTCCTTCTGGCGCGGCACTCAGCCCGTGTGTTGGCATGGCATTGCCGGCCCCGCCAGCCCACGCCTTCACACGACCACGAGCGGCGACCTCCTCGACGCGCTGTTGGCAGAATTCCAGGACGTCTTCACTGAGCCAAACGGGCTGCCGCCGCCGCGTTCCCATGACCACCACATCACCCTGCTGCCTGGTGCTGCCCCGGTGGCCGTGCGTCCATACCGATATCCATCGGCACACAAGGATGAGTTGGAGCGGCAGTGTCGCGACATGCTGCAGCAAGGCCTGATCCGACCCAGCTCCTCGGCCTTCTCCTCGCCGGTTCTCCTCGTCAAGAAGGCCGATGGTTCATGGCGCTTTTGCATCGATTACCGCGCGCTCAACAGCATCACCGTCAAGGACGCCTTCTCGATTCCAGTGGTCGACGAGCTGCTGGACGAGCTGCACGGCGCGCACTACTTCACCAAGCTGGACCTACGTTCGGGCTATCATCAGGTTCGCATGTTCCCCGCCGACGTTCACAAAACGGCGTTCCGAACGCATGATGGACTCTATGAGTTCCTCGTCATGCCCTTCGGCCTTGCCAACGCTCCAGCGACTTTTCAAGCCTTGATGAACGAGGTCCTCCGGCCATTTCTTCGTCGCTTCGTCCTGGTGTTCTTCGACGACATCTTGATCTTCAGCACCAGCTGGGTGGACCACCTCCGCCACGTCCGCGCCGTCCTCTCAGTGCTTCAGCAGCATCGCCTGTTCGTGAAGCGTTCCAAATGCGCTTTTGGCGAGTCGAAAATCGCATACCTCGGCCACGTCATCTCAGCCGACGGTGTGTCCATGGACGCCGGCAAGGTCCAGGCGGTGTTGGAATGGCCTGTACCCACATCAGTTCATGCTCTTCGCGGCTGTGGCTAAAACCATGACGGAACGGGACGAGCTGTTGGCGGATGTCCGCTACAGGCTGGAGCAAGCTCAGGCGGTCTACAAGTCCTACTACGACCGTCGTCACCGGCAGGTATTCTACAATGTGGGGGATTGGGTCTGGTTGCGCGTGCGTCACCGCACCCCCCTCTCCCTGCCCACAGCGACGTTCGGCAAGCTCCGCCCCCGCTACTACGGACCATATAAGGTTGCAGAGGTCATCAATGTGGTCGCCGTTCGCCTGCATCTGCCGCCTGGTGCCCGCATCCATGACGTCTTTCACGTCGGCCTCCTCAAGCCCTTCAAAGGTCAGCCTCCAGAGTCTCCACCGCCACTGCCTCCTATGCATCACGGCGCGGCGATAGATTCAGCCAGCAGAAGAAGATCAAAGCCCGCCTGGCGCGGGGCATACGCCAGGTGCTCATCCAATGGCAAGGCGAGCCACCTTCTGCAGCCACCTGGGAAGACGTCGACTCCTTTGTCCAGCGCTACCCACAATTCCAGCTCGCGGACGAGCTGCTCGTCAAGGGGGGGAGAGATGTCATGTGGGGCAAGACATTCACCCGTAGAGCTAAAATGGCAAGTCCGCCAATCCAAGGAAGTGCCTGATAAGGCGCCTGTAGAGGGAATCTGGCCGTATCATTAGCGGGTAGTATTTATAGTAAGCTATTGATGAGGGATTGAGAGTAATTTGGTAAGCCAGATGGCTATGTAAGCCGCAGGACATCATGAGAATAAGGAGGGAATGAAGATTATCTTCCTCCTATCTCTACCCTCTCTAGCAAAATAGGGAGCCGAGGGGCAAAACGTCGCTCCACCCCTACCAGTGGCTACGCTCTGCGTAGTCAGGGTCCTCCTCCTCCAGCACTTCCATTACCTCCCAAACAGCGCCATAACAAGCATAGTATAGTTTGTTTTTAACCTGACCTGGAGTAAAAGGTCAGTGACATTGAGTAAGCAGGCAACGTCCAATATAACGTGACAGTGTTTCCTTCCGGAAAAGTAAGCAATTTTTTTTTATTTTCTTCGCTGAATACAATGCTATATAAACATAGCTGCCGTCGAAAGGGCATCTTCAATGTGTAATCATAGCTATATTAAATAAATAAAATTTTATGTTGAGAAGAGAGATGATAAAAAAAAGATAATGTGTTCTATTATGTAAGAGATGATTTGAGTTGTAAACCATCATAAATAGTGAGAGAGAATGAGACAGAAAATTATGATAAAAATAGTATAAAATAGTTAAATAAATAATTTACTATTTAAGATGTTGTTTTAATGCTGTTTTTAGATAAGATAAAAACTTTAAAAATAATTTTAAGAAATAGATTATTATACATGCTCGAGCGGATGTAAGGATCATCTTCGTTACGGCATGACATGTAGCTTTTGCCTTTACATCTTCGTCTTCACCCACCCAAGACGGCCCATCATTGCCACCAGAGGAGAGTACAGTTCTCCAGACCAACTAGCAATGAGATTTCGTTCCGGTTTCAATAGCGACGTGGTTTTTTTTTTAATGGCTTTTGGTTGAATGATATTACATACTGTTAACTATTTCTAAGATATTTAATTAAAATAAAATAAATAAAAAAACAAAAAAATACTGTTATATCTTTATAGATAATATAAAAATTATGTTAAAAAAATCAATACATTCTAAATAATTTTTAAATTTTTGAATCCTGAAGCTGGTTGGCACGGGCCTTCCTCCGATTCCCCAACTGATTTTTGAGGCACACTAAAGGCTCAAACACGGCACGTTCCCTGTCCCAGGCAGCCTGTCTGTTCCGCCCGCACTCATGCGGCATTCAAAAGGTTTGACGCACGCGCGCACATGGCATCGGCATCGGCATCGGTTATGTATCCCCTCATCCAACCATCGCCGTTCAACTCGTATTCAAGATGCGCGCGCCGGCGTCGTGTTGGTTCGTTCGGATTCATTCCCAAGTTGCTTTGCTGCAGGCCGGTACTCGCTACTACTGCTGTACAAGTGTACACTGCTGCATTGCATCCGCATTCATTAGCGCCGAGGAGTAGCCGGTCCTAACCGCGATGATCTGGTACTAGCAGCCGGTGAGATCGGTCTGGATTGATCAGGACGGACTGGAAGAGTTGTTCCATTTTCAGTCGGGAGTTGCCGAGTTGGGACTCCTCTCTTCTCCCGTAACCGTGGTTCGCTCCGCGAGCACACCAGCGAAGCCAGCAAGAAACTGAGATATTTATGAGCTAATATAGTGAATTTATTTATATCAATCAAGATTACGCTAGGATCTCTCTATGAATTATTACTTTTTATAAACCAAAGTTAGAAGTCAATATAAGTGGGCCTGCATTCAGTTGGGTGTATAATAGGTGCATTTGCGCATCTTAATTAATAAAGAAACGGCCACCCAATCGAAAATAGTACTACACTACAACAGTACAACTAGTACCGAATGTTCAAAACGATCACCGAAGCTAGCTAATTAGCTAAACGCAGCTCGATCGGGTCCAGTTGGGTACACCACTGCATGCACCACCGGTTGGCCGTCACATGTACACTACTATTGCCACTATAAAAGCACACACATGTACTCGCGCACACGCAAAACCTTGCCTCCGCAGTACTGTTCCCGGGTCTAATCCAGTAGGAGCACTTCTCAACGAGCAGTCGAGCACCGGGAACAGGCATAAGCTGGCCAAGAAAGTTTGATTAGCACCACCACCTCAGCTACTTCCCATGGCAATGCTGCGGCGGCCTGCGGTGTTCGCGGTGGCGGCGGTGGCCGTGGCTCTCGCGGTGGGGATGGCGGCGGCGCAGGCGCCGGCGGGTGCCCCGGCGCCGTCGGCCGGGATCAGCCCGGAGTGCATGAACGCGGTGCTGAACATGTCGGACTGCCTGTCGTACGTGCAGAGCGGGAGCACAGCGCTGCGGCCTGACAAGCCGTGCTGCCCGGAGCTGGCGGGGCTGCTGGAGTCCACCCCCGTCTGCCTCTGCCAGCTGCTGGCCGGCGGCGCCGAGTCCTACGGCGTCAGCGTCGACTACAAACGCGCGCTCGCGCTGCCCGGAATCTGCCGCCTCAGCGCGCCGCCCGTCAGCGCATGCGCAGGTACGCACAAGCGCCTTGCTCGATACATAGGCGTCTCATTCTAGTGCGTGTGTAACTTGACTGCACAATGGACGAAAAGCTAGCGCGCGTTCAAGGGCTCTTTTTGCCATGGTTTCCGTCTATATATTTTGTTTCTTATTGCGTTAATACCATGGATCTTCTGGTTCACCGAAGGTTTATAATGTGCTCAAGGGCTTAATAAGCTCGTAAAAATACCTCTTCCATATATAAGATGAATAATTTTTCTCCGCCACCAGAGCAAACATGTGTCCAATCACCAGTAGTACGTGCTTGGTTCTTTATGCCATCGTTTCGACTTTTTTCGACTTCAGCTTCTAGTTTCAGCTTTTTTTCACTATTCACTACACTATCCACTAACTCATTCTGATGTTTTTCAACCACTCTGATGTTTTTCAGCTAAAAGCCAAAAGCCATCGCTATTCCGATCACCCCCTTAGAGGGCTCTAAAGAAAAAATTATTCAACTTAGAAATATATAGCAAAACTTAAGGCTAAACCTCTAAATTGAATAAAAATGGTATAAACCGAAGGGGTGTATAACAATTTTGTTTATCTTGTGTATTGACCATATAAGCTGGCCAAACCGAGCAGTTTCTTTGTGCATTAGCCTGCTGATTCCACCCACTGTTTTTCTTCTTCCATTCTCTAAGGGAAAGTGGTTTCTTTTTTCTCACTGAAGTGGCGGCAAGAGAACTGTTGCCATTTCTTTAAGAGCAAAGAGAATTGACAGTTTGGAATTACAAGGCGAGTTTGCCAGTTGAGATGGGGCTGTTTATATTGGTTTTTACTGGTGACTTTTGGCCGCGACTGATGAATAGTAGTGATTAATGAATAATAGTGTGTTATATAAGAAAAAGGTAAAACGAAAGGTACTACAACATTTGGACTGCCATTTAACTTACAGAATTGTAATATAATAAAATACAAAGTACGTTACAAATATGTAAAAGCGAAAAGTAATAGTTGATGAATAGTAGTGGCTAATAAAAATGACTTATAGAAGCTGGAATGTTTATATTGGTTTCTGCTTCTAGAAGCAAAAAGCTAATATAAACATACCATGAGACCATCCTCCACATCTGTCTACACAGAAAAAAAGAGATGTCTTCTTGAAAGGGAAGATCCTTCTTTGCTCGGTCTGTAGCTTTAGTACCAGCGCGATTACCCAATTATCAAAGAAAAGCAATCTAATTACCCTGCCCAAAAATCATTTCGCTAACCTAGTGGTGTGATTTACCTTTCTAATTTCATTGAATTATGGTTTATCTGGTAACTTTGGGTTAACACACAGAAAAATGCAGCTTTTGGAGTCCCTGTGCCTAATATGGGGCCTTCTGCATCGCCCATGACGGGCCTCTCTCCATCCGCTACTGGACCACAATTGCCTGGTAAGTCATTTCTACTCTGCTTGCCTTGATTCTTCAGTCCTTTTACTGGTACTCCCAAACTTCTATTTGGTATGATTGCTTTGCACACATTAGTTACATATCAATAGTTTTGTACAATTTAGCATCGGAGGTGTCCAGACTCCAGACTCCAGAATCGTCAGATATGTCTGAACGAGTATGTGTACAAACAAAAAGGGGAGAAACTGGACCGGTTTTCAACTAATTTTAGCTGCAAATTCCCCCTTCTGCCGATGCTACTACGGAGAATGGAGGATAGTTCCACGAAATGCCCATTAATGCTCTTAATTTGTGTGCTGTTGGTGCTAACAGATGCTCTGCAGTGGTCTCATTGTTAGGTGTTCTCAGTTGTCACTCTCACACATCAACTTGCTCTGCTAACTTCGCTTCTGCCGTTTGTGCGTTCTGTAGAGAGCCCGCCGTTCGCCTCGCCGCCGAAGTCGGCTAACCACTCTCCCGGCCGCTTCACCGCCGGCGGTCTCATCGCCCTCGCCGCGCTACCGCTCGCGGTCACCGCCGCCTGGATGTTCTAGATCACAAGAGTTTGGGAGTTCACTTGTCTTGGGGTTTAGTCCGATGATTCCTCTTCATTCTTGCCACACATATGGCTGTGTACTATGATACGTACTACTCCATGCGTGAGATTTTCGGGTCTGTTTCTTCTAAATTCTAATAATTACTTGCGTTGTGTAATTTGCTAGAGCTGGTGACGTTATGTACGTAGCACTGTCTTCGTATCTTCCACCGTTCCATGTTACGACACTATAAATTTCTACCTGGGCTTCACCAAGTCACAAACTCACAGCACATGTTGACACTAAAAATTTCTACCTGGGCTTCACAAGTCACAAACTTATTTCTATCATGTTGGCGCTGTTCTTTTTTGTTTTTAATATCTTCAAAAGTCAAAAAGCTAAATATCGAAATGAGGTAGCCTCTTAATGTGGATTCTCTAAACGGTTTTTCAAACCAAAAACCGTATACGTCATCTACGTGGATGTCTACGACGTCTATTACTGTGTTAAAAAATATAAATAAATATGTCAACGTCTATGGTATCTATTATCATGTTAATAAAAGCTATCAGCTCTAACCCAAAATAACACCCATTGATGTTGTGAATAGCAAGTAGCAATAATGATAAGTACTCCACGTGAGGAGTAGTTTAGTTTGAGAGGCTTTGGGGAGGGAATTGGTTGGTATTGGAGATGAAGTGTGAGCTGTGGAGAGACGTGTGGGGGGTAAGCGTTGGATTCGGCGGTCGGCGAGGCATTGTGGGCAGAGACATGCTGGCCCCGATCGATCTTAAGCGCTGTTGGTTCATCAATGCTAAGATTCTCTCCACTGAACTCAACTGTTTAATTACTTGGTTGCTCTCCCATCCCATTCCCCATCTGATTTGGCTGCGATGGGTTCTCCAATCTTCCTCCCATCATGTAGGGACTAGGGACAGGGCAAATGATCCAAACAGATTATGGCTGCACAGTTGACAGTTCCCGTTCATACTCAATGCACAAAGTCTCTGCTCTAAACGGCATCGGTTCTCCGACTTTTAGAAATTAGAAGTATTTGAAACATGTTGGCTTTTTAATTTTAGTTTTTTTTCGGCTTTTCACTTTCTACTCTTTATTTCTTTGTATTGTTCTTATTTTTTTACTCTAAAAAAGTTAATAACCATTACAGTACATTTACAACAAAAAAAAACAACCGAAGTCAGAATTTGAGACCTTTAGGTCGGTTGGAGCGCCCCAACTTGGGTTGCAGTTTCGTTTGCATGCATCTACTCATCGGTAACACAGCAGACATGAACGCTGGAAGAAAGAGACACCGGCTCCAGGTGTGCAAGTCAGGGGTTGAGTGGATCGAGGAACGGTGAAAGCGCAACGGCCGGCGCGGCGTCCCGTGGGACAAACCGACAAGGTGAACGAGGCCGCTCGGCTTGAAGAGTTGAAGGAGAGGAGGCGCGCAGGCCGTTGTTTCCTCACCACGGCCCACTCCCGCGGCCCGTTCCCGTACGCTTCATCCACACTACACCGCACGGACGTGGCCGGCACCGTCGCACTCGTACTCACACGGTCAGCCGCACGTGCCCGCGCGCCATCGGCGGCCGGTCAGACACGGCCCAGGCCCAGCCCACCCAACGTCTGCCGCCGGCAGCATCCCCCACAACCCGCAGGCCGTGGCCGCCCTGCCTCACGGCCACCGCCTGCTTTCACGGGCCGCCGCAACGTATCACTCGCTGCAAACCCACGTCGTGCGACCATAGGAAGCGCAACACAGGAAAGCCTGTAACGCACGATGTGTTTTGTCGCTAGATCAGCGGTCCAGGCTAAGGTAGATGGGGGCGATCCAAATTCGTCGAAACACGAACGATCAAGCTGATCGCTGAACCGTCTTGATTTCCACTTGCCTTGTATAGGTGAAGAAGTTGCTGCCACCCGTTGATTTGATTACATGGTGTAACAACCTAAAATTGACTTCCAAATAAAACTTGCATAATTTTTATGAGTTTCAATTTTTTTGGCACGTTTAAAATTTTTCCCAAAAACCTTGCTTGAATTTAAAATTTTAAAGTAAATTTCCTTGGCCCAAAAATCAAGATTGAAATTTTCTAAAAATTATTTGGGTGATAATCTATGTTTCCAAAAAAAAATATGTGTACAAAAACCCCTCAAAAGTTCAAATCCAAATCCCAAATAAAAATTTAAATAATTTTCTTTTCCATCCCTCGCCTCCAGGCCAAAACCCAACTGCCGACCTGATATCTTTTCTTTTTCTTCTCCACCGGTCCACTCTTTCTTTCCTCTTTCTTTTCCCCTCCGTGGCCTAGCCAATCGGCCCACTCGCAGCCTAGCCCAGCTCCCTCTCTCTTTCTCTCTCACCGTCGCTGCCATGTGGGCCCAACCCCACTTGTTAGCGCAAAGCACTATGCTTCTTCTCCCCACGCAATCTCTCTCTCCGCACAACGCTCGTTTGTCTACATTGTCGTACATACGTCCCACTCGGGCTAGAGCCATGCCAGCCTTGCCATCTCAAGCCTTGCGCCGCTCTGACCTCGTCACATAATCGTGACCTCATCCCATCGACCCTGCCCTCTCTCCCTCTCTCACACGCTCTCTCTCTCTCTCTCAGCTTCCTTCCATCTGAAGCCAAGCTTCATCCCCTCCTCTATTTAAGCCCCAACTGAGCGTATTAAAATGGTCACCCTAATCCGCTCATCATTTCCCTTAAACTTTCGCTTCCTCTTTGCCTTCGGTGGAGAAGAATTTGGCATTCTGCCCCAAGTCCGACCAAGAGCCTCGTCGTTAATTCCTCGCTGTCTAGTGAGTTTCTACCATTGCCATCATGGGTTTTGTGTTTGTCTCACATCCCTCTTCCGTGTGCTCACCTTATCGTGCTTGTTTGCCCGTAGAAAGGCTGAAGCCCTAACGCCGCCGCCATCGACCTCGCCACTCCGTCCTCTTCACTTCAGTGAGCTTCGACCTTGACAGTCATGACCCTTGCATTAGCCTTGACATCCCTGTGTTGATGCACCCTTTCTTTTGCCTTGCCATGCACCAGAGCCACTGAAACGCCTTCGTCTTCCTCATAGCCGACCGGAGAACCTGAAGCATCTAGATCCTTAAAAAAATTTTGCCAATTAATGACGACTGTGCTTATGGACTACTATGCTTTTAAGATGATTTAAAAGTTTAGTCTTGGGTTTTGATAACATCATGAAAAAGGCATACAAAGATAAGTAAGGATTGATATGGCTTAAGACAAGGCTCAAGACAAAGGTATAAATTAGTCTAAGGATCTCTTTTTAGATTTTATAGGTCTTGGCGTATGGTATATTAAGGCTGGATTAATAAGCTAGATGTCATACTGTTAGGAGGAGTCAGGACTAGTAGCTTAAAGATAATCTTGTACCACATTGATTAATTCTAGTGCATGCATGCATTTGAAAATTTATTTGTTAACCCTCTCTAAATTTTCTTTGAAAACCAATATAACCACTGTTGTGATCGCGGTAGTACTGCTGCATCGGTATTACCGAGTTTTACATGCTAGTACATTATTTTCAGAGATGTTCTATTCTTAACTTTAACTAAAATGGTACTATCGTTGTTCTTGACTGTAAGTACTACAACGATATGACTGCTATGCTTGTTTGGTACTATCGTATTGCGGTATGACCGTATTTTAGTTGGCGGTACCTATTTTTCATTATGTATATTTTTAGGAGATTTTCTCTCCTGGAAAATGGTATTACAGCGTTATCAGTACGATCGGGTCTTGTGGGTGCAGTACTATCGATTTTTGGATTAATGTCTAGTTTTTGTCTATTTAATAATCCCTAAGTAGCCTCGTGGACATGTGGCGCACCAAATACTTTTAAGTAGAGAATACAAGCTCGTGAGTTATGACCTGACAAGATAAATTAATCTGTGTTTTCATATGTACCGTAAGCATAATCTTATGATTTCCAAGGTAGACTATGATATGATGACTCTCAAACATCTAAAAAAAGTCCCAAAACCTTTTTTTAAATACCTATCTTTCTCCCATTCCTCAACTTCCTAGCCACATCGCCTATTCCCCCCTCCGCCCTACTCACTGCTCTCGCTTCTACGGGAGAAGAGACATTTATCCAACCAAGCTAATGCCCTGTTTGGTGCTTAAAGTTAGTTTTGTCTTCCAAAAAGTCAAAAGCCCTCTAAACAGGGTAGCTTCAAATTAGCTTTAAGGAAAAGCTAAAGGACAACTTACGGAAGAATAAACTAAAAGCTGGGGAGAGGTGCTTTCCTGGGTTTTTTTTGTAGGTTTAAGTTAGAACATTACTACTGGAAGTTGGTGAGAATTATCCATGAAATACCACCGCATAAAAGGAGACCCTTGTTCAGTTCACCATCAACGATACCTCATGCATTCAACGTTCGTCTATAGATAAAATAGCTAGCCAGTCCAACAAAAAGATATATTACCAAATGACCTTTCAGGAAAAGCTACAGCCGTCACTACAACTGCTTTTCAGCAAGAAGCCAAAAAAACAAAAAACAGTTTATCAAAAAAACCAAAAAGCTACAACTCTCATAAACAGGACCTAAAAGAGCCCACTTTAGATTGTCAGCTACAAGGAAGAATGGTTATCACTTTCCCTTTGTTTCCAATGGCAAATTGCTGTTGACCATCTCTCGAGCATCGCCCCCCTCTCTCATGGCCTCCTCGCATGCAAGCAGCCATCTAGCCACCACTTTGTCATCATGATATCTTAGGGTGTTTTTTTCGGCTGTGGTTGATGACATATAGCTATGGTTGATGGATTTTGGCTCTAATATGAGTGCTTGTGTGAATGAACCGAATACCGATAAACTATTTTGAAAAGGCTATTCTGATAAGTCGGAGAAAACCGTACGCTATAATCTAAAAATAATGGGGCCTCAATCGATGTTGATTGTTATAGTTCTTGTTGATAGCTAGATTTACTAACGTTGTCGCCACTCGATGAATTCCTTGTTGCTCACCACCAGCAGCCTAGCACCACCAAGCATTGCCCCTAAGATCAACAATATTGTGTTATTGCCACATCCACTTGCCACCCATATCTAATCCCACAGTTGGCTGTGCCACCTTTGACGACCATTGATTAGAGTTCTAGGGGTAGGGAAACCCTATAATCTAACTTGACGAATCTAACATGATTTAATGGTAGGAAAATTTATATATAACTTGCATGAAAAAATACGACTGCACCATGGCTAGGGACGAAAAGTTGATATGAATTATATGTATTATCCAGTTACCATATTCGATATGATACAAAATATAGTATAGATTTTTTGATTCGATTAACAAGTTCTATCCTATTCATATTCATATTTGAATTTGCATAAAAATATGGATGCAAATATAGCATGGATTTTTACAATCTGAAATATTATTTTATCAGGACTATTCATATCCGTATTCATATTCGACGAAGCAATATGCATATTTTATTACAATTGACTAATTAGTTGGATATTTTTTTAATTGAACGTGAATTCATATTTCTTTATGTGAAGTAAACGAATTAGAATGATTAAGTGTGATTGTACAAGAATAAAATATCATTAACGTCTTCATACTATATAAGTTATGAGAATATCTGGATCTGATCGAATTGGGTAGATATTCGATTTGAATTCATATTCACTACAATATTCAATACATATTCATATTCAAGAATATTCAAATTCAAATTCATATTCGTTTATAAAATACAAATACGAACATGGTAAAGACATTGTTCGATTTGTATTCGATCCGTTTTCACCCCTGACTATGGCTAAATGAAGAAAACAATTGAATTTGAGCCAGCCATATGCCCAGACCGATAAACGGATATCTGGCTGCAGGCAGAACCTCAACAACCGCGGGAGGCCACATGCGAGCAGTCTGGCAACGAAACAGCCCACGTTTGGATGGAACAAGGGCCCGACATGAAGCTGCTACTCTCGGCTACTCATGGACCAGATTCCAGCCCAACTTCGGGTAACCGCTCCCTGCAATTGGCCAAAGCTGCCCACGATCAGTCGTGCTAAGGAATCATCGTTGGTGAGTCCAATCTGAGCGATTCCTCTTAGGAAAGAGAGATGGATCAAACACTGAATAATGCAAAATAATAGATTGAACATAGAGAGATGGGGAGAACTCCTTTATTTCTTTTCATTTAATCTACATAATTTGTTCTTTGGGTACTCAATTTTTGCAATCAAGTTTAATAGTAAGCTTGAGAAGAGTCTCCCCTTGAGTTCTGCACTTCTCTAAGTCTCATCATGCCAATTCCATGTATATACCTTTCAAAGTTAGATGTTGAAAGTGACTTAATGAATAAATCTATAAAATTTTCACATGTCTTAGTATGCAATACCTTAATTTCGTCTATCTTTTGCAATTCATGAGTATAGAAAAACTTAAGGTTGATATGGTTTGTGAGATAACTCTTCATGCAAACCGTCTGTACTTGTGCAACACAAGCTGCATTATCTTCATAGATAATTGTGAGAGATTGCACGATGTTCAATCGACATCATTGCTGGATGCGGTGTCAAAGCTAAGCACATTCTCGTGCGGTTTTGTATATTGCTATAATTTTCAAGTGATTCATTGAAATCAATACAAGACTTTGCTTAGACGATTTTTATGAAATTACAGTTCCACCACACAGATATACATAACCTGTATGTGACCTGGCTGTATGCGGGTCTGACAGGTACCCGACATCTGCATAGCCAGCCATATTTAGGTCTTGGTTCTTTCTGTAAAATAGTTTAAGATCTTTGCTTCTTGGGAGCTATCAAAAGATATTCTTTATTCCTTGCCAATATCTTTTAGTAGGTACTGCACTATACTTTACTAATAGGTTTACGATAAATGTAATGCCCGTTCTAGTGCAGTTTGATAAATACATGAGTGCTCCTACTGCACTTAAGTATGAAAATTCCAGTCCCAAGACTTCCTTCTCTTCTCTAGGTTTGTACGGATTCTTGTTTTGTAGTAAAGATCTCCCGAACATTGGTACTTTTGAAGGTATGCTTTTCAAAATCAAACTTTTCTAACACCTTTTAAATATAGACTAACTGATGCACTAATATTCCTTTCAAGACATGCTCAAGCTACAAGTCCAAGCTATATTTGGTTTTACCCTAATATTTCATTTTGAACTCTGATTCTAGGTAAGAGCTTGCTTTCTTTATGTTATCCAGGGTTCCGATGATATTTAGATCATCTACATACACTGAGATTATACAAAATTCATTCTGAGATCTTCGTATAAATACACAAGGACAATCTTCATTGCTCGTGTAGCCTTTCTTACATAGAAAGTCGTAT
Source organism: Melocanna baccifera (assembly GCA_036346265.1). NCBI lineage: Eukaryota > Viridiplantae > Streptophyta > Magnoliopsida > Poales > Poaceae > Melocanna > Melocanna baccifera. The sequence continues at coordinate 38,583,989 of CM070676.1, forward strand.
AAGCTATTATACCACATCCCACCTAATTGCTTAAGTCTGTATAATGATTTTTTGAGTTTTACACTGTACATGTTTCTATTCGCTTTGTCTTGGTTCGAGACAGGGATACTTTCAGGTATCTTCATATAAATGTCCAAATCCAAGTTTTTATGAAGATATGTAATTACCACATCCATTAATTTCATTTCTAGATTCAGGTTTATTGCCATCAAAATTAAATATCTAAATGTAATGCTACCCATGACTAGGGAATATGTTTCTCTATAATCAACTTCTAGACGTTGAGTGAAACTTTATGCAACAAGTCTTGCTTTATATCTTATAACTTTATTTTTCTCACTTATCTTTCAAATAAATACCCATTTATACCCTGCAGGGTGCACACATGGAGGTGTACGGCTTACAGGCCCAAACACCTCTATTTTATTCAGAGATAATAATTTAGTTTCTATTGCCTTTTTCAATCCTCCCAATCTGGTCTTTTCTTACATTCAGCGAGAGATGCGGCTCTGGATCAAAATCGATGATTATGGTAATTTTCTTTACAAAATAAATATCAACATTGGTTATTGTCTTATTCATGAATTTTCCCGTGTGCACATAGTTTATAACTATTACATCATGAGTTGAGTCTTCTAGTGATTCTACTTCCTCACCGCCCCTTCTGTTTGCTGGGGTAAGTCACTTTAGTTTTTTAGTTTCAATCTGTGCGCACACAACCATGCTGGTTTCTCCCTCAATGGGATAGTTCAGATCTGGTATGCCATTTTTTTAAAGGTGCAATAGTGATGCTAGGTCTCAACTAGCTCCCTTGCTAGTTCCGAGGAATTTCAGTGATTGGCTATATCAAGTCCTTCTTATCCTTTTCCACCAGGCGTCCCGGGCTACTTTGGATTCAAGAGGCCGGAGTTCTCATCCTTTTGTTCTAAAGCTTTTGTACGGAATTAAAGATACCTTCAATTTTCTTGGGTATTTTAACCCTCTCCAATGCATTGCGTGCAGGCACATGCGACTTGATCATGCTTTTTAAATAACTAAAGTAGTCAAATAGTTGATTTGCTAATGCCTGCTAATCAATGATCTTTTAGACTTTTCTATTTGCTTCACTAGTGCACTGGTTATGTACATGGATTCCCATGGCTTGCCACATAATTTTTTGATATTTTTTATCAAGAGATTGATTTTCTCTCCATAATATTGGGCAACTATCCTTATCAAATATGCTATCAGAGAAACAGGTAGTGTGCAAATCTCTTATCATTGGGTCCAAATACCTGATTATGGATGCTGTCTCATAACCCACATAGCCCACCGAAAGGCAACATCCATTTTCAGCCACAAAAAAGCCCACTCCATACCAAATAGTGCACAGCTCACCCTTCTGACCAGAAGGTCGACAACACAGGAACTAAGACTCAGGAAGAGATAAGCACAAGGACAAGCCAGCTGCCCACAGTCCAGAGCAGCACCAGATAGAAAGAGGCGAGTTACAACCTCCCCTTCCCCAGTGCCTAGTATCCAGCCCCCGCTGTTCACTCACAAGTGCCACAAAAACCAGTCACACAAAAGACAGTCACCATCCCCATTCTCACCACAACTAGAGCCCCAAAGCCACACCTTCCCTCAGCAGCACCATCGGGAGCACCTTCGGCAAGAGACCAGGTGGTGGAGCCGGAGCAGTGCGACCAGGAGGAGGAGGCCGACACCACGGGAGCAAGCGCGGGCCAGGAGGGGAACCAAGAAGCAGAAAAGGGAAGTATCCAAGGAGGGACCACCGCAAGTCCACCACAACCGACAAGGATCCGCGAGTACGTCGTCTTCTTCGACAGCGACCACGTGAGAACTCACCTGCGGACCCCCACCACTCCCTTTTCCAGCCCGACCACCAAGTAGGTCACCTTCCTCTTGTCATCTTTTGTTTTTTTGGGATTTTGTTCGGCCCCCATCCAGCACCTCGGCCACGGCCTGCAACCGAGCGGAGGCGCTAGATCCGGGCCTTAGGCCGCGGATCCGGCGCCCGGATAGGGTGCGCTGGCGGCGGAAGCACCAAGGCCCAAGGCGCGGCCAGGGAAGGGCCGCGGGGCCGATGCGGTGGTAGGAGGCGCAGACGGCGGCGCGGCGCAAGGGAGGAAGCCCGGAGCGGCGCGGCGTTGAAGACCGGCAGCAGCGGCGCCAGGGCCGACGTCTGACCAGGTGGCGTCGCGGAGAGACCGGCGACGCTGGCGACGCACGGAGGAGCCGAGGGTGGCAGAGGGAAGCAGCCGGAGGTCGAGGAGGCGCAACCCAAGCCACAGATGGCGCGACGCCAGGGAGGCCAGATGGGGGGAAGTTAGCAGAGAGAGAGAGAGATGAGGGGCGGCGGCGGTGTAAAGAGAAGGGAGGAGGATGGAGAGAGAGGTGAGGCAGCGGCCGGGTAAAAGAAAAGAAAAAAGAAAGAAAATAAAGAAAGGGAAAGGGCGTGAGGCCCATGAGTCGTCTGGCCCGATTAGAGAAAGAGAAGAAAAGGGAAAGGAAAAGAAGAAAGAGAGGGAGAGGGAAGAAATGGAGAGGAAGGAAAAAGAAAAGAGAAAAAGGGGGAAAAGAAAAGAAAAGAGGAGAAAAAGATTAAGTGCGTGTAAATGAAAATTTACTCGCTGATACAGATAGCGCGATCCTTGAGTGGTCCTTTGAGTATCGAGGCATTAGAAAGGTATCAGGTGTTAGGAAGATTGTCGGTAACGGATTTGCATGTAGAAACGTGTCAGTTGTCTACATGAGTAGGGCCGATGTCGTTTGCATGTTTACGTATTTTGCTTTAGCAATGAGTTGAGGTTGGGTAATGCTTGTGCAGGTGGCGGTTCGATTTTTGGTGCGATCCACACGTCGTCCGCCAGATTAACAGCAAGTATATGATAGAATAGTGGATTGTGGTGAGTGCCTGCTATTTGTTTGCGTGATCTATGCCTTATACCATTTTATAAAATGATATCTTTACTTATCGTTGATTATATTACCTCGAGAGGTAGATGTGATTGTTAATTATGTTGAGATAGCATTGCATTGTATTGCACACTGGTGTTAACGGTCTACAGTGCGTAGACATCCCGCGGTGGTGGGATAAAGACCTACTTCGGTAGGCACTCTACGGAAGTGGAGTTTGAGGAGAAGTGATTGTGATTACTGACAGGTTGTTGCATCATTTTTTGCAATCATCATAACATAAGTTGCATAAGCTAAACCGGAAAGGAAGTCATGTAACTATTCCGGTAAGGTCGGTGAGAAAGATACATGACTAATCCGGGGTGTTTACAGAGAGACATACTTCGGTAGGTAATCCACGAAAGTGGAGTTTGTGGCCCACGTGAAAGAGAGCGGGGCACGAATGGACCATCGACGGGTGGACGCTAAGCTTTACCGGTATGAGCTTGGAGATTGCATTTGGACATAGCATTGCATTGCATTGTGTTGCACTGCATGAAAGGAACTGGTGATTACAGAACAGTTGTGGAGTTTATATTGCAGTTGGGCAAGATAAGTGATTATCGATACATACAAAGATTGTGTCTTGCCTAAACAATTGAATTTATTTTGTTACCGCCATTATTTTATTATATGCTTGCAGGGTCTTCGGACTCACCCTTGCTTTGTTATTTTTTTTAGGTAAGTGGTGAAGGCGGCATGCACGGGCGGGAGTAGCACAGTTATCCCACGTACAGCAGTAACTCACATATCACTTATAGATGTCATATTTAGCCTGGTGTAGCACACATACATTTTGGTAATTAGCACATTCATTCCTCTGCTGCGTTTACTGTTAAGTATCTTCCATTTGCTGTTGAGTGCTGTTTAGACAGAGGAATTGTTTCGTAAGTCCAGCGGCAAAAGATGGAATTGGCCGTATCATAAAGTAGAAGGTAGCACTTTGGGTTCAGGGAAGGGGCCGGAGTGTTACAACCATTCTAATACTCTCCCCTAAATTCTTGTGTATTGCACATATTTCAGGTGAGGCTTAACAACGTCAGCTTAATTGGTGTGTTGTCAGCCTGTGCTCACAGTGGGTTAGTGGATGATGGTGACAATATTGGTCTACTATGCAAGAGTTGGGGGTTAAACCTTCAATGGAGAACTATGGTTGCATGGTTGACCTCCTATGTCGATCTGGCCTCCTGGATGAAGCTTACGCATTTGTTATTGGCATGCCTGTCTCACCAAATTCAGTGATTTGGAGGACTCTTCTTGTGGCGAGTAAAAGCTCAAACGGAACTGATATAACCTCACAATCTGGAGAAGTATGTTCTGCTCTGCAATTTGTATGCATCGAACTCCCAGTGGGATAGAGCGAGCTATGTGAGGAAAAAGATGAAGAACAGCAATGTTACTGTTGCTGCTGGTTGTAGTTCGATTTAAATAAATGGCTGCCTGCACAAGTTTGTGGTGAGTGATGGTTCACACCCAGAAATCAAGGAGATAAGACTGGTACTGAGGGATATAGCTGACCGGTAGCTACGCGCTGGTCACTAGCCTCAGACTACCGTCGTGCTACATGATGTTGGTGAAGAGGAAAAAGAAGTTGCACTTTGTGAGCATAGTGAAAGGTTAGCCATTGCATATGGATTGTTGGAGACAAAAGCACCTCATGTCATTCGGGTGGTAAATCACCTTTTTTTTTAAAAAAAAGTGTTAAGCAAAAATCTTTGGAAATCCAAGGCTATTGAGCATACTTTCGTATCGAGATAAAAGGACTCCCAGTGCAGACTGGAGCCTCCTATTCTGCTACTACCACGCAAGGTATTGAACTATATTTTACATCATTGAGGAATTGTTTTGACTGTAATTTCATGTTGTGTACATCATTGAGGAATTGTTTTGACTGTAATTTCATGTTGTGCACTGCCGTAGTGCTGCAACCTAACCAGCTGTTTCTGACAGAGTGGATGTTCTGTCCAACGAACAGGACCTAAAAATAAGGAAAGGTGGCTGCTTTTCTGTCATAGTTTGTTGTTCACACATTAATAAACAAGATCGGTTGCATTGTTCATTACACATTGTATTCATGTTGGACAGTTTTAAACTCTCAATTGGATGCATAGGCGTTCAATGCTTGATTAGTGTTTAGTTATTATTACTTTATGCCAAGTTGACTTTCTTGATGAACAGTTTTCATCCTGCCGTACATAGCATGAACATGACAGTACTGCACCCTCCAGATGGTCCACATGGTGCTCCCAGAAGGCAAAATGATCACTCAGAATTTCAGGTTCCAAAAGCCCAAACCGTGGAAGAACAGGCTTGTTCAGGCTATCCAAGGTCAGGAAACAGGATACCAGAACATGCCGTGGTTGATGGCTGCTCGTGCAGCAAGACAGAAATTTACGGTCGATGGAGATTTTGTCAAGAGAAAGCCAGCTGGACGTAGCAGGAGTAGAGGCGAAGTAAAAGGTCACGTGTATTTCAAGGACGAGACTGAATGTGTCTTGATGTAAATTGGGAAAAACAGTTGTACACCACCAGGTAGTTTGGATTATCATTATATGGGTTACAACCCTCCAGTTTCTTTGCATGATGAGCTTGCAGCTTCGCAATCATTTTCTGATTTGTATATTCAGACTAACCTTCAGATTAACCAGTTCAAAAGAAAATTAATCAATCTGAACAGTACTGCTTCAATGTAAATGATGCTCGAAAAGACAACAAAATACACACGTACGCCGAGCCCTTTACACAGACAAATGGGGAAAGGCAGTAAAGAATGGACAGGTTCTTTTCAGCTATAACTTAGAGTTTTTTATCCGATTCTTTTCAACTTCAATTTATGATTTTTGACCTAACATGATCGCTTGTATGAATGAACTAAATATCAATAAACCAATAAACTATTTTAAAAAAGCTGTCCTGATAAACTACTTTAAAACGTCGATGTAGAAATTATCCCATTTGTTTATACGAGAGAAATCATAAGCTGAAAAGAACTGAACAAATATAATGAAGTTGTACCAACAATTTTGAAAACCCGGTTCTGTGATGATCAAATACAAGTGGAGCAAACAGTGCAATAAAGAATGCGATACCAACCAAACCACGAGTTTACAGATCAAAAAAAGGCATCAACAATGTAAGCGTTGTTAATACTCGGAAGCATCTGAGTACATATATCAGGAGGCCTCTGCGACAAAAGGATGATTACGAAGCAAGTTGGTTCTGACTCCATAGAGAGAACATCCCCTTGTACCTTGCGGCCACAAGTTGGCGTGACAGCATGCTTAACGGCTGCTCCTTGCAGCAGCTGGTGCTGCGTTTGATCTGTTCCATGGTCTTGAGTACAGGAACGGCCTCTGCCAGTGAAGTACTCTCAGCTGGCACCGACGGAGATACCTTACAACATTGAGGAACACTAGAGGCAGTTATGCTGCTGCTGCTGCTGCCATATACCTTGGGATATTGAACCCTAGTGTCAGTTCTGCTGCTGCTCCTGCCACCATTGGTACTGCGGTAAGAAGGTTTTCTCTCTCTTTTGCTGCTGCTGCTGCTGCTGTGGCGAGAGTGCTTCTTGTCCTTTTTACTGCCACTGCCACTGCTCTGACATTTGTAGTGGCCCTTCCTTGAACTTCTCTGGTGCGCCCTGACAGTGTGCGACTCAGAGGTAACAGGAGGATCATATACATCAGGATCCCATGACACACTCAACCTTGTGACGATTCCCCGCTTCACACGGCTTCCTTTCATTGCAGAAACCAACATTGGAGTGTCCTGCATATATAGAGGATGTGCATATGTTGTTAAAAAAACATTATGGTCCATTCATTTAGAACATAAAACATTTCACATAATCAATAAAAGAATTGGAAAACGACCCCATGAGGCCCTATACTCATTGCAGATTTCAAATAAACAAGACTCCAATCAGGAAGCAAACTATACTGAACTAAAGTACAAGTAGCAACACGACAATATGTCAAAATTAAGGCTCTAACGCTTATATAACTTTTTTTTTATCTAAAAACAGAGTTGCATAGCTATTGGCCTATTGCTAATTTGGTATCAAGATAACATTAACAGAACAAACAATTTGACAAGAAAATATGCTGAACAAGGAAGAACCCATATTTCAACTGCAATCAAATACTTACATTAGTTGAAGAATTTCCGTCATCTGATTTGCCAATCGATGGTTTAGATGCATTGCCACTAGGGAAGGCTGGTGATGTGACCACATCAATGTTTGAATTAGATTCCAGAGAAAGAAGTGAATCATCATTTTCTTCAGAGTTTTCACCTGGATCTGTCCCTTCGTCATCATTGTCGTCGTGGTCATAGACATGCATCATTTCAGTAAGAGCCGTTCCAATTTCCTCACCAACCAAATCATCTTTCCCACCAGCTATTCGAGCTTCAAAATTTTCATCTTTGGAGAAAACACAAGAGCTGTGCTCGAAACCTACTTTTTCATAGACGCTGCGGCAGAGACATAAGCTGCCGCTTACACCTTCGGCACTGGACTCTACCAAAGATCCGCCCATCCACAAGCTTAATTTCAAATTCAGAAGAGAATTTTCTGCTGAAAAGGACAAAGTGTAAGTTAGAAGCGAGTTTGTGATGCAGTTAAAAGGGCTGCATAAGGACAACCACCTAAATTACTGGATACAAGACCATAGTACAGAAATAGTCGAATGGGTGCACATCGATGTGCATGTGCGTATGTTGCTTATATAGTTCATTTAACTTGAGGCAATAGTTCTAGCAGAATAGACAGATTAAGGACCTATTAGATTTCTCGTTTATTTTTACCAAGCAATTAAGCACAAACAGATGTTAAAAGCCTAAAAAACGCATATAAGAAGCATGCACTAGAACGTTTGCCATGTTGTGAATCACCAATATAAGACGATACATATTCAAAAGAATAATAAATTTGAAAAAAAATCATATTTCCATGATCAATATCTAACAAATTCCATGGCATTTGCAATTCTATCATAATGATAAAATGACATCAGTTCAATACCTCTTTCCTCGTAGCAACAGCAATCACCACCTCCAACACACCCGGTCGCTGCCGATCGGACCGGAGGATAGAACGCAGACACCAAACGGCCGAGACCAGGAAAGCCTGAGATCGAGCACCGATCCCTCACAACCAGACAAGCCTCAGATCGAGCACAACCAGATTGAATCCGAGACCGCGAACGACGCGAGGCGACAAGGATCGACGGGCGTGGGCGACGAGGGGAAGGCAATCGTCAAAGACAATTACTACTACTATTACAAATACTACTACTAAAACGATGGGAGGACGAGAGCTTGAGGCGGTAGGAGCAGGGGAAGGAGGATGACGAGTCCCCGGAGGCGATGGCGGCGGCCGCGCGGAGGCTGGAGAACGCAGCGAGCACCGCAGGCATCGTATCCTCGCCGGGGCGCCGCAACGCTACGGTTCTCTCTCGAGATCCAACTCGGCGGGTTCCGGTGATCACCACCACCACCACGAGCGGGAGCGACGGGTCGGAGGAGGCGACCGCAAGATCAGGCCTTGCGCATGGATCGGATCAAAGCTTTGGCAGAATCTGCTTGGCTTGGAGAAGACGACGAAGGCGAACGTGGATTTGGGAATTGGCTCAGGGCGAGGCTGCGGGATGACAGGGGATGCGCGGGTTGGGCTTTGGTGCGGCGAAACGTCGGGTCAGCTCGTTCTTACATACTGTTTCCTGACAAGTGGGGCCTGGTTTCTCTCGGTCCCAGTACGCGGTGACCGGTGATGTACTGGGACTCGGATACGGACAAGGGAGGGTATATTTTTGTACGTGAAGGTGCCAATCTAGGCCCACGTAATAATCTCAATTGTAACCTTCGCCCGGTAGCATTTTCTATTTTGGCCCCCTTGCGTGGGCGGGGATCGCGTGAGGCTCGTAGGTGTGGTCAGGGACTGAGCGACTTCGGTGTCGCGCCCTCGCCGGCCGGCCTGGCGAGCTCCCGTTCAGCGCGAGGTGGCTTGGCACGGTCCCGTTCCGCACGCGGACAGCTACAAGCGTTTGGGTTCCCTCTCCTGTGATCGTAGGCTTCAAGAGTTAAAAACAATTTAGTATGGCAGCATTCTCCCTATAGCAAATGTTCATTGATATGTCTGACAAAAAGTGAATATGACTATGAGCTGCCACAGTATCGATGGGAGGCTGAGTCAGGTCTGAAAATTGGCCTGACATAGCGTGTCATTCTTGGGTCGACTCAGCACAGTGAGCACGACCGATCTGCGTGAGCACAGCTAGCATAGCAGGCATGACAAGCCGCGGTCCGAACAGCCTTCTCTACCTCACCTCATGCCCGTCTTCGCCTCTTGACCTCCGACACCGCCTCTGTTTTGCCTCCCTCCATCGCCGACACCACCTCATTGGCTAGCTCCGCCTCCTCTGTCCTCCAGCCGACTCTGGCTTGCTACATCCTCCGCCTCGTCTCCCTCCGTCGTCACCCACCGCCTCTGACTTTGCACCTTCTAGAGTCAAGGGATTGTGAGAGAGGGGGGAGGGAGTATGCATTGGAGTTTGGAGACTTGGAGAGAGAGGAGTGTGGATTGGGGTTTGGATGCTTGGAGAGAGAGGACTAGAGGAGAGAGTGAGAGTTTGAGAGATAGATACGAGTGGAATCTGTGACTGATGAAGTGGTGAGAGATTAAAAGCAACGGGTATAGGGAGACAACGGTCGAGAGCCAGAGAAGCAACAGATGGGGACGGAATCAAGCAACCATGGAGAGCTAGAGAAGCAATAAGCGGGGAACGAATCAAGCAATGGTCAGGGAGGGAATCAGGTAATGTTCTCCTCTGTGGTTATAAAACACACCTTTTATCATTTCTTCACCACCGAAGCACAAAGCTTCTCTTAGCTCTGAACCATTACCTATATCATACTTTTACAGACATCGATCCTAAACATTTTATTTTTTTCCCTAAATCTATCTTTCCCCCAAAACACTAATATTGAGGAGTAGTTAGTACATAAACATGTTGTTAATGTACTCTTTTTCTTACTAAGTGAACCCACGCTGGATGTAAATTTTTTTAACAAAATAATAATATTACACCTTTAAAATATAGAGAAAATTACAGTTCTTCTCTAAATCTATCTTTCTTTCTTCTCTCTTTTTCTCTCTTTCCCCTCTCTTCTCCTTTTTTTCCGTCTCTTCCGCATGCGACCGCTGCGCCTGGTACTTTTTCCCCGACATTTTCTTCCCAATCCATCCTATTCCCATCCCATTTCTCCTCCTCACTGACTCGACAAGACTGGGTGGGAGGGGGTCGAGGGGAGAGGCGGTTTTCGTATTCGGGTTATGGACCATTCAAGAAAACTGGTGATGAACTGCAGGGGATCCACACGGCTTTTCTTCGCGTCAAATATTTCCTTGTCCGGTTTGGGGGGTTTCACATCCAATGCGTGTTACGTAAATTCGAAAGAGTATGAGGCTGCTCGGTTGGGTTAAAATTTGGTAGTTTATTGCTGAAATTACACTGTAGCTGAGGTAACTTATTTGACGTAATTAATTTAAAAAAGTCTAAAAATAGAAATAAAAAGGTTAACCTATCACGTATAATACAAACGAATACAGGAAAAAAGAACCAGTAAAAAAACTCAAAAAATACCAAAAAACCAGAAAAGATAAAATTTATAAATAAAAAAAATAAAAAAAGTCATAAGCCTAAGCCTAAATAAGTGGGGCTACATACCAGTGAATATGGAAAGTAGCTTTGAGTTTGATTCTTTGCTGGTGATGGAGATTTGCGTTGTTCTCAAAAGGAAAATGGAGATTTTGCTTTGTACTGCAAAGTGATTTGTAGGCCATGTTCTTTTAGACTGGGGTGATATCTTTTGGTTACGTTTTTCAAAGATATCTACGCGAATATGTACATAATTTTGAACTCTAAAAATTATTTAGAGAATCTATTTAAAAAACTATTTCTTTTATTTTGATTTTCGGAGAAACTGAAAACCCAAACAAAGAAACCGTAAAGGTATTGCTTACTTAAGCTTCTACATTAGAAGGTTCCACATATCTCTTCTGCCGATTTTTGACAGTATGCTTAGTACCAGTTTATCATCATTCTGCATTTTAGTATGGTCATGCACGAAGCAACACAGGTACACGAACAATGATCATGTGTTTATATAGGCAGAAGAGCATATCAAAGGGCCAAAGTAGATGGGTCCATTTCATCAATCATGAGCGTGACATATAGGTGGTGATCGTTTTAGCGATGGTTTTTGGTTGAAATTTTACTGTAGTTGGTTGTTTTTTTTACTGTAGCTGAGTTAGTGGATAGTGTAGTGAATAGTAAAAAAAAGCTGAAATTAGAAGCTGAAGTCGAAAAAAACCAAAATAATCAAGGCCAGATTAATGAGTTGCAGATACGACATTTGGATAGTCGAGACAGGAGGTTTATGCAGAGAAGATATCTCATATATGTCTCTTGACACCAGAGATCAACTGAAGCAATCGGTCAGATCTGTCGCCCTTCTGCTACGGAATAGTTGACCGCCCACAGTTTCGTGAAGGGCAAGCACCGAGACCGGACTATTCTACTATGACATAGTAGGCATCCTTCCAATATAGCGTAGCTGTCAGCTGAACGGTACATTAAAGATTCTTTCGGCAATTGGGAAAGATCGCTGGCGCTTCCAATCATCATGCCTGGCAACGAAGAAGGCCACGACATATAGCCAATAGATCAGCTGCACATGATGAATGTGTGATTGGGAAAGAAACGAACACATGGAGAAGCTTTGCTTTGCTATGCAAATCTGCAGTGCATTAGCACTTCTCCCCCTGAGATGAATGTGTTAGCACTTGCTGCATCACTGGTCTTTCTATCTGCGCAAAATAGAATAAATAAGAAGTTGACATTGTTGCATATTTAATTTCCAGGAAAGGCAATATATCTTCCGCATCACCAGTTATCCATTTTGATCATGGATAATAATGAATTATGGGTATGTTCTTTTCAGCTTCTCAAAATAGTTTTTGGTTTTTTTACAGTACTTAACTTTCAAACGGAGTATTTTTTAAGATAAAGTCTACAAGTTAATTATAATATACGTTAAAAATCCAACATCTGTACCATCTAAAATGGCAAGCGAGTATCTCTCATCGTAATCTCTGTCACAAACAGCTAAAATTCAAAAATTTCAACAAAAAATTATAAACCGTAATTAAAAGAATAGATCTTATGTATGTCTTACATAAGTATACATGAAAATAACAAAAATAAAAGTGTGCGTCAGCCCCGCACAATAGGTGAGTGACGGTCCGTCCTTTCGCTCTGTTCTCTCCTTACCAAGCCTCGGCGCCGACATGTGGGCCTTGCCCCTCAAGCGTTTCCTCTCTTCCACGTTTGCAACAATAGAGGAGTAAAATCTAATGCACTAGCATTGAATAAGATACAAAAAAAAATGATTAAGATGACACAATATAAGATAATCATTTTCTCTTAAAAACAACTTAACCAAGGCAAGAGTAAAAACCCTAATACCTTTTTTTTTATTCTTTTCAAGTATCACCCGGTGTCGGTAATAGTACCGCCTGTCCCAATGCTTGCAACAAGTATGTCAACACTACCCAATGTGTATTCTCATATTTCTGGGTTGTGGTTTGAAAGTGGACCTGTAATTACCCAAGTGGATTTTCAATAGAACTTTACAGAAAAATGGCAAATGAATTTCACATGTGCTGCATTGCAGATATAAGATGAGTGGTCCTGATCGTTTCGGCTTTTTTCGGCTTCAGCTTCTAGCTTTAGCTTTTTTTTCACTATTCACTACACTATCCACTAACTCAGTTACAGTAAAAAAACAGCCAACTACAGTGAAATTTCAGCCAAAAACCAGAAGCCATCGCTAAAATGATCACCACCTAAATGGTAATGGCTAGAAGTCTCAACCTCACTATTACCTGAATTGTTGAACTGCTGAAACATGCAAGTGTTTGGGGGTCTTTGAAACTATTTTCTCACCTTTTAGTCCTTTGGTAGGACCAGTTAACACGATTTCCACTCCAAATGCGCGAAGAAGAATATGTCTCTCCACATCTATTGATGAAGGCATAGTTGCTATCAGCTTGTATCCTCTAGCTGCAGCCACAAAAGTAAGGCCTATACCAGTATTCCCAGTAGTTGGTTCTACCAAAATGGTCTGCATAGGTAGAAATTAGAATTAGAATCTTCATGATGATAATAAATAAATAATGCAACGATTATATGAAAAATCTAACCTTATTTGGATAAATTAATCCTCTCTCTTCAGCATCATTAATCGTGCTTAATCCAATCCCGAAAAACATATTGAATGAGAGGTGGCACAAACAACATTGCATTACTAGCATGAAAGCATGCTACAATAACAATTGTATACCTATCATTGACGCTTCGGCAAGGTCCCATGTACTGAAACTTTGCAGCGATATTAGCAACACAACCTTCAACAACTTTATTAAGATTTACCATTGGGGGTTTTCCCGATTAGCTGATTAACAAGATAGACAATGTTTTATCAGAATTGGAATTAGTCATAGTAAAAAAAAAGACAAAAATGAGGTTTAGCCAAATATCCCTCATGCCATTATTAGTTGAGTTCATAGAAAGTAGAAAATGGCCTATTTTCACTATGGAATTCCACTATTATCAGAGAAAAGCTTTCTAGCATTTGTCACTGTTAAGATTGTAATAAATAATATATCACTCAAAATCAATACAGTTTGGCATTTTCAACTATTTTCTCCCTTTTCCCCCACGCGAAATGTCCATTTTGCCCTTCTATTTGTTGCAGCCCACCGCGTGGCCATCCAAGTTCTTTAGGGGGTGATCAGAATAGCGATAGCTTTTGGCTGAAAAAACATTGTAGCTGGCTGAAAAAACACTGTAGCTGAGTTAGTGGATAGTGTAATGAATAGTGAAAAAAAGCTGAAACTAGAAGCTGAAGCCGAAAAAAAACCAAACCGATCACCCCCTTAGCTGCGTCGGGAGCGCTCGCGAAGGGTTCTATTGAAGCTGTCGACACATCCCCGTTCTGGGTTGCGTCGGGAGGGGCGACTGCTTCTCCCTCAACGTTGGGTAGGTTTCATTCCCTTGGTCCCCTTCTTCGTCTTCACGGTTTGATGTTAGCAATTTTGTTTAACCCTGGTTGGTTGATGGGGAAGGATTGAGTCCGCTGGAATCCTGAGATTTCGGCCACGAGGCAACGACGTAGCAACACCCTAACTCGCAATTTCTTTTTTCCTCACATTCCGATAGGATCGACCCTAAAAGAGCGTTTAGCTTAGGCGTTAGCATTGCAGCGTACACTACAAAGCTTGATGATGGTAGAGAGACCAATATTCATCGCTAAGACTTAGAATGGGTGGTTGATACTGTCAGTGTCGGGTACAGGTTTGAAAGATTCATCCAGGATTTAGGAGAAAGGATAATATGGGGTTCATCTCAGGAGCCAGCCATATGGTGCTTTGGTAGGAATGGTGGAGAAAAATTCAGGATGTTGACCACATTCCATTTAATGAGCGTTCGAATCTGAAGTGGCTGCGCGTATTTGTAGAAATTGTTGACAAGGCTGGGTACCAATGTAGCCAATCCAATGTTACCAAACTGAATATTGATGAAGCAAATACCTCCAATGCAGCACATATCTCCAATGCAGCAGATAGCTCAAATGCAGTAGGTGCATCCAATGACCTACCTGCAGGCATTGGAGGTGCAACGCTCATTAAGCTCAAATGCAGTAGATAGCTCAAATGCAGTAGGTGCAACGGCGTTTGTACTGCTACGGTAGCATTTTTGTTTGGTAGTATTTCTTTTGTTTTTTTGTATTTTTTTGTTTTGTTTTTTTCTCGTATTTCTTTATATTGTCTGCTCTAGATTAGTATATTATTTTTATTTTTATATATTTTTAAATTTAATTATGTAAATAAATCAATTCAGTTATAGTAAAAAATCGGCTGATTGCAGTGAAATTTTGGTAAAAAATCATTGCTATTTCAAATGTCTCCTTGTTCACATAAATACTCACACTGTAGCTAAAATAAGACACCAGTCACTGGCCGCGCGACGGAGTCAGGCGTCCGAAATCGGACGCCGCGCGCAATCAGGCCGCGGCTATCCTCGCAGTTGTCCCATCATCACACAGAGCCGTCGGACTCCACGCTGCTTCACCACGACGCCTCGCGAATCCACGGCGGCGCCTACTCGCAGTGCCGCGAATCCATGCTGCCGCGCCCTCCTACACTCATGGGGCCGTCGCTGGAGGCGGCGACGAGGAGCACATCGGGGCCAGGGTCGTCGTCGTGGCCGAAGAAGGCGCCTCCGCATGGAGCCATAGCTGCAAAACTTCATCAGTTCATCGTGTGGCCGCCTGCTAGCTCCGCGCCTAAGCAAAACTCGGATTTTGGGATTGCTAGATTCGGAGGTGAGAGAAGCCATCGAGGAATTTGCTAGATGCCGGTCTGGGGATTTGCTAGATGCAAGGTTTTTTTTTCTCTCCTTTTGGCAGAGATGGTTTTATGGTTGGTTAGAATTTGCAAATTATTGTATGGAATCCGGCCAGTTTGGAACGCAGAAAAATTCATATGAAATTCCTACAAAATTATTACATTCCAATCAAGATCTAAAAATGTCACCACCATGGCAAACCTAGAGTGGGCCACTCAAATCATCCATAAATCTGGTAAAATTCCGCATTCCAAATGGGTCTTAGCATGTGAGCATCAGCAAACCCAAGCAGCTCGGAAGGTTCGAGTGCTTAATAAGTTAGGATACGGAGGATATGGCTGAAATTTTTCTATAGCTAATTTATCTCGTATTGTAACTAATAATAACTTATTTGATATAATTAAATTTTAAAAAATAAAAATGGAAAAAAAACATATTAGCTCATCACACATCACACAATACAAATAAAAAAAAGAAAAGACAAAAAAGTCAAATAACAAAATTTAAGAACAGTGAAAAATAATTCTTTAGATTAAGCCGAAATGAGCAAGCCCAAACTGTTAACTTTCTTCTAAAGCAGTGCTGCCGTCAGATTAGATTAGACTGTACTGCTGCTAATAGAAAAAACAGTACATTTTACGCTGGTGATGCTGTAAATATTTTGTACTGATTGTTTGTAGCATCCAATGTTCACATTTCAAACCAATAACAATAAATAATGGAGTCACAGGAAATGTGGGGCTTCTGCCAAGGCAGATAACATCTGCCCACAAAAATAGGTACATAAATTGTTGCCTCATGACTAATATGTATTGCTGCTGTCAGCTATTAGGAAAACCGTCTCCATGACTGAAGGACAACGTAGGCCATGGGGCATTATTTTGGTACTCCGCTATTAGCAAAACTTAGAACTGGAACTGCATCTCCTTTGTGTACCCAAGCTCGTCAAGGTGTGCGGCCATGGCCTTGTTCATCGGAGGAGGACCGCACCTCAAGATCTGATCAAACGCATAATCTATGTGAGTATCCAGGTTGGAGAAACGATACAGATAAGAGTTTACTGAAAGCTACCACTCGCTTGGAAACATAAAGATGCAAGCAATGAAGACTTGAGTTTTACCTGAATGTCTTCAGCAGGTGCAGGACAATGAGTTTTAATCATTTCCTTCGACACAAACCCAACACCACCATTCCAGACTTCAGGAGGCTGCACATGCAAAAGTCAATCTGAGAATCTGTTGCAAATGCCTCTGGAAATAATATCACTGGAGTGCAACGCAAGTCAATTCTTGATTACAACTCTATTAAATGGACTGGGGTTCGTGAAAGCACAAAATATTTTTTTAGCAGACAAAAGATAAAAGACAAGGTACATCTAACTTGTTATTCCAAGAAAAATAGTTTTCGACCCATACCCTCAATCATTGTCATATTTAAATGGCCCACCAATCTTTAAACCTATTTATGTGATTGTCTTTATGCACAGTGCTGCCCTGAAGTTATCTTACCATGTTACAGTACCGTTTTTTCAAAAGCCCATCCCTTGTTATGGTCATAAGAAGCCTCATAACAGAAATTCTGTGCCTACTTCTAAAAATTTTCAAGAGAAATGGAAAATGCGGAATCCCAGAGCCCACTGTTTTCCAACAAAGTTATTGATACGTTTCTAGGCATGAAATGCAGTGTACCATGGTTATCAAGTCGGTGAGCCAGAACCGACTTGCACCGGCGACTCGACTTGCAGAGGCAAGTCGGGTGCCTGGTCGACTAGTCAACCTGGCGCCGGCAAGTCGGGCGACTTGGGGGAGGCAGTGAGCAAACAGAGCAGATATGTACCGAGTGAAGTGAGCCAGTGAGCTAAGACTAAGAGGCGAGCGCGGAAGAGCGGAGCTCCGAGTGCAGTCGTCGTCGGCCGCCACCGCCCGCCAGATCCAGATCCGTCTGCAGTCGCCCCGGCGCCGCCAGATCCAGATCCAGGTACCTCCGCCCTGGCCTCCTTCCTCCCCGGCCTCCCTCCGCCCCGGCCTCCCTCCTCCCCAGCCCCCTCCGCCCCGACCTCCCTCTGCCTCCCTCCGCCCCGACCTCCCTCTCCCTCCGCCTCTCTCCGCCCCAGCCTCCCTCCTCCTCCCTCCGCCTCCCTCCTCCCCGGCCTCCCTCCTCCTCTCCCTGCCTCCCTCCTCCCCGGCCCCCTCCGCCCCGACCCCGTCCTCTGGTGACTTATACTGCCCAGATGGATCCGTGGTAGCTCATTTGTAGCTAACGAGGTCTCTGGTAGATGGATCCGTCTGTACTCATTTGTAGCTCTCGTAGATATCTGTAGTCTGTACTCTGTAGCTCTGGATGGATCCGCGGACTAGTCAGTGATATAGGTTATATATTATATAATATATACATAGGTATATGCCTACTGTCATATAAACAGTACATGTCGACTAGTCAGCGACTAGTCGGTCACTAGGAGGGTAGTGTCGACTTGATAACCTTGCAATGTACTAATATTGATACACAAATCTCGTTAAAACCTGAGAAGAACATAGGGTGGTACCTGATTCAAGACGTAGTAGATCTTAAAACGATCAGGATAGCTTTTGGCCATGCTGTCCAGCTCTTCCTGCATAGATTCAATAGACCTATAAGTTTTCCACTAAAGCACAACAACATATTACCAGTGTGAAATGCATTCATCATAAAGAATTTGTCTGATTGGCCTAATGGGTTACAAACAAACATACATAATGACATAAACCATTATCACAACCTGAAAAGTAGTAAGTAGAGACCAGTGTTGTAACATTAATACAATAACTCATCGCTCAAGCACATGTGGCTGTCATGGATTAGTGCAACTCTTATCATTCATGCATCATCCACAGAAGCTTTAACATTGCATTCCAAAAAATGTTTAGGAAAGCTACATGTTATGTTCCAGCTACAAATTACTCTGTATGACTTGTTCCAGTTTTGTGCAGTACAAGTTGCACAGGTTTTGTATTACCATAAACATACCAGGCTTTACGCTGAAATAGTGAAATATCCTAAGCTGAGTAGAAGAGAAAAATAATAATTGAAATTCACCTGTTGTCATCAACAACTAAATGGAATGAATATATAATATAATTGATGACAACCTTGTAAGGTGGTAGTAAGTATGTGGCACAACACAACAATCAACAAAATCAAGATGTGGCATAGTAAGTCTGGAATCTGATGAAATACTAATGGGCTTATGGGTCAACAGTCCAGAGAGCCCAGCACTATATCTTAGATATATCATCTGTACTAGAGGGCTGCATGAAAACCAAAAGAAGGGTCTCTAAAAACAGAGAGGTAATTCCACCTTCAGAAGAATGTCTTCATATGTGACATTTGCATAGATTAAATGAACTTTCGTGTTATCATTAGGGTTCTCGAGAATTGCCCTTGCAACCTGTGCGAACAGAAAAAGGACTATTGATCAGTGTTAAAGGAAGCAGCTTGTAGCATCATTGACTGCAATATAGAACTTTGGGCTTATTGTTACTTGGAACATCGGAGTGATGCCTGATCCACCAGCTAGCATTCCAAATGCTCTCACTTGCCCAACTTGGTACTTGAAACGACCCTAGATCAGAGAAGGAATCATGTTAAACTAGAACCCAACTGTCGCCAACTGAAAGCCAAATACACATGACATTGTGAATGTGGACTAATAAATTAGAACATCTGTGCTGGCTAAACTAGAACCCGTAGCAAAAGAAAACAGTCAGACTCAGCAAGCTTCCATCTCTTATGAACCTAACGCAAGTTGCTCATGACAGAGAATATCACCTTAGGTCCCTTCACAGACAAATAATCGCCAACTTTCATTTCACGAAAATGATGAGACATTCTTCCTTGAGGGTACATCTGCATTGCGAGAAAAAGGAAAGGCATTAAAGAAAAAATCACAACTGAATAGTGAACACACACTTGTGTGGCACAAAAAAGATATGGCAAAAGATTGTCAAACAAGATATCCACATGATATAAAGAAGTGAACACAACTTACCTTTATAACAAGCTCAAAATATCCGATATCAGAATCTAATGTGGTAGGGGTATAAGGCTTGATTACTTCTTCGCCGGTAGCATCTTGTCCTCTGCAATAGTAGCAGGGAACACAGGCATGATTAAAAAAAATGGTATATTATAAAGCTATCTTGAGAAGTGAGACAGAATCCAAACCTGCAGCTGATATGTTGACCAATTGGAAGGCCCAATACAGAAGTAGGAGTTGGAAGAGCAAATCTGAACTTGGCCACATTATGACTTATTTGCTTCTTTTCCACAAGTTTAAACTTCTTGAAGTTCTCAGGATCCAAGCAGCCTTAGAGAAGAAATAAAAGTACCAACAATCAAATTGAGCTATAACCTATTAACCTCCAATGACAGAAAGGATGCTTAAGCACAAATAATTTATTTGGATGATAAAAGAAAGAAGTAATGTATGCTAGCATGAATTGCAAAATTCTGCAATCAACTAGCTAATACTTAAAGATAATACAGAAGCAAGTGCACTAAACAACGAAGTAACAACGATTTTGCGGAGTGCCAGGTGCCCAGTCATTAAACTCACACCAGTATCATAGTCTAACTGCATAATCTCAATAAGCTACAGAGAAATTTGCCACTGGGCAGGTGAAACAGATCCATTGGCTTAGATCCTGTAGTTAGGCAACAATTCTTTCATCGATTCTTCTCACGATAACATGGTAAGACCAAAGCAACCAAGACAAATGGGGAAAATCAGCCCCCGGCTCTGCTTAGGCCCTTCATTCGGGCAAATATCTGGTGAAAACCACCCTTTCCATGTAAACTTCGTGAAAACCATATGTAAAAGTTTTAGAAAAATCTCTAAAAGTTATCATATGTAGGGTAGGTCATATTCTACAACCCGGTAAAATTTGAAGACCAAAATAAATCACATTTAAAAGATATGAAAAAGACAATTCAGCATGAATAGTGTTCATCACTATTCATTTCGCTGCCTGTCAATTTCCTATCTTTCAAATGTGATTGAGTTTGATCTTAAAATTTCACATGGTTATATAATATCACCTCCCCTATGTATGAGAATTTTTTAAAACTTTTACACATGGTTTCCACGGAGCTTAAACACGAGGATGGTTTCCACATGATATTTACCCCATTCGGGCATGAAGCCGGCAGTCAATAACTGCAGCATTCAGCCACGGACGTTCACTGACCAACACATGAAAACTGAAAACAAGCAAACAACTCCCTACAATTTATATCAGCTAGTCGCTCAATAGACTACTAAAAGCACCAGCAATACTTAATGGTTCAGTTTCGTCAGAAGAAAACTCCATTTGTTTTCATATGTCCGTACAATTAGCGGCTTCGATGCTGCAAATGGGCATGGCCACCCTGCAGATCGAGCCCAGCAGGTAGCATGGCCAGGAAAAAGTATCACACAAACTCACGAACCAATTCACAATCTAATGAACAGAAATCGCGGGCTCACGTCTCGGCTCCACTCGCTTTCCGTCAAAACTAATCGAAAGCCCCCCCGAAATTCGGGCAACCAGATCAGATACGAATCACACACATCTCCTCTAAGCACGCATGTATCTGCGGGCAAATATTCACGGCCATACCCTTGGGCTTCTTGGATCGGAGGAGGAGGAAGGCGCCGCCCACGGCGACAGCGACCACGGCGACGGCAACGGCCACAGTGGTCTCGAAGCTCTGCCCCTGCAGGAAATCCATGGCTGGCGACCTCCCACGCCCTCGAGACGACCCGGAACCAGTGGCGGGTTTGGTTGGGCGCTTGGGTTGCGGGGTTTGGTGAGGGATTTTTGAGGCGGCGGGCGGGGGTAGGTGGGCTGCGGAGGTGGGTGGGTGTGGTAGGAAGATGGGGTGGTGGTGGCGCCGGCGGAGATCGCGAGGTTCTACTACTCGCTTTTTTCGCCCTCTCGTCAAACTCAAAACACGATGTTTGAAGCTCGGGCGTCTCCCGAAACTACTGTACATAAAAAAAACGAAACGAAATGTCGTAAGCA
Organism: Melocanna baccifera; assembly: GCA_036346265.1. Classification (NCBI taxonomy): domain Eukaryota; kingdom Viridiplantae; phylum Streptophyta; class Magnoliopsida; order Poales; family Poaceae; genus Melocanna; species Melocanna baccifera. Next base: position 38,605,458 of record CM070676.1, read on the forward strand.
CTACAAGAAAAACTGTACTCACTCGGTAAAAACCATTTTTACCACTAATCCCATCTAAGAATGTACCAGTGTGCTCACCAGTCTTGAACCCCTGCTTCGAGGCTACTCTTTCTGACTTCTGTAGAGTCTTTTTTTTTTTTGAGGCGGCTGAAAACACAATCAAATCACAGCAATCTCTCTAATCGTTTCGACTTTTTTCGACTTCAACTTCTAGTTTCAGTTTTTTTTACTATTCACTAACTCAGCTACAGTAAAATTTCAGCCAGCTACAGTGAAATTTCAGCCAAAAACCAGAAACCATCGCTAAAACGATCACCACCTTAGTGTATCAAAATTTATACAAGAAACACAAATTGAAATCTACATAGATATTCATTTCACGGGTGTACTGAATGATAACAGTGCAAGGTTCAAGAGCCATTACGCAGTATCCCAGCCTAGGCGCGTAGGCACCATTCTGCAAAATCTCATAACTGAGCCCGACTATAGCTGTCTAAATGGATCCTGTCGTAGTAACTTGGTCCGAGGTCTATCATTGTAGGTCTGATCTAAACATAATACGACCTGTTTAGATGATAGGTCCTATATTGTGCCTGGGCTGAGCGGCCGGCACGTCAAGCCGGGCACGACCCGTTTAGGTTGCGGGTCGTATTGGCACATCACAGTAAGAAAGCGGCAACAAGCATAAACAGGCCGTGCCACACAGCATAACCGGTAAAAAAATAGCTATTTTTGATCGTTGTGGTATAAAAGTTCTAAAAAATAACAAAATTTTTTTAAAAAATACGAAAATATTTCTGTAAATAAGGGGGCATTCAGTCTCCATTATTCACACCTCAAACATCACTCTCATCTCTCTGTATTAGCTGTGAAAAATTTCGTAGTGTTTGTGCAAATTTGGAAAAATTAGTAAGAAATTCGTGTGAAATTTAGAAAATTCAAAAAACTTTAAAGAATTTTCAGAGAGCTGCAGAAGAGGTAATAGTGTTGTCTTATTTCACTTTTTTCATATCATTTTCTGATTAAATAGTAAGTTAATTATATTTTACTATTTTAATTTACAGTTAATTTAATGGAGAACTATGATTTTGAACTCTTCGAATTTGGCCTTACGACGAAAGATATGCAATTCTTTCAAGAAAGATATCTATCTGTGAAAGGTCCACATCCACAACAAACTGTAGAGCCAGAAGAAGTGACTGGCCTGACGGCGTAGGGTTCAATCGATCCATCTTCTGCTGGCTTAACGTGTACATTCACAACCCATAGCACGGGTTCAAAAAGATTAAAAGCTACTACATCAAGAGTCTAGAATGATTTCGACAAGTTTGGGACCGACGATGATAGGAATCCGGTGAGGTATGCTGTTTTTAAATTTTGTGGGAATGAATTGACTGCAAAATCTTCAGGTAGGACGGGTCGCCTACAACGATATGCTGCAAGCTACAAAAGAAGGCAAAGAATACAAACGCGCTAAACGCAGCTGTAATATAACCCCCGACAGCTCAGTACATACCTGGGAGTATAACCCGGAGGTAGCCTGTGAATCTCTTTTGTAGATTAAATGCTTCTCAAGATTTAACTTTAAATTTTAATAAATCTGATGCTTTTCTAAAATATATTAGGACTGCTCATAACATTCGATTTAGTGTTGTATCTAGGCAAACCACAACTAGATATTTAATTAAATATTATAACAACTGTCATGAAAAATTGAAAAAATATTTTGTACTTATACATTCTCTATTGCTTTGACATTAGACATATGGAGTGGTAGAGCTATGGAGAATTATACCCGTGCCTGTGCCCGTTTAGTCATAATCATACCTGTGCCAGCACGACAAAGTCACAGGCCATGTTTGGGTTTGGTCCTTGGTCCATGGACTGACATGGTACGATCTATTTATTATCTGTGCCTAAATGAGTCGTGTCTGCCCTATTTTTGTACCTGCTTAGCACGGCTCGTTGGCCAGATCTGGGTCCAACCCTCCATATCTTAGGCTCAAACAGTCGAGCACGTCAGACTCGCACACTATCGACCAGCCGCTACAGTGAGTGGAAGAGTTTAAATGGATTCTTTTTAACTACGACAATTTATATCCTAATACAAACGCTCATTTACTTAGGAGGCGTTGGGAATAGCGTTGGCTTATGATTTTTTTTTACTATAGCTGAGTTGGTTTATTTGGTATAATTAAATTTTTTTAAAAAAATTAAAAATAGAAAAAACATATTAGTCCATCACTGACAATGCAAAAGAATACAAGAAAAAAAGAAGGTAAAAAGTCCAAAAAAATCTAAAAAAATCAGAAAAAAATAAATTACTAAATAATAAAAAAATTAAAAATCAGAAATAAAAACTGATTTTAAATCAAAATAAACGGAGTCTATCTGAGGCAATCATGAGCTATGAGAGCTTACCGTTGTTTCGTTGGCACGAGCGGACGTCCTGTGCACACCACTGTTGAGTCTGAGGCGTTGGGCCCAGCTCGTCACCACTGTACTTCCCAATGCAGTGGGTGGCTGGATCGGTTGTTTAAACTTTTCAAGTACCACTGGTATTACCCTTTCCCGTGGGCCGACCAGCGGCGGATCGGTGGTTTGGGGTACGGCCGTGGACTCGTGGCATCATCTATGGAGCAGCGGGCGGCCGGCAGCAGAGCAGGCGCGGTCAGGCCAATCAGCTGTTCACTAGTGCTCTAAAGGGTGATTGTTTTAGAGGTAGATTTTAGTTTTTGTTAAAATTTTATTGTAGTTAGCTTTTTTTACTGTAGCTGAGTTAGTGGATAATATAGTGAATAGTGAAAAAACTGAAGCTTTTAAAAATCAAAACGATTATTGCCTAAGTGCCTTAAAAACTATAGTTTTTGTTTTCTAATAGATTTTTGATTGTAATTGTACTTAGCTGTTATTAATTTTTTTCTTAATTAAAAATAAACAAAAAGAAAAAAATAGAAAAACAAAACTATATCTTTTAAGACAATATAAAGGAATAGAAAAAAACAAAAATAAAAAATGCTAAAAACATTAAAAAACAATATTAAAAAGCTGACATGCAGTGACTACTGGTTTCTAACAGTCAAAAGCTGAAGACGGTAGTCCATAGTTCGCCGGATCTCACCGACCACGGTAGGTCACATCGGCCATCTTTACCAGAGGCAGCAGCATCACAGAGACAGACCACTACAGCGCGGCAGTGCTACACTGATACCACGGAGTGTACTGTAGTGTAGCACCAGTACCTGCAAGGCTGCAAGTGCAGGTGAATACCCCAACAGAGGGCCCGGAAACAAACTGGCTGTCCTTAAACGCCTGACCCATTTGCGCCTCCGGGCTGGTGAGCTGGCCCTCTCACCTTCCAGCTCTCGGTTCTAGCCCCCATCTAGCGGCTCTTGCGCATCCGAAATCCTGGAATTAACCAGGCCAGGTAGGGAGGTACACACGGGAGACAGGACTGATTGCTATGTCTTCTTTTTAGCTTTTAATTTCTATTTTTTATTTATCTAAAAATAAAAAAATCCATCGTCAAAATAAAACAGTCTTTTAAAACGAATTCTCTAAACAACTTTCTAATCTTAAAACTATGTACATCATCTACATAAAATATCTTCACCATCTACTATTGTGTCAAAAAAACACAACTAAGAATCAATCAGTCACGATCAAAGAAACACCCCCAGGTGTGGCACTTGGGAGCGCTATACTAGCTGAGGCCAGGGCTCTTCCTAAGCCGATGCATGGCTCTTCAGTGGATATCACAAATCACATCTCGGACCTGTAACATGGAACACCGGGCAAATTTTCAGCAGGTGGCAAGGCAACTGCGCCTGCGACAATCAGGTGTGGAACTTGGGATAATTGCATATAGCTTTCAACAGCATTACACTTGCACCAAAGTACAATTTTAATCTGAAAATGGGACAAGGAAGACAGCAGAAATCCGGAAGCACTGAGTAGTAACAGGGATGCCTTATGTCCTACGAACTGATGCTCTCAGAGCTGCAGCACCTAATTTGAACAGCAAAGGAGACATCACTCAAGACTATGTGATAATGCCTGCAAATTCTCAACCATCTTATGATCTACCAACATGCTGCACTAGTGCAGTGAGATGATATATGCCAAAATCTAGTTCTGAAACTTAAAGGCAACAGGTACAACGGAATCTACCACGTAGAGGCCAAAGGGAAATACCCCCAATCCAAGCAGTTCTGAGCAAAGCACAATTGATCCTTGGGAAACAAATTTAGGATTCCACAAACCTGGAAGATGCAAAATTAAAATTTTCGCATGTGGTCTCACAGTATCTGGTCCATATTTAGCAACACAAGTATATAAATAAAGGAAAATTCAAAACCTTGGGACAAAGCAAATCCAGTTTGTTCAGATATCAACGAATAGCTGCTTGATTGCCATTGAAGAATTCATGAAGGAGCACAAATTACATAATCATGGAGGATCAAAAGTATACCATGATAGCTCATTATTTTGCACAAGTCAGGCTCATGATCAGAAGTATCGGTTTCCCGTGAACAGAAGCCTGACGTAGAATAGGATGTCTCATGCACAATGTGAAAAACTACATACAACAAACTTGGAACTAAAAGTAGTAGTGATATTGACATGAAACCCAATATGTTTGAGATTAAACGGATTGTGGAGGCGGCGGCGGCGGCAGTTCTCCGTCAGAAAAATGAAACGAAATACACGGATGGGAGCTTTATCGCAAAGGACCAAACCATAAGAAACAAGCAGTAGAACATCCAGCAGAAACCAATCTAAAATATTTTAACTCCAATGTTTTGGGTTGAATCTTGATTTGAACACCCACAGCATCAGTAATGCTATTCAAGGTCAGAACACTTCAACTTGAATACTTCAGCTAGAGCTGAGAACATACAATATTATCAAGGTAGAACAAAAATGAACTCAAAACGATTTCCTATGAATATTTCTATCACTTTTACTAGAAGATTACACTGTATAATGTATCACAGTTCTTTCATAGAGTGCAGAAGCCCACGAAGTGTTGTGCACCAGCAGTTTGTTTGTAGATATGAAAGCCAGATAAGAATAAACCATGCGCAAACGTGGAAATGGATTGTTGAACTTCGGCTTTCTGCTTCCTGGTCGAAGTAGAGGCTGGAGGGTGTATGGTTTCCTCCTTAATACAAAACAAAGGAAATGGATGGACCGTCCCATAGGATGCACTGTATGATGATAACAGGAAAATGACAACAAAAGAATTGTACAGTTACAACTTACAACTTAGAGTCACAGGTATCATAGTCCATAAAAAGTAAGTCTTTTGTTATGTCCCTAAGGTCTGTTACCCTATTTATGAAACTGGAGCGACTTAAAAGTATGTTGAGGTTGGGAGGTGACAACCAATGACACAAGGGCCAAACAAATGAACGAGGAAAATATGATAGGAAAGCATACAAAGAAGTAAAACCACGAAAGGGTATTCAAAGCTCAAAAGGTAGGTGCTCTCACCGAAAGCAAACCAGAACATGAGAAAAATACAAGGAATTTACATCAAAACACACAAAAGATGGGTTATGGTGAATAAACAATAAATACAGCCAATGTAAGTCTGGCATGAGGCAATGGACTGACATGGTAAAAGAGGTGCACTACGGTACATAATCGTTTTTCAGAGGAAAAAATAGTGGATAATCTAAATTTAGCTTGATAAAAGAAGAGAGAAATAACAAAAAAATGTGTTTTTTATTTAAGGAGGGATGGGAAAATATGAAATATGATTAGTACAACCTAGTTACAAGGGTTGAGCCACTATAACTGGTCAATATGACAAAAACATGTCATAGACTCATACAAGAGTGGGGATCGTTTGGGCACAGAAATTCCAGAATTTGATTGTCATAATCATAATCAAGGTATATTGGATCAGCTTATCACATAACAAAAGAAAACTAACAGTGCATTGCAGAGCATATGCTTACATTTGGAACATTAACTATTTAGGCACGAGAAAGAAAAACGGCACTGTCAGCACTCTACAAGAAAGCAACAGCATTCTACTCATGTGCACTCTCAACAGTTATATATGAATTCATCAACAGTTCAACCATGGATATCTGAACTTGTAATCACATGGATATTTATTTCAAAGCTTTCTTTTAAGGGAAAGATGTTTATTTTAAGTTTCAGTTAGGCTATTGATTTTTTCAGTGTCCACCGAAACAATAAAATAGCCGGAGCCACTCTATTGCTTGACCCCCATAAAGTTCGATAGAATTTCAGAGCATCCATCTTAAAATTTAACCAAGGATGCTGGCCTGCCAAACTACAACCCAGAGGATCACATATCATAGTATATCATGGCACTCGCAGTAGAAAAAGTCCAGAACCTACAAGAACTTTGCAATCTCTATTTTCAACCTATACTTCACCTCAATACCAATGAAAGAGAGGTTGTCATCGATGATATCAAGAAGCTAATCTCTACCAAAACACTCTCAACAGCAAAACATTTCATAAATGACAAAAAAAAAACTATAAACTACTGCCAGCTAGAAGTTTTGAGTAGCAGATGCAAACCCAGCAACGTCAAAGAAACTTACTATCCATGAACTGTAGACCAAATGACGTCAATCAGGCATTCAGAAAACCAGCCAAAAAGAAAAGCAACATGGTATCATACAAGACAGTATCTACGCTACGATTATTCATCCAGAACTCATGAAAAAACAGTGAATGAACAAGTAAAGATATATATTTATGCCCAACCATCCCCTCTGCATCATAGCACATAATCTATAGTGTATGATCTGACAAGACTGACATATCTATTTCTATCACCCCTTTATTTCTCCCTATACTTATTACCAAGGGCGCAGCTTATATTTTAGCTACTACTTATTAAGTACTAGGAAGGAACAGCAGGGAACTAGTAACCATCTGATCCTTCTCCCATCTACTTCTTGATCCGGCGCACCTTCTTTGCGCCCCAGACCTCCATACGGCCCTTGGGGCAGCCGCAGGGCGCGCGGAAGATGAGCACGGTGCGGCCGTTGGGCGGTGCCATCTTGCGGAGCTCGACCTCGAGCTCCCGGTGCGCGTCCCCAAGTTCCACGGGGGGCGCCCCTGCGGCCGCAAGCAGCGCCGTTCGCGCCGCGGACGCGGAGCGGCCGCGCACGCACTCCTCCGTCTCGAGCTGGATGTCGAACTCGACGGCCTTCTTGAGCCCCCTGCAGCGCGGCTTCCCGCACTTGCGCGCGTGGTGGCCCACCAGCTCCCACGCGAGCACCGCAGCCGCCACGGCCACCGCAGCGCCCGCGAAGGCGGCCACCGAGAGGCACGACGCGGCCGGGTGGAGCAGCGCGCCCATCCCGAGAAGCAGCAGCTTCATGTACGGGATCACGAGGAACCCCAGCGCGGCGAGGACGGCGAGGAGCACGAGCGCGTCGACCGCGGCCATCGGCGAGTGGTCGCAGAAGGCGGTGAGGGGCCTGGACGGCGACGAGGCGCGCTTGGATCGGGAGCACACGGAGGAGTCCGCGGTCCTGCGGTGATGCTCAAACGCGCGGAGGAACTCGATGAGGCTGCGGCACTCGGCCATGGCCCGCGGGGTCCGGAACGGCGCAGCCGGGGGGCTAATCCACCTGTTCTGGCGTGCGAGTTTGGAAGGGAGGGGAGGTGGAGTTGTGGCGGTGGGGGCGTCGGGATCTGCAGGAAACTGCTGGGGATTTGCCGATCGGATCGGTGGGGTTGGGGACTTGGGCACACCGCGCGGCTGTGCGTCCGCCCCTGCGCGTGCGAGCGGCTCTTGGACGGGTTGGCTCGGTCGGCGCCTCGTCTCGTCGCGTGACGTACCGGGTGGAGCGGGCGCGCGAGGATCAGCGGCGTGAAGGCAATAGGTCACGTCCGAGTGACGTCGACGACGTGTGGAGGCGAGCGGTACCTGAGCGGGGGAGGCGTTTTCCACTTTTCCTTGCGTTTTAAGGCCCGTTCATTTTTAGCTTTTAAGCTAATTTTTATTTCTAGTTTTTACTTTTTTTACTATTTAGTATTTTATTTGAGAGCTAGCTATAGTATAAAAGTTATAAATTAATGTTAAACTGAGTGTTTAAAGTCAATTTTTGAGAGCCGAGCACCAGCAGAGACGAGGCAACGCGGCACATACGGGCGCACGGCCGCCGGCTATTCGGAAACGAGGAGAAAAAGATACCAAAAGCCAGCTTCCTGCCCTATACGGAGGGGTTTAGGTCCATTTGGTCAAATAACAACGTCGCGGTGCCGTACGTATCGTGGGAGAAGTAACTTTGGACGTGAAATCAATGGTAATGGCGTGTGGAAGCATGTTCAAGCGAGTTCCCATGACCACATGAAAATCGAGAGAGTTTTCCTCGATTTCACATGGGATATGGGCTGCCTTTGATTCAGTGATCAGCGGGATTAAAAAATTGCATTCGCATCCTTGCCCGTACTTGTACGTTTCCGTGGCTGAAATTTGGAGCCCTTCGGATTGTCGCTTGGGATGCCACAGACGAACGCTCCATCGACCAACAACGATCTCATGCTGGTATAATAATTGAGATCAGTTCAATTCGAGTCTTTGGACTCGCATGTGGTTTTGTTGGTCTTGTAATGGTCTTTTGTCCCGTACATCTGTCGCACATGCATGAATGGTTCCAGATGGAATTTAAAGACCTGGCTAACTTATCATTTCTTGTGCGATTCTTGGTCAGGTTCTGTGTTGGATTTCGTAGTGAGACCGATTCCTGTGGAATGAGTCAGATAGGGTTAGTGGATTAGCACCTGCCGTCAAGACTGATAGTGAAGTAGAAGAATCCTACACGGGCTAGCTATCACCTGGGTGACACTGAAGCTTTGCAACTGACAAGTTACAGCTTTGCAAGGGACCCTGAACACACCACTGTAACGAGACTTTTTCTTAGTTCACAACGAGATGGTGAACTAGAAAGGAATTAAAGCGACTGAAATGAGGTTTAATTAATCAGCCTGATACAGACATTCTTATCTCTGTATGTGAGCAGTGTAAAAAAGGGACCGCTAACTACTCCATTCAGACCACACAAAAACACGCATCGATCAGGCCAAGCCACAACTCCTCCGGCGCTCTCCTCGTTACCAGCTAGATGTTACATCCAACAAGAAAACATGCTTGGCAGAAGGAACAAACAGAAGAGGTTACAGCTTAACCATCTTGATAGTCCCCGTGTCACCATGACGACTGCACCTTAATTTGTATTGCGAAATCAAACTGAAAACCCTAATGTAGGTAGCTCTTAGTTTAGCGTTAGCTTATAGCTTTTTTTACTATAGCTAGCTTATTTTTTACTTTAACTGAATTGATTTATTTGACATAATTAAATTTTAGAAAATATAAAAAAAGAAAAAAAAACCAAGTTAGCCCATCATAGACAATACAAAGGAATACGAGCAAAAAGAAAAGATAAAAAGCCAAAAAATCTAAAAAAAAGATAAAAGTAAAGAAAATAGAAGTCAGTAAACCAATCCATGGCCATGCATACATGACTGCAGGAGAACAAGTACAGGGGCCTTCATTTCCATGATCCTATGCATGGGCATGTGAGCTCACATGGGTGGACAAATGGGGCTCTAATCTCACGCTAACAAATCCAAGGAATTAAAGTTTCTTGCTTGACTTAAACTTGCAGGTTTGACGCTTGCGAGATCCCGTTCTTGGCACGCCAGCCGTGAGCCGTCGCGCGTGCAATTGGTTCAGGGCCTAGTTGTTGCGGATTTTTCTGGGAACGCACGGGAGATTTGGTCCAGGAAGGCAAGTCATCGTGGAACGTGCCTGCGCGGATGGAGATCAGGTCGAGACGCGGGGCGAAAGAAAACGATTGGGCACGGCCGCACTGGTAAGTCGTAAGTGGCCAACAGTGCTGAGAACTCGTTGCACAGGGTCTGTTTTTTTAGCTGCGATTTATAATTTTTAATTAAAATTTTTAAATTTTAGCTATTTGTAACAGATATTATGAAGAGAGATACTCGCTTACGATTTTGGATGGTACAGATGTTGGGCTTTTAACGTGTACTATAATTAACTTGTAGACTCTATCTTAAAAAAATACTCCGTTTGAAAGTTAGGTACTGTAGTAAAAGTCAAAAGCCGTTTTGAGAAGTTGAAAAGAACAAATCCTTTAAAACGCATGGAGGATATGAAAAACAAGGAATAATAATTAGAGTTATGAGATAAAGATTTAACGTAAAAAAATTCTTACAAAAAACTACAGATACATAATCGACGAGATCACTATATAGAGAAGAAGTTACAAAATATTCTTGGTGTATTACATGTATAGATAACTTGTGTTGTGTACGTTATCTATCATAAGGTTTACAGAGGGTATAAATAGACTTAGAAACTAGAGTCCTAGACAATGAAGAAATAAAGTTCTAATCGCCAATGGATTAGATTTACTCGGAAAAAACAGTAACATGCTTGGAGACAGGAACAACACCCCATTCGAAGAAGAACACAGTCTCAAAAGTAACGGTGAAGAGTTACAGTCAGAAACACCTCGAGTAACCATGTTTGACTCCAATAAGTGCAAATATCTTTGGACACTACATCTGGTGTAAGTCGGTGCGGAGTTTATCACGAGCACAGAGATAATTTCAATCATAGTTTTTGGCCAATTCGTATTTCTAACCAGTTATACTAATGGGAAATATATTTTAAACGAAATTTGATCGAATTCTTCAAATAGTCTATTCTAATCAGATTCGAGTCATAAAATGCAACAAATTCTTTACAGCTTCACTACATTGCCCTCAACCGCTCGAGTTAGATCTAAAGTCTTGGCATAAGAGAATCGAGACATTCACCCCCCGGGAACACTAATACGCATTACGTTTTCATCGCAACAAAGCATAGGTTTTTTTTCTTTTGGGTTGAGAAAAAGTCTGTGCACTGGGCTACGTCTTTGGGCTGGGCCGCATCGGAGGAATGAGGATAAAATGTGCTTTTCATTTTACTTTCCTTTGTTCTTTTTTGTGTTTGATTAAGTTAATTTCGCTACGGAGTGCTCGACGATACAGAACAGTTTGGGCGTGTTTGCCTTAAACTTATAGGATCAGACAAATAATTAAGAAGGGCTAAACCTAATGCAAACATTTACTTCCTGTCGTGATGTGTGCTTAGCTTCAACGTTCAAATCCACTCACAGTGAGATCCTGCCCTTTCTCTCTCTCTCTCAAAAAAAAAAGCAAAGTCGCCTCACTCTAACCTGTCAGATATCCTTTTCCTTTGGCAGGAGAAACTCGTGCATTTCTTCTTCTTTTTTTTTTGTTTGTTGGCCCGTTCATTGCGACTAAGCATTGGCTTCTTAATTTTGATTTTTATATATATATTTTTGGTCCTTTTGTTTTCTTACTTTTTTCTTTGTGCTCATGGAGATACAACATTATTTTTCATTTTTTTCTTTATTTTCTTTTAATTGAATGACCTAGAAAAATCTAACAGTCGTTGTAGTGCCATTTAAGCCCAAAACCAAAATCTTTCAGAAAAAGCCAAGATCAGCGCCCCCCTAATCATATGGATGTGACATAGTGATGAGTAAAGGTCCTGTTTATCTAGGTTTAGCCTTTTTGATTTATAACTTAAAGCTAGTTTTTTAGCTTAAAGAGCTTAAAAGCAATCCACTTTTAAGCCAAACTAGGTTGTTTGGCATTCTAGCTTTTTTGGTTTTTGAACGATGGCTTCTAATGTTAAAGATGAATTCTATTACGATTCAATAATTCTACAGTTCTTCATGGCCTCATGAGTTTTGACCAACAACGTCATGAATCATTCAAAAAAAAAGTTGGATCACAACAATAATTGTAACACACATCAGGCGTAATTCAATTCATGACCATAAACTTGATAATTACAGTTCAATTCAAAAAAAAAGAAAAATGTAAAAAAAATGTATTCGCCGATCGCCACAATAGTGTCTCCACTGCAACCGAGTCACCATTGGCCTCACCAGTAGGCTGTCGATGTCATCTGGACACTATCACTCTCATTGTTGGGATCTAGAGATGATCTACCGCCGCCTAACCTCCCCTCCTCCAGATTTGAACGGAGGAAGCATATCTGCGGGGGCAATGAACAAGGTCAGCGGAGGGAGGTTAGAGGAGGCCAACGGTAGTAGAGTGCAATGTTGGTCAGGTGCGAAGAAGCGGGAGTGGTTGGCCGAACGGAGGGGGAGGTCATGGAGGGGATCCATTGGTGACGGTGGAGATCCAAACAAGGGTTGCGATGGAGATCCAGACAAGATGGACGGAGCCACAGAGAAGTGTCGGAGAAGAGGGGAGGATAGGGCCATTGGCGTCGAGCTTGGGAGGATGGTACCATTGGCGCTGGCATAGGCCAAGCCCTAGAGGAGAGTCGTGCGGTTTGGTTTGGTGGAAGGGAAAAAATAAGAAGAAAAGGAGAAGAATTGGGACTATATAAACAATGACATTGATGAGTAATTTCTATGCAGTTGAGTGGCAATTCCTATTCACAATCCACAAAAAGCCAAAATAAGCATATCTTTTCTAGCTTATAATTGTAAAGTGACTTATGTATTTTTCAAAAGCTTGATTAAAAAACCAATCATTTATTTAAACTTTGATTTTTTTTTTTTGCTTTTAAACTGAAGAAAAAGTCTAACATGGCCAAAATAAACGGCGAGAAAGAGCTCGGCCTTAAACTGACAGCGAAATATGTGGATCCTTTTCGCGTAGCTGTGCTAGCCGAGCCCAACTAGATGTCCTAAAAAGGACAGCCTTGTTTTTTCGTGGGTCAGCAGAACTCAGAAAAAACGTGGGCCGAATGGACCGGCTCGTTGAAGCCGTGGTTGCAAACTTGTAACGCAAAGTTGCGAGTGCAACGCCTCCATCACGGCCGGGACCGGGAGGCAGCGTCTCCCTGACGCGAGACTCTACAACCTTACCGAACCGTGACGTCGTGCGTCGGAGAGGAGGACACGAGAATATCGGCCGCATGCATGGCGAACAGATGTTGGCACGTGATCGGAGCGATCCGATAGTACAATAAAATACGACATGACGTATCTTGATACGGACAACCTTAATCTTAAATCGTATCTAATTAAAAAAATAAAAAACACTACACCATTGGAATAGTATAGCCTCCTCTCTCTCGCGGCCACCACTACATCGTGCTCTCTCTTGTTGACGCTCGGTCTTGCGTCAATAGGATACACCACTACTGCCGTCGGGTTCACCGTGTCCCCTAGGTGTAGAGGGAGCTAGGGAGGTAATGGTCCAATAGTAGATAGCGGCGGAGAGAGGTATGGTGAGGCGGCACACTAAATATTAGGTTGAGTGGGGGAGGAGGGATGGTGGCACAGCGAGATGGCGAGGGCACCACTGGGCGCCGGTGGTGGAGGAGGGGTGCGAAGCTGTGTCGACGTTAGAGAAGAGTGAGGAGGGGGAGAGGAGTGAGAGCTTGTCGTGCTGGGAAAGGTGCGTCGGAGAAGAGAGAGGGAGGGGAGGGAAGGAGAGGAAGGAGAAGGCTATACCATCGGGAGCTCTCCTGATAGTATATCGTTCCCTAGCTACTCCCATCTATTATACTCTGATACCCTTTCTTATCAATAGCAGCCCCTAGATTGGATCAAAGTTTGTGAGATACCACACGAACATGAACGGTATCAAGAATAAAAAAATGAATCTCATAAAGAGAATCAAAACAATGATATTGAAGTAATCATAACGAGAGAAAAGATTTGACAAAGCCAATTGTAAATTCTTTAAACACAATCTCAAAATAGTACAATGGATTATCGCTCACCTACAATTCTCTCGAATCTTTTAAGACTTTCGGATCCTTACTTTATACAAAAATCTAGTGCTAAAGAACTACTTATGCCCTGTTCTTTACGGCTTCTAAAAGCCGCTTTTGACTTTTGTTACAGTAACTAACTTTTAAACGGAGTATTTTTTTAAGATGAGGTCTACAAGTTAATTGTAGTACACATTAAAAAACTAATATCTGTATCATCAAAAATCACAAGTGAGTATCTCTCTTTCCACAATCTCTGTCGCAAACAGCCAAAAAGCCATCAGCCGCAGCCAAAAGCCATCAGCCGCAGCCGGAAAGAACAGGCCCTTAGTCTCTAATCCTCTCGTGCACATCTACTTTTGAATGATTAGTCTTAGTTTCTCGGTTCCTCTCCATATTCACTCCCATAGTTTACATAGTTCCTCGTAATTCTTCTCTAATTTAGAGTAGAAATCTTAATACAAATAGGAATAGGAGTCATAATCCTAATATGGTTTATTTAAGACTCTTTATAGCATACCTTTTCAAATCTTTTTTTTTGAGAAACATGTAAAAAAATTGTACGTTATTTTATTAAGAAGAAATAAAGTTACAAACACTAGGAAGCCTAATGGTCAGAGGGCGGAGAAATACAAACTTATGAGTTTCAAATCCTAATAGGAATAGGAGTCATAATCCTAATAGGGTTTATTTAAGATTTTTTATAGCGTACCTTTTTAAATTCTAAAACAATAGATATGAGTTTCCAAACTTAACAACCATCTAATTAACATGAATTATTATTTGGGTACTATTTCCTCATGTAGGTCCCTTGCATTTTTCTTCTGTTAGCGTCGGAGCCCCTTGAATCAAATCGCGGACGGCGGTTTTGGTGCGCCTCTACGAGCGAAAGTGAAGCATACAACAGAATTCCTTGTCTTGTCGCAGCGACGTTTGTCCTGACGCGTACATGATAATTTTGATGGCGAGATGTGGAGAGCTCAACCAATCGATCTATTGTTATTAGCCGCTGAATGTTTCACATGGAGTCATGATTTAGTGTTATGTTATCTACATGACACTTCGCGGTGCTCTACGCTTGCCGTAACCTTCAGGGAAGCTGAAATTTATGAAGTCAACGCAAGAAGAAAGCACAGGATGAAAGAATATTTAGATATTGTATTGTACCACTGGAAGTCTCCCGCGCCAATCGAAGAACGGGGCGAATCTTGGTAGTCAACACTAACGGACCTTCACGAACGGAAGTCTACTAGAAATCAACACTGAACGGATTTTCATGAATGGTATCCACATCATAATGCACTTTTAAGGTAGTGGTTGTCGGTATGACTAAAATCTATCTGTAAATATTTCTAATAATGTAACTAGTCAGATCGCATCTCACGATATGTAAGTACTGCTACACTGTAATTTATATTCTTATGTTCACTTGTCTTGACCAACTGCACTACCGTATGAATAAGACGTCATTCAATCCCTAAGACACAGGGTATAATAAACATGCACTACACTATTTTGATTCAACTCGAAGGCTGAGGTAGTTCATACCGGGTATTATGTGACTCTAATGCTAACTTGAACTTATTAGTTCATGCCAATCATTCATCCTCTTCATCACTCGGCTGGAGTACCTAACACAACTAACTGATTTTTTAGTTATTTATCGAGTAATAGTCGGTCACGCATATACCAACACAACATTACTACTTCTCACAAACAGCACAACTTCTCCCTCACAGACTACTTTCTTCTCTAACTAAAATTTTATACGGGTGCTACTTATACTATTATAAATTAACAAGATTCTAATTTACTATTTATTTCTGCAAATATATTTTTCTATGGGTGCTACTTACATACAAATTAACAAGATTCTGATTTACTATTTTTTCTCTAACTATAATTTTTTATGGGTGCTACTTATACTATTATATATACTAAATAAATTATATATTTACTATAAAAAATACAATAAAAGATAACAAATTATCTCACAAACAAATCTTCACTCCTCTTCTTCTCCCTTCCCTTTCCTCTTTTTCTTCCTCTCCTTTCCCTTTCTTTCCTCCATCTCTCGCTCGGCTGGGGGGCGACTGGATGATGTGTTCTTATATAAGCCATCCAGTTGCCCAACCGTTCGGCGACTGAAAGTTGTAGTTGCCCAACAGTTAGACGACTGATATCTGTCGTCTAACTATTTGGTGACTGTATTAATAGTACACAACGGATGGACGACACGATCCAGTCGTCCAATAGTTGGATGACATGAGACTAATTTTATAAATAATATAATTATATGTATATTTCTGCATTTTGTGTAAAAATAGATTATTTAAAAAAAAAGAACAGTGTCTTGCCACCCGAAGACAGAACTGGTTTTGTTTGCTTCGTTCGTGGTCGGCAGCCAGCCACTGCACTCCAATGATCCGTGCATCCATTTTAGTTTTTAATAGTGGCCGAATCCAGCACTCTCTTGCAAAATACAGCACTCTTGCAAAATACAGCACTCCATGCTAGTTAGTACTTAGTCGTAGTAGATTCAGAACAGAAGAAAGCAAACACTTCTGAAGAAAGGACCATGTCCATTAAATCCACTCATGCATATACTAGTAGGAGTAAACCGGTGTACAGGTAGATTAATTTTCACGCAGGGAAACCAAATTCTCTTGCATCAAGTTCATCACATATATTTGCTTTGATCGATCTGAGGACAAAGAATCTTATCAAAGCAAATTCAAAGTCTAGCAAGCGGCACCGCAGCCATGCCCATCGATCTGCTTATCTCCATCGTGAGGAACGAACCCAGCGCTCCACATCTAGGGGTGTTCAAGATATGTTGGCTATAGTTTTTTTATTGTAGCTAACTTATTTTTTTACTGTAACTGAATTAACTTATTTGGTATAATTAAATTTTAAAAAAATATGTTAGCCTATCACAGACAATGTAAAATAATACGAGAAAAAAAGAAAAGACAAAAAAATCTTAAAAATCTTTAAAAAAATTAGAAAAAAAATAAAATTATTAAACAGTGAAAAAAGTAAAAATTAGAAACAGAAATTGATTTTAAACCAAAATGGACGGAATCTAGTCCTTAACTGATGCCCCCACATCAATCCATCACTCTCGCACTTGCCGCTCTTCTGTCACTACTGTTCATCGTTCAACTTAGCCAGCGACTTGCGCCATGTTGATCACTACGCTCGTGAATCCACAGTTGAAAGGGTGCATGCTTGGCTGGCCTCCTGCTGCCCATCGTACAGTGATCTGTAACTGTCCTGGAATTCGAGAACAGACTGCTATATGCATGCATAGTTTTGACGCGTGCTTTCTACCTCGCGGCCAAAGCAGTGGTAGCCAACAACAGTTCTGATATCTTATGGCCGCTCTTTTGAGCTAGATTTTTAGGTTCTACTTTATTTTTTACTATTTATAATTTTTTTCTAATTTTTCAGTAGTTTTTTTTGAGCTTTTTACTTGTTCTTTTTTCATATTCGTTTACATTATACGTGATAGGCTAATATATTTTTTAAATTTTTAAAAATTAATTATGCTAAATAAGCTACCGTCAATTACAGTATAATTTTAGCAGTTATAGTATAATTTTAACTATTAACTACTAAATTTTAATCCAACCGAGCAAAACAGAACAAACATTAGTTAGCAAAACTGTCAACACGGGCGATACGAACTAATACATCAGCAACAGATCAACGATCTCGACAATACATACCAACGCACGCGATTCCGATCTCAGAGAGTGAGAGCCCTAGTAGATCTGCTATTGTCATTGAGAAGTAGTAGTACACGGCATGTACAAATGGACAGGCACATGCATATTACGGGCATAGAAAGGCTTCAAAAGCTCCTCCGTTTCAATCGAGAGGTCGTAACCAGAAAGCTCGTTCTCTCGATCTGACACCGACAATGTATATATATCTCCCCCACTTCAAGTACTAGATCACTAGTCACTACGTGCAATAGCAAATTAATATTAATACTCCTATTATATGTCGAGGCTCTGCAGACTTCATGCTCTCCCGGGGCTCTTAGGGTCATGGCGGTTGTTCGCGCCGGACCCAGGGTAGTCGTTGACCTCGATGACCATCCTCGCCGCCGCTTCGCCGAGGTTTCGCTCTTCGGCCGCCGCCACATCCTGCATGAATCACATAATCATACAACCGCGTCGCAAATCAAGCAGTACGTATAACGAGCAGTTTGCAAGTGAAACTGAGAATGTTTGTGCACGAACGAGGTGGACTTTTTCTTAGGGTCTGTTTGTTTCATCTGTAGATTCTGAGAAGTAGCTGGTGAGTATTTAGCTAGTCAGAATCTGGAGAAGCTGGATAACCCCAGCTTCTGGCTACTAGTTCATTTTCTGGATTCTGTAGCTTCTGGCTACTTAGAATCTGAATGAAAATCTGAACTATTTGGGAAGCTGTAAATTCTAAGAGTAGCTACAACTACCAGAAATTAAAATAAACATACCCTTAATTTTGAAAGGCGTCGTTAGTGGGGGGCAATATACAACTAGTGTACAAGTGGCATGGGGAGTGGCCATACATGTGAACTGCACCATGACCGGCCGGCCTAGCTAGCTGTGCATGTGACTCGAGTGCCCCAGCAACCCAGCAGCTTCTGGATCTGCTCTTTCCGAGCATCCAAAGGCCATTTTTTGGTCACGGACTTAATCATAACTAATTTGATGTAATTGGATCAAAAATATTGGACCGCTCATATCGATTGAAGGTGCCGTAAAAGAGCCTAAGTTTAAAGCTACAGTTTCTATGTATCCCCTTAGGCTAGATCCTAAAAGGGGAGTACACACGTGAGTGTATTTAGTGGTTAAAATATATATTTCTAATCTGTTAGAGGTAGATCTTCGTTTTAATTAGATATGTGCTAATGGATATACCTACGATGTAAGTTAAAATGTAGGTGTGGAGTGTATGCGTGAGTCCGTGTGTGTAGCCTCCGTTGTATTACAAAAAAAGTCTAAAGCTACAAATTAAACTTGTAAACCTGTGGATTGTTTATGCATGCCGCGTTCAGTGACCTGAGCGAGTCACTCGCCCGTGCGCAGTAGCCTGTATGCATGGGTTGTATGTGATGACTGATGAGTAATATGGAGGGCAACTACAGGAGAGCACTGAAAACCTGTGAGTGCGCATAGTTAAATGTTTTTTTTCCCGTTTCCTGTGACTGCTGTTCACGGCAGTGCCTGGCACATTGCCACATTGTATAAGCTAGCTCTGAGCTTTGCCTATGGCTGCAGAGCAAGAGAGAGGCACAAGCCATAGTGATGGCTCCAGCCGTTGTCAAACCAGCAGAAAGGAGTAGTTTGACATCTATTGAGGCGTCAACAGATTAAATTTCGACCAAGTAACCCAAGGAACAGGAAGAAACATCGAGAGAAAGGCAGCAGAGAGAGAGAGATTGACCTGAGCAGGCTCCTCCAGAGAAGAGGCTGAAGTTTGGTGGCTCCTCAGGGACAGGCTTCCTATAAAAACAAAGAACAGCGATAATCAAATACGAACAACTAAAGAGGAGTGAAACATACGCACCAAGAAAGAAGAGAGAATTCAGAGGCCATGGGTTGGTTAATCGCTTACTCGACAGAGGCACGGAGGAGACCAGGGGAAGAAGAAGGCAAGACAACACGAGGAGAACAAGGAGAGGCTTCCCCTTAGAGCTGTACTCCATCACCACCGCCACCACAGAACACAACGAAGAGCAAACACCGTTCTGCTCTCGCCTCTCTTCTATCGAGCGATCGAGCGCGCCGGCTACCGCACGCGAACTAGCTGTACTGCTCCTCTGGTGCAGTGGAATGGCCAATGGCCTCGGGTGGTGGTGGGTGGGTGTGTGTGGTGGGGGGATTCTATACGGAGAGGAGGTCTCTTTCTCTCCCTCCAAAAGTCAACTTCACACACCTTGTTCTGCTTTGCCCAGTCTCTGCGTGCGCGTTTGTGTTATTGTGTGCGTCTCGTCCTTCGCCTTTTGCTCTCTTGATTTTTTCCCTCTCGTGTAGCCTGTCTCGGAGCTCGGTGACACTGACGGACTGACCTGTACGCGTAGGTCTGGTGCCGTATCCTCTACCATTCATATTAATAGGGATTCCTATTATTCCTGGATCCGTATTTGACTGTGTATCCTCTACCATTCATACCTAGGTCGAATGACATTGACTGTTCCTTCTAGTGCGCAGGCTGCTTATCCATAGGAATTGGACAACTGAGATGGAGATAGATTTAGAGACCTTAAGACATTCAGAGTTCACAATTCTTTGCGTACTTTCATGAATGGGAGCATCGATTGCGTAACGGATTACCTGACGTTTGCACCACCCTGCCAGCGTTCCTCCCCTGGGGAATGCATACTGCCGGTTCTGAGTTTTGGTGGTAAGTTTAAACGTTTTGCAAGGCAAGTGAAAACGGTTAGATCGACATAGGTGCGATAAGATAGCTTTGTGCGCTGGGAAGTGATAGCCAATTGTGAAGCCACAGGTGGCTTAGTTACATGCATTGCATGACACTCGAATTTGAATACACGGGATCCAGAAGCTTCGTGCACGAGTGAATTTGGTCAAGTGTGCGGCTTTCATGGTGGAGCACGGCAAAAAAAAAAAGTGGGGGTATAAACGGCAGGAACATGGAGACAGGGTATTGTCCACTGCGGATTACTTTCGCTCAGTGCATGCACGTACCTAATCGACCTCCCCAACGTCCAACCCTGTGGCCGGAAAGGAATACACTTTTCCTCATCAAGCAGTCGATCGAGCAAGCCGTTTAGCTGTAGCATCCGCACAGGAGAAAGATCGAAAGAAGGAAGGAATTTAAGCTGCAGAGCTCACGAGGGATTCCTTTAAGCTGTTCGATCGGGGACAGAGAAGCAATCACGTACCAGGTACGACTAGTGCTACGTGCGTTCTTGGCTTCTCCTCGTGAGTTTGAGAGCTGCCGTGCGCCGAATTCGGCCAGACTCGGCGAAAGTACGGGGGGGCGAGAGTGCGTTCTGCGA
Source organism: Melocanna baccifera (assembly GCA_036346265.1). Lineage (NCBI taxonomy): Eukaryota > Viridiplantae > Streptophyta > Magnoliopsida > Poales > Poaceae > Melocanna > Melocanna baccifera. The sequence continues at coordinate 38,626,271 of CM070676.1, forward strand.
CGAGCGGCCGACGCGTCCGACACCGTGAGGACCGCACGTTGTCTTGGTCATCCCAAAATCCTCGCGAGCAGTTTTCTGATTGGCCGCTGGAGCGAAAGCTATCTGAAAACAGGGCAAAATTAAGGATTCTTTCCGCGGCACGGCTCGTGACCGCACTTCATTTCCAGAAGGGGCATGGTCCCTTTGCGTCGCTGAAAGAACCTGTTCGTCTACCCAGACAATAACATCACAATAAGCCCTTTATAGTATTGTAGTAGAACAATAGTTAGAGATAATACTTTTTTGTTACAGTACTTTTGCCACGTATGACTAAAATCTTTAAATACATAACTTTCTAATTTACAACAATTCTTCAGAAGTTCTTTCTTATGCTCTAATTATACAAATACCTGATATAATTATTTAAATACCATAACTCTTGAAGACTAAACACTAAAGGCAACCTGCTCATCCCCATCTACTAGTACAGTATCCAACTCGCCAAGGTCCTCGATATGCTTGCCCTTGTCCCATGCGGTTCCTCTAGGTCTGAATAACCTACATCCAACCAGAGGTAGTCTAAGACCAGACAGGGATCTAACAAAGGAATTTACCAACAAAGGTGAGTACAAATATACTCAGCAAGCATTAATAGCAAAGAAATGCATTGTATGACTCATCTCTTTCTTGTTATCACAATTTCTATTTCATCTCTTACTTCATAAAATAGATTATCAAATCAAGTGGAATTTTTAAGTTTCAATTTTTGAAGATACTACTAGTCACTCGGTGAGAAAAAACACCCCAAATGGTCTCCAAGAAACAGGCATGAATTCATGATTTTAGTTTTTAGTACTACACAGGCTTGTGCCACTTTAACCATATTTGCTTTGAGCTCTATTGAAACCGGGTATCCCATATTTCCTTAGATACAATGTCAAGTCCAGAGTCCAGAATGTTTCTTGGGTACGTTATTAACTCTCCACCTAAAAATTCTTAGTCTATGACCTGGGACGGTTTTTCACCCTCACCCAACACCCACTGACCTCAAATATATATTGGTTGGGCCGGTTATCCCTTCACCCGATACTTCATCTACGCTAATATATGTGTCTTGGATCCCGTACTTCCAGACTTGCGCTAACGGTCTTAGGTTCGTCCACTCATTATACTACTTACCCATTGCGGAGAGAATAGTAACGTAACAGGTAGCATTTTTTGCCCATAAAAAAATGGAAATATAGCTGATATTTAAGTACAGCCCCCTTTTCAAGTGAGAGTTATTTGGTCAGACTCATATGTAGAGAGCCCCAACCTTTCTCTCTCTTTCCTCATCAGGGCATCCTCTACCCGCCTATGATACTCTTTCTCTTATCTCATATCTTTTCTCATCTCATCATCTTATCTTACTATCCGAATTTATTTTGAAATATATTTTTAATGCACATAATAATATATGTTGCAAGAATTGAGTTTTATCAAGTAAAATAACTAGCTAGAGCTTGCCTAGGATTTAATACATATTCAGACTCAGGTAAGATTGAGTGTAGTCCTTCCCGTGACTTAGATTGTCGCCTACATTTAATATATAGGTTACGATTAAATTTATGAAAAACAGAATGAAATGCAATATACATGATGTGCTTGTGCTCCTATGGTGATACCTTGGCCAAGTAAATCGAGTGCAGTAATTAATTAAATGTTATTCTGTATTTACCACTTCTATGTTATTCTACTAGCGCAAGGTTGTGTGGCTTATTGAAGGGGGTATAATTGATATTTTTGTTCATTTTTAGTAATTTATAGTTCAGATGCGCTTACGTAGATACACATACAAATATATCTGCAAAAATATTCCTATCAAACTTTACACATGCAAGTATGCCTAATCAAGTTTATGCAAGTGTGCACACCATTAGCTACGTCTCTAAATAATTCTGGAACTACTTCTACTTATATCAGGGTGCACGTTCATTAATAATGGACTATGGCCAGTTGTAAGTTTAAACTTTATTAAGTTGGTTTTGATGATAATGATAAATACAATTGTGAGACAAATATGTTTATTAATTATGATATCATCTAGTCTCATTTGGGTGTAATGAATGATAAATGCTATCGTAAGACTGACGTGTTTGATTGATTATGATCTCTTAAGTCTTACTTGGATGAAGAGGTGCAAATCATAAAGATACGCACTCGACATTACATTTTTATACCTAGTGCATTCCTTGAATCCAAAATATAGATCAAACTCTACCAAAAGTCTAATATGAATATGTGCATATGTTTTCCACTATATTCTTGTATGCACATATTTTGGAGGAATTCACTCTAATACTTTGTGATTTCATTAGTATTGATCCATATTTCTCTTTCCACGTATTAATGATCATTACTTTGAAACATATCCCTTGAGTATATATATTGCTTGTGTAGTTTATATATATTCATAATCGGGTTGGTATCTAGTTCCTCCATTATGTGTTAATGGTTGGATGATTAATGATTACCAGATGAGTAAACTTTGTTAGCAATTAACCTCAAAGATAAACACACACTTTTAAATGAGTTAATTGTTTAAGAAAGCTTATTCTAGAGTATACGATTATTGTGTACATAGTGTATACTATCAAAATCAATCTTTATCTCAGTATTTGTTGAGATTGTCATCAATTACCAAAAAGGAAAGATTGTAGAATCTAGTCCATCCATTATGTGTTAATGGTAAAGTTTTGGTAATTGATAACAATTGATTTGTGGACTAATGTTTTTCATCAGTTGGATGAATATGTTAGATTCCATAAGTGTGGATGACTTGGGATGTCTTCATGTGTTTAAGTGATAATGACTCGGACTTGAAGTGAAGATGTGTATCATCAAGCCTCAAAAAGATACTAAGGCAAATATATGACTACGTGAGGTAAGTCGGTAAAATAGGCGTAGGGTTTGATTTTCCTACCGAATTATGAGGCCCATCTACGTGAGAGGTGTCAGCCGGCCCCAGACAATCTTGGTATCTCTATGAGCACTAGGGTTCAGTCTTCTAAAAGCCAGACGGGTTTCTGGCTGCAACCTGATTTTAATTTATTCCTTTTGTTCGGCTTTTTTTGGTCTTCTATTATTGATTTTCTTCATAATTAATAATACTAGCTATTCTTTTACTTAACAATATTCATGTATTTGCAATTGTAGTGTAATTATTTTCACTTTGGAGATGATGGACCTGATTGAGGTTGAGATTTAGGATTTGATATAATCTAAATGAAATTGATGTACTTTGAAATGTAATTTATGTAATTCGGACTATCATATACATTGTTGTAATAGGGACTGTTAATATTTTTATTTGATTCCAGGAATAATTTTAATCCTTGTTTGATGAATGGGATTAATTTTTATACATGATATGCAAATATTTTATTTAACTTAAGTTGATTTGAAACATGTTGGGGGGAGTTCATAATTGATATTTGCAATTTGAGATGGCTTGTAGATTTTTAATTAGTCTTGTATTGGGGAAAGTTTTAATTTATTTGGAATGTTCTGCATTTAAAAAAAAATTTCCTCCTGCACAATTTCATTATTCTATTGTTTAATTAATTTTTATTAACCTTAATTTGGTAATTAGAGAGAATTGGAAAATGCGGGTTGTCACATGGAGTTCTTCGTCGTCGACAATTTTGGAGTGATGGTTAGCTCTGCAGCCTTAATTTTGGATGCTTGATGATGTCAATAAGGAAAAAATAGAGAAGTGGCCCATTAGTCCATTCGTTCTAGAGAACTAATCGGTAGGCCTGGCTAAGATAGCGGGCTGTGACGAAAACTGGGGGAGCCCTGAGCGTCTGTATTTAGGCCGTCTTTGCCAAGCCCAATAAATAGGCTTTTAAAGTTCACCACAGGGCGGGCGAGCCCATCTGCACAGTTAGGCCGTCCAGGCAGCATGCAAGACTGGATGGATAGGCGAATACCGAGAATCCTAGCCGTGCGATCGCGTCGAGATATTTCTCCTGCCGCCTCCACCGTCCGCCGCACCGTGGCGTCCGGCTAAGGAAGGCAGCCGCAGGAGGCGCAAAACCCTCTCAAGTTCCAGCTCCGTCGCCGTCGCCATGGGCGGTGCCTCCAAGCTGCTCTCCTCCCTCCTCCTCACCTCCTCCCCGCTCCGCCTCCGCCCCTCCGCCGCCGCCTTGGCGCTCTTCCTCTCCCCACCCGCCGCGGCATCCCGCCGCCAACTCCTGCTCTCCTCCCCCTCTCCCCTTCGCACCCTCTCCAACTCCGCCGCCTCCGAGGCCTCATCCCTTCCGCACAGCTTCTCCTCCGCATCCCCATCCCCACCGCTCTATGCTCCTTTCCCCGAGTGGTCCCGCCTCGTCGACCGCCTCGCGGTCGCCGGCTACGCCGCCCGCGCCCCGCACCCCACCGACGAGCTCGATCTCGCCTCCGGTTGCTATCTGACTTCTGAGGCCGAGGCCGCTGTCTCATCCTGCCTCGCGTTCGCGCGCGACCGGCCCGACCTTCTCAGGTGAAGTGAATTTACTTGGCCATCTGGCCGACTGGGTTTGGGCGGGCGGGAAGGTTTCTGTGTTGCTGATTAATTGGGTGTGACCCCAGGTCGCTGCCGACGAAGGATGTGGAGGTTGTGGTGGCCAACGCGGCGCCGGCTCTGTTCAAGGACGGGGAGGTATCAGTGCAGCGACTGCGGCAGTACCTTGCTGGGGAAGAGAGCAATGTGAGTTGTTGCACTTTCGTAAGTTGGGTGCATTGCTTAATGGGTGGTTGTGTACTTGGGTGTTTTAGATTTTACTTCTATCTGGTCATCTGTCAACTAGATTATGATCTTGGTAATCTCAAATTACTGCCTAAGTATGATTTATCGGATGCATAATTTTTGTTGGTTTGAGCTTAGCCTATATTGCCAGTGAGGCACTGAGACGTAGAATCAGGAAGGATTAAAGAGGCCATTCGTTTCATGGGCAATCCCTGCAAATAAACCCCCCATAAAAAGTTTGGAGCAAAGTTTTACTAAAATTCACTTTTTTTCGCTACGCCTTTATTACACTTCTTGTTGTTCTTCTCATAGGCTTAGGTACTTAACACTATTAGAATTGCTATATTTACTTCAGTTCCAGGTTCAAGAGGGTTTCGATTCCGTAACTACTGAGTCTATTACTATTTATTCATTGAGACAAGAAAGTATTGGCCAACAAACTGATGATATGAAAAATTTTTCCAGGTAATTCAATTAGAGAGAGCTGAAACCGTTGATATTGTTCGGTACTTGTTAAGTTACGTATACTGTTCTTCAGACAGCTATTCAATAGATAAGGAACTTACTGATTTAGCTGTGAGAAATATCTTGGCTGAGTTAGTAAGTTCTAGTGGACTTTCCCAAACCTCCACTTTTGTGGAATCAACAGCCAGGCAAAATTCTTTGAGTCAACATGAGCGTTTCTCTAGGCCTCCAGGACAAAATATTGAAATGAAGCGAGGTGACTGGATTTGCACAAGGTATGTTAGTCCCGACTTTCTCATTTGTTGATTGAACAGTTGCATGCTACTTATTGCCTTACTTTGATGAGTCAACCTACCAATTCTATATAACCTTACTAGATGTGTTATAGCTAAAAATGTACTCAGATGTTTCCTTCTGTTGTAGTAAAATACCTTGTACAAAAGTCAGGTTTCATTGTGCACCCTCCTGTTGTTATTACGCAAGCTTTTAACTTTTGAGTTGTTTTACACTTAACTAAACATGACCAGATATTGTGTTATTCACATTATTTTGCTCAAAGAGCCACTTTATCCACCAACTATTTGGCTTGCTTGGATGCATTTGAGGTTTTTTAACCAAATATGAATTGTTTTACCCTCATGCATTTTCCCGCAATGTTGAATGTAAATGTGCCTTTTGCAACCTGCAGATGTAGCTTCATGAACTTTGCAAGAAATGCGAGGTGCCTTGAGTGCAATGAGCATCGGCCAAAGAAGATGTTGACTGGTGGAGAGTGGGAATGCCCACAGTAAGATTCGACATGCTAACTAGTAAGATTTGTGATCTAAAGTTCATTTATACTTTGATACAGCTGACTTTGTTTTGTCCTTTTGCTAAGGTGTGAGTTCTATAATTATGGGAGGAACATATCATGCTTACGATGTGATTGCAAAAGACCAGGAACAATCCCACCAAACCCTGCATCTGCTGGTGCTGGTTTAGGTGGTGTGGCACAGCTTCTTAATGTAACCAACGTTGGTAAATCTGAAATTGAGAGAAAACTCGCTGAAAATGATGAGAAGGCAGAAAGGTGGTTGAGCAAAGTATCTCAACTTGATGATTCTGCTGATTTAAGTAGTCTAGCAGCTGATGAGGATTTTCCTGAGATCATGCCTATGCGGAAGGGGGTCAATAAATTTGTAGTTAGCACGCGCAAGACACCATTGGAGAGAAGATTGGCAAATGCACAATACAACAGTAACAATAGCCGTAAAGCTTCATCATCTGATTCCAAGATCAGTCAAACTTTAGACCGGATACTTGGCCGTTCGTCATCTACTTCAGCCCCAAACAATCAATCTGGTAATGGAGGTATAAATGCTGGGGCTCCCAAGAAATTAACAGACCATCTCAGTGACATCAATCCTGTTCCTTTTGTGCCACTATCTGCAGATCTGTTTGCTAAGCCACACAATACAAATAGTAATGGGCAGACAGACAAGGATGCCCAAATAAATATAGAAGCTGGTAGTCCCACAGTGAATAGCACAGTGGCCTCAACTGAGGAGAGAGATGGCAAGAAATCATTAGATGCCGCTGAGAAATGGTCCAAGAAAGTCACAGAGCTTGACAATGTAAAAGACCTTTCAAGTGCAATTTCTGATGAAGACTTTCCTGAGATTATGCCAATGAGGAAAGGCGAGAATCGATTTGTTATTAGTAAAAAGAAAGACCGCTCACTGATGTCACCACAGTACAAAAGGCACAGTGTGCATGAGCAGGCTGACGATTCCAATTTTGTACCATTTGTTCCTTTCCCTCCTGGTTACTTTGCCAAGAAAGATAAGCCAGTGGAGAGTGCTCCAGATACAGGAATAGTGTCAGGAGGTTCTCCATCAGCTGAGAAGCTGCCAGAAACAAGGGCTTCATCCGGAAATTCGGGAAATGGCCCGAATGCCTCACAGGTGATGGGCAGTCAGGCAAACAGCAACATGAATAATAATAACTGGAACAGAAGTTACTCTCAGCAAAACTTGAGTACCGGTGGTTATGCTTATGGTGAAAGTAGCAACTATCAGCACCAACCACAATCTCATGAGGTGAGTGGTCAGTCCAGTCGTACTTCAAATACCAGCAGGTATGGTAACAATACTTGTGGTAGCAACGGCAGTTATGACAACAATGTTGCTTGGAGCAACAACAGCAACAATAATTGGAGTGGTTCATATTCTGATGAGAGCAGTGGCAGTAGCGGTAGTGCTTCCGCCAACCCTCATCAAACAGCAAGCTACTCAAGTTATATAGAAAGCTCGAACAGCGTTTATGCTAGGAATAGTTTGGAAGGATCCGCTGTGAAGGATTCTGATCCTCTGGACATGTCTGAGGAAGCTAAGGCTGAGAGGTGGTTTAGGAGGGCAGCACAGATAAAGGACATCTCCGAGCTAGCCAACATCCCTGACGAGGACTTCCCTGAGATAATGCCGATGAGGAAGGGGGTGAACAGATTCGTAGTGAGCAAGAGGAAGACACCACTGGAGAGGAGATTAACGTCTCCTCAGTACAGAAGGAACCTACCAATCGTAAGTTCTGAACCGGACAAAGATGCTAGTTGAAAACAGGCATGATTGTCATTCCATTGCAATAGTGAGGGTTTAGAACAGTATTCTTCACTCCAGATCGTTATAATAAGCCACCACCAGTTTTCTGTATGCTAACTTTTTGTTCTCAACCACAAGGGAGTTTGCTGGATTTCATCATTTATTACATGTAGCATGTGTTGTACTCGAAACCATCACACTGAACCAGGCATGGCATTATCAAATTTTATGGACTTGTCTGAGGTTTCATATGTATGTGTATATTTTTCAAACAAATTTCTCGTCGGATTCAAATATCACATATGCCTTTTTGTTTGGAAAAAATCAGAATATGCTTAAGAGTTCAGACCCCTTCTTCTTGAGTTGATCCTTCTTTATAGATCAGTAGTTTTTACAGGACACGGCGTCGAAGAAGCTTTGCCACAAAAACCGAAACGCGAGAAAGGAGAAAAACCCTGCAAAACGGAAAAAGAAAAAGAGAAGCCGATCCAGTAATACAGGGCCTTAACCAGTTACCCGACGAGTAGGGCCCATTAGGCTCAAATCTCCGCGTCTGACCACTCGCGAGGTCATCAAAACCCTACCCGAGCGGTAACACATCCTCCCCACTCCGCCGACTTGCTTCGAGGTATCCCTCGTTCTCTCCCTTTCGCCTTGCTAATCTTTCCTGTCCTCGTCGATTGAGCCGTGCGGCAGTCGTTCCTCCTCCTACTGCGAGATACTTTCACCAGCGTTTGTTTTTCGAGTTCTTTTTGGTTTTGGTCCGAGGCTAAGCTACTGTTTTTTCTTGAATCTTAGGTAACTCGCATTAGCTAGTTCGTTGGTTTTGCCATTCTCTGTGATAGGGATTTGTTCATCCAAGCCCGAAAGGCTAACTTACCTTTGTTATTCCGTGGTCTGGATGTGTCCATGACCTCAAGCACAATAAATTCTTATAGGAAACGTAACTGGCTGTCTGCTATACATGATCTCTTGCACAAGTACTGAGGCACCAGACGTAACTGTAGCTGTGTGATGGCCTATTAGTTACTGTGCAAGATAGACATGGGTGCGCAGTTTGCAACAGTGACTTCTTTGTGTTTCTGCTGCCAGTTGTTACCCTATAATCACCCAATTTTGGGCTTAAGGTGGATAATGGTCCAGTGTATCGATTGATGACAGCATGTTGTGTTTTTTTAGTTGTGTTGGGTTCATTTGAATCAGAGCACAAGTACTGAGGCACTAGAGCAGTTTTGGTTGCATAGTAGCCGATTATTTTGGTGTGCAAGAGAGACACGGGAACCCGCTTTGCAGCAGAGATTGAACTTACCTCTCTGCTGCCAGTAGTCGCCCGATATCACCCATTTCAGTCCTGACTTGGCATAATTGTTAGGTGCAACTTGTGACTGCAACTTGTCAGCTTTGTTTTGGTTATATACGCTTTCCAACAATTCGAGCAAAGGTACCCAGGTGCTATGGTCTTTGTGATCGGATAGTAGCCTAACCTATGACGTGTGAAATAGAACTGGGTATCCGCATTGCAGCGCAAACTATTTTGTATTTCTGCTGCCTGTAAGGGCTCTATATTTGCATTTCAAGTTGGTTGCTGTATGGTCTTGACTCCTTTTATGTGCTCATATTGTTGATCGTGCTTCTGTGTTTTCAATTCCTTGCCTTACGGCTTTAAGAGTTGCTCATGTTTATTCTGCAGTCTTTTTCCTGTGGAATCCAGGCAGGATCTTGTGAAAGTTTTGTAAGGCTGACAAGATGGTTCTGAAGTAAGTTAATCTCTGTGCTTAAGTTGTTGCAATGTGTTGTTAATGGATTTTGTAAATTAACCACCTCTATTTTGTACTTAGTTGACATTAATGATACCATAAGAACAATTTCACCATGATGTCTTCAAAGCTCAAGGCGTTGTTTCCTTGGTTTTGCAGGACTGAGCTTTGCGTTTTAGTGGCCAGAAGATATATCCCGGGAAGGGTATCAGGTTCATTCGAGCTGATTCGCAGGTAACCATCTTAATGTGTTGAAGGTCATTAATATGACTAAGCTTAGAAGTTTTCTCTAATGAATTCATATGTTTCCTCCTGCAGGTTTTTCTTTTCGCCAACTCAAAATGCAAGCGCTACTTTCACAACCGCCTGAAGCCTGCAAAGCTTACCTGGACAGCTATGTACAGTAAGCAGCACAAGAAGGTATCACATTTTGATTGCTAAATTCTCACTATTCATGCATGTAGCATTCTCCAATCTCCACATGTGCAATCACTGGATTATCTTATTTTGTACTTCTGAAATATTGTTAACATGTTAGTTGAGTTGAGATGGCGTGCATGAACTCGGTTGTTCCGGAGCTTCAAGTACAAAAAACTAACCTGTATAGGCTGCATAATCAGCATTTCAAGATACCTCTGGCATTTATTGTAGGGCAATTTCCTCCTATGTTTTGGTATGGTTACTAGCATATATTTGTATATAATGGCCAAATTGAGATCAAACCATTTGTTTGCTAGTGAGTGGAGATGTGTTGTTTGGTTCTTTATAAATTATATGGGGTGCTTGATAACATACAATGCCTCTGCTAGCATGCTTGTATCTATTTCTGCATCTATGCATCTAAATATCTACTATGTACATTCATCTCTCTTGTAATCTTGCGTCCCATGCTATGCAGTTGTCTGAGTTAGCTGCAGCAACCGACTAGTATTTTATTTTGGTGTACATTATTCATTCATTTCTATCATGTCTTGTTGTAATATTTCTGACTAGGCTGATTTTCAATGTGTCAATGCAGGACATACATGCTGAAGCTGTCAAGAAGAGGCGTTGCACCACCAAGAAGCCATACTCACGGTCAATTGTTGGTACCACTCTGGAAGTTATCAAAAAGGAGTGAGAAGCCTGAGGTCCATGATGCTGCTAGAGAAGCGGCTCTTCGGTACATTTTCTACCTTTCTATAGACTATAGAGCTGAAGCTGTCTGTATCAGCATTGCTTTTGCTTATAAATTTCTGCTATTTTTTCAACTTGGAATTATTTATATTATTATAGCTTTTGCTCAGATTTGTCAATCTTCTTATAATAGTTGTTGCTTCCTCCATATTGGCTGATATTATTGTTTTCTTCTATCATTTTCACTGAATGATTCTGAATTTGATTCAAACTAATACCTGTCTTTGACATGTATACATTTGCAGTGAGATCAAGGAGCGCATAAAGAAAACCAAGGATGAGAAAAAGGCAAAGAAGGCAGAGGTGGCGAAATCTCAGAAGACACAAACCAAGGGTGCTGCACAAAAGGGTCCTAAAGGCCCAAAGATTGGCGGCGGTGGTGGGAAGCGCTAAGTTCGTTGCATCATAGAGAGTTCTTCTGGCTACCCTTCTTTTGGATCCTATCATAGACCTTGTCAAGTGAGCCTGCCGTCTTGAATTTTCACTTTTTATGTGAGGTTGAATGTCTCGGATTATTTCGTGAGTTGATTTATAATGGTACTTATGTTTGCTGTTATCGATTAGCAAGTTTTGTCATGACCATTGGCCAAAGAGATAATTTGCTCTTTGCCATCACAAAGAATGACGACTTACCATTGCAAAAAAGAGGCGCTACAAAATACCACCACAAAGACTGAATCTGTAAGACGCCACTGCTGTGACTTATTTTTTTATCATGTTGGAGCGAATTGACTATTTTATCCTTATTCTTTTTTGTAATGTCCAGTCCCACCTGTATTCTCCTCTCCAATCATGGAGCCTCTCCAATTCAGCCCTTAGTTTTGTAGCCTCAGCATCTTTCTCATGGACCAAGCCCCCGGACGCATACTTCTGGGATTAATCGCGTCCACCTCAAATGACGCCGCAGCTGCCTCCGTCATCTTCACCATTTTGTCGATCTCAATCCGGAGCTCATCAGCAGCAGTGTTCACCACAGTATGCTTCTTACCAACCTCTGCAACCTCGAACTGGAGCTTCTCCGCCTCTCTCCTTGCCGCTGCTAACTCTGTCTTGCTCGCCTCAACCTCAACCTCCGCCTCCAATTTCCTGTTCTAAGACAGCCGCAGAGAGCTCGCCTCCAGAGACTCGGACCTTCGCCTCCATTCTGCCTTCCTGGATCTCAAAGCTTCCAATTTCTCCTCAAGCTTCTCCTCCATCTCCTGCCTGTACATCTCAGCGTTCTTCTTGAACTCCTTGAAGCTTCCCTCCACCTCTGCCTTTTGAGCCTGGAGGCGGCGAGCCGATGCCTGCATCTCCCCCAAGTGCTTCTCCAACTCGCTTCTCTCTGCACGTAGCTCAGCTCTCTTCCCCTCCAATTCGACCAGACTTGTTTGGACGCGGCCGCCGCCTCCGCCTCCTTTGCGCCGAGGAGCTCTAGAACCTGGCGTTTCTCCGCGACGGCCACCTCGAGGTGCGCCGTCCCCTCGCCCCTTGCCTCCGTCTCGCGAGCCGCCCCCGCCTCGGCGGCCTCGAGAGATTCCTGCTCGACGGCCTCGAGAGATTCCTGGATGGTCATGTCGATACTGAGACAAGCTTAGAGGGCATCCCGAAAGACCTCGCACTCCCAGTCGGCGAGCGCGCCGGCGTCGGCGGAGAGCTCGTCGACGCGCGTAGTGAGAACGGCCATCTGCCCCCCCGCTTCTCGATGGACTCCCTGAGGAGCTTGGCGTTGAGGGCCTTAAGCTTCGCCACCTCCCCTTCCCGCTCCGGCGACGAGTCCCGCCTGTCCTCCTCCGCCTTCGCCATCAACTCACCGAAGTTGACTACCTTTGCAGAAGGCGGCGGGATCTCGCCGCCACCCCGACTGCCGTTCGTGTCGCAACCGTACGCCGATGCCTGCGCCGCCACCTCCCATGGCCTCCCTGTGGCCGTGGCAACCTATTTTGCCGGTCAACCGCGTCGCCCACCTCTCCCTTCGCCGGCGCCGCCGCCCTCCAGAGCCGTCACCGCCTTGGCTATGTTTCCTCCATCTCTCCAGAATGACAACGAGCAGAAGTGTTATTTCTATTTTTTTCTCTCTCCCCTCAACGGCGGGTTAATACAGCAAATGGATAGAATATCTATCGTCGATGGTATTCTCCAGAGTTTTTATATTTGTGATGGTATTTGTAAGTTCAATCGTAACTTGCTAACAATTACAATGATCCTCAACAAATTAGCCCATGGCCAAAGTGTGTATTGCCCAAATGTAGGCGAAAGCAGCTCGTTACGTCTATGTTAAGCAAATTGATTTGCCATGCGCTTTTCTTTTCAACCGATCAGGGTGTTCCCATGTTAAAGCATCTTGTAACATGTTTCAATGGTATTTGCTCTCGTAGTTTGCTCAAATATGTCACCGGAACATTATTGTATGGTGATGGCTCACGAAATATCTTAAAATCTGTCAGAAGCATTGAGAAAATTCGGCCAGATAATGTTGATTGTGAACATCGCTATGATCCTTTCAGCCAGCAATAACGATGACAGTGGCAAAGTTTCCATAAATCCTGTCAACAACATTGACAAAACTGGGTGTACCTCCTGAGCCGCTCTCAGGCGACTCAGCCACCCTCACAAAGCTCTCGCCTTAGCATCTCCTCCCTCGCCAATACCGCCAACGGGCGGCGGTGGCACGGCCTCCCGTAGCCGTATGAGTGGCCATTATAGATTGGATCTGCCCGTTTCCTGGTGGATCTGGCCGGGATAGGAGGGACGTTCGGAGCGGCATAACCCACTGTCAACAGTTAAAGCTAAGGCGGAGGGAGACAGAGGCGGCTGGATCTGCCCGTTTCCTAGCGGATCTGCCCTGGATAGGAGGGGCGTTCGGAGTGGCATAGCCCACCGTCGACAGTTGGAGCTAAGGCGGAGGGAGACAGAGGCGGTCGGATCTGGCCGTCTCAGGGCCGGATTCATGATCCCCTCTCCGGCCGTTGTACGTCGCCGACTCCCGCGCCGCCGCCGTCGCCGCTCCCTACGAGCACACAATCTCTTCTTTGCGCGCGGGTGGCCACAGCGCACGACTCGAGCGGGCGCAGGATTCGACGCGGGCGAGTAAGACAGAGACAGCTGGTGTCAGTGGGGCCTTTGGCGCTTATGAAGGCGGTTATATCTGAGCCGAATCCGTGTTCGCCCCCTACCGCCTCTGCATGTCGCCTACTCTCGCGCTGCCACTGTCGCTGCGCCTTGCGAGCACGCAATCTTCCTCTTCAAGCGTGGGCGGCCTCAGCTCATGGCTTGGGCGGGCGCAGGCATTGGCAGGTGCGAGCAAGGCAACAATGACCAACGGGTGACATGTTTATCCTCTGTGGTGAGGTGCCGTGCTCTGGGTGAAAGCCCTTGATCTAGCCCATTTAGCAGGATCCGACGATGATGACGTCCTTGGGCGTCCTTTTTCCCTCCTTAGAAATGTCGTTGTGGAGCTGCACCTCACTCACCTCAGGGTCTCATGACTTTATCCGGGGTGAAAATCTCAGGTCCGGTTTTTGCCAGATCAGGTGACGGTAATGTCTTTGATGTCGCTCCCTCCTTGGAAGCATTACCTTAGACCTCTTAACCTTACTCTCTTCGTCTTTCTGCCTGTGCGTCATTTTTAGCGTCGGCCAGTGCTTGTCCTTCGGTGGTGGTCATCCTTTTATCGTCGAGGTTTGTTAGTCATGGACTTTTATCTTTTAGGCTATTAGAGTCGTGTTGTGTGTAACAGATCCTATCTTTTGGCTGTTAAGCCACCGCTATACTGCTCTTCTTAATGGATAAAACACATATTTCTGTGTTTTCGAGAAAAAAAACATTGACAAAACTGGGCCTGTAATTTACACTATTATTCACATCGATATAATGAAATATAATGATGTAATACTACAGTATCTTTCTCGGTCATGGACGTAAGTAGGACTCGAGGTTTTGAGCTAGCTGGGTCAACACTCCACGACACTGCAAGCGGGTAATTTCCTCACATAAGTATCAACCATCCGCTGCCTGATCTTCATGGCATCGCTCCATCTATCAGCACTCGCATATGTATTGCTTAACAACGTGTAGTTTCCGCTGTTACTGGGGTCCAACTCATTGAGCTTCTTGATGACGACCTCGGCAATAGCTACATTATCATGTGTCTTGCATGCTCCCAGCAGTATCCTATAAACAACAGGGTCAGGAGTTACGGGCATCTCAGTGATGAATCTCAATGCCTTCTCCAGCCGACCAGCACGACCGAGGAGATCAACAACACAACCATAATGCTTCATTTGTGGTTCTACGTTGTGAATTGCTTTCATGCTTTCAAAGTAGTTAAGCCCTTCCTCGACAAGCTTCGCGTTAGCACAAGCAATCAGTACACCAAGGAAAGTAACTCCGTTTGGTCTGAAACCTTCAGCGAGCATAGCACGAAAAACACTCAGAGCATCCTCCTCAAAGCCATTGTTTGCTAGTCCTATTATGATTGAGTTCCATGACAAGGTGTCCTTCTCTTTCATTTCTTTGAACACTTGTAATGCATCCTTGGTACTTCCACATTTTGCATACATGTCAATCAGGGAATTCTCCATAATGATGTCAGCTTTGATCTTGTTTCTCTTCACATAGTCATGAATCCACTCACCAAGATCAAGTGCACCCAAGTGTGCGCAAGCAGAAAGTACACTGGCAATCACAATGGCATCTGGTTTCACCTTGGCTCTCTGCATCTGCCTGAAGAGCTCCAAAGCATCAGAGAAGTGACTAGCCTGTGAATATCCAGATATCATAGAACTCCATGAAATCAAATCTTTGTTAGGAATTTGGTTAAATATTTTCCTTGCTGAAACCAGATCTCCTCCTTTTGCATATGTGGTGATCATTGCATTCAGTGTCACAGTGTTCCTATCCTTCATGTTAAAGAACACCTTTTCAGCTGATTGCAGCTGCCCAAGTCTGCCATAGTAATCTATCAAAGTATTGCCCAAGTAAATATCCACCTCAATGCAGTAATCCTCTATGTACCTAATCAAGCAATCTGCCATGCTCCAATCTCCTAGACGAGTGCATGCAGAAACAACCTTGACCATAGTAACCTTATCAGCTTTCACTCCTTCATTCTGCATTAATTTGAATAACGTCAAAACCTCTTTTAATCTATTGCATTGGCTATATCCACAGATCAACGAATTCCAGGATACCACATCCTTAACTATCATCTCATCAAATACAGATCTTGCACAGCACAAATCACCACAAGCAGCATATAGATGAATCTGCGAATTGGAAACGAAGATATCCGGAAGAAACCCAAGTTTCAATGCATGGTTGTGCATCTGTTCCCCTTCCTTGAGAGCACTAATTCTTGCACAAGCCTTAAGTACGAACGGAAATGTCAGGTTGTCTGGCTTCATACCTTTTCCTTGAGCCTTCTTGTAGAAAGCAATGGCATCTTCTGGTGCATCACTTTGAGCAAGTCCCCTGAGCATGATATTCCAAAGAAAAGTTGTTGGCGCTTCAATCTGCTCAAATACTTTATGAGCAAAAACCAAATCTGGTTGTAGAATAGCATAAGATCTGAGAATCTTGGACATTGCATATTGGTAACTGTGCAGCCCAGAAACAATGAGATGGGCATGAAGTTTCCTTATGGCTTCCATCATTACAATGTTGAAAGAGAACTGAATTTTTCCAAGAACCGTGAGGCAGTGAGGGAGAAGCAAGGACCGCACATATAATTCAATACATCTGCTTCCTGCAAGGGATTAGCAAAATAAGTAAAGAAGCAACAAAAAATAATACTGTGAATTAGTCTTTTTCAAGGTGGAACGAATGAACTATACAGTACGGAAAGAAGTGAGCGTGATAGTGCATGAGGAGAAGGTGGGGTTTAAATACATAGGTCATATCATTCATGACAAGCAATTTAGCAGTCAAGAACAAATAAACTAAGTTCTTAATTATGTCAACTTTTCATGGAAGATAAAACTTAAAAGAATGCAAAGAACCCACCGTTAAGTTGGGAGATCTTATCACAGTTGGTATATTACAGGGAGAGAATTCTAATATTGCAATTAAAACTCTTAAAACTGAGAGAGCTTCTTCACAAGATTTGGTTCTTATCGCACAGACCAACAAATGGTAACTACTAACTCTCACCAACCAAAGCAAGTCCAGGAACCTTAACGGCATTCCTCTCATCTACTAGCTTTCGTGCTCTTTCGGCATCACAAAACCTACCAAGCTCAGTAAGCATATTGGATAGCACTGCAAAATCACCTCCAGATTCTCGTTCTAAGTCCAATATCTTCTTCATCGCCCTCTCCCCCATCTCCACTTCTCCATACTTACTGCAACAACTCAACAGTGTCCTCCACACAACAACATTAACCTCCATAGGCAAACCACCTATTATTTGCTCAGCCTCACACAACCGTCCAGCCCTACCTAGCATGTCTATGATACACCCGAAATGCTTGGCCTCTGGATTTATATTGTATTCATAAACCATGCTTTTGAAAAACGCTACTCCTTGCTCCACCAGCCCTCCATGGCTACAAGCATTGAGAACACTCAAGAAGGTGATTCTGTTGGGCCTGATTCCTGCTCTTCTCATCTCTACAAACAGTTCAACTGCCTCAATTGACAACCCGTGCATTGCAAAACCTGAAATTATTGATGTCCATGATACCAAGTTTCTCCTGTCCTGCATTTCATCAAACACCTTTAGCGAGCTCTGGATAGACCCAATCTTGGCATACAAGTCTATGAGTGAATTCCCAACCCGGACATCTGACACAAAAAACCCCTTCTTCTCACAATAGCCATGCAGCGTCTCGCCCATAAGAATCCTTCCAATATTAGATATTGCAGGAACAACTGCTAACACGGTTATCTCGCTTGGGCAGATGCCTTCTGCCATCATGCGGCGGAAAAGAGCAACAGCCTCCACAGAATAACAAGAACGCGTATACCCATCTATCAGTCCGGTCCACGAGACAACATTCGTACAAGGCATCCGCTCAAAGAGAAGCCTCGCATACTCAACCTCGCCCCATCCAGCAAAGCCAGTGATCATCACATTCCAAGACACTGCATTCTTCACCGGCATTTCATTGAACGCCATCAGCGCATCCACCAGGCGCCCACACACAACGTACACATTGACAAGGGCAGTATGCACGTAGGCGTGGAACTCAAACCCCTTCCGAACCACAAGCCCGTGGAGCTGCGCACCGGCCTGTGGCCATGCCAAGCCCGCGCAAGCCCTAAGCGCAAACATAAAGGCATACGTGTCGTCAGCCACGTAGCGACGCGCGTGCCTGAAGAGGTGCAGGGCCTCCTGGGGGTAAGGGCCGTGGGAGTATGCCTTGAGGAGGGCGTGCCACGGCGTGGGACGTCGGTCGAACACCTGGTGGGCAACGAGCTGGGAGTGGACCTGGAGGAGCGGGCGCCTCTTGCCCTGGTGCTTCAGGAGGAGGGCGACTAGGCTGTGGAGGTGAGGAGTGGTGGTGGCATGGAAGGGCGGGCTTCTTTGCCTCAAGAAGTGGGGAGAGAGCCGTGCCATGGAGGTTGCCATCTTCTTCTCCAATGCTGCCCCTCTCTCGCCTACTCCCTAACTACATAGTACGTACTAGCTGACACCTGACTACCCCCCTGATAGTGCAATATGAAGCAACAGTGGTGGAGAGAGAGCCCATCCTTCGCATACCTAGCTTGTCTTGCAGATCGCAGCGGCTGTGTTGAGAGAGGCTTGACTAGTAGACAAGTCGTCCTTAGATTTCTTCAGCGTCCAAGACGAAACAACGAAAGTTGGTTTACGCGGCTTATCCCTTTGCTAGTGACCTACATAACAGTCTGACACAAGGCAACTCTGAACACACCACCCGATTCCTCCCTCCTCCTCCATGTTGCGCCGAGTCCTCGCAAGAGCAATCCCACTCTTCTCCACCTCCGGATTTCCCAAACCACCGAGCCCTCTCCTCCCCCACAAAGCCTTGCATCTCTCCACTTCGCGAAGACCCGTCGCCGACGGCGAGGATGATCCCGTCTCCTTCCCGGACCACCAGCAGCTGCCGCCCGACGTAGCACGTGGCGTCGGCCGAGGGCTCCCACGCGGACGCCGCGCGCGCCAGGGACCTCCTGAAGCGGTGCGGCGCCGCGGCCTCCGAGCCGTTAGTGGTGGCCGCGCTCGCGCGCCTCCGCAACAGCTGCGCCGCCGCGCACGCCGCGTTCGGGTGGGCCGCGGCGCAGCCAGGGTGCGCGCCCGGGCGACGCACCTGCCACTCCAAGCTCGCCATCCTCGCCGAGCACCGCCGCTTCGACGACGCCCGCGCACCGCTCGACGAAATGCGCCGCGCGTCGCTCGCGTCCCCGGCCGCCGTGCGTCCCATCCTCCGGCGGTACTGCGCCGTCGCCGCGTTCCGCGCGCTCCCGAGCTTTGGTTTCCGACCTGGCATCGCCGAGTTCCACGGCCTCCTGAGCGCGCTTTGCCGGTACAAGAACGTGCAGGACATGGAGCACCTGCTGTTGTCCAGCGAGGAGCTCCCTTTCGAGACCAAGAGCTTTAATATTGAGCTCAACGGGTGGTGCAACATGGTCTGCAGCGTGCGGGAGGCGAAGAGGTTTTGGAATGCGGGAGTCTAAGGGTATTGAGAGGGACGTTGTATCATATGGGAGCATGATTTCGTGCTTCTCGAAAGCCGGGAGCTTGGACACAGTCATGAAGCTTTTTAACCGCATGGAAGAGGCTGGCATTGTGCCAGACTGTAAAGTGTACAATGCAGTTGTGTATGCACTCGCCAAGGGACGGTGTGTACATGAGGCAAAGGCGCTTGTCCGGAGTATGGATGAGAAGGGGGTTGCCCCGGATACGGCCACTTACAACTCCCTCATTAGGCCTCTTTGCAAGGCTCGTCAGGTTCAGGAGGCAAGGGAAATGTTTGATGAGATGTTAGGGAGGGGGCTATTTCCATCAGTGAGGACATTCCATGGTTGTTTGATGTGGTTAGGAGCACCGTTGAGGTGTTTGATCTGTTGGATAAGATGAAGGCACTGCACTGTGAGCCAGAGATGGACACTTACATTATGTTGATCAGGAAATTCTGCCGGTGGAGGCAGCATGACGCTGTAGAGAAACTGTGGAGTGCAATGCCTGCGAATGTGCTGAGCCCTGATCGGAGTGCATACATTGTGTTGATACATGGATTGTTCTTGAATGGGAGGCTAGAGGAGGAAGCAAAGTATTATGAAGAGATGAAAGCCAAGGGCTTTTCACCGGAGCAGAAGACTGAATCAATGATACAGGCGTGGCTCTCAGGCAGAGAGCTTGCCAAACAGTCAGCTTCTGTTGGTTCAAGGAGTGGTTCGGTGTCTCTCAGTCCTAGAAAGCGATAAAATTGACGTTGACCTTAAAAGTAATCTATGGGGGGGGGGGGGAATGCAGCATGAGAGGAGGGCTTTTTTATCTTGCTGAAGAACTGCTAGAAAATTTGAGGAGAGATTTTTTTGGTTATTCAGAAAAAAGTGGCTGATTATTGTATGTTTGGTCCAGGTATCTATACTCTCACTAGATTGATTGGGGTGAGATAGGCATTTGAAAGTGCAACAGATGTTTAACCTGTTTAAACTTATTAACTTAGGTAGGCATCACTTGCTGTATTACTTCTTTTTTTGCTTGTAGTTTGTACTGACTACGTATTCAATTATTGGTGCACAAAATATATTCAGTTTCCACCGTTTTCATACTTCCTCTCATTTCATATGGTTTGAAAGTCAATATTGTTGCTTATGTATTTATGCTCAATATTAGCACGTTTCAATTTCTGCAATTCCATTGTATACAGTGTCTACGGGCATATTCTCATATTACCATTGATCCCATTGCAGAATCTGCTCTTGTGTGCCAATTTATGTTATACTGTTCTTGATGAATCACCACCATGTGCTATTTTCTTTTTGTCAGGGAGTCAATGCAAAATTTTCTAATAGTAATACTTTAGTGCATGTGCATACGAAGAATCTGACTGCAAGAGCACATTGGATTTGAAGCTGGGATGGGCTGCCGCCAGCCTGCTAGTAATCAATGCATCAGTTTATTCTGAGGTGAGAGCTTACCTGAACTTCAGATAAATCTAATCTGTTAGTTGCTGTTTTCTCTGCTATCTAGTGGCTTTGATCATACTAATGATAATATGATATGAGTCAAACAACTTATCCTTGCATGATCTAAAGACCTTTCTGTAATATTCTATAGGATATCCCATGCTAATTGCAAGTGGCTTGCTTTGTCTGTTATCACTACATATAATATATCTTCTGTCACTCCTGAACTCTTTGATATGCACTCCAGAAGATGGCGTTATCTTGCAACCTGACTCAAGTTGCTTTAATTTTGTCGAGAGACAATGACAGATACAGGTACATTTCTGGGAAAAGGAGAGCTCACTTTCTGTGCGCAACTTACAGCCATGCTTATCATACTTATGTTCAGTGTCATTTTCATGGTATCTAGTTGCAAGTGTCACTAACTTATGATGTAAGCATCTATGCCCCTAATTTGATGTAATTGGTGTTTTGGTGATTAATAACTCCAAATCGTCAGGACTAACCTTGTTTTGAAGTGTCGTTAAGTTAGGTCTTGACAATATAATTTAGTTGTTCTTGGTATTCATGGATCCCAAGTGTGTTAATGATGGCAAAGCATGGAGTTTATGGAAGACTAAGACCCCTATAACTAGAAATGGTCCAAGGAGTTGAGGTAGGATCTTTGATATGTTTTGTTTTGCTTTGGTCATACTATTAAGGGGGGGTTCAAGGTTAGTAGCTATTAAGGGGGGTTCAAGGTTAGTAGCTTAAGTTTGGTTAGGTTTGGTAGCCATTTGTGATGCACACTAGGTCTCTTTAGCTTAGTTCCAGTCAAAAGAAACCAAGAAGCAAGTTGTTGTTGCGAATTTTGCAAAGTCTTAGACCTGGTCAGAAAAATTTACAATGAGTTAGATTATCCGAGTGAGTTGTACCATCAGTCGGACTATCATTCCAAAAAATTGTTTCTCAAGTTTTTCAATTGAGTCGGATGATCCGAGTGTCCCAGACCATGGGTCAGATTAATTCCACAGAGGACATGTTTTCAAGGTGAAGTGCAAGTTGGATGATCCAAGTCGGACCATGGGTCAGAGCAGTTGGACAGAGGCTTGTGTTCTTGATGATCAATGCAAATTGGATCATCCGGACCAGTCGGAGCTTCAGTCAGATAAATTTTCCAGAGAAGGTTGTTTTTGAAGTTAAATGCAAGTCAGAGTTAGATCATCAGTCGAATTGTCAGAGAAATGTGTTCTTGGACTTCAGTGCGAGTCAGATGATCCAGGTGGGTCGGAGCATGACCCAAACTAATTTTCCAGAGGACATGTTTTTCGGAGTTTGCGTAGAGCCGGATGATCCGAGTCAAGCGGATAATCTATCTCGGGTCGAACGATCCGGGTCAACGTAATGGCTATATTTTTTACCGTTTGAAGCGTTTAAGTCAGATGATCCAAGTAAAGGCTGGTTTTTAAAAGAATGTATTTGACGGCTAGTTTATGAAGTGTGGAGTTATAGGGCCTGTTTTTTTCAGCTTCTCAAAATGGCTTTTGGCTTTTGCTACAGTACCTAACTTTCAAATGGGGTATTTTTTTAAGATGGAGTCTACAAGTTAATTATAGTACACATTAAAAGTTCAACATCTGTACCATCCAAAATCGCAAGCGAGTATCTCTCTCTGTAATTTCTGTCGCAAACAGCTAAAATTCAAAAATTTCAGTCAAAAACTATAAACCACGGCCAAAAAGAACATGCCATATATTTGGACCTTAGGCATTCTTTCTTACTCTCTTGAGACTCCAAATCAGTGTCTTGCATATTGGGAGTTCAAGGGCACTCATGAACATCAAGATGAGATTTTGAGAGTATGAGAGAGTAGATTAGACCTATTTGTGTGCATCACTTCTAGTTGTTTGACTTTGTTGCGTTCAAGTGACTTTTTTGGGCTTTTTACTTTTGGAATTCGGTGATTTCTAGATGGCTAGGAGACGTGCTCTTGGTGACTTTCCAAGGAGGAGATTGTGAAAGATACCAGAAAGATTGTGAAGGTTTGAAGTCCATCTATCCAAAGTGGAGAAGAACTACCACTAGTGGAACGCTTGAATCCTTACACGAATTCTAGTAGGGGATAGGGTTGTGAAGGTTTGGAGTCCATCTATCTGAAATGAAGGACTACCGCTAGTGGAACACTTGAATCTTTGCAAGGGTTTGAGTAGGAGCTAGACCTATAAGAGTTGCACAAGTTCGAGTAGGAGCTAGACTTGTGAGTTGCACGAGTTCGAATAGGAGCTAGACTCTTGTGAGAGTGCTCCAACGAGGGGTAGAGGAGATCGCCGAATCTCGGTAAAAAAATTAGTTACATTTTACTGACCAAGGATAACCATAAAATTGGAGTTTGGACTTGAGAATATGAGAACAAAAGAAGTTTTTGTAGATTACAAATGCATAGATCCAACAAAAGAATATATACTACAAGGCTACCGCCATACTTGCAGAATCATGCTTGCCAAATTTATGTTCTTTTTTGTTTCTAGTATTATCTAGTCACTCATATTTCCCCCATATGTACAGCATCTCTCTTCATCTCAGAATGGTGGCAAGATTGTCTGCCACATCTTCATCTGCGGTGAGCTGATCGACTGCAAGTAGCTGCTGTCCCGCACAGGCGCTGCCGGATTCACCATCTGCCCCAGGTTCATGTAAGACGCCTGCAGCTCATCCAGATTCATGTCCATGAACCAGTCGTTGTCTTCCTTCACCGTCACCATGCCGTTCGTTGCCTGTCCCTGCGCCATGTCCCTGAAGTTGTGCTGCAGGCTGGAGACGTTATCGATCTCCGAGTCGTGCGTCTGGAAGCTGTCGGACATGGTGTCCGCCAGCGCATCCATGTCCTCCCCATTCTGCTGCTGGTGGTGCGGCGCATCCACGGCCATGTCCTGCTCCACCTTCACCTTCTCCCAGTTGTTCTTCTTGTTGTACAGCCGGCACAGCACCCACTCATCCAACTGCAAGCATACAGAAAAAAAGAACATCAGTACCAATGCAGATTATGCGGTGCGCGCACTGGGCCTCCCGTCAGAATGCTCGCCTACCTTCTGGGATCCCTTCTTGCCCGGGGCGCGGTCGGCTTCGGCGAGGCGATACTCGTGCATGATCCAGTCGGTCTTGACACCCCTGGGCGCCTTGCCGGAGTAGAAGACGAGCGCCTTCTTGATGCCCACCGTCCTGCCGCTCCCCTTGGGCGTGACCGGCTTGTCGGCGCCCGTTGCCTTCCAGTACCCCTTGCCGGCGGCGCGGTTGGGGCGCGTGCCGTTCGGGTACTTGCGATCGCGCGGCGTGAAGAAGTACCACTCCTTGCGGCCGAACAGCGCCTTCTCTGCACAAACACACAACGCGCGCGGCCAAAGTTAACACATTTGGTTCTCCAACGATTGAATCAACGAACAGACAGAACCAAGAACAGATCACGAAGCCATGGCAAAGAACAACAGAGGCTGGTGAAGCAAGAAACAGGGCAGGCACTCACCAGGCAGATCCCACGGGTCGAACCTGTACAGATCCACCTCGGCGATGATGGGCACCTGCAGCGGCTGCCGCGCCACCCTCCGGCAGAGGTAGTGCACCACCAGCTCCTCGTCCGTGGGGTGGAACCGGAACCCCGGCGGCAGGTTGAGCTCCGCCTCCGCGTCCCTCCTCCCGCTCCCCGCCGACTCACCCGCCACCATTGCCATCCTCCTCAAAGCAACCTTCCCAACGGACGGACGCACAGATCCTCCTCAACGCACGCACGGACGCTCTCGACCAGCTTCCAGAGTCTTCTGTGTCCGGGTTTGGAAGGCGGCTGCCGAGATACCTCGAGCTTTGGTTGATTTGTTTCCTTGGCGACCAAGCCGGGCGGGCGCTCGGGGCGCGTATATATGGGCTCTGCGGGACATGGGCCGCGCGTGCCCACCCCCCCCCCCTCGTGGGCTACGGATGAGGACGGCCGAGGCTACGGCGAAGGTTCGCGCGGAGAAAAGATTTTGACCTGCCAGGCTTGGGCGCCGGCTACGGGAATAGAAGTTACACAAGAGTCAAAAAGGTTGAGCGAGAGTCGGGAGATTTTCCGTGCGGAAGATACAATTTCGCGATCTCGGCGGATGGCGATGCGTCTCTGTGCGATTACGTGACAGCTCTTACGTTTTTGACTGTTTTGCACGGCGTGCGATTAGTTTGCTCATTGGTCGTTGCTTCGCCCGATTGTTTAGTAGACTCGGGTGTCTTTAGTCGTCTCTGATTTTAATTGCAGCACGTGTGGATTGTGCCTGTTTTGGTACTGTGGCAGTCACCTAGGAAGGTCCTGCGCTATGGTCTAGGCATGGAGGATTCTTGCAGATACCACTTTTTTATGGATAAATATTTGGCGATAGGTACGGACATACCGTGCTTTGGATTTTTGTTACGTGGAAACTTTCGCGAAGGAACAGGGGTCTATTGAGGAAAGAGGAAAGCGATTGCATTGACACTTGGATCGCGCTCGATGCCTCAAAGGTGCCAATGTTTTAGTTTCTGCCTAAACGTGATACTAATAATCTATTTTCCGATGGGCAGCTTTAAATATGTGTAAAATCCTAGGATCTAAATCGGTTTAGGTATAACTTCACTATAGATAAGTCATACACACGTAACAATCTACTTGTGCTTTTGTCCTCGCTTCACGTAAAATAGTTAATCGAAGGTTATTACCGATAGTAGCTATGAGTTTATATGTTAGTGTTTCTCATGTTAAGCTAACAATGTAGGACTAATCTACGTTTTCATGTACACAAACACATGGGTCATCATGGTCCGAGATATTACATACATCTTCCCTCAAAGAACTCGATATCCTCGTTGGTCCAACATACCCACAATGGGGTAAATGACAAAGATTTTCCCCTCTTGGCACACGTCCGTGTGTCCAGTGCTGGTACATATACCATGCCGTTTGTCCACTTCGGGCCCACACGTGCCATACGTCATATGCCCACGCCCCTGACCCGTACGCGCCCGTGTAACCGTGAGGGTCGGCTCTGATACCATTTGTAACGCTCTAGGATCCAAATCGGCTTAGTTCTAACCCCATTATGGATAAGCCACACACATATAATAACCTGCTTGCACTTTCGTCCTCGCTTCGCGTAAAACGGTTAACCGGAGGTTATTACCAATAGTACCTAGGTTTATATGTTAGTGCTTTTCATGTTAAGCTAACAATGTGAGACTAATCCATGTTCTTATGTACACATACACATAGACCATCATGGACCGAGATGTTACAATATGAGTAACGCAAGCGCGTGTTTTCTTTAGCAATCCATAGGATGCATGGTATGTCATTGAACTGTTTCTACATGGATGTACTTGCTTGGAATATCTCTGCTACTTAAAAAGGTGAACTGGATCTATCTTTCTCAATTTTTTCTTGCATATCCCTAAAAAAACTATAACAAAAATAGAAAAAAAAACAATCTACAAAAAACAAAATCCATCATCCTAAAAATTCTCTAAAAAGAAAAACAAACAGAGCTCTATCAGGTGCACGGCAGAGCCAAGAGTGCAGAGACACAACATAACCGAGTACGGAGGCAGAGCCGAGGGGGTGGGCTCAACAAGCCAATCCTGACAATGTTGACTCACGTGTTGGGATAATACCAGTTTTTATCTACAACAAAGTATGGACATTTCGTTAGTTATTTAAGAAATTCAAAAGAGGATAATTTCCAAGCTTGGACTGTTCATACTGAAGTAGCAGTACTACTACCGTTTAATTAGTTACGGTGCTGCTTATAGTAGCTATGGCTAATAATTTTTAGCTGAAAATAAAAAGTAGCATCTAAAAAAACAACTTTTTAGAAAGAGTGTGAGTGATGAGGAAAATAAGAGAGATATGTGCGTGAGACAGGAATAAGAGGAGTGGTGTGCATAATAGGCTCATGACCTCTATCTTATCTCCAGAGTGAGATAAAAGTAAAAGGAGCAAGAAACCATTTTAAAGAGTTAAATATTCATATTTACTTGTGACTCCTAAAGCCACTGCGATAGGTCCACGTAGAGGTAGGGTAGAGAGCTGGTGCATCTCCTCTTATCTGCAAAAACTTTTGCCCCGTTCTGCACGTGCCTGCCTGGATGCTATCTACATGCATTGAACCAGACCTGGGTGCGCGCGAGCCGCAACGGTCGCGGTGGTTGATGGGCCACGGATGGACAGCGCTTTTGTCGACAGCCGATGTTTTCATTCCTCCGGTTGTAGAATATGGTATGGAATTGCAACCGGAAAGGACGGGCCATCGACGTCTCTGTGGGGGGAAAAATGGGGCGAGAAAGCGATTGGCCAGTATTCTTGTCTGTTTCTTTGGAAAAAAAAATAGCACTAGTCTTTGGTTGGACTTTTTCCTTAATTAACAGGTTGTTGCCGTATCCACAGCTGGTGATCAGTCACTGTCAATTTTCTCGATGAGTCAGTGTGAAAAAGCAAGAGTATTTTTATGCTGCACTTTTAGTATGTTACCATTTACCAGTTACTACTAGGATTGGTTTTCATCTGGTGAGCTAAACTTAATTACAATGTTAAACGAGGGAAAGCATGAGGATTAATTAGTTTTCATCTGGGCAGGAAGAATGAAGGGCAGTTAGCGATAACTTAATTACAATGTTAAACGAGGGAAAGCATCTTAGTTAATTAGCACTAGCTCAAGCAAATTGACGTTTGCAAGTTATGACGCTGTAGCACAGGTGGTCGACGACACAAGCCGAGGGGTCAGACTTGAGAGGGGCATATCCCATATCCAGGGAAGATTATCCATGGGACGGCCAATGACGCAAGCGCCGACGCAAACACCGGTGGGTTTCTTCTTCTTCAATTCTTCCTTGAGCGCGAAGGCGCCACCCCGGCCATGCATGGGGGGGCCTTGACTGGACCAAATCCTGGCTGTGATCCGACCTACCCAGTTGGCTACTAGCCGTACGTGCATGCGCGCGCCGAGTCATACCCTCGCGTGCGCCGCGCGCTGCATTGCGGCGGCTTATGTGACCACTGTTCGGTGGCTCTGGCTGTCCAGGTCTTTCTCAGAGCAACAAACAAAGGAGGCTGCTGTAGATCGAGCGCCGCTATTTTGTTCCGCGGTGCGTGCATGAGGTGCATGAACGGCTTGAGATCGCGCGTGTTTGGTCGATCGATGTCCTGACCGGCTTGCTTACCGACGACGCCCTCGATAGCTTGCTGGCAGCCGGCAAGCTTGTCGCTACAGGGAGATCCATAAAAGAGCCCATCAAGCCCGGTCTCGTTGATACTACAAGCAAAATGCCGCTTTTTTACATGCGCCTTGAGACGAGACGACTGACCAAGCAAGTCCCTTTGACGTTGGCCGCAGGTTCCCAGCTCCCAGACGGACCCGTGCGCGCCCGAGCGCTGCCCGCCGAGACGCCGACAGCCCCGCTCAACTTGCTTTTCTAAGTGGTATTTTTTTACTATAGTTATTGATAAATTTTTACTATAATTAAATTTAAAAATAAAAAAGATTATCTTATCATAGATAATGTAAAGGAATATAAAAAAAATTAAATTAAAAATAGTGAACTGAAAATCAGAAGAAAGCTGAAGTTGAAACGTGGGGGCCTCAATCGGTGCGGATATTTCCGTACCACTACCAGTCGACGAACCGGCACCCGGCAGGCAGGCAGGCAGTGCGCAGGCGTACGCATTCCAGGGCGACACGGACACCGACCGATGCCGCGCGCGCGCCACGGGTAGCTCACGAGTCGCGTCCAGAATCTCGTGCGCCGTTTATCACGTCGGGCACAAGGGCTGCACTGTGCATATGCACGCCTGCCTATGCGCGCGGCTGTCTATATGCCTCGTGCAGCCAGTAGAATAGTCGAACCGCAGCACTTGTGAACATTACCAGTTCATGGAATCATGCAGGCCTCTCAGCATATTAGGAGAGAGATGCTACGCATTCACGCACGCCACAAGACTCCAAACTAGTTGTACGAGACTCCCTGGGCCATGAGTTCTTAAAAAAGAGTAGATCAATAATATTTGGTTGTAAGTTTTTTCTTTATTATTTCTTTCTTTATATCTTGATATTTATATTGCCAAAGAGAAAGATATTTAGGAGAGATATATGAGGCTTGTGGCTCAAAAATTCTCAAAATGTTTTCGGTATGCTTTGTGAGATATTTAAGAGAGATTTGTGGTTTTAAAAACTTTTTAGCTTCAGCTCTACACTTAAAACATATTTGAAGTCATGTTATCTTAAGATATTGTCAATCTAAAACCATGAGTTTTCTTCTAATTCCAAATAAGGCCATGAGTTTGAATTCTCAATAAGTGACTTGAAACCCTTCCATAATACGGATTTTTTATTTTCATCACATGTTGTAGCCTCTGGATCGCACTGCCGTAACTCCAACACACAACATCCTTCTTTGATCGGCCGCTCGCTGAGACAGTAAGATCGGCCGCATGGAATAAGACTCACCACCCTCATCATCACCATTCCTAGAGAAATCGGTCGTTCCGACCGGATTGGAATGCTTAAGTGTCCCTGCAGGCTCGATGCTTCCAACCAGCAAACACGGCGATAAAAACTAGATGCCATGATTTGAGAGTTAGGGTACTCTCAATGCAATCGTGGGTGACCAAATATTCGTCAACGGCTCATATGTATTCTAGGAGTCAACTGACATCTGGTCACGATATCGATGAAGTTACCTATGACAAAAAGCCAGATGAAGATGATAACTCTCAGCATCCGATCGGCAATCCGTCGAATCAAGTTGAGTCCACCACAAAGTCCTCCAAAGGTGGTGGTCTCCAACCATTCCCCATCGTGGAGGCTACTTGCCAAAGTAGTGGAAAGCTCAATCGATGATACTAATCAAGATGCTGCACAAGATTCTTCACGATAGGATCCTCTAAGACTCGTTGGTAGGGATGGTGCAAAAGCTTTTGCATCACCCCGAAGGGATGGAGATAACAGAGCCGGTGGATATCAATCAGCTAATCCATCTGCTTCTATCCTGTCGAGACCCGAATATGCAAATTCGGTCTCTCTGTGTAAACTGCACTAGTCCAGGATCACGCTAGTGCACACAGTCAAACATAGATGTCATCACAGTCATACACACGACAATAATAAAGGAAAACTCGAATATCGATAAAATATCAAAGGTACGACCTTATGGCCAAGCTTACAATATCTCTAGCCAAAAGGGCTTAACAAAATAGCAGCGGAAATCCAGAATAAAGCGTAGCGGCCAATCGACAAGCCCACAGGCTATCGAGTGGAGAACGAAGCCTAATCCGTGAAGTCGTCGTAGTACTCTCCTTCTGGGACCTCCTGTTGATAGTACTCCTCTCCCTCAACTGAGCAACATAGGCGTAAAGCCGTGAGTACATTGGTACTCAGTAAGTCGTTTGTAACAAATAGATGCAATATAATATGCAAGGCTTACCAAAAAAAGGCTGAAAGGTTAATTTGCATAAAGGCATTTTACAAAGAAACATAATAAATAACTTAAAAGCGAAAGTTAACTGAAAACAGTAATAATGAATAATCAAAGGATTAAACATAAACCACTTGTGAACACCAATTCACAAGCTAAACCAACCGTGAACTACCTGTCCACGCCCAACATAAACCACCAAGTTATAAGTGAAACACTAACCCTCGTGTGAAATCCCCGAGCAATGTCCATGACCGAGGACGCGGCTATTCAAATAGTTTTACACTCTGCAGAGGTTGCACAACTGTATCCACATGATGTGATTAGCCTCGATCTCAGAAAATCACAACAAGTCCTTTACAATGCTCTACCTCAATCCAATCCTGCCCGCTAGGGTTTCGCATCACACCCCCCTTGCGCCACATGGAAATCAGCAACCATGTCCATCACAATGGTAGAATTGAATTGGGATATTACAAATTAATCAGCCAGGTCCATCCCATAATAGACATGTGGTTTGCACGATTAAGCTCAGATCAATGGCGCACAAAGTTAAGTCCTTAACATTACCCGGGCGAGGCTACCACATCCTCGAAATGCAACTGCACCTCCCCATTTACTACACGATCACTCGCCCAAGTGCAAAACTAATTTGTATAACTAAGCCAACGTCACACCAATGACGTGGCACAAATTTTTAATATACGTGGCACCAACCACAGTTCCACATGTCATTAAGTCAAATTAATAATTAACATGTGCTGATGAGATCAATCGTAAATATAAGCTAGCTAACCAGTCTAATCGTACCAACCCATGTGACAAATAATCTAGCATCACTAGTAAATTTCCCAACCTATGGTGACAATGGCATCATGGCATTCCAAAATATCAAGAAGGGATAAACTCAAATGTGACGATAACTACTAGTTACAACGGTTGAATAAAAATAGCGATGCAATGTAATTTAAAACAAAATAAATAAATAGTAGATTGCAAACTGGTTTCAACATGATCAAAGGACACGACTTGCCTTGGTGATGCTCAGCGAGGTACTCCTGGTTTTCGGGCGCGATACCTGCTCCTTCGGAATCCGAATCTAACGAGAGAGAAAACGACCGAAAACAAAGAAACACATAAAATGATGAGCAAATGAACTCCAAAATTCACAAAACCAGAACCAACAGCTAGAGCTCGATTTTAGATGAATTTAGAAAAAAGAACGGGGTCAATCGGAGCTAGGACGGAGGAGAACAGGCTCTCGAAAAATTTAATCTAAAGAAAATCGGGATAAATCGAAAAAGTCACTATGCTGTGGACCCGGTCCACGGAATCACCGGTCTACCGTGAATCCGACGTACGGAACAGTGCACGCGGGCGGCGGGGTGCTGACGCGGCGGCTAGGGCTGACGTGGTAGCAGCATATGCTGCCACGTGGCAGGGTGCTGACGTGGCGCTGATGTAGCACCCGGGGACGGGTTTCGGCTGACGTGGCGCTGACGTGGCTAGGGCTGACGTGGCTCGGTTGACGCGGCACGGCGCGGCGCTGGTGCGGGGATCCGACGGCTGCGGGGGTGTCCACGCGGCGGCATCGGGGCCTTCGGCCCAGATCTACGCGGATGGTGGGGATCGGGCGGCTCGGGAGGCGGGACGGCCGCGATGGACGACGCGTGGCCGCGCGGCGCGCGAGGCGTCGCGGACGCGCGCGCGGGGGAGATGGTGACGCGTGGCCGGCGCGGAGAGTGGATTGGCGACGCGTGGGTGCGCGGTAGGCGCGCGCGCGGCGGCGAGCGCGGCGGGCGAAGCGGCGGCGGAGGCGCCACCGCGCGAGGCGGCGACGGGAGGGGTCTCGGCGGCGGCGACTCTGGCGGCGGTTGCGGACGGGAGACGCGCGCGGCGGCGGCGGGCACTCCGGCGGCGGCGCGCGCGAGGCGAGCGAGCGAGCGGCGGCGGCGGAGTTCGGGTGTCGACGCGAACCGAGGACGAGCGGCGGGTTTTAACACACGAACCGAGGAGTCCAATCCGGATCGACGACGGTCGCAACGCGACGGGTTTGGACGGTGGGATGCGCGGGAGAGATCGGACGGTGAGGGCACGGCGAGGGTTAGGGTTAGGGTTTGCGATCGCGCGCGTCGGACGGTTGGGAGGCGCGCGCGGATCGGACGGCGGAGGAAGGAGGCGAGGCGCGGCGCTGGCGGGCACTAGCAGCGCGACAGCGTGGCGGCGCGTCGCGATCCGACGGCGGGAGCGCGGCGCGCGCGGAGCGGGCGCGACGCGGGATGGCGCCGCGTGGCAGCGGGGAGAATCAGGCGGTGCGGGCACGGGCGGGAAGGAGGAGTACGGCGGCGGCGCGGGGGTGGGCGGATAACCGACGCGTGGCGGCGGCAAGATCGGGCGGCGGTGGATTTTTCTGTTTCTTTTCTTTTTCCAGAAATTCAAATAAACTTCCAGATGCTCTAGAAAATAGCAAATAAATCCCAAAAATTCACCAAAAATACCAGAAAATTCCTTGAGACCTGAAGAATCCAAATAAAATATTTTCAGCTTATGTTAATGTTTATTTTAATCATATTAAATCTTTGAAAATTCTAAAAATTCATGTGAAGCTTGAATTAAATTCAGAAAATTCATTTTTAAAATCCTGGCTTCAAAAATTGCAGAAAAACAGGATGTTACATATCCCAACGCGTTTGACAGGTTGAGCGGGACAAGTAGGAGGCTCAAAGGAAAACTCAGGTCATCGTACCTCTTCCACCAACAGGAATCTTTTGAGACCCTCGATAATCATTCAAAACTTACAACGAGTTCGTGATATCTTAAATAACCTGGATACTAGTCTACCAGAAACTCTGGGATATGCTCAGATTATAGGTCAAATGTCAGAAATCCTCTAATAGACCATGCGATGCACAGAGATGTACATGGAGTAAAGGAACTTGTAGAGTCATACTCTGACTTTATTCGAGCACTCATTCCTTAGTAGAAGCCAACGTGGTTGTGTTGTTAACAATCCGACAACTGGCAGAAGACCTTCTCAAAGATTCCACCAAGGAAGCTAAGTTCAAGAACCTGAAATTGTTCATTTCCCTTCACTTTTCCCTTCTCGCCTTTGCCAAAGCCTTGAGCTCTTCATTCATTGTCTCCCTTGTTCACCAGTGATTAGCCCGTGCTCTTGCCACCATGATAGATTGCCAGAGCCCTGTTGTTTGCCTGACCTTTGGTCCCACACTAAAGGTGTCCTTTTATCCTTATGCACCCTCATACTTTCAGTTCTCCTTCTTCAACTTCGATTCTAGTATTTCAAATCCTTTCTGATCATATTTTTCTTGGTTTTCTTGGTGAGTTTATTTGCAAGTCTTGTAGTTATTGCAATAGGCTTATCTGGTATTTTGTGTGTTGCACTAGATTACTACCAGACCACCGACGCTTTAGGAGCCGTAGGAGGAGATTTCAAGGACTACTCTACGGTGAGCAGTGAAGGTTACGAGTTGCAAGGCAAGTCATGAACCCTTGATCATGTTGAGTCCCACTAGTTGGGTATATTCTATATTAGATTACTTTCATATCCTTATTTGCAAATATTATTTGTTATCAATTACTTTTGATTAATTCTGCTTAGTTATGCTCCTCAATTTAATATGTGTTTATATTGACATCCTTGATAATTGCTCCATCCTAACATCTTTTGCAGCCATAAAATTATAATATCAGTCTTTCAATTGGTTTAGTATTGAATGGAAAAAACCTATAATAATTACTATTGTCTTGCCCGCTCTCACAAGTTGATGTGTCGGAGTCTATTCTAAGTGCTCCAATGTTGGTGGAGCGTAGAGAATTAAGTTGGACCACTTGCCTAAAGTAGTGTTCTTGGTCATTATTGGCCCTGGTGTAGTATGGTTGCTCTAATGACCATGGTCTATAGTGATTCACATCATGGAAGTTGGTACTTTCCATTTGACCAACGGTGGAAGTGAAGTGTAGTGCTGAGGAGAAGACATAATTATCACCCAATCATAGGACCCCTCTGTTGTAAGTGAAGTGTAGTTCTGAGGAGAAGACATAATTATCACCCAACCATAGGACTGCTCTGTCGGACCTAACTCGATTGTTGTAGTAGTTTCATTGGGCGCCCCACGGGTAGATTTGGTGTTGGTGATTTCCATAGACCAATCTATGCTATAGTATGACCCCTGAAAACAAGTGGACGAGTTAGCCAGACCTAGGTTTGGTCGGGACCGCTATTGAGAGGGGACCTTTCTCTATACTAGACGGCACCGATGTTGTGAATCAGTCATGGTTTTGTTATCCTGACTTTAGCTAAGTCGTGGTATCTTGTGGGTAAAACTATGTACCCTCTGTAGAGATCTAGAACCATTCGAATGTGCCATATTCTCGGTAAATGGAGTTGTGTTAAGGGGTGATCCCCGAATTGATACATGAAGCTGATGGGCTAGTGGTCGCGTAAGCGAGTTGGTCGGAGGTGTGGCTATGCTCTAGTATGAGCTTCGTTGGAAAGAAGTTGGGAATCTCCTAATGAAATTTTATTAAATTTGCTGTAGTTTAACTGAAATGCTTTGCATTGCATTACGAAAGTTATTATCGTGGCTTGTTGAGTTCTTTTATATTCGTTCTTGCATATTTTAGCTTAGACCATAGGTACCGTGAAGAAGCAGTTGCAGGTGAAGACTACTTCTTGGGAGATGATTTCACGTTTTAGGTCATGCCTACACACCTGAGGGGTTTGTTGGATCCAGCTCATTGATACTTGCAAGGAGTCGACCTAAGGTTGCTCCAAGTTTTCTACTGCTAAACCGCTCTGCGCTTGAGGTGATCCCGATTCTAAAAAAGGAGGAGCCGGTGCATTTGGCTGGTCTGCTGCTCCGGTTGAGAATCTAGAGTACAAACCTTGCCCTAAATGGCAACATCTAAAGCTTTAGATTCTTTGGTAAACAGAGAATCACTCTCATGGAGTTATTATAGCCATACGATTCCACTTCATACAGTTTAAAATCTGATAGCTACCTACTACGCACGCGTGGTGCGACACAAGGGACTCCCTAGCCTATCAAGATGTTTAGGCGACCACCGACCAGTGCTAGATGGGCAGGTGTTATAGCGCCATCTGTGTCATCATGTACGATACAAGGGCTCAGTTCGATGAACTACCAGCAATCCACTTTTTCGAGCACTTTCACGTGAAAACGCATTCTGTTTAAACACCTTTTTTAAATTTGTTTTTAACACATTTGGAACGCGTGTGCCTATGTGTACTCGATCTTTCTGTAAAAAACTATCTTTAATTACTCGATTGTGACCTGGTCCTAGGACTTGTGCTTGGGTAGCTGTAGGAGCAACAAACACTCGGCAGCCAAAAGAGAACAGACAAAGTCAGAAGGCAAGGCTTTTAAACCGGTTTGGAGCGGCTCCTAAACTATTTAAAAGAAGCTTGTCGTTGAGGAAAAACAACTGTGATACGTAGGAGGCCCATCAATAGATAAAAATAGAAATTCTAGAGAGAATTTTGCGGATGAGAAAGACCAAAATTCCTATTATCGATAGCCATCTTTTTTTATTTAATCACCCGGTCTGTAAAGATAATGTTTTTAACATAAGTAAAATAGCATGACAGAAAAAAAGAAATGATGATTGGTTCCGGCAATATTTTTTCTCTTCGACTTGGCAACTTAGCATCCAGTTTCAACAAATCAAGTAGTCCTATTTGACGGTTTATTAAAAAATATTCCTTGACCCAACATATATATACAACAAAACGACATAATTTGCAAATAAATTCAAGGTTGCGTTGGACTTTTGTATAAATCCATGCTTAAAAAGTTGCAAAGTACCGTCTTCAATGTACTACTAGCTAGAAAATACAATAAGAATATTCGGAAGTGCTCAAAAACATTTGACTGCTTTTGAGTTAAAATCAGTCAAAATTTTTTTATTATATATGTAACATTTTTCGTCTATATTTTCTCCCATATATACAATATTTTAACGTATATGTAACATTTCTTGTGGAAAAATATTACACGTGTGGAAAAAATATTACACCTATGCTAAAATGTTATATACATGAACAAAAAATATTATAAATATAGAAATAAAAACGTCAAATACCTAGGTATCCATGCTGTGCATGCCGTTCGTAGCAATCGGCACATAATAAGTCTGGCTCGGTGCAAATGTGGGAGGGGCCCGACGAACGGCCATGTCAGAGACGGAGGGCGATAGGCAGGGAGGTGGTGGGCATGCGGCCCCATCATATTGGGCTCTTCTCCTCGCCGGTGGTGATTGGTGGGAGCTTGAAACCGCGCACAAGCGGG
This sequence comes from Melocanna baccifera, assembly GCA_036346265.1. Lineage (NCBI taxonomy): Eukaryota > Viridiplantae > Streptophyta > Magnoliopsida > Poales > Poaceae > Melocanna > Melocanna baccifera. The sequence continues at coordinate 38,662,836 of CM070676.1, forward strand.
AGCACCTTGGTCCTGCTCGAGTCCCTACTTCGTCGTATCATCCTGCTCGAGAACCCTACACAAACTGGCTAGCTCCGATCCGTAGAATGGGCTATAAGATATTGGATGGCCGGCAGGGAGACTGGAACAAATGCTACTAAAAATTTGCAAGAAAAATAGCAGAGCCTACCCCCCAAGTCTAATGGATGGGATCCCATGGAATATACTGTCATCCAACCTACTTCCTCATATCATACATTTATATTCCTATGTAGTAATGTGCTATATTCTTTCCTTTCCCTGACCGAGAATAATGTAGCTTGTGTTAACCTGCTCCAAGCGTAAAAACAGTCCCCTTCCGTTGCTTTTCCTGCTTCGCTGTCGGCTAAGGCATTGCCATTTATTATCTTTGAAAATAGCTTCATTTTCAGTCAGCATGGCTGTGAGCCTGTGATTACCTCGAGGGCAAGAGTATACATTCAAGGAAGCTCACAGAATGCAACATTTCAAAAAAAAAAAAAACTGAGGATACTCGAACGAAACATTATTGCACAGGGCTGGCAGATTAATCATCATTGGCCCTAATTATTGCACAGGGCTGGCAGATTAATCATCATTGGCCCTAAATTTGGACATGGCAGATATTTATATTTAAAAAAACACATCAAAGCTCAAACAGGGTATTCCAGTCGCACAAAAATGATTTCACAAATGATAATTGCAATTAATATCAAACGCTCAATTCTATTGCTGTACAACACAGTAAAACTCAACACTGGACGGAAAGATGTGTCAAAATACTAATCAGGCCCTCACGAGGCAAGCTACAAGCAAAGCACCTGGCTAGCTTCTCTAAAACTGCACCAAAAAACTCTGCAAGATGGGTTGACCAGGAACGGGGGTTACAAAATGTCGGCCCCGCATCATGTAGTGCGTCTGACATACCTATCTACAAATAGCATGGACTATGCCGCAAATTTACAATGAATTACAATGGTTGGTATTTCTCATAGTACTGTTACTGTATTAATGGTTACGTAGACCCACTCTTTAGTCTCTCCATTCGAGCTTGCAGCCCAGACAAAGCTCTCTCGTCCATGGGTGGAATATTACTTTGTGCTTGGGGTTCACCATCCAATCGTGTTCCCCCAAGGAGCACATTACCATTCATACTTGCCAATGGCCGAGTCTGAGCTCCATCGAAATTGCCTCCTACAGCTGCAGCTTGAATGCTTTTCATCCTTTCCCTAAGAGCATCCAACGTCCCTGCTGACATAGAAATAAAATTGCCAAAAAAATCAGATGACAAAATATCAATGTTGATACCCATATAAACTGAGACATGCAGGTGCAAAGAGGTAGCGCGGGAGGGAGACCTGAGGATTGGTATCTATTGGTCTGTTGGTCAGTAGATTGCAACCTAGAATCAGAGTCACCTTGGCCTCTGAACAGGTGTGTGTCACCGCTGACATCATCTTCATTAGTATCTATTTTGTTATTTAATGATTTTGTGTGAACAGGAGAAGGCGCAAATTTTGGAGATGGTATTGATGCTATTGGAGGTGGCGTGGATAATGGAAGACTAGAGGGTGTTCTTCCAGCTACGGCATTCTTCTCCATCTGCATGCATCAACAGTACTTTCTTGTATCTCAGTCAAAATTATCAAACAAGCTAAAACCACTTCCAGGAGTGAGATTACAAACCTGAGCTAGCCTGTCTCTGATGTAGGTTCTAAATGCTTCACTTGCATTCTGAAGCTGAGCAAATATATCAACCTGCGAAAAGCACATTACTGAATGAGGCACAAAAATAGAATAGACAGCTTGAAATAATGACAAACTTTAAAGGGAAACATACATGACAAATGATCAACTGAAACAAATGAACAACTTAAACCTAGAGTGTATCAGATTTACTTTTCCAAACAATTAAAATGTGTGCAACCTGTGGTAGTGTAGAACTCTACATCAATTACAATTCTGAACACCAAATAGTTAATTCAACAGAATTTCTAAAAACAACAGCTAGGTTCATTAACCTTTTAGTATTCACTTGACCAACCAGGCCAAAGATGGACAGTATCAGACTTGACAAGCAGTAATACCTTTGGGTACAACTGGGTTATCCGGTAGAGTTCATAAAGACCAATCGCACATGTTTGTTTGTCACCAATTTTCTTGAATACTGCAGCAAGCTCTTGCTGATCATACCCCAAAGAAAGGTGAAAAAGCGTGTCAAATTACTGCATAAAGTTGAATGTAGTCATTTCACAAACGAAAGGTAGTAAAAAGAACAAGTGATTGTACCTTCAATTGCGCGTCAGCTAAATGAGTGGTTGGATTTGGACTATTCGATGCAGCATCACCCCAGTGAGTCTGGCCCATAGGTCCAGATGGTGTCAACATTCTAGCTGCTGCAAGGGTCTAGGATGACCCAATAATATTGTTTAGAAAAAAAGGGGTGTGCATAAAAAGCTTTTGATGGAACAGTATAAATACATGATATTGCAAGTTTTACCTGAAGATTAAGATCAATGTATGCCAGAATGATTGGCTGAGGTTCAGCATCTATAGGAACCATTGAAAGATGACCTTTTATTGCTGTACCTCGAAGCTTTACAAGTTCATGCAACACAGTTTTGACCATTCTTAGTGGCTTGTCATCAGCTCCAGCCCTACAAAATACTCAAATCATCAATATGTATCTAAAATCAGTGTTCTCCTAGGCGGCCGCCTAGCCCGCCTAGGTGCTAGGCACCACCCTCCCGCCTAGCCGATTTTTCCCGCCTAGGCGGACACCTAGCGTGCCAGTCTGCCGCCTAGCTAGCGCCTAGCGCCTTGATGAACATGGTCTAAAATCCAAAAAGAAATCAATTAAGCAGCTAATATTCAACTCCAAGAGGACAACATGAACCTTCTCCGTATCTCTTCCATTCCTAGTTCTTGTAAATAACTATGAATGCTCTGAAGAATGCGATCAAGGTCAACTTCATATATTGTACTCTGAAGAACCTGAAAGATGACGTATGCCATCAGAAGTAATATCCTGTAGAGGTTCACAACAATTGACAGCACATAATCACATACCTTTGTCAACTTAATTAAACATTTAACAACTAAATCTGAAAATTTCTGGTTTTTTACAGCAAGGGACTCTGATGGAGTAGGGGATGGCCATCTTGAAGGGTCTAAAGGCCTCAGTAAATTAATTAGCACAACAAATGAGGATGTCCTCTCGGCATTATCCTGCTCAAAATAAGATCATTATACAAAGAGCAGGCAGCAAGCAAAATTGAGCATGAAAAGAAATATACAGACCAGGATTTTAAGCATTAAGACATTAAGAGCCTTAAGTAGTTGACTGCCATCGTCCATAAGAGGAACTCTTTCATCTAAAAGCCAAAGTAGTAGCTCTGTGATAAGGTTATCTAGGGTACCCTCCTCCACAGCATGAGCAAGACGTTTGATCTGGAAAGTCTGTAAAATAACCAAGAATACATAAACAACATTTAACCAAATAAAAAACAAAATAAGGGCAAGCGTAATGATATCAACAAACCTGCATGAGAGTATTTAAAACATATTTGCATGACCTTGAGGAAGCCCCAGATAAGCTGAAATTAAAGGATTTTGGAACCTGAAAGATTCATCATCATCAAAGTTAGCAAACATCAAAGGTGACTTCAAGAAAACAATGAAGGCTTACCATAACAGACAAACATGAAACCAATCTGTCAGCTTCCTTGACGAGATCATCAAGCACAGAGCTTTCAGGATCTACCGCCTGAGTTAGCTCATGGCATATGACTTTCATCCCTTCAACAGACTGCATAGACTAAAAAATCTCAGACTAATGTTTGCGCTTCAATAGTGAATGTACAAATATGATGAAGCAAGTAGGTTGTTACAGCTAGATACCACAATACAGCATTGAAAAAAAAAATAAACAGAGTGCATCAACGAGACGTAAAGACGTGGGACAACTATGAGAAGTGAGCAACAGCACGACCTGCTCAGGCAAACCTAATGCAACAATATCAAGAGCTTCACCCCAGTCTGCAGGACCAGTTGTTGCTGTTGCCATCTGCCTAGGTGCCATATGCCTATCCATATGGGCATCAGCATACCCAAGGTTTTCCCTATTGATAGACAAGCATACACAAGTAGAGTTATGCTACAAAATACAGAAAGAATGATGAACAGAGAAATAAGATAACTGGAGCACCTTGAGATCATTGATGCTGCCATTGAACGGGAAACCACTTCCCCACTTTGTTTGGCTACATCAGACCTATATCCGAAAAATGAAAGAATATGAATAACTAAAAACACAATGTCATCACAAAAGAAGAAAGAAGTTAACGGTTATGTTTTTGCTCAAAATTAAATTTTCTATCTTGCATTTTTCAGTCTTCAAAGTTGGGAAAGGAAGCAATAAACAATATATTACACATCACGGGAAAACAAATGGCATGATTCAAAAAAAAAAAAGAACTAACCCGTTCTCTCTAACTGAATGCCTCAAAGCTGCTCGAGCATCGCCAGGCCTTCCTTCTCTCCTCTTGTCCATTTCTCGAGCCTGACATTATACCATCAAACAACAGGATTATGCATACCTTGACTGTATCAGGTGATTTTTGTAATTTTACACTTCAAATGCTAGAAAGGTCTTGTGAGTGAATAGATAGTAACCTTCCATTTAAACCTATCATCGAGCATACTTCTTTGAGCATCCGAAAGTTTTCCAACATATCGCCATACATCGTCCCCTGTTTGACCAAAGACAGTAGACTAAGAGGCTCTTGCAAATCAATATCACAACATTTTGCCAAGACGTAATTACAGCTAATACGTGTAATGTGATTATGTGAACATGCAGCGATTTGACACTTGTGCAAATATGCAAGCATGCATGTTTGCCAAAAAAAATACAATTCTCAGGAGTAATGGCACAGGAGCCCGCAAAAAATTCCCTCATTCATTAATAGAAAAGGGAACGTCTAATTTTCCAATAGAGTGAAGGATTTGAATCTATTCCAAATATTGAACGGATAAGCACACACAAAAAAAAAGTTAGAATATAGCATGAAATATCTTCTACTGAAGAAAAGGAGAAAGGATGTACCAAGGTTCTTGTAAGCAGTGGCAAGAGTATTAAGAGCAGCTTTCCTGATTTCACCATCTCGCTCTGCTGTTAATGCCGCAACAGATGGCAAATTTTTCAATAACCCACTAACCTGCAAGAAAGCATGACCTAAAAGTAAGCAAGACTGTCTACCAACTACCCAAAGGGGGAAAAACAGAGTGATCCAGACCTCAGTCCCATGATGGTCCATGAAATATCCAATAATATCAACACACTCTATCCTAGTTCGGTTATTCTTGGAGCGCAGTCCCTCCAAAATATAGGGAAGCAGTTTTGGAAGGGAATAGATGTTGACCATTTGCTTTATCAGCTCCCCCATTTTTTCCCTGACCTTTTCAATGTTGTGACCAGACTGCAATACAACAGTTGTTTAGACATGAAAGGTAGTTAACAACTGCAAAATCACACATTATATGGCACATTAAAATGCCATATAAGAACAAAAAGAGTAAGTTTCAAAGCAACGTGATCTGGATAAAATATCTCCAGCCCATGTTTCTAATGTGAAGATACAAATACTAAAACTAGTCAACTTTTTGTACAGCTAAATTTTAAATGTACCTTCTCTATAAGGCAAGGAAGGAAGATTGCAGCTTCTGCTTCCGTTAACATGTAAGACTGATCTTTCAGAACATCAAAGAGCTCAGGAAGAAAGTCAAGCACCTAAAAGTCAAAATAACACAAAATACACAGGAACCGATTAATTATAGTGCTCCACAAAAGAAAAAAAGGCTCAAAACAAATTCTTAACTAGCACGATAACTATTTACCTTCAACAAACATGTTGTGTTAGATTCACAAAAGCGCAAGACAAACCACCTTAACAGTATATCAAGAAGCTCGATCACTTCTTTCCCACTTGAAGGCAGTGCCTGCACAATTGGATAGCATCACAACAAATCATTCATATAAGCTATAGGTTGTATAGCAAGTTGCACGGAGATAAAGTTTCAAGACTGTCATCAATTTCCAACCTTCTGTAGCAACTCAATACCATCTATTTGCCTCTTAAAGTCTGAGTTCCATAATCGCAAGCTTACATCTTCTCGGAAATGCTTAAATAAATCAACCTGCAGGTGAAATTTTATTTGAAACAAATCAGATGAGTTGTTCACATGACGTTAAATACCAAATTAGGCAAAATGAGCCCAGTGCGCACAGGTGGGAATAAAGAAACTTGCAGGAAACATCAGATTGGCATGTCAAAGAAACGTATAAAACACATTGAAACACTAGATTTTTTTACACTGAATCACCAAAATGTGACAACAAATGTAACTAGCTTGCCATATAACAGTTGGTATTACCACCTTCTCCCCACCATTATCCCTAATAGTATATCTGCTAGGTGTATGGCTTTGCTTATTAACCAGTACAAGTTGCAATGAACAAATGCCAGCACAAGTAATGTCATGAGAGCACCCAGGTAAAGAAATATATCTGGATGAAAATGCAACGAACTTAAAACAGTTCTCTTTCCACAACACAAACCTTCAGTTCATCAATCTGCTCACGGCGTGGTTCTTCAAACTTGAATTTACGTACCAAAATACGTCTCTCCCGCTCTTCCTGAACAATTAAATATAAATATAAGAACTCAATGCACAAACTTGTGAGGTAGCAGGATTGATGATTGCATACCTTGTTTGAGTCCCTAATGTTAAATAATGCCTGAGATTGTAATGAGTCTTGAGCAGAAATCATAGTGACGGAGGCCCTTGTGGGAACTCCTCTCTGATAATGAAAAATAACAGTCAGAAAAGGGAACCATTTTCCACAATGACACAGATAACAAAATCACGCACTTGAGATACAGCTTTGCCAACATTAGACCCACGATCATTCGGGCCATGTTTGCCATTCTTTAACCCTCCTTTTAATGCTAAGCTCATGCTTGTTGTTACCATCTTCACAGAATCAGAAATTCCTGTTTAAATCAAGCAGTAATACCGAATCAGTACAGACATACCAACAAGAGTTGATAAAAAAACTACTACAGTGTAAAACAAGATTCTGTAAGACACCTTCATGTACAGTGGACAGTTTCAACCGCTCTGCTACAATGGCCAAAGTAGGTGATGGCAAATCTTTCAAGTTCTTTGCAACCTATACCAAACAATGTATTCAGTCACAGGGAAAATGTTTCAAAAAAATGGACAAGTGAATAAAAATAATATAGGATTAACCATACCACTTCTTGGCCACAAATCTTGAGAATTTCATTCATAAAGGATTCAGCAGATTTGCGGACTTCAGAAGATTTATCCTATTGAATAGAAGGATATAGCCATCATTAGAATTCCAATGAGCTACAATATGGCTATAAACAAAAGAATACCAATCAAATAATTCAATTATTTGACTAATACCATGAAAGAAGATGCAGACGGCTTCAATAAAGGCAAAGCTTCAGATGGATCACCCATTTTTGAAACATGCTTAGACAACCAATCAAAAAGATCTTTTCGCCCTTCTGAACCAGTTTTCTGATCAGCCAAAGTCACTGTAATATATGGAACCATCTTATCAAGTTGAGCAGCAGCAACCCATGAATCTAGAGCAGTCAATGTACACTCTCGCATGTGCTTCTTATTGTCACCAAGACACTTTAGCACATCTGCCAAAATACCCTTCAGAACATAAAGTTACCAGTTATATAGGTGCAAAAGAACAACAGGAAGAAAATATAAACACAAAAATAGAGTTAATTCCAAACCTTGCTTGATTTGTCAACAGAAGGGCCCATAGCAGATGCAAGAGCACCAATCGTTGACAAGGTCACCATCACTAAATTTTTGTTGCTGTCATATAGACGGCCTCTTAGTGCTGTGAACAGTTCCACTGCAGTTCCAACATGACCAGGATAATATGGTATATAACTTAGATGAATATAACCCAACAAAACACATTCAACAGTTGTTTGAGAAAACAATGAACCTGTGCCTGTCGGCTGAATGCGTTTATGGGCCTCCTCCACAATTTTGTTGACTGCATCTATGGACTCCAGCCGTACCTATCACCTCACATAAGCACAATATCAAAAATAAAATGCAGGCAAACTTAAAGAATCAACCCAAGAGGACAAAGAGAAACCAAATAACTGTGTAGTACCTTCCAGTCTGGACTCCCCAAATTTTTCAGCAAAGTAGGTGTTATCTTAGCACTTATGTCTTCCCTCGGCAGCCCATCAGATGAGGCAGCAGATGTAGAAGATGCAGTATCCAAAGCTCTTACTGTTCTCTTCGGAGGAGCAGCAGCACCCTATTAATTGAACCGAATTGATGTTGATAAAATAAAAAGAAAACATGAAATGAACAAATTTTCCAAACAATGACAGAGACACGGCATACCTCAAATGGATTCTTTTCATATTCAGCATCCAGAGCACTAAGAAGGGCCGGTTTGACATCACTTAAGAAGCCTTTGATATCTGCAGGAAGGTTTATTTCAAAAACATGTAATCGGTGCATTCATCAACCCATAGTTACATTAAGAAACGAGTAAACAACCTGGTCCTACAAACTTATGCAGCATCCCTGTCAGTTTGATAGTTGCATTTCTTGTTGCAGCAGCACTCGATTGCAGACCAATGTCTTTGCAAAAATCAATCATATCCTGGAACGATAAAGAAGACTAAGAACAAAAGTGCAGTGACTTTATAAGTATAATTAAAACATACAAAGCAATGTGCACCTTTAGCTTTAAATTGGAGATCCCAAAGTCTTCTACAGCAGAGACCATCCAAATAATACCCTCACTAAGAACCTTTGGATTCTTGTGCTCTTTCATTATTTTGTATAGCTACAAAAATGATGGGCATCATTTTGGTGGTTGTTGAACATCCAATCAGGAGCAAGTGATACATAAATTATTGTTTGTTGTAACATTCAGTGCTTGCAGAAGCATTAAATAAGATTGGAAAAAATGTTCTACAGTTCATGTATTAAGATTCAAACGTGATAACCTCAGCACCAGAAGAGGGTCATGCTGAAAGTGTGAACATGCATAACAGGACAGAAAAAACTGCAATAATAGATTAATTGTTATGTTAACTCGTACCCTTTCAAACACAAATCCTGGACCTACTGCCTCACAAAAGGCAGTGAGACATTTCATTGCATGCGCCCGAGTTTTTATATCAGCAACCCTTTCACTTATGCCTGACAGGAAATAGCAATTGTGAAATAATCAGTATTCTATAAGACATAAGCAATAATTCGTTATGAAGAGCTACGATGTATGATCAATACAAGAAGGCTACATGTAATATCAGATAGTGTATCATATATGCTATGCAGACAAAACCAGAAACCTCCCAAATAAAATGTAAAGATCAATAGAATAAAATTCTGGACATAAACAAGATTCTGAGAAGAAACTACATTAGATTTGAATAAAAATGTTATGACAATTATTGGTTCAAAAACTATCGTATGCTCAAATTTGTCCAAGGTCAGTATAAAAATTCTTTCAGAGATTTTTCTTGTTGCCAACTTTGCTCAAAAACATTTTGCATCAGTGCAAACTAACTAGTTATAGCTTTGTTGGCACACGGTACAAGTAGGTAATTAAAATGAGTTTCAGCTTATCTTTAGACATGAGCAGCTTAAATTTTAGGCACTGTTTGGGGGAGCCTTCTCGGAACTATCAGAGAAGCTTACGCCCCATTTCTTGTAAGAAGCCAAAGCCCCTCCCTCTCCAACTTCTCAGACAAGCTCAGCCTTCACAAACAGGGACTTAAGCTCAGAAGTGAGCACATAGTCTATGCTTATAACTTATAAACCCAATAACCAAAAGTACAGCTGGAAAAAAACAAGCATGCAACAAGCTATTCGAACTTGGGTTAGGCACAAATTGACCGAGCTTGAAATAGTAATAAACCTCAAACTCCTCAACAAGCCAAACTTGAGATCGACTTGATTAGCCTAGTATATTTATGAATATACTGCACTAGACTAGTGTAACCTGGTACTCAGCACCCAAGTCTCATGATATAATGTTGTTAAATAATGATGCACAGTGTCACCAAGCTTAATACAAGCCAAATTTGAGCATGTGTCAAGCTCAAACTCGCTGATGCTGTTTTATGTTGTTGACATATTGCCAAGTTTAACTGAGACAAGCTAATGCTCATTTCAAGGGTGAATCACCAGCAAAGCAAAAGTACAAACTGAAGTCAGAGGAGCACATACCATGAAGGCATAGAACAACACATCGCTTTGGAAATTTGTTTACAGTTGAGGCAATGTAGGTGATGACCTCTATAACTTGTTGTTGAACCTGATTCATTTAAATATACAGGACATTACTTCCATAAGGAAGGAAAGGGAAGAATTTTTTCACTCAACGCAAAATTATTAGTAATTACCTGCACATTTTTTTCACTCCATCCAGGCACAGCACATAATAAACGAACCAAGAGTTCGGCAGATTTGTCTAGTCCTGTAAGATTTTCCACGTCCTGTTTTAGCACGCCAATAGCTGCCAAATAGTACAATGTTAGGGTCTGACTGTAGGAAACATAAGCCTTAAGGTTTAGAAGAAATCATTAGAACAGCCTTAATCCCCAGACAAGGTATAGCATATAAAAGAACGAAACAGAACTGGTAATAAGGTTAAACACGGTTACGACAATATTTCCTTGTTTAAGTATAGCATCAACACACGAGATGTAAAAGACACAACTCAAAGCTTATTCTTCCAACCCAAGCAAAATAAAGAATAAAACAGGCAACACAGGATCTTTGGTAACCTTCAAGGCGCTCTTTCCAGACAGTGCTCTTTAACTGGGAAATTGTCTCTGTTTTTACAACAGAATTTAACCTCTCTTCTATTTCTTCCAAACTCATCTCGGCTGGCTGCAAGAAATCAAACAAATAAACATGTGAGTTTGCATCTATCTTCATCGGTTAATGATTTTTCAGCTACTAGTTTGTACCAAACAAATCTCATAATTGTCACTCAACATCCGTAGGGCATCATGGAAACATCTTCAGCTAAATATATATGGCTATAATATCCTTATGGTAAATTCAAATACTTCAAATATTGGAGTCTGGACATTATAGTTCGAGTGTATACTATTTACAAATACTCCAGAAAAAATGGCGAGACAATTGCAAAGATATGCAAACATGCTCTAGATTAGCAACTAAAACATCTTACAGATTGCATAAACATGCAAATCATGAAGGGCTTTGCTTGTAATAAGGAAATGGATTCAATTCAGATAAGCAAATCACCTCAACATCTTCAATCTCAGGAGCAGCAGAGGCCTTTGACTGTGGTCCACCATCCGTCTTTTTTGCAGCGGTAGATTTTGCTGGTCCAGATTTCTTAGTAGTGGCCTTAAAACAAGAAAAAGAAAACCCTCGAATATGAACATGGTGGCCAAATTTAAAGACTAGAAACTGATACATGGTATGCACATCCAAGAGCAGGAAAAAACAATACTAACCACTGCCTGGACAGGCTTCTTTCCACTAAGCATGCTTGCAGCAGATCTCCTCATTGATGAGCTATCTGTAACCTACACAAACACAAAATAATCATGGTTGGTTTGTCAATTGCTACATCAAGGTATGCTGGTACGGGCACATTAAGCATTGGTCATGAAAAGATGTTATTATGATAAACGTGGCAGGTAAAAACATGCAATCCTTAAGCTTCATAAGGTACTGTGGTGGCTTTTCAAAGCACTTCCATTTTTCTATTTTTGGATATAATAACCTAAAAGCATCCATTTTGGGGGCCATAACAACGAAATCTTACTGGAATTGGTAACAACTGCAGAATATTGGGCCTTAGACGAGAAGCTCTACAGACTACAGGTTGCAAGGTGTTGTAAACTTGTAGAATCTTCGCTTCTATAAATATTTAAGTTGGTGGTGATGGTGGCTCCACCTTGAGGATCTTCTGTGGATGGATCTGTGTATACAAATGCATGTGCCTTGGAGGATATTCTGTGAAGCATGGGATCATCTGTGTATGCATGTGACTTGTGGTGCGATTCGGCTTTGCTTATAGGGTGGGAAATTTTTGTGCAATTTCCAAATTTAAGGTTAACTATTTGTGCACGATGGATTTCATATGGTCGCTATAGTATGTTGATTTAGTGAAAAATTCAAATCTCATGGGCAACCAACTCATGGTAGGGAAACTTAGTTCATTTTGTTTTTGAGAGTTTAGAATGCATGGTACAAGTTATTTGAGATCCGTTGCAACTCACAGGCATTCAATTAGATAATAGTAAAATCAAAAGATAGACAAGGTACCTCACGAGCAGATGTGACAGCTCCTAAATTTGAGGTAGGCACTGAAATGGTATAGTTCGTATAGAAGTCAGTACAAAACAGAGGCATATGGATCCCATGTGAAAAGATGGAAAATTACGAAAATAATAGCAGCTCTAACCTATCCCTGAACTTAAAACAGTATCACTGGCGGAACCAATCATATCTGACAGTTTCTTTTTCCTCACGTCATCTAATTTCTCCAGGGATCGTTCCAACGGTTTCATACCAACCATCTATACAGACAGCAAAAGTGCCAAAAATTCCATAGACTGTAAGTAAAATTTAAGGGTAGAAAGATGTCAAGAGAAAAATGTGCACACAAGAAACAAACCTTAGCTATCGCAGTCAAAGCGGAAAATGAAGCATCCCGCACTTCTGGGGTGCCATCATTCAAGCACTAACAATAGAAAATAAAGATAAATGCAAATACATAACAGTAAATACAACAAGAAGAAATCCCAGGCAGTAAAATGAAAAAGGGTTATTCACCTCCATGCAGATAGGCACATAATCCTTGTGCAACTTTAGGGCAGTTGTCTTATTGCTTGTTTCAATGCAAAATGTAACCCAGTTCAATGTTAAGGATCGAACAAGAGGGACCTTGTTTTTTACAGCCACCCGAACATCTGCAATAACACAAAAAACCATTTTCTTACTCAGATTTTGAGCCATATATAAAGATTTAGTTCAGGATTTTCAACAAAAAGGTGTTACTTTAAAAGATAAAACACTTTCATTTCACTTTTTCAGGCATGTCTCCACTACTGTTAAATCAAGTATGCTGCCAATTACATACTGGCCTACTGCTGAGTGCAGACTAAACAAGCATGTGACAGATATTTTAAAGAATGTGACATATACCAAAAAAAACACTAACCTTCAATCACATCAAGAAGAGTAACACAGCCAGACTTATGCATTGCTTGAAGCGTTTGACTCAGTGCTTCTGTCATAGTTGGCTTTTTCTCTTTCAGTTTTTCCTGTTTAACATAACAAGGACAAATGGGGGAAACATTTAATTTTACTTGATCAACATTTTAATTTAGTGCAGCATAAGAAGTCCATCAATCAATAAGATGAGCAACAAACATAATAAGGTGCCATGCCAGAGGTTATTTTATATAAGAAGATTATGGTTAACCAAGTAAACTTTTCAATTGGAACAAGGCAGTGGGTGTTGCATTATTAACTGAAAGTCAGAAACAAAGATGAATACAATCCACTGAGAGAATAATTTCAAAAACTAACTAGTTTAATACACAGTTAGATCACCAAATATGTTTTACACTCAAATACGGTTTGAATATCGCATAAACCAGTATATCACTGTATTATTCTACACACAGATTTCTCTCCAAATGTGTGTATGTTACTAACTTACTATCATAAAGCACTGAATCTACACGAACTGGTTTATACCCAAGGTTATCATGGTGCCTTGGTACTGCCTGGAGTCCTGGACACCTAGGCATGACAATTAGGCAATAATTATATATTGTATAAATAAATAAATATTTTACTATAATAACAAGAGTACAATTTCTATTTAACATATTTAGGCCATACATTTCAGCCACAGAAGATCCCCATTAATCTTTTTCACATAAATCATTGTATTTCCCTCGGTCACAGAAGATCCCAAGTCATACTTGGAAAGAACAGTGGATGAAGCAGAACAGCATCCCACAGTTCCACAACACCAATTTTCTGCAAAAGAAATGGTAAAATACTAAAATATATATACTATTCTGACTTCTCCAACTCTGCTCTCTCCCTTACTGTGCTACCAGTCTACCACTCTCCCAAGTTATTTCCCTAGTCCCTTCCATAGGCTACACCCAGCTGGTTAGCGACAGCAATAGTTGTGGTTATGGTTCAGGACCCTCTCTCCTCATTTTCCCTCTCCCCGTTAAGTTAATCCCACCCACAAGAGTGTTTTTTCACTCCCAGCCCCTTCCCGCAGCCTAGTCACCCTGGACAACACCTGGAGCTTCCAGGCAGGCACCAAACAACCACAAGCACGCCAACAAGCCCTGGTATCTGTCAGCCACGGACCAGATGCCTAGTCCGCGACTAGGCTTCACCTAGGCGACACCGTGACAAGTGACAACTATGCTTATACCAACATCAAGGACCTTGCACATAATAAAGACAATTCACAGTTCAAGTGGATGACATATTCACATGCAAATTTGACAACACTAATCGATCCTATGGCTAAACCGCTAAAGTGAAGGTAAAAGGAAAACTCCTACAAAAAAAACAGAAAACCATCCACAGTTAAAGCAGGTCGGACATCTAATGCTATAAGTTAGAAGATATCACAAGCAGCAAAATGATTTAGCTAGCAATTTATGGTTCAAGAAGAAGAAAAAGATAATTCAACTTACAAGTAAAACAGGAAGCAGAATCCGTGAATTTCCAGAAAAATAAGTTCTTAAACCTTTAGCTAAATTCCCTATTGCTTGAGTAGCTTCCACTGAAACAGCCAAATTAACATCTGTAACAAGCTGCAATAGCCAAAAAGCACAGAAAAGAAAGTGAATCAGTATTTACAAAGCACAAACATGATTCAAAACAATAACTTCATGGTAGCACCCAGGCTCCTGAATACCTACCTCTCTGATAGATCAAACTAGCAACAATAGATGGGCAAGAAAATGGAAGTGTGAGAAAATAAATAAAAGGCTACTTCTATCACAAAAATGATCCCACAATAAGTCAAGTGACTTCTAAAACAACATAATACAATCCCCCGAAGAATGTTTCCTGTGGCAGTTAAAAATAACATGGAGGCATATCTAGCACAGAATGCAACCTAATAGGTCAGGGCAGGTGCGGTCATACAAAATTACAAACCACTTTGGTTCAGGTACAAACTAAATTTAGTATTCCTACATATAAAGCTTCAAGTACAAAATATGTGTGAGGAAAAGAGAATTTTCTTATAAAATATAAGGAAACAGGAAAAGATAAAGATGACTACATGAGTCACAATTCACAGCAAACTTCTATTTTTTGCAGTGTTCTAAAAACGGGTCTACTGATGGCAGTACTATGTTATCAAAGGCGTCGCCTAGGCGACGCCTAGGCGTCCTGTCGCTGCGGTGTGGACGACAGGGGCGATCGCCTAGTTTTTGGCAGTTAGGCGGTCGACTGTCGCTCCCGCCGCCTCCGCCTCCGGTCCTCCGCCCGCGCCTCCGCACCGCCGGTCCGCCGCCTCCGGATCCGGCAGCTGCACTCGTCCCCGCCTCCGGATCCGGCGTCTTCGCTCGTCCCCGGCTCCCCGCCGCCTCCGCCTCGGCCCTCGCCCGACTCACAGATCCGGTCCTCGCCGCGACTTCGGCGCCTCACCACCGCCGCCTCCGGATCCGGCCGTCGCGAGGGAGGCGCTCGGGAGAGGCGGCGCCGCTCGGAGGAGAGGAGGCGGTGGATCCGGAGGGGAGGAGAGGAGAGGAGGCGGCGAGAGAGCGGACAGACCGAGAGAGGAGGCGGCGAGAGAGCGGACAGACGGGAGGGGATCGGCCATCGGGAGTGGATAAAAAGGATTTGGAATTTTTCAAATTTAGTCCTCGTACTTCCATAAAATTGCAATTAGGTCTTTTTTTAGAAATATCCTGATTTAGACTTTAATTTAGACTTCTAGAGTTCCATTTTCTTATTTTCTCTACTATCGTCTAATCATCGCCTAGACGCCCGCCTAGGCGCCTAGGCGTCCTGGCACCTCCGGAGCGCCTCGCCTCGCCTTGTCGCCGTGATAACATAGTGGCAGTACGACCCTCTTTTGGAGTAATAAATAGCTACATGGCAAATCCTTAATGGACCTTGCGCCCTCTCTGTGTGCACTTGTGCCAAAGAGAACTGGCAGTCGAAGGACGGTCCAAGAAGATCTAACAGATAATATTTGGGTTCATGATATTCAGGGTAGTTTTCCTACTGGAGCCCTGAAGGAGTTCCTCGGCCTTTGGGACATTCTAACCCAAGTGAGGCTCACTCCTGGCATGGATGATCAGTATGTGTGGAAGCCATCCTCTTCGGGCAAGTTCTCAACTAAATTAGCATACCGCCATTTTTTTGTGGGGGCTATGGAATTTGAACCATGGAGGGAGATTTGGAGAACCTGGGCCCCTCCTCGTTGCAAATTCTTTTTGTGGTTAGCCTCACTTAATCGCTGCTGGACTGCTGATCGATTGGCCCGTCGTGGTCTTCTTCACCCTGAGTGCTGCACACTGTGTGATCAGGTTGATGAAAATATTCAGCACTTACTCACTTCTTGCATGTTTACAAGAAGTGTTTGGTTTTCAGTGCTTTCACTGGTGAGTTTACAGCGGCTAACTCCAGGTCCCGATGATTTGGTCTTTACCTTGTGGTGGCATCAAGCTTTGCACCAAGTCCCTAATCTGCAGCGCAAGGGCTTTAATTCTTTGGTCGTGCTGGTGGCTTGGTGGGTTTGGAAGCACAGGAATGGCTGCATTTTTTACGGCGTCTCGCCCAATGTCAGCATTGTCTTGCAAGACATCAGAGATGACGCCAAATTGTGATGTTTGGCAGAGGCCAAAGGCCTTAGTACCTTATGGCCATAGGTGTGGGGTGTGTTTTGTTTGGTGTTGTTCTAGTTTTGTTTGTTGAGTCTCCTTGTAATTAACCTCGCCTACTTGGTGAGGTTTTGTTTGAGTCTTCTTCGACTCCTTTCTTCTTCTTAATATAATGACACGCAGTTCTCCTGCGCGTTCGAGAGAAAAAAACGGGTCTACTCGGCCGTATACTAGCCCGTATACAACGAACGGGCGCCCCTACCTGTTACCACATAATGGCCAGTTAGGCTGAATAGTTGGGCTGATTAGGCTGTATAATCGCTATTAGGTGGGTGACCGAACGAATACCGCATACCGCTTTTTATAACCTTTTTTTTGTTTCTCCTATGAGAAAGGAAAGCAAAACATAGTAGCCATAAAGAAAGCAACTTTGAAGCAAAACCAGATACCATGTCATGCTAACCAAGAACAAGTAAAATTTGTGTGCAAAATGGCTGCAAATTTGGATATATAAAAATATCATGAAGACTTTAAGCCAAGATTAACCTTTTTAAGTGCTCGACAAACTTCATGAAAATCACCGGGAGCAATTTTTTTTACTGAAGCAAGCTTAGTTAGCTCCGCCACGGCATCCCTTCTTTCAGACCATTTAGTTGCTTTCTAGTATCACATAGAACACAATGGCATCAAAAATCGAAATAACAATAAAAACCTTTTGCTATGATGGTGTGAACAACAGTGTGTGTGTGCAAGTCAGATTACATACCACGCCATCCCAAAATCCAGACTTTTCGAGTGGAGTTAAAATATCTACAGGATCAACAAGATCATATTCGTCGATCTCCATAGGGACTGGAAGTACAATTGTGTCAGTACTCTCATGGTAAATGTAAAAGGCTGCTAGCTTGTCAATAATAGAAATGAAAATAACAATAAATTTGCTCCACAAAACAACAGACCATCTGGTGCTGCCTCTTCTGAAGTGTTAGCGCCTGATGTCTCGGGCACAGCTTCCTCCTCAAGCTCCTTTTCTTGTTCAGATCTAGTAAATAATGTTTAAATCATATCCACTTTCAATATATGATCAGCCAAGTAGAAGAAATATAAACCTACGGTACATGCCACTGTATGAACATGGTAAAACAAAACAATCTCACAGTAGATTGTCCTCGATATCCATAGATCTATAACAATATACACAAGAAGTCAAAAAAATCAACACATCACTTAGGGCACAAAAAACATATTCAACAAAACAAAACATCAACATGTTTCTTGGGCCGAGAAACTAACATTTTTTTTGCAGCAACCCTAGAGAACACTCAGAAGAAGGTTCTATGCAAGTTGTGAATGTACCACATGATTTGCCCCAGTTGAACCATCCTATGATAGTCCACTTCAAATCAGTATCATTCCACAACTAGTATATTGCAAATATGTAGTTGATTTCTCTACACTTATAATCATTATTACTGCATGAGAAAGAGAGCTAACAAAACGAACAGCACTTAGGTGCAACCAAACAGTAAAGCATGCAGATTCTATATTTGGTTTGGTCTATGCGGCAAGCATGAGAAATACTTTGGCTAATATATCAAACATTCCATCTGATCAATCCATTCTTAAATATAATTCCTTTTGGTAAAAGAGTAGTCAAAATTTTCAGCTTTGACCACTAATATATATAGAAGCATCTAGATTGGCCGCATGTAAATGACATCAATGTGCTCGTTTTCAATAGTAATCTCATAATATTTTATTTAAGTTTATTACCAGTACATTGTGATAAACAAAAATAGTGGTCAAAGATACTGATAAACAAAAATAGTGATCAAAGTAGTATCTTAAAGGCCATAAAAAAGACTTATGCTTGAAAATAGAGGAGTAGCTTTTTAAGCTTCTGCGATCATAACTAGAACAAATGCACAAATAGCATCGCACAATCAATCTTGACATTTTGTAGAACTTAAGTTGGCTCGATGAATTTCACTTATCAATTCAACACCTAACAAAGTATTAATAATTTAATATAATTATCTATAGCATTAATTTAACATTTGTGGTTGCATGGCGAAATATTCAATTGCTTATTATGTAAGTTCCTCATCCAAGGATTTAGATTGCAAGCCAAGTACCCATCCGTTTAAAAGTATATATTTTAGGTACAAAGATGGCAATAAAATCTCATACAATAAGATTATGAGATGCTTACATAATTTGTTGTTATGTAGAAGGCAAATCAAGACTGAGTTATTAACAAATAGCTTGCAATATGGTCCTCTACTCTAACAAAACAATAAGACAAACTCAAACATAAAAGCACTACAAAACATATACTGCGGCAATTTATCATAGTTCATGTAGAATCATAATACAGCCTGAACATAGAATTTAGATATCTATTTGCCAAGGTTAGGTCAGAAATTTCATATAAAGCAAAAAATATCAGACAGATATGTTCTTTAAAAAAATAAAATCACCTTATCTTGCGAGTTGGTTTAGCAATTCCTGAGACGTTTGCAAGCTCTGCTTCCAACTCTTTTTTCTACATACAAAAAGAAGTATGGTTATAATATTGACTCATAATACACATGTTCAATATAAGTATTGTAGTGGTACGAATAATCCCACCATTGTATCTCTCATCTTCTCAAATAAAATTGCCTTCACAGGCTCTTTGCCAATCCACCGACAAAGCTCAAGCGTCAAACCCTTGGAAGAAGCCCGAACATTCTGGTCTGGATGATCAAAAAGCTCAGGAAGCATTCTTAGAATTTTTTTGGGAGGTACTACCTTAGCTCCAAATTCACTAGTAAGGAAAAAATATGTCAGAGGAGTTCAATAAAAACATCAATAAAAACTTGTCACAACAGGAAGCCAAAATATAAGCTAGGAACTTACCTAAGTGCTTGAAACATCACATCAATAGCAGGTACAACAGCTTTAGCCACTTTGTTTTTTACAGCCTTCTCCATAGATTCCTGGCAGCACAACCATATGAAGTCAAGTTTGGGCATGTTGGCATGCTATAAATATTAATTACAAGAAGGAACATGTGATAGTAGAAAGAGATGAGAAATCTTTTAGATGGGTTGAGTAAGCAACTAAAGAAGAAAATCTTAGATAAAGGCTAGTCATCAATGCCTTGCAGCAAGATATGATCGTATCACCAGAATAAATTCTTCTACAAATATTGAGATTAAACAGCAAGCTCCTCAAAATGCTGAAGCAATCAAGAAATGATGACAGAGATATCATATGAAGCTTCTATGTATCAATGAGTGGGAGCTAGTTTTACTATGTATATGCTGACATCAATAGTTCTACTAAAAGGTAATTTTTATCTTAAAATGTCTACATCCCAGTGGTGTTATTAACATGTAACTGCATGAATGCATATATGCCATCTCCATCCAAATGCTTCTCCAGTTAGATCGGTATACCTCCAGACCACTACCACTGTCATCATGATGCATCTCAGTTGAACAAAAAGCTCCGGTTTCATAGTACTTGGGTGGGCAGGCTTGCTTACATGTGGTGATAACAAAATACTCCAAGTATGAATATGGATGGGACTGGGAATAAATGTAAACAGTTGTCATCACCATCAATCAAACTAACAAGTGCTTCCCAGCAATGCACGCTCAGGAAGCACACTCCAGGGATGCTTGTAATAATTAACAGAAAATTTTCCCTATTAACAAATGAAAGAAAGAACAGAACTAAACTATTCGGACACTTTTGCAGCCTACTATCCGTCTATACCACAATCAAAGTAGAAGACTGAAGGGCAAAGGAGGGAAATTGGTGTTTGCTGTTTCAGGCATTCATTCATGGCTTCATGCACCACACCACCATTATGTGCTCAATACATACAGTTTATCATAACTCAGAGCCAAAGTAATCACCAATTGCAGTTCAACTTACAAGGAAGACCTCCGCCGCCTCCAGCTCTACCCAAAGGAGGAATGCAGCTTGAGCCTTCTCAACAGTCTTAGGCCGGCCAGTGAGGCACTTGGCAACGATCGCATCGCACACCTCCTTGGCGTACCTGGGACGGACCAACTCCACAAATCACTCGAAAAAACAATCAGAAGCACAACAGCAAATGACGTAGCATCATGTAGACACGCACCTCGATGCATCAGCATCAGCCGCTCGCTGGAAAGCGAGCAGGGCATCCAACGCCTTCTCCTGCACCGGCGCGTTCGAATCCGCAACCGTCTTCTTAAACAACGGCCCTAACCACCACCGCAAAAAAAATCCTTCAGATCTAACACCAAAAAATCCCCCAAAAATCTCGAAATGGAACCGCACAAATCAAGCATAACGCAGATCTGAGCGCGAAATGGGGCGGATCGGGAGGTGGTGGGAGCGTATCTCACCGAACTCGCGGAGGCGGGCGTCCTTCGGGTCGGTGATGGAGTCGTAGAGGCCGGCGAGGTCGATGTTGGCGTCGTTCCGCACCTTCCAGTTCTTATGCTGCAGCCGCTCGTCCCACGGCAGCTTCTTCGCCTCCTTGAGGAGCTTCTCGTCTTCCGTCGACATGTCCGGCCGCCGCCGTCTCCTCCGCTCGACGAAACGCTACAACCAGCGACCTTCACTGCAACCACCGCCCCGGATCGATGCGGCAGCCTAGGATTTCAAATTGGGGCGGTGGCGTTCGTGAGAAGTTTCGATCGGAGGATGATGAGAGAGAGAGAGGAGGGAGGAGGGGAAATAAAAAGGGAAATTTTGATTTTTTCGAATGTGGGAAATGGAAGTGAGATAGGAGGGACAGGGAGTTCGGAGTTGCGTCAGGTCAGGAGGGGAGCGTCATTTTTGTTCGTTTGGTTTCGCACGGCTAGCCGGTAGGTTCCGGGTCGGGGTCGCGGCCTACGCGTACGAGAAGGTGCGCCCATACAGTAACTTTCAGGTGGGCCAGGTACGAGCGCCGGTGAAAGTGTTATTCGCTGGTTTGGTAGTAAGCTCCCATTTGCGAGGCGAGGGAGGGCCCGAGTGGGCCGGTGTTGGTCCGGTTGGGGTTTTTAAAGGACTTTGGTGTGGATTTTTATAGATTGTAGTTATAGTATATGGTTGTAGTTTTTGAATTCTGATATATTTATAAGAAATGGTATGTAAAGAAAAATAGTTATATATGATTTTAGCCGGTATAATTTATATTATAATTTAACTGTAGATCCAACTTTAAAAAATGCACCGTTTAACGATAAATTATTATAAAAATGGAATCCAAAGTCTAAGTATAAACAAAAAAAACTGAGCCTAGGTCTCGTTCACTTGGTCTTTTGTTTTTGGTTTCAGCTGAAGCCGCTTCTTTGAAGGCTTTGTCCTTGTAAGCCATTAGCAAGCTACTTTCTAAGCTTGATAGAGCATATGTCGTCCTTGTCAGTGTTTTCGTCATCTAGTATCATCTTTAGAAATATAGATAAAAACTATCTATCGTAGCCTAAAAAACAAAGACCTTAAATTTCTAGGAAGACATGATGGACACGCGTATGGAAGAGGTCCTGTGTGTATACTACTGAAGGGGTGATTGGATGAGTTACAAACTAGATTTCTTTTTCTCCAACGACAACCATACATGTTAAGCCATCTGGAGTGCGTTGGCTTCTTAACACGACCACCACCTCCGAGAAACTGCTTCAGAAAGGCGATATTGTTGATTGTCCTCGTCTCAATGCTACTTAGAATGTATAGATTGGACTGTGAAATCAATGAATCGAAATGATTAAATCATTTTGGATTGAAAATCCGGCTACCACTCACAAACAGGGGCACCAAAGACAATAGCTCCATGCCATTATCGACGGCGACGGACACAAGGAGGATGGGATAACACCAGAGCTCACCATCAACAATGGCAGTGTCTTGGCAAGGGCAAGCGATGGCTTGCTAGGGGTAGTATGATAAGGACACCCGATAAGGTTCACTTGCGGCTATAGCTTGCAACATGGATCTCGGCGAGAGCATCCAACTAGACGGCTTTGGGGCTTGACGACAGCACGGTGCATATCCTCAATGATGGCGTGACATGACTAGTGGCGGCGTAGTGCCTAGGCTGCAGTCCGATGCGACTAACGATGGGGGACAGTGGTTGCGAAGTCACATCGATGGAGTTGGCAGTGACAACATGTGTCGCGAAGTCCAACACACGCACATGTGCAAGTAAAGGTGCTTCGTACAAAGGACTTCCTGTGCGTAGCTACGCTCGCTCTCTTTAGTCTCTTAGTTCATCTACTTTGTCTCTAGTATAGCCTCTCTTTACTTAATTCTACTCCCCTACGGGTCAACACAATCGCCGAGGTTGCCAAGAGGCGATGACCTCCAAAACCAACTCTTGACACACATGTAGCAAAGCCCTACCATTGGAGGTGGTAGAGACGTGTCCAGAGCAACTCGCGACTATAGCACCATTTCCTGGTGGCAACAAGGGCATGGATCCTCCTATATGTTTCGGCAACAATAGTGGCCCCGTAGATGGGCCATCTGTTTCTATTTTAGTTATTCCCTTGGAGTCACTTCCTCAATCGAAGGCAATGTTCCACACTCAATTTCAATAAAAATGATGACAAGAGGGACCCAACTTAGTAATAAGGAATACACCATCATGAGGCATGTCAATCAATTTCAATGTGCTCGAAAATGCAACCACATTTATGGAATAAAGAAGTTTGTAAATCATAGACACGTGACATGGGCTGCTTGAATCACAACCACTTTGCCATGGGCTCTATGGTCTTCTTCAAGTGGTTCATCTGCATAAGCTTGTGACAATCAAATGTAACTATAATCCTTAAGTGATCAAGTAATTCTATGCCACCATCTTTATAGCTTCCAATCATAAGTACTTTACATAGATGATGGGAACCATTTGAGTTGAAGCCACTGAGGAAAATTTGCAAAATTCTTTAGGCATTCCTCATACTCAATATCTCAAGGTGCATGATGAAGATCATATGCCTTGTGTCCATTTCCATGTGTTATACAATCATGCTTATGAGGGGTATGTGCATGGGAGAGTTACCGGTCTCTTGTCACTTTCTAGTGCCATCAATAGAATCATGAGAGCTACCTTTCTCCCTAAAAGTGAAAAACAATGATCAAATCCATAGTTATGCTTGGAATGCCATTCAATACATCTTGGAGGGTACTCGCTTTGACATTGCTGACCTCATAATTAGGGAGATAGCCTTATAAAAGGAGACAAGGGTAAAAGAATCTATTATGCTCATTATCTTATGAAGCTTATCATTGAGAAGACCAGGGACAATGGTCCATTGGATGAAGAACACCATGAATACAAGCTTAGGGAAGGACCAAACAATCAAGAGCCACCACAAAAGAAGTGCATGAGCAGCAACATGAGCACGTTGGATAGCAGCCCGGGCAGCATGTACAGTAGCAAGAACAAACATTTTTTGTGGTGCTTTTATGAATGAAATGTGCCAAAGTCCTACATTTCACTATTATTCTTGGTAGAGTGGATTCAAGAATTCAAGCCATGCCAAAGGCTCAAAATGAGGCAATCAATGCTCAAGCAAGGTTGAATTGTAGAGTTAATGTTGTTAAGCGACAAATGGTTGGCTATGACACTCAGTTGAGTCTTGTTGAGGGACAATGTCTTCCTCTTGTTTATGAGCGCCATGGTCGTGGTAGTCATGGTGGTTCCTCCTTTGATGCTCCTCGTCCTCCTCCTCATGATTATTTCACCAAGCGGTTTGGTCCTTATCATACTTCTGACTACTAGATGGTTTAGCCCTCTCTTTGTGGTTCTTGATGCCAAATGTAGAGAAGAAAAAAGAAGAAGGAAAGATGAAGAATGTGATTTATCTATTATGTTTTCTAGCTAGGTCAATAGACCTTTAATGCAAGGATAAGCTTTTATATTTTTGTGTAATATTTGTGTTGTAAGTTTGTTGAATATCCTTCCTCTAGCTATGTGTTGACTTGCAGACTTGGATGTATTTTGGATAATTTGGATTTTTATGTACGTTCTATGTGGACTTTGTGTGCTTTATTGTAATCTTTGTCTAAAATATGTTTACTTGTGTTTTGTGGATCGTTCTTGTGTAAATGCATCCATGTGTATATTTTTATTGAATATATTGTTGTTGACATGCTTTCATGGATCCAAAATATAGAGAAAATTGTACCAAAATTTACATATATATATATATATATATATATATATACACACACACATACATGTATTTCTTTCAAATTCTAATGCACATACCGAGGGGAGTTTTTCTCTATATCTTTTAGTTTTGATAGCAACTAATTTATATACCCCATTGATACCACTCAAATGAGTTAATTACTACCAAAATTTATCATAGAGTATACAATTATTGAGTACATGGTGTATGCTTGAAAATTAATCTTGTATCTCATTATTCATTGAGGGTTGTCATCAATTACCAAAAAGGGGAGATTAAAGAATATAAACTCACCATTATGAATTAACAGTATGTTTAAGACTAGTATTTTTATTGAGTTAGATGAATAGATTATGCCCCATAGTGATGGATGACTTGAGATGGACTCATGTGTTGATCATTATCACGTCATGTGTTGATGCTTAAAGTCAAGAATCTAGACTTGAAGTGAAGATGTTTGTTATCAAAATTCAAGACGATGCGTATGGTAAATGTATAACTAGTATAGGTTATTGATGTGTTTCTTAGTCATTTTGCCGGTTTTGGTGTTTGGTGAAAGACCAGATTATTAGTGTATATTGTTGTACTATTAAGAGGGGCTTGACTAGTAGCTTGAGTGCGTCATGTATTGATAGCTTATTTTATTTGATCTAGCTCTTCGTGGCATGGTGCTAGTATTTTGTGAATGTATTTTGCAAATAGTTGAGGCTCATGTATGATTCTTGTTGCATGTGAGTTATGTTTGCAAATGTGTTTTGCAAACGGCTTGAGTCCATATCCTGATCCTTATGACATGATTATGAAAGTTGGCGAATATGTTTTGTAACTTGTTAGGAATCATATTCTAGCTTTTATTTTACAAGGTACTAAATTTTATGAATGTGTTTTACAAATTATTGAGTACATGCAAATTTAGCATAGATGCTTTCTCCTCTAGAGCAATCTGACAGGCCATGTGCTGGCGATTTGACTGGTGAGGGAGGTTTGATAGCAAGTTGGTCGGCGGTCTGACTAGCTCTCTCACAACTGTCTGATCGGCTATGTGTTGGCAGTCTGACTAATGAAGCAGTGCAATTGAGCTGTGTAGTTGGTACCTTTTCTCTAAAGAGCATGTTTTATGCACCTTTGAGGTTTTAGTCGAGTGGACTGACCCGTGTTATTTGTGCGATTTGACCAACCCAGTGGTTCAACCGGTCCCTGTGTGGACGATTTGACAGCCCTAATCTATATCGGTTGGTTTTCTAGCCATTGCAGTGGAGCCAGTTCGACCGGCCATGTGTTGGTGGTCAAACTGGTCCAGACTGATTATTTGGAAACCAAGTCCAATTGCTAGTTTCTTGGTATGAGGTATAAATACTATCTTGTGGCCGGTTGAACAAGATTGTTGGTGCCCTATTCTTCATTGCCTTCTTACCTCTTATGCGTGTGTGTTGTACTTAGTAAGCTTAGAGATAAAAATTATTGTGCATATGTTGTACTTGGTAGTTGATTTCTTTTCAATTGAGCTTCGTCACTTGATTCATTCAATCGAGCATTTTCAACTTGTTATTCTTAAGGATTGTAGACTCCTAAACAGTTTAGAGGTGTGAGAACCGGTGATCTTTTCAAAGAATGTTGTGAAGTAGCTCGGTGCATTGTGAAGGTTAGAGCTCACCTATCAGAAGCAGAAAAGTGCTACCACTAGTTGATTTGAGGTGTTTGCTTTAATTCATGGAGCCAATCTAATTCGTTTGGGCTTACCTCAATATGGATTAGAGGAGACCGTCAAGTCTCCAAAAACCACAATAAAAAGAGATTGTATCAATTATGCTTTGCTTTTATGCTTTACCTTCTGCAATATACATTTATAGAATTAAATTGATTGCTTACCATCTTAGAATTATAAACCTTGACATAGACATAGGTTGTTAGAATACTTAATGAAACAAGATGATTTGGGCCTAGATTGAGCGAAACCGATTCAATTTACATTTCCACATTTAACCAAAAAGAATTATAAAAGCACCTATTCATCCTCTTTAGTTGGGCTCCTCGACTTACATTGGCGAGCAAGGAGGCGACGAGGTATGGATCCGGCGATAGGGAGGTCGGTGAGGTCGGATTCAGTGGCGTCGTACTTCTCGCCGATGATCTGTGATCCTTGGTGCTCGGCGGTGAGGTGCACTAGGACAGTGCTTCTCAGTGTTCTAGTGCGACATCTCGTTCACCTTGGCTTTGTCGATTTGGTGTGTTCCGAATGGCAAAGGTAGGTACTGTATCTCCGACGACCACATCTTCTTACCGCAGTACAGCGGGATGTTTAGTGTGCCTTGCCTGTTCTTCTTAGTGGCTTCGAGTGACATTCGCTCAGTGAGATTATTGACTACTCTTTGCACATTACTTGTTTTGTGAGCCGTACTAGTTAATTACAAATATGTGAATTCTCTAGTACCAAGAGACATTACATGTGATGCTTGTGGGCTGTGGGCTTAATGCTCTATGATGAAATTTGTTTAATACTGTATTTTTTCTTTACAACTAATTTTTTTACTGTAGCTGAGTTGGCTTATTTGGCATAATAAAATTTAAAAAACTTTAAAAATAGAAAAAACATGTTAACCTATCTCAGACAATGCAAAGGAATACGGGAAAAAAAAGAAAAGCCAAAAAAGCCAAAAAAATATTAAAAATCAGAAAAAGACGAAATTACTGAATAATGAAAAAAGCAGAAGTCAGAAGTAGAAGCTAGCTTTAAGCTGTTTTGAGCGGTGCCCAGTGGTGTGGAGGCTAGAGAGGTCGGATCTAGGTGTTGTCCTTGTCTTTGGTGACATGATCTAGTCATCTTCGTCGACGGACACCTAATATTTGTCGGGCTGCCTCGGTCGTTCGCCAGGGCGGATGGTTGGCACGGCAGCGGCTGGGTGCGGGCGGCGTGAGAGGGAGCGTACCTCGCCGAGCTCTGCACTTCATGATCGGGACATTTAGCACTCTGTACTTCAGTGTTCATAGATAAACAGAATTTGCATCTGTAATTACTGATTAGATGGGCATGTATAATGTGTTTATGTTTCAAATTGTAAGGTTCTGAAATCTAAACCATGGTTTGGCTGTATAAGTGTAGAGAGACAGCACATGAATACATGATAGAGTAACTACTGACCTCCTGAACTTTCAGTTTTGCGTACGTGTTTGTTAGTCCACATCAACAGTTCCAGGCGTCGTTTTCTTGCTAAGTCCGTTCGAACATCGATGTTACCTTTTGGTATCTTTGGTTTCACCGAAAATTATACAGTACCGAACCTAATGATCACCCATTCACATTAGGGCTCAGGTTTTAGAATCCAGGATGTAAGCTGTAGGAAAGAAAGCAAAAGGCAAGGTCCAGAGCGCCTCACATTCTAGACCGGATGTAATTGTTTGCACTTTGCACTGCCCCCTTAAAGATGGCCACTCGTGGTAGGAAGGAGAGGATACATTCTTGACATCCAACAATGTGCCGGATCCATGAGGTTTCACCATGACTTTCGCGACTCAAGCTGCATCATTTCAAAAGATGATGAATTGCTGAAGCAAGCTATCTTTTTTCAGTACATTTGATGTCTTGCAGAGGCAGGGTGAGTGGTTGGATACCGCAAGCTGTCTTTTTTCAGCACATTTGATGTCTTGCAGAGGCAGGGCGAGTGGTTGGATACCTATCGACTTTGCTTCAAGCAGTAGCTAGGAACCAAGCCGATCGGCCACCTTTATTTATTTTTAGCACTGTTGCTTTCAGGAGCTAACGGTTCGACGACTAGAGGTTATACTTACAAAAAAATTTATATGGATATATTTGTATAATTTTAGATAAAAATAAATCATTTAAAAAATTCATCCCGCCGGTAGAGTTGCGAAAAGACGCGCGCGCTGAGTTGAATCGCTCAACCGCTGTATGATTGTACACGAAGAAATATAACCGATCACGACCAGGATGCAGATGCGGCACGTGCACCATGTATAGAATAGTTTAGTAGTATATTCTTCCGGCCATACGCATGTAGGAGGGACAACGAGTCTCCGGTCGTCAAAATGCTCCTTTTAATGATTGACAAGGGCGCTGAGTACGGGAAAGCAACAGATGTACACATGATTTAGGGCCGATCTTTTTTACTTGTTTTTGATGTTTTTTATTTTGGTTTCTTTGAAAGCTAAGGCAACGTTCAAGTAAGCTGCGCAATCGATCGCGGCGTTTGCTTGCAGCTTTTATTTCACTGTTGCATTTTTGTTTGCTTCTGTTTATTTATTTATTTATTGTTTTTTGTGTTTTGCTTTTTTTTCCTGTATTCCTTTGCATTGTACATGATAGGTTAACATACCGTTTTTATTTTTATATTTTTAAAAATTTAATTATGCCTAATAAGTTAACTCAGCTACAGTAAAAAAATCAGTCAACTACAATAAAATTTCAGCCAGAAGCCATCGCTATTCCGAACGCCCCCTAAAATAAATAAAATGATTTCTCAAAGCAGTTTCTCGATACCACTTCTCTAAACGGTTTCTCGAGATTAAAATGTCTATTACATTGATATCTCCACCATCCACTAATATTTTAAAAAACATAAATAAAAACTATCAATTATAACTTAAAATAACAGAACCTTAGTTGTTGGAGCATTAACACTATGGAAAAGGAGGTTTTTGGGTACGGCTCAATAAAATCCATGTGACATCCTGTGTGTTCGAAACATAATTTTGTAAGAAAAGTGAATTTATGTGAGAATCGTAGAAAATTCCAATATCCCGAACGGGCCCTTTGTCAGTTGTGCTAGTCGGACATGATCCCAGTTGGTTGGCGAGGGTTCTAGAGGTGGCAATGCAAGGCCTTTTTTTTTTTTGAAAATGAAAGAGATAACCATATCCCGATGAATTACTCAACTAGCCAAAATCCAGAGAAACTGAGGTTAATTGGATCACAAAAATGATACATAAATGAATAGTTGTCAATTTATCTTACTACCAACCACCTTTTGCTTACCATCTTCAATCTTACCACCAAACAAAGTACAAATTCTCTCGTAAACACATGGTTTGGGTATCACACATTCAATCCAAGCCGTACAAATTTGCCCCACATGACAATTAGTCTTGTACCAGCACCATACAAGACTGCATTTATAATTTTCTATCGTTTACGTCCACTGCCTCCCGTGAACACGCTGTCGCCGTTTAATCAATTGTGTAACGGTATCGAAATGATGATACCGTGCCCTTTCAAAAAAAGAAAAGAAAAGAAAGATGATACCGTCTCCAAGCTAGCTACCAACCTCGTAGCAGTATAACTTCACATGATGTAGTATACTTGTTAGGAGACGGTTTTATGAGTTCGCAGCAAACCGTACTGATGTCTCACAAATCACAAGGCATTTCAATTTTTTTCTTAAATGAAAAAACTTGTTTGAAGTCGCCTACTGGTTAGATATTTCTCACATATTGAAAATGCATTTTCATGGTCTGAATTAAGGTTCATATACTCAATGCATCAGCATCCCAGAACTTTACAAGTGAAGTTTCTCTGAAGCAATTCCTTGCTCCCCCACAGAGAACATTCTTTGAGTACCATACGGGTTGATTATTTCTCACTCCAATTGCATATGCAGTGGAATTCCAAATCTACTTTTCATCAATCTTCACATACCAAGTGGAAGAAGCAAGATGGCACAAATATGGCTCCCCGTAGTTTCCTTTTTGTATTTTTTTTAGGGTTGTCGGATGATCACCTTTCTTTTCTTTTGAAAACATGGACACAACGAAAAAAATATGCAATTGAATAGTGTACAACTACCTAATGGCTCTAAACTCAAATAATTTCTCTGAAATAATACCTGGGGAAATTGGTTTTCTCCAAAAGCTCAACTGGTTGGACCTGGTAGATAATCGGTTGTTTGCGTAAGAATGAGGCCTTATATTGCCAAAGGGTCCAACATGTCAACATATGTCCATGTACATTATGCAAAGAGACTCCTAAACTATACACATATCTAACACCTCTCTCAAATTAATGGTGGATCAACAGCACTGAGTTTAGAGAGGTAGAACCGATGCTAAGCTCTAGTTTATGTCTTGGTGAAGAAATCTGCTATTTGAAACTCCGAGGGCACATACTGAAGATCAATAATTTTGTCTTGCACCTGCGATCGCATGTATGAAGCATCCACTCCAATATGCTTGGTGAGCTCATGCTTCATGGGATTTTGAGCAATACTGATCACACCAGTACTATATAATAAGAAAGGAGTTGGTGCAGTAGTAGAAATACTGAAATCTGAAATCCTCAAGTAACTATCGAAGCCAGGTGATCTTAACTGTCAACGACGACATGGCTCTTAACTCAACCTCAGTGCTCGAACGGGAAATGACAGTCTGCTTTTTGGTATTCTAAGCAATCAAGGAGGAACCAAGGAAAACACAATAGACAGAAAGAGACTGGCGATCAGAAGGATCACTAACACAGGTCGCATCAAAATACGCCTGAAGCTGCAAAGAAACTGGAGAGAGGAAAGAAAAGACGACGAGTGATGGTCCTACGAAGATATCGTAAAACACAAAGAAGGTGACTGTAGTGAATCAGTGTAGGAGCAGAGATGAATTGACTCAGGATGTAAACTGGGTGAGAGATGTTAGGAGGAGTGATGCCAAGGTAAACAAGGCTCCCAACAAGATGACGGTAGGGAGTGGGATCCTCAAGAGGCTCGCCATCGGTAGGGCGAACGTGAGCTCCATAGGAGTATCCACCATATGTTAATCAGTGAGACAAACGAGAGTAAGGATATCCTGAATGTAATGCTCCTGAGAGAGATAGTAGCCCTCAGGCGTAGAAGTGATCTCAATCTCAATAAAATTATGAAGAGGACCGAAATTTGACATCAAAAACTGCTCATAGAGACGCTCTTTCACAAAGGCAATGTACTGAGTCATCACCAGTAATAATCATATCATCGACATATAGAAAGAGGAGTGTCCGACCCCGAGGAGAGGTGTGAACAAAGAGGGCAAGGTTGTGATCAGTGGTGGAGAAACTGGTTGAAGTGACGATAGAGGAGAACCAGGCAAACCAAGTACGAGGGGCTTGTTTTAACCCTTAGAGAGCAACGAAGGCGACAGACCATGCCATCAAGGACAAAATACCTAGGAGGCGGCTGCATGTAGACCTCCTCACGTAGCTCGCCATTGAGAAAAGCATTCTTGACTTCCAACTGAGAGATGTGTCACTGTCGAACAGAGGCCACAACAAGGAGAGTGTGAACGATGGTCATGTGAGCGACAGGAGTAAAGGTCTCATCGTAGTCACGGCCATGCTCCTGCTGAAAACCACACTTCTTGTGCATAGCGCCACCGCCGTCTCGGACTTCGATCTATGCCGTATGCTTCTATCTTTCTCTTCGGTTTGATTTGACAGCTCTCTCCACTTATGTCACCTTCCACATCTTTTTCATTGCGTTATCGCGGTTGACTTTGCTCCTACTTACCTTTACCTTCTCAACCCCTGCACTTTGTGTTTTACAGGCTGCCGCACGATTTCAGATGGGAGGCTATCTTTTCGGCACAATTTTTCCAAGAGCCGTACACTATAACAACATTTACAAGATACGGATTTTGGATTTTCTCTATGTTAGTATCAATCCTTCCAAATGCAGTGCAATTGCATATGCCTTGCATTTGAGGGGGAGTGTTAAGGGTATTCGTGTCTTTACCAATTGTCCTAGGGTTTCTTATATGATGTGTCTTGTACTCTATATAAACCTCTTTGGGCTGTACAATATACAAGAAGTATTCCAACTTATAGGGTATAAGTGTAATAATTGGAGTATTAGTTGCTGGTTTTGTCCTTATTGTTGGCCTTGTTTTGGTAGCAATATATGCTCTACGACAGAAGAAAATAGCCAAGGAGGCAGCTGAGCGAACTACTAATCCGTTTGGTAACGTGTTATTTCATCATCGAAAGTTCATCTAATGGAAGATGTGTTACATGCATACATACATATGCATATGTGTGTGTGTGTACAATTCAAACTAAAATAGAGCCTAGGAAATAACCATAAGCATGTTAAAATTGTCATGACATGTTTGCTAATTTGATCTTATTAACGCTTTGGTACCACAACATCATGGGGAGCAGGTGGTAAAGATAACGGAGACGTGCCACAACTGAAAGGAGCAAGATACTTTGCATTTGAGGAACTGAAAAATTGCACCAATAATTTCTCAGAAACCCACGAGATAGGATCTGGAGGATATGGGAAGGTAACTGAATTACTGTGCTCACATATTCACATACAGTAATAAGGGTTTATAGAAGCATCTAATATCCTATTTACTCTGTCAAAAGGTTTACAAAGGAAAGCTTGCAAATGGGCAAATGGTTGCAATAAAACGTGCACAGCAAGGATCCATGCAAGGTGCATTTGAGTTCAAGAATGAGATTGAACTACTGTCCAGGGTTCATCACAAGAACTTAGTGAATCTAGTAGGTTTCTACTATGAACAAGGGGAGCAGATGTTGGTCTATGAGAGGCCGCTCAACTCAGCTTTTCCTGTCGTGGCGGTGGTGGCAGGAACACTGTAGCAGGTACTGTAGCTACAGTAAAATTATTTTTTTTCATTTTTTTTTGTTTTTTAAAAAATTTACTTATACTTTTTTTTTCTGTTTTCTGTTTTCGATTTTTTTATATTTTTTTATATTTAATTATACTCAATAAACCAACTCAGCTACAGTGTTTTTTCAGCAAAAGCCAAAAGCCATCGCTATTCCGATCACCCCCTGAGTATATTCCTAATGGGACATTAAGGGGGAACCTAATGGGTATACTCTTCATTATCACTACCACCAAATTTTTACGTAATTACTACATGCTCCTAAACAACGACATAGGATCTAATCATTGTTATGAATAGCACTTGTATTCATCATAAGGCCAAGAGGTCAATATATATACATGTACATGTATGTCACATATGCAGAAAACCCCTTATACAACGGGGTAATTATACATATACATGGGATATATCTAACAATCATAACTTAACTGCAGGTAAAACTCTTATAGATGGATAAAACATCACTACGAGATGATATAAAATATATCCATGTATACCGAGAAAAATCATCAATAAAAATAATATAATATCGATAACCTCCTTTGGAAACAAAAGGAGTTGGTCCTCATACATCAGAATGGATAAGATCAAAAGGACGCTGAGATACTGACTCGCTAGAAGGATAGGGAAGTTGAAACTGTTTGCCAAACTCACAACCCTTACAAATGGAGAGAGACATCACTAAACACAGATCCTAAAAGGCCACGACGAAGTAAAGAAGATATACATGACCTACAAAGATGTCCCAAATGATGATGCCACTGAGCAAAAGAGGCGGTGGAGGTGGCAGCAGATGCGGAGGCAGTGGTAGAGGCGACCAGACTGGCACAGGTAGTGGAAGGAAGTCGAAGCCAATCCAGTTCCCAGAGTCGTTGGGAATCATGACGGCGAGGGTCAGTACCAACCAGAGTCTCCATGCGGCGATCCTAAACACAACAAGAATCAGAATCGAGAATAACACGACAACCATGATCAGTAAGTTGGCCAACAGATATGAGCTACATGGTTAGTTTTGGGACACAGGAAACAGCAGGAACAAGAAAAGATGAATTAGAAAGAGTGCCTCGTCCTGTGACAGAGAGAGATGTACCATCTACTGTCTGAACAGTGATAGGAGCAACTAGAGGGCTAACAGAAGTAAGAGTGGTAGAATCATATGTCATATGAAAAGAAGCTCCAGAATCAAGAATCCAAGGTGATGTACCTGAGAAAGGAGTAGAATGTGGTCTCTCACCCGAAGACTAAATAGCAGAACCAGTAGTACTGGATGATATAGAAACAACCATGCGACCTAACAACTGTAGAAACTGCTGAGTGTCAGAGGTATCAGGACTCCGCTGAGAAGAGGAACCTCCTATGCCCCTCGATGGACGAGCACCATGATGAAAATCCTTCTTCTTCTTGTAGCAAAACTGCCCCACATGTCTGTCTTTGTTGCAATAAGTGCAGTGGAGTCCCCGACCAACAGCAGCTGTCACTGGTGAAGCCGCATTCAATGAAGAAGTAACGGGCGACACAGTAGGAGTAGAAGCTGCCAAAATTAAAGGAGACGACGACGATGACCCGCACCATGAAGACGGATCTCTTCAATACGAACAGCTGTAAGGGCCTCCAACAGAGTCACATGAGGGTGATGAGCCAGCAACGGAGCACGAGTCTGCTCAAACTCTGACAGGAGACGTGTCAAGAAGTCGTAGATGCGATGAAGCTCCAAATGAGACTACTGACGCTGACAACACTGACAGGTATGACAAACATCTGACCCTAAAGAGTCAATCTGACGCCATATCGCGAACAACTGAGCATAGAACTCGTCCACAGTAGCATCTCCATGCTGCAGCAACTACTCCTGACGCACAACAGCAAGGTACAAGGAATCGCTAGATGGCTCGTAGCGGGTGTGCAGATGTGCCCACATCGCCTGAGCGGAAGTCAGACCAATAATATCACCAATGAGATGCACCTCTATGCTGGTAACCAGAATAGCAGAAGCACGAGCATTCTCATCAATCCATATCTTGTGAGTAGCAAAATCAGACTGAAAGGTCTCCATGACAACCTCAAAAGCCTCAGTTGCCTTTGTACGAGTGTCTTTGGAAGTATTTTTCAAGAGTACAGGCTCTATAGGTGGAGTAGGGCGGGAGACCATGCATGTGGAGACGCATATGATGAAACCAATCACGATAGTTGAGACCATCGAAGAGCATCGGGCAACAAGGAATAGAGACTGAGCCTGCAGAAGAAGACATTTCTTTCTCTCTCTATTTTTTTCTTTTCTTTTCTTTTTCTTTTTTTTCTTTTTTTGGGAAAGGAACCTCTGTTATAAGGACCAAATGCTAAAGAAGGCCAATCGGCTCACCTATCAAATGGGCTTGGCCTGGGAGAAAACCAGGTGAGGCGCACAGCCCCAGGCGGCGGCGGCTCCAAAAGCAGGAGGGGACGGGGAGGCCCTGAGCTGGATCGGCTCCAAAGGCAGTGGTTCCGTGCGGCGGAAGAAGCGGCAAAGAGCGTCGGCTTCGGACGGCCACGGGCGACGACTCCAAAGGCGGGTCCCCAAGCTGGATCTCCAAAGGCAGTGGGCACCGGCGCCGGAAGAAGCGTCGGATCTCCAAAGGCGGCGGGCCTCGGCGCTGAAAGAAACCCGCTTCTCGAGCCAGATCTGCAAAGGTGGCAGGCACCGGCACTAGAAGAAGCACCGGATCTCCAAAGGCGGCGAGCCCCAGCGCCGGAAGAAGCCCGGAAGAAGCGACGGCTGCAGGCGGGCCCCGGCGACAAATCCCGAGTCTTGCCAGAAGAGGCGGCGACTACAGGCGGGCCCCGATGGCAAATCGTCGAGTGTCGGCTCCGGACGGCCACGGGCGGCGGCTCCAAAGGCGGTTCCCCGAGTGACGAAAAAAGACGTCATCTCTCCTCCCCTGCCGCTGCTGCACACGTTGCCGCTCCCTATGCGAGCCACCCTTCTCAGCGCCGTTGCCCACCCGTTGTTCCCCCTCGCTCCACCTGGCCGTGCGCCGGTGCGGCCGCTGCCGCTCCAACCGTGCGCCCCGTGCCCTAGCCGTCGGCACCATTAAGCTCCATCTTTACCCATTGCGCCGCCGCTACCCCTAGGTGCATCGTGCTACGGGCCACCGCCGCTCCTCCGTGGGCCGCTGCTGATGGAGAGGTAGCCGACAGCCAGCTGCGTCGTGCTTGCTCCCGTGCCCCCAACGGTAGGCGCTGCCGCTCCTCCAGCAGCGCCTCACCTTCCCTACACGCTTGCTGCTGGCGTCGCTCCATACTTCTGCGTGCTGCTGCCGCGGTTGGCCTCCTTGCTCCCTTTGGCTGCCAGGCCGTGCGCCGCCTAGGAAGGATGGGAGAGGAGGGGAGGAGCCTGTCAGCTGAGGGAAATGAAGGGGGAAGAAGGAGAGCCATCCGGCTGAGGGGAAAAGAGGAAAAGGAAAAGAAGAGGAAAGGGGGAAGAAAAGAAGGGCTGCCGGGAGGAAAGAAAGGGAAAAAAAGGGAAGAAAGGAAGGAAGAAAAGAAAAAGAGGAAGAGGAAAAGAAGGGGGGAGGCTGATCCAATGCCCGATCCAGCCAAAACAAGGGAGAAGGAGCCCCAATAGGGTAACGCCTCGATTCCTTCTCGTTACTTGGTTATTGAGTTTTGTAGAGATCGAATTATCGATTAGCGAGACGAATGTATAGAATGGGTAGAACACAACTTGTCGTTGGAAGTCATGCAGAGCGGTGAGGTTATGGCCACGTATGTGTAGAGCTAGTGAAGTGCGATGGCCGCGTGGTGATGTGTCGGTGCATGTGTGACCGACCAATTGATTAATGAGTGATTAGTGTGGGTAAATGGTTGAGAAATGCAGGTGATTATGTGGAGGCTAATTAGCATATGCCTAATTAGTGTAAGTGGTCTTCGAGGAGAGCGAATGATTAGTATGGATATGCCTAATTAATGAGCGAATGATTAGAGCTCTATAGAAGGTTGGAATGCCAAGTTCGGTAGTATGATTTGGATATTATGCCTTTGGGATTGCCGCAACCTAGTATGGGATAGCACGACCTTCAGGCTGAGATCGGAATTTTAGATGACGTAATATTTAAATCATGGTAACCAGAAATATGTGAGTAGAATTATGCAGATTTCTGAACCTAGAATACTTACTGTGTTATGTTTCAGGTTTGAAAGACACAGTCGTTTGAGCACCCGGAACAGTGGGACGATATCTAGTAAAAAGTGTAGCATGTGTTGGTTTGTGCGTGAGAACGCCGCCATTAGAATGTGTACATGTATTGCTATGATGTGTTGAGGTGGGTTGATGTTTGTACAGGTGGCGGTTCGGATTTGGTGCCATCCATGCATCATCCGTCAGGTTAACAGACAAGTGCATGGTAGAATAGTGGATTGTGATGATTGCTTGGTATTTGTTTTATACCATGCTTTATGTCATTTTATGAAATGGTATCCCTGCCTGCCTGTTGATTATACTATGATGAGAGATGCTTATGGTTGATTAATATATTGAAAGTGTTGCATCGTGTTGCGCACTTGTACTAAAGACCTACTTTGCATAGGTATCCTGTAGTAGTGGGATAAGGACCTACTTCGTGTAGGCATTCCGCAGTAGCGGGTAAAGACCTACTTCACGTAGGTATCCTACAATAGTGGGAAGATAAAAAAAAACCTACTCCGGTAGGCACTCCACTAGAGTGGAGTTTGTGTAGTGAGTTGTGAATGCTAAATAGATATTGCATTATGTAACTTGCATATGAGCCAGT
Organism: Melocanna baccifera; assembly: GCA_036346265.1. Taxonomy (NCBI): domain Eukaryota; kingdom Viridiplantae; phylum Streptophyta; class Magnoliopsida; order Poales; family Poaceae; genus Melocanna; species Melocanna baccifera. The sequence goes on from CM070676.1 coordinate 38,701,329, forward strand.
GCGGTGAGAAAGTTATATAGCTAGTTCGGAGAGCAAGTGTCAGGTTGGTGAGAAAGCTATATGACTAATCCAAAGTGCTATTTAATAAAACCTACAGAGGTAGACACCGCATACAAAAAGTCCTACCGAAAAGGTGAACTATAGCTTCCACGAGGAGCTCCATTCGGCAAGGCATCACATACAGAAAGTCATACCGAAAGGGTGAACTATAGTTTTCACGAGAAGCTCCCTTCGGCAAGGTACCGCATACAGAAAGTCATATTGAAAGGGTGAACTATAGTTTCTATAAGGAGCTCTCTTCGGCAAGGCACCGTATACAGAAAGTTCTATCAAAAGGGTAAACTATAGTTTCCACAAGGAGCTCCTTTCGGTAAGGCACTGCATACAGAAAGTTCTACCGAAAGGGTGAACTATAGTTTCTACGAGAAGCTCCTTTCGGCGAGGCACCTCCACGGGATGGAGGTAAAGGTTGACATCAACAGGTGTATCTACCACTATACCAGTATAAGCTACAGTTACAATTGCATTGCATTGCGTTACATTGCATGAAAGTGACATAAAGTGATACAGTTACAGAGATAATGATTTACAGTTTACAGTCATGGAATTGATTTATAGTTTACCTGCATGAGCTCAGAAGGTGCATGTGGACATTATATTGCATTGTATTGTACTGCATGAAAGAAAACAGGAGATAGTGGAACAGTTGCAGCGTTTATGTTACAGTTTTACAGATATGTGGTTTACTGACGATTACAGGGGCTATCTTACAGCTCCTAGATATGGGGGTTTGATGAATTGTTATGTGTCGCCTTTACTTTAGTGTATACTTGCTGAGTTTTTAGACTCATCCTTACTTTATTGTTGTTTTTAGGTGTACGGTGAAAGTGACACGCATGGACGGGTGTAGTACTTGTATATTCTCACGTGCAACAGTAATTCATATATTATTTTTAGTTGTTGTGATCCAACTTTAATAGCTGCTTTGGTAGTTAGCATTAAAATTATATGCTTTTCGTGTCGTTGAGTGGGACAGAGGAGTTGTTGCCGGATTCTAGTAGTAGTAGATGTAAGTGGTACAGTTTTAGAGTCGTGGTAGCATTCCAGGCTCAGGGGTTAGGCCGGGGTGTTACAACAGCTCTCTGAGAACAGTGATGCCTATAGCTTTGAAGTTGTCATGCTAGAGCTAATAACTTCCAGGCAGCCCATAGAGAAAGGCAGGTACATTGTACGTGAGGTCAGGACTGCAGTAGACCAGTATGATCAAGAGTACTATGGCTTGAAGGGCCTAATTGATCAGGCAATCCGGGATTCAGCAAAATTAGTTGGCTTCAGGAGATTCGTGCAATTGGCTATGGAATGTGTAGAAGAGTATGGTGTTGACCGCCCGACAATGAATGATGTTGTGAAGGAACTTGAGACAATTGTCAAACTCAGCATCTTTATCAGCTGAACAGTTTGGAAATGCAATAGGTAGAGATCCTTGTGGGGAACATTTGCCTATGAAAAATGACAGCAGCAGCAGCAGTGCTTTCGATTACAACAGTGTATATTCATACTTGGCTGGTGAACCAAAGTAGATACTATGTATTGGTTCTTGCTTGTCTCTACTCATTGTTTTGGGTGCATAGTCTAAGTGAAAAGGACACGAGACATGTATTGTACAATCTGTTGATAAAACTAAGGTCTGAATATTTTACTAGCATACAATGGAAAATTGCTTGCTTAAGATGAAACAGCAGAGATTGATCTGTCTATAATACCATGCATGACCTTTCCCTTTTTATTGATAACCTAAAACTAAAATGAATAGTATGTGCTAAAATAAAGATCTTTTGTCCATCTCCAGTACACCATTCCAATCCTAGTGCAAGCCAAGACGAATGTTCTTCGGTAATCTGAATTGTTCCCAATGTCTAATTTAAGTAGTTATCAGATCCAATCTCATTAGTTTTTCCTCTAAACAATCCTACATCAAGACGATGCGATTTCACAGTATATAGTTAAAGATTAATGACCACTTTTTGAACAAACCAGTGGCTTCTGATTGGCCGGTGATATGAATGAACACATAACTATGAAGTCTAAGCTCCTATTGGAGAGAGGCAACAAAGGTCTTGGCATTTGCAGGTAATATGTGGATACATATAGGATTAGCGAGGGAAAAGATTTATGGGTGAAGACATTCAGAAGATGCATTGCCGCCATGTACATGGAAACCTCTTACTTCTGATTGCATTACCACTTTACCAGTAGAAAGATAATTAAGAACCATTACTATTTCTCTATCACAGTGCATGTTCACTGCACCTTTTTTTTGGAAACAGCAGTGGAGAAATCTAGTCCCTACTTGTCCCCCTTTCGTCCGTTTGAGGGATAATTCAATGGCATGCATGCTGAAAAATTAATACACGGAAATTTTACCTCTAAATAAAGTTAAAGTAAGAGCAGGCGCAAAACAAGGAAGTACCTTGAACAGAGTGGAAGAACAAACTAAAAACTTCGTCATTATCAGAGCTTCCAAAGCATCAGCATTGTTATGTCAGTCCGCACCAACATATGCTGTACCAAAGAAAAAGAATACTATCAACTACTTAACAAGGAATTATATTATAAAATAACAAGAATCTCTTAATCACAACAACATTATGTTACAGACTGTAAGCATGCACAGGCTGCCATATTTCAACCGAGAAAAGCCAACCACCGGTTGTTCCAAGCACATCCGGATTTCATAGTTTAAAGGAAACATGTTGGTTGGACGACATCTGTGACTTGCAACAAGCCCCTAAAGATCGAAGCAAAACCTAGACCCATGAAGGTCCTCAGATAACCACATGTCACCAACAGCCCGTTTAGGAAAGGTTAAGAAACATCCATGGAAGAGTCAGTAATCCTTATGCGATTTGGTTGTTTTACTTGCTTTTCCATTGCATTGGCTATTTCTCCATTTTGACAACAAGTTTGCAGCTGTTCCGAATTTCACGAGGAATATGCAAGCAAATGCAGATTGGGTTGACCTATTCCTGCTTAAAAAAAAATGTTCTTTGGAAGAGCAAGGCTTTTGTGTTCATCTTAGAAGGCTCCTCCCTTTTGGCTTCTTGACAAGAAGTATTCACAACCAGCTTTGCAGTTCGTGTTAGCCATAGGCTCTAAGAATGGAGGCACCGTGGAAGGTTCTTCTGCTATTCATGTTGTTAGCCAGTATTCCTGCAGGATTCTGTGATACAGATTCTCGAGATGGTAAGCATGACAAACCCTAGTTTCTGTACCTTTCTCTTCTTAGATTACTTTCCTTTGCAAAGATGTAGCTTGGGCATCTTGAATTTGACAAGCCACACAAATATTTTTTAAAAAAACAACATTGTTCTATATAAAAAAGAAATGACACGGTTTAGTGTATCTTTATCTTCAGGTGCATAATGGAATAGTATTATCATAACAACCATATCAAATAGTTCAATGAGTATCATCTCCTTTCTTTCTTTATTTCTTTCTTTCTTTCTTTCTCCAAGTTGGCGATTTTTCTCATTTTATTTGCATAAAAATAGCACAATGCAGAGCAGCTAACAATAAAAGGAAGGTATGCCACCATGCAAATGAGAATATAATTCAAGTCAGCGACCTGTATATTGCCTGAATAATAATAACAACGAAACAACTTTTCAGGGGCTGCAATCCAGGCTCTAATGAGCGGATGGCAGAACTTCCCATCAAGCTGGAAAGCATCAGATGATCCCTGTGGTACACGGTGGGATGGGGTTATGTGCAACAAAGGGCGAGTGACATCACTGTGAGTACTAACTAATGATGTTTTAGTTTCACCTATCATCCAATTAACTTTGACATCCATGTTTACAGGAGGCTATCCAGCATTAACCTTCAAGGCACATTAAGCAACAGTATAGGCCAACTCAGTGAGCTTGTTTACCTGTGAGTTACTTCCCATAAAATCTTTGAAGTTTATAAATCGTCATTAATAAGAATATATTTTCTAGTTCAAATGTTAGAGCATGTCAGAAGAGTCCGACAAATAATAACACAACTTCTTTGTTTCCAGAATGTAATCATACCGAGCTTTTTAAGTTTTAACGAGATCATATTATTAAAAAATAACATAATAGACTTCAACTATATTATCAAAACAAAAACCAGGTGTTAAATGATGTGTAACAAGTTTAGAAAAAAAAAGGCTAATTTACCTCCACAAGATATAAGATACTGTTTTTGCTCATATGTTAGGGTGCTTGCAGGGACCTCTCCTTCAACATTGGTCTTGGTGGTCCACTGCCTGCTTCAATCGGCAACCTCAGGCAGCTCACAACACTGTATGCCCTTCACGGCCCTAAGTGCAAATCCATATCTTTCATATTTTACATACAGCAATCAGTAGAACTACCCTAATGCACTGTACTTCTCAGAATCTTGGCTGGCTGCAGCTTCACAGGAGGCATTCCCCAAGAAATAGGAAACTTGGTGCAGCTCTCGTTCTTGTAAGATTTGTTAGACACAGATGAAACCTTCATTGTTGTTCGATATTCTTGTTTTAGCTCTGCTGCTACTTTGGCTGTACTGTTGAAATGAACTGGCTCTGCAATAATTTCTCTGTAGGGCACTAAATTCAAACAGCTTTACGGGCAGAATTCCTGCATCAATTGGCCTACTCTCTAACCTCTTTTGGCTAGACTTGGCAGACAATCAGCTTTCTGGACCTATTCCAATTTCATCAACTGGTTCTCCAGGACTCGACCTACTTACACACACAAAGCATTTGTAAGTCCCTCTAACATTTCTTCCATCAGCCTGAATCAAGAATGAATGATCAATATAAGTGTTTTAACTCACTTCCATACCACGTTGATCCTTATTTCCAATCAATCAACAGCCATTTCAACAAGAATCAGATAACTGGTAGTCTCACTGGCCTCTTCAACTCTAGCATGAGCCTTGAACACATGTAAGATAGCACCAGTTTCCATTGTTAGTACATCTTATAGCATTGCACACATTATTAGGACTACTTTGTTCATCTTCATCAGATTATTTGATAACAATCAACTGTCTGGTCATATCCCTGCTGAGCTTGGTAGCATCACAACACTCCAAGTTCTGTAAGTATCTGGGCATTGGTCTTTCTTCCAGCATATCCTAGTTGCTATTGTTGACCTCCTTTGCATCTTCAACAGCCGATTAGATAAGAACAAATTCACTGGAGCAGTTCCAACCAACATCAGCAACCTAGTCAACCTAAATGGCCTGTAAGTGATGTGTGACTTGTGATCCCCCACAGCCAAAATGAATAAGATATTCAGATATTTATATTTGTTGTGACAACATATCGCATCTGGCATAGTTCTTTTCTGCAGGAATTTAGCGGACAACCAGCTGAGTGGAACAATGCCAGATCTCAGTAGCCTGACCAAATTAAACGTGGTGTAAGAAGCTTTGGTGTTGCTTCTTTTCTGCATTGTCCTCTGATTTAAACTGTTCTGAGATTACTAATGAATTTTCTTTGCACACACAGGGGTTTAAGCAACAATTTGTTTGATCCGTCAGTAGCACCAGCCTGGTTCTCGACTTTAAAATCTCTTGCTTCAGTGTGAGTTAATTAAGACCATGCACTATTTGATCGTCTCACATTCCCTCACAGTAGTCACTAGTCAGTACTATGTTTCTCCTTCAGCTAAATATTGTTACCATGACACCTCAATATGCAGAGCAATAGCATCTGGAGGACTCTCCGGTCAGGTTCCCAAAACGCTCTTCACCTTGCCCCAACTGCAGCAAGTGTAATTTTCTGGCAATATATTACAGAAATGAATTATAGAGCATACATGTTTCTCATGTTTACCTATTTTTGCCACTGATCAGACAGTATATTAAGCAATAACGCATTGAATGGGACATTTGAGATGACTGGCAACATCAGCCAACAACTGCAGAGTGTGGATCTCCTAAACAATCTTATAGTTGCAGCCAATATAACACAAAGCTACAACAAAACACTAGTGTGAGTGCTACCTGCATGTTCTATAACCAAGATCTGCACATTTCCTCTCCTCCATTTATTCACTAGCATTGCCTTTTTCACCTATTGGCAGACTTGTGAGGAATCCTGTGTGCTTGGATTCAGAATTCTCCAATCACTTCTTTTGCAGCCTTCAGCAAGACCACATGGTAGCATACATTACTAGTGTAACCCAATGTGGTCCAACTTCATGTTCCAGTGGTCAAAGTCTAGACCCTGCAACTTGTGGTTGTGCCTATCCTTACATGGGTAAGATGGTCTTCAGGTCTCCGTTGTTTGCAGACTTAAGCAACAGTGCGAATTTTCAGCAATTGGAAACTAGCCTCTGGACAGAGCTGGCACTGCGCCCTCGTGCAGTTTTCCTTTCTGAAGTCCATTTCAACAGTGATGACTACCTCCAAGTTCAAGTGAGGCTCTTTCCATCGACTGGGACATCTTTTAACCTGTCAGAACTGATAAGGATCGGCTTTGATCTTAGCAACCAAACTTATAAGCCACCACAAAACTTTGGACCTTATTACTTCATTGCAGATTCATATGCTTCCTTTGCAGGTATTTAAATCTCATCAATCTAAATTCTGTTTATATTTAAGTAGGAAATTCATTTGGGCTTCCTGTCCCAGGTAGTGGTGGCAGTGGGAAATCTCAAATGAGTAAAGGCGCTATAGCAGGAATTGCAGTAACCTGTGGTCTTCTTCCAATTGCCCTAATTTCCGTGGCAATATTTGCTTTACTACAAAAGAAAAGGAAGGAGTTATCAGGACGAGCAAATCCTTTCGGTAAGGCTCCAAAGAACATGAATTGCAATTCCAACTATGTAACTGTTAATGCTGCCGGAGCGATATGACAAAAATATATAACTAGAATTGACAAAGATTGCATATAGCTAACGAGTTACGCAGCAAAGCATAACACAACACAGCAGTCCCAAACGAGCCCCCCTTTTGTCTTGCAATCCCATTGTTATGTCCCCAAGCTTACAAACCGTTCAAACAAATGGTTCTGACAACAAAAGTATAGCTACCAAATGCCTATAAGCAGTAATAATGGGGAAAATGACAAAGTTATATAGCCTGCTGAAACTTTACTAATTTTCTACTTCATGCATATCCAAATTTAAGCTTCCTGGGGAACTGCTCAAAAAGATAGTGGATGTGCTCCACAGCTGAAAGGAGCAAGGTTCTTTTCTTTTGATGAACTGAAGAATTGCACGAACAATTTCTCAGAACATCATGAGATAGGATCAGGAGCTTATGGAAAGGTAAACAACCATATAATCATCTATTAACGTTCTCAGAGGGGATTTACACATAAAACTGATGTAATGATTCACCTCATGTGAAAGGTTTACAAGGGAATGCTTGCAGATGGAACAAGGGTTGCAATAAAACGAGCGGAGTATGGATCAAAGCAGGGTGCAGTGGAGTTCAAGAATGAGATTGAACTGCTGTCCAGAGTTCATCACAGGAACCTAGTAAGCCTGATAGGATTTTGTTATGAACAAGGGGAGCAGATGCTGGTGTATGAATATGTTTCCAATGGGACGTTGCGAGAGAACTTGCAAGGTATGTACACAAAAACATAGTTATGTACCTAAAAATGTATTTCTCTGTTTCTTTTCCCTCGTTACACCTTGCAATCTACTTATCATGCAGCAAGAGGAATTTACCTGGGCTGGAATGAGAGGCTCAGGATTGCCCTTGGCTCAGCCAGAGGACTAGCATACCTTCATGAACTCGCCGATCCACCTATTATCCACAGAGATGTCAAGTCCACGAATATCCTTTTGGATGACAGTCTTAAAGCAAAGGTTGCCGATTTTGGCCTGTCAAAGCTAGTTACAGACACTGAAAAGGGCCATGTTTCTACTCAAGTGAAAGGAACACTTGTAAGTGCTTCACTTACCCTACTTTATCAATTAGTACTAATCCTTTGACAGATACTATTGGTTACTCTTGTCATTGATGGTCACACTTCATTCTGTAGGGCTATTTGGACCCTGAGTACTACATGACGCAACAGCTCTCGGAGAAGAGCGACGTGTACAGCTTCGGTGTCGTCATGCTAGAGCTGCTAAGCGGCAGGCTGCCCATAGCCAAGGGCAGGTACATCGTCCGGGAGTTCAGCACGGCCATAGACCCCAACGACCACGACTACTACGGCCTGCAGGGCATCGTCGACCCGGCCATCCACGACGCCGTGAAGACCGCCGAGTTCAGGAGGTTCGTGCAGCTTGCCATGGAGTGCGTGGAGGAGTCGGCGTCGAGGCGGCCCACGATGGGCTCGGTGGTGAAGGAGATCGAGACGATGCTGCACAACGAGGGGCTGAGCTCATCCGGCTCGTCCGCCATGGAGTTCGAGCATGCGGGGGGCGGCGCCGCGCACCCGTACAGCGGGCCTGTGGTCATGGACGGTTGGAACAGCAGCGGCATAGCGGAAGAACCCTCCCACCCTGGAACCAGACACTAAGGAATCAGACCTATTTGATATGGTTGTGATTTCTAGCTGAAATTTTTAAATTTTAGTTATCTGCGACAAAGATTATGGACAGAGAGATAATCGATTGCGATTTTGGATCGTACAGATGTTGAGCTTTTAATATATACTACAATTAACTTGTAGACCCCGTCTTAAAAAAACCCGTTTAAAAGTTAGGTACTGTAGCAAAAGCTAAAAGTCACTTTTAGAAGCAAAAAAGAATAAGCTGTGACAGTCAGTTCCTTGCCTTTACTTTATCCTTGTCTTGTGCACACTTTTTTCCTCGAGGATTACAAGTTTCCCTACTATTTGTTGTTGTGTACCACGCACTAGTTTACTTGATAATTACTTGTATTGTGAACCACTCGCGTCTTCGATTAATCTTAAGCGACGAGTTACAATGTTAAACAGGATTAATTACGTAACTAACTATCTCAAATATGAAGAAATTTAAACTTTTTGTATATTCATCTAAATTAAAACCAACGAGCGATAAATAAATACATTACTTTCACAATTCCATCCATGAGAACGAAGACCATTTTGTATGGACTAGAGTGAAATAAAATTCAATTGCACGACAAGTAAAAACATTTAACTCAATTATCAAAATATATATTCATCAGTTTGTAGTACAACAGTTAATCAATTACATGCATCAAGCGTAATTGGAATTTACATTGAATCAAATAAAAATATGACAACTCATTAAAATCCATAATGGTACAATTTTTATTACAACTCATTGAAATCCATAATGATACAATCAGTTATACTAATTACATCAAATATAAAATAAAATTACATGATAAGCATTTCATACATCTACAATTAACCAAGAGCAATGGAAAATATAAATTGCAGTCATATCATTTCATACAACATTTACAATTACTTGATTTCCAAATAGCCACAGTTTCAATTATGAAAAAAATTAATTTAAAGATACCAAAAAGGCCGAACAAAAGAAATGGGGGAAGGGAGGAAGAGAAATGAGAGAGAGAGAGCAAGAAATGGGGAGGAAGAGGATAAGGGTAGGGAAAAAGAATGGCCCGGGAAGGGCATCGGTGAGATGCGAAAACAAAAGAAAATAAAAGGGTGGAGAGAGAAGTTATATAGGGAGGAAAGAGATTAGAGATTAAGCGCCAGTGATTAAATTTACATACTATTATATAGGTCCATGTAATGTGTAATTAAATACCATGTTAGTTTGGTTAAGTGTTTTGTAAATCATATCAAGGTTCTAAAACTCGGTACTCGGTACTCGCTCGGTCACCTCACCTTGTAGCGATTATACGGGAATCGGCCCAGTACTCGGCCTTGCAACCGGTTTTATATTTTTAATAACGGATTTATATATGTGTATTCATATAAAATCGAAGCCACATTTGATGCAATTGTTTTGAACTTTTGATATATATAGGTGGTTGAAAAATCAGCAATGAGGTAACAGTTTTATCATATAGAAAATCAATTAGCATCATTGAACCCATAATACTTAACAAAAACAAGCATTATTTGTTAGCATGATCTGAAGGCAACGTTCAAGACCATTACCATGCAAGAAAACTAGAACAATTGCCTTGATAATGTAATTATGATATCACCTGGCAAGTCATGTATGCTAGGTATGCAAAATAAGATGATGAAGAAGATACCTGAGATCTTATAGTTCTTGAATTTATGCATCTAGTGATATTTGTAAAATAGAGTAAAAGCTTAAAAGACCGTCACAGTTATGCAAAATAAGATGATGAAGAAGCAAGAAGCGCTAGGGGTGTAGAATCATGGCAAGGAAGGAGCCAAGGAGGGAGGGAGGGGGTGGCTAACCGCTAATGTGTGCCGGTGCTGGTAGTGGCCGCCGGAGGGACGAGCCGCAGCAGGGGAGGCTGTCGTCGAATGGAGGAGACAAAGTAGGGGAGCTGCCGCTGGAGGGAGGAACCGCAGGAGGGTCGGGCGCCGCCGAATGGAGATGCAAACATGCAGTAGGGGCCGCCGCCGCTGGAGGGACGAACTACAACACGGGACGTTGACGCCGGAGGAGACGCGGCACAGAGAAGATGTAGCAGCCGCCGCCGCTTCCGCCTTCGGATCTAGGTTTCTACCTCTGCCTCCAGGGTGTCGGGCATCTTCGGGTCGAAACTCGGGAGTCGGGAGTGTGGGCTTGGGGTGTGGGCGGAATCGCCGAAGTGAAGTAGTGAAATGCCGCTAGGCCGTGCGTGAGACGATTAACGATTTTGACCGTGGGCTGTTAATATTGAACTGCACAGTGCGACTCGGCGAGTATACGGCCTGGTAGTCGATTATGCCGAATACTCGGCCGGTTATACCGGTTAAACCAGTTAACTACTCATTTTGGCCTACTCGTACCCGGTGAGAGCACCTAGTACGAGTATTCGGGCGATTACTTGGCCGAGTAAACCTGTTTTTAGAACCTTGAATCATATAAACCTATTAAGCCTTTGTTCTGGATTGTTAAAGATAGGTTAGGTGCCGCTTGTACATTTATAGATTAAATTCGTGTACTATCATTTATATTACTCTAGTGTATATTTAATTACCTAGATAATATTATTAACCATACTTAGGCTGTAGAAACTCACTAATAATTATTTAGAATTATTAGAATGAATTAATTCCATCGGACGACTACCATATATACGCGACTAACTAATGTTTGGAGTAGCGAGTAAAATTGAACGCGACAATTAAAATGGTAATCGAGTCATAAAAATCTACAAGCGACTAAAATAAAATTCAGGAATCCCACAGAGACGCCTTAGTATAATTTATTTACTTAATTAATTAAAATATAATTTCTTTTATATATATAATTTAACTCGTCACATGCGTACTAAATATGAGAAAAGCATAGATACCAAGAAGGAATAATTTATTTGAGTAACGCTAAGATCAAAATGAATTAGAGAGGTGGATAAATGAATACACACCTATGAGAAATTAAATAGACATACATGTATACATGAAATCGGCTAGGTTCGCCATTATATTTGTACATGCATCTATTCAATTCCTTTTAATTGACAAATTACCGGGAATCAACAAAACGCTGGACATACATCCTAGATAAACCGTATCTTCTAACGCTAATATGGTAATATCAAACAATGAATATTTTATCAAAATTAATTGGGACTACCACGATCAGGTTAAATTGAGCAAAGCCTCACCCTAGGAGCAAAAACACATCAGCATCTTGCATTTTATTATATTTTCATAAATTAAGTCCTAGCTGACGTATTTAATTACAGGAGAAAATCCGAGCCATAGGAAGGACTTCACCTGATCCTAATTGAATCCGAATATATGGTTACAGTCCAAACAAGCATCCTTTTGAGCATATGGCAGAGTATCTTCAGTAAAATAAAGTATTTCCCTAACAAGTTATTATCACCATGCATAAAAATGAAAATCTTGTTTAAGACGGATGATTATGGTAAGAAAGAAAAGAAAGAGATAAGGGTAGACAGTGGGAGAAGCCACTGTTAAGTCAATGAATAAGTGGGCGAAAGGTCCCCAGGGCAGGAGAAATGGACAGGTATGGGATCTTTTACATAGGGATAAGATATAAGGTTAATTAGGCTTCACTTGTATAATGAACTGTATTAATTGTTCAACCATCATTCCGTCTAAGCGTGGACAGAATCAGTAATTCTATCAAGGTTATTATATTCTTCACATGGGTATATATTAATTAGGGGAAGAACCCACCAGAGCTCAGACCAGTACCCCTGGTAGGGGATCCACAGTCGTAAGAATTCAGAACTGATAAGTAGGCCAGAAGTGGGGGATGCGGATCGCAAGAACTCAGGACTGGTCAGATACCAGAAGTGGGGTATGCGAAGGCGATATATTACGCAGTTGGGTGTTAGGTGAGGGTCAGAAACCATCCCAACCAATAGTTGCTATTGGTGAGTCTGGTACATCGCCTAGGCTACCAATTAACTGGGTAGAGATATAATATGTTAATATAGATATAAAAGTTATGTACTTTGATCTGAGCACCGAATATAAGGAAATACGAAGACCCATGCGCCACCAGGATCAAAGAGATGATGGGTAGTGATACAAGCATGCGTAGTGCGAAATAAATCATGAATTCATACCTATCTCCTAAACCGGAGGCTACGGAAAGCAGTGGAGGTTTGATGCCACTATACAGTGTTTAGTAGATTTCTAAAATAATAATATAGACTTCTTCAAAATCTAACAACAAAACCTTATTTTCTTTAAATCATAAGAAAGAGAATGAGGAAGAGAAAAGAGAGTGAGAATGAGTATGAGTATGAGAAAGAAGATGAGCATAAGAATAAGAATGAGAATAAATGTCCCAAGAAATATTAGAAGATGAGCATCTAGTGCATTTTGCTAATAATGTTTACTGAGTACTTTTATACTCACTCTTGCTGTTGCCTTCCCTTGTTTAGGAATATATCAGTTCAGAGGATAGCTAGGATCTGGCAGAATCTACCTGGACAGATTGATATACTACATGGATGGAATACTGCGGACTCGAAATACAACGAGTACGAGACGGACACCTGTGTGGTCGGGTGAAGTAGACAATGGTTAGAAATCGTCCTTGATAAACCCGAGTACGATTGAATGATATATAGTAGTTAGAACATTTTTGTTCCTAAATATTGTAGTATTCGAGCCCTCGTGGCTTTGAAATAGACTATAGCCCTACGTGGATATACTCTTGTAATGTCGTATCATGTTTCTAATTATTGTTCCGCTGCAACACTATGATGGGTTTATTATTCGTTAAAGCGGTGTTCCATCAACTAAAATGAATAATAATTTATTGACTAGTGTTTTTATCCTATGATAAAGATGCGGGTCGTCTCATATTGTGCATTTGCTCAGAAAAAAAACTTGTATCGTGCACTTTTTTCCTTCTCATCAAGGATTGGAATTGCCCAACAAATCCAGACCGTAGTTTGATTAGCTTCTGATTAACTCGACCAACGTTGGACGGGGAATTTTTATCTCGTGTGGCAGTAATAAAGCATCGGCAAACAGGCAAACGCATCGAAGCTGGTCTAAACTCCTAGCAGATTGCAGAAACGTAGCATCCATCTAATAAAGAGAGCGTTCGAGTTCGAAACCGTTGGAGAACTAGGGCAGGGGTTTTGTAAGCGGCGAGGAAGGGGGAAATGCGGGGGAACCTGGGTCGCGCGGACGCCGGCGGCGGTGGCGCGGACGGCCGCGCTTGCACCTCTGCAGATTGGGCTCTCCTCTCCTCAATTCCTTCGTCTACCTCCCCCACTCCAGTACTCCACTGTCTTCTCCTCCCTCCCTTCAACCCGTTTGGAATTGGATTTTGGCAGGTGACGTGCGTGGGGTGCGGGTGCCATGTGGGCTGGGCTTCCTGTGGCCAAACGCAGATGAAACCAGGCCGTGCGGCTGATAACCATCGCGTTCCACGCACGCAACCACGGCCACATGGCGACCAGCATGACCGAGCCCAAACAAAGAGTTGAGCGCACAAACTGAATGGAGCGAATTTTTCTTTGCAAATCTAACACCTATACGCACAAAATTATAAATCCCTATACTTGAAGTAACACCTATACGCTCGAGGACCGTGGCAGTATCTAGAGCAGATGCATCTGATCAATTAGTGCGTAATTAGTGATTAGTTTGCCTTCATATCAAATCAAATGCTGTCTACCGGGGTCCCCAAGCTCGGTAGGATGTTGCCGCGGTCACCGAGCGTGCTACACCGCCACCGACCGACCGAGTGGCGCGCGTGCCATGCCACGCAGGAAGGAGTCAAGACTAAGAACGAACGTCCCCCCGCACCGCAGCCGGTGGAGCCAGATCGGCGGTGCCGAGGCGAGCGGACGGGCGGGCATCACGGTCGTTGGAGGAAACCGACCACGCGCGCACCACTCCTTCCCATGGCTTCTCGACCCATATAATGCTCGCCTCCTCCCGCCTCCCCTCCCCACTCTCACCTAGCCACTCCACCCCCGGCTCTCTCCTCGTCTCCATCGATCACCATACGTACCTGACCGATCGACCGTCGTTGTTGCGTCGATCGATCTACCAACCAGCCGGAGAGAGCTAGCGTGGGAGAGCCCTCCGCCGCGAGGTATATACATATCGTCCGATGACCACGATGCGCGCCTCCGCCGCGATGATCGTGCTGGCGGCGCTCCTCGCCGTGGCGCACGCCGAGGACCCGTACCTCTTCTTCGAGTGGAAGGTGACGTACGGGACCAGGTCCCCGATGGGCGTGCCCCAGAAGGTCATCCTCATCAACGACATGTTCCCGGGCCCCACCATCAACTGCAGCTCCAACAACAACATCGTCATCAACATCTTCAACGAGCTCGACCAGCCGCTCCTCTTCACCTGGTACGATCCGATCATTCTGCATGCTATGAGTTTGTTCGCATTGATCATTTGGCGGCATCATATCGATCGATGGATGTGCAATGCAGGCACGGGATCCAGCAGAGGAAGAACTCGTGGCAGGACGGCATGCCGGGCACCATGTGCCCGATCCAGCCGGGCACCAACTTCACGTACCACTGGCAGCCCAAGGACCAGATCGGCAGCTTCTTCTACTTCCCCAGCATCGGCATGCAGCGCGCGGCGGGAGGCTACGGGATCATCACGGTGCACAGCCGCCTGCTCATACCCGTGCCCTTCGACGAACCGGCTGGCGACTACCCCGTCCTCGTCGGCGACTGGTACACCAAGGACCACACCGTCCTGGCGCGCAACCTCGACGCTGGGAAGAGCATCGGCCGCCCCGCCGGCCTCCTCATCAACGGCAAGAACGAGAAGGACGCCTCCAACCCGCCCATGTACACCATGGAGGCCGGCAAGGTCTACCGCTACCGCGTCTGCAACGTCGGCATCAAGTCCTCCCTCAACGTCCGCATCCAGAGCCACGTCCTTAAGCTCGTCGAGATGGAGGGCTCCCACACCGTGCAGAACACCTACGACTCGCTCGACGTCCACGTCGGCCAGTGCCTTTCCTTCCTCGTCGCCGCCGACCAGAAGCCCGGCGACTACTTCCTCGTCGCCTCCACTCGCTTCATGAAGGAGGCCAGCACCATCACCGCCATCATCCGCTACAACGGCTCCAACACCCCGGCGTCACCCAAGCTGCCGGAGGGCCCCAGCGGCTGGGCCTGGTCCGTCAACCAGTGGAGGTCCTTCCGCTGGAACCTGACGGCCAGCGCCGCCAGGCCCAACCCGCAGGGCTCCTACCACTACGGCCAGATCAACATCACCCGCACCATCAAGCTCTCCACCAGCCGCGCCAAGGTTGACGGCAAGGTCCGGTACGCCCTCAACGGCGTGTCGCACGTCGACACCGAGACGCCCCTCAAGCTCGCCGAGTACTTCAACGCCACCACCGGGGTGTTCCAGTACAACCTCATCGGCGACGTGCCCCCGGCCGCGGGTACCCCCGTCAAGCTCGCCCCCAACGTCATCACCACCGAGTTCCGCACATTCATCGAGGTTGTCTTTGAGAACCCCGAGAAGAGCATCGACTCCTTCCACGTCGACGGCTACGCCTTCTTCGCTGCCGGGTACGTAACTACCTAAAGCTCCTCCTCGATCGATCGGTAGAAATACACCATTGCAACTATGTCAAGCTTAATTAATTCTGACCCATGTACGCATGTGTACGTGCAGCATGGGACCGGGGACATGGACGCCGCAGAGCAGGATGACGTACAACCTCCTCGACACGGTGAGCCGGCACACAATCCAGGTGTACCCGAGGTCGTGGACGGCGATCATGCTGACGTTCGACAACGCCGGCATGTGGAACGTGAGGTCCAACATGTGGGAGAGGCACTACCTGGGCGAGCAGCTCTACGTGAGCGTCATCTCGCCGGCGAGGTCGCTTAGGGACGAGTACAACATGCCCGACAACGGCCTCCGCTGCGGCAAGGTCGTCGGCCTGCCGCTGCCGCCGTCCTACCTCCCCGCATAAATCCGTCCATCCAAGAATCGATCGACGCACGGTCCATGAGCTCGCGCATGGTGCTGTACACACAACAAGAAGAGCAGGAGATTTTTTGTTTTTCTTTTTTCGTACGTCCCCCGTTTATTCTTCTTGTCATGTTTACTCTCTCTTTCGAGGAATAAAAGGGGGCTCAAGATGACTTCATGTGGGCACTACCTGTCATCGGAACAAGGATGAAAACAAGAAGAAAGATTGGCCGACCGGATGCGAATGCACACAAGCTCGAGACGCCCTCTCGAATCGTTGTAATGGGAGTTAATTCTATCTGATTGTTTATCCAATAAGTCCTTCAAGCAAATTTGTTCGTCTGTGTCTATAATATATGTACATGAGTATCTCCTGATTTTATTCAATGTTTTTTCGTTTTATTTTATTTTTGGGTTCAGTTTCTTTACTACTTGAAGGAAGAAATTGATGATGGCAGTTTATTGGTTATCTGCCATCCAATCATCCTCTCACATAAATTTGGCGCCGACAGGTGACCCCAGCCAACAACCTCTCTGGCAAAACTGTGTCCCCCCCCCCCCCCTCCCCTCCCCTCCCCACCACGTCCCCGCTTCCTTCCCCTGGGCAACACCACTGCTACCACTCCAGCCCTAGTCCTCCCCTCGGACTCCTACTCCACCCGATCCCACCAGTTCGTCCTCGGCACCCACACCTTCGACGAGTACCCCAACCACCTCATGCTTGCGGACGTCGTCCTCTCACTCCAGCCCCACCTCGCTACGGCCGCCACCGCCGCGGGCAGTGCCATCTCGACCCTGTCCGTTTCCATCTGCCGCTCAGTGCCACATCGGGGCGAGGTCAACCGCGCCACATGCATGCCACAGCGGCCGTATACGGTGGCCACCAAGACTTGCGTGGATGAGGTGCACGTGTACCACCTCGGCGATGGTGACGAGAAGAGCGGCGCCGATGTCTTGTCAGGGGCATGACGGGAGGGCTATGGGCTGGTGTGGAGCCCCATGAAGGAGGGTTGGCTATTGAGCGGCTCATGTGATACGAAGATTTGCCTGTGGGATCTCGCTACTGGGAGTGGAGCTCCGGTTCTGGATGTGTAGAAGGTGTTTGAGGTAATGCGTCGTCAGATGATCTTGTGATGTTTCCTTTTTTTCTTCATTCATTGTATTCTTTCATCTATCATTGTGTTGTGTGTCTTAGATTGACGATCTTAAATGTTACATAAGATGATGCGGTGGGGCAATTTGATTCGTATGGCATCTCCTATTTCATTCACCAAGCAAGCTTTGTTCATTTAATCATATTGATAAAATTGTCTACGGAACAACCATCTGCTAATATAGATCTATGCAATGTCTAGAGGTGCTGATACAACATTTTAACTTTTTAAGAAAATTAGCGTGCTTAGGAGCAGACAGAGGGAACTCGGAGCATGAATTGGTTATGCTAATGTTTATGTAGACCACTTTGATTACCTCCTTAGCTAGATGATCTTTCAATTTATGTTGTCTGCTATATTGTAACGAACCTTTGGCGTCTTCTCTAAAAATGGCTGAAAGTTGAAACCATATTTGAACTCAACTTATTACATTGCCCAAAAACCAAGCTCAAATTTTGTCTCTTTTTTTTTTTTGCATAATTCAAACCTTTATATGAGAAAAGTTAATAGAAAGAAAACACAGAAGAGATAAGCATCAATCACATCCAATACTTTAAGATACTATTCTTTCCCCTTGCAAGCCACCAGCCCACCACTTTATACTTCATTTTATCCAGTATCTGCCAATCTTATATGTTTAACTCTTTCATTTCAATTGGCAAACCAAGGTAGACACCTCAGTTTTACACTAGAAGAGTTTTATACGTTATTCTTCCTCCTTTTTTAGGCCTTTTGACAATAAAATGTTTCTCTAATTTTATTACCAAAATAGTAATTTGATCTAAGACGCCGTATCGCCATACCAATACCATGTATCAGTGTATCATAGTCTAATATATACATTTGGATTTCCATTGCTACTCAATTAAGGCCCAATGTGATGGTCATTTTATGACAGCCAACGACCGTCACCAATCATTACTACTATCATCAGTGGTGAAGTCAGGAATAAAATTGAGAGGGGGCTGAACTATTTATAGATTTAAACTAAGTTGATACAAATTTAGTCTTTTACTCGTATAAAGTTTCAAGTGCACACAAAAATTACACAATTGGATAGAGATAAATAATGAAAAACAGAGAAATACAAAGTAGGTACCTCGATAATAGAAAGCGCATATCCAAAAATATATAATTATTTTACCGTGGGTGCGGAGTAGAGATAAGTCACCTATGTACGAAACACATAAAAAATTAGTGATATAATAGAAAATTGTGAATGGCAATAAAAATTTAGATCATATGAAACATATCAGAATTAAGTTAATTTGAATCACGAGACAACAGTATAATGAATTAATTTCTATCAGTACAAAGTTACAAAAATTACATTGATAAAAACTAAACTATTTACATATATCTATAATGAATTAATTATAAAGACTAAACTATCTATATACATTAAAATAAAAATCTAAAAATCTAAACTGTAAAATACTAAATTGATAAGAAAGATTATAAGTGAACAAATTATTTACTGTGCTATCTAAACTATCTAAAAATCTGAACTCTAAATTAATTGTGCTATCTAAACAAATCAATTACTATCGATCTAAACTATCTATGATTTTATATACAATATACTTACTTAGTATCTTATTGAGCTGGCCGGCAGGCCCTTCTTTTTCTCCCTGCCGCCGCACTCCTGGCCCTGAAACCTCCCGTATTTCTCTCGGTCGGCGGCCGCCTACTCCCGGCCCCCGCACTCCCGCATACCGCAGTCCCCGCCTCGGCACGCCTCCCCCTCCCTCAGCTCCCACCTCCCGGCTCCCCGCGACCCCGCCTCCAGCCTCCCCCCTCAACCCCTCCGCTCCCCGCCTCTCGGCCCTTCCCCCTCCACTCCGTCGCCTCCACGCCTCCACCCGCCCGACCTCCGCTCCCCGCCTCCCCCTCCGCTCCCGTCTCCGCCCTCCACTCCTTGCCTCCCGCCTCCGCCCTTCACTCCCCGCCTCCGGCCTATCCCCTCCGCTCGCCGCCTCTCCCCTCCGCTCTGGCGCGACTGTGTGTTGGGCTAAAATGGAGTAGGCTGGTGCAGGCTTAAGGCCCGAAACCGGGTGCAAAATTCCCTTGGCAAGAAAGAGCCCTGGTGGTGGTCGTTGTCGGCATTCGCATAGCAGAATGCTGCACGCGAGCTTGCCACAGTAGTTAAGGCGGCCCAACGGATTAACTTTTGCCCAGGAAACATTAGGAAGACTCAAAGGGTCTGTGTGCGCGTGACAGGCGACGGCAGAAGAAAGCGAATGCCTCCAACCTTCGGGCGTATCGACCGTTGCTGGTGTTAGGATTCCAGCCCGGACACCGTGGGCGCCGAAGCAGTCGATGGTTACAGACGCTCTTCGCCGCCGCTTTGGGTCCCTCCCGGCTAGCCTGTCGTTCAAACAATCAAACCAATGAACTCGTTTCCTCTTTCTATCACTATCACCTAGGCAAACGTTTTTCTAGCACTTGCGATGCGATGCTCAACGGTACATGCGACTCCATTGCTTCCATGGCAGTGGTCAAGCCAAAACTCGAACTGTGGAGTTAATCTCTTTAAATTATTTAAAGTTTTACATGTTCCGTGATAAATATCGATGGTATTTAGGCTATTTTACAAAAATCCGTGGTGTCGTTTGATCCGATAGGTCATAACGTGCCACTGTTCTACGGTGCACAGAGAGAAGGACCGCATACTGGCTGGAGCATCTTGTGTGGTTCAATTGGGTTTTAATTTTGATTTGTCACTTTCTACTACAGTAGCTAGTTTTTAAATGATGTGTTTTTTCAAGTCGGGACCTACAGGGAGATTATAGTGGACATTGCATCGAGTTCAGCTATATCAGGTAAAATCACATACAACTGTTTTCCTCTATGTACTCATAAACAATTAAAATTTAACAATCATAAGCTAGGAGACAAAAAAAAATCATATACGCAGGAAACCGGATGTTCCCATTGGAATATCTCGAAAGAATATCCAACCCATCGCACGGCTCCGAAATCTCTGAATCTGATGTGGAAACTCGGAACACACGTGACTACTACTATTTTATGCTATCTCAATGACACTTGGGCTCCACCTGTCTCCGTGATAGTCGCCGCCCCACCATCCAATACCAGGGGCCGCGTAATATAAAACCGGCGGATCTCATCGTTTGGATCCATCGAATCAGGGGAAACCACCCGTGATCGCACCAAGGTGGGAATTTTCGCTTTCTGCAACAAGTTCGCACGCCTCAGCCGTCGGATGGCTCGATTCGTTGGCCCAGACCGCCGATCGGGCCGTCCAATGGTAACGCGAGCACCCTAATATTCGCACCCCCACGTCGCCGTCGCCTCCTTAATATCGCGGCCGCCTCCTGCAATCCCCGTCCTATACTCCGCTTTCGAAAAACTTCTTGTTCGGCAAAAGCACAGGAAAAGTAAGGTGAGAAGAACCTCTCTGATCTGATCGACGCCTCTCCATTTGCATGCTGTAGCCTTCGTCAAGGTTTGATGTTTAGTACTTTAGTCGATCTCCGATCGGTCGTCAGATCCGCTCCTCCAGATCTGATTCGTTAAATCTGTTATTTTGGCGAGATTTACAGTGTTGGTCGCTTAGTTTCGATGACTTTTCGGTGTTTAGTTTGGTTCTTGGCGCGATTTATCATGCTAATTGACTGAGGTTGATTAAGATTGTGCTTACCCCGATCTAATGATTAGCACGAGATAATGATGCCATGTTGCCACTCTGCTAGCGCTTATCTGTTTTGTTCTGCGGATTTGCTGTACCTAACCTGTTCTTTTCTTCTTCATTTTTGTGTGTGTTGGTGCGAATTGGTAGGCCTCTAGTCGGCGATGGCGAGCTCGGGTTTCTCGTGGACGCTGCCCGACCACCCAAAGCTCCCCAAGGGGAAGACGGTGGCCGTCGTCGTGCTAGACGGATGGGGCGAGGCTAACCCCGACAAGTACAACTGCATCCATGTCGCCCAGACGCCCGTCATGGATTCGCTCAAGAATGTATGCTTTCTTTGAACCTGTCTAGTTTATCTTATATATCAAAGATGCAAACATCTTGCGCTTATCTGGTTAATGTGATTGCAAACATGCCTTTTTTCCTTCTGTAGATTAGCCATCATGGTTGTAATTGTTTCATGATCCTTTGGTCAGCAAACTGGTGCAATAATTCAATCGGAGATTTAAACTGTAGATACATAACATTGTGTGCGTTTATCTTGCACAGGTTTGGCCTTGTGCTATGACTTTGTGGCACTCTAGTTTGAGTATTATGTTCAATCTTATGTGATTTTTGGACTCTTTTGGCTCTAGTACAGTCAATGTTGCAGTACGCTAGTGGGCACTCATGCAATCGTTGTGCTTATGCTTAGTTTTAGGTTTTAACGTGCGGAAATCAGATGTTGCATTGAACCTGGATTTGTTGAATGTGGTTTCGACAATATTTAGATGTAATATTCTTGATCTGCATAACTTCATTTTTAGCTGTGCAAGGAGCCATGGACTATGCTTAACATGCTTTTATTTTGTGTAATAACAGGGTGCTCCAGAGAGGTGGAGACTAGTGAAGGCTCATGGAACAGCCGTTGGTCTCCCTAGTGATGACGACATGGGCAACAGTGAAGTTGGCCACAATGCTCTTGGCGCTGGTCGGATTTTTGCTCAAGGGTATGCTGTTTGATTTTGATTTAGTTTGGAAATATAGTCTCTATTGGAACTAATGCACTTATTGTTTGTTTGGGAACATCATTTGGGCATTGATGCCCACAAGTACAAGTTTTAGTTCAATAGTGAAATAAGTTGGACTTCAACATGCTGTAAAGCAGCCAATGATATTTCCGATGTCCACAAGATTTCGAAATATTCGTGGCTTGAGTATAACTGGAACCTTGAGAGTGTTGTATAGTATTTTAGCTACTGACCAGTATGGAGCCTGGAGGAACTCTGGATAGTTATCGTCATTAATTGCTAATATCATTGATATGTCATTAATAGGGGTAACTCTTGTGGGTGTTACTTTTTACTTGTTGGTTAGGAGGCATACTTTGCTGTTAAACTGTTTGAGTTGTATGAGAAAGCATATCCTTTATGCAAAACAATCTAGAAAATCTACGTACTCTCTCAACTTTGCACTATTTTGTCTCACTTGTCCGCCTCTTTCACATTGTCATTTGTTGTATGATGTAACCGTCAAGTCTTCACATTGTTTACCACCAAAATAATGGAGTAATATATTCTTTCTTTTCTATAGCGCTAAGCTTGTGGATCTTGCTCTTGCCTCTGGGAAGATTTATGAAGGAGAGGGGTTCAATTACATCAAAGAATCTTTTGATAAAGGTACTCTGCACCTTATTGGTTTGTTGAGTGATGGAGGCGTCCACTCCCGGCTTGATCAAGTGCAGGTTTGCTAAGCTCTCTTTGATTTATCTTGCTACTACAGTCATGAATGATTAGGCCTTAGATTGCTGTCTTGTGATGATTTAATCTGTCCAATTTAAAGCTGCTATTTTTTTTGTTTCACTCTTTTTTCAGTTGCTTCTGAAAGGTGCCAGTGAAAGGGGAGCAAAAAGAATTCGTGTTCATATTCTTACCGATGGACGTGATGTTTTGGATGGCAGTAGTGTTGGTTTCGTAGAGACACTAGAGAATGATCTTTCTCAGCTTCGTGAGAATGGTGTTGATGCACGAATTGCATCAGGTGGTGGAAGGATGTATGTTACCATGGACCGCTATGAGGTAAACTCCTCTCATTTTAGTCACCATCAACTTTTATTATTTTGGCAGTGTGGCTTACAGTTTTGAGCTATTTCTGTATTGAAAGATGTACATTTTCCTGCTGAAGTGAAAGTCATCTTATTTAATACTTTGCAGAATGACTGGGATGTAGTCAAACGTGGGTGGGATGCCCAGGTGCTTGGAGAAGCACCCCACAAATTCCAAAGTGCAGTCGAAGCAGTGAAAACACTAAGAGCAGAGCCCAAGGCCAATGATCAGTATTTGCCCCCATTTGTGATTGTTGATCAGAGTGGCAAATCGGTTGGGCCTATTGTAGATGGTGACGCAGTTGTGACTTTCAATTTCCGAGCTGATCGCATGGTTATGCTTGCGAAAGCACTGGAGTATGCTGATTTTGACAAATTTGATCGCATTCGTGTACCAAAAATCCGGTATGCTGGGATGCTTCAATATGATGGTGAGTTGAAGCTGCCAAGCCATTACCTTGTTTCGCCACCAGAGATAGAGAGGACATCTGGTGAATACTTGGTAAAAAATGGCATCCGCACCTTTGCTTGCAGGCAAGTACCTGATTATCCATTCGCTTTCTTCCAATGTTAAAGCACTTGGTTCTTCACATTCGTCTCTGTACTAAAAACACTGTTCAGTGACTGGTCTCGGACATATGGCACATTTACTTCAACCGATCTTGTATAATGTTTTAGCATATTCTAAAAGTCAATTTTAATGTGAAAACAAATTTATGTAAAATTTGCAAGCACCAGTCAGGTGCTTATACCTGCCCAAAGATCTTATTGCTAGTTATATTTATTGCCTTGTGCTGCAATTTTTTGTCAATCATGTCTCAATCTCCTAATAGGAAAAGGCAAAATTGTCCTGATTGAACATGAGACACAAAACTTTGCCATCTCCGTAGAGGCCACTTGGGTTTCTTTGCTACTTTCAGGCACCTATTAGTATGTTTAGTCCCGGTGTTTGATTTGACATTCTTGAAGGTTAGCTTAGCTACAAAGGAGGTGGTTCAAATTCTCTATACGAGTTTTTACTCTCCATCCTTTTTTCTGGTACTAAATTTGGTCACAAAGTATATTTGCTTCGCTCATAGTGATAAAATGACTGCATTGTTGTATGCATGGTTGAGTGAATTATGCCTTCGTTTATTAGAGCTTGTATAATGTCATTTTGGTTTGATATTGTTTGATTTCTGTTTTGTGTTCTGTTCTTACAACACAATGTTCGACCTTTTGGTGTATTTGTATTTATATTGTAACTCATTAATTTGTACTTAAACAGCGAGACAGTGAAGTTTGGCCATGTCACATTTTTCTGGAATGGAAACCGTTCAGGATACTTTGATAAAACTAAGGAAGAGTATGTAGAAATTCCTAGTGACATTGGTATCACTTTCAATGTTAAACCCAATATGAAGGCACTCGAAATTGCTGAGAAAGCCAGAGATGCTATCCTCAGTGGAAAGTTTGACCAGGTAAACAATTCTGAAATTTATACTAGATGAATTTGTCTGTTTACCCATAAAGTTGCTTAGCATTTTATTCTTGTAGGTACGTGTCAACCTGCCAAATGGTGATATGGTGGGTCACACTGGTGATATTGAGGCGACAGTTGTTGCTTGCAAGGCTGCTGATGAAGCCGTTAAGGTGAGAACAAACAAGACATACTAACGTATGTCTTGTCACACTGTCAGTATTTTGCTTCCATTATCTGTATATTCTGAAAGCTGAACAATTACATGATGGGAAATAGCACATGTTACTACAGTTTGAATGGAAATTTCCCTGAAAATCCTGTTTCCCTGGGCTTTGCACTTTCGTGTTTAACTTGGTTGACAAGAGTATATTTTATATGCCTTTACCTAGTCTAATCACTGTTTCCTCTTTGGAACAGATTATTTTGGATGCAGTGGAGCAAGTTGGCGGCATCTATCTTGTCACTGCTGATCATGGAAACGCAGAGGACATGGTGAAAAGAAACAAATCTGGTCAGCCGATGCTCGACAAGAGTGGTGGTGTCCAGATTCTTACCTCGCATACCCTTCAGCCAGTAAGTGCAATGCCATCACTAGGTTTTGATATTCTCCCTTGATCGCTTGGTTTTTAATGCTTCTGTAAAACTTACAGGTCCCGGTTGCTATTGGAGGCCCTGGTCTTCACCCCGGAGTGAAATTCCGGTCTGATATTCAGACCCCTGGGCTCGCCAATGTTGCCGCCACTGTAATGAACCTCCACGGCTTTGAGGCCCCTGCCGACTACGAGACAACCCTCATTGAAGTTGTTGACTAACTAAATACAGTCCGAAGTCAAAATTGCGGTTGCCAATTTTGTTGCTATAGTTTTGAAATGGATCAAGGACGATCATGTCGTTGACGATCAAGCACGCTGCTCAAACTCATGAACACTGAAATAAGTGGATTTGACTTGCAGTTGCTCTACATGTAACTTGACGTTGCCGCCTTTGCTGGCTTTAGTCGGATGGCCATTTTTGCTCAGCTATATGTCAGGCGTCAAAACTTTGTGTCATCCAGCATTTATAGTTATTGGAAGTAAGATATTTTGTGCCTTTTCTTGTTGTTTTACTACGGTTCTTCGTGACAAGCCCGCCTAAATTTATTTATTCTTCTTTCGTTTAAGCTCACCTGCTCATAGTGACAAATGCTGCAGACGTATGAATGTTAGATAGCGGTCAGAATGATAATAGCTTATGGTTTTTTTTATTATAGCTAATTGATTTTTACTATAGCTAAGTTAATTTATTTAGTATAATTAAATTTAAAAAAATTTAAAATAAATAATATGTTAGCCTATGGATAATATAAAGAAACATGAAAAAAAACACAAAAAAATCAAAAAATAAACAGAAAAAAAATCGGTAGTTGCCATCGTGAGCGAGGCCTTACAAGAATTAGTTAGTACAAAAATGTTGAGGAGACGCATTAATTCTAGTCCAACTTGCATCATTGTGATGCTTCTTTCCCAACAAAAGCGAGCGGACGTCGCAATTCACATCCCACACCAACGCAAATTCACGAGTACAATTGGGAAGGTGAAAGACAGCACCAAACAAAGTTGCAAATTTTGCACATTGTTTTCCACAGACAAAATGACCTGATTAAAATATGCACCTCAGGCCTCAGAAACATCGTCGCTCCCAACTGGAACACAGCTAAACGATTATCTCAGATAAGAATCAGATAAATAGCTTGCAGGGCAAGCTGGTACACTCGTACACTTTAAACCCTACCTCTTAGATGAACCCTATGGTAAACATCTTTAGAAGCTACAGTGCTACACCCATCCTAAAATACGTGACGAATGTCAACTCTGCAGCAGACTGAGGGGTTGATGATGGGTGGTGAATTATACACAGATAAATAGCATTCCCACGATGAAGTCCTCTGGTGAACGATGCCACAGCTAGGTCAGGTTGGCGACTGACTGGTGCCTGATGTTAACAAGGATCTGTTGGTGCCTGATGTTAACAAGGATTTGCTGGTGCCAGATGTAAGCAACTGACAAAGGCCCGAGGAACTGTTAATTTGACCACACATGGACAAGGCCTTGTCGGTTGCCGGTGTAGATCTCATCACGCTCTTCATCATAGTACAGAGCTGTGATGTCCTCCAGGGCCTCTGAGGGTGTAGTTTGGAACTTAGATGCCTTCTTTTGTTTGCAGAGGTTCCCTGCCTTTATTTTGGCCAAGCATTTTCCGGTTAATATCTCGCTGATATTTATAGAACAAGCTGCATAAGAATCAAAGTACAAATTAGGTTATGCAGGGACAGATAGTGGCATCATCCTCATTTATCTACTGCAGCAAGTTTTCAAGGAGTTCTATTTTTCAAGAATACAAAAAGGGAAAATGAATTTGAAACAAGATATAATCAGCACATCAGTAACTTAACCTACATTCTGATGCATGTTTTGTTTAATTGACTTGGTAAGTAGAAATACATCTTTTTCAGTGATCATTAAGATACTTAGAATAAACAATAGAGCACTGCTATTCTGATGTCTTTGTACAAAACACACAGAAAAACTTTAGTGGCACACACTTGATCATAACTCATAAGGATAATGTACTGACAATTCCAAGCATCAATCATCAAACTGAACTGAAATTAAAAGCTTGAGGGTATACATCCAATCAAAGATGAAATTGATAATGCTACAAACTACGTCTAACATGACAAAGGGCAGTAATAGATAAAAGGGAAATGTAATGACAGGAAACACAGCAACAACCAATAACAAGTCAAATGCAACAAGCAGTAGAGTTGGCATTCCATTACAAACTAAACACATTAGTAATACAAGTCAAAAGTGTCTGAAAGTTTAAATGTTACCATTGCCCTCTGAAGATGAATCATTCAGATCAGCCTTGCAGTAAGAGATAATGAGATCTTGGTTGCTAGTAATGTAAATACTGTTTGTATTGCAATCAGGGTGCCACAACAGATGATCCTCAAAGGATGTGACCAATTCACCACGAAAATTCCAAACTGATACTGATCGACTACGGAAGGTCAGGAACAACTGCATCTCATACAGAAAAATAAAAGCTGATGGAGTCACAAACTCACTCCTAGTCACTTCTGTTGACTTGAAGTTTCTTACCTGCAGTAGTACGCAGAAGTTAATTACAAACAAGAAACAGAAAATTGTTTTACTTTATCTGCTGTCATCTATAATCTAGGCAAAATGCTTACATCAAGAATTTGAAGGTTCTCCCCTTCCTGCTTGACCAGAAGTTTTTCATTGAATTGCTCGATGAAATCAACCTTCTTATTGCGATGAAGAAGATGTCTGAATGACTTTAAGCATTTACCATCTTCAATAGAAAGGATCTCAAGAGGAATATAACCCCCTTTTCTTGAGTAGATCAATAGCATTATACCAGGGCTGTCAGAAGACAACAATACGCAATAAGATATAAATTTGAAAGCTAGAATATGTAACTCATGAATGGAATTGTGCACAAGAAAGAAATTTCAATCCACCCAACCATAGTTCTCTTGACAGAAAAGCAATCAACTAATCTCATATGGGAAGTAACCAAGAATAAATCCATTCTCACACACTTGGCAATAGTATTTATATGTTCTCCCCAAAACTAAATTACACAAATATTAAAGCACTATAATTGTGGATGGTTGCATATCAGGTGCAAGGTTTACTTTAAAAATTGTGCTATTCACTTCTTGGGAGAGCACAAAAGCACTTTCCAATGTGCATTTTGGGGAAAAAATTCTTCCCAACTGCTCACCATTAGCTTCTCCATCAAACAAACATAATGCATAAAGACCGTATACCAACACCTATCTGCAGTGATGATTTAACCTTTTCTTTTTAAAAAAGGAACTTAGTAGAATTGCTTGCCAAAGCATGAAAGAGCTCTATGAAGTAATTTTGTGAACTAGCACAACAAAAGGGTAATCATCTGTCTAAGAGAGGTCGGACAGCGATAATTTGAAATAGAATAACGCTAGGTGAAGACGGCACTATTGAGGGAGAAATAGATCTAGAATAGTTAGTCAAGAGAACGACCACAACTAAACTTTAGGGACTAGGGGTATGTTTATTTATTTTTACTTGATTAAAGAAGATACAACATCCTTTTTATAGGGATAACTTGACTTAACTTCTAAGAAATAGTGTCTAACTTAAAGAAACAAACCAACCGAAGATAAACTTCTAAACTAACCAAATCAATCTAATACCTAAAAAAGGAAACTAATCATGGTGAACAGTACACATGTGTACAGTAACAATGGTGAACAGTACTTGCGCTAGGTGAAGAGGATACCAATTGAGGGTGGAATAGATTTAGAATAACTGGTCAAGGGAACGACCACAACTAGACTTTAGAGACTACAGAATTGTTTATTCATCTTTGCTTAATTAAAGAAGATACAATGACACCCTTTTTACAAGGATAACTTGATTTGACTCCTAAGAAATAATCTCTAATTTCAAGAAACAAACCGACTGAAGATAAGCTTCCAAACTAATCAAATCAATCTAATCCCTAATAAAGAAAACTAATCGCGGGTGAACAGTACATATGTGCTACAGTAGCAATGGTGAACAATACTCGTGTGCTACAGTAACCACACACGTAACAAGTAACACAAGAGCAATAGTGCGACCACACATACTGTTCTTCAATATTCACTTATCTTCCTATGGATAGGGATCGACAATGGCATATCTAGTGGTAATAGTATCATCTTCTGTGGATTGTTTAATGCAAAACATCCAAATTTTATAAATGATCCAAGTGCATTTAAAGCATCAAAGCAATCATACGTATCTCTTACAAAAGAGAATAACAGAACATTCTACCATGTAGCTAGAGTGGATTAAGGGGTGGTTTGAACTTCTAGTTATGGGAGAAAAAGATATAAAACAAACAAACATTCTGTCAGTATTGCCAGAGAACAGCAAAGTAACGCAGAGAACAAAATCTGGGATTGTTGTACAATGTAGTTTGGGAAATAAATCAAGACAAGCAAGAAAGAGAGATTTCCTTACCTGATCTTTATTTCTTGAACATTTTTATCAGATATGGTATACAACAGTGTGTAGTTTTTCAAGTCGAACACCTTATAAGTACTGTTTGAAATAGAAAATAAGGTCATAATTTGGATGAAGTAAACTTTCTTGTCCTTCAAAAAGTTTGGAGTTCGGGTACCTGTCTTGAGCAGAGTAAGTCAGCACCTTTCCGTTTACATCATCAAATTCCACGAAACCTGGCCACTTCAAGGATTCTGTCTCAAAAAGAGGAAAACCAGCATCTGGCTTTGCACGCCATATATACCTTAAAAAAAAGTAATGTATCATGTAAGCAATACAACAAAACAAGAAGCTTAGTACTGTAACATCAAAATAGAAAGTAAAGCTCACTCTATTCGAGTTGTTCTGCATCTTAAGGCACTGAAATTTTCAGAACCATAAACTGATACAGTTATAAGTGAGTCGTTGTTCTTGTTATAAAACAAACTGCGGATGACTTCATCTGGACTTCCATTCAGAAAGCAAATGCGCTGGTTTGTCACTGAAAACAAAGAGCATCTCAGAATGGTTATTTGAAACAGGAACAGTCATTATAAAGACAGGTGTACCTCTACTGAACGCAGCACAGACTCCTGACTGTGATAAAGCAAAGATAATATCACGGGCTCCAACTATCTCAATAATTTCCGACCGTTTCCTCAAGTAAGGTAGTAGCGAACCATTCTCCTTAGGATCATGAGTATCAAATTCTTCCTAAAAGTATGAAGAAAAAAGTCAAAGATTTGTTATTAAGAATCCCAATGAGAATGGGATATGTTACCAAGAGATAGAAATGAAAAACAATCGCATGGGAAACAAAGGGAGAAGGGAAACTATGGGGAGGGTCACTAATGATAGATAGCAAAATTAACTGGCTAAGGTCGTAGTTCCAAATAGAGTGAGTGAATGAACTGCTTGAGTCAATCATTCAAATGTAGCTTACTAGCTCATATGAAATACATTCCTCTAGCTTGACAGTACATGTTCTCAGTCAGAGCTAGTCGAGGTGTCAAACCTTTTCCAAGCTGGGAAATTGAAATTTGAAAGGGAGGCCTCATGCCCCACCACACCAAGTGCAGCTTAGGCATTCATCCCACTATAAGTTGTGCTCTAGAGTTTTTTCCGAACATGTTTCCTCTAATGAAACAAATTATCACAGAGATGACCATAGAAAGCAACAATACCTAGGTATACAACACCAAAAACACTTATTTCCCCTCTTACTATGGTCCATACACTACCGCTAATGCAATTATATTAACCCCATGCACTGCGACACCCAGCGACTTTACCAAAGTTAATGAAAGAATAAAAAAATTCTACAAACAAGTCACTATTGCCCAATCTTAATCTCTCAATTTTTTTTACCAGAGGCGATAATTCCTCCTCGCATAGCCCTCACATCACCCCCTCACGGTACCTAAGCTCTCTGGTTCCAACTCTTCCCAAAATTCGCATACAAATAAAAGATTTTTAAACAATTCTCTCCTCGCTAACCCTAATCCACCAACCAAACCCAAGCACGAGCCCCATGGCGACCTGTACGCCACCAATCATACCCACAATTTCACAACAAACACCGGAGAGGGGAACGCGCGGCGGACCTGGAGCTGAATGTTGCGGAATCGCTCCCGTGTGGTGCTCGCGGCGAAGGTGCGGCCAGGGAACGCGGAAATCTCCCGTCGCTGCAGCTTCCGCGCGCTGTTCGCCGACGCCTCCGGCCTCGGCCGCTTCCTCGCGATCACCCTCCGCACGCAGGACGGCCGAGGATTCGCCGAGACCCGCCTCGCCTCCATTTCGCACCCCCGCCTCGCCGCCGACGCGAGGTTGCGTCACGCCGAAGCGTCGATGGGCATCTCGCCTGAGTTAGCACCGTAGAGGGGGGTTAGGGTTTGAGGCTCGGGCTGGAATCGAGTACCTTAGAGCAACTCCAGCAGGAGCCCTCAAAACAGGGCCCCTACTTTTTATTTGGCGCTCTCCTCTTTTGAGCGCCTGCTTTTACTGCACAGACTCAAAGAAGAGCCCTCAAAACAGAGCCCCTACTTCTCAATTCTCTCTATTTCCTCACACACTATATGCATATGTATGAGACAAAAACACAATACACAATAAAATATTTATGATTTCACAATGAGGGACAATATATAAATTTATGAATTCAAATACGAATATTCAAATTTAAATTCAAATTTATTCCGAATTTAAATTTATGAATTCAAATACGAATATTCAAATTTAAATTCAAATTTATTCCGAATTTAAATTTATGAATTTAAATACGAATATTCAAATTTAAATTCAAATTTGTTCCGAATTTAAATTGAAAGCACAATGAGGGACGTTTAAATTTATGAATTCAAATACGAATATTCAAATTTAAATTCAAATTTGTTCCGAATGAGGGATATATTTATTCAAATACGAATAAATCTGAGTTTGAGGGCTCAAGTAGGGGCCCCCTAGGAATGAGGGCTTGGAGGCCTCATTTGAGAGGTCCCTATTTTTGAGAGCTCAAGTAGGGGCTCTGCTGGAGTTCAGTTTTTTGCTCTGGTTCTCAAATCTGAGTTTAGAGGCTCAAGTAGGGGCTCTGCTGGAGTTGCTCTTACCATGGTATGGGTATTCTCAAAGGAAATACAAGGTAATGTGAGGGTTTTCTAGAAAATTACCCGTGCGCCGCTTCCCTTCCGAATGGAAGCGACTACGCTACGCTACGCTATACCCGATAGCTTCCAACAGTATGATGTATTTTAATCAGACGACAAGACATACCTCATGCAATCCATTCGTATTCCTCTTTGAGCTCATCGAATCAATGTCATCTTACTTGCTGAGCCGATGGCTAGGGCTCAGCTGATCCACGTAAGACCTTGTCCGTTGTAGCCTTCCTCTGAGCATAGGAGAGACCT
The DNA here is from genome assembly GCA_036346265.1 of Melocanna baccifera. Lineage (NCBI taxonomy): Eukaryota > Viridiplantae > Streptophyta > Magnoliopsida > Poales > Poaceae > Melocanna > Melocanna baccifera. Next base: position 38,734,159 of record CM070676.1, read on the forward strand.
TGCAACCGTCTTTTGCTCCATGTACGGAGCACACGGGAGACTTTGTCGTCGTCTTTTGTCCCACTCACGAAGCACACAAGGGACCTTCCATCCTACTCGTAGAGCACACAGGAGACCTCATCGTCATCCTCCATCACCCGCATTGGAGCACGAGCGTAAGCTCAAGCTTTATCGCTGACCTCCTCTCTGCGAACACCTGCGTTTTGGTTTTTTTCGACTTCTGTTTCTAGTTTCTGCTTTTTTTTTCACTATTCAGTATTTCATCTTTTTCTGAATTTTTTTTAGATATTTTATGTTTTTTTGTATTTTCTTTTTTTACGTGTTCCTTTGTATTGTCCCTAATGAGTTAACATATTTTTTTCTATTCTTACATTTTTTAAAATTAATTATGCCCAAAAAGCTAAATCAGTTACAGTAAAAAAAAATCAGCTACAGTAAAATTTCAGCCAGAAGCCATCGCTAAAACGAGCGCCCCGTCACAAGGGTCTCGAAAATCTCATTACCGCTTAATGTCGCTGGGCAACGTTGGCCTGAAACGACTAGACCCAAAATTTCAACTTTCATATTTGAATAATGAAAATTTATTTATGAATCTCCAAGTTTCAACATTGAAACTCTATGAAACAAGAATTTCACAACGAAACTCTATGTTTTAGATTTGAAACACACTATATCATCGGGAGCAGATAGCAAAGTTTCATGATGTTCCGAAGGAGTTTCATAGACACAAGTTTCATAGTAGTTTTAGGCATGAAAGATCGAAGTATCGAGCAAGTTTCACAAAGTTTAAAAAAAAGTTTTTGAAGGTTTCAGTATGTTTCAAAATTGATACTTACTAAAACCTGAAATTTCAACTTTCAAAATATGAAACTTGATTGAATAGAATTTTAGAAGAGTTTTACCAAGTTTGAATATCTCAAAAACCTCCAAGTTTCAGAGTATCAACAAAATCTAAAAGTTTTGAGCAAATTTCAAGGAGGTTTCCAACAAATTTCGCAACAAAAAAAAACAAGTTCAATTAGCCAAGTTTCATAAAAAATAATAATTGAAACTTTGAAACTTGAGTTTTAGAATTTGATAAATGCTGGAACTTGAGGTTTTAGATTTGAAACCCCTATATCATTGGGAGCAGATAGCAAAGTTTCATGATGTTTTACAGAAGTTTCACATACATGATAAGTTTCATAGCACTTTCAGGTTTGAAGGTCAAAGTATCGTGCAAGTTTCAAAAAAAGTTTTTAAGAGTTTTAATAGGATTCAAAATAGAACTTACTAAAACATGAAGTTTCAACTTTCAAAATATGAAACTTTATTGAAAAGAGTTTTAGAAGAGTTTCATCAAGTTTGAATATCTCAACAACCTCCAAGTTTTAGAGTATCGACAAATTCTGAAAATTTTGAGCGAGTTCCAAGGAGGTTTCAAATCAAGTTTTAGAAAAACAAAAAAGACAAGTTCAATCATATTTCAAAGAAAAATAGCAAAAATTTGAGAAGAAATATAGGTCTGGTTAGTATTGGCTTCTGAAAGCTGCTTTTCTATAATAAATAGCCTTTCTACCACTACTAGAACTCCTCATGCCCCCTACTGCCAGTCTTACTAGGGAACATCCCGAAAATGGTAGGGAAAGTCTTTCCCTAGTGTTGTTTGTAGGGAACAAGTCCACAGGAAAATAATGTCGGGAACAATAAAGTGCCCTACGGTTTCCAATCAAAACACATAGGGGAATATTTGTTCCCATGGGTTTAGAACCATAGGGAACATTGCTCACATGACAATGGTGTCCAACATGTAAAGGTTATTTCCTTACGCTTTGGGTTTGAACTCACACTATAGGGAACATTTATATTTTATTTTGTCGGCACCACATCAAAGCTATTTCCCTACAACACCACATCAGATCATACCATCATCAAACAGTATAGATCTAAACATTTTTTGGTAGCATTTAAAAATTTCACATTAACAAATATGTCTCAAAACATCACCACATGGACAATATGCATCAAAATACCACTCATATCACCAAGCCACGTATCACAGTCATAACACATATTTCATGAAATATTGCAAAGGAGGGGATTTGGGGTGGAGAGGTGGATTTTGGATGATAAATTTTAGGGAGAATAGGGGAGGATGAGGGATTTTGGGGATAGATACGGGATTTGGGGATTTCGACTGCGATTTTTTGGGTGGATTTAGGTAGTGACTTTTGGGCACCAATAGCTCTTTTGGGGAGATGAGGGATTGTAGCTTCTTTGCCTCTTTGGGGACCTCGGCAGCTTCTTTTGGCCTGTGTCGTGTCCACCTCATCCTGCCCGAACTGTGCTGCTAATTTTGCCTAAAGGAGGGAATATGAAAAATCCAGTCGACAGCAAAAAATTTTGGAGGCAAACGAAAATTAATTCCCTATAGTTGCTCACTCAACCAGTAGGAAAAGTTTTAGTGTTGTGTCCACCTCATCCCGCCCTCCACGTTGGCGGACGCCAACATGTGCTCGGTAGGCCCTCTCTACCGTAGTTCCCTACGAACTGTATTAAGCTATAGGGACAAAACCATTTCCCTACATTTATTTGATCCCATCATAGGGATATTTTCTTTCTTGTGAGTTGTCTTTCCACTGCTAGGGAACAAATAAAATGGTAGGGAACTTAAAGATTTCTAGTAGTGTATAATACCTAACTTTTAAATAGAGTATTTTTTTAAAGATAGGGTCTACTAGTCGATTATAGTACACACTATTGTGGTTTTATTTATATCTGCTAAAATTGTACGCAAGTGTCTCTCTCTACAAACTTCTCTATAAGTTATTACTATTCATAAACCAAAGCAAAAAAGCCAATTTAAATGGACCCATACTCTGTACATTGGTCTCAACATCTTCCATAGGGAGCAATTGAAGAGCCGCCTAGAACCTTGCTGACGGGGAGGATGCTAGTGGACGAGTGCGAGTTGCATGCTACTTTGTTCCCCGGCAGTTGCTCACGACGAGCCTTGCCATTCTCGTCGCCTTGCACAGGAAGATGATGGAAAGCCACCTAGGAGCTCACCGACAATGAGAATATCGACGACGAGGACACCGATAGGGCACACTCTGTCGTGGTTGTGCAACTTGCACCACTGGGGTGTTATGATGGTGCAGAGTGAGAGCGAACCAGAGAGAGGGAGAGAGAAAAGATGAGTGGTTGCGTGAATAGTCGTGTTGACGTGTGGTGGATTGAGTGACCATTTCTCTAGGACTCGTGCGAATGACTGGATCGGGCGATGAAAAGCTATCCTATTGCTGGGTGGAGTAATAGTATACCATTTTGTAGCATTTTCCCTTTTAATATAGCCTGTATTATATCCATCCAAGGGTTCTTGTAATCCACACATGATCATGATGCTTATCTGCGATCCAAATTGGAGCGGATTTAAACAATAATATTAGGTAATGCAAGGGTTTTCCTAAAAAGATACATATGTCGTGATCCTTCCCTCCTCAATCTAGGTTGTACTATGAGCAGCCAATGGCTCCATATACTGAAGTTGCCTCACGGTGTTGATGCATGTACCAAATAGGAATGGTATCAGTCAATACCCGAGAATCAAGTCCAACGATGGCAATGGTGAAGGATGGATTGTGGCCTTGTGGGTGGAGGCGTTACCACCGATGGAGCAGTTGGCGAGCAATAGACGCCATCGATGGCGTCCTTGTCGATGGTTGTGCTGTTGTGGCACCATTTGCGATCGCATGAATTTTTATTGTTATGGTTACTCTCCTAACAGTAGGAAAATGGTGGCTTTAGGGGTCCTATAAGGATACCCAAAGCCTAGAACTCAAGAGTGGGGGTGAGATGTAAGATAATTATCTAGTCTCAATCCGACAAATGTGTATTTCTATATCTACTATCCCCCTCCAAGTGCCTTGGGCCATATTTATAGTTGTTATAGCTACAGACTAAACAATAAACAATGGGGGCTACGGGGAGGCCACAGGGGCTGCCTGAAGCCTGAGAAGCCATAGGTATAGGATGTAGAATATGTATGCATGAATGTATGGTCTATTACATATCCCTTTCTCTCAAAAATGAATCCCCTTCATGGCGCTCTGAGTGTCGGACCTCGGAGCAATGACTCCTGAATCCTCTGTGTAAATCACACTAGTCTAGAATTAGCTAGTACATACAATAGATAAAAAAAATACCAACCATAATGATATTTATTCATTAAGTAAATATGGGTATGATTACCAATGTTTACATCCACAGTCCATAGGCCAAATTTAAATATCAGCAACGAAAGAAACCCACTGAGTCTGCCCATAGGCAAATGACAGTAAGATACGGCCTACTCATCCAGGTCCTCACCGTAGTCGAAGTCCTCCTCCTCTGAGATGAGATAGCAAGGGTGAGTACAAACTTTTACTCCGTAAGTCACACGGAAGAATGCAATATAATGGTAAAGGCAATAAAGGAAGGTATATATGATTAGTTTGAGTGTAAAGCAGCATTTAAAGAAATATAGTAAATAGATTGGGAATTACTAAATTTAATACAATAAGTAAAGACAGTATTGTAAATGAAGTTAATACTGTTATAATGCTAAGCCGTCCACCTAGCCAAGCCCTCTTGAGCCGAATAGGACTTCATATAGCCTGCACCACGCTCACTTTTATTCTATAGCGAGACTCAGGTTGGGACCTGCAAATTAGTCAGATAGGACTGTCCCTGCTAACCTTGTGGTAGTACAAAAAGGGTTTTGCAACAGTAGCTCACAAACCGGTCTTTAATTGACTTAGGCACTACCACATACCCTTTGTACCTGGCAATCAATATTATGTCACCGAACAACAATGCATACCAGCAAGCACCTACCACTTAACCATTTGTCTAAGTCTAAACCAAAGTTTATGTCTTATTTTGAATTATTCCATAGACTTTCTTGACTCATTGAAGTCAAGAATATTTTTTAAAAACTTATCATTTTATGTGAAAAGAGTATCCCAACCTGAAGTTATATGTATGCATGTCTAAGTATTTGCTATAAAAATTCTCTAGCCAGACTAGTCAACTAACTACAGTTTTATTCTAGTGTGACAGGTATTCAGGAATCAATATCAAAAGACATAATAACAATTAGGCATTAACTAGATTTAAAACTAGAATTTGAAATACATTGAATAAAATATGCATGCAGAATAATTTAAAGCAACAAAATTTTATTTCACAATATGGGATCAACATGATCAAGGTGTGTGATTTGCCTTGCTCCACGAATTGGCATGAATCGTCGTCGAAGAACTCTTGCGAATTGTTGAAGTCTACACGTGAAAATATCCAAGCAAACTCAAATAAATTTGAATAACTCCAAAATTTGAAAAGAAGGGTGGAAATAGATAGTGAATAATTTTTTTATGAATTTAGAAATTTGAACAGGTCTAAGCGAAGTTAGGATGATGTCGTCGGTGGGACCCGAGGGCAACTGGGGCGGTGACTATTGGTCGTCGAAGCTCCGCCGGAGCTCGGAGAGAGAAGGGCTATCGTGCGGGGATGGCTCGGGCCTTGGGAGGGGAAATGGTTAGTGGGAAGAGGTGGTGCAGGATGAGAGGGAGGTGCGCGGGGGTTTTATAGAGCGAAGAGGAGGCATGGCTGGGTGAATTGCTCACCGGCAATCTCGGGTGGTGGCGGTGATTGCAGCGGAATTAGGGGAGGGCAGTGTGGGATTCGATCAAAAATGGCGAAGGTTGGGCGCGGCTAGGTGCGAGAAGTCTGGGAGGCGGCGCGGGTCGCATGGAGGGGTATGGTCGGGCGAGGCGGCAGCGAGAAGGGCGGTGGCGATGGCGTGGGAGAGAAGGAAAGAGGGGGCGAAGGAAGAAGAAGGCGGCGCGGGTTTGGCTGACAGGCAGGCCCAGTGGGTGGGGAGAGAGGGAGGAGAGAGATAGGCGGGCGGTGTAGGCCGAGGTGGCAACACGTGGCAGCGGAAGAAGATCCAACCGTTCACGGGAGGGCAGGGTGTGGACAACGGGGATTGCGCCGCGTGGAGGCGGGATTGAATCCTAGCTGGCCACGTGTTAGCCGAAGGAAGGGAGAAGGGATTTTTAAATTTTTTATTTTTTACTTTGATTTTCAGAAAACCTAAGAAAACTAAAAAATGCTAAGAAAATACCAAATAAATTCTAAACATTTTAGACAAATTCATAGAAATTTGTTGAACCATTTTGGAATTAATAAAAATATTTCTAACTTAATTTGGTATTTATTTTTACTCTAAAATACTTTTAAATCTTTTAAAATTGATTTTAAACTCAAGAAAAATACAAAAAAATCAGACAAAAGCCAAATAAGGTAAAATAATTAATTTAAATTAGGTTTTTGTATAAAATTCAAAATATCCTTTATTTAATAATAGTTTTATGTTTTACTTAGATTAAATTTTAAAACAAAGACCTTTTTAAAAGCAAAAAAATAGGCAATCAAAATTCAACCCACTCAAAAGTAATTATTTTTATTTTAAATTAAATTAATTATTTAATAATTTTTACCCTAATTTTTGAAAATAACATCTTGGCTGTTACACTGAGACACATATTTATAGCTATAAGGAGGTTGGTTATATAAATGCCCTGTCGAGGTTTACAATTATAGAGGCAAGCATGTCATTTCCCCTACAACAGCCCTTTTGTGCCAGCCACATGGTTACATGCTTAATGGGCCTCTCTGTGAAGTGGGTCGATGGGCTAAGATGGAGGCCACTTCCCCAACAGTAGTCTCTCATGGTAAAGGATCTCGATTTGAGTGGGTTGAGACCATGGCAGTTGTTACTTGTTCCCCTCTGTTCCTTCAGCCCATTGGATTGTCACCTATTCTATTTCTTGCCTTTTTGCCATCGATGGTATTGACCACGTGACAGTTGGAATGGAGTTACACATGGCGACGCTATCCCCTCCGGTCGTGCGACATGGGTCATCGTGCTGGTTACGACATCGAGCACGTCCCCTATATTCTCGCGCCCGCCGTGCCAATATTAAATGCCCATGTCACAACTTGTACTTAAGTACCATGGCAATGACTTTTCGGTCTATTTGCTTCTCCTATCTTGCGCCTATTGCTTGCCGCTTGTTTCTTTAGTCGCCATCGTCTGTTCTCTGATCACCTTTTCCCGTCACGCATTCGCTGCTTTAGATGGGCAATGGAAGGTGTCGGAAAAGGCCAGTGGCGTGTTCGTAAACACACTCGTCTGTCGCTATCGGTGGCGTGTTCGTGAACGCACTCGTCCCGTCAATCGCGACGAATGAGCTGCTGGAGTCCTTTGTGCGCAACGGTAAGATTTCTTCCTGTGAGCTTGTTCACCTCCTCGTCACTAACAAAGATGTGCTACGTACAGCCATGTGAGGGTGAGACGTTGGTCTTTGCGGTTTACTTCTACATCGGGCATATGGTGGACCGGTTGGGCGGGCCAATGTGGTGCCACTCTCCAACGGTTATGTTTGGTCCATGATAAGCTAACTTTGGAAGAAGCAGCTTTGACGAACTGCAAAGTCATCGATTAATTACATGTACAGAGAGTGCGTGACAAATTACAATGTGTCTGTGTAATCATCTCTGTATACCCTTATGTAGAATCTATCTGGGTTTTGATATACCGATACTTCCTGACAAATTTTTCATACGATGGAGCTATATACAAAATGCTATCCTAGTTCAATCATCCAAGAACTACCCCTCTGACTTGCACGTCAGACCAGCGCGGCAAATGAGAAGGCGCACCCCGAACTCGGGCTCAATGATCAGCCGGAACGCCGGGGAGTGCCGATACACCGGCGAGAGCACGAACTCGAACCGCCCGAGGATCACGGCGACAAGCGCCTTCACCTCGACGAGCGTGAGGTTCTGGCCCAGGCAGCCGGAATCGCCGCGGGTCGAACCGGCTGGCGCCCGGGCCCCAGGCAAACTCGTTGTGTTGCATGGCCGAGATGGGCACGAAGAGGTGCGTCCCCTTGGGCGCGTACAGCCGCGCCAGCCACATGCCGTGGAACGCCTCCCACACCACGGACGACGACGGCGGGAACAGACGCAGCGTCTCCTGGACCACCATGCTCAACTGATCAAACAACACAACCAAATATCATTTGTTAAGTGGTCATCAAACAGTTCACACGACGCATTTGCTAACTGCAAATCCCAGCACGTACGTACCGTTTTCATCTTGCAGATCATCTCGAAGTCCTACCACTCTGGGTGCGCGGCGAGCAGCAAGAGGCACCAGGTGGCGCTGACTGCCACCTGGTTTGGCAAAGTTTTTAAAGTTATTTGGTTTTTTTCTTGATTTGGTTTCTTCGAATGATTTCTTAGTCGAGTTATTTTTTTGCTCTATATTTTAGGTGTTCTATTTTACTGTGATATGTGAAAATATATCTAAAACTATTTTGGCTATTATTCACCCACAAACAAATCATATTCACCATTTTTTTTAGCTTTTGCACGTTTTTGGTGTAATCTTTCTTCAAACAAAAAAAAGTCAGAACTTTGTCAACGATTCTCTTGATTGTTGTTTGGAGTTGGTTCTTGACATATTAGAGAATGTACATACCAATTTTTAAATCTTTTAGGTCTACATATTAAAAGTTACATAGATTTTTTGTTTTAAAATAGTTCTGATTCTATTGTTCATCAGGCTGAATTTATTGTAGCGGTACTACCGCTATTATTGCAACGGTTCTATCATGATTATTGTCTATTTCTCGGTTTTTAGCTTTTTGATTTGTTGGGTTAGCTTTCTATTATTAATCTTTATAACTTTATAGCTATTGAAGTAAAGAATAGATAAATATTTGAAAGAAAATTTTGTAGGACTACGAGTATAAAATACCACTCCTATATAGGGACTTTGGCAGGCCCAAACAGACGGTGGCTACTGCTCAGAATTGGATTCCCCGGCCGTTGTCCGTTGTAACGACGAGGAGGTCCAGGAGAGGGGATTCAGAGAGTAATGTCACCACATAACATTATCATCATCCGGGCCCTTCATTCCGAAATCAATGACTACCACCATCCACCAATAAAGACAGCCTAACATAAGCCCTATCTATATTGGCTTTTAGATTTAGTTTATAAATATAAAAATATTTGTAGAGACAGACACATATAATTAATTTTGATTAATATAAGTAAAATCATAATAGTGTATACTACAATCAATTAGATTCTATCTTAAAAAGACAAGTCTCATCGCCGTTAGAGTGCCGCTGCGATGGTATCTTCGCCGCCGCAGCGCTCACGTCGTTGCACCCCGACTAGCTGTTGCAGATCGTCTTATCCCTCTCGTCACTGCCGAGCAGCTGCTTCTCCAATTACACCGGCCATCTCGCCGATCCTCTCTCTTCACCGCCGAACTCCTCTCCTCTGCGTCCCTCTGCTCATGAATTCGGTGTACCCAAAGTGGCGGTTGCGAGCAATAAATAAGGCTCTGCATGCTTGTTGTGAATACTACAGATTCCAGATGGTTTGAGACTGTGTTAGAGAACAATGTAAACGAATGCTACTTGTGTTCTGTAGCCGCTAAAAAAGTAAATAGAAATCTTACTCTGGTAGTCTGGCTCTTGAAGGAAATTTTCTTGTGAATGCTCCAGATGACAGTGCTAGTACAATGTATGCTGTTTAGCTAAACTCTGAGTTGCATTTTGTGAAAAACCTTAATGAAACTAGCTGAATTTCTGCAGAAATCTCCAAACTATCATAACAACCTGGAACTAGTGTTTTGGCAGAAAGCATAAAGGTAAAGTTTGTAAGTCTTGACTAAATAAATGATACCCAAGTCAGTAACCAAAGACACAATGGCTTTAAAACAAAGAGAACCAAGTTGCATCCAGCAGGCCATTAGATTGTATGACTATCACCAATGCAAGCAGTGCCAAAGAAACCTTCGTAATTGAAATCACGACAATCCGAGTGACCCTAATATGTGAGCAAAAATGTTGTGACCAAAATGTAGGTGAATGCCTTATAAATAGCAACACTGAACATTTGTGAACCATATCATTAGTAGCGAAGTGTAAGTACCAATGAGTCTGAATTAATTTCATATGTAATTGAATTACTGAAAACGCCATTTCTATGAGTCAGAATTAATTTCTCAATACTGCTGTTTTAAAGAGACGTTGTTGCATAATACAAGAATCAGATTGAAATTGTATCATCCTCCATTAGAGCCACATAAGCCAGCAATCTCCTGATTTCTTTTTCTTCTATTAATGAAGATGGAAGATGGAAATATGGAAATGCCCGCTGAAGAGAAAATCCACCAGCTCTTCTGGTGGATTTTAGTTGGTTTAATGAAGATGGAAGGACTCTGCTTTGGCGCCAACAGAGAATGACCAATTAAACTACAGATTGCTGCGGGGCTTTTAATTGGTAGCCATTGATTTCGGAATGGAGGGCCTAAATGAAGGTAATGCTACATGGTGGCATTACTCTCTCGAGTCAAGAGGATACGAATCCGGTCACATCCTCTTGACATATAGACACCATCTTCTCCCCAGGTCTGAACCAATCGCCGACCATGTCTTCGGCAGCCCATCGCCGCGGCCCACCCGCATCGACCCACGGTCATTCCCGCTGGCAATAAACCGGCCGGCCGTCGGAAGGAGCAATCCGACCACTGCCGTCGTTGTCTCGAGAAAAAAGAGGAAAATGATCATCTGTAATTGTTAAAGACGTGTCATTTTATGATTTGTCACTAATGTTTTATTGACATATGACTTCAGGATCTATATATCAGTGAGATATAGAGTGGTAAATCTTTACCCGAAATATCCTCAGAAAAAACGAATACAGTGTGCAACTTGCAAGCAACAGATCCAGATCGAGAAGGCAAGGTCATATTATGCTTTATGCATCATCAATTCAGCATCCACAGAATTGCTTGCTTTCAGAATCCAGATTGCACAAAAAGCTTCATTACATGCCAAGACAAGCCATTTATCAGGTCATAAGCAAATGGCAAACCTCCAAACGGAAGTAAAAAATAAGGAAAAAGGAGCACAAATTTTGCTCAGATCTGCAGGATCTCAGTTCAAATTATGCACTAAAAATTCTCTGTTGACACAGATTTCTTTGGGAATTGTTGCACAAAAATTCCAGAACAAAAGATTGCTCCGTCCATGTGCGGCTACGGGGGGCGGAATGCATCGGACGAGGTGGCGGTGGCGGCCGTGCTGCGCCGAAACGGCAGAGGCTCCTGGTGGCACAACGGCGGTGGCAAGAGGGCTACAGTGACGAGTCGGCCGGCCGTGCCACGAGACGGGGAGGAAAAGCATGGTGGAGGCCGGAGGGGAGATTCGGAGGAGTGGATTAAGGAGACAGAAAAAAAATTGAAGGAAAAAAAGGAGATAGAAAGTTCTTTCCGTCTATGTGTTTACCGATTTGTCGGTGCTGTGAGTGGGACCATAACCCCAGGCCATTCATCTGGTGATGGAGGGCTCAGATGGAGGCAATGTCACGCCGTGCCATTACAAAAACATTTGCGTCAGGACTCAGAAAGGTCGGCACTCGGTACCTGGGACGGGAAGGTCGGGCAGCCGCTGGCGCGGTTCGGCCCGCTACAACGCCGCGCCGCGGCAAGCATGGCATGCGATGCCATTGCCACTCACATGCCTGCACGAGGGCGCGCCGGCGGGGAACGACACAAGACTCGATCGGCATGGTGCGCGGTGCGATTTCTTCAACGGCGGAGCCTTCTCCCAGCTGACAATTGTACCCACCAGCCTGTCACAATCCCACTTGATGAACACTGGATTAGACCAAGCACAAGTGAGATTACCAACTCCAAAATCGGATGCAGAGTAGTTTGGGGTACAACATGGAAGGAGAATGGGAATGAAGGATTGGGAAGAAGCAGGGGAGTAGGAATTAGGGAACTAGAGTTTGGGGGAGATCAGTAATGGGGAGAGAGTGGCCGAGGCGAACGCCTGTTCTGTTATGTTCTTCGATACCCTCTGTACTACTGCTGTCCTGTTTCTTGTAGCATCTCCTCCCCAGCCGAGTGGCCCAAGAGCCAGCCCATTTGTTATCCAGCCCAACAGCCCAAACAGCCAGAGTCTAGGCCCGTGACACAGCCATCACAGGTTCACTGATTCTTCTTCCTCATTAAGTCATAACAGAGAAGATAAGTAAGGTCTTTCACTTTCTGCTTCTTGCTCAAATTAATATCACGGGTAAGTAACTTATTGTTAGACAAGAGCCAAAGAAAGATATGAATTCTAGGAGGCATTTTAATCTGCCAGATAGCAGGGGTATAAATGGGGACCAAACCCCTCAAACTGATCACACTGTACGAAGACAGATGAGTAAACTGCATTAGAAGAGAACTGCCACACAAAACAGTCCTCCTCGAGCTGAACGGATTGGGCATCTGAAGCACCTCTAGCCACTGAAGCATAAGCCTGTCACCTACACATCAGGTGCGTGTCCAGTTGGATTAACCCCATCCCAGAGATAAGCACCAGTAGCAGTTTTTTCGTCACGAAAAGGTCCCAGTACTGAATAGCAAAACTAGGAGGACCAAACCATAAATCCTCCCCAAATTTCACCCTGGCCCCATTACCTAATACCTTACTAGCGGACACAACACCTTTCCAGAATCAAGAAGCATGATCCATGGGACAGGAGAATAGAAAAATGCTTCTATTGCCACCGTCTTTCAACTATGCTTTTCCCTCTCCTAGTGCCACAACTTTATAATTGATTCCATGACCAGAGGGAAGCAACAAAGTAAACATGAAACCGGTTCCCATTATTATCATCTCGGAATAACTTTGCAGCAAGGTAAAGGACGCCTATGAAATGACGAATCTCACATCATTTTCCCTGGTCTGCCTCACCATCCTGGCGTCCTGCTACCTTCTCACCTTTCCTCTTCAGACAAATGACAAAAATATCAGTCGAATTCTGCATAATCTCCGCACGCGGCCTAGGCCGCAAATCTTCGCTGCTGAAGCCACAGTGGTTTTCCGTCGCATGGGTTGATCCCAACAGCAAATATTGCACCAAGGTTGATGCGTCAGGAAACTCTGATGCAAATTGGGGCACCAAGTTCTCGCTCTCAGTTGACGAGCATGATGTGGGTCAGCAGCAGATGGAACTGACAGTTGAAGTCTACAGGAGAGAGCCCATCTTCCTAAGGGAGCATCTCCAGGGAGCTGCAGTTGTCCAGATGAAGGAGTACCTTGACAAATTCGCACATGGTGCGGAGCATTCTGGATTTATTGAGACCGCAAGTTTCCAGCTTAGGAGGAAGAAATCTGACAAAGCTCATGGATTTGTTGATATATCCATCCGAATCTGCAAGGAAGAAGACGATTATGCTCAGATTTCAGGTAAACAGAAATTTCAGTTTTCAGCAAGTTATAGGATTTATGATATGATTCTTATTATCAAAAGGGTAATAGGGTATATTTAATCAATGGAGCAAGTGATATAAGGAGCTTCAAAAATATTTACCTTATTGAGTCCGCATACAGTAGAATTCAACTTGTGGTTTGTTTCGTCGATTTGCAGGATCACATGAAGGATTGAAATACCCTGATCAGGTCGGCATCACATTAGCTATAGAAGATGGTCCAGTTTATAATTATCCACCACTGCCTTCCAGCCATTTCAGGGGCTACAGCCAAGATGTTGATCACTACAGCAACTCCATGCCGGTGACACCTGTCACTCGTCCAGATCCATCACCATCAGGAAGTAGATACAGCCACCAACCCTCAATGGCTCTTCCACCTCCAACTTCAAATCCCAGTTTCGTTCCACCACCACAGTATCCAGGTAGGGGGCAAGTGCCACAGAGTTACATAAATATGCCACCAAGAAGGTTTGCAGGTCAGAATAGCGCAGCTAACTTTGGAATAGGGCTTGGAGCTGGAGCACTGGCTGCTGGAACTATGGTATTTGGTGAAAATCTTTTGTCAGGTCCACGTTTCAGTGATGGTCTTGATGGTGCAACCCTAACTGTATCCAACGATCCACCGTTCTAATTCCTGAGAAACTGTATGTCAATGCGAGCTTGTAAGAATTGTTGTAACAACATATGAATAGTTATGAACATTCTATTGGATATAATGGAGCCATGTTACTCAAATGACTGCAGTCTCTCATCCAACTTATCAACGCATGTAACATTTCATAGATCATGTCAGCCTCAGGGTGTCCCCTATCCCCACTGACAAAAGCATGCATCGCTGTTCCATTCCCACCATTCTCTCCCCCCACCTCGACCCAGCTGCAGCCCGGTGCAGCCTTCTGCACTCCTCGCCGTCTCATCTCCCCTCTGACCTCCTCCAGCCCCTCAAAGTTGCCCTCCCAACCATATGTGTTTGCTAGCAGCACCCATCCACCACTCCCAGACTCCTCTGTCGTCATCAGCATCCTAGCTGCCTCTTGTGCTCTCTGTTTATCACCATGCATCCGGCATGCTGCAAGGTATGTCCTCCATGCACCAGCCCCCACATGCCCTGCCTCTTCTACTACTTTTCTCGCCTCATCCAGCCTCCCTGCTCGCCCAAGCATGTCGGTCACACATGCATAGTGCTCCAGCTGTGGCTCCAATCCAAACTCTTCTTTCATCCTCTTCAGAAAATCCTTCCCCTCCTCAACAAGCCCAGAGTGGCTGCAAGCCGACAATGCCCCCAGCAGCGTTACCTCATCCGGCACCAGCCCTTCCACCTTTGTCATCTGGCGGAACAACTCCAGTGCCTCCTGCCCACGCCCATGCGATGCATACCCATCAATCATAATATTCCATGATGCCACATCCCGTTGGCGCGTCCCATCAAACACACGACGAGCCTCATCCAGTGCCCCGCTCTTGGCATACATGTCCGCCAGTGCATTACAAGCGAACACGTCCAGCGTGCCATCACAAGCCAGTCCGCTCGTCACGATGTACCCATGCACCTCCCTCCCAACCTGCAGTGCTGCAGTCTGCGCGCACGCAGGAAGAACAGCTGCAACAGTCACCGCATCCGGCCACACTGCGGCATGCCTCATCCTTGCAAACAGCCTCATTGTCCCCACATGGTCAGCCGAGTACTGCAACGCCGACAGCATCGAGTTCCAGCTGAACAGGTCCTTGTCAGTCTCTGCCATCCCCTCAGACACCATTGCTGCGTCCTCCACCCTATGGCACTTCCCGTATAGATCCACCAACGCGTTACACACTGAAACCTCCTGGTCAAATCCAGACTTAACCACCAACCCGTGAACCGCAGCCCCACGTGCCAAATCTGCTGTCGCTGTACAGACTGACAGGATTCCGGTGACAGTGAAGCTACTGATCTCCACCGCGCCTTCCTCCCTCATCCGCCGGAAGCAATCCACGGCGCGGTCGAAGCACCCGAGCTTGGCAAACCCGTTGACCATCGCGTTCCACACCACGACGTCCCGGTGGGTCAATTCGTCGAACAGGCGGTGCGCGTGGTCGGCGAGGCCGAACCTGAGGCAGGCGCGGAGCAGGGCGCTGGCGCAGAAGAGGTCGTGGGCGAGGCCGCAGCGGAGGGAGAGCGCGTGGAGGGCAAGGACATGGGACGTGGAGGGCGCGGACGAGACGAGGGGAGGGAAGGAGAATGCGTCTGGGGAGTGGACGAGGCGGAGGCGGCGGAAGACGGGGAGCGCGAGCTGGTGGGGTAGGGAAAGCGCGGCGTTGAAGCAGGGGAGCGGGGGGGAGGGGGAGAGGAGGAGCGGGAGGAGTGGATGGAGGGCGGGGGCACGCGCGTACAGGGATACGAGGGAGGTGAGCGCGGCGGGGGAGGCGGCGAGGCGGCCGGAGACGAGGAGGTGGGCGTGGAGCGGCAGGACGAGGCGCGGGGTGGGAGGGCGCGGGTGGGAGAGGATGACGCGGAGCGGGACGCGCAGCGCCGCCATGTTCATTCGGGCGAGACAGATTACGATGTAGAAAAGGACCTTGGCGAGGGGGAGGCGGTGGTGGGGGCTGGGGGGAAGGGAGGCGATGGCGGTGAAGAGAGCGCGGCGACAATAGGGAGGCGGGAAGGTGACCGATGAGATCGGCCCTTCACTTCTTTTATAAACTGTTTTTCTATTGTAAATAATATTTTTTATAATATTTAATTTTTAAATAAAAATATTTTTTAAGATAAACACTATGATCATTAGTCAACGTGTAAACATAGGAGTGCAAATCGCGTGGGCAAGAAACTGAGCGCAACTAATCTGAGCGGTTGGACATGGAGAAAGAAAGGAAATAAGGAAATGCAAGGATTTTATGTAGGGGATGTTTGGATTCCACACATCTCTTGATTTGGGATCAACAAACCTTATCTCTAGGTGTCCTAGTTTGTTACTAATTATGCGTGTTTGAGTTCAAGTCAAGTTGTGCGTGAGTAATTTTTGTGCTGACTCTGTGCATGCGGACTTTGTGTGCGTGAGATTTATTTTTAGTTGGGCCCGCGTGCCAAGGATCTGTTAGTTCGATTCAAATTGCCAAAGAAAAGACCGTGGGTTTACATACCCCACTCCGGAGAAAGGGCTCCTCCTCCATGCTGACCATGCAGTAACTTCTGTTTCCAAAGAAAAGTCGAAGCGTATCTTTCACGTGAGCTGTAGCAAGCCAATAGGATTTATTAGCGGAAATGGCCGTATTTAACATGTTATTTATAAAAATAGTATTATCTTAGTCATAATTATAAAAATAGCACTCCAGCCATTCGGTGATCGGACGATATGAACCTTAGGCCGACATGTGGTGGCCTGATTATCAGGCGGCATTAACCTTAGACCAATACATGGTGGCTCACCATGCACATTAGCCCCACCGTGTCGACCCGAGGTTAATGCCTTCCGGTGACGAGGTGACAAGTATCATGTATCGGTCTAGGTTAATGTCGTCTGATCATCGAGTGGCAGGCCGTTACGTGTCGAACCGAGATTAATGCTGCTTGATCATCGAACGGCATGACACTATTTTTATAATTATGATTAAAAGAGTGCTATTTTTACAAATAATACATCAAATACGTCCAAAAGTGGCCTTGCCCGCGGCCAGTGTCTGCCTAACGTGCACTATTGTGTACTTGCTCTAGCGAGATCGATCGATCAGGGCATCCTATGCCCTCACTGGCACTGATCAGTCGAGTCCTTGCTCTTTCGCTGCACACAAAAACCAACATAGAAACGGGGGCGAGAAGGCAGGAGACTCAGAGAGCTTGTGTACGTATAGACGACAAAAATCACACGTAGACGGTCGAGCACTGCATTGGTCCCGAAACAAACGTGGCGTCCGTTCCACAGCCCTCATGGCCTCATGTCACATCGGGGTCGGCGTTTTGTCAACCTTGATCCCTTTTTGCCGCTTATTTCTCCTTGTGACTCTGCGAGATTAGAATATAACCTGCAGACAATAAGCTTAGCTTACTGACCGGGCAGGGAGCCTCGTAGTTTGATTAGCAAGATGCTAGTAACGCTATTCATCTATCAGCTTCTGCAAATAGGTCACGCAGTAAAAAGGGAGATAAATTTGTTCATTGTGGCGCCAATCTGGAGTGAGTTCAATTCCACCGAGACATGACGAATTGCTCCGTGCGGTTGAATTGGGTAGAAAAGGCCTTGGTTAGCCATACATGTTGTTGGGGTTTTCTCACTGCAACAGCTAGCCGGATTATTATTTTTCAGAGATGACCGAGCTCCTGTTTGCAAATTTTAGAAGATGTAGCGCAACCTATGCATCCTCTCTTTCGTGCAATTGTATACTTTCTTACTAGAAGTCTAAACAGACTCCTAAAAAAAACTTAATTTAGGTGGAGGGAAAAGGCACTTCTCAAAAGAGGTGTTTATTCACCCAGAGGGAATATTTCAAATTCAGATTCAACCAACAATAAAAAAGATGAACAAAGAAAAATCTACACATTACCAGTTTGATATATCATTAGACGTTATCTATTATACTTGAAGTACATTCACTAATATACATAGAACATGGCATACATATGTAATCGCTACAATATCTTCTCTTCGATTTAACATGCACATGCAATCCACATGTATATGTGTGAGGTTCTGTTTGTTTCAATAACAGTGTTAGGCCTTTTACTTGTCACGAAACCTAGAAGGTTCCGGTGTGGACAAATACTAGAATTGTCTCTGGTGGGTCTAGACTATAAATATAGAGACATTGTACTATGTAAAACAGATATGAGAATCAATAAAGACTACGTTCTGGTGTTCTCTCTCAATTGGTATCTCCTGTGGTTGATATATTGTTCTTAAAGATTGATCGTGTGTTTTGCGTTACCGTTCATCTACTCTCCATCGGTTCCTTAACATTACTGTGTACAAAAATTAGTAATCACCAATAGTGCAATAGTGGCAACACATCTATAAAAGAGAGGGGAGGTGCATCAACTCATTAGGATTCATCGGTGACCTTACAAGTCTAAGTTGTTAATAGTGGGTAGCAGTTCAAGATGAAGCAGTGTTGGTGCTATAGGCTAACCATGGGAAAAGGTTGTTGGCTAGTAATAATGTAGAATAAAGAGAACAATGATATGTGGTAAGGCAGAGGGCAATGATGATATGTGTTAAGATGCTCATGTTGGAGAAATTTTCAAGCGCAACTATAGAGGTAATGATTATATGTCGATAAATGAGAGTGGAAGGGAGGAGGTAGAGGCAAAAGAGGCAGCATCTGGAAAAATTTTTAGTAAACCAACAGTCAATGTCCATATTTTTTTAGCTAGAATGAACTATGTTACATAATAATTCATGATAATTTAAAATCATAAAATAAAATTTCAGTAATTATCATAAAATATATACAAATATGACTTTACATAATTAGTAGTTTCCATCCTGTCTACAACACGACTTTAACATATTTACCCGTCGCCAGTTAGGACATCGTCGCCTTGGCAGCCTGGCATCTTCTAAACCCTACCTCAATCTGGGAAAGAAAAAAAAAAAGATCACCAACCAGAGGCGGCTCCCAAAAACTACCTTACCGCAGCTATAAACCCTACCGGGGGTAAATGGAAGAGAGCCAGGGGAAGAACTCCCAAAGGCGCAGTCATTTTTGACACCTCGTATGCAGGATTTCGCCAAAATCTTCCAAAGATTGATTCTTACTGCTCCGCCAGAAGGGAGGAGATAACACACGATAAAAACTAAAGGAAAAAGAAAAACGCAATCACATCTTCTCTTCCTCTTGTTATCTCCATTGGTCGCAGCTAATCCAACCGGCCGCCATGGAAGCGTTGACGAGTACGGACAACTGCTTCTCCCCTGCCAGGGCGATGTCCCCGCTGGTGAGGCCCCCTGCATGGCCGGAATCTGCCAGGTAAGATGCTACCAAGACCGGATTCTTGAAATTTTCTATCTTTTTAATATGTAGTGTTGGAATCGTGCTGTAATCTTGTTCTTGTATTCTTGGTGTTCTTGGATCGTCGTCTGAATCTTGTTCTGTTTGTCTGTCCGTATTGGATGGGATTGGATTGGGTCGGCGCAGTCAGTACCTGGCAGAGTTGCTTCAGGAGCAACAGAAGCTCGGGCCTTTTGTGCAGGTTCTCCCAATCTGCGGCAGGTTGTTGAATCAAGGTGAGAGATTTAATTAAGCTTTTTAGTACACATCTTGCTTAGATTTGATAGTTCATTGGTTCTGTTTCGTTATTATCTCTGTCTTTATGATAAAAGAACAATCTTTTCATTTGCGTGTTGATAATGGCACGTTGGGCCAATGTGGGGATGGCTTGTACTGTGACCTTTGGCATAGTTCCTGTGTTTCAGTATAAGATGAAAGAATGCCGTGTTACGAAAATATATAGCTTGGTAAAAATGGTGGCTTTTTCGATGACTGGTAGTTTTTCATGTGCTAACGTTAATGCTGATATCTGATTCGTGCTCTTGGAAACATCTGTGCAGAGATAATGAGAATGTCAAGCATGCTTTCGCAACTTGGAATTAGGGGACCTGAGAGGCTGCCAATGGCAAGTCCAAATCAGATGCATCCATTGCCCCAGGTGCCTAATTTTTGTGGAAACGGTTTTGGTCCATGGAGTGGGATGCATCCTGAGGTATTTGTTCTGGTTACTAAAATAATTGTGTGAAGTTCAGTTATTTATTTTATTTGCTAGCTCTGCATTGTGTGCTATCAAGCCTATGTGGAAAAAGGGCACTACAGAATATATAGGCTGTCTGAGACTTAAGATGAACTACAACTTGTGCGTAAAAGGAAAGATGGTAGTAAGGAATTATGATTTTGGCACCTTGGTGGTGATTCCTTCAAGAAATACTCCATGTTCATATGAACATGTCTTGATGTCTTCAATGCATTTAGCCATAAAAGCACTCTTTGGATAACACACTATATAACTCGGGAATGCATCGAGGAACTGAGGATGTTTCCAATGCCGACAGCAGTTCCGGCTGAAGCAATTGTGGTAGCTCTTAATTGACGAGAATGACTATTGAAGATAAATGTGGCAAATGGAAGAAACAAACTACCTTCACATTTACTTGTAGAACATGTTATCACTAGGATGCATACACAAATTCCAAAATAAATATACCTGATTTAGCAAGCATTGTGGATATAGAAAGGAATTTGCTTGTTAAAGAAAAATACAATACTCTTGGTTTACACTGTATAGTTTGACTATTTGCAAGTCCATTTGTACGAAATGTTTGAGAGGCAGTTTTGAGTTGTTTGGATCAATACGTGAATATGAAATATTTAGATATCAACCATAATACGTGGTTATGAATTAACAGATTGGTTTGTTTGTTTTACTTAATGCATTGGAGATAGGCCATTGCGTTAAATCCGTTTAGGAAGTAGCATGATGACCTACCTTTCATACTGCATGATATTTTCGCCCTCTCAGAAGTAATTATGAAGCTAGTTTCATATTGAAGCCTTGACAAAAAAAAGTTGGAGATATGCAATTTTTTGAAATTATCTTTTTACTTGCATGTTGAAAGGACGGTAGAATTTTCAGCTACACATGTTTTGTATCTTTTCATTCCCATCGTGCTTGATTTTGTAGTCCATTTTTTCTTTGAAGAAGTATGTTAACTCACCATTGTATCTTTGTACTATGGGTTGGCAGAGAAATGGTTTTCCTCGGGGAACCATGGGTTGGCAAGGTGCAGCACAGAGCCACTCCTCTTACATTGTCAAGAAGATTGTGCGGTTGGAAGTTCCAACAGATGCTTTCCCTCATGTATGATCTTTCACGCTTGTAATGGTTACAGATATCAAGCTGTTACTATTTCTTTTGACACACTTCATTCAGTTCAATTTTATTGGTCGTCTGCTTGGGCCAAGGGGAAACTCACTGAAGAGAGTTGAAGCTACAACAGGTTGCCGTGTTTTCATCAGAGGGAAGGGCTCCATAAAAGATCCTGTGAAGGTAGATAAATTATTGCTTGTTTGCATTGCCATTCTGGAATTAGATGGATGTAGTTTTTGGTAGCATTTTATACTTAAATCACCAATTGTCATTGTAAGGTCATCTGGTAGACACCAGGTGCTAATCTTGTATTCCATTTGCGGCAATCATATAATTCTAATATGCCATTCCTTTTGTTTACTTATAGGAGGAACAACTCAAGGGAAGGCCTGGCTATGAACACTTGGATGATCCAACTCATATCTTGATTGAGGCTGAATTACCTGCTGATGTCATTGACACAAGACTAGCTCAAGCCCAAGAAATACTAGAGGAGTTGTTGAAACCAGTGGTATGTATATGTTTGCCTAACCCTCGATTATCGTTCTTTAATCTGTAACCCATGAGCAAACGACTACATTTGAAGAAGGTAAGGAAATAAGTTATTTTGGTAAGAGTTCTGTATCAAATATTTTTGCGCTGTCATATAAGTGTTGGATATGAGACATTTATGGATTAGCCATGTCAATCATAGACTGAAGGTTCATTAGCTTGTCTTTTCTTCCACATTCACTTACATAATGATTTGCTTATCCCTGATGCTGTGTCAAATGTCAATAACATATTGTTCTGGAACAATTGGTTTACATGTTCACTCCAATAATTTGGTTTGCTACCACAAATAAGGAAATGGAAGAGAAAAATGCACAGTAGACTTTCTTATTCTATCTCTTTCTAAATCCTAATTCTTTCATGGTTTATTGTGCAGGATGAATCACAAGATTTCTTAAAGAGGCAGCAACTTAGAGAACTTGCTATGTTAAACTCAACATATCGAGAGGATAGCCCCCATCAGAATGGTAGTGCTTCTCCCTTCAGCAATGGTGGCGCAAAACTAGGGAAACAATGACTACAGGGGCTCATTCATCCCGCTTGATCCTTTCAGAAAGTCTAATCAATCCTGCTTTCGTGACATAGAATCCTGCTTTTATGGCATAGCTTTTGATGAGCGAGCTTCTGTAATTTTGTTGGAATTGTGCCATTGATAGCTGGTGAATTTTGATCTCCCTTCTTAACTTGTGGCTGAGATGACAAGTAGTTGTGTCCCCCATGGTTGTAAAATTAGAATGTTTATTTATTTCGTTGTCATCAGCTGTTAGTGCTGATCAATATGGTGATACAGAGTTCCAAGTTACCGTGAGGTAGAGCACCAGAGTTTCAAGTTGTCTGACTATAACGTTATGTCTGTGCAACATATTTGCGAGTTGTTAAATTAATGTCAGCGCATTTTCTGTTGCCTGTTGGTCTATCCATTTGCTATGGCCGCTGCTGCTGCCGCTGCCAGTCTTTGATCACTAGAAAAGCTGTGCCGGAAAAATTCCCGCAGCAGCTAACTGTTATCTTCTTTATTGCGTTGTTTACTATTTGTTTAGCGTTTTTTTCTTTGCTGATGAGTTCAAAGGAAATGTACGTTGTCGACGTTCGAGAGCTGAGAAGCCTTGGTTAGGTTACCGACAGAAGGCAACCGTGACTCCCTGAGATGGAGGTCGGGGGGAAATCGGTGAGGAGATGCGTTCGCCTTGCCCTCACCCGTCCGTCGCTGCAGCAGCCCACCGCCGTCCGTGGGCCGTAGCTGCAGTGCATGCACGCCACTCGCTTTTGCTGCTTATCGCGTGGCTTCCATGCGCCCCGCGGCCCACTCACCGATCGGGCCGAGCGCTGCCGGGCGCCCCGCACCCGCTTAACTGGGCGGTTAGCAAGCAACAGCGTGGCGGGCCGAAACGAACAGACGGTGGGGCGCTCCGCTCTCGCGGTCTCGCCGGCCGACAACGAAGGCAAACACGCCGCGCTCGCCATCGCCAAACGACGAGGAGGATGGCATCATCGATTCCACCAGCGCAGCGTGCTCCGGACGGTCTCGGGGGGTTCTCTGGCATCGTCCGCCCTGGAACTGCAAGGCCTCGCGCCGCGTCGGTCGGTCGGTCGGTCGGGCTCGTCCCAGCAGCGCTTCGTTCATTGCCAGGGACAGGAGGAACCTCGGGTGCTGTTTGAGCTTAAAGCTTAAGTTTTTAGATTATTTGGCAAGATTTTTTTATTGTATTAGCTGCTGTTAGTTTTTCTATGTAATTAAATTTTTTAAAATAAAAAATATTATATCATCAATACAATAAAAATAAAAAAATCTAAAATAATTAATTAATAAATAATAAAATTAAAAAGCTAGATGTCCAAACTCAAATGACCACACCAATGGTGCCATGTTCCGGAGCGTGAGAGGACTGAAGAGTACTTTTCCTCTCTGTCCAAACTTGGAAGAAAGGTGGCTGATTCTACATAGCTATTCCATCTTTGCGTTAGAAAAACTGCACAAACGACAGAATCAGGTATGAAAAGAGATGATTCTTGGAGTGAGATTGTTAGAAATTGTAATATAGACACAGATGATGCCAAAATTTGGTGTCGCACTTTAGACGAGATTAGACGAGAGAGATTAGAGAGACCATGTGCATATATGTTGGTATTTTAACTAGCTTTTGATTTAAATTTATAGCTATAACTTTTGGCTAAAGTTGCACTATATAGTTTTTCTGAGAAAAAAATAGAAAAAAAGTTAAAAACTATTATATTGTTGTAGACAATGTAAAATAAATAAGAAAAAAAATAAAATACAAAAAAATAAAAAATAACCAAAATAAGTCGATACATACTTAATGATTTATGACTTAAATAAATCAAAAACTAAAAAAATCAGAAGCTTAGCCGTTTGAAGCGGGCCATGCCAAGACCGGCTCCAAGGTAGGTTAGTTGTCCAAATCTTGAAACTTGAAGGCTCTACGGACATCAAGCAATACGAGTTCGACACATTAAGGGTCTATTCTTTGGGTCTTTTAAAAGTGATTTTTGATTTTTGTTATAGCACATAATTTTCAAACGAAGTATTTTTTAAAAAAAAGATCTATAAATTAATTGTAGTACACGTTAAAAACCTAACATCTATATTAAATAAAATCGTAAGTAAATATCTTTCTCTGTAATATCTTTCATGAATAAATCAAAATTCAGAAATTTCAATTATAAGTCATAAATCACAGCTATAAACAAAAAAAACAGACCCTAAAAGACACGGTCGAATCTCTGCATGTGAGAAAATGCCTCTTGCATTTAAGAAAGTTGGAACCATTACTCTGCACTTCTGCATCAAGCATTGGGTTGCAAGTGATACTCCATAATTTGCCCCCAGACGCGGAGAGAGGCGCGGGCGCGCGGCAGAATTTCTGGTGAAGGAGATCAGTTGAAGTGCAGTGCATGCTACCTAAAATGCTTGTTGGCTTTTAAATTACTTTTTTTTATTATTTTTATATTGTCTTAAAAGATATAATAGTGTTTTTTAATTTTTCTATATTTTTTATATTTTTTTGTTTTACAAAAAGCTAATAACACTATGGTACTTTCGTAGCCACAGTTCCCTTTCGAGGAGGGTAGTCCAAAAGTAGCATCACATCGGCCTCTCAAACGTCTTTCAACTCATGCCGGCCTGGGTCAAATTACATGTCTTTTTTTTTTATCTCTTTCTTGGCACCTTTCGCTTTTCCTCTCTCCCGGCGCACTCGCTAGTGGGGTTTGGTTTGTAGCCATCGATTGATTACCTATCGAGCACGCACTTTAGAATCTCTCCTTGCTCCTTCCCTGTTTGATGTTGGTGTTGGGCACATTCCAAGGAGCTGCTAGTCAATTGCCACTCCATGCATGATAGGTGGTGCCTGGTACTAGCACAGCTTCTTTTGCGCTGATGGAGTAGAGATGGATGGTGCGCGTACGTACGGGAGTTGAATTGGAATGAAATGAAATGAAATTGCTGTGCGCAAATAATACCATATCCCACTCCATGGAAAACGTAACGTGCATGGTACAAGTAGGCGTAATCAATCAAGATTGGCGAGACAAGCAGCAGCACCCAGTCGAGTCGTATTCATCGACCACCTCACCAGCCCACGCCAGTACGCCACCATCATTCTACCGCTCCCTTTACTTGCTCTCACACTTCCTTTACGCATACTTGCGTTCTACGCCTCCCCTCGCCTCACCTGCCTGTCTCAAATCAATCCAGAAACACTCGATTCCTTTGTAGTTGAGTTTGAGGCCCGCTCATTTGAACTTAGAATTCTAACTTTTAATTTATTTTTATTATTATTTATAATTGTTGTTTTTTCTAGTTTTCGGTATTTTTAAAGTTTTTTATTGATTTTTTTCTCGTATTTATTTGTATTATATATGACGGGTTAAATTTTTTTTAGATTTTTTAAAAAAGTTAATATATAGTACTAGAGAAGTTATCTAACATTCATCATGAGTTTACGAGGTTCTATTGACTAAGTGTATATTAGCAAACTACTTTACTAAGTCCGCTCGTTTTAGTTTTTTTCAGTTTCAGTTTTTTTTCACTATTCAGTAATTCGTCTTTTTCTAAATTTTTTTAGATTTTTTTTGGCTTTTTTGTATTTTTCTTTTTTCCATGTTCCTTTGCATTGTCCGTGATGGTCTAACATATTTTTTTCTATTTTTACATTTTTTTAAATTTAATTATGTCCAAAAAGTCAAATCAGCTACAGTAAAATTTCAGCCAAAACCCAAAAGCTATCGCTAAAACGAACGTCCCTTAAAGAAAATATAAGTGATGCTCTAGATAATTATTATTGGATGTAGTGTAGAGCGCTACTCCTATCCCCAATGCACGACGCCTCATCGGTCACCTAAAAACAGTAATAAAGCAAGAGTGAGTCCAAAACTCAGCAAATATATAATAGTACGATAAACACTGTTATAAGTATAAGAATTAACCTAACCATGTCATTTTCCATGTGTTTCAACATAATAAAAAACATAAATATAACTATATCATTTTTCACATGTCCTAACATAATCATATCATTTTATTCATGTCTCATCATCACCTCTTTTCATTAATGTAATGAAAAACTACTCTATATGCTCATTTGTTCATTACATTGCATATATCGGTATAGCCAAGTGAACACCTGTCGATGTTCGCCCATCATAAGTCCGTCCTCGTTGGCATGGGGTCTTTCCACTCCCGTAGAGGCCTACCGAAGTAGGTCTTACATATCTACCCACAATAGATCTCTCTTTTATGATACGAAAGTGCACATGATGCACATGCATACGTTCCATCATCATTAACATTTAACATCATCATCATCAACGAGTACTCACTATTATTCACCATGTTTTATCATCATTATCATCATCAAATGGACAACATCATATAATCATTAGTACATAATTTATCACAATAAGCATAAACAGTTAGGTGAATTCTTCGTGTAATGTAAACATCGCATATTCCATAACATCTACCGCTCTATTATGCACTTGCTTATTTAACCTCATGGGTGATGTGTGAACGACACTGATCCTAAACCTCCACTTGGACAAGTATCATCTAGTCACAATAAACCATAGCAATACACGCACAATTACAAAATGACATCATTCCTATTAGGTGGATTGGATAAATGATGATGTATGTTATTTGGAGTTTTAGATAACAATGACACCTTGACTAAGTAATGAAAGGAGATAGTATAGACATAAATAGAAGAGGTAGTATTTAAATTAATGATAAGGCCATCAGATCCTAAGCCTTTTATGGAAGTAGTACGAGAATGAATTAATCCATGGATTGATATTGAATATTGGAAGATATTGGAATATCTTTGCAAGTATATAGGAAATTTTGGAGATAAGTATTTTAGAAAAGGCCAAGATTATAGGATTGATTATGGAAAAATGATTGATATTGTTGAACCTTTGTTGATGTAATTTTGGATTGATTGAGAAATATGACCGATAAGGATTTTTGAGTACCATCAATAACTCATTTTTATAGGAAGGTAATTAGGAAGATCCTTCAATCTCACTTCATTCTAATCCTCTCCTACATCTTTCCTACTCTCATCTTTATTTTAGTCTCACTTTCCTTTTTTAAACCCAAAAATGCTACAGATCTGATTCCTTAATCCCAGTTACTATTAAATTGAATATCATTGGGCAAATTGAAAATCTCATGGCGCAAACAGATGGAGAGAAGAGATCTTGAAAAGTAGTTAATATGATGGAAGTTCTAACCATCATCAAAAGAAATCAGATTGAATGTGAGCAAAGACAAACGAGGATATTAGAACAACAAGCAAAACTATTAGAACAGTTTGCAACAAAGATGTTATGAGAAGGATCAATATCAGAATTAAGTACAACTACGCCCAATTTTACAATCTTTTTGTAGACTCAACCATCTAAATTCTCATCAGCAACAGAGCACTAAACACAGACAATTGGTTACAAAATATTGAAAGGAAGATGGACACTATCCAGTGAATGGATAAGGTAAAAGTTCTTTTTGCTATTTACCAGCTATCAGAGTCAGCATTTACTTGGTGGAATACTATCCAATGGATACGTCCAAAGAAGAAAAATATTACATAGGAAGAATTTGTGAAGAAATTTCGCAATGCTCACATTTCCTCTAATGCCATCACAATGAAGCATAGAGACTTTCTTAATCTTCAGCAAGGAGAAAAGTCTATCATGGAATATCTACAATAATTTTATCATCTCTCCTGGTATGCCCAAATAGATGTTAATATAGAGGCTAAAAGGATGAACCACTTTGTTAAAGGCTTACGACCAAACCTGAAGTATTGTATTATGGCTATAGATTTTTTAGACTTACAAATTCTAACCGACCAAGCACTCTGGATGGAAGAAGGGATAATAGAGTATCTAAAGATTCACAAACAAAGTAATCCTTTGATAGAGGCGACTTTTTTTCACTATCAACAGAAGGGATATTAATGTAGTCAATGTATAGTAAAGTATTTACCTAAGGAAAAGGCAAGAACACAAACAAGAAGACAGTCATCAACGTCATGTCAATCAAGCCAATGCCAGCAACCACAGATAAAGAAAGAAAGACGTTACCCTAAGAAAGCTACGGTAGGAAAGAAAACAGATCTACTCTAAAGAATAATGTGAAGGAGGAAGGAAAGTGGCCAAGGAAATAATCAAAAAAGCATGAGTCATGCATCACAACTAGCCAAGAAAAGGCCAAAAGTGAAATCTACCTTGTGCTCCTTTTGTGTAGCAAGTTTAGAAAGCCAAGAGTTTGCTTGTAGGATTATTTCAACTAAGATATGCTATAAGACTACATAAATATATATAAGCTACTTATACAAAGATATAATGAATAAGAAGTTTGTGTCTTATCAAAGTTGATCACAGTGGACTTAATTTTCAACTTTGAGCTACAAGAGAAGTGAATGAGTATGACGAAGGTGGAAATTTAAATGACTTGTGTACAAGGGAACATTCTCGAAGGAATTGGCCTAATCTAGATAGGGATTAACCAGAGTAAAGGAGGAACTAATACAAGATAAACCAAGAACACCTAAGGATTCTCTGAGAGATTCATAAAAGAATATTGATGTGCAAAAGTAGTACTAGTAGAAGTTCAGCAAGCTAGATTAAGCAATTTACAGGAAATTAGTGACACGCATTGTACTCTGCACCATATATAAGAAGATGAAGATAGGTTGAGAGCCAATAAAACTACTACAACCACTGTTAAATCTAGAAAGAGAATCAATAGAAAATTAGTGACCATACTTCAACACAACTACGCCAGTGCCGCGCTGTCCTCATTGTCAATGTACATCGCCATCAAACAAGGCCGTCAATTGCTCTACACACTGTGCCGCAGCCGTTCTTTACTGCCACCTCGTCCAGGGAGGATCGACGACTCCCACACTGCCACTTCATCGCTGTCCTGGCACCAAACCCATGTAGCCGTCCACACCATTGCCCACGTGCCAAGCGCACCGTCACCTCGCTCCTGTCGCCACAGCCTTCCCCAAGCTATAAAACTCAGCTAATTGACTCCTTCACCACCTTTTGCACTGCCACAAAACCACCACCAGTTATCCTCCACCTCTGGCCTAATTTTACCATCAATGGTGAACTCTCACCGGTGAGTCCTGAAATCAGTTGTCTCGATAGCCTGAACTCCACTTCGAATACTTGTGCTCATAGCATCATATTAGCACCACGATGCTATCCCCTACCTCATTGAACCATCTCGTCATCCCTAGCCCGTTGGCGCCATGCGCCACCGCCCGTCCAAGCATGACCACCATGTAGGGCTAGAAATGAGCCAAGTCGGCTCGAGCCAGGCTTACCCAAGCTCGCTCGGAGCGACAGCTCGGCTCGGCTCATTAAGGAATTGAGCCAGAGAGGTAGCTCGCTTGTTTCCTGGCTCGAGCCGGCTCGTGAGCTCAAGCTACCCAGGATAAAATCCTAAATCATGAGAGAGAATTAAAATGCTATACACTTGATAGAGGTTTGCTTAGTGTGCGGTATGCATCAATCAAAGGTGCAATAGATATGAATAGAAGGTAACTAAACAACATAAACATGAAATAGCTAATATTTCTCAAAAAATTATAAAGTTAACGCTAGTGATGAAAAAATAGATCCTCATATAGTCATACTCCATGGTAGCAGTACTCTCTTCCTAGATACAAAAGAGTATAAGTTCCCTTTCTGCAGACTGTAGCACCTATGAAACACTAAAATCATTCCAATTTTCCATTCTTTTTCGCTGGAGAACATACAAAGAACATAAAAATTGGACGGAATGCCGACCGCAACCCCCACATTGCAACTTGCAAGACACAATCAATACTTATTAACTTAACTAGGAGGCTATTATCACGATCACGGCACATTCCTGACGCAATCAAAGATGCCAGCACATTCCTGACGCAATCAAAGATGCCAAATTCCTTTTGTGGAGGCTGATAGTACTCACAGGCCAAAGATTTGGAAGTAGTTGACGGTGAGGTTGACAGGCTGCACGCTCCCACAGGACCCGTAGGAGAGTAACACACCCTTTGTGCTACAGCTCCAGCACGCTGCTGCCTCCTGCTTAGTCCAATAGGCTCTGAGGGGGGCCCTGATGGCATCCCGGAAGGTTCCGAGATCATGGGGGAAAGAAGAAGTGGAGGTGGAGTTGGGGATGGTGGGGATAAGGGATAGAGGGGGCCGCCGGATGCGGTGACCGGCAATTCTGGTGGCTATGATGAGGTGGAGGCAAAGCAGTGCGGCTTGGCGCCACATGGCCTTCTGGTGGTGGGGGACTGGGGGTTCGTTGGTGGGTGACGGTGGCCGACTGGGGGAGAAGGAGACGTTGACGAGCGTGGGGAACCGCTTAGCAACGAGGTAGAGCACCTTGTCAGTGCGAGTGCTGGAGGCCACGAGCTTGGCGAAGAGGGGAGAAGAAGGGGGATGACGGTGAGGAAGAAGGAGCAACGGTCGGCGGCCAACGACAAGGGGGTGCGGCCGCGGATCAGAGAAGCGAGCGGCGACGGATTGGGGATTGAAGGAACTGGAAGGGAAGTCTTAGAGAACTGGATTGGGATTGAGGCTGGTTGACTGGTGGTGGACTCGTCACTCACGATGACTTGGGTGGGTTGTTAGTGAAACGAGCTACCAATGATGCTTGGCTTACTATCTTGCATTACGAGCTCAAGCCGAGTTGAGCTAAGCCGATTTCGAGCCTAAGTAGCTCACGAGCTTTAAGCTTTTTTTTTAGCCCTACCACCATGGCCAGCCTTGCACAAGCCAAACCAAGCTGAGCCATCACCACCACTAGACTCCCAACGCATCGTAGATGCTCAAACCACCTTTGGATTAGCCGAAACCACACCGTAATGCCGTTGTGCCAGCGTTCTTCTCTGACGAGGCACCATCACCTCCAGACCTTCTCCAGATGTGTGCATGCCCAAAATGGGTTGCCCATGTCCCAATTACCCTCGCTACACTATCGCTTGTCGTCGATTACCCTCGTCGTCACTCAATTCGTCTCACTGTCATCTCCCCTGTTCAGTCGACCATGAGTGTAGCTATGAAGAGAAAGATGGGCCTAGAGTACTCTAAACTGAGTTGATGGGCCGACAAAGCCAACCCAATCACTTCTTAGCCCAATTAGCCAACCAGGCTAGGCATTACTATTCAAGCCCAACACTTTTCACACCCAGCCCAACATTGTTAGTGGCCCAAACCCATTACTTTTTAGCCCACGAAATTCAGGCCAAACCCATAACTATTCAACCAACACAATCCGTTAGGAATAGTGCCAACTCATTACTATTTATTTGATTTGTTACTATTTATCCAAAATCTCTTAAGTATATTTATACTCATTTTGAACATTTTGAATCTGTCTAACTCATTTCAACTCTGTTTAACCTAACAAAATTTATTTTAAACCCTATACACCTAGACACACCTTCTTTTATATCTTTTCTTAATATTTTATTGCATTTTATTTCTAGCTTGCATTTTGCAAAGTAGAAACTTATTTATATTTGTTATTTTGTGCTAGCATTTGTAATCGATTAGTTGACTAATGGGGAAGCTACTGAAGTAATTAAGGTGGATGATGCTAAACCATAAGTCTACAAAGAGGTAATCAAAAACTCTGAAGGAAAGGCACATGTCTTTGATCATGCTAATCCTATATCATTATTATTACTACTTTCATTTATGCTATTTGAGCACTCTTATTTACATACTATAGTATTTTGGAATGATATGATGAATAGTTATATCTTACCACCGAAAAGCCCTGCATATTTATAAAGGCCATATTCACCTTTACAACTTTAGAAATTAATTATTGTATAGAAAGATATTAGTAAATGGTATAATTAAAATGATTTACTTGAACTACTAAGAATAATTTGGCTTCATACCGGTAGACTTTCAAATGGTACTAAGGTTGAGACTACTTAGTGGGAAACCACTAGATGGTTGGAGCCCATGATCTTACCCTAGGATTTGAGGCTCTAGTTTGGATATGGTGGTGTGGTGCTGGTATGCATAGGATATATGAATGGTAACCTCATAAAGGCTAGACCCTTATGCCAAGTAAAGGACACAACTCGCTCAACCACAAGTTTGATTTGTCAAGTTGGTCTAGTACACTGCTCGATTTGATCGAATGTCTATAGGAAAGACCGCTATCTTAGGGTTTTGCGATGGCCCACGAGAAAGGGGTGAGATGGAAGTTGGGCTAGATATGCTACTTACCATTCTTCACAATGATAGGTCTATTCACATCGGGTCATAATTTCTGTATTGGCTTGTGTATTTCCAAAGGTGGTTGAATGGCTCCAAGCCTACCAGCTAGAAACTAGAATGGAAAGAGTAGTGAAACGACCTTGTTGTCCCAGTTTAGTCGCATGCTATCATGTTGCATGTCTATAGCTTGACATTATAAGTTTAAGATATCTTATGCGTAAAATTGGACAGCTCTACAGAGTATACTAAATAGTATTCAAATACGCCATGCTTCTTGTCAATGGAGCTGCATTTTATGGGCGATTCCGATAACAATGCATAGGTAGAGTTGGAATGAATTTAATGTGAAAGTTGCGCAATGAAAAAAAAACCCTTGTTAATTAAATATTGTTTATCTATTTTAAGTGTAAAGTTCTTTACTAGTAAATTTGTATCAATTCTTATCATATTACAACCCATAAATCTATCTAGTTAATCACCTTGCATAGTAGTTAAAGAACTTTTCCATGTGGCTTATTGAGTACATAGTGTACTCAATTTTGTTTATTTTTATGAGAATAGATACCATAAGAAGGAATGATTTATCATCTAACGTGTTAGGGTTACAACCGCATTCAAATGTTCCTGTGGGATTTCATCGGTTCTCATTGATGTAAGTTAAAATTTGAGTTTGAACACCCATACAGCTGTTATAGTTTGGCTATTAGGTTATATTTTATTTAAGCTAATCATTTTAAATACTAACAGACATGATACTCTTTCTGTCCATAATTACATTGCTAGACTATTGTGGGTATTCTTAAAAATAGGGTCAGTACAATATTACTGCTCCTGCAAAGAGCTGTGACATTCCGTTCACAATTTGTTAGTTATGTGGGTGATTCTTGGGGCTATGTGCTAGTAAGTTGATCAGTCCTTGTTAGCTTTAATTGTGTGTGCATGTGAGAACTGAAGAGTCAGTTTTTTGCCTTGAATGTTTCTGACAGTACCTCTTCTGAAAAGGCTATAAATAGAGCACAAACTGAAAGGTGCAGTGTAGAATTAGCACCAAAACACCTGAGTCTTCCTTGAGTGTTTTCCTTCCTGTGCTTGTGAGATTTCTTGTTTATACTCTTTTATAACATTTGGTATCAGTGCATTTCTTGTAGGAGGCAATGTCAGGTGAGAGGACGCCGGGAGGGTCGCTGTGGAGGACTCCGGTGATTCACCACGATGACACATCGTCATCTAGAAAAGCTCAAGGAACAAGTGTGCCGATCCAATACCTGATGCTCACAGATACAAACTACTGTTTGTGGGCCATGAAGATGAAGATACACATGTGCTCTCTGGGAGTGTGGGGAACAATCGAGGGAGACACCGCAGTCGATGAAGAAAAAGACCAGGGCACTCTTGCTGCCATCTCACAAGCAGTGCCAGATGCGGTGCTTACGACTATCATAGAGAAAGAAATGGCTAAGGAAGCTTGGGAAGCACTTAAGAAAATGCGAGTAGGTGAGGGTCGTGTCAAGAAGGCTCGGGTGTAGGTTTTGAAGAGGCAATTTGACAAGTCATACATGGAAGACAATGAGACCATCTTGAGTTTCTCACAGAAGCTCACCACTTTGGTGGGAGAGATGCGGTCTCTTGGTGTTACGATGGATGAAAGCACTGTGGTAGAGAAGCTGTTCAGTGCTGTTCCTAATAAGTTCCTCCATATCATTGGCACCATCGAACAGTAGGGCGATGTGTCGTCGATGATAGCCACTGAGGCGATTGATCGGCTGCGAACGTACGAGGAAAGTCTGAAAGGGTGGTGATATTGCAAGGAGGAGGGAGACCATCTATTCCTTTCTCATGCATAATGGGAAACTCTTGCTGCCAAAGAGAAGAAAGGTGGTGAGGGCTCCAACAGTGGCATGAAGAAGGAAGGCGGGCACAGTGGTGGCCGTGGCCGTGGCAAAAGTCAAGGAGGCGAACGAGGCAATGTTGTAGAGAAGAAACCTCGTCATAAGTTTGATAAGTCCAAACTTAAATACTATAACTGTTCTAAATTTGGTCATTTCACATCCAGATGTATGAAGCCGAAGAAGGAGAGGGCTCACTATGTAGAGAGACAAAGGAGAAGAACCGGCTTTGTTGATGATCAAGACATGTGAGCTGTCCAGAACTGTTGAGCATGACACTGAGGAAGTGATGCTAAATGAAGAAAATGTTAAGCCTGAGCTAGGGGCTGTAGAAAAATATTCTAGTGACTTGTGGTATCTAGACTCAGGCGCTAGCAATCACATGACCGTAAATGAGGTGTTCACCAAGATGGATACATCTGTGAAAGGCATGGTAAAATTTGGTGATGGTTCTGTGGTGGACATACAAGGATAAGCACTATCCTTCTCAAGGGTCTTTCAGGTGAACACAAGGCTCTCACAAGTGTTTATTTTATTCCTTGACCTCAAAGCAATATAGTAAGTTTGGGGTAGGTTTATGAATCCAGATGCAAGACAATGATCGAAGATGGCAATCTAAGCATCTATGATCAAGAAAGGATGATGTTGGCCAAAGTCAAGAGATCATGGAATTGGCTATATATTCTGTGAGTCACACTGAGCCGGTTTGCCTCCTGTCTAGATATGCTAAGAAGGAATGGCTTTGGCACGCCATATATGGGCATATAAGTTTCCGGGCATTGAGGAGTTTGTCCTAGTTGGAAATGTTCGAGGGCCTACCTCACATTGAGCATCCAGAGTAGCTGTGTGAAGCGTGTTTGGCTGGAAAACAACGCCGAAGTCCATTTTCCTCATGCATCTGCATATCGTGCTAAAAAAACCATTGGAGTTAATGCATGCAGACATCTGCGAACCGATTAGTCCAGCGACTCCTACCAGCAATAAGTATTTTTTCCTTATTGTCAATGACTATTCTCACTATATGTGGGTAGTGATGCTCAAGAGCAAAGATGAAGCACTTAATGCTTTCATGAAGATCAAAGCCCGAGTTGAGACCGAAATGGATGCCAAAAATCAAGGCATTGCATACTGATCGAGGAGGTGACTTCGTGTTGGGTGACTTTCAAGAATTCTGTGCTCAGCAAGGAGTGAGACGGTTCTTGACCGCACCATATTCCCCATAGCATAACGGGGTGGCAGAGAGGCGAAATCAAACAATAGTCGGGACAACAAGGAGCCTATTGAAGAATAAACGAGTGCTTGGAAGGTTTTGGGGTGAAGCAGTAATGATGGATGTGTATTTGCTAAACAGGGCACCGACAAGAAGTGTAGAAGGCAACACACCTTATGAACTGTGGTACAAAAGAAGGCCTGAGGTACATCATCTTTGTGTTTTCGGTTGTGTTGCTCACATCAAGGTGACAACCCCTCATCTGAAGAAGCTTGAAGATAGAATCATCACGGTGGTGTTCGTGGGTTATGAACCCAGCACAAAAGCATATTGTTTCTATAACCCAAACACAAGAGGTTAGTCATGAGCCACGATGTGGTTTTTTGATGAGAAGTGGGAGTGGACTTGGAGCAAACCAACAGAGGAGGATGTGATTGGGCTGATAGGAACATTCACTGTGGATATCGGAGTTTACTCCAATGCAAGTTCATAGGTGCTGAATCAATAAGGAGAGATGGAGCTAGCAACACCAGAAGTGGCTGCCACAGCAGGAGGTTCAGCTCCCGCACCTTTGTCTGCAGCTACTATGGTAGAGGAAATAGCCAATACTCCATCCACTCTAGCTACCGTGGTAGAGGATATCTCTGCAGCAGCTACTGAATCTTCTGTAGCTACGGAGGATATCTTAGAGAGACCATTGCGATGTAGGTCACTTGAAGAGATTTATGATGCTACCGATGAGGTGGAGCCGGATTACTCTAGGCTATGCATGCTGGCATTGGAGGAGCTAGCCAATTTTGAAGAAGCAATGATGCAGAGATGCTAGAAGCAGGCCATGATTGAAGAGATGAAATCTATTAAAGAAAACAAGACATGGAAGTTAACTCAATTGCCTGCAGGTCACAAATCCATTCGCTTAAAATGGATTTTCAAAGTAAAGAAGGACTCTAAAGGCAACATTGTGAAGCATAAGGCTCATCTTATGGCTAAAGGGTATGCACAAAGACAAGGGATCATTTTTGAGGAGGTGTTTGCTTCGGTAGCATGTCTAGAAACTGTAAGATTGCTTCTTGCTATAGCAGCCCATGGTAATTGGGAAGTCCACCATATAGATGTCAAGTCAGCATTTTTGAATGGTGAGTTAAGCGAGGAGGTCTATGTGTCACAGCCTCCTGGGTTTGTTGATGAGAACAAACCACAGTTAGTGTTAAAGTTGAGCAAAGCACTTTATGGTTTGCATCAAGCACCTCTAGCCTGGAATTTCAACTGGATAGAAGCCTCACTTTGTTGGGTTTTAAGAGGAGTCCACTCGAACATGCAGTGTATAAGAAAGAGCTCAATGGTCGGGTTTTGCTGGTAGGACTATATGTTGATGATTTAGTAATCACTGGTTCGGCTATGGAAGACATACAGGAGTTCAAAGTATAGTAGAAAGCCTGCGGTACTTCGTTAATACAAGGCCAGATATTGGATATGTATTGGGGATCATCAGCAGGTTTATGGAGTCACCAAAAACTCAACACCTTGCAATCGTAAAACATATCCTAAGGTATGTGAATGGTACTCTAAATTTTGGGTGTTTCTATGTAAAAGGAGGAAGCCAGGAGCCAAAGTTAGTAGGCTACTGTGATAGTGACTTGGTGGTTAACATTGACAACCGCAAAAGTACCACCGGTGTTGCATTCTTCCTTGGCTCAAGTTCGATAACTTGGCTTTCACAAAAACAGAAGATAGTGACACTTTCATATTACGAGGTGGAATACATTGCAGCGACAACCGCTACATGCCAAGGTGTTTGGTTGGCATGGCTACTGGCAGATTTGTTGAAGAAAGAGCTTGAGAAATTTGAGTTGAAGATCGACAACAAATCAACCATATCCTCGTGTAAAAATCCAGTACACCACGGTAGGAGTAAACATATTGATACAAGATTCTATTTCATCCGAGAATGTGTGGAGACTAGAAAGATTGAGGTAAAGCATGTCAGTTCGGAGGAGCAAAGGGTTGATGTGTTGACTGTTGACCAAGACACTTGGGCATGTCAAGTTTTTTTAAATGAGGCAGAAGCTTGGGGTGTAAGATGTAAAGGCAAAACAACAAAATTAAGGAGGTGAAATGAAGAGGTTAATCATATTGCCATACGCTTCGGAATGTGATCAATCTAAACATATTTTCTATTCATACTACAATATGTTAGTTATGTGGGTGATTCTTGGGGCTATGTGTTAGTAAGTAGGGCTGAAAAAAAGCTCGTTAGTGAGGCTTGTTGGCTCGACTTAAAATTGCTTCAATTACACTCATTAATTAGTTAAACATTAAAATAGTCGATTTCGGATTAAATTAAATTTTCCTTTGGCTCGGCTCAGCTCGTTAGCTCGATTATAAAAATAATTTTAAACTATTAATAAAATGATATTAAATCAAACTATATCAATTTTTAAAAAAAGCTTGATAAGATAAAGAGCTGGTTCAATATCCACTCCTATTAGTAAGTTTATCAGCTCTGCCTTGCTCGTTTCAGTTTTTTTTTCAGTTTCAGCTTTTTTTCACTATTCAGTAATTCGTCTTTTTCTGAATTTTTTAGATTTTTTAGATTTTTTTAGGCTTTTTTTGCATTTTTCTTTTTTCCCCGTGTTCCTTTGCATTGTCCGTGATGGGCTAATATATTTTTTCTATTTTTCTATTTTTTAAATTTAATTATATTCAAAAAATCAAATCAGCTACAGTAAAAAAAATCAGTTACAGTAAAATTTCAACCAAAAGTTAAAAATCTTCGCTAAAATAAATATCCCCTTAATTGTGTACGCGTGTAAGAACTGAAAAGTCAGTTTTTTTGCCTCTGACTGTACCTCTTCTGAAAAGGCTATAACTAGAACACAACCTAAAAGATAGTGTAGAATTAAGCACCAAAATACCTGAGTTTTCTCAGTGTTTTCTTTCCTGTGTTTATGATTATTCTTGTTTAGGCCCTTTTACAACAGAGCACGCCAGCGCCTAGTATATTGCTACTGAAAAGAGCTGTGACATTCCATTCTCCGCTGCCTGTAACCACACCTGCACGCTCTTTCTCTCCTCTTCCCAACCTCTCCACTTCACTTAGGATACGGGAGCAGAATATTCTGGCTTCCCACGCCTGTTGCAGCACGGACAGGCTCGCACTATCGCACACAGACAGCAGGTAGTCGCTTCAAGAGCCAAGAGCGTCGCCACAATCATCGATATGCGATAATTGCCGGCGTGAGAGAAAGCCAAACATTAAAACTTTCCGATCCAAAACTGCGATTTTTGCACGAGTTGTCACTTGTCAGCTTTTCTTTCTTTCATCTCTGTTGCAAAAACCAAAAAGATATTCTTCTTTCGATCTCTCCTCTTCCCTTGCAGTTCTTGCCTTAAAGCTTGCCATTTCTGATCCTACCGTACGCACACAAACGAGCAAGGGAATTAGAAGGCGCCATATTTTCCTTGCTCTTTCCATCCAGGCTGCAGCCGCCAATCTCGGAATCGGGATCTGCCAGAGAGATTTCCTTCCATTTTACTGCGCCAAGAACGCAAATTTCCCAATTCTCTTCTTTTGGCCTCTTCCAAGATGCCATCTTTGTGCCTCCTGTAGCGGTCGGCCGGGAGTCATGCAGTGGGACAAGGCCAAGGTCTCCTCCGCCGCGGCCGGCGAGTCAGCGGACGAGATGGGCGGAGGGGAAGGGCTGGGGTACGTCAAGGTGATGACGGACGAGCAGATGGAGGTGCTCCGCAAGCAGATCTCCATCTACGCCACCATCTGCGAGCAGCTCGTCGAGATGCACCGCGCCCTCACCGCGCACCAGGACTCCATTGCAGGTTGGTACACTTGTAACAGTTTCACTTTGCTTTTTCTTCTCTTCTCGTTTGTTGTTCTTGCGGAGTAGAGGGATGTAGACCCAGGGAGTTTAGAGGACGAGATCAATCGTGTATTTGGATGTGAAAAATTGGAAGATTGGAGAGTATAATTCTTTTCGTGTTTTGATTTGGTACATGCACTGTGAGGGTTCCGCATACTATTTCTGCAGAAAGGAAAAAAGGTTCTCTTTTTATGGCATAATAATTTTTCAAGGACGCACCTTTGATTCTTTATGAACAGAATTAAATGCAGATGTTATGGGTTATTGTCAGATCTATGTGAGTACTATGCTTAAGAGTTAGAGCCTAGAGGTAATATGACTAGGATCTGTTTAACTATTTTACGAAATTCTTAGCGATCAAGTTTTGTTTCATTTTATACTACATCATCTAGACTAGTGTTGTTATTTGTCACTTCATGCATGAGCAGGTCCCATACATTGCTATTCTGCTTCTGTTTTAATACTCCTATATTGTTCAGGATCATTTTACCTTGTTCATGTTGGTATATGATTAGTTGTGGCCTAGCCTCGTCGGTTGAAATTTTACTGGTGTTCCAAAATGGTTGCAATGGTAATACAGGGGACGAGTAGTAAATTGCGGTTCATGACGCCTCGTTTTCTGTCATCATTACCCTCCCCTTAGATTGAAATTCAGGATTTACCCTCCGGCCCGCGTGTCAGTGACTCATCCCGACCCCACATGTCATTGAGTGGGGAGGGTAAATCCTGAAACTCTCAAATATGAAGAGAGTATATGATGAAGTTCCCCTTTATACGGGGCTCTGTTAGGTTTCTTCTTTGCATGGAATACTTATAACCTCTCTTGATGATGGTAATGGACATCATCTTGATCAGTGTAATCGGTCATGTGAGAAATGTGCTGTTAGCCAGTAAAGGTACTCCACTGCTTGCCTAAATTAGAACATGCAAGCAAAACTCCATTGATTGGAACTCATTGAACCCACCCAATTTTACAACTAACACACAGTAATCCTGAAGTGCAAGATTAGTTTATTTTTCTGAGGTCTTACTAACTGGCCTTGCCAGCTTTATCTCTTATGAAAACTACTACAGGATTTATCGCGCTGTTGGTTGCAGGACCTTATTGGCCTATTCCCTGCATTTGTTATTACTGTATTGCTTGTGGAGTATACTGAAAACCATAGAAAACACAAGAAAGTGCCAGCTCATCAATTTGATGCTTTGTTAAGTTGACAATAGGTTTGGTGTCCACGCTAAACATTGGAAATCCTTCATTTATTGTTTTGAGTTAATGTACTTATGTTTGATTTATATGCTCTAGGTTGTATTTCATGGCTATTGCGTGGATTTGTTATTTATATTAAGCTGTAAAATTTTTCTGTTTGATCAGTCACCATGGGCAGTTTATATGTATAATTACTTCTTTTTTCAGTTGCTGCTTTATATTACGATCCAGAGAGC
The DNA here is from genome assembly GCA_036346265.1 of Melocanna baccifera. Taxonomy (NCBI): domain Eukaryota; kingdom Viridiplantae; phylum Streptophyta; class Magnoliopsida; order Poales; family Poaceae; genus Melocanna; species Melocanna baccifera. The sequence continues at coordinate 38,775,098 of CM070676.1, forward strand.
AGCTCAAACGCTGCAAAATAAATTAAATAGAGCTAATAATGAATAGCTAGTGACACAGGATTGTCATGTGGGGCCAGTTGCCATTTTGTGCCATGTGCCCATGTGCACACTGATTATTCCGCAATCCTCTGCTGTTCTGCAGAATCTAAGCTTGACATGCAGTAATCTTAACATGTTACTTGTCTTTCTACTGGGCCAAACACTAAATCACTAATTCTTATAATGCAATTATAATCGTGATACCACCAAGGTACCATTGCCTATCACTCACGTACAATTGCCATACGTGTCCATGTTTTAATGGAACAACAGTTTATATCAATTAACTAGATTTCTTCTTCACAACTTTAAGCATATTTTTTTTTCCAATTGGCAATATTCATGAAGTCCTTGATATATATGGGGGCGTTCGGAGTAGCGATGGCTTCTGCCTGAAATTTTATTGTAGCTAGCTGATTTTTTACTGTAGTTGAGTTGGCTTATTGGGCATAATTAAATTTAAAAAAAATGTAAAAATAAAAGTGACATGCTAACCTAGAGTGGACAATACAAAGGAATACGGGAAAAAAACAAACAAAAAATGCACAGTACTCTTACCGCCGAACGCCACCGCTCAACGCGTAGCCATCGCGTCGTTGAGCGGGGCCATAGTCCTGTTGATTCATCCTAATTACCCAATGGCCTTACAAGTGTTTTTCTAACACTCTAGGAATTTATATTTTTCTTTAATTCAATTATTCTAATGCCGATAGAGGATTGTGCTTATGAGACACAGCCCCTCATTTAGATACTCCCAAAACATAGTTTGCTGAATTAGCCCTCTGCCCATTCTCAATTTTAATTTTTTTTCTTGATCTATTCTACTGTATACGTTGTTGATACAACATATATAGTTCTTTTTTCGTCAACTGAGGTTTGGTTTCTTTTTCAGGAATGAGGCTTGGTAATCTGTACTGTGATCCGCTAATGGTAGGAGGTCACAAGATCACAACTGCAAGGCAGCGATGGACGCCAACCGCAATGCAGCTGCAGATCCTTGAGAACATCTTTGACCAAGGCAATGGAACGCCAAGCAAGCAAAAGATAAAAGAGATAACAGCGGAGCTCTCACAGCATGGCGAGATCTCAGAGACAAATGTCTACAACTGGTTTCAGAATAGACGCGCACGGTCGAAACGGAAGCAGGCTGCTTCTTTACCAAATAATGCTGAATCCGAAGCTGAGGCAGATGAGGAGTCCCCAACTGACAAGAAGCTGAAATCAGATAGATCACTCCACCAGAACATGGCTGTGAGAGATCACAGTTCTGAAAGGATCTCAGAGATGCACCACTTTGACACGGAGCATGAGCAAATTCGTGGTATGATGTATGGATCCAATGACAATGGCTCGAGATCATCAGGCAGTTTGGGCCAGATGTCCTTCTACGGAAACATTATGTCGAATCCAAGTATCTTTGTTGCAAGAAATGCCATTACTTCATTAGACAATATAAAATTGCAAAGAAGTTACTGAAGTTGATATTGTTTGATTTGTGCAGGACTTGATCAATTCTTGGGGAAGGTGGAGAGCCCTGGGAGCTTCTCCCATCTCCGACCCGGCGAAAGCTTTGACATGTTTGGATGACATGACAATTCTGATTGGTCTGAATTGTGAGCGCTCGGTTGGTTGCGTTTGACAACATGCCCTTGAGCCCCTGTAAAAAGTGAAGGACCAGCATGCGTTCATTTTGCTGACATGTACTGAGAAGTTTGCTTTAAGATTCTCTACGTGTTGGTTATCATGGTCTTGTTGACCTTGTCCGGAGAGCAGCTAGCTTTAGTGAAATTTGTTTTCTTGTTGAATTAGTTGTGAGAAGCTAATATATAGTCTATATTCTCTCAAGTAATGGTATGTAGTTTCCACGGTTTGCAACTTTAGTCTGAGACGGTTTTCAGCAGCAGCTGCTTGTTGTTGGACCGTCAGAAGTGTCTGTACACACCAAAAAGAAGTGTGAAACCATGTTGTGCTGTGCTTGCTGCTGACTTTTACTGTGTTAAATCAAGGTTGTGAGGACTGATTACCTAGCTAAAGGTGAATCGGATTGCTGAACCTGCCGTCGCAGACACCGAAACACGCCGCGGCCGCGCCGACCTTTCCCACGTTCCCATCTCTCCGCCCCCTGCGGCCTTCGCTCGTACCACCCCGCCCGCGCAAACGGACGAGGGCTTCGCCTGCGTGCCTGCGAATTCGCCTACAAGGCTACAATGAAGTACGCACACTAGTGTATTGGTTGTTTGCTTTGGTCATGTGATCAAATTGGGCATGAGATGACAGCCATGACACCGCGCGGCGCGTGCGCACAAGGCGTTCGACAAAGCTTCCAGCCCATGTAACTGTAACTGAAAAATTTCCGTTAGCATTCCTCCTTTGCATTCGTCAGCAATGTCTGTCACTAGTAAATTACATCATACAGTAGTTCGCAACAACACCCTGATCTCAGAAAGAAAGAATCCACGACTACTTACACCCTGATCTCAAAAAGAGAAAGAAGGAAGAGTCCACCTGGGAGGCCAGAGCGCCCCCGTGGTCGCCGAGGAGGCCGACATGGATTTGGTCAGTGCACCCGCGGAGCGGGTCTCCGTGGTTACGGATAGGAGATGATCCTCTCCTTCGGGCAGCGCGTTCCGGATGGCCTCGAGCTCTCTGACGATGTCGACCATGGAAGGCCTCGCGTCGGTCTCGTCCCGGCAGCACTTCATGGCCAGCGAGAGGAACCTCGTGACGCGTTCCGTAGGGGAGGAGGACATTAGGTTACCTACAGTAAGAGCAAATTATTTGGTTTCCTTTTCCACTGAATTACCGACAATCTTACTGAATGGTCAAAAGAAAGAAAGTCTCAATATCTCAATAATATACTATATGCACTATGTTAAACAGATAATTATGTCAAATATTAAGGATTAGGTTGGAAACCTTTGTACTGTACATCTCTAACAATGTTTTTACCATGCTGGATTGGCTTCATCCTAGTCAATAGTTCAAGAAAGACAACACAAAGGCTATACACATCGCTTTTGTCTGTCAGTTTATGAGTTAGGAAGTATTCTGGATCGAGATAGCCCTGACAAAAGGAAAAGGTAAATATATGGTCATTCTAAACTTGCACACTACAAGTTCGCTAGTTGTAATGGCACTTACTGGGGTGCCTTTAACAACAGTGGCGATATGAGCTGGCAATATTCCTTCAACGTCCGGGACCGGAGCAAGCCTTGAAACACCGAAGTCAGCCACCTTCACTACGAACTTGGAGTCCAATAGAATGTTGCTCGCCTTAACATCACGGTGAAATATAGGATGATGTGCCTCGGTGTGTAGATAGAGGATTCCCTTTGCAGCACCCAGTGCAACATGCAACCTCTGACCAAGGTTCAGAGGTCTTTTAGACTTGGCTGTGAAAATTGTTAAACAAGATTAGGTGCTTGACATCCAACACAAGTATAAGAATTACGTACTTTCAAATTTGCTAATGCCAAAACAAAAGCACAACATATACAAACATGCATTATTGATAAAGCACACTAAATAAAAATTCCGGACAATGGGCTAGAATCATAGTCGATCTTGTTAAGGAGATAGAGTTGTATTAGGATATAAAGTTTGTATTCTATTCTATATATGCCTTATCTCTATATGGCATATCCACTTGTACTTTCCTATATATATATATATGGCTCTTTGGACCTTATATCAATACACACAATATTCATAACATGGTATCAGAGCAAAGGTTGAAACCCTAACCTCGCTTTTCTTCCGCTGCTGTTACCCCGGGAGAATCGATCTCCGCTCCCGGGGGCGGCTACCTTGTTTGGCCGCGCCTCTTCTTCTCCTACTCGATCTCGAGGGGCGCCTCGGGCTTCCATGTTCGCCTTGGCCGCGCTCTTCCAGATTTGAGGTCGAGTTCTTAGCCGATCGATCACAGGGAGTTGCTGCCGCAATGCTCATCAAGATGCCATCAGCCCGATGGATCTCGGCTTCCCTGCTCGAAGGAGGCAGATCGCATCCGATGATTCCCATGGTCATCGACCCCATCAGCCAGCTCTGTCGCCTCCTCGCCTCCCCCGAGAGTGCCTCCTGCGCGGCGGTGCAGCGGCTCTGGGCCTCCACACCGCTCGTCCTCGACAACGCCGACCTCGTCGACCTCCCCGACAACGACGGTCTCCATCGCCGCCTCCCTATGGACTTCAACTGGTGTGCCATCCCCTCCACTGTCAGCCGCATCTTTGACTCCTACCCGGTCCCGTTCCGCCACGTCGCCGTTCTCCCTCCACCGCCGCGATGCGCACCAGTGAATTCAGTGCGCTAGCCCCCCTGTGCAGCGCGCAGCGGAAGGGGCCCGGGTGCGCTGTTGGCGAGCACGCGCACGCCCTCCTGGGGCCACCTCCACTCGTCGGGGCAGGGCGGTGGCCCTGGGAGACGGTAGCGAGGCAGACGGACGAGAGGTTGCTCGCCTGGTGCGAGAAGCTCGGCTCCGCGGGCCTCGCGCTACTTTACGAGTTCGCCAACGTTGACTGCTCCTATGGCATCTCCCTAAGAAGAGCTCTTCGTGTGGCTATTTCTCCTTTTAGGATCACAGTCCCTTACTTCTGCCTTTAGGATTACTTCTGCCTTTAGGAGTCTTAAAAAAAGGTCTGTATGCCGGGTAGGTTTCGTTTTTTGGAGCTTTCCATTTGCGTCCATCTTAAATCTATAGCATCTACCTTTCAGTTCATCTAAGCCATGCGAGACCATAAATTTTATTGTCAGTCATAGAAGTGTAAGAATTTTATTTTGCATGATAGCAGCAGCTGCTCTTCTCTCTAAACCGCGTGCAGATCGTAGAAATCGTTATGACGTCGCTGCTTCTTTAGCTGCCGTCCCGAGCTTCTAAGACCGCCGCGCTTCTCCTGCACCTTGTGCATTGCGCCACCACCATCTTGGGTTTTGATCTGCGCCGTCATACTTCTATCTATTCCACCACAGCAGCCGCCGCTCTTCTCTCTGAGCCGCGTGCAGATCGTAGAAGTCGTTATGATGCCGCTGCTTCTGTAGCCGCCGCCCCGAGCTTCTAAGGCCGTCGTGCTTCTTCTGCACCTTGTGCATTGCGCCGCCGCCTTGGGCTTGGATCTGCGCCGTCATGCTTCTATCTATTCCTTTTCGGCTTGATTTGACAGTATTTTTCAAGAATTGCATGCTACGACGATATCATCAAAACTCGGACTTCGGATTTTGTTTACTATTTTAGTAACAACTTTTTCAAATGCAATACTATTCGCATACGCCTTGCATTTGAGGGGGGTGTTAAGGAGACAGAGTTGTATTAGGATATAGAGTTTGTATTTTATTCCATATATGTCTTATCTCTATACGACATATCCTCTTGTACTCTCCTATATATATGGCCCTTTGAGTCTCATATCAATACACACAATATTCATAACAGATCTTAGGGCATGTTTGGATGAGGGTGATGTTATGAATAGTGCTTGCATTCATTATGAGGCTAATGGGCTGATATATATACATGTGTAGGTATATCTCATATATATATATATATATATATATATATATATATATATATATATATATATATATATATACTAGTCATGTGCCGTGCATACAGTAAACGGAAAAACTTTAGCAGTTAGATCGCGGGAGAGAGAGAGGGAGAAAGAGAGAGGGGGGGGAGAGGAAAGGGACGGTTAAGATTTTATTGTTCAGATCAAATGGCTGAGAAGAGATATGGGAGAGGACTCATCAACCACCAACTCCTTCTTTTAAAGTAGTAAAGATATATATATAACTCTTTACACAACAGGGTAAATATACAGTTATAATACATCTCTAACACACCCTCTCAAACTAATGGTGGATCAACAACATGAAATTTGGATAGATAGAAATTATGTCGGGCTCTGGTATATGCCTTTGTGAAAAAATCTATCAACTGAAACTCTGAAGGTACATACTGAAGAACAATAATCTGATTCTGCACCTACGTTCGCATGTAGTAAGCATCAACACCAATTGTTTAGTAAGCTTATGCTTTACTGGGTCTTTAGCAATGCTAATAGCATCTGTACTGTTAAACAAAAGAGGAGTTGGTACAGAAATAGAAACCAAAATCCTCAAGTAACCTCCGCAGTCAATAAAATCATAGCTCATAACTTAGCCTCAGCACCCGAACGAGAAACCGTTATCTACTTTTTAGTCTTCCAAGCGATGAGGGAACCACCAAGAAAAACACAATAGGCAGAGAGAGACCTACGATTAGAGTGATCACTAGCCCAAGTGGCATCAGAATATGCTTAGAACTGTAAAAAAACTGAAGTGAGAAAAAAAGAGATGGTGAGAGATGGTTCTACGAAGATATTGTAGAATAAGAAAAGGATGATTATAGTGGAACTGAATAGGAGTAGAAACAAGCTAATTCAGGATATGTACAGGGTACGAAATATCAGCTCGAATGACACCAATGTAAATAAGATTCATAACCAGGTGACGATAGCGAGTAGAATCAGTAAGAGGTTTACCATCAGTGGGTCGAAGATGAACATTAAGCTCTATGGGAGTATCAGTTGTATGCTAATCAGTAAGAGAAGTACAATAAAGAAGATCCTAGATATACTTTTCTTGGGATAGATAGAAGCCCTCAGTCATAGAAATAACCTCAATTCCAAAAAAAATAGTGAAGAGAACTCAGATCAAACATGAGAAATTGCTAATTAAGACGCTTTTTGACAAAAGTGATATACTGAGAATCATCTCTAGTAAAAATCATATCATCAACATATAAAAGGAGAAGTGTGTGACCACGAGGCGAAATGTGAATAAAAAGAGCATGATCATGAGCACTGGTAGAGAAACCAGCTGCAATAATAGAAGAGAAATGATCAAACCAGACACGAGAAGTTTGTTTGATACCGTAAAGAGATCGACGAAGGTGACAAACTATACCCTTAGGAACAAAATGCTCTGGTGGTAGCTACATGTAAACCTGCTCACACAGCTCACCATTGAGAAAGACATTCTTAACATCAAGCTAAGAGATGGATTATGCCCGAACAGAGGCCGCAATAAGAGTATAAACAGTGGGCATGTAAGATACAGGAGCAAACGTTTTATCCTAATCACGACCATACTCCTACTGAAAACCTCGTACCATAAGACGAGCCTTGTAGCACTCAAGAGAACTGTCAGAGTGGATCTTAACATTATAGACACACTTACACGTGATAGAAGTTACACATGCAAAAAGAGAAACAAGATCCCACATGCTAGTACGCTCAAAGACAGCAATCTTCTTTACCATCGCATGCTGCCGCTCTTAATGAATAACAACATTATGATAAGTCAATTCAGCAAGAGCAGTGGTAGAAAAACTAAATACTCAGGAGAACGAATAGACTGACGATCATGAAGAGCATATCGAGGAGGGGCCAAAGAAGATGACACATCAGAAGAAGATGGCGCATCAGAAGAATTCTCAACTTGTGGACGACAAGTGTAGCATAGAGAATAAGGAGGAACAAGGCCAGAAAGAACCTTTGGAGAGGGTGCTGTTGGTGAAGGAGGCGCCAACGGTGAAGGCGATACTGGAGAGACCAAAGGCTGTGGTGGAGTGGTGACTATAGGGGTGACAGAAAAAGTCAGAAAAGAAAGTGACTTGACAAGAGATGCAGAAGTTATGGAAGGAGAAGGACGATGATAGAAAGGATGAGATTCATCAAAAGTGATGTCCCGAGAAATTCACATCTATCGACCAACAGGATCCCAACAACGACATCCTTTGTTCTTAACACTATAGCATAGAAATACATATTCCACGGACTGAGCGGTCAGCTTGGTGCACTCACAAGGCTTTGAGAAGCGGCAATTAGGGTTTCGATGGGTGTGTTTCAAGATACCTTCCTTAGCTCTACATCTCTTTTAATACATAGGGCATGTTCTTTTCGGCTTTTAAAATCGGCTTTTGACTTTTATTACAGTACCTAACTTTCAATCGGACTATTTTTTAAGACGGAGTCTACAAGTTAATTATAGTACACGATAAAAACTCAACATTTATACCAATCAAAATTGCAAGCAAGTATCTCTTTTTTCGTAATGTCTGTCGTAAACAACTAAAATTCAAAATTTTCAACCAAAATCTATAAACCACAGCCACAAAGAACAAACCCATAACCTTCAATCAAATCCTTATCTAATACGATTAGAGATTAGATCCAACTTAAAGAGTCTCTAAGCGGATCCTTATCCAATACGAATAGAGATCGTATCCCACTCAAATAGCCTCTGACCAAATTCTTATTTAATACGAGTAGAGATCGTATCAAACTCGAAGTCTATTATTTGAACTCTTAACGTTCCAACCCGTTAAGTGTGTGACTCTGTAGGTTCATGTATATTCGGCCATGACTCAAAAACTTCTTTCCAATCCATAAGTCGATAGCGGTCTCTAGCAAAACATAGCTACTTTTAAATATGTATAAAGATCATATTAAACCTATATAGTGCTTATGTATTGATTTCTTTACCTTACGATACCTGATTGAATTCAAAATGAGAAGCGTGCTATCCTCTAATAACTCGATCCTTCACTCGAATCTGTAATAGATTACTCAGTTTTTGATTAACTCTTCAACCATATTCGGTATGGTCATGCACTTTCTTAATGCAATCATATCAAGGGGCCCAAAGATATCTCTTTCATTATGTAGGAGGGGCAAATTTTATCTTGATCGATCACATTCTTCCGCATATTTCTTAGGAAACCCGAAAGCTATCTTATGACAACCCAATTATGAAGTACTGTTTGGCAAATCATAAATAAACTATTACACATATAAAAAATTATGACGATATCAGGTCTACGGATCCTACAATCACTATGTATGAGATCAACTAATGACACTTAAAAATATAATAATTTTTACAGTGTCTTATGATAGGTTAATCCAACACTATATTTTTTAATATATGTCCACATTATTGATTTGATATCCATATATTCATGATCCGTGAAATATAATCATCAATCAATACATATATTAATCTATAAATAATAATTATCCTATATAATGATATAAGATTAGACATAATTTAGAATAACATCAAAATATAAATAAAAAGTTTCACAAGTAAGTCACATAGTTGTTGATCAATACAAAAGATATTTATTTAAGGGATAAAATAATATATTATTTAAAATATCATAAATATAGAAGTATATAATTAACTCTATGATTATTTTTAAGACATATCACTAACGCAAATCGTGGACAAATTCTGTCGTAAACGGTGCCGAACTGCTGATGGTGATTTTACTGTCTGATAGTATATAATAAATGCGAGCAGATCAGGGACACGGAAAAAGTAGAGTAGAAATTGAAGGTAGGAAACAGATGAAGATTGTGGCTCAGTCACTTCTAAGCTTTCACGACACCGGTGGATCTCGATGATGATGTTGTCTGCAATTTTATGCGTTATCTAATGGAGCAGTGCCGCGCCGATAGCTTATCTCTTTGGAGTCATGCAAATGCGACGCCAGTTCACACAACATATTTGAAGAAGGGTCATGCTGCCATATTGCCGCTTGCAAGTAAGGAGCTGTAGCTTTCAATGAAGAGGGAACAAGCAAGCTTTGGGTACATAAAGTAAACGGCAAACCAAGTGCTGGTTTACACAGGTACAGGACCTGCACATCTGATCTGACATTGAGAGCTGATATATTCAGACATCCACTGCAGATGAGCAGGGTTTGGTGTGGACCAAACATGAACATTGCAATAGCATATTTTCCGCTTAGGGAACTGTTTACATTGAAGAGTACTAGATCATTTGAACAGGATACTGCAAAACAGCAAAACCCATTGTCACTCTTGGTCGGAGGAATTGCAGAAACATTGGTCAAAGCATCACTCCAACTGTTGTGGAGAATATGTTGTTCATCATTCCGGCAGACATTTCCCTCTCCCATAAGAAGCTACCAGAACTGAAATTTGGGGGGTTCAAGAACATGCCCTTGATTCCTTGGATCAACGTCAGATCCCAAGTTCTTGTAGAAATCAACTGCTGCAAGCGACAAAATCAAAGGTCATGAATAACTTAACATGCATCCTGTGAATTTTTTGTTTTTTTCATGATATGAACCACACAAGAACTGAATTACCATTTCCCTTAGTGTGGTTTAGGGTCCTTGAAACCAAAGATTTCATGCAAGTCGTGCGGAAACCGAAGGATAAACGGCCGCGAGGCATCCAGGGAGTGGTCGGCGGTGGAGGTGGAACTACGGCGAGCTGCGGCCGGAGGGGGGACCCATCGTTTTGTTCGATGACGTCGACAGTTGGCCCCATGTAAACTACGTCCCACATGGCCACATGTATTGTGAAATCCATCACCGTAGTCGCCGACTGCTGCTCAGGCGACCGCGGCGTGCACCCGTCGAAAAGATACAGGCGCGAGTTAAGCCTACAATTCTCTAGATTCGATTACAGATACACGCGCGGGAATGGACGAATTGACGAAACCTGAACTAGGCATGCATGATGGCATGGCATCCAAAGAGTAGAACAGACGGAGCACCTGGCCCGAAACGGCAACACCGTACATGCATACTCGCGATGAGGAGCAAGATGCAACGGCGTGTGCATGCACTGCTGCGATGATGTGTAACGCCCCTCATTTCGGGAGGTCGTTAGGTTTCCCGTGACATATTCAGTTATGGAGTACTGTAGTCGAGCATGCATCAAATTAATATAATTTTATTTTATAAAAGTCAAACTTTTTACAAGATTATGGTATAACAGCCAAGTTTTATAAAACAGTACGTTCAAACCCAAAATTAATATTACAGAAAGTCCACAGGCGTGCCTCAACGAAGACGAGACCTAAAACCAGTAATAATCTACTCCAAAGAAATCATCGAAGTTTTATTCGAAAGGCTCTTCATTATTTTCCCAAAGTACTTCTAGTGATATTTTAGCAAGTTTGAATATAACCATCCTCAACAAGTCATAAGCGTAAATACCGATTAACTACTTGTCAGTATTTCAAGGGATGGGATTATAATGTTTTGCTACTACATTTGTGGATGCATGTTTATTTGTAAATAATTTTCTAAATCAGAATGATAACTTCTTACGAGCAAAGGGGTATAATCACCTTTTTTACCAAATTGGAAAACTTACCAAAACTCATTATGCCTTACTATTGGATTCATTTATTAAATACAACTTTATTTATCGGAAGCACGGCACATCCGAATACTACAAGTTTTACTCTGCAGATTTGTCCAGCTTTACTCACAAAATGTCTCAAACTCTCAACGTCATACAATAGACACGCAACCAGATAGCGTGTGACTGAGTTGAGACTGCTCTCATCTTTCTAGCTTCTACCCGGTAAGGTCATGGCCAGGATTGTTGGGAATCCACAGACCAATACGAAAAACATGATCCGATGCTGAGTGGACCTATTGTTGTGAAATATGGCAAGTGACTTTCTAGTCCTACTTCCATGCCACCCCGTTGTATGCGGGTTGTTCCACCACAATGGAAAAGCTAACCCTCCTGTAGATATTCAATCGAATCGAGCAGCTACTAAACCGGGTCTGATAAGTCAAAACTTGTGGTTGAATAATTTATATGTCCTTTACTCAGCATAAGGTTATAGCCTTTATTTTTCATAAGTGAGGTAACCAATCACAAACCCAGTGCGTTACGGCACTGTACCATCAATTCATACCAAATACTCCACTCTATGGTAAGGTCATATACTCCAACCATCTAATGACTTTCCACAAGTCATTCTTAAGCTTAGTACCATTTTATAATCTATCGTCAAAACGCCAAAACAACTTAATAGTATAAAACATTTGATTGTTTGATTTGCTGATGATTAATTATACGATAATTTATTATTATTAAGCTTGTCAAGGTGAATATGGCTATCAAGTAAACATGACTTTTTCAGTGGTATGACTTAACTAATTATCATATCTTTCTAATCAATTATTTTAAATAAATAACAATGCACATGCTCAAAATGGATATAAATATGCTAAATGAGTTTTGGATGAATAGTAATGGCCTGGTGAATAGTAACAGCTGGCACTATTCCTAATGTGTCGGTTTGCATGAACAGTAATGAGTTTTGGCTGGCTAACTAGCCTGGATAGTATTGGACTAGGGCTATGATCAGTACTAGACTGGGCTTAAATAGTAATGGTCTTTGGCTACTGGGCTCATCCCACTTGGCTTCTTGGCCTTGGGCCCACTTAACCAACCCTGGAGCACGCCCTGCTAGGCTTAAAGCATGCTTCAGCTTGGCTTGGCGCCATGGTTGCCCGAGTAGGGGCGCACGGTGGCGAGCGCGATTGAGCACCAGTGGTGGTCATCGGCAGCAAGTGGTGGTACAGACAAGGTTAGGGAGGTCCAAAGGTTCCATTTTTTTACTTGCGCAAGACCCGAGGTTAACTGGTGAGGGCTGGTGGCCATAAAAGCTCACCAGAGCTAAGCCATGGCATGGCGGTGCTCCAATGGGCAATGGGACTCCGGCAAGGTTCTAGGTGGTCCGAGCATCTACAATGGACAAGGAAGCTATTGGTACTGATGGTTTGGGCTAGCTCGGTTAGTGCATGGCTATCCATGGTGGCTTGGCTGGTGGTGGCGCATGGTGCTGGCACTCCAGAGGCCATGGGAGGGGTTGGCAAGGTCTAGGTTGAGTTTACAGTGGTCTAGTGATGCTAGGTCCGTGGTGAATTGGGTTTTGTCCAAGTCTAGCGATAGATTGCGTTTTGGGCTTACCGACATAGGGTACGATGGCGACAGCGATTGTTTGCTGGAGTTGGGAGAGAGGGAGCTTGTGAGTTCAATTGGTCAATAATGGAGGCTGATTGATGGCTTGGTGAAGCTTTATAGATTGAGAGAGGCACTGGGAGCAGTGGAGCGTCCATGGTGGAGGCGGCGTGTGCGTGGTGGCGCTAGTGATTGAGGTCATTCGGTAGCGTTGCTGGTAATGACGCTGGCATCTCGAGCGTGTCGTGTCTTGTTGGTGCAAAGGAGCGAGCTGGCGGAGTAACAGCTTAGGCATGTGTTGACCGAGGTGATAGGCAATGAAAGCATGGTTGGTGAGGTGGCTTAGCGCACTAGTGTAAAAATTGATTTTAGTAATTAATAATGACAATACTTAAGGGACTGACATATTTGTTAAGATGATTGAAATGTTTAATCCTGGGTTTTGATGATATCATAGAAAAGACATGCAAAGATGGCTAAGAAATTGGTATGGCTCAAGACATAACTTAAGGTAAAGGTGCATTTTAGCCGAAGGGCCTCTTTTACAGCTTTTACAGTCTTTTGTGTTTGGTGAAAAAGACCGAATTGGTAGGATAGACGTCGTAATATAAAGAGTGGTCATGGCTAGTATTTTGAAGTTAATGTAGTGCCACATTGATCAAATCTAGTACATGTATGCATTTGGAAAATCATTTTGGAACCCTCTTTGATTTTCATTTGGAATCTGGTTTGATTGCAGTTGTGTCAGCGATAGTACCACTGCATCGGTACAACCAGTCTTACATGTCGGTACATTATTTTTAGAGAGGTTCATTTTTGGTCTTAACCTAAAATGGTACTATCGTTGTTGTGGGCCGGTAATACCGCAGCGGTATGATCACACATCATGTCCGGTATTACCATAGTATGATATGACCGCACTTTAGTTGGCGGTGACTAATTTCCAGAGAGATAAATTTTTGGGAGGTTTTCTCCCCTCTGAAAATGAATATTGCCGCAGAATCAGTACTACCAGGGATTGTGAGTGCGATACTACTGATATTTGTATTAACAACTAGTTTTTTGTGCATTTAATAAACCTTATATAGTTGTTGAACAGTAGTGCAGTAGTACCACATTCCCTGATTTTTTGGGATCTCGTCCCCAATAGTCATCTTGGTAGGTGAAGGCTATTAATACCTTCCACTAGCAGCAAGCAATCACTCTTGGACCTCATTTAATACTTTTGAGCTCTTGCTTTCCTCTCTTCAACTCAAGTGCTTTATTTTTCTTATTTTGATGTTGTTGAAAGCATTCAAGTGTATTGCATTATATAGTTGATTATTATGGTACTTAAAACCTTTAAGCAAACGTCATTGGTTTATTACTCTTGATGGTTGTCGATACCTAGACGGTTTGGAGGAGTTTGTATGGTGATCTTTTTAAGAAGATTGTGAAGAGAGTCAGCATGGTTGTGAAAGGTTGGAGCTTACTCCCATAGCGAAAAAGAGCTATCATAGCCGATTGAGAAAAAGACTCAAGTTGCGAAAGGAGCCGGCTTGATTATTTCAAACTCCTTCAACGTGGATTAGGAGAGACTGCCAAGTCTTTGAGACCACGGGAACAATTCTCGTATCCTCTGTGCGGTTTATTTAAGCATTGATTTGTGAAAAATAACTTTATTGTCTCATACTTGCTCTAAAATCATGTTTAGCCAAAAGAATTTTAATACCTTCTATTTACCCACTCTAGTCGGTTATCCTTGATCTTACAACTGGCGATGAGACGAGCAACCGGGTGGTAGCGATGCACATGAGGGAAAATGGGAAGGGAAAACGCCCTAACGGTAAGGAGAAGACGTAAAAACAAGAAAGGTAAAGCGGATTGGCTTGGGAACTTTTCAAATTGGGCAAATATTCAAATTCAACCGAAATTCAAAAGAATCCAAAATTTTTGAAATTTTAGAGCATTTCATAATGCGCATGCATGCATTGCAGGCGTTCGTACCTAGCTCGGTGGTTGGGGCTTTCACGAGAGGTCGCTGCAACGAGTAAATGAAAGCTCGCGGCTATTAAATAATAGGCCGTCGCTGTATCAACTACTCCTGTTACCTGCCCTTGCACAAACTGAACAAACATACATGCAGATGCAAGTATTTACCGTCCAGTTCCTCTTCACTATTTTCGGACTAGCAGCAGTCGTAACACGCTGAACGCCTTGAAGAACTCGACGATATGATGCTCGCCGACGCACACGCGGCAAGACATCGGTCTAGAAATTGGCCGAATCGATCGAACCCAGTCTCTCTCGTGACGCGGCAGCTACCGATCGCCACCGCGCAACTAACCGTGCGTACCCGGCGCCGCCCAGCCCACTCGTTTCAGCCTGCCAGGGCATGCGCGCGGCCACCGCCCCCAACCCCCCACATGTCATCGTGCGACCCAAGAACACTCCGACACGTCGCTCTATCCGAGCAAAGACGCCGCTGACTTTTCCGCGCTTGCCGCCTTCTTTTATCCTTCCCCCACCACCCCATGCACCCGAAGAGCCCACCCCCACTGACAACTGGGCTCACGCATCACTGGGTCCACATGTAAGAAACTCGCGTGACTGATAGGTCCCGGTATTTACCGCCCCGCGATTCGAAAACACAAACGAAAGCAAAAGGGAGAGCGGAAAAAATTTACTGCGGGGAGCACACGCGTCCATCTTTGAGTCGCCTCCTCCACCACCCACTCGCGGTCTCGCACGCAGTCTGCACAGCTCATCGCCACAAGCAAAGGCCGAGGGGACACGTGAGGAGGAGCTCCCAGCTTCTCGAAGCGTCGCGTCGGCGTGGGAGGGGGAGGAGGGCGAGGCCGTAGACCTCCTCCTCCAGGCTCCAGCGATCCGGATCCCACACGGAGATCGGGTGTCAATCTGGTGCGGCGTTTTGGAGTTTGAGGCGGGATTGACATGGAGGACTTGCTAGACACGGAGATCGGGAAGCACGACTACGACTGGTGATTGACTAACTATTGCTCCCGTTTGGTGGTGATCTGGTTTGCTGAATTTGGGTTGTGATTTCATGTTTTTTTTTTGCAATCGGTCAACCCTTAATCTAGCATAGTGAAGCGGGTGGTAATGCGGTGTTTTGGAACGGTTTGGGGCGTTCTGTTGGTCTTTCTAGCACGAGTTTATACCGATCTTGCTTGTGGTTAGGAGAATCGTGCTTGTTTTTGCGGGTAATCAGTGGTGTTGCCCAAATCGTGGTTGGGTCTTTTCGGTTGTGACGGATGTGATTGTTTCCGGTCAAGGTTGGCTTGGTAGGAAGTAATTTGGTTTAGTTAGAGGATTTGTTGCGTTGAGAGCAAAGAGAAGTATGTAATTGGATGTTGGTCTGTGGCCTTCTTCCTAGAAGAGCAGAGCTCGGGACATCACGTACTCTGTGTCTATTTTTTCTTTTTTCTTTTTTTTTGGGGGGGGGTGGGATCGAATGCAACTGAAAAAAATAGGTAGACCAATAGCATTGCCAACTTTAGGATGTCTTAAGTTTGCTCATGTTAGAATGTTATCGCAATAGTTGAAATGAAATTCTGTTACATATGTAGAAAAATGTTACATTGTTAAAACCGTTTTGGGAAACTGAAAGATACACTGGTAGCAACTGGGAACCTATAATTGACCAAACGTTTCAATGCAAGTTTAGTTGGAATATTTATCATTTGCATATAACTACTGCAACGTTCCAGTTGCACTTACATAGCAACATGTAAAACCCTTACCACATCATAATTGTATCACACTCCAATACTGTGGTGAGATAAACAGATAGCCATCTAGGTGTATGATAAGGTTTGATTGGGATGCCATTTGCATGAGCTTGCCACACAAATGAAATGTTTAGTTGTTGGGTCGAAGTATATGCCTTTCATTTGTTTTTGTGCCTCATCTGTTTCATGGTTTAACATTTCTGACCTTTGGTGTGCACGCGCACGCATGTGTGTCGTTGCTTATCTCCTTTTGATCTTACATGAAATTTGGAATGCATTCTTCAGGCTTCTGACTCCCCCGGGAACACCCCGTGTTCCTGCATTGGACGTTGCTGAGAAAGCCCCATCCTCAAATGTGCCTAAACGCACTACCACTAGATCATCCTCGACCTCCAGAGCATCAAGGGTTGGTACTATTCTCTTCAGATATTTTTACATGCTGGTGCTTCGAGATATCTTGTGCAAACTGCAAACTATATGTTTTAGCCTTTAAGGCTTATTTTCAGTGGCATTTGAATTCACTCAGGCCGTGTTTGTTGGTTTGCTTGCATAAGGGATAACAAAGTATCATTGTCTATGTTTGTTACGTGCCTGTCAATGTCACTGTATGCATGTGTTATGTGCCTATCAATGTCACTGTATGCATGCGTTATGGAAATTACAAGTGGAGCTAGAAAATTTAACTACTGGGTCCCAGTTTCAACTTTGATAGGTTCAAGAGTAATATGTGCAAAAAAGGAAAACACAAATTGGTAATAACTGTTTTGATACTATGCATCTGAACTGGAAAGGATGTTTTGACCAACCCACCGTACTTAACTGACCTAAATAAACTAGCCCACTGAATGCGCTATATCATCTCATAATTATAGTAACTGTTTCGGTGCTGCGTATTCGTATTGTTTTTAAGCTATTAATTTTCCTTTGTAGGTTTTTTTATCAGTAGGCATAGTTTAAAAGGGGTTTGCAGGAGGCTCACACAAACCAAAGCGATTTCATCGATTTTTTTTATTTAGCAATTATCCCCATGTCGTGTCAATAATGAAATGAGTTTTTTTTACAGCTTTCAATATAATATTGTTGACAACAACGTAGAAATCATAACTAGAAGGATTCTGTCATAACTTGAGTAGTGGTTCCGGGCTGTTACATCTGATCTACAATCTCACGATAGTAGAAAGGCATTGTGGTCCTATAGCTTGCCTTTTAGTTGACAACTGTAATGCCAATCTTACATAATATGCAGATTGCAGAAGAAGGTATAAGAAAAGTTTGATCAATTGGACAGTCTGGCAAATCTATAGGATGTTAAAGCATGGATATTGTATATTTTTATTTACTAGACGCATCTGTATCCCAAAACAAATATGAGCCGTCCATTCTTTTTTATCCAATGGATCAGATTAGTTATGATTTAGTTATACTACCACTGGAAGTAGTAGCAGGAAAATCCCGAGAAGGGTATAATTGTAAAGGGAACGTATGACGTAAGAGTAATTTCTACAAGTGCTGTGTCGGTGCGCATACGAGAGATAGTGGCGGCGGTGCAGCGGAATGGGTGAGAGGTGGGGACGGCAACAACGGACAGGATTAATAACATATTCGGAGGAAAAGTCTATAATACCCTCACAAAAAAATTAGTTTTATAAAGAAAAGTCTATTACGCCCTCAAATCGTAGAATGTACTATAAAAATTCCCTAATTTCAGGCATCATAGATATAGTTTTCACTTGCCAACCATCCTATTTTGACAATATTGTCAGCAGAACTCCACATAAGAAATAATGGTAATTTATGTAATAGGCAGAACCCTTTGTTCTTCTCCTTGGACTATGCTTGGAAGACCAATACAATACGTAGCATCCGGGCCTCTTGTTGACTTGCTGTATGATTGGGTTATTATTAAGTAAATTTGGAATGCTTCGTAATATTACCCATGTGGAGTTCTGCAACACACTGGAATTTATTTTTGGGAAGCAATCAAGTTTCATGTAGCTAGGAATGGGCAGACTTGATATCATATCACACCGTCTATTGCCTAACCATGGGAACAGGGGACATACTTAACTGTACAACTGCTTTTTAAAACCTACTATTTGCTCAGTTGTCCATACGGTGATTACCATAATTAACAGAACTTGATCACATGTTCATTGCAGCTTTCCATTTCTGAAACAGGGAATGGGAATTCCACAGTTCCCACTAGACCAGCGCGAAGTAACTCTGTCTCTCGCCCTTCAATGCAATCTACTCTTATGTCTAGCAACAACAGATCATCAGTTGTCAATGCAAGCATTTCCTCTGTCAGTTCGAGACCTACAACCCCGAGCAAGAGGACTAGCACAATTCCATCATCAAAGCCATCAGTTCCAGCTTCACGTCCAGTGTCAACTCGTTCCTGTACTCGAGTCAAAACTCGTCCATCTACTCCAGTCAAAACTCGTCCTTCTGCGCCCAACTCTATGGCCAACTTGACTGCTGTGAAGACCACATCTGCACAAAATTCGAGGCCATCAACTCCAACCTCTCGGCCTCGAATCATATCCAGCTCATCTTCAAGCACAGCTCCTGCAGTGGGTCGTCCTGGCTCACCCTCTGGTACTATTCCCGCAATCAGTCGTACTACCTCTTCCTCAAGTACAGTTGCTTCAGTGGGCCGTTCTAGCTCTCGGTCATCTACACCTACGCGCCAGCCTGTCATGCGTTCATCAGCTCCATCTGTTGGTCGCTCACCTTCTGCTGGGCGGATTTCTGGCAGCAATAACTTAACATCAAATGGCCGACTAGTAGCCAGTAATGGTCGAAATTCAGCGCCTTCGTCGGCACCATCATCCCGTCCAAGTTCCCCAAATCCACGGCCGCGAGCTCCAGTTAGGCCCCTAGACATTCCAGACTTCCCAAGTAAAAGTCCGGCCAACCTAAGGACTAAGCTACCAGAAAGGCCACTCTCCGCTGGTAGAGCACGACCAGGAATGGGAGTCAGATCAACCCCGAATACTGAGCCAGTTCCCTCAGCTCCTGTGAAAAAGATGTCTGTGCCTGCTATTACTCGAAGTAAATTTTCTGATGCACAATCCAAGGCACCTTCTCTTACCAATGGACACCAGAATAGACAGACTGAGAGATCTGTTATGGGAGGTCAACCTGCTAGACCCTCCCGGTCTGCCACGAGCGCAGATAATGGATTTGGTAGGACAATATCGAGGAAGTCACTTGACATGGCAATCAAGCACATGGTATGTTCAGTTGTTTACCCCTCATGTTTACATTAAAACAAATAAGGACTTGCCTGTTTTTACTTTTGCGATAGTGCTATTACAAACTGATAATTTTCATTTGGACGAGGGAAAGCTTTGAACCAATTGTGTGTTCACTGCATGAGTAATTTCTAGACTGACGCCCAAAATGGAAAACTTGGATGTTTTAGAAGAAATCTAGTATGGCTTGTGAGTTGTAATATTGTAGGTCTACAACCTAGTGCACTATTTATTTGATGTAGTTTAGTTATTATAATATTATTTAGAAGAAACTGAATAACTCATTTATGATAGGACATTCGACAAAACCTGGGTGGCATCCGTGGTGCATCTCTATTTCCTCATAGCATCCGGTCTACTGCTCCTAAGGGCCGGCCAGCTCGAAAGTCGGACCCTGGCCATCCCAGCTCAAATGGTGACCGACACTATTCCGACAATGGCAGCATCAATGGACACTTAACTGGCGATTCAAACGGAGCTCTTTCACACAGTGGCGGGAGCTCAACTGGTTCCCCAGACAGGGAAAGCATTGGAACTAAAGAGACATTGAGTGAACTGGATATATATGGCAGTTCACGGTACGAGGCGATGTTGCTGAGGGAGGGCACAAGGAACACGAACTGGTTGCACAGTGTCGACGACAAGTCCGACCAGAGCCCTGTGTTTGATCACCGGTTCGAGACGCTCCCAGAGCCATTTGGTCCGCTATGATGGTTACCATCTGTAAAGATCTCGTTCCTTGTTCCTAACTTCAAAAACAAAAGAAAAAAAAATCGTTCCTTGCATTTGCAAGCTGCTATTATCAGTTTCTGTTTAGTTTTTCATTTCCCCCATCTTTTCATATTTCTGCTAAAAGATAAGATTGTGGGGTTTGCACTCTGTACTCCTGGTATCTGGAGGCTCGGTTTTGAGTGATTATTGTACTGAAAATCCCAACTACTGGAACACTACATATTTATAATTTTTTATATTTATTGTCGCATTGACATTTTCAAGTTTCAACTGTACACTATGAAATTGTAGTTTCTCGCCAACCTTGGTCCCAGAGGGCCCACACTCCCAGCTCCCACACGTTGGTTTCTAATTTAAAGGAATCCAAGTCGTGTTGCACTAACATGTTTGACAGCATACTGGCATATGCTTGTCAATTGCAGTCTTCGCTCAGGATCCAGTTTGGTTAGGTCAACTAGTGGTCCTATTGGTAGGACAGGAGCATCTGAGCTGCTGGGTGGCTATATATATTAGAGGTGTTTAGGCCCTGTTTATTTTGACTTAAAGTTAGTTTTTACTTCTGATTTCTGTTTTTTTCACTATTTAGAACTTTTATCTTTTTCTGTTTTTTTTGGACTTTTTTGCCTTTTTTTCTTGTATTCTTTTGCATTGTCCGTAATAGGCTAACATGTCTTTTCTATTTTTAATTTTTTTAAAATTTAATTATATCAAATAAGCTAACTCAGCTATAGTAAAAAATAAGCCAACTACAGTAAAAAAAAGTCATAAATCAACGTTATCCCGAACACCTCATAAAAGAATAGTTTATGGTTTTTTATTATAACTAAGTTAGTTTATTTAGTATAATTAAATTAAAAAATTAAAAATAGAAAAAATATATTAGCTTATCATAAATAATGTAAAGGAATACCAAAAAAAATAAAAAAATCTTAAAAAATCAAGAAAAAAAATGCACATTGAAAAAAGCGACGCCGAACCTCACCTGAGCACGGCCTACTCTTAGCAGTCGCTGTTAAAACAGTAGCAACAATTCCATTGTGTTGACCATTTTATGACCTTGTTCTTTTGCGGCTTCTAAAAGTCGTTTTTGATTTTTGCTACAGTAACTAATTTTTAAACGGAGTATTTTTTAGATGGGATCTACAAATCAATTGTAATACACGTTAAAAAACTAATATCTGTACCATCAAAATCACAAGCGAGTATCTCTCTTTCCGCAATCTCTATCGTAAACAGCCAAAAAGCCATCAGTCATAGCCAAAAACTATCAGCCGCAGCAAAAAAGAACAGACCCTATACCAAGCATTCTAATCTATAACTTTTTGAGTCAGAACGGTTCCCTAAATTAACAATTCTTTGGTTTCCCCAAGGAAAAATTTGCATGGACGTTCTCCTTGGAGTTTACTTGCCTGTCCTTTGCTATTAACTTTGTGTCAAGAACTTAAGATATTCGCAATTTCGCATGTTTATGTTACTTGCTTCTTTGGGTCTGTTCTTTTTCTTTGCGGTGATGGTTTTGGTGCGGTGATGGCTTTTTGGTATTTACTGATAGAGATTATGAAAGAGAGATACTAAACATGATTTTTGATAGTACAGATATTAGTTTTTTAACGTGTACTACAATTAACTTGTAGAGTCTATCTTAAAAAAATACTCCGTTTAAAAATTAGTTACTATAGCAAAAACTAAAAACGACTTTTAGAAACCACAAAGAATAGTCCCTTTTTCTTTATAGGTATTCTCTTCTCCAACGTGTTGTCAGTTTCGAGCCTCTGGAATCAGATTTTAGGTATGCGACTATGCGTTGGCTGGCCAATTGATTACTTAAGCCAGTTTTGAAAAGGCATAAACGGCAAAGTTACAGGAACGCATAAATTTCATTCATTGCCGCCACGTGGTGGATCAAAAATTTCAGTTCCTAAGTCAAAAGTAAGAAGTCATATGGTTCTTTTCGAGGTTTATGGCTACAATTTATAGTTTTTTATGATAGTATAAATATTTGTGTGAACGTATCAAATATCGATAAGTTGTTTTTTGATAAAACTGTTAAGTTTAATAGTTCATTTTAATCATTCGCACAACAATAATTTGAAGTACTCCGATTGTCAAGTTCAATTGCTCGTTTATCAAGTTCAATTGCATCAACAATAACCACTGGCGTAACATCAAGGATTATCCTAATCTTTTTATGCTAATGCTCTCGAGAAGGCTTTCCCATAAATATGATGATTACCTTTTGAATCCGTACATCCTATTGACCTATTGTCAAATCGATGTTTGCAAGTTGCAAATGACCAATATGTAGATGAGTAGACTACGGGCCTGTTCTTTTTTGCTGCGGCTGATGGTTTTTGGTTGCGACTTATGGCTTTTTGGCTGTTTGCGATAGAGATTGCGGAAAGAGAGATACTCGCTTGCGATTTTTGATGGTATAGATATTAGATTTTTAACGTGTATTACAATTAACTTGTAGACCCCATCTTAAAAAATACCCCGTTTAAAAGTTAGTTACTGTAGCAAAAACCAAAAGCGGCTTTTAGAAGCCGCAAAAGAACAGGCCCATAGCCATGTAATGTAGAAGCAGGCGAAAAAGGTCTAGCATAACTTGTAGGCTGATACCATTTGTAACGTTTTAGGATCTAAACATGCTTAGTTCTAACTCCATTATAGATAAACCACGCACAAGTAACAATCTGCTTGCGCTTTCATTCTCGCTTCGCGCAGAACGGCTAATCGGAGGTTATTACCAATGGTGTCTATGGATTTATATATTAGTGGTTCTCATATTAAGTTAGCAACGTGGAACTAATCTACATCCTCATATACACACACATGGGTCATCATGGACTGAGGTATTACAATAAGGGTCCTAATGATTGTAAAGTAGCATGTGAATAGAGGAAGGAATAAAGAAAGTAGTCCCCCTCTCATCTCTCTGTGTTCAATTTATTATTTGCAATATTATGTGTTTGATACATCTCTTTTGAATAAGAGGAATTGATCAGACTGGACTCGCTAGCAACGGTTCCTCAACACGTTATTATCACGAATTGCTCCAATGGATCAAAGGTAATTATTGAAGCACTCGTAGATTAAATTGTCTATCTAGATGGCTTTAAATTTCACAAATTTTCCTTTCTAGATTATTTTTTACAGTGCAAATCTGTTTTAATCTACCGCGAGCAGCCTTGAAGTCACCGGCCAAGTCAATCGATAAATTTTGCTGAAAGAATAGATGACAATTGCACTGTCGATTGAAAAAAGGGAGAGGACGCATTCGGCTCCCGAGCACCTACATGTGACCCCGCTGCCACGCGCCGCCTAGCCGCTTCGGTGTCGCCCCCGCACGGGTCCACTGTCAGCCACCCGTTCGGCTTCCCGCACTGTGCTATGTCGAGCCCCGCCACTAACCTCGCATGGCCGCCACCACCGTTTTGGCCTCGGGCAACTATGCCACCACCGCTCCCGCAGAGCCGTCGGCCGCTGGCGCACCGCCCCCACCCCCGCACGAGCTGCTGGTCGTCCGTGTTGCCTGATCCGCCGATAGGACACTTGCGCATTGCCACCGCTCCCATAAAGCCGTTAGTCGATCAAGCGCCGCCGTCGCCCCGGGTGAAGCCAACGTCACTGCCTCCATCCCTGTCGGCACTGTTGTCCCGTACTCCCTGTCGGCACCACCCCGTATGGCCTCCGCGCCGCGTCGCCTACGCACAGGTCCCCATCGGCACCACCCCGCCGATGCCTGACCACTTGCCGTGCCACGGTCGCCAATCCTTTTGAATTGGTCAAAAGATATTTGGACCGTTCGATCGGCCTTGGACCATCCGATCGGCCACAAGAAGTTCAGACCAGTCCGATCAGCTATAGAAAATATGGACCATCTGATTGGCCTTGGGATCGTCCGATCGGTAGTGGGAGGTTCGGATCAGTTCGATCGCCACAGGAAGTATGGACCGTCCGATCGGCCATGGGACGTTCGAACCAGTCTGATCGACTGTAGAAAGAATGGACTATCCGATCAGCCATGGACTGTCTGATCGTCCATGGGATGTTCGGACCAGTCCAATCGACCATAGGAAGTATGGACCGTTCAATCAGTCATAGACCGTTCGATCGGCCATAGGACGTTCGTAAGGCTGTAAAAAAAAGCTCAAGACTCACGAGCTACTTAAGTTTAGCTCGTTCTAAGCTCAATTCGAGCTTAACTCAAGCTTTAAATGAGATGAACCTGAGCTTGATCTCAAACTTGCGAGCTTCACCGAGCCGAGATCGAATAGTTATAAGCCTTGATTTGAACTTAAATAGTGATACATATTAACTCTTACCAAGTTTACCCGAGCCGAACTCGAGATCGAGCTTTTTATTATTGAAAATTAGTGCATATTTGAATTATTTTGACCGTTATCAAGCTTACTCGAGTCGAGCTCGAACCCGAACTTTTCTTATTGTCGAAAATTAGTGCATAATAAATTATTTTAATTATTATCAAGCTTCAACGAGCTGAGCTCGAGCCCAGGTTCAAGCTCGAATCCCAACTTGAGCTCAGCTCGAGCTTCTATCGAGCTCGAGCCTAGAAGGCTAGACTCTCTCGAGCTCGACTCGTTTCCAACCCTGGACGTTTGGACCAGTCCAATCCACCGATGGAAGTTCGGACTGTTTGATCGGCCAAAGGAAGTTCGAACCATTCGATTGGCCAGGGGGTGGGGACGGGGTGCCGCCTATATTTTATAGAAAGGCCCTCAAAAAATCAAAAAATTATACAAAAATTTTTCTCAAAATTAAAAATTAGCAGATAGGCCCTTGAAAATGGTAGAAAGCAGCAAAAATACATATTCTAACATAAAATAGCCTTAAAAATTTATGTTTTAAGTTGTTTTTTTTGCATCTGACGCTTGTTTAGCATCGTGTTTTTATTTTCTATGCTTTTTCGTATTTGCCTACTATTTTTTACTAATCGTAATTATTGAAATTACTTTTAATCACTAAAATTAACAGTAAAATTATAGAAAATGTGCAGAAAATCCTGAAATTCCACGAGAATCTTATTTTATCAATATCTAATTTATTTCATGCATATTTACATGCAGTAAATTTATATATTTTGTCCATGCACATATAGATGATAGGCATCACAAACCAGAAGTTTGAGGAGCTGGCCTAACATTATCAAAACTATTTGACTTGAG
This sequence comes from Melocanna baccifera, assembly GCA_036346265.1. Classification (NCBI taxonomy): domain Eukaryota; kingdom Viridiplantae; phylum Streptophyta; class Magnoliopsida; order Poales; family Poaceae; genus Melocanna; species Melocanna baccifera. The sequence continues at coordinate 38,800,822 of CM070676.1, forward strand.
TTTCTGATATCAGGATCGTACTTGGAGCCAAGAAGCTCCGCGCTGCCACCGCAGGATGCCAATTTATTGTAGGTAAATATGCATGAAATAAGTTGGATAATGATACATAATATTTCAGAATTTTCTACGTATTTTCTATAATTCTACTGCTAATTTCAGTGATTAAAAGAAATTTAAATAATTATAATTAATCAAAAATAGTAAGTAAATACTGAAAAGCATAAAAAATAATAACAATAGTGCTAAACAAGCTTCAGATATGAAAAATAACTCAAAATTTGAATTTTTGATGCCCTTTTATGCTAGAATATGTATTTTCAGTGAATTCTGTAATTTTCGAGGGCTTCTCTACTAATTTTTTGTTCTTAGAAATTTTTTTTTGCATAATTTTATGATTTTTCGACAGCCTATTTATAAAGATCTAAGCACCCCCACCCTCCCCCCGCGCGCTACCCTCGGCCAATCAGATGGTCCGAATTGCCTTTGGTTGATCGGACGGTCTGAACTTCCGTCAGCCGATTGGACTAGTCTGAACTTGCTATGCCCGATCGAACGGTCCATGGTCGATCGGACGATCCAACTTTCCCTTGGCCATTCGGACAGTCCGAACGTTTCCTGCTGCCGATCGAATGGTCCATGGCCAATTGGATGGTCCAGATTTCTCACGACCGTTCGGACTGGTCTGAACTTCTCGTGGCCAATCTGACGGTCCAGATTGCTCATGGTTGTTCAGACTAGTCCAAACTCCTTGTGGCTTATCGAACGGTCCATGGCCGATTGAACGTTCCATATTTACTATGGTCGATTCAAAGAGGGAGGGGTAGGGTTTCCCTACCCACTGTTCATGCGCAGGTCGGCAGCGGCTCTCACATAGAGGCTGGCCGTGTGTTGGTGGTGACTCACACGCGTGGGCGGGCGGTGACGCCGGTGCTGCCGGCAGCGATGCAGCGTGGTGGTGGCTCAGCTGTGCGGGGCCGGCGACCATGCGAGGTGAAGTCGGAGTGGCCGAGCAGCGCGGCAGGGTTAGATAGCAGCGCTCATGCGGGAACAACGCCGTGCGAGCCTAAGTGCATGTTGTTCAAGCATCGGCGGCCGAGGCGACGATGGCCTTATGGGGGCGTACGGTGCGAGAGCCGGCGGTCAAGGCAACGGTGGCCCATACGGGGGCACACGGGGTGGGAGTCAGCGGCCAAATGAAGGTGCGGGACTTCGGGTGGTGCTTCCAAGGCGACGGCCCGTGCGAGGGCCAACGACGCATTCAGCCTTGTGCACGCGACGCAACATGGTGGCTCACCAGCGACAACGTGCGGTGCGGCCGTACACGGTCAGCGGCACTACACAACCGTGTGAAACTAGCTACATTCTCTCTCTTTTTTCTTTTCAATCTACAGTGCAATCATCATCTATTCTTCATGTAAAATCTATCGATCAGCTTGGCCGGTGACTTCAAGTTTACTCACGGTAGATTAGAACGGATTTGCACCGTAGAAAAATAATCTAAAAAGCAAAAATTTATAGAATTTAGAGCGATCTAGATATGTAAATATCGTGCTTCGATTATTACGTTTGATCCATCGGAGCAATTTGTGCTGATAACGTGTTAAGGAACCGTTGCTGGTAAGTTCGGTCTGAGTGATTCCTCTCCTATGCAAAATAGATGGATCAAATATAGAATATTATAAACAATAAATTGAGCATAGAGAGATGATAGGAGAACTTCTTTCTTTCTTGTTTTATCTATTTTTTGTACTCTTTATAATGATTAGGATCCCTATTTATAGACTAAGTAGAGAGTGCACACTAATGGGCCGGGCTTACAGGCCTACGCTCAAGTTTTCTAACAAAATTAACCTTCTAGCTAGCAAGTTCTTTTCTAGATCGTTTGCATGAATAAATAGTTACACTCTTTTTTTGTCGTTTGAGTTCGATTGTTCGCCATGCAAACTAATTGCTGTCATGCTACTGTTCAATCTAAAAGAAAAAAACTAACTGATCGACAGGCCCGTACTCCGGCATTGGCATTAGTCCATGCCGAGCGCTGGCACTCCCGCTGGCCATCGATCCCGATGTCCATGCGCACTATTGCCCTACGGCTGCCGATCTAGATCGGTTGACGGCGTGCCCTTGCATGCACTGCTGCGCACACCATACGTTCCCCATGCGTCATCGCCATGTGAACCTGGAGCTCGCTGGAGATGTCACCGTCGACGTCTTGGCCTTTGGCCATCGCGCCCGAAGTTCGTCGGCCGAGCCAAGGCCACCATCGACCATGCCGACCACTGCTGACCTTGCCGACCATCATTGTCTTCACTATGCCTTTGGCCGCCAACTGCTGCACTGACTCGAAGTCACGCGCGAGCGCCATCGCTGACCGCAGGGCCCCTCCGCCTGTGGTGCACGCGTGCGCGAAGGCACTGCCTCACCATCGGCATGGCCGAAGCATGCCTCTGCCGGCACCACCGCCACCGTCATCATTGCCTCCGCCTCCATCCGACGCGCTGAACGCGTGCCAAGCCAAGTCACGACACTGTCATCGTGAGCAAGCTCCACTGGCCATCGCACGGGCTTCATCGCCACGCCACGGCCTTCATTAGGTCAGCACTAGTGTTGAACCCTAGGGCATGGCTTTGATTCAATTGGATGGGCCGTGCGGGCTCAGTTAGCCTGTTAAGGCCACGCGGAATAACGAGTCGGTTTTGACCTGACCCAATAGCGGTAAACATGTCAGATCCAATTCGCCATGATGGCAATTGTACAAAAAAAACTTCGAGGTTTGGGTAATTACGACAATTTTTGTGGAATAAGGGAATTTTGCATAAAATGCTATGGATTTTATGGATATTACGGATAATATCGGATTTCAATATATTCTTGCAAAATAACCCTTCTGTCTTTCTATTTTTGTATTAGATTTAATATTCTAAGGTTTCTTATGTTTTAATCCCGAAGGTTTAAGAAAATTAATTAATTAGGTAAAATTCTGTTATAACCATAATTAATCAAAGAAACGTGGTTTTTAGGCGTTCATACCGTATGATTTTTAGTTTTGTTTTGCAAACTAACGTGCACACATTTTATATTGTATATAACAGTTAGCTGAAATCATTTTTTAGAGCTATAACAACAAAATATTACTTGTAATGATTCTTATAATTAATTAGATTTCACAGTTAGCAACCATAAAATAGCTACTAGTCTCCATTGTAAACCGTAAGGCAAAGAGTCACCACCATTCTAGCCATAATCCACCCTCAAATGTCTAGTCATCTTTCATTGGCTATAATGCACATTTAAGTTGAGGGTCATTTAATCATATGGTTTTTTGCAACGCCCTAACATTTATGTATAAATCGATTTGTTGCATAGTCAATGAGAGAATCTAATAACAAACCGGACAGCAAAAAAAGCACATAAGCTTTAAGAAAAACAGGTACACCATGTTTAGAAGAACAAGGCCCGTGTCCTTTTGGGCTTTTAGGGTGGGTTTTTGCTTTAACTTCTCCGGAAGTTAAAATAAATAGGATGATTTCTCTAAGTGACTTCTCAAAACTGTTTCTCCAAACGGCTTTCCGAGTTTGCCGACGAATGTGCCGTCCAATACGATCTCAAAAAGCGCAACGAAAAGTTATCAGATGCAACCAAAAGCCATCAGCCATAGCAAAGAAAAAAGACCAAGAGCTGTATTCCTAACCCAAAATAGGGGAATTATAGAAATATAAAAAGAATAAGTCTACTTTACCTTCTGAACTTTTGTAAAAGTTTGTAAATCAACCATAAACTACAAAATCGGATATTGGACCCCTTTCAACTTTCAATACTGTTCACTTTACCCCCTGAGATCAAAACCATCCCGGTTTTGATGATGTGGCATCTACGTGGACAAAATTTGTTGCCATGGCATCTCGTCACGTGCACGTGTATAACCGAGTCAGCAAAAAACTCTTCTATTTTTTTCTTTTCCTCTTCATTTTTTTCTTCCTCCTGAGCACTAGTAGTGTGCTCTTCATGGCACTCTTGCTCTCTGTCCCACCACCTTTTTTCCTCAAAGCCAATGAGAGTCCTCCACCCAATGTCCTCCTCTAGTGAGAATCATGCCCAACCAGCCGCATCAATGCATGTTCCACACCCTAAACAACCTTTTCCTCTGTTTATTTTGTGCTTCGCCACACGGCTAGGCCAGAACAACCTTCTTCTCCGTCGCCAGCCGGGAGGTCCACCATGATGTCATTGCCTCCTAGATCAACCGCAGGTCAATTCCTCACGGCCAGAGCTTTCACCATGATTCCCTCTTCCTCCACCCGTGCCTTGTCCAAGATGTCGTTCGTCAAAGCGTCACTACCACACTCGCTTTTTGCTTCATCATCGCTCGTATGTCACTAGGCCGCTGCAGGCTACCATCCACTGCGAAGCCACTACAGGTGTGAACATGTTATCGTCTAGGCGTTCCATTTTTTCTATCCCCGGTTCTCTCCATCCCCCTCATTCGTCAGTGAGCTCCGTGCCCAAGGATGCTCTGTTTCTGATTATGAAAAGAAAGAGATAGAGGAGGAAGAAGGGATAAGATCGATGCCAACTATTGACCTCTTTATAATTTGTGTGTCATATTATCCTAAAATCAGATCATATATCAAAATCATTACCACTTTGACGTTATATCAGAATAAAACTAGTTTTAGATGGCCTTAGAAGATAAAATAAACAGTATCAGTACTAATGAGGGTAAAATATTTGATTTTATAGTTAGACGTTAAAATTTAAACTAGTTAAACTTTAAATGGTAAATTACAATTGTTCCAAATATAAATGCAGGAGCCCAACGCCTTCGTTTGCAGTACACACAAAACAGGCAGGACCCGTAGCGGAAAAAGAGCGAGGGCTCTCTCCATCCCGACCCTTCGTGGCGTGGCCGCTGCGAAGAAAAGGTAGCACTCCACCCCCACCCCCAACCCACCCTCGATCCCCTCACCTTTACCCTTCTCCGTCGTAGAAATCCATCCTTCGATTCCATCGTAGAAATCCATCCTTCGATTCCATCAGATCGGCGGGGGTAAGTCCCGGTTCGATCCCGATCTGTATCCTTCCCGACCTTCGCGTAATTTTCCCCCAAATTATTTTTTTGGCTATGTTTCGGTTGATCTGCTATTGCTCGCTTCGGTAGATCCGTAATCTGGTGGGGTCTCTTCGCGGTAGGGCTTGTACTGCGTAGTTCGATGCGCGCCGGCGGCGATTCTGCTCTATTTCGTCGATCGGTGGGTCGATTTGGTGCGTGTTTGTTCGATCCCTTGGATCGTTGGTGTCGATCTGTCGTGTGATGTGATTTGTTCGTCTGGTGCCCGCCATAGTTGTTAGAATTATTCGGCTGTCGAGGCGAGGTATTTTGTCATTTCTCTTACTGTGTCTGCGTTTACGTATGTTAGTTTTTTTCCTGTGTGTGGGGAACGTTGTTTGTAAGTGTATTTAGTGGTCTGACGTAAGTGTCGAGGAGTCTGATGGATTCCTTCTATGCATTCTATGCAAACATTCTATGTAAAAGAGATGATCAAATACAGAATACTGTAAATAGTAAATTGAACATACAGAATATTGCAAATGATATATTGAACATAGAGAGATAAGAGGGGAATTCTTTTCTTTATTTCTTTTTTTTCACGTGTATGTTATAACGAGTAGACTCCTATTTATAGATTAAGTGGAGAGTGTCCACCAATAGATTAGACTTGCATGTTTAGACTCAGGTTTTCCAACACTCCCCGTTAGACACTCATCCGATACGTTTATGTTTCATCAAAATTTCATAAAAACCTAATTAAAAAAAATTAAAGAAACAGTACATGATATATGTTATGCTGTGTTGTACGAATTACCTTAATAAAAACCTTGCAGAGAAACTTCAGGAAAACTCGTTAAAGGAAAAAGAGTACAATCTATTCAATTTCATTTTATCTACAGAATTTATTCCTTGCGTACTCAATCTTCGTGATAAAATTTTAGTGAGCTCGAGAAGAATCTCTCACTGAATTCTGCACTGCTCTAAGGCTCATCATTCCAATTTTATGTACACATCTTTTAAAGTTAGATACTGGAAGTAACTTAGTGAATAAATTTGTAAGATTTTTACATGACTTAGTATACAGTACCTTAATTTCATCCATATTTTGCAATTCATCAGTATATAAGAACTTAGACTTGATATGCTTCGTAAGATGACTTTTTACGTAACCCGTTTGCACTTGTGTAACACAAGTTGCATTATCTTCGTAGATAATTGTAGGAACTTGTATGATGTTCAATCCACATAACTGCCGGATGTGGTGAACCATTCGTCGAAACCAAGCACATTCTTGTGCGGCTTCATACAATGCTATGATTTCTGAGTGGTTCGTTGAAATTGATACAAAACTTTGCTTAGACAATTTCCATAAAATAGCAGTTGCACCACATAGGAATGCATAGCATGTTGGTGATCTAACGGTATGCGGGTCTGACAAGTACCTGACATCTGCATAGCCAGTTATATTCAGTTTTGGTTCTTTCTGTAGAATATTCTAAAGTCTTTGCTTCCTTCGAGGTATCGAAGATGTCTTTTATTCTCTGTCAATGCCTTTTGGTAGGTTCTGCATTATACTTTACTAATAGATTTATGGCAAATGTTATATCCAGTCTAGTGCAGTTTGCTAAATTCATAAGTGCTTTTACTGCATTTAAGTATAGGAATTCTGGTCTTAGGATTTCCTCCCCCTCTTCTATAGGTTTATATGGATCTCTGTCTTGCTGCAAAGATCTTTTGACTATTAGTACTTTTGAAGGGTGTGCTTTTCAAAGCCAAACCTCCCTAACGCGTTCTAAGTGTAGGCTGACTGATGCATTAATATTTCTTCTGAGGCATGCACAAGTTGCAAGCTTAAGCAATATTTGGTTTTACACAAATCTTCCATTTCGAATTCTGGTTCTAGGTAAGAGCTCGCTTCTTTTATATCATCTAGAGTTTCGATGATATTCAGATCACCTACATACACCGAGATTATACATAATCCATTCTGGAATCGTCGTATAAATACATACGGACAATTCTTATTATTCGTGTAGTCTTTCTTGCATAGAAAGACGCTTAAGCGATTATACCACATTTTACAATGATTTTTTGAGTTTTACACTATACATGTTTCTATTTCCTTTAGTTGCGGGGGGCAAGTCCCTTTAGCTTTTGCAGCTCCGATGTGTGCGCACACATCCATGTTGATTTCTCCCTCTATGTAAATGTTCAAATCCGGTATGCCCTTTTCTAAAGGTGTCATACTGGTGTCAAGTCTCAACTGGCTCTTCTGCTGGTTTTAGGGAACTTCTGTGATTGACTGTGTGAAGTTCTTATCCTTTTTTCACCAGGTGTCTCCTACTACTTGGGATTCGAAGGGCTGGAGTTCTCGTCCTTTTATTCTGAGACCTTAGGACGGGATTAGGGATACCTTCTACTTTCTTTGGTATTTCTCCGGTGCATTGCGTGCAGTTGATTTGCTAATGTCTGCAAATCAATGATCTTTTGGACTTCACTATTTGCTTCCTTAGTGCGTGGGTCATGTGCATGGATTTTCGTTGCGGGCGATGGCAGTGCAGGAGCTGGCAGTTGAGGCGGGGGAGCGCGGTGTGGCGGGAGCCCGTGGTCAACAGCGATGCTCATGCGGGAGCAGCGCTGGTACGGCCACCCATGCAGGGTGACGCTGGTGCGGCCGGTGACGGCACAACGCGGCGAGCGGGCGGCGATGCGCCATGCGGCTGCGGCGGTTTCGAGCCAACGATGTGAGTGGGCGGCGCTTGGTGCGGCCGAATGGGGCGACGCCGGAGCAGTCAAGAGGCGTAGCGGGCCGGTCGGGCGGGCGACGCCGGTGGCGGCGCATGCGCCTCATGCGGTCGGGGCGCGACGGCGAGCCCGTGTAGGGATGGCATAGGATCGGGCGGTGCGGCGGGGCGTAGCTGTGAGGGCGACTCTTATGCCGCATGTGGGCAACAGCCGAGTGGCGGCACGACTGCAGGCCGGCGACGACTGAGCGGTGGCACAGCTCCAAGCCAGCGGTGGCGTGGCTCTAGGCTGGTGGTGCTCGATTTTTTCTTTTCTTTTTTTCAATCTATCTATAGTATAATCAATATCTACTCTTTTGTATGTAATCTATCGGTTGGCATTGTGCCGGCGACTTTCAGTCTGCTCACGGTAAATTAGAGCGGATTTGTACTGTAGAAAATCATCTAAAAGGTGAAATTTGCAGAATTGAAAGCGATATATTTGGACAATTTAATCTATAAGTGCTTTGATAATTATCTTTGATCCATCAAAGCAATTCGTGCTAATAACGTGTTGAGGAACCGTTGCTAACGAGTCCAGTCTGATCGATTCCTTCTATGCAAAAAGAGATGGATCAAACGCAGAATATTGCAAACGATAAATTGAACACAGAGATAGAAGGGGAAATTTTTTCTTTATTTCTTTCTCTGTTCATGTATATGTTACAATGAGTAGGATCTCTATTTATAGACTAAGTGGAGAACGATCACTAATGGGTCAGGTTTGCAAGACTAGACCCAGGTTTCCCAACAGTAAGCACAGGTAGATTCGTGAACCTTTTGGGACTGATCTCGGATATTCCTCAGTTCTTGATGCGAATTAGCAGCAGTAGGGGTTGATTTGATGTCAACAGATCATGATACGTCTTTTGGGGGTCTTGTTATTATTGTAAGGTTACTAAGAATTTGATAACCGTACTGGTTTATGATGGGTGGCTTTTATGCTAGTATGTTTGATTTAGTCAGCTTGAAAATCATTTGGTAGTGTTGGTATAATGGTGAGGATATGTTGGGAGTTGCATTATTATTAGTTAATATAAGCTTTTGGGCTTTATATTGATTATATAGGTCAGGACCATGGACTCAAATGCCCATTGTTTATCCTTTTTGTTAAGAAGAGAAAGGTCAAGATTTGGGTAGATATTGGATTACTTAGGATGAGTCAGTAGTGAAGTTAATTAGATTGCGACCTTAATGCTTTGGGAAAAAAACCCACCTACGTTTATGCTTTTTGTTTACTTACGTTGTCAATTTATTCCATGTGGTTGTGGATCAAAATATGTTTGAACTCTAGACTTAATCATTTACAACTCGGTTCTCATAAATATGCAAATGTAATCAAAGCAGGAGCTTATCATGGCATCAAAACGTATCCTCAAGGAACTGAAGGACCTGCAGAAAGATCCTCCGACATCATGCAGCGCAGGTACGAGCCAGATTTATGAGTGGAATTATGACCGACAGCCACAATGTGTGTATCTGAACATTGATACATGATGTGATCATGTGAACTTTGTGGGTGGTAACCCACTGTTCATGTCTGGTCGAATTACAGTGTGCATGTCCATAGTGGCTGCCCTTTAGTATGCTGTTGGAAATTGTTGTGAAATCATTTATATCTGTAATTGCCTTTGCTGTCAATTATTTATGTAATTTCAGTGACCATAACTGTACTGGAACTATTCAGTAGTGTGATTCTCCCAGAAATTCATCTTGAGGCACCCACCCTTTCGGACATGAATTCTTTAATAGACTGTTCTATTTTGTTCAGTTGCTTCTCAATGAAATTGAATTATAATCACAGGTTTCTTTGTGTACAATTTTATTCACTATTCTTGCTCCAAGAGAATGTATCACTGTATCAGTTGCTGTATTGTTGATGTCCTCATGTGGTTGACTAGCTAAATTTGATGTTTGATTTTCAATAGCGGCATCTAGAACAGAGCATCCTAATGTGTTTTAAACACTATCTAACTGAATGAGTTATGAACAATCATTAACAACCACTCCAATTGATCTTCAGTTCTTATATAAGCAATGATTATATCTTTGGTGTTGCTTACCTTTTGACCTTTGCTTCTACAAACTGTGGCATTGATGAACTATGGGTTTTTATCTATTTAGGTCCTGCTGGTGAGGATATGTTCCATTGGCAGGCAACCATTATGGGCCCCCCTGATAGTCCCTATGCTGGAGGTGTTTTCTTAGTTAATATTCATTTCCCCCCGGACTACCCCTTCAAGCCTCCAAAGGTTAAGCAGTGAATGTTGTCCTAGAGCAATTTTTTGCCTTGCGTGTTTGTGTTTTTTTTTTTTGAAAGATGGATCATGTCAATATGTCCCCCCTCTTCATTTTTCATGGATTTACCAGTGTTTCTTGCGATTTATGTTCATCCCTAGATTTTCATATTAAGAATTAACTATATCGCTTTACATTTCTAGTCTTAAATCCTTGTGATATCAACTCTTTTCATTATTATTCTGTTGCCGACTATTTTTTCTTTTATCACCAATGCATTTTCAATGGTAGTGAATCTCGAGCTCGCTTTTAGATGGGCTTTTGAGTCTTTTCTGTATCTTTTTCTTTCTGTTCATACACATTAAACTGTCTCCTCTTTCAGGTATCTTTCAAGACAAAGGTCTTCCATCCGAACATCAATAGCAATGGAAGCATATGCCTTGACATTCTTAAGGAGCAATGGAGCCCTGCTTTGACAATCTCTAAGGTGACCTCACAACACTTCACTACTTCTTTTCTGATATGATGTATACATAGTAAAAGAATAATTTAAATGCCTAGCAATACATCGCCTCTCCTTTTCAACTTCTAAAAACTGTTTTTTGGCTTTTCTTCAGTAACTAGTTTTTAAGCGGAGTGTCTTTTTAAGGTAGGGTCTACAGATCGATTGTAGTACATACCATAGCGACTTTATTTATATCGGTCAAAACCGTATACGAGTTTCTGATACTTCATACTTTCTCTCACGAATAGCTTAAAAGTCATAAACCAAAGCTATAAGCTATAAGTCGAAGCCAAAAAGAACAGGCCCACTGTATATGCAGTGTGTAGCTGCACCACTAACTTCCAGTTCTGTTGTCTGTACCAGGTTTTGCTCTCCATCTGCTCACTGCTTACCGACCCCAACCCGGACGATCCTCTTGTCCCTGAGATCGCCCACATGTACAAGACGGATCGGCCGAAGTACGAGGGGACAGCCCGCAGCTGGACACAGAAGTACGCCATGGGATGAGACCAGGTCCCGTATTCGTATCCACTGCTTGCATGCAGACGATTGTGGTATTGTCGCAAGAAACTTATTTTCTTCGATTTATTGTCGGTCGTGTGTGTCCCCGATCCATCGAGGATCGCGCCGTAGTTAACATCAACCTATCATTGCCGCCGTCGATAATGAGATTGACATATGCTTGCCGTGATAACTACGCTAGTGTTGATGTTATTTGGTAAATGATGCTCATAACTGGTTATGTTTCTTCGCTTATGCTTTTCTGGGCTTCGTTACTGCTTTATGTGCTGAGGCTGTGCTAATTCATATGAAGTTTCAGGACGCTGGATTCAACAATTGCAATTACAACGAGCTCTCCCCTCCGGTACAGCTCCTCCTACCCAATCGGCTCCAGATCCGACCCCCCTCCCCTATAACCTCCCCGGTGGTCTCACCGGCGGCGAGTGGGAGGGGGACCAGGTCGTCGTCGTAGTCGAATTTTCTTTTGGTTTTGTACAGCTTGAGCTCTTGGCTTTGGTGGTGATCGTTTTAGCGATGGTTTTTGATTTTTTTACTGTAGCTAAGTTAGTGGATAGTTTAGTGAATAGTGAAAAAAAAATTGAAGCTAGAAATTAAAATCGAAACGATCATAACCTTTGTCGCCGTCCTCTGCCTCCATTTCTGGCCTCCATTTCTGGCTGGTGGAGGCTCCATCTTCTCCGTCGTCGGGTCCTCGAGGCTCTCCCCCAGGCAATAATTGTTCCCTTGGTGGGTGGATTTCCCGTAGTGGCTATGGTGTTTATCACCTTCCTGGCGTTTATCGCCCTCGTCCCTTCCCTGGCCTCTCTCAAGTCCTCTGATACATATCTCCTAGTGCAAACCTCCTTTTCTTCCACTGAGAATCAAAACAATCTTGCCACATTTAAGGCTACAATTTCTACAGTCGGCCTCCTGCACGAGCACGATCCAAGCTCGAGAGCACGATCCACGTCTATACGTACTTGCAAAGCTCTGCTGGTGCTAGCTGCTTGATGTGCCCCAGGCAGGGTACTTGGCATGCAATGAGCAACGGTACAGTCTGCACTCTTCTAACGCCCAACAGTTCAACCACTCTGTGTAGTACCGGTATGTATGTTTTCCTGCTGGAAGCTCAGGTGCCAGCTTCGTGCATGCAGAAAATTTGTAGAAGCCTGATAATATGTCCTGCGTCCTGTCTTGTGTTTGGCAGATAAAATCGAAAATAGCACGACCATCGGCCTATTAGCTCGGTTGGTTGGAGCGTCGTGCTAATGACGCGAAGGTCGCAGGTTTTCGGACCTGCATGGGCCACACCAATGTTATTTTTCGCTCAATCAAACTCTCTTCTAGTATGTAACACAAAGCGAGACTGTATTATTTTTTTCTAGTTTCCGGTGCAAAACTCCACTCAGTGAGTATATTCTGCGTATCTATGTCTGTAACATTGTAACAGCGTAATGTTTTGCCCTTCTTTTGCTAAACAAACTTGACATGCATTGAGCCCAACTCACGATTTACACAGTTCTAGACGGCAGTACTGTAATGAACAGACACACATTAAGCAAAAAGAAAAAAAAAAGAAAAGAAGAAAGAAACCCGAACCTAAGATACATGCAAAAAACAATTGAGAGCAATCATGAATTGACCTCGAGGGAGTAAGATGTGAGCCATGGCGTTTGGTTCCGTACTACGACTAAACTTACCTCTTAGTGTATTGACTAGGTAAATCGTGACCCTACGAAGCGGTAGCCAGCTCGAAGCCCCGTAGCCCACAACGTGCTTTGTTTATGGCGATCCGGACGCACGACCCGGAGGGGGTCTGAAGGACCTTGGCGCAGCCTGAGTTCGGGGCGGAGTCCGGAGAGGTCCGGAGGGCATTCACGCTGCCGGAGTACAGGGGGCGTCCGGGACGGCCTGAATCCACCCGGTGACCTTCCATGCCTTTTCCAAACGGCATGGTTTCCCACTCAAGTAGTACATTTATATGCACTTCCGGTTGGATTTGAAAACCTCCGAGGATGTGAGGGGACACAACGAAAATCACATACGAATAAATAAACAAATGTATTGCACGTGAATGTTTAGGATTACAAATAGCCTCTCTCTCAACACTACCAAGAGGTGGAGTGGGAGGAGCAGGCTATTGAAATTACAAATTTATCCTTAAGACCTAGCTTACTCAAGGTATTTTTGTCCTTTACATCAAATGAGTCCCGCCACGTTCAAAGGACTCTAAGGCCGGTCCGCGGAACTCACTCGGGATTACTCCCGGACCGTTCAAGGTCAACCTTCGGACCCCGCCCAAGATCGGCCTTCGGACTTCGTCTTAGATCGGCCCTCGAACCTCGTCTAGGGTTGATCCGCGGACCTTGTCCAAGGTGAATTTCTTGATATGTGACACCACGTTGAAGTTGTGGTTGGTCTAAGGTAGTGTGAGGACCTCCCTCAACACTCCGAAAATCGGAGCTGAAGCTGCATGATCCTAGTTCATCGTAAAAGAGAGTAGAATTAGAATATGGACATGGCTTCTGATAACATGGCATCGGACCATAGTAACAACATAGCCACAGCCCACAGAAGGCAAGATGCCTTTCACAAGTTCATAACGATTTTAAGTTGAGTTCAGGCATTCGTTCAAAAAAAGAGTAGAAACTGCATTATCTGTTCCGTCCCAATACAATGGGGGGAAAAAGAGAACCAACCCAAACCCAGAAAAGGAAAGGTAAGGCCAATATATTAATTAAACAATTCAAGGTCACTGTACCTTTGTGATGTACAGAAATCTTTTGAAGCTATTGTAATACACAATTGTGAAATAATACAGTGGGCAAAATCATGTCCATATAAATGATTGAGCTAGTTTACAAAAAAGGGGATCTACTGGACATAAGGCAAAGGAAAAAAGAAAGGCAATTTTGCATCCTTGTACAACATTTGATATCACGGCACTCTATATCCCAGTTGAGGATGTTCTTGCTATTCTTTGAGCACCAAGTTTTGGATGTGCTGGCTTTGTTCCCCGACCCCTACCTGATGACGCTAGAGGCCTAGCTTTGGTTGCCGGTGGGGGTGCTGTGATGGCACCCCATAGGTCGTCATTGTTTGCTGCTGCTGGCCTCAAAGGCTTCCCAGATGATTTTGGCGGAGGTGCAGCTACTGAACCCCAGAGGTCATCCTCATCATTATTAGATGTCAAGGGTTTGATGTCTGTAGACTTTGATGCACTTTTGGGTGCTGAAGCAGCTATAGGACCCCATAGAGCATCATCTTCTGATTTTGGTGCCTTTGGTGGATTTGATCTTGATGAGTTTGAAACTACAGTTGACAAAATTGAACAGAAAACAAATAAATTAATTATGAAGTGTTTTTAGCATAGCTGTGCATGTGCTTACTTGAGACAAAAAAAATGCACCAAGAATTAAACTTACCTTGTTGCTTTGGTTGCACCACTGGACGTTTCTGAGCAGCATGTATGTTAGAGAGAAGAGATGGTTGCGGCTTCTCCTCAAATGGATCTACATCATCCCATCCTTCTTTATCACTACCATTCTCTTCATGACGATTATCATTCTCAAGCTCATCCCATCCATCTACCGAGGATCTTGCTGATGCTGGTGCAGTTTGATCAAAAGAGCTGGATGTGGATGGTGCATATGCTACTGCGGCAGGCTGAGTATCTGTGACAATAGAATTGACACAAGATGAGGATTCACATGCACTGTAACACATTACACATCTATTACTTTGTTAATCCTCTTTTCAAACATTACTATCATGTCATCTTTGTAGCCCCTCAATTTTATGCAAGTGGTGATAAACGAGCCTAACACTCTTGACGATTAAAGCAATTTAGCAAATGACTAATACCTGATGTGGCACTGGAGGATGCTGAAACTCGAGAGTTACTGGCATTTGCAGTAGATACTGGACCATGGTCAGAAGCTTTTCCCTTCTGAGTAAGAGAACTCATGGCCCACCTGTATATGAATGTGTTTATAGTATATAACTCAATTGCATACAAAACCAGAATATTTAAAGATAAACTGCACAAGCATAAAGATAGCTTCCGTACAAGTATACATCATTAAGGCTTCCTTTAACAGTGCGGCGGCTAACTAAAAACGAAATCACTAATATTTTTCTATTTTTGTATATACCAACTGATCAACAACGGATGGGTTCTTTTAGGCTGTGGTTTATGGCTTAAAATTTTAAATTCTAACTGTTCACGAGAGGTAATACGCAAAGGAAAATAGTCGTATGCGATTTTGGTCGATACAGTTGAACTCGATACATTTTTTACTACAATCTTCCTGTTGACTCCGTCTTAAAAAACATACCGTTTAAAAGCTAATTACTGTAGTCCATACAAGCCAAAGCCGGCTGGCAGTTGTTTCGAACCCAGCCAACCTCTATTTTAGAGCCAAAATAATTATTTTACTATAATTTGTAAATATTCATGTAATTAATTAGTTCTAACAGCACAACACAGCACAATATTGGCAAAGTGACCGTAAAAACTGGGTGTTTCGTAACAGCCATGCCCGGTGAGTGAACAAGCATGCACACTGGCATAAGACATTCAATGGTATCTGCTATATCAGTTGGCATGCAGTCAACAAATACATAATGGTTTCTATTCTCGCCTGTCACTTAAGCATCAGCACAAGTAGGACAATAAAATGATGACAGACGGTAGAAAAATCCCCTAGAGAAGTTTAAAATAATGTTGTACTGTAACCTAAAAACATAAACCTATGATGCAGGGGAAGGCTTATGCATAGACAATGGACTTGCTAATTTCTACATATTATTATCCCAAAAAGAGGAACAAAGGATATCCCACATCATCTATGCAAAACCAACCACATAAATGCACTTGCGATATGAGGCAACTAAATTTATTAAGACACAGACACTTCAATATGCGTTGTCCCGGCTTTCAAAAACTAACATAAGTGCATAACTGATTTGATTAACAACAAGACAATCCAATTTTAAAGCAATATTTATTTTCCTTTGGTAGCCAGGATAGAGAATAGCGTACAGTACCTATAGGGCTCCAAGTTCAAGACACAATGAAACAAGCATCCATATGATGATTGGAACATATGACAACTTACCCAAGTAAACCAGCATTTCCAGACTTTAACTGAATACCAGTACCTTCGGTTGCCCTGTTGTCTCCCATATTAAGCTACAATACACAAGTAGAAGTTTTCACAACATAAGAACAGCAACATCAACACAACAGAAGGGTGCAGATGTTTCTACTAGCAATAATGCAGCAGAGAAGAGAGAACCTTATCCCAGCAATAATGTAGAGATAAAATGATGCTATGTTTAGAACATTTTAACCTAGGATCCAATAAATGTACAGTATCAAAGCAATCAAAATTGAATGTGTTGCAATGAGACATCATATCCCAAAGAGGCCCAAGGCCAATACAAATGTACAGAAAAGATATACCAATAGCCCCCTAGACTCTAGACTATTTATAAGACTAATATCTCCACTCAAACTCATGGTGGATCAACAACATTAAGTTTTTGGAGAGGTAAAATCTATGCTAAGCTCTAGTATGTGCCTTGGTGAAGAAATCTACTAATTGAAACTCCGAAGGTATATACTAAATAACAATAACTTGGTCTTGCACCTGCGATTGCATGTATAAAGCATCCACCTCAATATGCTTGGTGAGCTCATGCTTTACGGGATCTTGAGCAATGCTGATCGCGCCAGTACTATCTGAGAAGAGAGGAGTCGGTGCAGTAGTGGAAACACCAAAATCCTCGAGTAACCACCGAAGCTAAGTGATCTCAACTGCCAATGCCGCTATAGCTCTCAACTCAGCCTCAGCACTCGAACAGGAAACAACAATCTACTTCTTGGTCTTCCAGGCAATCTAAGAGGAACCATGGAAAACACAATAGGCAGAAAGAGATCGGCGATCAGAGGGATTGCTAGCCCACGTCGCATCGGAGCATGCCTGAAGCTACAAAGAACTGGAACAAGAAAATGCGACGAGTGATAGTCCCGCGAAGATATCGCAGAACATGAAGCTGACTGTAGTTTAGCTAAGTAGGAGAAGAGACGAATTGACTCAGGAAGTGAACTGGGTAAGAGATGTCAGAGCGAGTGATGCCAAGGTAGACAAGGCTCCCAACAAGATGGCGGTAGCGAGTAGGATTCTCAAGAGGCTCGCCATCAGTAGGTCAAAGGTGGGCACCAAGCTCCATGGGAGTATGCACCACACGCTGATCAGTTAGACAAGCACGAGTAAGGATATCCTGAATGTAATGCTCCTCTGAGAGAGTAGCCATCGGGCATAGAAGTGATCTCAATCCCAAGAAAATAATGAAGACCCAAATCAGACATCAATAACTGCTCACGGATATGCTCCTTCACAAAGGCAATATACTGGGAGTCATCACCAGTAATGATCATATCGACATATAAAGCATCCGATCCCGAGGAGAGGTGTGAACAAAAATGACAGGGTCGTGATCACTGGCGGCAGTGACAACAGAGGAGAACCGGGCGAACCAGGCACGAGAGACTTATTTTAACTCAGAGAGAGCGACGAAGGAGACAGAATGCCGACCACCATCCGGACTGTTCTCTCCATCGCTGCATCCCGCTCCTGACCGATTCATCAACTTGATGTCAAGAATGCCTTCCTCCATGGCACTCTTAATGAGACCGTCTACTGCCAGCAACCTTCCATATTCATAGACCCTGCTCGTTCCACCCATATGTGTCTTCTCCAGAAGTCCCTCTATGGCTTGAAGCAGGCTCCCCGAGCATGGTACCAACGGTTCACCTCCTACATCTGCGGCATCGGTTTCGTCGCCTCCTCCAACATGTCCCTGTTTGTCCTCCGTCGGGGGACTGACATGGCTTATCTACTACTCTACGTCAACGACATCGTCCTCACGGCTTCCACCCAAGGTCTCTTACAGCACCTCACAGGCTTGCTCCACTCGAAGTTTCCCATGGTGGACCTCGACGATCTGCACTTCTTCCTCAGCGCCTCCGTCACACGCTCCTCCAATGGCCTCTTCCTGTCTCAGTGACAGTATACCGTTGATCTCCTGTGACGCGCTGGCATGGCTAAGTGTCACCCTACAACCATACCAATGGACACTCACGCCAAGCTATCCGGCCACGACGGCGCTCCCGTGGCCCATCCGTCCGAGTATCGCAGCCTTGCGGAGGCTCTGCAATACCTGACACTCACACGCCCTAACTTGGTGTACCCCGTCCAGCAAGTGTGCCTTCCCATGCATGACCCACGGGAGCCCCACCTCACGTTGATCAAACGCATACTGCGATACGTCAAGGGTACTCTCGACACCGGTCTTCACATCGGCCTCTCCCTGGAGACATCTATCACCGCCTACTCCGACGCCAACTGGGCCGGCTGCCCCGACTCATGGCGCTCCACCTCCGGCTACTGCATTTATCTCGGTGACAACCTTGTCTCTTAGTCCTCCAAGCGTCAGACAACCATGTCTCAATCAAGTGCAGAAGCCGAGTACCGTACTGTTGCCCATGCTATAGCAGAGTGTTGCTGGCTACGGCAACTTCTCCAAGAGTTTCACGCCCCAGTTGCTTCGGTGACCGTTGTCTACTACAACAATGTCAGCGCCATCTACATGTCAACCAATCCAGTCCAGCACCAGCACACGAAGCACATCAAGATTGACATTCACTTTATCCGCGAGAAGATTTCACTTGATGAGGTTCATGTTTTACACGTACCATCATCTCATCAGTTCGCGGACATCATGACGAAAGGTCTCCCGATCCAGCTGTTTTAGGAGTTTCGATCCAGTTTTTGCGTTCGAACTCCCGCTATGACTGCGGGTGGGTATTAGAATTATTAGATAGATAACATTCCTTATTTACGCTTTCCATGTATACGCCTTCCTTGTATATATTTTTCATGTATGCACTTATCTTGTATACACTTTCCATGTATATGTCTTCCTTATATATCTGCACCAGACAATATATATATAAAGCCACTCCAGCCCTTTGCTGTGTGGTGTCTGCCAATCCCTCTCTACCTTTCTACAGTCGAAAATAAGGTATGGGTTTGTTAATGCCTAGCACCTCCATTTTCTGGTAGGATCCAGAACAAATTGAGGCTACGATTTCAGAGTATTGGTTCTCGTTTTTTGAGGTATCTAGAGAACTATTTTGAACTCCCTGCCTTCACACATGGTATTTGGAATAAAGCAAACAAAGGGAATATTTTATAGTGACACTTAAGTTACCTGCCAGCATATTGTGCCACAACCCACAAATAGGTGTTGTGGTAGTACAACTTTTAGAGCAAGCTATTGGTGGAGTAAAATGGTCCAGCATAGTGGATATGTAGTAAGCAGATAAACTAGAAATGCATACCTTTTCATGATGTTGTTTTGCTATTTGCAAGAATTGATCAGTAGCCTGGAAAGCCTTGGTCCTCACATCACTATAAAACAATTAAATGGCTTGGTTGAAAGACCAAAATAAGATGTAGAAAAGTACACTTAGAACTAAAAAAAGAAAGGTTGTCAATGTGATGCTCATTTTGCCACTTGAATGTAACTAATGATTAGTGATTAGGACCACACAACAACAATTCCAGGAAATTTTACAAGAATTTAAGTCTGTAATTGCCAATTACAACAGGTAACAGTCAGAAACTAGAGACAGATAGAGCTAAAGGTTGTATATCACCTATCTGGATCAAAAGTGAGGGCAACAATGTTAGGCAGGATACGAGTTGCAATCTCTGTCATTTCGTAGTATGAACTAGTGACACTCAGTGCCATGATTCCTGCCATGATAAAACAATGGATTCATAACCTTGCTCGCTAATAAATTAACGGAAGATAGCTATACGAGTAGTACAACAGCACATCTGCACATGTTAATATACCAGCTGCTCGAGCAGGAGGGAAGGTATCACGTAATGCACGGACTGTGAACGCATTGATCAATACTCGCTTCCTAGTCTGTCAAAATAACAAAGCCTTGTTAGCAAAGACTATAGGGTAGAACAAGCCAGGCTGCGCAAGGAAGTGCAAAATTAAGTTGCAGCATCAATCAAGAAAAGATTGTGAGATTGCTCCAGGACACATTTCCGTTCCCTTTTTTGGGGCAAATCCTGGACCCAGCTAGTTTTCTGATAGTTTCCAGCTAATTCTGATATTTCTTTCTTTTCAATCATGTTTTTCCATTTCCTCAGTCTTAATACTGATACTGGCCAGGACTAATATGGCCGGTAGCCTCCAGTAACTGGCCAGTTTTTAACAGAAAATTGAACCCTGATCATGGAGACAAAAGGCTACACAAAAACATCTGGATTTCAAGACTTGAGAAAATTACTGGCCAAAATTTCCCTAAATATGCCACTGCCGCATATTGAAGACAGCTTATTTCAGTATAATTTGACAGCATCACAGGTGCAGCATGTCTAAGTAGCACTTAAAAATAAAATTAGCAAGAAAAACAATAAAAATGTAGGAACATGTTTGTGACGAACCCCGTCATTCATATAGTTTGCAATATTTCCTAGAAGAATTGTAGTGTTTGTCCGGATTGCAGGTTCTTCATCGACCTGAAGACAGACAACAATGCCTTTACTACAAGTGCAGTATAAACCTTCTCATATTCAACTAGGTATAACAGAGTTAAAACCAAATTCAATTAGAATGGAACATCACCTGGAGCTTAGAGAGATACTTCAAGAGAGATCCTGAAATTGTCCGCTGAGATAACTACAGTAATAGATCAGCCAATTATTCATAAAGAAGTAATAATTTTCATGAAAAGAAAAGGACCATGACGTATACAAAAGTCAAAATGTCAAGACAAGAAATGGGTTATCATAAGTTCCAAACTGTTCAATGAAATAAGCCTGCATTTCTTGAAAGCTTATTTGTCATTGATTAGCTTCAAACATGACTTAATATTGACTTGTAACTAATTTGTATAAATAAACATGGTTCCCAAACCAGCTGGATGCTGCTGCTCAAACAATGCCAGAACAGAATTAGCTAAACAGTGGTAAAGTACATTGCAATATTGCATGTAGGCTAAGTGTGGAGTGCACCATTCTGAGTCAAGTCCAAGGTAGAGATTAAACTGTGTTTCTAAACCTTGTACTGAGTACTGACTTCAGGATTGACCAGAAGCATGCCATGTTTGATGAATTACTTTAAAAATAAAAGGCAGAACTAGAGGGAGCAAAAATCAGCACAGGTCCTCCAAGAAGGAAGGTGATATCTACCAAGTTTGACCACAATTTTAACCAGTGCCCACCTAAGAGATACAACATGCAAGTGGATCGATCATGAGAGTTGAACCTTGGGTGTCAAATTAAATTTAGAAGAACAATTTTTCAAAAAAAACTGTTCATATACCAAAATTGGTAAGCAATATAGTACAGGCACAAAATTTTTCTTTGGGGTACGAATGTTGACCATGCAAGTAGTAAATTCAAAAACAGCAAAACTTCTTCGCTTTAGTTTGTATTCGATGGAACTCTCATTTTACCAAGTACATCTCAGATGATAGACCTAGTCACCTAGAAATGAACAAACCAAACTTAAGCCCAATGTGAAGGTTCATGCAACTCACTTTTGGTGCCAATACAAGCATCGACTTCAATGTCAGTTCACGAAGAAAAGCAGAAGTATCAGAGAACCCAGTGGCAACATGAGGAAAAACCTGCAAATACATTAGAGATATGTATCCTGTCAAGTGTCAACATTCCAGAAACAAATATGCAGATGTCCATACAGAAACAGATCACATACTAGTTCATCAACAGTTTGAGCTGCCAATGACTCCCCAAACTGATCTATGTGCTGCAAAAGACTAACTCGGATAGCTCGGTCGTTAGAGGCAAAAAGCTTCACAATAGTTGGCAAAACCTGAAAAATGCCAGTGTTCTCAACTTGCATGACAAAAGAAATTAACATATATTTGAGTGAAAACAAAAGAAATGAAGACAAACCTTGGTACTAAATTGGTCAGCCGGAAGCCAGGAACCCATCTTTAACAACATAGTCAAGGCTGGTGCAGCAGCTGAACCAAATTCAAGAGCAGACGCCAAAACAGGGAGCAACTATTGACAAAGTATCCAAGATATAAGCATATAAACAAGGCGCTCCAGTTGGTTGCACAAAAAATCAACTAAAGTCCAAGGCATATCATATACGGGAAATTATGAGTACTACGGGAGACCTTTCACAGTACCTTTTTCAGGACTATAGTACTACGGGAGACCTTTCACAGTACCTTTTTCAGGACTATCTCACGAGGAAGTTGTTCGGCTATATTTGGGAGTTTTCGGAAAAAGCTATCTTTCTCAACACTGTCCTTTAAATTAAGAACTTCCATGAATTGGATGGTCTCTACCAACTTATTCTGGAAAAACTCTGAAAACGGAGAGCCGAAATCATCATTGAAGCTTCTTGAAAGTGGTTGAAATAATTTGAAATGTGACTCCAAATTACAGCATTAAGAGTAAACACTGAAGAAGATCGGCATTAATACAAGAAATGTCACAGCAAATAAAGCAATAGTGCCTGAAATGACATGGAAAAAATATTGAACTTACCACTGTTGTCAATAAGTTTTGAAGGATTCAGTCTACGAGAAGGTGTAGAACTCAAGAGCCTCTGGTAATCTGGAAGTAGCGACTGCAACAAAAGAAAAGGAAAGCGATAACTTCAAATTTGTCAGAGTAATGTTCTACAGTCAAGATAATAGAGAATACGGTGGGAAAACTCCAAAACCAAACCACAAAAAAAATTGGTAGCCCAATATAAACAGAAGTTGTCAGGGGTGCAACCATGCAAGCTAACCTTTGGGATTGACGCAGTGTTTCGAAGGTCCTCTGTCCTGATCAGCTTTGCACCAGAAAAGAGTTCATAAATTAAACACCCTGCAACGAGTGCCCATATGTTCTCATTATTTCATCACAGGAAATAGAGACCAATGTTGAAGAAAAAGAGAGATTGTGCACCAAACTAAATATCACCAAGGGCAAACAACAGAAGAGTTAAAGATCATCTCAGTTTATTGAATTACACTTGACAAGTTGTTTCTTTGGTTACTCCCACAGTCCCACTCTTGGCTTGGTCTAGAATGCAAAAGCAGTATTTACCATAAAGATTTGAAACTATGGATATAGGCAGAAAGAGATATACCCATCAAGATATAACTAAACAACTTTCGCAGTTTATGTAATGAATATCAAGTGCACATCTGGTGAGGAACTGTTTGAACACAGTTTTCCCCATTTCGTAACCAAGAAAAAGAAACAGAAGAATCAGACAAGCATGCAATGAAGAAAAAGGAACCACAATATTAGTTATAGAATGCAGTTAGATCTGCTCACCCAATCCCCAGGAATCAATTGCCCATGGAGGTGATTTTCTAATTGAAGCCCAATCTGACTTCGTCAGCTCCATCGGCTTGTACTGTGTTCCAACTAACCATTCAAATTGCTGCAAAGGGACATAAATATGAGAAGATTTTTCCATACAAATTTAAACATGTATATTGTAATCAAGGAATATAGTACATATCTCCCTGCATTTCGTTACATTTCATGATATTAAAGAGCATCGAATTCTTCTTTCTAGAAACAACTTTAACACAACATGTGTCAAAAAAAGAACTTCCAAGCTTGACATAAAAGCATCGTTTGAACATTCACCAAAACATATCAGATAGAGAATTGTGCATAGTTCTATATCTAACAAATATAAATAAAGGTGTGGATTAAGAATCTGTACCAACATGGGGCTACCAGAGGCTTCGTTGTTAGCATCAAATTCTGACAGAACATCAAAAGCATGAAGCTTCCAATCTAGAGTTTGAGTAACAACTACACTGGCCAAGCATACATTCCCATGAACCTGGAATTGATGAAGTGATGGCAATCAGCTCATTTATGACCAAAGTAATTCTAGTATTTGTTATTTTCAACAATGCAGTAATGCATTATCATAATATCAGTTCAAATATGACTAAAGCACCTTCAACATGCTTTTGTCGCCAACAGTACATAAAATCTAAATGTGTCATTGCAGTAAAACAAAAACGTGTATTGATCTTTAATTATCTCTCAACAAGTAATGTCAACTAAGAGAACTTTGGTGCTTCTCTCAGAGAAGCACCAAATCATTGGAGTAACACAATTTAAGTTGGCTGATTGTGTCACAACTCACAACTACGAATCTCACCTCCAGCATATTATTCTTGACAACATTTCATGGACTATAAATGCATCATTGCAGTAAAGCAAAAAAAAATGTATTGATCTCTACGAACCTCTCCAAAAAGTAATGTCAACCGAGAGGCTAAGGTAAAGCGGAAATCTAATGATCAATGAAGTAACACAGTATAAGCTGGCTGGCTGTGGAATTTGCCAATGTAAAAAAACTTGGGCTTGTCTGCATCGACAAGGATTTGGTATGTAAGCCTCACAAAAGATTAAGTTGACTGCATGATTTAATGCTAATGGTAACTTGTAATCCCGCATTAAAGCTTTAAAAATAAACAAATTAGGGGTCCACAGAAAATCATTTTGTTGTGATGAAAAGGTTTGTATGATAAAGTGGCAACCACATCAAAAAATAGAAAACATTCTAGGTCAAGAACCATGGGACAAAAAAAACTAAAACTTTTTAAATGACTTGTGCTGCAAGCATGATGCAACAAATTCATTGGCACATTATACAGAAGAAATTTGCTTCAGCCAAGAACAAAGCAAGCAACAAGCCAGCAACCATTAGAAGTAATCAAATCTACAAGTAAATATCACATAGCAACAAACAATAGAAAGTTTTGATAAACAGCTTGCATGCAACAAATAACATATAGCATCTCATTCTTAACTCTTAAGGCAGGAAGCCAGGAACTTACAAGCTTGCAGTCATTGTTGAGAAAGCTCACAGCTTTTGATATCTGATGAAGACCCCAAGCAAAATACTCATCTCTGGAACATAATAAAAATAAAGTTCACTGAAAAAAGCAGAAATGAATAAAAATAAGAAAAAAAATGCTAGTCAACTGCAAAATTTTGTTCTCGCAAATGGCTAGCAACATGGCATGGTAAACCACATGGTGCATGGCTTCTAGGCTGCAATTGCCATGGACAATTCCTCCAGTTCTGGAAATTCTATTTGTTGCTAATGGCAGCATTATGGTGAACACAAGTAAGACAGAAGAACTCATTGATCCAAACTTTTCAGACATAGTGCCACTGGTTTGTCTACCACCAGATCCCACAACTGATAATTTGATATTTTTGCACGGGAAATAAGTATTAAAGATCCTCAGCATTATGGAATCACAGTAAAGCTTGGCATGCAAATAAATTCTCTTGAGGGTCAATATGAATTAAATAGCTCTAATCTATTTAGCACAAATCATATCACTCATCTTTAATCAGCAGTAGGGTACGCCATCTCAGCACATATATGTCATTTTGTTAAAAACAAGACAACAGAAGCACATGGTATGATGGTGCACCTCTGTGTACCTCCCAGGTTCAGTTCCTTGAGCTTTTCCGAGAGTGGTGTAACAGGCTCTGTCACTATATAAATTGTGTGCTTCACGGCAGGTCCATCGGGAACTTCTGCTTCGGTACTGTGAAGAAAGGATAAGATATTTGGATGGCGCACCTGCAATAAGCACAACAACATTGAACTGACATAACTGATGTCTAAAAGAGGAGAGAGAGAAAAGTCCAGTCCAACTGACAACATATCCTCCAATACAATACAAAGTGCTACTTCTGTAAGAAGTCCATGGAAAGCAAGCCATAAAAAAAATAATAAATGGTGAAAATTGAACAGAGTATAGAAAGTACATTATTTGTAATGCTGAGATATAACACCATTACTATTAAATCTGCTTTATGCAGATTTTTCCATGTTTTTATTTTGTCTGGACATACAAGAAGATATCTCTTGGTGTATGCTCTTCGCTGATGATGTAGTGCTCGTTAATGAGTAAGATAGGTATCGATAGGAAGCTAGAGTTGTGGAGGGAGACCTTAGAAACGAAGGATTTTAGACTTAGTAAAACTAAAACTGAGTATATGAGGTGTGATTTCAACGGGTGTCAAGGCAAATGATGGAAATGTTAGTCTGGATGGATAAGTAGTGCCAAGGAAGGATACTTTTCGATATTTGGGATCGATACTACAGTGACACAGCGAGATTGATGAAGATGTGAAACATGGTTATTAAGGCGGCGCGTCGACTCACCACCTTCACACAACAATATCGCTTATGGCGCGTGGCGTGGCGACGCATACACACAATAATATCAGACTTCTGGAGGGCCTAAACAAAAGAAATACATAGAGAGAAGGACCATATTGCAATTTCAAAAACTTGAGGGCTCAATCGCAAAATACCAAAATCACTCTCATATCCTGGCTACCGCCGGAGCTCGGCATTTTTCTTCCTTCGCCCCCCATCTCCTCTTCTCTCCCTCTTCCTTCCCCCATCTCCTCTACTCTCAGACGGCGAGGCCGAGCGGCTCGCCGGGCAATGGCGCTCCTCTTCCGCGCCACTCTCCACTGCCTCCAAGCAGCAGCCAACAGACTGGAGGAGACGGCAGCGGACTGGAGGAGGCAGCAGAGAGCCGGCCGGTGACACAGAGGAGGCCCAATCTGGCGGAGGAGACCGCGGGTCCGCCGGCGGCGACGGCAGATCCGATGACGGCGGAGACCTCTCCCAAAACAGGTATGCGTCTGGACTAGAAACTTCCATCCGCCGTAGGAGACCGCAGATCCGCCGTCGCCGCCGCCGAATCTAGTAGCGACGACGGCAGATCCGACGGCGGCGGCGGAGACCTCTCCCAAAACAGGTATGCATCTGGACTAGAAACTTTGACACCCCCCATGGCGGATGCCACACACCGCCGCTCCATGCCGTCCGGACAGCATGGCCCTCCGGTCCGCCACGCCGATATACCGACGATATATCGCCGATATACCGACGCCTTAATAACCATGATGTGAACCATAGGATAAGAGCGAGATGGGTGAAATGGTTCTAAGCATCGAATGTCCTATGTAATAAAAAAGTCTCTCAAAAGTTAAAGAGTTAGAACGGCGATCAGAACTGCGATACTATATGAAGCGAAATGAGTGTAGCGGAGATGAGAATGTTGTGATAGATCTGGGGTCACACAAGGCAGGATCAAATCTGCAATGATGACATACATGATAGGGTGGGAGTGGCACCAATTGAAAAGAAACTTGTCCAACGTCACTTGAAATGGTTTGGACATCTCCAACGAGGTCTTCTGAGGCACGGTATGTAGTAAAATTTTAAGACGTACCGAAAATGTAAGAAGAGACAAAGGTCGACCAAGAATGACGTGAGAAGAAGCAGTTAAAAGAGACTTGAGGAATTGGAATGTATCTAAAGAATTGACTTTGGATAGGAGCAAGGTTCACTAACGCGCTAGGCGCTAGTCGGGCAGCAGACCGGCGCCTAACGCCTAATCGACACCTAGGCAGGCTAGGTGACCACCTAGGCGGCTAGGCGGGAGGCTGGCACCCAGCGCCTAGGTGGGTTAGGCGGCCGCCTTGGGGAACTATGGATAGGAGGGCATGAAAGTTAACGATCCACGTACCGGAGCCATGATATAAGAAGAAGACTTAGGGGTGGTGTTTTAGGCTCTTGATTCAGATGGCAGAATGTAGGGCTCAAGGTTTTAGCCTTGTAGGTTTTATCACAAAGCTCTCATTTCTTTGACATTGAGGGGGTTTCATTCCTAGTCTACCCTAACTTATTTGGGACAAAAAGTTTTGTTGTTGTTGTCGTTGTTGTGTTTATTTTGTCTGGACTTTTTTTAAGACTTGGTAGTTTACCACCACAGACTTCGCTTTAATCTGTTGAAGTACTAATGGCATCAAGAATCTTAAAGATAAAAATTAGTAGCTTACCGTCCGTAATCTCTTAACACCATTCCGACCAGCAACCAAGTGCCTGTCCTGAGGATTGCTCCCTGAGAGAGAAAAAATTGACACAGGCGATCCATCATCCTGGAGAAGACAATGGCATACGTATGTTACAAAACTACGGCAGTCAGTAATCCTTTGGGGGAATAGAACAAGCTTAAATAATCAAAGCTGCGCAAGATAAAAAAAAATTCAACACTGATGGTTAAACCAGACTAACAAACCTCCTAGAACTGTGATCAACATCACGGTGACAAATACTTGGGTGATAACACGATGCACAAACATTCTACATTTCTACATATTGGATGATATATGAAGGACCACTGTAAGTTGGGCAATCCGTCTCAAGTTCAACCATAGCATCCTATAACTCAACGGAAGCAATGAATCATTAGTGTTTGAGCTCATTGTGAGACCTCGAACCATGCATCCACATTAGCATTAGCAACCTGATGCCTCACTAGTTGAATGAAGTGTCAGGATCTACATTAGCATCAGCATGAGACCCCCAATGCCAAATCTATCATCAGCAATGCGAAAACCAACTGCACACTACCACCACGCAGAATGTACGAGCTCACATCGAAATGTCGCGATCCAAACCAAATGCAACCGCAAAAACTTCCCATTCGCTTAAACAGATTAGCCACAAACCAAATCAGCACTGAACCCACCAATTCTACTTCCGTTACCAAAGCTAGTACCAGCCTAACACAAACTCCAAAATTGTACCACGAGACTGCTACAGAGCACAGGCTCACACGATCCAACGCGTACGCGGCCACAAATCCTCATCAGAAAAGCGCGTACGATTAGCTCCGACTCAAAATTGCTCACTTGAATCGCTAGTTCAGCTCCGAACCGAACCAGCGACACATCGAGTCCCTCGCGTACGCTACGGAGATCTAATCGATCCGCCTCCGAGCGGGAGCTGAGATGGAGCGAAGGGTGAGGGCGCATACCTTGGAGGCGCCGCGGTGGTGCGTCCAGGAGCCCCAGGCGGAGGCGTAGGGCTCGCCGACGGTGTAGGGAAAGTCCTTGAGGCCCGATCCGGATCCCGCGACCACCTCCTTCAGGAACTTGAACATTTTGCTCTACCCTCCCGGTGTGCTTTCCCTCGATTTTTCGCGCGCCGTTTGATC
Source organism: Melocanna baccifera (assembly GCA_036346265.1). NCBI lineage: Eukaryota > Viridiplantae > Streptophyta > Magnoliopsida > Poales > Poaceae > Melocanna > Melocanna baccifera. The sequence continues at coordinate 38,830,035 of CM070676.1, forward strand.
GGCCTCTATCGCCTCCTCGCGGTGGTAGGTGGTTTGTACGGGAGGAGGACGCGGCGTCGAGGTAGATCCGGGGAGGAGGCGGCGGCAGCGTCGGGGGAGGTGAGGAGAAGGGGAAGGGGAAACCGCACGAGGGACCTACCTCAAAGAGAGAGAACTTACGCGCTTCTCCCCTTGGATATGAGAATCTCGAGCCGGATTACAGGACAGAGGCGGACCAGCTCATGTTTACAATAAGTGAATAGTGGACCTGAATTTTTTCGGTTTATGATAAGTGGCATATGACTTTTAGTTTTCTATGAAAAAGAATATGAAGACATAAATAACTTATATATGATTTTAGTCGATATAAATGAAATCACTATAGTGTATACTATAATTAACTTGTAAATTCTATCTTAAAAAAACGCTCTGTTTGAAAGTTAGCTATGATAGAAAAAGAATGAAAAATAACTTTTAGAAACTAAAAAGAAGAGGTCCAGTATATGACTATATTTATATTAGCTTCTAAAAGTTATTTTTTATAGTAAATAATTTTTCTATAGTACTTATATTTCGAACAAAATGTTTTTTTAAGATAGAATCTATTAATAGATTGTAATACACATTACAGTGACTTTATTTTTATTGGACAAAATTATACATAAATATCTCTTTCTATAAACTTTTCTGTAATATATTACTATTTATAAATTAAAAGTAAAATCAAGAGCCTATATAAACGGCCCTAGTATTTTGACAGGTCAAAATTGCATGCATGTGAGTTGTATGTACATAACGAGGCACGTGGAGTAAAAAATTGATAAAGATGCTTCCTCCAGAGAGAAGAACAAAGGTTTCGAGAACCATTGGATCATGAACAGTAGACCATGTGTCTTTTAATACTGTCTGCGGCCAATAAGTTTGAGCTAAAATTATGATATGTTGTTTTTAACTTTAGTTTATGGTTTTTTCTATGGTTGATAATTTTTAAGTTATTTATGAGAGAGTATGGAGTAGTAGAAATTTACATACGGATTTAACCGATATAAATGATAAAGAAGCTTCCTCGAGAGAGAAGAATGGAAGGTTTCGAGAACCATTAGATCATGAACAATAGAAGGCTCGGACTATATCTTATCAAATTGGTGGAGATTGCATAACTAAGGCTGTGTTTAAAAGTTAAAGGATTTTAACTAATTGTAAGAGATTAAAGAAGTACGAAATATTCATGTTGAGAAACCATATTATTTAAAATAGCTCTTACAAATAACTTATAAAAATCATCTTAAAAAGTTATTTCGTTTAAAAGCTAATATCTAAAAGTTAAAGTTAAAAATTATTTAGAACACGGTCTAGTTGAAACCCTTCTATCCCCTACATCATGTACGGAGGCTCTTATTAAATTTTCATGTAAGATATATAACACGTTGATCAACTTCGTTGCATCAATACTACGGCTCAAGTTTATTATTCTTTGTAGCGTAGTGGGTTCTTTTTGTGTCTTGAGCACCTTACGAGGTATTTGGATTAGTTTTTATTTAGAGAAGCTACAAATTAATCTGAATATTTAGTTTTTCAAAGAGGTTTCTCTACTTCTCTCGTTTCATTCTCACTAAATAATTTCTCAACCTATGCTGACAAATGGTATTATGGTATTCAAAGTATCAAGGAGGGATTAATGAATTGAGATGGTTACTATCAAGTACAAGAGTTTGTAAATAAATAGTGATGCAAGATAATTTAAAGTAAAATAGATAAATAATATATTAAAAACTATGTTCAACATAATCAAGAGACATGACTTGCCTTGGCCTTACTCAGCTAAGAACTTTTGTTCTTTTGGTGGTGTCATGCTCCTTCGAAGACACGATCTAACGAGAGAAAACAACCGAGACATAAAAATAAAATCAAATAAAATTCAAATGAACTTTAAAAACTTTAAAACCAGAACCAAAAGATAGAGATTGATTTTAAATGAATTTAGAAAAAAGAACGGAGTCAATCGAATCTAGGACAAAGAAGAACAGACTCTTAAAAATTAATCTAATGGAAAATACTGAAAAATCGAAAAAGTTACTGAACTGTGGACTCGATCACGAAAAGACTGGTATACGGTGGATTCGACTCATAAAATAGTGCATGGGTGACCGGGATGCTGATGACGACGACGACGGTGACAGCGGCTCTCGATGAGAACGGCGAGATACACGAACAGCTTAAGGTGCGAAGGAATAGAGATAGAGGTATGGTACGACCCAATACCCACCTTCTAGCGGTAAGTCTGCAACCGCAGCCGAAGTAGTTAAGCTAACAAGGAGTGCAGGACTACCAAACGCACGCGTTGTTTTTTTTTTTTTTCAGTTTTCCCTCCCGGGTTCTACTAATGCTCTGCTCATACGAAGATTTTCTCGCTGCGACGATGCTACGTTGCTACTGGTCAGTGCTTTTGTTGTTGAAGTAAAATGCTAGTGCTAGATTTGGACATGATGTCTTTGTTGCTATTCACAAACATGAACGAAAACATACACTGATATACACATAAAGGGTGGGTTTTTTGAGCTACGGCTAATGGTTTATGATTGTGACCGATGATTTTTGGTTTTAGTGTAAATATTTATGCTAACAAGCCGAATACCGATAAACGGCCGAGAAATTATCTCGTTTGCTTGTTCAGGGGAATCCATAAGCTATAAGCCATGTTTTTGGGTTACGGCAGATGACTTTTATCTGTGTTTTTTTGAGACGACGATGAATGGCGGAGACGTCGATGTAGACGGTATATATGATTTTTAGTTTAGAAAACTATTTGAAAAAGTAACTTTGAGAGACCGCTCTGTTTGTTTGTTTTTATGAAAGTCGTTGTCAAAAACCATAAGAAAAAACAGGGAAATAGGCCAAACACTGCCTTCCCGGAAGAAAAAGAACACCGTAGTAGTAGTAGTACTAACCCAAGTCAGGCTCAAACCATAGCCGATAAAAGATGGACTTACGGCCTAACGGGCCAGCTGAAGGAGGGAGCCCACTAAAATTCCGAAACCCCGTAGCGGGGAGTCGTGGGAAGCAGGCAAGCTGTCCAACAAAACCTCCTGCTCCATATCGTGGGCAGGGGCAGCCCACGATATCTAACACCAAATTCCCCCTCCAAACGGCACGGCAGCGCGGCACAACGCGGGGAGTCGGCGGCAAGCATAGAGCGAGCGAGCGACTCGCGAGGCAGACCTGACGCGTTCGCCGACCGATCGGCCGAGGCGGCCACGGCGCGGCCGGGACCGGCGATGGATATGCGATGCTGCCCACGAGCGTGATCCGGCGCGGCGTAAAGCCGGCCGAGGCAGTCGTCGGAGGCAGGGGTTTCAGGTTTGCTCCTTGCCTCTGTCTAGCCAGTTTCTGTTAGCCCACTGCACTGCCCGTTCGACGGCAATACCATTATTCTGGCCCAAAATGTACGTTCAAACAACTTCGCTGTCCAAAATTTCAGCCTAGATAATCAGATGATCTTGCTTACTCCGGCTTGACGCTGAAATCCTGGATGAAATATTCATGGCATCGCAGGCAACCAACATAGTTCCTATATTATATCAAGAGGGATTCACCCAATTTTTTTAAATAATCTATTTTTTTAAAAAAATATAGAAATATATTCATACAAAAAGTATTTACAGGAATAAGCTCTAGTCGCCCAACGGGAGAGAGACACGAAGCCAGTCGGCGGGCCGTTGGGCGACAGGCTCCAATCGTCCAACGGTAGAGCGATTGGATCCTATCGCCGAACAGTTGGGCGACTACAGATCCAGTCGCCCAACGGTCAGGCGACTGCTACATCAGCGCAATTTGTGTGCAATTGGCCCTCCCACCGTGCATGGGGCTAAATAATAATTATTGTAGGTAGTTAACATTTATCAAATTATGTTTATAAGTTGTTTTTTGTTTTGGAAAAAACGCAGACAATATTGATTAATCTGTTTGTGATTTTCGTAGATTATAAATGGTCTAAAATTTGTTAGATTTGCAATAACCTTTCGTGATCATCGTATGTTGTTGTAGTGCAAGAAAATTCTAAAAAAATTTTTGAGGACGATTCACGTAGCAACGATTGGTACGTATGAAGGTAAGTGATATTGTGATGCAACCGAGAATTCATACGTGGAGGAGAACTTGTTTTTTTTACATATTGTTGGATGTCTTCGTACGCGAAGAATTGAATGTGAAAAGACGAGGAGATGTGCTTTTGCAAAATAAAATAGACTTCATAATAAATCTGGGAATAATACGGCGCGTAGGGTTTGGTTACATGCATAAGAAAGAGCATCATGCACGATGTAACAAACCGAACTACTCCTACGATACATATGCACCTTTTTAGAATGAAAATAAATTTGAGCTTCGGGGGACTAGTGTGGAATAGTTCGACCTATTGCGTGGACCAGGGTTACTTTCCCTTCCTTGCGAGCTCGGCATTGAACTCCTCGGCGGTCTCTTTGGCTTTGGTCACTATTTTCCTCTTTTTCTCGCGCTCCCTCTTGCGAGCCTCGTGCTCCCTACATGTGCACGCCTCGAGATGGATTTTTGTCTGCTGACGTATACGTTCGGTTTGCTCGTCATTGCGGCGCTGCTCCTCCCAAATCTCGCAGGCCCTTTTGATATTCCACTCCTCGAAGTGGAGAGTCCACTGATCATGTGGGTGGATCTCTAGGTCGATCTATTTGTGGTAGCCATATAGTATTTCAGGGGATTGCAGGTAGATGAGAGAAGTTGTTAGTGCGTACTTTAAAAGAGAAATAGTAGGGAGAACACATTGTAATTGATACTTACGGGCTACCGATAGCTGCTTGTGTCCTGACGATGGTCAGGGTAGTCACAGGAGTAGTTCGCGCAACCCCAGTAACGCATGCTGAGGTTGAGCCGCTACTTAAACTTAAAGATCTTGCATGGGTCCCTACACCAATAGAGGGGTGGCGTCTCCCCCTCAGACGGGTGTTACAGTGAATGCTCGGTTGAAACATTCGGGATGGGGTTGCTGCTACAGGGCGGTATCATTGTCGGGAGCTAACCTTGTGGCATGCTTCACTTGTTCGGCCTGGGCTACAGCAGCCCTTGCTTGTTCGTCGTGGGCCGCAACAGATCTTGCTAGTTCATGGGTTTCCTCACAGTGCTTCATTATCTTGTCCCATTGTTTCTTCTATCTCTTGTTCATCTCGACGTGGTGAAGCAAGCACTAGTGTAATGTTAGGTTTGGTTGTGTAGTGTTCTTTCCTAGATCTATTTCACCTTATTTTATAAGCCAAAGGGTTGATATGGTATAGTTTATTTCGTGCAACTATCCTGCGATGCAGAGTGTTGCCTTGTTTTTTAAAAAGTATCTTGCGAGCCAGAGTGTTTTCAATGTGCAAAGCTGCTCCCATCTGGTATTGTCACTGCGCAAACCTACCCTTGTCTGGTCTTGTCACTACGCAAAGCTGCCCTGTCTGCTGTTGTTACTGCGTAAAGCTGCCCCTTTTAGTCTTGTCACTAAGCAAAGCTGTCCCATCTGGTCTTGTGACTGCGCAAGCTGCCCCTGTCTGGTCTTGTCACCGCGTAAAGCAACCTCCTTTAGTACTCTTGTCACTACACAAAGCTACCCCTGTATAGTCTTGTCACTGCGCAAAGCTACCCTCTTTAGTCATGCCACTGCGTAAAGATGCCCCTGTCTGGTTTTGTCACTATGTAAAGCAGCTCCCTTTAGTCTTGTCACTATGTAAAGCTACCATCATTTGGTCTTCTCACTGCGCAAAGCTGCTTCCTTTGATCTTGTCACTACGCAAAACTGCCGCATCTTGTCTTGTCACTTCACACCACTGCACCATTTGGTCTCGTCACTGTGTAAAGCATCTGGTCTTATCGCTGCTCAAAGCTATCTTGTTTGCTATAAAATGCACGCCCCACCCCATGAAAGTAGGAGCACTCAACCCTGTGAACCGTACGAAGAACTACCTTCTCCATCGTACAATAACATATCATAACGGACACTGAGGAGCCAATCGGAGCAGGCCCTAACTATCGATTGATGCCAAAATAGGCGTGCTCAACCAATATGTCTGAAATGCAGACATAGGGAGAACACAGTCGTGCAAGTCATGGAAGGCCATTTCGATGGCGGACGACGTTTCTTCCGATGCCCACACTCTGGGGTACAATTTGCTAATAGTTTACTTTCTCTTACTGCTAATAGAGTTTCCATACTAACTATCCTTTCCAATAGATGACGAAATGCAACTTCCTATGCTGGATCGATCATCCCCATGAATGTTATATTGTGAGGTACGTGCATACATTGTGGGTACGAATCTTAGAGTTGGAGGCTCAGATCGACAATCTCAATGAGAAGAACGATAACGTTCGCCAACAAATGCAGCACAAGAGGGCCAACGAGGAGGTCATCAACATACGAAGTTCGTATGATCCCATATGTTACTGCGCGAACCCTAACTGTATATGTGTGTGCCACTACAACGATAGCAAACCACATTCGAGGCAACCCCCATATGGGAAGCGCGAGACACCTTCCACCAGTAGGCACGCATCATTATGATAGATTGGTGAGCATGATTAACTTAATGTTGTGTGCTACTTTCTTTATTATGTTTGTTATTGCGGTCATGATGTACCGCGGGGAGTGTTGTTTTGATTCATGCTGTTACCTGTATTGCTTTGTATGATTTACGTATGTGCAATGCATATCTTGTTTGGTGGTTAATGCATAACGCCGTCCAGGCAAAACTGCATGATGCTAGCACATCCATTGAGTGGACTGTTCCAGCAGTGCATCACGTGCATCGAAGAAGAGGTGCCAATATACATCGAACAAATGGACGTCGTAAATAGGAGTACATAAAAGAATACAATAGTATTGTGTACACTATATAGTAAGTAAGAAATGCAAGAACTATAGGAACAACAAAAGTACAGCCAACACAAGCGGAATGCCAGTACTAAACCCCCCAATAGCACTCGCAGCACCCCCTCTGTCGCCCCTCGACCCACTCCGGCTTTGTGTCCTCCCTTATGGCCTCGCTTGGTCTTCCTTTGCACTGGGTGTCAGTGCCTCGGCCCGACAGGGAAAGACAGTCAGACGATCTGATCTCACGAGGTCCAAGAGGGGTGGACATCACTGCTGCCTATGTGTGTATTGGCGCACTGGCGAGCTATGACCCGGAGAGAACCTCAGGGGGTGTGGGCTGAGGTGTCGGGTCCAGGTCCACAAGATAGTCATGCGTGTCCTGGTCACCTGCAATGCAAAGATTGTTTGTTAATCAAAGAAGGCGAAGCTAGCAAACAAACATTGACGTGATGTACCCTGGGCTAGTGCCATGGCTTGTGAAAAGCCATCCTGTTAGAAGTACGGCAGGTCGTACGCACCCTGCGTGTGGAAGGCGAAGGAGTCCGGAGGAATCACATCTTGCGATGCTGTGTGGTATGGGCCTGTACCCAGGCGGACCCTCCAGCCTTATAAGGACACGGTGGTGTTCATTGTGGCATGGTCGAGGCTCCGACCTCATCGGTCTGTGCCGCATGTGGCCACGTCGACCCTCCCCTACTGTGCTGCCTGACGGGATGGCGCCATCAGACGTACTGTTTGTGTAGCAGGCATCGGCGGGTCAACCTTTCGGAGCCTGGTGCATGACAACAGGCTAAGAACACATGCGGCTTGAGCTGCGACGCGACGAAAAGCCTGGGCTGCCTCCTCACGTGTGACCTCCACACTGACGGTCATCCTTTAAAACATAGAGCAGGAATCCCTCTCATTCTCAGTAACGATGTCCACCTGCAATGAACGGACAGTAGGGTGAAACTTGTACGTGGGGTCCGAAGAAGCGAAGTTTTAAAAATACGATATAATGTATCGCGCTGTAAATGTTCTACGTGAAGTGCACATGGTATATGTCGGTCGGTGCTGGGATTCATGGTGTGGGTGAGTCAACAGCACGTACTAGCCTGGTACGTGTCTGAGGAGCGTACCAGTGAAGGTACTCCTTGTATGCGCTGCGGTCGTAGAGGGTGTCCTCGTGCACACAGTCCTGCAACGTGCCCTCCCACTACTGTACCCACGTGTCCATCTTGCTCCCCCTGTATGTGCCGCGACGGACTCCCTTCCTACTGTGCCTGCAAGATATAACATGTACTTAAAAGTCATGCGTACGAGACGCCAGAAAAAAGTGACATTTGTGCTGATTACTAACCCATGCATGTTGTCGAGCATAGGCCACCCGTCTGGTGTAGGAACCACCTGGCGTAGGCTGAATTGGTGCATGACTTGATGCACCACATAGTCCTCAACAAAGACATCAAACACAAGTACCCTGTGGGTCAGCCAGTAGTCCCAATCGCGCAAGCACAGTGAGGACATGTTGTGAGGAGCATGGGCCTGTAACTCCTGATGGGAGTATGGCTCCCAGTGCATGTTGTCCACCGTGAGGCAGTTGAACTGCTCGACAAACGGCTCATACGCCTATGTCACCTGCACGTGTGTGAACTATATCTACAAGGAACATGAGCTATTTTACATAGAATGATCAGTTATACGAGCAAAATTATTCACAAGACATAGCACATACCCGTCGGTGGCACCATAGAAACCCCATAGTCAGCCAGTTCACGTTGTCCCCATGGTATATCTCCTTCCCGTAGGGAGCACTATCATCCAACAGGGGCCGTTCGAGGCTGAAGCGCTCGAACGACCACAACTGCAGTAGGAGCGAACACACCATGAGGATGGAGTTTGGCCTTAACCTATAGCACACGTCACACAAGCCGCGATAGGTGGCAGCAAGTGCGGCCGAACCCCAGCTGATTTGGGGGCCTCCCCGTTGATGATAGCCCTAGCGTACATGACGAGCCGCACGTCAACGGTGTCCCTGTGGCTACTGGTGAACATCACCCAACCAAATAGCCACAACAAGTACGCCTTAAGGTGGCGTGACACCTAGTGCTAGTCGGCTGCCGGGCCCATCCGCTCGACCTGAGTACATGCAAAAAATTAGTAAGACTACAGTATGAAAATAAGAGCGTAGTGCACCCAATGGGGAGGGCATCAAGCACGTACCCGAAACTACGACAGCCACTGCAAGGGTGGGCCGTGCCTCTGGGAAGATGTAGCATCCATTCATGACTGTAGGCGGAAGGACTCCGGTAAACCTAGCCAGAAGGTTACCGTGCCAGTTGACCGGGGCCTCCTGTGGGAAGGCAGCACCTCTCGCGATAGGGAGGCCAAGCAGCAGAGAGATGTCCTGCAGAGTAGGGGCCATCTCGTCAAATAGGAGATGGAAAGTGTGAGTCTCCGGCCGCCACCGGTCCACGAGCGCTGTTAGGAGGGAGCGGTCAAACGGGAAGCATCATGGTCGCTCTTGGACGTCTCCATCGTCGCTGACCGCAGGTGGTGCCGACTCGTCCTCGTCCATGGCCTGCACTATTTGGACGAGAGGTAGTAGACCAGCAGCGCTGAGTCTGCGGAGCCAAAAAAAGGTTAGTAAGAAATGTATGCATGGCAAGAAGATTGTGTTAAGATGTGAACCTGTGTGTCTAGCGTGGGTTTAGCCTCCAGGCCACCTGAGGTGTCCGTGTGTGGATCACCCCCAACTCAGTCACGTCACTCATGCTCGCAGGATGAGGCACACAACACGACGCACAATGTAGCCAGTTAGTGCGCTCCTGTAGGAGGCCGAAAGGCCACTCCGATCCATGAGGGTCACGAGCCATACCTGCAAAACAACTTCACGTTAGCACATACACGCAAATAAAACAACAAATGTAAACACGCTCCAACATCACTACTTTTGAAAAGAAATGAAAAAGGAACAGTACCACAACAGTTACATATATAGTACGTGCAACAAACGATACATGTGCTACGGCACTACGCACATAAAATCAAAATGGGATAGTACCACAACAGTTACATAAACATTACAAGGAATATTACAAGTGGAGATCACAATGTACACTGATTTCCAATATCTGGTTGTGTGGCCCTCCTGGCCATAGCGCCCACAGCGCCTACTGATTTCCGATGACTCTGCCGATGGCCCTTCCCACCCTTCAGTGTGGCAACATTTGGAATCTTGGTCTTGTTTGCAATACCTAAGGAGACAAAGTTACCCACAACCCTAAAACCACTAAGCTCGCCAAACCATGCCTGCGCCACCCTCTCCTTAACTGGCCCTTCTCTGTCTTCGTCTATATGTATGCTTTAATATTCGCACAGTAGGGTGTTTGTAGGTTGGTGGCATGAAGTGTTGCATTTGCATGCCTATCTCTGAAATAGCCGATTATGCTGCGCAGAACACCTTCCACGATGGTAATAAGGGGCATAGAATGAAGGCCCCTAAGAACTCAGTTGTAGACCTTCATAAGGTTAGTGCTCATTATGCTGTACCTTGTGCCATCCGCGTCATGCAGCAGGTATCACTTCTCCAATGGCTCAGCCTCGATCCAGTAAGAGAAGCACTTGATGTTCCTTGAGGTCCTCCTCATCGGACTAGCAGGTTTAGACTCTAGCAATGGTGTCAGGCGTTTGGGTTATGCCATCCCAGCAATGGCTGGTCCCTTGTTCCTCTCGTCCACATGCTTCCTACTGTGCTCATCCAACAATGCCCATAAAGCGTCAAATTTCCGTTGTTGGTTCTACATAACCAGCCTCTTGAATAGCTTTACCAATGGTTACTTCGAGAACTGCTTGAAGAAGTTGGCCCCTAAATGGCGAATGCACCATCTGCTCCTCATATCCGGCCAAGGGAATGGGTCCTTCGGGTCTTGCTGCAGTATTCTTGTGGCCTTTAGTATCCCGGCAAGGCGATCATAGATTACGCACATACTAGGATGAGTTCTAACAACTCCCACCCTTATATGTTGAAGAAAGAACAACCAACTGTCATAATTCTCACTCTTGACAAATGCGATAGCCAACGACAAAATTTAATTGTTCCCATCAGCGCCAATGGCTGTAAGGATCTACCTCTTATATTTCCCAGTCAAAAAGGTCCCGTCAACTGAAATCATGTGCAACATATGCCTGAAAGCCTCGATGCATGCACCAAACTCTAAGAAGGCCCTCTGCAATACCGCAAAACCCCGCAGCATTGTAGGTGGCTTGCCCTTCAAAGCAGTGTACGTGCCCAGGTTTATGTCCTTTAGCACCCAAAGCATACGAGAAAGGTTATCATATGTCACCTCGAACGACCCAAACCGTCTTTCCAAAGCCTTCTACTTTGCATGCCACACCTTCGTGTAGCTAATCTTGTACTTGAATTTTTTTTCTCGATAGCCACCATGATGTGCTTCATCTCAATGTCCTTCTTCTCCACTATCTCTCCATACATCAAATTGGCTATGAAGGTCGAGGTTAGGTTACGATGCCTCAGCAAAACACTGCTGAGCACACATGAGTGTGATTCCACCTTCAAGACGAGCCAGTGAGTCTCATATTTCAATCAATGTGCGTGTACTCACCAAGGACATTTGGCTTGCTTGCAGTTGATAGTGTATTGCTTCTGACTAGATTTGATAACCCGAAATGTCCGTTGTATGGACATTGCTCACAACTTAATGGCATCCTACAGGGATACCTTATCAGCAAACATTGAGTGCAACCAGACCTCTGTGGCATGGTACTCCCACGGTGATTCGAGCTCTTCATGCGTAGCTACACTCTCGGCGTCAAATCTGTTCTATTTCTACAGGATAGGAGTTTCATCGTCATCGAAACTATCCTTATTGTCCTCCTACATAGTTTCCTCTTTAGTCCAAACCATCTGGTCATCGCTCTTTATTTGACACACTATGTACTCCCTATGTTCTCCTTTGTCAGCTTGTCTTGTAACCTCATCATGTGGTGACCGATCTTTATCTAATGCATTTACCTTGTTGGTCTCGTCACGAGTGACATCCTTTGCACCCTTTGAAACACCGGCCTCAGGAGCCTCTTCTTCACCAATATGATGGGCACCCAAACTGCTCCCACCACCTAGATGATACCTATCGATAGGGCCCAATTTAATTTGTGTAGAAGACTAACTCCAAAGCCCTTGTATGACGACTTTACACACATCAGGGTCCAAGTAGAAGCCACAAGTCAGCCAGTGCATCACCTCTACGATTTGAGCATTCTTACCGTCTGGGTGTATCAGAGTGGCTTACGAAAAACTGCTCAAGTCAACATCGTACAGACTTTCATGAACGATGCCAACATCATAATGCACTTTCAATGTATTGTGTGTCGGCATGACTGAAGTATGCCTATAAATATTTTCAATAATACAACTAGTCATATTGCATCACATGATATGGAAGTACTGCTGTACTGTAATTTACATTCGTACATTCGCCTGTGTTGACCAATTGCACCACCGCATGGATAAGGTGTATTCAATTCCTAAGGCACGGGCTACAAGGAACGTGCACTATACTATTCCGATTTAAATCGAAGGCCGAGGTATTCCATATCGAGTATTATTCGACTCTGATATTAACTCGAACTAATTAGTCCATACAAATCATTTATTCTCCTCATGCACTCGGCTAGAGTGTCCACTACAACTAACTGGCTTTCTAGTTATTTACCGAAGAATAGTCGATCATGTATGCAGCAACACAACACCGCTACTACTACAATACTTCTCACAAACAACACTACTTCTCCCTTATGGACTACTTTCTGAAAATTATGTCATGTGAGGTAACCATGGGTGGAGACAAGGGGGTGCTCGGTATGCAGAGCACCCCCAATTGTTTTTGGAAAATTACGTATATATCTTTTATTGCTATATGTTTTAATTGAAGTTGAATTTTATTGTAATTTGATAATACTCGAGAGAATTATATGCAAATTATATTTCAGGTAACCATGGGCGGAGACAAGGGGGTGCCAGGTATGCACGAGCACCCCCAAATTTTTTTTGAAAATTACGTACTTATCTTTTATTGCTATAGGTTTTAATTGAAGTTGGATTTTATTGTAATTTGCTAATGCTCGAGAGAATTAGATGCAAATTATATTTCATACCCTCTTTCAAGATTTGTAGATAGTCCAGCACATATCCAAATGACTTCAGCTTCTGAATTATTTTAGCTTTCGGCTTATTTAAGCCAGAAACTAGGGGTGAAAAGTGAATACAAATTATTCGTATTATTTGATTACCGTATTTGATAGTATACGAATATGCTATAGATTTTTTCATCTGATTAACAATTTTTATCCTATTCGTATTTGAATTCAAATTTGCATTAAAAAATATATGGATGTGAATATGGTATGGGATTTTACCATCCAAAAGTTTTTTATCCAGACTATTCGGGTCCGTATTTGTATTCGATGAAGCAATATGCATATTTATTATGACATAACTAATTAGGTGGACAAGTTTTTTTAATTGATTGTGAATTCGTGTTTCTTCAGGTGAAGTAAATGAACTAGAATGATTAAGCGTGATTGTATGAGGATAAAATGTTATTAATGTCTTCATACTACGTAAGTTATGAGGATATCCAAATCCGACCGAATTGAGTAGATATTCGATTGAAATTCATATTCATTACATATTTGATTTGTATTTGTATTCGAGAATATTCAGATTCATATTCGTATGCATTTACAAAATATGAATATGAATGTGGTAAGAGCACTATTCGATTCATATTCGATCTATTTTCACCCCTACCAGAAACCACTTTGAATGCGTCATTCTAATTTGGCTTATTTTGGCTTTTTAGGGGTGTTTTTGCCTTTTTTTTCTCTTATTCTTTTGCATTATTTGTGATGATATAATGGTTTTTTCTTTATTTATCTTAGAAAAACTAACAGTTGCTATAGTATAATTTTCGCCATAAGCCATAAGCCACAGTTAGAAACTTAAGCTATAAGCCAGTTGGAGCATCATTTTTTTCTCTGCTTATGTGGCACCATGTGAATAGTATGAAAGTGTTTTATTTTATTTTTTCAATTACAAGAAAGACTCACACATGTACACACACCACTACACACACACACACGCGCGCGAGTGCACCATCTTAGCACAAGCCTAGAAAGATGCAAGCTGGGATAAATCCACGACCTCACAAAATTTCTACTGAAACACCAGGATTTGAACTATAACAGGTTTGAATCGTGCATCCACAACTCTACCATGCCACCAAGAGATGGTTCACGTGCTTTATTTTATTTAGTTATTAGGAACTTTTTAGATTCTAACTCAAAAATCAAGTATCCGATTCTCTATTTGTTTCAGCCATCGCAACCATTACTTTGAGTGCAATGATTCAAAACTTGTATGGGGTGTTTTATGCGAGACATTACTTGCAAATTTTGAAACCATATGTGACGTTAATAGGACATATCAATATTGTCGTATTAAGTATAGATGTACTAGAAACCCTATATACTTTTCAAGTAGTAGAGTATAAACTGTCATGAGGGTTATGTAGTGTACTAATAAAAATATATGAAATTTATTTGTCAATATTAGTATTTGTTATCGTTATGATGCACCCAAAAATTACAAAAATCTACAGAGAGTTGGTATGTAGTTGAGTCAAATTTCGGACGATGACCGCCATGGGGGATCACAGAAGAAGACGAAGGAGTGTATCGATGGACAATGGGTGTCGAGTGGAAGCATGAGTTGTGCCACTGTGGATCAAGATGTACCGAAAATATTGTAATTTATATGGCCCACAAGAGTCCAACTAGTTGATATTTGATAATCCTAGGCCTAAGGTTAACATGCACGCAATAGCCGACGAGTGGAGAAAGAGCGAGGAAACAACCATCGCTTGGCAAATTTGTGTGGGTGGCATGGCGAGTCGATAACTATAAGGGCATACGTTAGGAGGTGTCCAGCAGTCACGGTGAGAGCGTGCACCCAAGAGAGCATGACACACGGCCGTTGGGAGCGCATCCAAGGAGGTACGGTACATGTAGTGTGCACACCCAATGAAATTTGTTTAGCTCCCCCACTGGAGGTAACCATAAGCATGCCGGTACATGCCATGAACATTTGGTAACTAGCTGTATTACTTTGACATGATTCTCGAAAGAGTTCAGTAATGTTCAGATGCTACTTCATACTAATAGAGTAGTAATTAACTAGGTGTGCTTCTAAACTGTTCTAAATAAACACATGACAAGATACATCACCTGAGAGCGCTATAGTACTGACGGTCTCTAGTTCAAATCTGCTTACTTTGCTAATGGTATAGCCTTCTGTAGATTTCTTTTTAGAAAAGAAAAAAAAGCGTTGAATCACTTTCATCTCAAAAATATTGACATGAACTATATGCTATATATATGGCAGTATGACCTCGTGGGATGATATGTCAATCGTACTGGTTTCGTAAATTAATCTTTTCCGAGATGGTGTGTGCGGTGTGCCACGATAATTCTAACACTGGATTTTCCGAGATGGGATTTTGCGCACAAGGAAGTCTCTGATGTTGTTGCTGTGGAGTAGCAGTCTGGAGACACAGTGATGTGCTTGAACGAGAGTGGCACTGCAACAAATCCAGATCCCACTAGCCGAGGCCCAATTTTCAGAAAAGCTGTCTGAAGGCATGATCAGAAAGAGGACTTTTGACTGTCGAAGGGATCTGTCCCGCATAGTAGCTTCCTCACCGTGCTTACATCACCTGAAACATGTAAGAATTCCGTCACCCTTTAACCCCCCCTCACTTTAAAATTAAGCTGGGAAAGCATCTTGCAAAATTCAGATTGATTAAACTCACAATGGGCCTACTTCACTCTCCAACGAACAGATCACCTGAAACTTGCGAGAAGCATTTTTGAACTACTTTGGACCTGGAATTCAAAGGTAGATAAAATAGTGGGAGCCGTATACATACGTGATTAAGCGAAAGACTTGTTTATTGTCTAGTGTTCGTTTAGTCATGATGGCAGAATTTAGTATACATACAATTAATGACAATGCAAACAAGTAGTCCTTTATCTAAGGCTTCACACTACTGTAGATTTGTACAATCAAAAGATGGTCAAATGGAGTATAGATTGACTAGGACTGGTAGACTGGGAAGACAGCGACTCTGGATGTTATGATGAGAGGTGCCTTTGCGTTCTGTTTTCAAAAGGTCATAGATATCGTATCAAGAAAGTCCCACACACCAACCACACAGCATGAATCACATTTCACTTGATATATATAATTCCAGTTAATGAACAACAATATGGATGGGTTCACTGTATTTGTTACATTATCAGCATGTATCCCTTGGTGTGCTCATTTGAATACGGAAATACTACACATTGCTACTTGAACTTTTGAGGATTTTGCAAATTTTTGCCTATACTTATAATCTAAAAGACATAATATTGCTAATGCCGCATATATATGATCAATATCTGGGTGGAAAAAGCTAACCAGGAGGGGAAAATCTAGGCTTTAAGGTTTAAGCCACTATTTTATATAGTAGTAGTGTGTGCTAGTTGTCGTGTTTAGAATGATTTAAGTTTATTACTTGGTGTATAACATAGCCATCATTGTCATCGACAACAATGCTACATTATAATTCTGCCAATTAATCTAGATTATGCTAGCTAATGTTGAGATTTGTTTAATGCATGAATTAATGAGACTAGCCATTCGGCCTTCATAGAAGACAAGACCAATTGATTGTTAGTTACGTAGAACCCCCAATATTTTTCTTTGCTTGAAGCTAGCTCCATGCATTTCAATTAACTGCTAGTAATTGCTTAAAATGTTGGTTTTAGTTTACTTTCTTTGATTATAATTACTTGCAACGTTTCCTGTAAATTTTTCTACTCTCTGATCTTCTATTTTGTCTAATATGTTGAAATCTTGCTAAAACCTCCAAATTTCGAGAAGTGAAGGAAAAATAATATTTTATAAAACTTCTATTCATTTTTTATAATATTCTCATCATTTGCTGTCTATTACAGACAATTTTCCCATGTGTTCGCGTGGTCTGTATATCTACGCGTAGTACTATTTGTGCACCTGCAAGGAAAGCGAACAGCTAACTATATTCAAAAAGCAAACATGGAAACATAGCTTATCCCACAATATAGAAGAGGGCGCTTATTTAGGCTGAAAATTGATAGTTTATGGTTGAATTTGTATTGTAACTAATTTATTTTGTACTGTAATTGATGGTGACTTATTTAGCATAATTAAATTAAAAAAATTTAAAAATAAAAAATAGATTATTCCATCACGTATAATATAAATGAGTACAAGAAAAAAACCCGGCAAAATAGGTCAAAAAAGAAAAAATTTAGAAATAATACAAAATAAGATAGAAGCCAGAATTTTAAACGGAAATAAGAGAGGCCCCTGTGTACACGTCCCAATATGCGTCCCGTGAAAGGCTCCTAGCTAGTGCTATTTGTTCTAAAACATGAAATTGAAAATCTTGGATCAAAATCTGGAGGTATTCAGATTTCAGATTCCAACAGATATTCTTCACAGTTTTTTTTTGTGAGAATATTATCACATAAACAGGCAGCAGGTGGCATTGATAAGTTACTTTTGGATGTAAATCCGATATAGCAATGTTTTCTCCTGCGCCTGCACATCTGGATAAATATATGTATATATCGTGATTTACGATGAATTGCTACTACTATAATTTAATTGAGTAGGTCAGAGGTTGTTAATTTGCAGCAGCTTGTGACAGCAGAAAAGAGCCCATAATACATTCCTTCAAATCAAACCTCTGGTTACACTACGATGAAGTGTACATACGGAGCAATTACATGTAGATAGACAAGCGGAACCACGTCTCTTTTTGGGCGCTTTCCTATCTAAAGAACAAGTCTACAACATGCGACCGATGTCACTGACAAGTAAGCCTATCGTTTATTTGACTGGATATTACCGAGATATGTCACCTCCGGAGACCTGAACACTGCAACCACGCGTGTCACGTTGCATACGTCGGTGAAGCTTGGAAGTCCAAAATGCCGCGTTTGCGGTTTCCGAGATTTAATATTCTGGAAGCAAGCGGGCACCTACTCGACGCGTCCAGGTTCTGCAGAGCATATATATGAGCGTGCGGTCATGCGCTTGTCTGCAGCACCAGAGAAGGAGAATAAAACTCGTCGTCTTCACTTCAGGCCAGCGAAGGGCTCAGCGCCGACTGCCGGGAATCCGCCGGACGCTCCGCAGCTTCAAGGTATTTTGCCGGCACCAACGCGCATCGTCGTCGATTGGCTTCAGGACGTTTCAAGATCGAGGCCCCCATGGCCAGGAGGGTTGACGACATGGTCAGCTCCAGCGGCTGCGCTAATGGAACCCATAAAAGGCTGCTGCAGGACAGTAGTGGCTATGCCCAGGAGCACGCGAAGAAGTAAGCTAAATTCATGTCATATATATGAATTGTTATTCATCTCATGGACATTGATGCCTAGATTGAGTGGTTAACTACGTATGTGAATTGCGATTGAATTGCAATCAAGGGATGGAGTAATGAGTTGCTCTGAATGGTTCTTGTTCCATACGATGCCCATAGTTAGGTCTTGCTACATGTGATATTCCTCTTGTTGTGGTTCATATTGTCTCAAGTGTTTAATGGTAGTTTCCTCAAATAGGAAGGTTCGCATATGCACGAGAACTGACTACACATATGCACCGTATCATGATGGCTACCGGTGGAGAAAGTACGGGGAAAAGACGATCCGGGGCAATGCCTTTCCAAGGTGCGTGTGTAAATTATTCAATTATCTGTATATTTGCTTAAATTAATGGTATATTATAGGGCAGATATAGATAGTTTGTCCTTTAGGCCAAAGTCTGGTAGTAATATTAATAGAGAAAATGGGTGTAAGACGCTGGTGTTATTTCTGTACAGTATCAGAAACGTTTCAGAAAAACCAAACTTGAAGTATTGGGTGGGCCCTTTTCGACTGCGACTTATATTTTTTTTATCTTAACGCAAGCACTTGTGTAAATAAACTGAATACCGATAAGCCACTTCAAAATAGCTATCTTAATAAGCCACTTCAAAATAGTGACAAAAATCCATTTTATTTATTTGTTTACGAGAAGCCATAATACAAAAAAAACTTAGCTATAGTCTAAAAAAATCATGTACGTGCTCCCTAATGAGACACACTCTTTGGATTGGGATCTCACATAAGCATCTAGTAATTAATTAATCAGGATAGGTTATAACAAAAGTTTCTAAAAAATATTGAACTCTTACCTAAATTAAATATACAAATACAAAATATCACTGACACACACTAGCTGTAAATAGCGGGTCCTTCCCGTATTCGTTAAGTACATGTGATTGATCTCGTTTCAGGGCTTTAAGTACTACTTAACTAATCGTCTCAAGCCAGAAAGCTGGCTTTCTGGTCGCATATATAGTTTAATCGCAAGTGTGCTCGCAAGCAAAAAGAAATCTGGTGCATGTACGGTTTATTAGATCGAACTGCCTTCCCCAGTAGCTACCTGTAGCCCGCGTCAGGTTGCAACGTTGACCTTTATGTTGTCTTGTATTTAAAAATCACATGCCTAAATGGGAATTTTTAAAAGCGCAATGAAACAATAGCGAAAAGAAAAGGAAAACTAAGCACAATCATACATTGAGGGAATCATCACGCTCAGCTTTCGTGCACTCCACTGGGGGTTGTTTATTAGTCGAAAAGATGCTAATTAGTTTCCTAATTAGCATGCATGAACGGGGGATTAGCTATTTAATTGCTCTCTAGATCAACTTGCCGTTGATTAAACCAAGCTTTTGATTTGTTTTTTGCTATGATTGGCGATTTATTGCAACATGCACCATCCACTGCCAATCTTTTTAGATGAGCATGAGCTAGCGTAATTGACAATGTACGTCATGGATTTGTTTCGGGTTGTTAATTAAATGTTTATTTAACAAATATAGTGACTTATAAATTAAACTTCTATGGACTATGATATGCGCGTGTGGATCATAAATAAGCTTGTAATGATGCATGGTAATTGTTTGCGAAGAATCATACCTTGATCTTAATTTGGAGCCAACCATCATTTTGTAAGGAATCTCAGGAAAAGTTTTGAGTTGTTCTTTGGATAGCTCTCTTTGCTCCGTAGATCTGCTTGTGTGAGGAGTACATTAATTGTTTTCCTCTAGGAAACAAATCCTCACTCAATAGATCAATCTACAGGTTAGCAAATTCGGGCTAATGTTAGTAAGAATCATTGTTGCCATATTAATTTTATGGTGTTTGAGCATTATAAATGATAGGCACTACCATAATTTATAAAGGTAATTTGTTCAGTGCCATCGCAAACAATTGTGGCTATGAATAATAGCATCACGAAGAAGAGAAGCTGCAAAATAACATTGCAAAGGCCGAAAAATCTGTAAAATACCACTGTCGTGACTTTTTCCATTCACACTGGAGCGATTGACCATTTGCCCTCATTCTTCATTCTTCTTTACTTTCTTTTTCCTTTTGTAATGTTTGATCCGTACATGTCATTCTTCCCTCCAAATAAAATTAAGATCAATCTCTCCTTCAATCTCTATGCTCTCTCTCTCTCTCTGTCCGATGGTGATGGGAGTGATTCAGTAGGCGACGAGGCTCGACTGAGGCGAAGGAAGGTATAGGGAGGTGGATTAAGGCACTGGGGATCTATTTTGCACACAAACACATACTAAGACTGAATGGTGTGAACTCACAGTAGTTGGAGTTGGGCTAGCGCGTTGAGGTCAAGGGCATGGTAGTAGCGCACGGCGAACGCGATCTGACGGTGATGAGGGGCCGAGAGAGGCATGGAACGGACTTCTGGGACTAAGGCAAAGGTGGTGACGCGAGTGGTTCGACCTGGAACATGGCAGAGCGACGAGAATGCCAATGACATATTCTTGGAAAACGTTTGCAATTACTGTCAGGAATTTTTCAATTTTTTGCGTCACATTATGTTCTAGCATCTAAGCAACCCATCCTCCAAGTTAATCTGATTTTCGTGTAGCCAATCACATAGAATCGAACTTCCCCATGCTTCTTGCCATCGATTCGTCATCTTCGGTGAGCCAAACTTTGATTCCTTGTATCTCAATGATCCTCGTCGTCTTCGGTGAGCCAAACTTTGATTCCTTGTATCTCAATGATCCTCTCCACCCCCTCTACCTTTCTCTCAAATCAATTTGGTCAATGCCCTGTCATGGAACCCCACAACCAGTGCCCTACCCTTTACCACCACCGGCTGCCGTCGCTAGCCATTTCCGGCCATCCTCCGGTCGAGCTGATTGCATGAGAGCACTCCACGAGCCCATGCCGTGCCCATGAGTGCACCTAGGCGCCACCCCGACCACCATTCATGCTGCCATCGCGCACTGATACATGTGCAACCACCTCCCATGGCCTCCCTATGGCCGTGGCAACCCATTTTACTGGTCACCCGTGTCGCCCACCTCTTTCCTCGTCGGTGATGCCACCCTCCAAAGCCGTTGCCGACTCCCCTTCTTTGCCCGCTATTTCCCCTTGTGTTCTTTGCTCTTTCTAGAATGCCAAAGGGCAAAAGTGTTATTTATAAATTTTCTCTCACCTAGATGGCGGTTAACGGCTCAAATGAATGGATAAGCTAGTGATGATGGATTCTTAAGAGTTTTTGTGTTTGCGATGGTATTTATAAGTTCGATCTCTTTGCAATAGTATTTTATAACTTACGAACAATTGCTATCGTACCGAGCAAATCAGCTCTAACTTTTGTGTTTCACAAGTGTCAAAACCGTTGGAAATTTGGTAGAAAGCACCAAATATGCGCACGAGAAAGACTACACAGGTATTACTAATATCCGGGAAAGATACAGGTCAAAAATACCTGAAAACTCAGATTGAAAATTCTGGGAGAGAGCATTCCATCCCATATATGTGCCAATCATGTAGACCATGTTATACATTAACTGACATCGAACGTATTGATATGAGAGGCAGTTCTAGCATTACCAATAGGTAGGATGTTAGATCCTTCGGTGTTGGGTGCATGTGAATGTGGTATCCCATCATGCGAAGCTTGGGGATATTCCCCACCAAGCATGCGTGCACGGGAATACTCCTTTGGAGCTAATAACGCATGTCGGCAAGATTAACAATTCTGATCCAAGCGGACAGTGCAGAGTGTCGTCATGTGCCAAAGTTTTTGGCTGCCACATGCATGTCGATGACCTCTTTTCTGATCATTTTTTGCCCTCAAGGCATGGAAAAGTGAGCACTAAACAACTGTAAGCATCGTTTTATGCAGGTGCTACTATAGGTGCACCTATCATCAGGATCATGGCTGTCCGGCAAGCAAGCACGTGGAGCAGCACAACTCCGAGGACCCGCCATTGTTTCGAGTAATCTACACGAACGAGCACACATGCGACAGTACCGCTGCCTCCGACTACGTCGCTTCGTCTACGCATATCCGGCAGATTGCCGACGCCTCCTTGAGAAAGGTAGAGATGGAAAGACCGCCTCGCCTGCAGGCTCAATGCAGTGGTGGCTATACTACAGTGGTAAAAGAAGAGAGAGATGCCATCGTCTCCTTGCTCACTGTCATCACAGGCTGCGATGTTGCCAAATCTGATTCTGTGAATCAACACAGCGCTGCTTCGTTGGCTAGTAACTGTTACACCTTGTCACCGACGGTGGCCAGAAGTAGCCATGAGGGTAGTAGCTCTTTGACTTCGCCCGTGGTGCTGCCGGCATCCGATGACCTGAAAATGGACTTCATGATGGAGTCACTGGAGTCCCACTGGTTCGAGCCTTTGGATTTGGGTTGGTTCAAAGAATCCACGCACACTAGTTGAGTATGCATTCTCCTAAAAATGTAGGAGTAATTAAGACGCCATCCATCCATCTCTCTCTATTTTTATTTTTCTCTTTAGAGATAAGTGTGTGTGTGTGTATCCCCTTTTTGCAGAATATATGTATGTTGATATAGTGCATATAAAGCTGTTTGTGGAGTTAAAATGTAATTAGGCAACGTGCTATTAAAAATGTCCAACCAGAGTGGCGCACATGTCTGTCTAATGGTTAAAGTTCAAGTCCCACTAATCACATGTTATGTGGGTCTATCTGTAAATTTTCTCGGATTTGATCCCATGATCTCTAGGTTGCTTTAGGAAATAATTTGTATGAATTGCTTCTCCAATATGAAAGAAATTCGCAAAAGTTTCCTTATGTCGATGCATCACCTGAATATCATCGATCGGGATCAATACATGCAGAAAAAGACGGCATAATCTGTTTATAAGCTAATAGCTAGCCGCTGCAAAAGCATGTTCATGCCTCTGGTGATGGTGAGGCATATGGTCGTCGGGTGGGTGCATGGGTAGTAGCACCTACCGGTGCATGGGCATGGCGCACATCGACGTAGCTGTGTTCCTGCATCGGCACTCGGCAGCGCCCAGTGGGCGCAGCCGCACCCAGCAGGCTACACGACAGCGCGCGCGGCGAAGGGAGTGCCCGGTCCGGCCGGTAGACGGCAACGGTGAAGTTTTTGAACGGATGGCTAGCGCATTTTGATCATTCATGATAGAAGGGGCCGTGGAGTAAGTTCTTTGACTATACTAGCCTGTTAGTTGTTACAGCCTGAATCTGACTGATTCCTTGTAGTATACTAGCTTCTTGTCTAAACATGTTTGATTATTACTCCATGTTCTTTTTTATTTAATATTTTTGACTTTTTGCAGTCTTCGAGATATAACTTTGACCGTTACTTTTATAACATTACACTAATAAAATTATAATATTATAAAAAATATTTTTAATAATAAATCTAATTATATAGTTTTCATATAGCCAATCTAGATAGTTATGAATCTATTAACGGTCAAATTTTGAAAATCAAGTAAAAAAACAGAGATAGTAATTTATTATCTCATAAAACAAAACTTTGATCCGCATTAAAAAAAGATTTGGCACAATCCATTGTCACGCAAATTAAGAAACATTTCAATTAAAGCATGTTCATCCTAATTCTAAAATGTAGGCATAATAAATAAATAAATATAAATACAACTACAATAAGCCAATAGGCTAGTTTACCAAAGAATGGCTACTCGATCGCGAGCTGGTACTAGGACTTGTCCTTGGGTAGCTGAGGGAGCAACCAACACTCTCTCGGTCACAGGCCAGATGTAAATGCCTATCTTTTGCGAGTTGGATTTTAACTGTATTGATTTTTGAGCCATGGCTACGACTTTGTTTCCTAGCTAAGTACTATCTATAAGGATTCCATATCATCTATAGAGTACACACTAAAAGCTAGCATTCCAAAGGACTATCTATAAGGATAGCTATTTGATGTTTACATGCACACACAGTTATTTATAGAACCTGTCTCGTTTTGCGTTATAGACTAGAGACGAAATAGTAGCTAGCTGTTTGTGTTTTGCATACTCTCTTTCCTCCACATAGGATATATGCTGATGTATACATACAAATAGCCAACTGACTCAGCACCATTAGAGATGCCCTTAGAGCCCAACGGCCGCTAGATTCTCGCCACAATACCGGGTTGGCGGTGGTCGACCTGGCCTCGATCCTTAGGGCATCTCCAATGGTCCTAGCTAGCAACTAACTAGGAGACTTACACATCATCAACCAAATAGCTAGCATACAAAGGACTGTCTATAAGGATAGCTATTTGATACTTACATGCACACACAGTCATTTATAGAGACTACCTCGTTTTCTGTTATAGCCTAGTGCTTAAGGAAGAGCCGGCTCGATTTTTTTTGCATACTCTCTTTCCTCCACATAGGATTTATGCTGATGTGTACATGCAAATAGCCAGCTGACTCAGACCATTGGAGATGCCCTTACATAACCACAATCTAAGATGCATTTATGGTTGCTGCCCCTTGCCGCAGGCATTTTCTTCGGGAGGCTGGCGCTGGCTCCGCTCCCAATTCCACGTGCGACTTCGTCAGATTATGATCTGCCAACGCTACGGTAGCAAATGCCCCTGCCCAGCGGACGAGCTTTAATTAACTAACCACCGTCGATACGGACACCTCGAGTTGTTTAGTTCGCCAGTTGCATTATTTTGTTCCTGTGTCAACCCCGAGTCGATAAGCCTAGATAGCAACGAGATCAGATGTCATTAGAGTAGTAGCCATTTGGATCTAATTAAAGTACATGGCTGTCCTCGTATGTCCGCAACCTCTCGGCCACAGCTCATGTTCTCTGCTCCCCACCAAGTGGTGTCAGCCTGTCCGTTCAGATTGTCAAGCGATGGGGATTTAGCATGCAACAATGGTAAGCAGCTACGGATTATAGACAACATAAGAGTACCATGTAGTTAGTAGCACTCTAACTTAATTTTTGACCAAGCAAATGTGGGTGTAATGGCAACAACAGGAGAGATCTTGTACAAGGTCTAATATATATTTATTTGTGATGAACAATTAACACTTTAGTTAAGTTGAATTTGAATTTTGTAATAGTTTTAGAAAATTCAGATTTGCTATCAGTATTTCTAGTCGGACCGGTCGAGGTGACCGATTGGACCATTGGAAGGAAGCGGTCGGACCGGCCTGTGAACGGCAGTCTGACGGGTGGTTCGGTGTGACCGGATATTAGGAGGCAGTCTGACTGTACTGGATATTGGGGGGATAGTTGGACCGTTGGGGTGGTATGACCGATTTCTAGTTGGCGGTTGCTTTTTTCTAGAAAGTAAATTTTGGCGTTGGTCACGTGCGGTCAGACCGGCCATGGTTGGCGATCAGACTGAGGTGAGCTGGCCAGTGTGACCGGCATTAAAAATATGGTCACCCAATGACATGCGTCATTTTTGTACATATTTTTCCTATCATTTTACCCTACTTTTTTTCGCATTTTGGACCATTTATCATCATTTACACGCTTTCTATAATTAATTTCTCAAATTGGACCATTTTACATTTTTCTACATTTTTTGCAGGCCGGTGTGATCGAGGCACATAAATGACAAATATGGCATTTCGGGACTGCTCTGGACAGATGTACGCATCACCGCAGACGTGTAGGATCAAACCGTGACAAAATCGGACTTTCGGAGGGGTCAGAACAAAAGGAAATCATAAGAGGAAGGACCTAATTGTAAACCCTATATTCTTCGAGAGTTAATCTGCAAAATACCAAAATCCCCAATTCACCATCTTGTTAACCAGCCACTGGCCATGGAAGAGAGAAAAGCCCGGCTTTCTTCTTCCCTTGCCCCCCATGTGCTTCTCCCCAACCCTCATTTCTTCCACCTCTGTCGCTGGCGAGGTCGGGCCAGCTCGCCAGCGTACCAACGCCACCACGCCTGCTTGCCTTGGTCGCTACCTTCTCCTCTATGCTACAACCCCCACTCCTCTACTCTCCATCCTCCGATCCGCCTCCTCTCCTTGCCCCTACTCCCTCTGCGGCGCCTCTCCCCTTGCGTCACCACCGCCAACTCCCGGCTGCTGCTAGCCAATGCCGCCATCTCCTCCACCACCTTCACCAGTTGCTACTCCTCTTCACCCACACTGCCCTCTCTACTGCCTCTCCCTACTGCTCCCAATGGCAGCTCCCTCCAGTGCGCCGCCAAGTCATCCGCTGAGATCCACCAAGCACCGGGCCGTAGCTCTCCATCGCCATCGACACCGGCGAGCTCCAACTTCTTCCTCTTCTCTGACGTGTGCACCTCCGCCGACCACATCTTCTTCTTTAACCCCTCCTATGCTTCCTCTTCATCTCGGTTGAATCTACTCCCATATCTCCCTTTACTGTTTCCACTTCACTGCTAATTTTTGCTTGTTGATTTTTGAACTGAGATGTATACTTGTGATTTGTGTTTGTGAGATTGTGTATTGTGATGATTGGCTAGGCATTACTCTGTTTTGCAATTGTGAATGATATTTGCGAAAGTGATTAGTAGTGAAATTGGTCATCTGTGTTAATTGTTATATGTGATCAGTAGTAGTTAGTAGTAATTGTCAATGGTGATCTCTATTAGCTATATTTTTGTGCTCTGTTACTGTTAAAGATTTTTGTTTATGTGTTAGTAGTAGTTGTTGGTCTGTCATTTGTGATCTTTGTTTAGCTTTGTTAAGTGGTTATATGTGTTAGATTGATTACATCAATGTGCTGTTAGGATAGTGTCTATGTGTGCGTCTGTGATCAGCACTTGTGTAGGCTTTGCCCTATGCTTGTGCAATAGTCAGTTTTATTGTCTGTGTTTGTTTGAGTTGCTCAAATTAGCTAGTCAGTGACCGTTCCCTTTCCCCTTGCTGTCTCAACCCCCTTATTGCTTCTCGACTCTCTCTCTTTTCTCCGTTCTGTGGTTTGTCGATAGTTAGGTCGTGCGGTCATTTTGTAGTTGCTTGTGTTGTCCAGTGCCGCCATCATCTAGTTAGCCGCCATCCGTTTTCTCCTTCTTTCTCTCTTGAATCCAACGTGCTTCTCAACTTTCTCATTCTATCTCGCGGTTGGTAGTTAGCTAGGTAATCGGTCGGTAGTTGTGTTCGTTCGTCGTAGTTTCGTTCGGTAGTCGTGTGTGTTTGTTCGTTCGCCCGTGCGACTTCAATTTGCATGGTCATTCATCCTATTGTCGTTGTTTTTTGTTAGTTCGTTCGTAGTTTCATCCTTGTGATTAGGGTCAATTCAACCATTAGTTAGTTAGTTCGTTTGCTCAATTTAGTAGTCATTTTAGGTTTAATTTTCTATTTTATCCTCTATTTTGATTGGCCTAGTTTTAGCTGAGCATCGTTAGCCTTAGTCTAGTCCCTATGGATAACACAACACTCATCGCTATTTTAGTGGCATCCTGTGCACTTGCGGGTGTGCTATTTTTGCATGATCATCGGATGGCTGATCAGACTGGCCAGTAGATGACAGTTTGACCGAAATGGTCTAATTGGCATAAGGAGGGCGGTTAGACCGGTGGTTGTAGCCAAAGATTAGGGTGAGTTGAGCTAAGTTGATTTGATGTCGGTTCATGGTTTGGGAGTTATGAGGGTTTGTGTTGCATTGCATCTTGCATAGCTTTGACTAACGTAAGTCAAATGTATGAAACTTGTGCTCAATATGTTTGCTTAGTTTTGGATATGTAGGTGGCTTAGAAGGTATAGTGGTTGATAGTAATGGATCAGGACTAGGTAGGGGAACTAAAGTCTGAGCGATCGTGTAAGTCCGAGTGAGACTACGTGGCTCAAGCAGGAGTCCAGAGAAAACAATGATTGTAGAGATGCGAGTCGGTGCATATGGTGCACTAGGTGACGAGGTTGATATACGTAGAGACGGTCTGTGGGAGTTCGCATGCACCAACTCGTCTCTCCATAATCCTTGTTTTCTCTGTGCATGTGTGTAAGTGTAAAACCCATTTGTATATGGATTATCGGGTTTTTCTATTTGTTAGCAATTGTATTCACTAAGAGTGGGCTGGTTGTTAGAGTTAGGTGTGAGATGAGGATACTCCATGATATAAGCCCTTATGTGTTGAGAGAAAATATCTGTTGTGATTGGAGAGGCATTTTTGGGTTAGGGTTTTCTTGTATTGAAAGCTTTGTGCGAGTGCTCTAGGGTTAGAAGTTTGTCCTCTATGATGGAATGATTGTAACCATTCATCTCCAAGTATCAATAGATTCACCAAATTTGTCCAAATCCTTGTATTAAAGTTAAATTCTTGATTTCTTGATTTTGCTTGGTTTTTAATATTTTCTTCTCCCCTCTTAATCTTTCTTGGTGCCAAAGACATATAAATGATGGAAATATCTCTTAAATATTAGATCTTTGGTTTGTTTTGAAGTCCTTTTTTGTGAAATCTTGTTTCGGGGATTTTGGCTTCGAATCTTTAGGTGTTTTTACTTGCCGTAATATGTAGAAGCTCATCTAATGTTATCTTGACCATGCTTAACCCATGAGCAAGCCTTTGGCTTTAAGTTTGATTTTGGCTCAGTTTTGGTGCAATCTTCGTTGTCTTAGATAAAGGTTGATATTTTGATATTGATTTTGTTAATCTTTGCTTGGTATAGGTTTTTGACATTCTTGTAAAGGTTTGTATCAAATTTCATAAGATTTGAAGCTGTGATTTTTAAATTGGATCTTTTAGAGTTTTTAATCAGAGCTATTCTTACCTCTGGTCAAGGCAACGGTCAGACAGGCCGAGCGGTCTAACCGCCAATGACTTGCGGTTATACTGGTCAAGCGGTATGATCACTGCCACCTTACGGTCAGATTGCCAACCAAGTTTTTTGGCTCGGTTTTTTGTAGGGTTGACTTGTAGGCTTCATATACTTGATCTTTCACTGTATATTTTAGGTCTTATTCACTTTGGTTTTTTGTGACTTATAACTTTTTTTACTGTAACTAGCTTATTTTGCACTATAGTTACTGTCAGTTTTTTAGTATAATTAATTTTTTTAAAAAAATAAAAAATAGATTAAACCAATCACAGACTATATAAAGGATTATGGAAAAACTTAAAAAATTAAAAAAAGATAAAATTAAAGAACAGTAAAATAGAAACTAAAAACTAAGACAAAACTAGCGGGTCACAAAGCCATGCACAGTCCGAGGACTCAATTTAATATAAAAAAGAGTGGGCTCCCTGTTACCCTCACCAGTCACCGCCTAGGGTCCTACAGTTTCCCACACACCTGCTGCTTCTTGCAAGCTGTTATCCCATTTCAGTGCAAAAGACCTGACCAGTTGAGCAGCTGGGAAGAATGGCGTCGCCGCGCCTGAAGAGGGAGCAGTCCTTTGACTTCGAGGAGCCCGGCGCGCAAGAAGCCATGGAATCTGCCTCCGCGTCTTACAGCCCTCCCGGAGGCTTCTTTGGCCTCTCCCCGCCGGAGTCCTCGCCGCGCGACGGCCGGAAGAGAAGGTATGTAACAACACTGTCTTCTGTCTTGATTATACGAGAAGTCCAAATTATATACAACATGCCGAGCATTTTTATTACCTTGTTGCCTCCTTGCTTGCTTGATTTCGTTCGTTCGAGTCTCTATCTACTAGTCTTGTTTGCCCTGGGATGGGTTGATTCTGAAGCAGATCCTGAAACTGCCTGTTGGATTTGCGTTCTGTGTCTTGCGCAGTTTTAGGCTTTTAGCTTTCTCTTGCTCGTGTACTGAATCTGTCGAAGTGTGTATAGAGGCGTTTTCTGCCTTCTTCGGTTGTATGCCAGTAAGGGAAAACTTTTGGACAAATTAATTAGGGGCCATTCGAGGATTTGTCCACCCCACGTAGATACAATTAAGGATTTGTTTTTGATGTGTCACTAACAGGTGATCTTAGAGCCACATGTTAATAACACATAGAGTGATAAATCCTCAATTGTATCTATTCGCAATATCAAATGCTCAATTATCCCAATTAATAAATGATAAATCCTCAGTTATCCCAATTAATAAAGAGGAAACACTAACGTGGTCAGAAACAGGCGATCGATGTTAGGATCTAGCTGGAGTTGGGAGATGCTGTATTATATTGCATGTTGTGGTCAGTGTTAGTTGGGTACGGATTTGATGACTGAGGGTAGGACACTCGCTCTTGATCGGTCGGCTATACCGCCAGTAAGGCTCTGAGGTCTGTTGAAGAAGAGAGGAAGACTAGAGAATTTTTATTTATTTTTTGTTTAATGATATCGATACAATGTTATCCCTTTTATAGGGGTGGCTAAAGTTGAACCCTAAGAAATTTATCTCTATATTAAGAAACTAATCTATAATAATATAAAACTTATCTCTAATATATAGAAATAATCTAAAATAAAATAAACCAAAATAATAAGAAAACTAAATAGATAACAATTATACGGCACCACGAGCTACTGATCACGCGCTGTACGGCGCTACAGTACCACCAGTTATTGTTCATAGTGCTATAGTACTACATAGGTACTATTCATCTACCGCTGCAGTACCCGACAGTATTGTTCATGAGCCTACTGCATGTATCGCCAGAATCATAGACCATAACATTATACCCCTCGCGGTGAGACAGCTCATCCTCGAGATATCAAGTGGTGGCCATAATTAAAATCCTTCGTAACCCCATATCGACAAAATGGTACGATGATGACATTGTGTCGCATGGAAGAAGATCCGTGAAACCCCAGTGAACAACAATAAGGATAGTAATCCTCTAGCATCGGTTCAGGTTGCAGTAGTCATCGGTAGTAAGGGCAATCGACACAGGGCAGCAGCGGCATCCTTCTTGCCCTGAGATGCAACGGTTGTGGGAGGGAGTGATGACATCACTGACCCCCACATGGAAACTGTCGTGCTCCACACTTGCGGAGGAATGGTGTCGACTGGTTGCGTGGAGATGACCGTCGCTGGACAGCGACAACCTTTCTCCTTGGTAAAGACACCAAAGGTGAAGCCTAAAGAGTAGTTATCGTTGGTGACGTGGCCAGTGCCAACGCTAGCGCCGGGAAAAGTGGTGGTAGCGCAACCATTGTAATGGCACGTGATGCCTCTTTCTACTCTTTTAGCTTGTCCACCAACTCTATAGCCTTATCTAAAGTGACAATTATATTATCGAGTAAAGACCATATTATCTCGTAGCTAGCCATCAACATGTCCAAGGGAGATAATTTAGCATTGGAAACTATGGTGAGTGGCTTTGATACCAAATGTTGTGGTCGATGTTAGTTGGGTACAAGTTCGAGGACCGAGGGTAGGGCACTCATCCTTGATCGACCAGCCATGCCACCGCTAAGACTCTAAGGCCTGTTGAAGAAGAGAGGAAGATTAGAGAACTTTATTTATTTCTTTGATTAATGATAATGATACAATGTTATTCCTTTTATAGAAGTGGTTAAACTTGACCCCTAAGAAATCTATCTCTATATTAAGAAACTAATCCCTAATAATAGGAAACTTATCTCTAATACATAGAAATAATCTAAAATAAAATAAACCCAAATAATAAGGAAACTAAATAGATAACAACCACACGACACCGCAAGCTACTGTTCATGTGTCGTACGACACTACAATAGCGCCGGTTACTGTTCATAGTGCCACAGTACTGCGTAGGTACTATTCATCCACTGTTGTAGTACCCCCGCGGTATTGTTCCTGAGCATGGTGCGTGCATCGTCGGGATCCTAAGCTATAACATTACGCCCCTCGTGGCGAGACAGCTCAAACTCGAGCACAATGATGGCGGCCATAGTTGAAGTCCTTCGTAACCCTATGTTGACAAAATGGCACGATGATGACATTATGTCGCATAGAAGAAGATCTGTGGTAGTGAACAACAATGAGGATAGTACTCTTGCAGCGTCGGTTGATGTTGCAGTAGTCATTGGTAGCAAGGGCAATCGACGTAGGGCAGCGGCGGCATCCTTCTTACTGAGATGCACCAGTTTTGGGAGGGATGTGACAACGTTGTTGACCCCCCATATGGCAACCGTTGTGCTCCACACTTGTGGAGACACGGTGTCGGCCGGCCGCATGGAGATGACCGTCGTTGGACAGCAACAACCTTCCTCTTTGGCAAAGACACCAAGGGTGAAGCCTGAAGAGGAGTTATCGTTGGTGACGTGGCTAGTGCAAACGCTGGTGTCAGGGAAGGTGGTGGTAGCACAACCATTGCAATGGCACGCGATGCTTTTTTCTGCTCCTTTAGCTTATTCACCAACTCTATAGCCTTCTCTAAGGTGGCCATCATATTGTCGAGTAAAGATCATATTTTCTCATTACTAGTTATCAACATGTCTAAGGGAGATAATTCAGCATTGAAAGCCATGGTGAGTAGTTCTGATATCAAATGTTGTGGTTGATGTTGGTTGGGTACGTGTCCGAGAACCGAGGGTAAGGCACTCACCCTTGATCGGTCGGCCATACCATCACCAAAGCTCTGAGACCTGTTGAAAATGAGAGGAAGACTAAAGAATTTGGTTTATTTCTTTACTTAATGATAATGATACAATGCTATCCCTTTTATAGGGATGGCTAAACTTCGCCCCTAAGAAATCTATCTTTATATTAAGAAACTAATTCCTAATAATGGAAAACTTATCTCTAATACATAGAAATAATCTAAAAGAAAACAAAACTAAATAACAAGGAAACTAAATGGATAATAACCATACGGTGCCGTGTGCTACTGTTCACATAACGTACGTTGCTACAGTACTGCACGGGTGCTGTTCATCCACCGCGGGTACTGTTCATCCACCGCTTCAGTGCCTCACGGTATTGTTTATGAGCCTGCTACATGCATTGTCGGGATCCTAGGTTATAACAATACAACTTGCGTTTAATGATCAACTGCTAAAAAGATTGCCAAAAACACTGTTGTTTTGAAAGTGATAACGCGTCTGCAGAACTTAGAACAACAGAATGAAAAGGTCAATCAAATGGATTCATACAATGCCAGTTAGTTTTTCATCTTTCCTCCTGTGAGTGGTCCTATTTCTGAGTCGAGCAATATTTCATTGGCTCCGGTGAAGGCCGAAATGCATGACATAATTAGTTTGGATGGAGATTCCGCAGTACTACAGTAAAAGGACAACCGCAGACTGTTGAGAAAACTTGTTTCTGTCATGCATATTGGATTATATGCTAGCCATTTCTGGAAATTCTTCATAATTCCCAAGAAGATGCATATTCTCCTCCTTTCAATGAAGGCCATTTCTTTGTGAGACTTTGGAACCCGAAGTCATATTTTCTCCCCTTTTCATTACCTATATATACCTGTATCTTTTACCATAGTGGAGGGCTCCATTGCTGGAGAACCCTAGATTACTAGTACTAAATGGAGGTACTTTCCTGCACATTTTAATTAAGCATCTTATAAGAAATAAAACAAGGACGCAACATACCCCTTTGTGATATTTGTCATATTGCATCACTACACACAGACACTGACTGTACGTACCCACTTGTGCTTTTTTCTTCCAAGTAAAAGTCCAGAATTAGTATTTTATGACTCAAGCATATGCTTTAATTCATTTTCAAAGGGCAAATTACAGAAGTCTCAAGCCTATGCATGGTCGGCACCGATGTTTTCACGCAGCCTAAAAATGTTATGAACCATTTCTTCTGTCTAGTTTAAGATGTTTCCCATGCACATTTATTCGTTCTATCATTTGTATCTCCTTAAGTAGTAGTGCCATTGTCATTTCCTATATCGATGCCTTGATTGTACTTTTGTGATTCTCCATCTCTCCTTCTCTTGTGTTAATTAATTTCTTAGTATTTTGAAGCACCACTTCCTTCATTGCCCAACCAATTAACACGAGTTACCGCATCTTTAATAATCCAACTCATTTTACACTCAGCCAAGATCCACAATTAATGAAATAATGATCGATTCAAGTTTCATCACGTAATGCATGCTCTGATATTGTCTACTACATTGTCTAGTGTGGTTATCATGTAGCTTAGTATAGGATTATGTATCTGGTAAAATACACAGGCCTGCGTGAATAAAACCCGGGGCCTGGTTTCTTTGATCGTAAAAGGATGAGTGAATGCAAGTAGGGGTTATTTGGTACACATATTGTTTGGTTGCATGCATGTAGAAAATGTAGACGTGGAAAACATTTTCCAAGCTTCATATGTGCTAATCACTCCTCTAATTACTGGCTAACTCGTACACTCATTTTGAGCATCCCGCCCAATATCCTGGTGGTTCACTCATGTAGGTTAGGAAACCAATCACCATCTCCATAAAAGATGTTGCATGGCTAAGCCTGGTTAGAAGTTGTGAGTCATGCTGCCAAACCCATCATGGCCATCATATATAGCAGTTACCAACTGTATGTAGAAAGTAGAATGTAACCAATAACCATGTTAGTTGGAGAAACATCTTGGCGAGTCATATATACAAAAATCTGCTTGTATGCGCTTTAATCCCTCATGAAAAGAAGCATTTCTGAATCTATCTAATCGAAGAATCTTTAGTGGTTATTCTAGATTCTTCATGTCCCATGGACGCGTTAATCCAATTAGGTAAACATTACTAACAGATTAATATATGACACAGATCTCTTTTTTTCCCTGGAAAAATCAATAATATGTCAGATCTTTACAGATGGAGAAATATGGACTCCCACCGCATGAATCATCTTTTGGGCCATTTGTGTAGAGATTTGCGTATCTGTATACATGTATCTCCTAGTTTCGTTCTTGAGTTTACGTGTGTCGTTTCTGGTTGATTAATGTATCCTTGAGTCCTTGTGCCATGCACGTGGTGTCGTTCTTTTGTAGCGATCGAGGTTAGAAAAATAGCAATCGTCCAGACAACCGTGCAACTTCAGATGCACTTCAAGGCACAAGCTCCCAATGTAGATGTATGTGGTTCACACATAAACCATGTTAATGAGAATAATTTTGGAGGATATTCTAATCCTATTGAAATTTGCATATCCGAGTGTTTGGAAGAAAAATGACTGACCTTTTAGAACCCCTACGAAATTTACGTCGTATGGCGCTTTTAAAAAAAATTAGAGGAAAATTAACATGATTTCTAATTTCACATATTTAATTTTTCCTTTTAGTCTTGTACGAGTTCTCTCTGTTCAAATTGAAGTATATTTCCTGTCAACCACCTAAACACTTATTGCTATTTTTTCCCTGTGTTGTTTCAGTCTGATTTTTTACATTACTATTTAAATATTTTTCCTATACTGTTCGTATTGCATCCTATACAATCCCTAGAATTGAAGGAACACCTGCAAGTCCTAACTCATTCTATTTGACCTATATAGTTCTGGAATATTGCTGCAGGAAGGATAGACCTTCACGGGTCAAACATACGTTCACACCTCATTTTGACGGTCACCTGTGGCGAAAGTACGGCCAGAAGAACATCAAGGACTCTGCTTTCCCTAGGTAATTTACCTGTCGATTGTTAGCAGTGAGGTGAAGTCATAGGTAATTCCATTCACAGGGAGAAATTCTAAGTATGCTGATTTTTTGGACTACTTTACAGTTGTTGTGCTGTGTTGCGCTTTGAAATTTAGTTACGATAGTTTTTACCAATTCGAGAAATATTTTAATAAAAAATGCTTCCAAATAGTCACTTTACCTAGAAATAAAAGATAAAAGAATTGCTTTAAAAAAGCATTCGAAATGCCAAACAAAGCTTTAAGCCACTTGTTCAAACTAAAATTTGTTGATTCCCTTATCCGTATATGAATGTTTCTTGGTACTGAAATATTTTGTTGATTCCCTTACCCAGGATGTTCACTAACAAAATGCACGAAGCCAAATAAAACTCATGCATGCTTATGAACGGCACTGCAGGCTATATTACAGATGCTCTTACCGTGAAGACAAACAATGCCTTGCCTCGAAGCTGGTGCAACAGGAGAACAACGACGACCCGCCGCTGTTCAAGGTCACCTACACGTACGAGCACACGTGCAACACCGCGCCCGTCCCGACTCCCGATGTCGAGGCCGAGCCGCCGGCGCCCGCGAGCGACGCGTTCTTGCTCAGGTTCGACTCCACCAGCGGCCACGGCGATGCGCAACAGCTGGAGCAAGAACGGCACTACCAACCTACGCCCGGGAGGCCGTTCTTGATGCTGAGCTTTGCTTCGAATAGCCAGCTGCAGGAGCAGTCTTCCTTCCCATCCGATCTACCGCCGGCAGCGTCGTCGTCGTTCCCGGCCGAGGCGTTGCCGGCGCCGTCGACAACCGATGGAGGTGACATGCTCTCGACGTGGGACTCGTTCAGATATGGTTTGGATGACCATGTACAGTTCGGCGACCATGTGTATCTCCCTGACAATGGTGAGGATAATTACTGATCGAGTGTAAACGCAGTGTGTATGCATTCACGAGCCACGACCTCAAAACTGTCATCTACAGTATATTCTTTGTGGGAGACGTACGTACTAATCGACGTTTACTTGCTCATTTGAGCAGGGGGAAAAGTTTTTCTAATTGGAATCAACAAAGGGCTATTTTCGGAGCTCAAGGTGGAGTTGACTGATATGTGTATCCTGTTGTTCCTTGATTGGAAAAGAGAGAAAGCGCGCGCTACTTGATTGAACTCCACATCTTCTCCCGTCACATGCTAGGCATCCTACTCAGCAGCCACACCACTGCTTATTTGTCAAGGCACTTCACACTGCATGTCCTCGTTTAATCTATTTCTAGAAGTTAAGTGACCAATTTGGTACTAAAAGTTAAGATTCTTTTTCAGGATTGTTGTGAGAATTTCTTGCCCTCAAAATAGAAGAGATGCCTTAAATCTCACTGTTTATTTTTATGTAGATTGGGCTTGGACTCTGGTAGGTGAGCATAGATGCATCTCACATGAGATTTGAGTCGCTGCCGTATCATCTAATTGCTGGTGAGATTGGACTCCTACTTCTAACCAGAGGCATGCTAGCTGATTGGTTAGCTGAGGCATAGATTCTCACAGATTTCTCGAACAAGACCTCGTTGCTTCGTCAGAATAGAAATGCAATTCAAGGGAAGAGATCACTCTCCTTGACTGTCAGACGATTAGCAAAGATGGTGATTGTTAACTTCTGATTGGGCATAAGCGTTTGACCTGTACCATTTTCCTGCAGGATCAAAGGTTTATACGGCCCAGTCTCCTCTTGACCTGCTCTCCATGCGTTTCATACCTTGCCGATCTTTCTATCCAGTTTTGCCGCACAGGTGTCCCTGTCCGACGTCTCTTCTGGGAGTGAAGTCAGAAAATCAACGCACAAGAGTTTGAAAATGCAACGCTGGCCACGTACTATATTGCAAGTTTGCAACAACTTGTAGAGCTGTAGTACTACAACCATCTCACATAGACGTCCAACGGAGGGTTGGCGTCCAGAAGCAGAGACCGAAATTTCTCGTACATGTACCATGATTGAATACACACCAGTCAACTTATCTATGATAATCCATCGATGCATCCGTCAGTCAGAAGACCAGAATCAAATGCCCCCACCGTTGACATCGATGATCAACATAAAGTAATGAACAGAGTTTGAGCAGGTCAGACCCAAAGATGAGCAGAGTTCAAGTAGTTTCAAGGACGTTGACTGTTGCAGTCTGTTTATATAAACACTAGCTTCACCAAGACCCATAGCTACTCCACAAACTCAACTCCTACAATACTTTGATTGCTAGCTATATTCAGCAACTCAGAATTCAAGATGGTATTTGATCAAGAGGCTGTAAAGCAGCTGTCCCAGGAGCTCGTCGGCGGCTACAAGCTCAACACCAAGCTCCTGGCATTGCTCAGCAACCCCCTTGATAGCCGTGGCCAGGAGGAGGCTATGGCGATAAGTCATCAGCTTTCTCGAGTGTTCAGGGTGTCTTTGTTCATGCTGAAGCCTGACGGCAATACACTGGGTGAAGTCAGGACGGCGCCGGAGATGAGGACCGACGATAGCATTGGTCTGTGCACTCCGACGAAAGATAAGTGCATTAGGTATACTAATTTAGTAATACTGCTCCATCTTAATTAGTACTTTCCTGGCTAGTGGCTGGTGTGGTTTCTTCATTTGGGTGCTTACATGCAGTGTGTGTTTTGATTAATTATTCTGTTGT
Source organism: Melocanna baccifera (assembly GCA_036346265.1). Lineage (NCBI taxonomy): Eukaryota > Viridiplantae > Streptophyta > Magnoliopsida > Poales > Poaceae > Melocanna > Melocanna baccifera. The sequence continues at coordinate 38,868,464 of CM070676.1, forward strand.
TGCTATGGAACTGTAGTGGAGAAGACGTTACTCCCCTCAGAAAGGGTAGAGAAGAGGAGGTTACGAGGAAGGAGATTACACCCTCGCCACACAAGGATGGTTACCAATGGAGAAAATACGGGCAAAAGAACATCCAGAACAGCAATTTTGCAAGGTGAAGTTACAGTTTTCTGATGCTGACTTCTGCCATTTCTCTGGAATATGCGTGGTACTTCCCCAATGCTTAGCTAATCACAAAGCAAATTAATTCCTAGAAATATCGCTACAAAGAACTAAAATAAGCGGTTTCATGCTTGAAGCAAGCTATGTACATAATAGACTAACAGTATAGGTGTTGGGGAGAGTGGTTATATATGCTCTCCACAAGAAAATATAATATAATACTGTACAGTAACATAGGTGATAGTCTTCTTTTTTAAAAAACAATATGATTAATTGAATCAGAGGTATTATCTTCGCTTCAGGATCACTTGTTTAGTGCACTTGGATTATAACTATTTAATTAATCAGGAAATGTTGTATTTCTGTAATGAACATGTATCTTATTTTGGGTTAATTTGGTCACCTACGACATAATGTCCAAGCCATTTCAGAGTGATTAACTCAGCTACTTGAGTCCACTGGACTCCAAACTAAATTAACTACCATGATTTGCTTTCTGGAACACATGACTTGCAAATGACTTACTTGCGTCGTCAACATTGTTAGGCTAGTTTAGGCCTACTTATTTTGATATCTTCGTTATACTTTTGGTTTCTAACATCTAGTTTTTTAATTTCATCTTTTTCTAACTTTTTTGGTTTTTCTTTTTTTTTCCTGTATTCCTTTGCATTGTCTATGATAGATTAACCTATTTTTATTTTTATTTTTAAATTAAATTATGTCAAAAAAATCACAAGTAGTTACAGTACAAAATAAATCAGCTACAGTGCCAAACAATAAAAAATAAACCATAAAACCACAAAAAAAAAGAGTCCAAATCAGTTCTTCGTGCAATGCTAGATCGGAACCGGACAATAATTTTGATGGGTCCCTTTACCTATTCCTACGCCAGAAAAAACGTACGTACCCATTCCTAACTCCACCAGCTATGCAGGTGCTACTACAAATGCACGTTTAGCCGTGATCGCTGTTGCATGGCGAAGAAGCAAGTGCAACAGCAGGATAGCAGCAGCTATCCTCCAATGTTTCAGGTCACCTACGTGAACGAGCACACGTGCCAAGAAGCTGTTTCCAACAACAATATTAGCACAAGTCTGCCCACGACGGCCACGACCCCAAAAGTCCTGGACTCGACAAGAAGTGGCGCCTTTGGTTTTCTACCCCACGTCGGTGGCAGCGCCGAAGAAAACGAGGCCATCGTCTCGTGCCTCGCGACGGTCATCAACGGAGCTGCTCCGTCGTCGTCCTGGCCGCTGGTCGAAGCGAGCGTGAGTGATCCGTCGGCGTACGTGGCGCCGGCCGGACATTCGCCGAGCCTGGACGGGAGCATGGCGGAGATGGATTTCTCGTACGGTCCGTCGTTTTCTCTCGTCGAGGCAGCTGAGTTGATCGGCCACTGCGACGTGCCCATGGAAGTCGCCCGGTTCATGGACACGGTGTGGCACAGTACACGTGACGTGCATGGCGCTGAAACTGACCTTGCATTCGGGACATCGCCAGCCACCTCTTACAAAATAGCGTAGTGCATGGAAGCTGCGTGCATCTCCGTATCAAAGATCAGTAACTGTCTTCAGATCGGCAGGTTGGACGGTGACGGCCTACCAAACGTTCATTAGCCCCAGCCGGGCAGAAAAACAGTGGGCCACTGTAGTGTGCTGGTGTTCTTGCCAATCTGGGTGTTGACTCGCGAGCTGCGAGTAGTGTTGTAACTTGTGAGTCTCGTGACCGCCATGGTCCCGGCCTGTCCTCCCGGACTTCCGAGAAATATTAATTCAGTATAGTTTGCTACCGTTGATCGTTGGTGACATATTGTTTTGTCCCGGCCTGTTTTGCTACCGTTGATCGCCAGTTTGTTTTTAGTGGCTGTTTGGTTTCGGATTTTGATTTTCAGCTTTTTAATTTCAGTTTTTTTGCTTTTTAACTTTTTTCTTATTTATTTGTATTGTCTGTAAATATATAACAGTGTTTTTTCTTACTTTTCTTTATTTTTTAATTGAATAACTCAGAAAACTTATCAACTGTTACAGTGCAATTTCAATCAAAAACCAACAAGCAAAAACCGAAGCTAAAAGCTGCAGCCACTTAGTCTCAACCTCCTGTTTAGTCTTTGAACAGGAGGCTTCAGCTTCATTCTTGCTATATCTTACCGTGCCGATCTAGAAGCTGTTAACATAGTACAACTCGGAACAAAAAATGCAACTTCTGATAAAGCCATAGCCAAGTGCCTACATGGATGACATATAGGGTGGGTTTTTCTGGGATGTGGCTTATGATTTTTGATTTATGATTTTTAAATTTTAGCTATTACGAAGATGGAGAAAGTCACATGTGATTTTGGTTGGTACAACTGGAATCGGTATAGTGTGCACTATATTTAACTAGTAGATTCTTCCTCAAAAAAAGTACCGTTTAAAAGCTAGTTACTGTAGCGTCGTATATAAGCCATAAGCCAAAAGTTCTCCCAAATCCAGCTATGGTCTCGAAGAGATATCTTCATTACTTACATGTCTCTAGCATAAAACATGATCAAAAAGGGAAGTGGACATACTAAAAATCAAGTCAAATCAAGATTTTAGTTTGAAGGGCTAGAAATTCGTACATTAATCAAATAAAAAAGTGAAAAATCTATACAGTTTATTTTCATAGGTTCATATTATAATTAGCAATGCAGATTAATCATAGTATATATAAAAACTGTTATAGTTGAATATAACTATATTTTGAATCATCGTATTAGAGCTATAGCATGTATCGCGTGGTATCGGCGTGGAAAATTCAGCTAGTTCTCCTGCTTTTAAGGACAATAACTCCCCCGTTTTGTGATTACAAGATAGATGCACATGCACACACTACACACATCCACAGACGAGTATGTTATCTTAATATACACATAAAAATACGGAAACTTATGATAACTATATAATTTTACAAACTTTCGGTAGTAGCTCTCCCTTGGTGATCAGGACCAAAAACATGCATACGCTAGCTTGGACTTGCCCCGTATGTTCATGTCTTTATCCGTTGCACAAACTGATCGTGCAAAGGAACGATTTGGAGCACACATAAAGATGTTGATGAGGACGGAGCCGTAGCTCGGTTGGCTTGGTGCGATGCTGTTTGTCCAGTCTGTTTGGGTTGGATTCTCTAGAATTACACTCGAATATATCACCTAAATAATTAAAATAGGATACACATACATACATCTTCAGTAAAAAAAGTGTGGAGAAAAAACTACTTTTAACCTTATTTAACGCACTATATACAAGAATAGTACCATCTTACTCTCAAATACAAAAATAGCACTATTGGTCACCCGGTGACCGGACGGCAAGTTCCTCGGGACGACACATGACTCACCTGCCACCCAGTGACCAGGCGGCAGCGCGGCTAATATGCACATTGACATGCCACATGTCGGTCTGAGGAGTCTGTTGCCTGATCACCGGACGACAGATAGTGCTATTTATGTATTTGAGAGTAAAATGGTACTATTTTTGTAAATATCTAAAAAGTGTGTGCGCACGATCTATAAAGTCTTGATGACTTTACAAAATTTTTAAGTCGTATGTTAAAGAATATGCACATATGTAATTATATGTTGGTGTAAGTAGGGTATAAATTATGTTGCTTTAGAGTCTCAATGTTTTACACGAACGGGAAGAGCTCGCGCTACACGATCCGCGGACTTCGCCATGGACCGGCAAGTAGGGAACACAGCCAGCGCACGTACACACGCACGACGTCAACGGAGCAGCGACGTGTGACGTCCGCGTCGTGATGTCACCGTTAGCCAGGCAGCGCGGGGCAGCTGGCTAGCGCAGTGGACGGAGGCGGAGCCCAGAAGGCCCCAGTCCAACGGCAGGTCTGGCTCATTATTGCAGCATGTAACGACTTTCAAATATGCGCGCGTGATCGAGATAATTAACTCGGATAGGCACGGTCTGCGGTGTCCGATCGATCGAGCGTGGGTTCACACTTCACACATCTCTCGCACGTGTCTGTGCTCTGCCTCTCTCATTCTCTCCTGTTTTCTGGCTCTGCTTTGGTCCGCGCAGAGCAATACTGCTGGTAGCGAAGCATACTCCTTTCGGTCAAACCGGTAAGGCACGGATATATCGAAGTCCAACGGTACGTACAGCACTACGGCGCGTTTGGTCGCTATCTATAGTGTGCCAATCTTTTCTTTTTGGTAAAGTGTGGTATGTACGTACAGCACTACGGCGTGTTTGGTCGCTATCTATAGTGTGCCAATCTTTTCTTTTTGGTAAAGTGTGGTATGCTATAATTTTTATTACTCAAAAATCCTTAGTCACAAAAAATTATATCTATGATAAGTAGAGCACCACACTAAAATTTTGTCGCATATCGAAAGTGTAGCATCAGTGGACCCAATATGTCCTATATATGGTCTATCTTGGCAATACTTTGATTTGATGTACTACTACTCTCGATAAAGCAGTTATTTTCATAAACAAAACAAATTTTACTGGGTCGATTTTTTGAGGTCGTCCATTTATAAGGTGATGTTGAACCATTGAATGGCATAAGAATCAAATACATATGTGCACATCTCAAAGCTAATCTAATAGCTAGGAAAATCGACGTAACACAAAATCAGGTAACTTACTGGTTGTAAAACCGCTTCTCTTTTTATATTGGTACATGTATACTTGATTTGCACACGTCTAATAGCAAAACAAGTGTTACGAGTCCACATGGCATCACGCCAACAACTTTTTGAAGTAAAAAATCTGTGGGTATAATTAACACAAACATATATAGGTATAATTAACAACTTTTTGTAGCTATAGTACACGCGAGATCCACATGACGTCTTTTCGAGATCTACTCTATCTTAGGCAGCGCTCAGTTTAGCGTTAGTTTATGATTTTTTTACTGTAGCTAACTTATTTTTTACTATAGCTGAGTTAGTTTATTTGATATAATTAAATTTAAAAAAATGCAAAAATGGAAAAAAAATATGTTTGTTCATCACGGACAATGTATTTCTGATTCCGCTGCAGTTGACTGCTTGACTCTGGTGGTAATTACTAGTCAATTCTGCTGACTGCATTTCAATTCATTCATCCTCCTTTTTCTTTTCAAGTTGTGGTAACTAAAAATGTTGATTGGTTATGCCTTTTATTTGGTGCAGCCTCAAATTGAATACAATTAGACATGGAGATATAAGGTTTTAGTCTCAATATACGTGCACCTTTGGCATATATGATTCAGGGCAAGGTTTTAGTGTCAATATACGTGCATCTTTGGTATGCATGATTCAGGACGTATTTGGAACGCCGGAAATTTACAGGAATTTGACAGGAACAGTCCAATTTCTGCAAAAATCGGGAAAATTTTCTGTGTTTCAAGCGAAGCCTTAGACTTACTTGATATGTATGTATAATTTAGTTAAAAATGACAAGCATTTAGAAGGAGAGGGAGGGGAAGGCGACCCTTCCTGCACTGCACTGTAAACACCACACCATTAATAGGATGGATGTCTGAGTGGACCAGACGAGCAGCCGCAGCCGTCGTCCACAGCACAGGCGCCAAGCCATCCGCTTTCCTTTTGTTTTTCCAATTTTGCCCCTTTAGTTTCTCTTCCTGCTCCCGCGAGTCCTTCCCTGCAACTCCATTACTCTCTCGAGCTCGAGTAGGGAGGAGGAGGAGCCAGATCGAAGCCGAAAGCAGAGCAGCATGTATACTTACTGGTTGCAAAACCGCTTCTCTTTTTATATTGGTACATGTACACTTGATTTGCACACGTCTAATAGCAAAACAAGTGTTACAAGTCCACAAGGCATCACGCCAACAACTTTTTGAAGTAGAAAAAATCTGTAGGTATAATTAACATAGATATATATAGGCATAATTAACAACTTTTTGTAGCTATAGTTCACGCGAGACCCACATGACGCCTTTTTGAGACCTACTCCATCTTGGATAACGTTCAGTTTAGCGTTGACTTATAACTTTTTTTTACTATAGTTGATTTATTTTTTACTGTAACTGAGTTAGTTTATTTGATATAATTAAAATTTAAAAAAAAGTAAAAATAGAAAAAATATGTTAACTCATCACGGACAATGCAAAAGAGTACAAGAAAAAAAAGAAAAGGTAAAAAACCCAAAATATCTTAAAAAATTAAAAAAGAAGAAATTATTAAATAATAAAAAAATAAAAACTAGAAATAAAAACTAATTTTAAACTATTTTGTGCACAACCTTATACGCATCATGCAATACACTGCCCCCTTTTGCCTTTTCCTACGTAACGTACTGCTGCCGCTCTCCCGCGCAAGGGACTACTCAGACGTGATTGCGTTGACACCATACACCGAAACAAAGAAACACAGAGAGCACGTATATTTTTTTGTTTAGTCCTTGCCGTGATGCGCAGATTGATGAGGGACGGCTCCTTCTTCCGCTTCTTCGTGGACGCCGCACACATCCATAGTACGAGCAGCACGCACTCCGCCTCCCTTGCGTGATGTATCTGGTAGATGCACCAAAAACAAGAACATAATAGATCGGTTTTTTTAGAGTACAAACTCTATTTTTATTGTTGGATCATCATATTTTTAGTTACAAAGTGTTTTTCTAGCATATCTCAAATCCTAGTATGAAAATTACACTTGTTACCTTTGGATTAACATCCAACCCATCTCTATTTATAGTCTAGGATCCAAAACATGATCTTATCTTTAAAGTCATAAGTTCTTATCCAATTCTAACAAATAAGAGATTCGAAACTCTTATGTAACATATGTTTTTTTAACTTTTGTCATCCTACGCAATTTTGGACATTCCAAATTGTCACATGTCGTAGTTGCCGGACCGCACATCCGTAGCTCCAGCACGTATCATTCATCTTTGATTTTCATACACCTCAACTCGAGCACGACTGTCTCTTCCAATATTCTTGACCCTTTAGACCATGACTTTGTACCAAACCATCTCCGGCCCTCGTCATAGACCATGATCGTCTTCGAATTACCCTGTATATATACAAAGACAAAAGCAACATCTTTTTCTGGCACAAATTCTTTTCAACTTGTCCGACATGAGTTTACAAACGCCACACATCTTAAATTACATCTATAAGTAACATTATTAAATATTCATCATTACAAATATTTTAGACCCACGCAACATGGTCTAACATGTTTATAAGGTGACGGTGAACCATTGGATGGTGTAAGAATCAAATACATATGTGCACATCTCAAAACTAATTTAATAGCTAGGAAAATCGACGTAACACGAAATCAGGTAACTTACTGGTTGCAAAACCGCTTCTCTTTTTATGTTGGTACATGTATACAGGGGCGAAGCCAAGGGGAGGCTTAGTAAGGCTCAAGCCTCATCTTCCCCTGGTAGAACCCCCCTCCCCCAAGCTCACGACGGCGTTTGGCCTCTCGCCCCGGTTCTAGCCCTACCCCTGGCACTGGACTGGATCTTAGTTCCAGGCCCACCCCCCGATTCCAGGCCCAGCAAAGCCAACAAACACACAACAGACCAACTCACAAGTCGCAAACCTAGCAAATAACAATCTAGCTAGGATCTCAGTTTTCTATTCACACAACAATAGAAAAGAGGGGTTGGGGGCGACCTGAACCGTGCCGAACAGCAGAGGTGCAGAAGGGCCGGATCTGGCAGCGACGCCAGTGAGGGGGGGCTGAGGCGTGGCAGGGGGAGTTGGACCGGGTCGGATCTAGCACCTAGCGGCAATGCTAGCGAGGGAGCGGAGCGGAGCAGAGGGGGGAGGTCGGAGGCGGGGAGCCGGGAGCGGAGGGGGGGAGGCGGGGAGCGGAGGGGGGAGGGCGGAGCACCGAGTGCCGGAGCAAAGGGGGGAGGGCGGAGCGCCGAGCGCCGGAGGGGAGGGGGAGGCGAGGAGCGGAGGGGGAGGGCGGAGCACCGAGCGCCGGAGCAGAGGGGGGAGGGCGGAGCGCCGAGCGCCGGAGCGGAGGGGAGAGGCCGAGGAGCTGGGAGCGGAGGGGGAAGGCAAGGAGCGGAGAGAAATAGGCGGGGGTCGGGGAGTGGAGACGGAGAGAATCAGAGATAGCGGGGAGGCAGGGTGCGTTGTTGACCAGCGGAGCCGCGGAAAGAAATATGAGCGAGGCAACGAGTGGCGGGTGAAATAGGGTGAAGGGCCGAGTGCCCGAGCATGTGACCAAGTCCAAGTGGCGAGTGGGGAATTGGCCCTTACCGGTTGCCGGTTGGCCTTGGTCCTTGGACTTGGAGCCTAGAGGAGTCTTGGACGACCAACACACCGCGGCCGCTGCCAGAGGGTAAAACTACTACTCTTTAATCTTTATAATTTGTACTGAGTTATTGACATTGAGCCATTAAGCACCTAAATTCTTAGAGATTACATGTTTGTTGTTTCATTGCTATCGACTAACTCGAATTACTAGATATTAAAATTAAAAGTATGATTTATGTGTTTCGATTAAAATTGATGTGTCACATTTTGTTCCGATTTATGATTTTCTTGAATGTTTGTAATCATTTACGATTAGTTATCATATTACTAATTTTGCTATTTTTGATATGCAAATGATTGATCTCTACCGACTGAAAACATATTTATATATTTTTGGGATACGCTTCCATTGCTGAGGTACTTTCGTTATATTTCTGTCGTTTTGCTTTGTTTATCTTTTATGCATGTATGAATTTGAATTGAATAAAAGTAAAATATTATGTTTGCGACAATCTAACTTAGCGCCTTAGCGCACCCTCGAATTTGTTTCTAGTTTCGCTACTGCATGTATACTTGAATTGCACACGTCTAATAGCAAAACAAGTGCTACAAGTCCACAAGACATCACGCCAATAACTTTTTAAAGAAGAAAATCTGTAGGTAAATTTAACACAAACGTATATACGAGATTTTTTTTTGTGAGTATATAAGCGATAAATTACACCAGCCTGATCAACTGCTAAAGCGCACACAGTAAGACAGTGCAATTAATTAGTTGCACAAATAGGAACGGTTTTACAAATAGTACTTGTATACCCAACCTAGCTAGTAGTGTAGTCGTCGTCATCGTGGACACACAGTACACGATGACCGCCGCGCGCGCCTGATTTGAACTCTCGGATCTCGAAACTCGATCTATGGCATGGACGACACGCCCTCAATACAGTGTGCCATCGTCACGTAGCCCATACGAAGTACCGAAAAACATCGTGTCCGTCACGTCGTAGTCCATGATATCCAACCCCTCGTCGACGTCGAGCCTCGGCAGCTCAGATGCATCAACCGAAGTGGCAGACGCAGACACGATGATTCGGGCACCACGCCGCGATGATTCGGGCACGACGCCGCCACCGCCGCCGCAAGACAGCACGGGGGCGAGGGACGAGACGAGCGCGCGCTCGTGCTCCTCCTTGGCGCCGCGGTCCACGACGTGGACGCCCTGCCGCGATAGCCCTGAAAAGTCCGGGGGATTCGTCGTGCTATCTGCCGCCTCAGGCTCGAAGGCCGACGTGTGCTCGTGCGCGCGGATGACGGCGGACAGCGGCGGGTCGCCGTTGCTGTGCCGCTGCACCTGCTTCGTGGCCGGGCAGTTGCGCTCCAGGTGGTAACTGCATCTGCGTATATCCACAAGCAGGAGTAAGAATTAGGATTATTCGTTTAGTATACACAAGTAGGCAATCTACTTAGCACATGGCGGGCTAAGCTAGGAATTGAAGGAACTAATAACTGCGTCGTCTAAAGAAATTCAACTAGCTGGTGACGTCGCTTCGAAAGATTAGTGGCTAGTGACGTAACAAGATACCATGCCTCTGATGGAATAGCAGTGCTACAAGTCAGCAACCCGACCCTCCCCAGGTACACGCACGCTCCGGAGGATTCCGCGCGCCACAAAACGTAACTTTCGGGACAAAAAGTTGGTAAAACAAACAAACAAACGCACAAAAACATTTTTTACTTGAAAGAAAACACAGGCTTCAGCATCAAAATTGGCTTTAACTTTGTCCCTACTGATTAAGGCTTTTAACTTTGTTGATGAATTCAAACGTGTGGGGTTTCGTCCGGCTGCTCAAGAATCTTTAAAGGTGTACACGGCCTGTGCGTGTCAAGCAACATTTTGTGTTTGTCCCTTGTGTTCCCGGTGCCACGCATCAAGAACCGGAAGGAACACTTTTTTGTAACACCTCAATCCATATTGATCTATATGTATGTGCACTTAAGAATATAGATTAGTCCTACATTGTTAGTTTAACATGAGAAGTACTAATATATAAACATATAGATACCATTGGTAATAACATCCGGTTAACCGTTTTACGTGAAGCGAAGATGAAAGCGTAAGCAAATTGTTACGTGTGCGTGGTTTATCTAAAATAGGGTTAGGCCTAAGTTAGTTTAGATCCTAGAGCGTTACAAATTGTATCAGAGCCGATCCTCGTGGTTGCACAGGCACGTACGGGTCAGGGTCGTGGACATATGACGCATGACGCGTGTAGGTCCGGAGTGGACACACGGTATGGTATATATACTAGCACTGGACGTACGGACGTGTGACAAAAGAGAGAGGTCTTGGTGATTTGCCCCAGTATGGATATGTTGGACCGACGAGGATATTAAGTTCTTTAAGAAGGGTGTATGTAACACCTTAGCTCATAATGGTCTATGTGTGTGTACATATAAGGATATGGATTAATCCCATATTACTAGCTTAATATGAGAAGCACTAACATATAAATCCACAGATACCATTGATAATAACATCCGGTTAACCGTTTTACACGAAGCAAGGATGAAAGCGTAAGAAGGTTATTACTTGTGTGTGGTTTATCTATAATAAAGTTATATCTAAATCAATTTAGATCTTAGGACGTTACACTTTTCCTGTAGCCTGTCTTTAGAAGCGTCACATCGAAAACTTACCCGCAGTTTCTCGCTTACAGCGACGTGGTAACTTACTTGTTTCGTTAGATCCGCCGTGCATAATTATTGGAGTGAGCAGCAGGTTAATTTGGCATATTAGCAGGGTAGGTGATTAGTTTCTGGGATAGCAAGACAAACTAAGAACCGGGAGAGAAATTAATCAACCTTGGGGAGTTGGTCTTCACGATCCTCTTCTGGCCGTACTTCCTCCGCTGGCACCCGTCGAAGTGCGGAGTGCACGTCACTGTTCTCCTGTTAATTAAACGAACAACGAATCAGATCTACACGCACGTACTAGCTGGCAAATCTAACTGTTAGGATGAAAGTTTGCGACTGAGTTGTTTCTTTTTACTATGCAGGCAGGCACTAGCTAGTGCACGACAACTCACTTTCTTGGGACGTTGTCATCTCTAGCACGGCGCGCCCCCACGGAAACGCTCGGTTCGGGCGTTTCCGGGCGGGGCGTGGGCGGGGCGCCGGAGCCGCCCATGATGGAGAGGCACACGGCGAAGGCGCGGGACACCTCGCGCAGGATGAATGCGGCAGTGGCCTCGGCCTGGCCCTGCCCCCGCAGCGCGCGCAGCGCCTCCGCCTGCAGCCGGGCCGTCAGCTCGTGCCCGCGCGTCAGCTCCCTGACCACCGCCTCGTGCTCGTCCGCCGGGTGAAAGCTACTAGTACTGCCGCCGCTCACGCTGAGACGGGACTGCGCCTGCATGGCTCTGCCTGCCTAGCCCTGTGCTGTTTGTGAGAGCTCGTGCGCGCGCGGAGGTGTTAAGTTGTCGGTACGGACGAATTGTGGAGTCTTGGCTAGGAGTAGCTAGGCAGTTTCGGTGGCGGGGATGGGCAGAAGTAGAAGAAGAGGTGTGGTCGCGCTGTTTTATAGGGGCGTGCGGTGGGAGAAGAAGCGTCGTCGCAGCTGCACAGCTCAGCCCAACTTTACGCGGAGTTGACGACTTGTGGACTTGGCGAGGACCCTACAGGAAGTCGTTTCTTAATACAACTGTGGAACGGAATTTTGCAGGTACGTTCCAAACACTCGACAGAGGGGGCTTCTGTATCAGCATCCACAACTTTTGAACTTGAAGTAAAACTGTACTTACATCTTCCGAATTCCGTTGAGAACGGCAAGTAACAGAGTTAGGGTTATCTGCAATCATTTTCAAAACAGAAGGCCACAGAAAAATATTGCTTATATGCAGGGTTTTCTTAAACACGGATAAAAGCAACCTGAGTGAGGTGGTTTTTTCTCCATTTTAATACCAAATCAACTGCAAAATAACTTTTTCAATGATAAGACGCACACGCACGCACTATGAAGAACCATGTGAGAATATCCAAGTTTGTGTTGTAATAAATCATTGTCATATTGGAGGTTATCTTTCTAATTTCGTTGAGAATAGCAAGTAACAGAGTTAGGGTTATCTACAATAATTTACAAAATAGAAGGCTACGGAAAACTATTGCTTATATACAGGGTTCTCTTAAACACGGATAAAAACAACCCAGGTAAGGTGGTTTTTTTTTTCTCCATTTTAATATCAAATCAATTGCAAAATAATTTTTTTCGATGATAAGGAAGACGCACACGCATGCACCGTAAAGAACCATGTGAGAATATCCAAGTTTTTGTTGAAATGAACAATTGTTATATTGAAGATTTTGGGATTTGAATTTTGTAAAAGAAAAATACAATTTTCAGTTTTGCTGCAGCCCTGGCGGTTTGACCGGCAGAAGCAATTCCATTTTAGTTGAATTATGTTTTTTTTTTGAAAAATTTGAGTTATGAAATGATTTGGTTTGACCTAAATCAATACATATGTGTTGCATGATACACATTATAGTTAACGTGCGTTAAGTTATAAAGAACTTTATTCGAAAATGATTTATTGGTTTTTTGATGTGCATGGTCCCTTGAAGTCAATTACGATCAACAACGAGGATTAATGTTATACTCATGGAGGAACTAAGGCTCAGAATGATCAAGGGTCTGTTCTTTTTGGCTGCGGCTGATGGCTTTTTAGCTGTTTACGACAGAGATTGCGAAAAGAGAGATTATCGCTTACAATTTTTGATGATACAAATATTATTCTTTTAGCGTGTACTACAATTAACTTGTAGACCACGTCTTAAAAAAGTACTTCAATTGAAAGTCAGGTACTATAGCAGAAGCCAAAAGCGGCTTTTAAAAGCCAAAAGCAAACAGGTCCCAAGTATGCTGAGTGAGATAGGTAAACTCAAAAAATGTTGAAAGAAAGTTCGAGCGACGAGTTGCACCATATAGTTTGGTTAGTCCAAATGAGACATGGTCTGATGGAATTAAAATGGGAAAGACTTGCCAATGTATGACAAACCAGTGGTGTATCTACATATGGCAAGTATAGTGATTGTTTGCAATAAAAGATAAAGATCGGGGGTCAAGAAAATATATTTTGGTAAGTTGACAAAAATAACAAAAACTACCTTGGTAAAAACAGCGGCACTTGAAAAAGTTGTTTAGGATAAGGAGAAGCTGAGAAGAACAAATTGGATCAAAAGCTAAGAACTTAACAGATTCGAGGTCATATACTTTGAAAAGAGTGCAAAAGTGTAGTGTGTGAGTAAAATCTGTATTGTGTGGGGTTAACGGGTTTTCTTCATATGCGCTAAGTGGATAGTATCTATTTACGGTTAGATAGATGCTGGTTGCTTATCTATTTAGCGGGCTATGATGGAAACTTACTAGTTAGCTATCCAACCATTTTAGTTTTACTTATTAAAGCCAAGATTTTTATAGTTAGGATTTGAGAAGTATGAGTGTTGTAGTATACTCTCTTATAGTCCTTGTGGAGTAGTTGTAAAAACTTCAACCTTAAATAGCAATATATCAATTTTATTCATCTCTCATAGATCTTTTTTGTTTTAGTTGACTTACTCTTATTTTGGTTGATTTGATCTTATCTTTTCTCTTTCTAGATCTTGTTGAATGCCAAGGATGAGTAAGTGATGGTGATAAATCTTGAAAATCAATTTTTATCTATCTAGCCAACAAATTTGGCATGTTCATGAAATTACCTGGTTTTTGCTTAATTTGACCTCTTCAAGTGATTTATTAATCTAGTTATTTTTGTCTCGATTTCTTAGGTGTTCTAGCTTGTTGTGATATATGGGAATACATTTACATACATCTTGGCTATCATTCATTCACGAGCAAGTCATATTCACTTTTTTTTTCAGTTTTTGTCTGATTTTAATATAACATTCTCATATTCACCATTTTTATTTTTACCCGGTTTTACTGCAACATTCTTTCAAACGAAAAAAGGTTGAAACTTTGGCAATAATTTTCTTGTTTGTTGATTGAAATAGTTCCTGACATCCTAGAAAAGATACATATCAAATTTTAAGTGATTTAGAGTATTGATTTAATAATTTGTGGTTTTGGTCCAGTTTTGGTATAGCAAAGTTTCACAAACCAAAAGATCATAGTTCTCATAATTTTTTTAAGATTTTTTATTGGATAGAATCTTAGTATATGGCTAGATAGACATAGATTGAAGATAAATCCGTAGTCTCATAAAATTCCTAGTGAAACGCACTCGTGTGTATCGATGTACATAATATATGAATAGTAGGATTGAACCCTGATGGGTAGTCGTGTACCTATATCTCTACCACTCCATCATCGAGTGATGGTTTTTGTTACATACAATCTGACCAATAGCCGCGCCGTATGGACGCGACGATCCGTATGGACGCCGGCGATCCATACGGACACCGGTTTGTCGCCGGCAACCGCCGCCCTTTTATTATTTATAAATATGTCTCATTCATGTACAGAAACTAGGGTATAAATGAAAGCAATAGTTCTCACAAACACTTGTTCATATCTCTTGCAATAGTTTTCAATCAATTGCAAAATATAATTGTATGCAGTCGTATTGCGGTTCCTGTATTCCAAACAGCCCTAAACTCACCTAAATAGTGGCTCTTAACTACACAGCATGTGTGCCGTATTGATAGGACTAGCTACAGTACGGTGAACCTTTTGCAAATCATTACTTTATTCCTTTGTGCAAGTATAGTATTTCTCGTGAATATATAGTTAAGCCCTCAATACCATTTGTAGAAAGGTCGAATTTGACATTTGACAATAGATTCCTTTTCCCCCCCTTTTTGCCACGTCGACATCTTCAATATGGTAACGATATGTTACTCAGCGGCTACTTCGCTGGCCTACTGCATAATTTGTTAGTCATTAGTCGTTCTCTTCCATTATTTTAAACCCGATCTCCGGTCGTTCAGCAAGAATTCGCTCGATTGAGTAATTCAACTTGGCAGAAGAACAACTACGCATCACTCGGCTAATCGTGCTACACGTGCATGCACCACTCTGCCGATGTACCGGCACACAATCGTAGCTAGGTTCATGCATTCTTGCAACACGCTTTCTTGCCAAATATATTACTACATAATTTGACCATAATTTGCCACGCATGCAAGAGAAGTCCATCCTCTCTGATGGAGATATCTGGCGACTATACATGGCAGCATGCACCCGATGCAATCATTCACCTATTGGTCCGCAATTTCATTTCTTCGGAAAAATCTCACGTTGCCGAATCAGTTACTGCCCCCCCCCACTCTTAGTGGATTTTGTCTTTTCATTTCTTTTAACAGTCACTATTTATTTTTTATATTATTAAAGTAAAGATAAAAGGATCCCCACGTTTCATTTTCAATGGGTACAAATTCTCACGTTAAATGGAAAAAAGAGAGAAAGATTCACACCGTTGATCGTTATAGGTCCAAATTTTTACGGTCAATATTTAAAAAAGAGGCCATATCAATTACAATACAAAAAATAACTAAAATAAAAAAATAAAAAATAAAATAAAAGTATCAATATGATTTTTATACAAATTCCGAAGTACAATTACATAAAATAATTTGGATAAAAAATAAACAAAAAATAACAATTGGATTTGTATATGAATTCAACAAAAAATGATTGAAATTCATAATATAAAATAAAATATAATTAGCAATTTGATTATTGTATGAATTTCAAATTAAAATATCAAAATAACTTTAAATCACAATAGAAATTAAAGAAAAATTAGCAATGGGCTCGAATTTCAACCAATAAAACTGAATTAGAAATAGAAAACAAAACAAAATTTGATTTTCATACAATTCCAAAGCAAAATCCTTAAATAACTAAATTTTAGAATACAATAAACAAAATTACCAATTTGATTTCATATGAATTTCTAAGTAAAATCCCTAAATAAATATAATTTAAAAAAAAGAAATATTAGTAATTGAATTTATACATGAATTCCAACCAAAAATTTATTGAAATTAAGAACAAAAATATAGTAAAATTAGCAATTTGATTTCGATACGAATTTCAAAGTGAAATCTCTAAATAACTATAGTTTGAAATAAAAATTAAATAAAAATTAATAATTAGATTTGTATATAAATTTTAAAAAAAAATAATTGAAATTTTGAGTAAAAACAAAATAAAGATGAAGCTATAACAGTATGGGGGCCATCACACAGCTAGGAGCATGCCATAGTTGGTAAGGGGGCATGACTGCACTTACGATGGCGAGAAGATTCTCTATATTGTTAGACAGTGACTAAAACAGACTACTGACTTCAATAAAGATGTGAGATCACCGCGGTTAGTGAGGAAGCTATAGCGTTGAGGTGGCCAATGTAGAAAAAAAGAGCTATCAACATGGGAGAAGAGGGATGTTGAGCATGTATAACATCATGCCTGTGTATATACATGCATGCATCTGTATAAATAGAAACACAGATGTATAGAAGCAAAAGAGTTCAAAGTAGAGATGGTGCAACTATAGTAAATAGGTTTAGGACCACCCGAGAGAGCGCGACAAGTGTCCTCGACAGGAATCAACAATGGCTACGTGTGTTTGCATATTTGATGTTGCAACGGCTAGCATTAAGAAATAATTAAGAGAAGTAGAAGATAACTAAGTGGTAGAATATTGTATTATGATAGGTAGCAGCTAAGAGATTGTATTGGAATAGGTAACAATTAAGAGGGATAGATCAAGAATTGAGCGTGATGTTGGAGGTTGAAACAGAAAAGTTATAATGGCGAGAAGAGATATAAGACACACGGTTTGGTGGAGCAGCTAACGTGTGAGGGATTATAAGTTCAAGGTAGATCGTCTATAGTGTATTAGTGTATGCGTGAGCAATATACTCTAATACCATGTAAACTAATAAGATTGCTGCACATATAATCATGTATTACTTGGAGATTAAATAGAGATACGTGTGCATAAATGCATTTTGAAAAAGAGTAACTAATGGAGGAGAATAGGGACATGCAGCTACACAATCCATATATGATGGAGAGTATTTACGTTTTTAAGAACCTCAATCCATCAAGCTCATACTTTAATTACATTTCTCAAATTGCAGTTTTCCTTCAAGCTTCTATTATCATTTCCAATGTTGATGATGTATTAAAATGCTAAATAGCCTACAAGATACGTAAACATACTAGCAATGGAAGCACGACGCCACGCCGCGCTACTTATCACGTGGACCGAAGTAAAAGAGACGACAATTCGTGGGGAGGCTTTTCCTAAATAATCAAGGACTCATACGTAATTCCAGAAAAATCAAAGTTTTTCACAAAAAAATCAAAGGCCCATACGTAATAACAGGAAAATCGCAGGGCTTTACCCTGTGAAAAGAGGGCCTTTCTAAAAAAATATAGGACCCATATGTAATTTCAGAAAAACAGAGAGTCTTTTTACGAAACGTTGACATGGTGGAGGCCTTTTTGCAAAAATGGAGGACCCGCACGTAATTTTGAAAAAGCCAGAGGGTCTCTGTGCAAAGAAGATGACGTGGAGGCGCTCCCCGGGGCGAATCCCCCCGGGTATAATATAGATAGTATTCTCAAACATCTAAATTATTTTACTTAACACTAAAAACTTTAAAATAAATTTAGTTATGTAAATACGTGGGCCATCTGCTAGTCAGACTAATAAGTACCAGAGTAAAATAACAACAGACCACCCATTATCTGCACTACTTATGCATCTAATCTGCCAGCTGCCTGTCTCCATGAGAACGTACTACCCCATTTTTTTTACAGCAATTTACCAAATCAATTAGTAGTTCTACAGAAACTACAAATAGAAATTTCTTGCATAATTAGCTCTGACCCATTCGGGCTATTTTAAAGGCAGCAATAGTCCAGCATGCAACCGACATACAACTAGGTCTTTTTTTTCCCTTTAGGGCATATACAATATTACATATCAGTTATTTGTAAACGTATGGTACATAAGATTTTAGGTGATATGAAGGAGAGAGAAAAATATTGTCTGCTATTTTGCTATTTAATAGACGATCTTATAGACAGGTTTTGACTGTCTATACTATTGTAATAGATATCTATATAGACAAAACATTAAAGGCATGTACAGTGGCATAGACAGCTATTGTCTATAATGATTGTTTGTAAAATATAGATAACATTGATACAATGATATGAAAACTGTATACAACAAGTTATTTATAGACAATATTAATATAATAGCATGAAAGCTATCTATAGTAGACTATTTTCTTGCTCGGTAGTTAACAATCGGAAGCATTTGGCCGTGTGAAGCGTGTGTGCGTGGACCATTAACCTTACCTAGCTAAAGCAAACGAACTGGGTCAAAATACGTAAGAGAAATCCTTATTGGTTCGTGTACGCTGTTTATATTAACAAGGACTCTGGATGCCTACTACGTCTGTACTTTGCCGTCCTCGATGCTGTACTGGTCAAACATGAAGCTTTCTTGCCGAGACCGCGAACTACAAGTCGCGGCTTTTGTGTTACGTACGTCGTTGATACACACAAAAAAAAAAAGTTTGATTACAGTTTTTTTCGCATGCGTGAAAAATAAACTGTTTGCTTAAAACCGTTTGCTGCGCATGCGTGAATTCGGAACGTTCTAAAATATACTTTTGGTGGTCTTGCGATCTGCGCAAGTTGACATAGAAATCGATCGTAAGTTCCATGGTAACTACTCTGGTCACTGGTCAGTATGCTGCTGGTCGAAGAAACAGAGACCGCTCACGGGTCTTTGAATATTCTTCTTCTGTATGAAGGATCTAAGCTCATACGTAGACCCGCTCGCTAGTTAATGTTGATTTTCCGTACATCAACATGAGTATTCATGGTATACAGAATAGTAGTAGAAGAACATAATACGAAGTAATCCTACCAAAAGTATGTGTCTGCTGCAAATAAATTACTCCTGAATCATACCAGATGGACAGGTATCAGTTCTCGAAGGAACACATGTACGGGTGGCGGTCGCTGAAGATAAGGCAAATCATGGTGGCCTAATTTTGGCTAGAAACAGGGGTGTGAAGAAAACCAATCACGAGGCTTGTTTGTACCTAGAATTTTTGGAGGAATTTCGTAAGGAAAATTTTTCTATGTACCTAGAATCACGAGGCTTATTCATATGGAAAATTTTTCTATGTACCCCTTTAGAACGCAGGATTGATCTTAAGAATTCCTATAGCATTTACTTAAACCTCATGTTAAGAATTTCTTTGAGTCCAATGCACAATGCGTCTCTCTCTCTCTCCGTCTCTCCCTTCAAAGAGATGTTTTCCTCTAAAATTCCTGCAATTTTCTAATAGAGCATCCAAACCCCTCGTCTAAAAAATTCATGTGTTTCCAATTCCTGAAGTATTTCAGGAGACAAGACATCCAATTCCTATGGTTTTCTGTTCCTGCATTTTTCATAGATGCTACATACTTTGGCTGAATCACATATGTATGTATGCTGGGTCTCCTGGAGTTTTTTTGTTACACGTAACACCATCTGATAAAGGCGAGACAATCAACATATGCAACTGCCAACTGGGCCTTTGATTTTAAAAAGAGCAACTAGGGAGCGCTAGCTCCCGACGGTATAGCTTCTCCCCTTTTACTCGCCGGCCACCGCTCTATCTTGTCGCTCTCCCTCCCCTCCCCCCTCTCTCTTCTCCGGCGCCGCGGCAGCTCCGCACCGCCCCTCCCCTCCACCACCAATAGTCAACAGCGACCTCACCGCCTCGTCGCGCTACTGTCTCGCCCTCCCCGTAGCTCATACCCTGCCAAACCTAATATTTAGTGCACCGCGCCTCGCCGTGTCTCTCTCCACCGCCACCCACCGCCCTCTGTCACTACCCACCGCTAGACCACCACCTCCCCTGCTTCGACGTGAGCACCATGTTGCGTCATCGAGTTGCGCCGCTGTCAGATCCGAGGTCGACGTCACCAACTCTAGCCAGATTCATAGTCAACGTTGCAGGATCCAAAGTTAATGTCGCCAGATCTGCTCGATCTTGTTGCAGGCAACAAAAATGTTATTTTTTGCCATAGGAAAAAATGCACACATCTTATATAAACTGAGAGAACACGGGAGAATTTATGAATTTCTCTATTCTCTTACTTGCTCCTCCGATTAAACTGATTACAAGCATCTCAATATATAGCCTAACTGGCACACATATTTGGACTCTAAGTAGGATTCGACTTCTACTTGAGTTATACATGGAGACGAACTCAACTTCGTCTTGAACTCATAATCTAGATTATTTGTAACAGAAAATGATGGACAGGCGCACGTCCTCGGCGGAGAAGCGTTAGATGCGTGGGATCTGGTCTCGTTCAATACAAATAAAACGGTATACTATTTTATAGTTTTTCTCTTTAAGAAAAAAATCATCTGATTAGCATCTACGTAAGTGTAACATGTGCATTATTGTTTGGTATTGACCCTAATAAAACAAAACGAAAACAAAAGTGCAGGTGTACAAACTCAGAGCTCACTGAATGGATCAGGAGCCTCCCAAACACTTGTCCAAGGTCTCTAAAAATGGTTTTTTTTGGGACAATATTGCCCAGTATCATCATAAAGATCATGATAGGTGGTCTCAGGCCTCCATATCATTCTCACAAACGATAATATTTTTTAATTTCATGATCTTTACGATAGTACCAAATAAAATAGTTTTCTTTTTCATGTCAACTTTGAGACCGAACACTTCTACAAGCCAAACTAGGTAGTAGTGATGGAAGAGGCCAGTAGTGAGCACTGACTAACCAGTTCTTCCAAGAGAAGTGCATATATTAGAGTTTTTGTAGGACTAAAGATGGCAAAAGGGGGTGAATGGTGCCTTAAATTTTTTTTCAAATATTCAATAATTTTTCATTTCAATAGCTACAAAACTATAAAAATTAGGATGAAACCCCCAACAAAACAAACAAAACAAGCCACTAAAGTTTTGGAGAAAAATTAGTAAAATCGGTAGTACTTTTATTATAACTGTGTTATACTACCATTGTGTGGTAGTACCGTTGTTATAACAACGATACTACCGCAGTGTAGTAGTTCCTTTATTTGAATTGCGGTACTACCTTTTCTCAATAAACAGTGACTTTGACATGATTTTAAAAACTAAAATTGATGGAACTTTTGATCCGTAGATCCAAATGATATAAAATTTTGTAGAGCTTTTCTCAAGGGTATTGTGAACCTATTCCAACAAACAATTATGAAAATCATGGCTAAAGTTGAGACATTTTTTAGTTTCAAGGAAGGTTGCACCTAGGGATGGCAAAAAAAGCTCGTTAGTGCGGCTCGTTGACTTAGTTCAAAATTGCTTCAATTATACTCGTTACTTGGTTAAACATTGAAATGAGTTGATTTCAAATGAATTTGAATTTTGCTCTAACTTGTCTCGGCTCGGGTTGTTAACTCGTTTCTAAAAATACTTCCAAATTATATGTAAAATGATATTAAATCAAACTGTGTCAATTTTGGAAAAAGCTAGATAAGATGAAGAGTTGGCTCGATATCCACCCCTAGTTGCACCGAAACTGATCAAAAACTAAAATCGGTGAATATAACTTGCTCGTGGGTGGATGATGACCAAAATAGGTCTAGATGTATTCCCACATGTCACAGCAAGTTAGAACACTGAAGAAATCAAACCAAAAACCCTCATATCATGAAATCACTTGAAGAGGTCAAAATCAAGCAAAATTGGGTTTCTTGATGAACTTGCTATCGAAGTGCCTAGATAATCGAAGATTGATTTGAAGAGGTTATCTCTATCTCATTCACGTTTTTGGCACAACAAGATCAAGAAAAGGAAAGAGTAAAGATCAAAACCAACCAAACAAGAGCTAATTAATCAAGACGTGCAAGATCCATGTAGGTGCATAAAGATTGATATATTGCTTACTTGAGGAGGTAATTTTTATAGCCAATCCCTCAGAATAGCAGAGCTCTAAACCTAAATCACACACATAAGGTTTCAGCCCAACAAACCCTAATCTGATATGAGAGGGAGGAATAAACAGCCACAACCAATATCCTCAAACCCTAGCCCTTTCCTCTTCTCCTCTTATATAGCCTCATAACCTGAACCAAAACCTAATGGATTCATCCATTATGCCAAACAGGGGATAACCCATTAACCCCACCTAACACATGGTTTTACTCTCTCACACACGCTTCTTAAAGCGGCTTACGACCATTAACTCATTAGTGAATCAACACTTGATCTACTTCACATTTTCAGAACATACAAAACCTAAACCACTTAGGCCAACACCACGTTTCACACATATTGCCACTTTTACGGTACTGAGCAATTTACCAAAAAACCCCTCTATCATTTTTCGTGAAGTTTCCCACTTCCTTTGCCACGAAGCATCGAACATACTTCGTCATCTTCTACGTGGCCCCAATGACTTGCCACAAAATCTCTCACGTATCCAGATCCCACCGAACCGTCCTTACTTGCACAACGATTCAAGTCACTTGACGCGCCACTTGTCATCTCTTAGCTTCATGACTGCACCTGGCTTCCTCGACTGTCTGGACGTCAACTCCTCTTTGAGCCTAGTCCCGATCCACCTTGTCGTTGCTTGTCATTATCACCACCAGTAGCTCCCGCTCCTATCTCCTGCCTTCTTGCCATGTAACCACTCCACGAGCCTCAAACATTTTTGGCGTCTCCCTAACCATTCTGGACCTCAGCATCACCCTATGTGTAGTCCTGGTCCTCCTACGCCGCACCATGACCTTGCTCCGAAGTTCTGCAACCAACATCAATAAGCAAACCATCACGTATCATCGCATAATATATATGATCGTCAATTTACACTTTTATCCATACAATGCACTGTGCAAAAAGTATCCAACCAAAATATTGATTCCAAACCTAGGACCAAACAATAAACCCATATACACACAAGCAACAACATCCATACCATAACCACACTCTAACTACTCGATTCATGACTTAATTTCCAAAACCCTGTTTTTCTGCAAAATCCAATAGTACTACACGCAACATGCCGATATTACCACACTGCAGTACTATCGTTTCCCAAACTGATACTACCACACCTTCGCATCTCACACTGGACCTCTATGGAAATGATGTACCACTATGTAAAAATCGGTGCTATCGCATTGCGGTTTGACAGCATACGCCTAGCGGTACTACTGTCCTACGGTATGACCGCACCAACACCTACGATACTATCGTTCTGCAGTATGATCGCACCAACACTTACGGTACTACCGTTTTTTCCTAAAAATTCTATAAAACAGCCCAAACAAAATACACACTTTGCAAAATCACATAAGCACTCCAGGAAATCTCACATGGTCTTTCAGTTTTAAATTCCGGACAGGCAATATTGCATCACATGTTGGTAGTTACAGTGAGAAAGTGTGACCTCAAAATTTTTAAATAATCCATTTTTATTCAAAATTGCAAAAATATACCCGCACAAAAACTTTTTATAGGAATAGCCTCCAGTCGCCCAACCGTTGGACGACTGGACCCTGTCGCCCAATGGTCGCGCGACACGCAAGCAGTTGGTAAGCCGTTAGGCGACATAATTGCAGCTGCCTAACGGTGGGGCAATTGGGACCTATCACCCAACCATTGGGTGACTGGAGTTCTAGTTGCCCAATCATTCGGTGACTGCGCTCGGTATAAAGTCGGCTGCGCGGCCGAGCACCCGACCGCGCTGCACATTCGAGCCGCCGATGCCGAACAAAGAGAGAAGGGGAAATAAAGAAGAAGAGAAGAGAGGAGAGGGAAGGAGAGGAGAGAGAGACAGAGAGAAAGGAGAGGTTCTGCTACTTCTGCGAGGTAAAATATTTTGTTTATTTTAGTTAATATTTTTGTATGAAGTAAATAGTTTGTTTAGTATAAAATTAGGATCCTTAGAGAATTTAATATGAAGTAAATAGTCATACAGAATGTAGTCAATATAGATATAGAAAATTAACATTCTTAGAAAATTTTAGCTTTACAAAATTTAGTCAATATTATAGTTGTAGAAAATTTACATCCGTAGAAAATTATAGTTGTAGAAAATTAGCGTACGTAGAAAATCGTTGTTGTAGAAAATTTTGTTAAAATTTTGTACAAAATTAGCATCCGTATAAAATTATAGTTGTAGAAAATTTAGTAAATATTTGTATATGTAGTAAATAGTTTGCTTTTTGTAAAATATTATTATATAACATTTATGATTAATTAGGAATAAATTTAATATCGTTAGTACATTCAAAATTTCAAAATTAACGTGCACTATTAGAACTGGTATATTGGCATTTAAATCAGTATGTCATGTAAAATATCAAAACCAATTAGGAATAATTTACAGTAGGAGAGAGCTCAAGCAGCTAGAGAGAAGCATTGTCGGTGTGCGTGGGAGCAGATAGGGAGTTGATGTATATTGGGGCGGAGGAAAGAGAGCGGTGTTAGTGCGAATGAGGAGGGGTTACGCTATGAAGGCAGTGTAGTAGTTCATGATAGGCGAATGATCTTAGAAATGTAAATTACAGTACAATAGTAGTTCCATATTATGCGATGCAATTTGACTTGTTGCAAGCGATGCAATTTGACTAGTTGCAACACTGAAAATGTTTGTAGGTAGACATTGTAGTGCTGATACCCACTACATTAAAAGTGCATTTCGGTGTTAGCACTATTTGTGAAAGTATGAACTGTGTTGACTTGAGCAGTTTTGTGTAAGCCACTCTGGTATACCCAGACGACAAGAATACCCAAATCGCAGATGTGATGTACTGGCTCACCCACAGCTTCTTCTAGGACCCTAAGGTGTGCAGTGTTGTCATACAAGGGCTTTGGAGCGAGTCTCCCCCGTACATTAGATGGAGTTGAGAATATTGATGCGCACTGTTGCATAGAAGGGCTTTGTAGAAAGCTGTCGACGCCGTGGATATGACTGTGTGCTGCTTATGCAACTATGCCCAATAGAAGCTGTATAGGGTCATGAGAACAGCTATCATCTGGGTGGTGGGAGTAGCTTGGACACCCATCATATTGGTCAAGAGTAGGAACCGGAGGCAGGTGTCACAAAGGTTGCGGAGGAAGTTGGTCGTAACGAGGCCGATGTGGTAGATGGAGGAGAGGACGAAGGGTCATGGCATGGTGAGCCTACAGGATAGACTGATGAAGGGGAGCATATGGAGTACAAAGTGCATCAAATGGATAGTGATGACCGGATGGCCTGGGTTGAAGAGGAAGTTGTTCAGGAGGACAACGAGGATAGTTCCGATGAGGAGGAAGCTCCCATCTCGTAGGAATGGAACAGGTTTAATGTTGAGGGTGTTGCTATGTATGATAAGCACGAATCACCATGGAAGTATAATAGCACAAAGGTTTAGTTGCACTTAATGTTTGCTGACAAGGTATCATTGCAGGATGCCGTCAAGCTGTGGGCCCTATCCATGCAGCGGACGTTTCGAGTCATAAAATTTAGCCAGGAGCAGTACACCATGAAGTGCGAGCAGGCCAGTTGTCCTTGGAGGGTGCACACATGTAGACCGAAGTATGAGACTCACTGGATTATCTCGAAGGTAGAGTCGCACTTCTGCATTCTCAGTAGTATTTTGCCGAGGCATCAAAACCTAACGTCTGCCTTTATAGTCAATTTGATGTATGAAGAGATAGTGGAGAAGAAGGACATAGAGGCCATGCATAACATGGTGGATATCGAGAATAAATTCAAGTACAAGATTAGTTACACGAAGTGGTGTGCGAAGCAGAAGGTTTTGGAAAAACAGTTTGGCTCTTTCGAGGTGGCATACAACAACCTTCCTCGTATGCTTCAGGTGTTGCAGGACAGGAACCTGGGCACGTACACTGCAGTGAAGGACAAGCCATCTACAAGGCCCCCAGGTTTTGCAGTGTTGTAGAGGGCATTCTTAGCATTTAGTGCGTGCATCAAGGTATTCAGGCATATGCTTCTCTTGATCTCAGTTGACGGGATCTTTTTGACTAGCAAATACAAGGGCTAGATCCTTACGACCATTGACGTTGACGGCAATAATCAAATTCTGCCCCTGGCCATCGCCTTTGTGGAAAGTGAGAATTACGATAGCTGGTTGTGGTTCCTTCGACATGTGAGGGTTGGAGTTATTGGTGCTCATCTTGGTGTATGCTTAATCCATGATCACCACGTCGGGATGGTGAAGGCCATAAGAAATTTCAGGAAGACCCCGAGAGCCCTTCCAATGGCCGGATATGAGGAACAGATGGTGCATTCGTCATCTGGGAGCTAACTTCTTTAAGCAGTTCTTGGAGCAACTGTTGATGAAGCTATTCAAAAAACTGGCTATACAGAACCAGAAGCGAAAATTTAACACTTTATGGATGTTGTTGGACAAGCACAATAGGAAGCACGTCGATGAGAGAAATAAGGAACTGGCCATGCCAGAGGTGCATAACCCGAATGCCTCATAGCATTGGCTTGGCCTGACACAGTTAGTCCGAGGAGGAGCTCGTGAAACATCAAGTACTTCTTGTAGTGGATCGAGGCCGAGCCATTGGAGAAGTGATCCCTACTGTACGACACGGACGACGTAAGATACGACATAATGACGACTAACCTTAGCGAGGTGTACAACTGGGTTCTCAGGAGCCTTCGTTCTTGCCCCTCATCGCTATCGTGGAAGGCGTTCTGCACATCACAATTGGCTATTTCAGGGAGAGGCATGCAAATGCCACACTTCATGCAGCCAACCCACAAACATCGTCCTGCTCGAAGAATATGGTATATATGGAGGCGAAGACAGAGAAGGGCCAATTGCACACTGTGCGCATGATAGGCAATAGGGAGCATCGTTTCGACGTGCTCCTCCGGGATAGAGCCCGGTTTGGGATGGCTTGTTCTCCTGTCACCCATGAGGTATGCCTTAGAGATCATGTAAATGAATCTAGCTGCTCATGCGACAAACCGAAGCTGTTAAATTGGACACCTTCAGTGGCCTAGAGGCTAGACCCACGTTGGGCATCTAGGTTTGCACTCTGGCTGTGTTGTCTTCTTGCCATACGTAGGTTGCTTACTGACTTTTTTTTGCTTCGCAGGCTGAGCGATGCCAAATTACTACTCTCGCCCAGATGGTGCAGCCCATAGATAAGAATGGTCTGGCACTAGCTGTAGGCGGGGACGATGGCACGGTGCGGTCGCGATGCTTCCCATTCAATTGCTCTCTACTGACAGCTTTGGTGGACCGGTGGCGGTCGGAGACGCACACTTTCCACTTTCTATTCGGGGAGATGGCTGCTACTCTATAGGATGTCGAGCTGCTGCTCGGCCTTCCTATCGCGGGAACTATTGCCTTCCTGCCAGAGGCCCCGATTAGCTAGCGCATGGATCTGCTAGCCAGGTTCAAGGGAGTCCTTCCGCGAGGGACAGCAGAGGGGTACTACGTCTTCCCGTCGAGTCAAACGCACGGTCCATCATTGCGATGGCTCTCGCAATTCTGGGTACGTGTCTAACACCCTTCCTGTTCGATCCGCTGCGCTCTCCTTTCCGCAGCAAGATCTTAATAACTTTTTACTTGTACTCAGGTGGAGCGGATGGACCCAGACGAGCAGCAGATATCGTGGCACCTAGAGGCCTACTTGTTGTGGATGTTTGGTTGGGTGCTCTTCACCAGCAGCCACAGCAACATCATCACTGTCATCACTGATAGGGAGACCCCACACATCAGCTGGGGTTCGACCGCACTTGCTGCGACCTATCGCGGCTTGTGCGACGTGTGCTGAAGGACCAAGGTAAACTCAATCCTTGTGCGGTGTCCACTACTACTATAGTTATGGTCATTCAAACGCTTCGTCCTCTGATGGTTCTTGTTTGAGGATGTCACTCCGTATGGGGCAGACATGTACCTGGGGAGCGAGGTGGTGATGACGGGAAAATGGGCGTGAACCCGCCTCCGCATCATTAGAGACAAGTTGATTAAATTTAATTGAAAATGAGACAAAGGCATCAAGTATTGCAAGTCTATTACTTTCCAGAATTAATACATTTACATACAAATTTTGTTAATTACATCTCTTCGCGAGAAAACCCCTTATTAATAATTCCAACATATATATTACAATATATGACTATTACAAAAATAAAAAAGAAAAGGTCTTCAATCTTGGCATCGTTGATAGATACTTGCTCGAGGGTATTTTAGCTGTATTTATTTTATTTTACTAGCATGACATAGTATTTATTTTTTAGCGAACCTATGCATGTAGCGTGATTGGATTTTAATTATTTCATTTCTTATATTATTTTATTTTGCCCTGTATTACTACTAATATTGCATAGCACTTTTAAATATTGAGCGTCCGCTTGTAGCATAATCGAAGTGAAAGTTGTTTTTAATATTTCTATAACTACTAGCATGACATGGATTTTATGCATCTAGTGTAATAGAAGTATTTCATTATTTTATTTTTTTATTGTTTTGCTCCGCCTTGTATTACTACTAGCATTGCATAGCGCTTATAAATATCGAGCGCTTGCATGTAGCGTAACTGAGGTGAATTTTATTTTTTTAATATTTTTATTACTACTACCGTGACATAGATTTTATGCACGTAGTGTAATAAGAGTTTAAGTATTTTATTATTTTATTGTTTTGCTCCACCTTGTATTACTATTAGCATTGCATAGCGCTTACAAATGTCGAGCGCTTACATTTAGCGTAACCGAGGTGAAGTTTATTTTTTTATATTTTTATTACTACTACCGTGACATGAATTTTATGCACGTAGTGTAATAAAAGTTTAAGTATTTCATTATTTTTTATTGTTTTGCCTCACCTTGTATTACTACTAGTACTACATAGCGCTTACAAATGTCGAGCGCTTGCATGTAGTGTAACCGAGGTGAAGTTTGTTGTTTTAATATTAGTTCACACATTATTATTTTTTTTCCAGCATACACCCACCCCTAATTCGTATCCATTTGAGGGGACCGAATTGAGAAATAGGGTTTTCAATCTTCTTACTCTCGGTTTGTATCCATTTATAGAGGACCGAATCTAAGAGACGAGGGATCAAGCCCTAGTTCTTTATGTTTGTATCCGCCTAATGGAACCGAACCAAGGGGGCAAAAGCATAAAAGAAAAAATGAAGCACCTTGATTCGTACCGCGATGGCCAAACCTAAGGGCAAAGAGAGATAGGGAGAATGCTCCTTGATTTGTACCACAATGGCCGAACCCATGAGCAAAGGGAGAGAGGAAGAAGAAGACCAAGAATTTCACCTTTGCTTGTGCAGCCCTCCCTCTATCTTTCTTCTTTCTTCTTCCTCTCACAAGTGTGTTTGTATGTGTCTCCCTTTCTCTAAGAATATATATGCCCAGCTTTTCCTCTCCTTTCCTCCAAAAGTTTTCCTTTTTTGTACTCTTCACCCTTATTTATAGATCATGGATGAGATGGAAGTTGCAGGCACGTTGTTCTGAGGGAAGTTACAACCACTTCTTTTGATTTTCTTTTCTCTGGTTTTCTTCTCTTTTTTTTGCTAATATGTTACCAAAGGCAGAGAAGTGTTTAACTTAACCATGCATGCTGCCATGATACCATTTTTCCATGCAACGTGGCAAAGATGCTACCAATACATGCTTTGGCTGAATTGTTGCCTTGCCGACCATTCTAAATTAATTAATTAGCTTTATTTTATGTTATTCAATTAACTGCTGAAGTACTTAATTCATGCATGAGAGCCAATTTGATTGCTACGAGGGTGTAAGCTACATCTTTGCAAAGTATTTAGCTACTAATTAATTAAGAGCTCAAAATTCATGCATGCATGCACAGGCTAGCTCAGGGCAGCCATGCATGTATCTTTCTTTTGGACGGGGGCAGCATTTGTGCAAGACTAGGACCTCCATGCTAGTGCTATTTGACTTGACCTTAATCCACTTGTTAACCGGCCAAGCAAAGCACTAATTGATGCGGGCTGGATGTGGTATTAGTGGGTTCTCTCACCTTTTTTTTTGGGTAGTGCAAAGCATGTTGGACTTTCTTGCATGCACCTAGCTGCAGCATGGTAGTGGCAATTTCCCTTTTTTTTTAGATTATTCCATGGAGAAGGCAATTAGTACTTTTACGTATTTTGATTTGTCTTTATGCATGCATGTAGTATGGGCGTATATGGCCATTGGCATGGATGTTTTTTTAGCTGTCCTGCGGGCCACTAATTCCTTCATGCGAGTGCATTTCATTTGATCTTAATTCATTTGTTAATCAGCTAATCAACAAGCCAAGTACTGATTAATAGTCACATGCATGCATGTATGCAGCCTGTGTGTGAATATGGACTAATGTCTATTTTTTCATAACATGCTTTTAATTAATTAACTATAATATCTTTCTTTGAAGTTAATTAACTAGCTAATGATGCATATCAACTATTTCATGTTCGCATGCACACGACCACGGCCGCCCTTTTCTTTACGTTGCTCATGTGGCAGTATATCTCCCTGATTTTCTTTTCTTTTTAGCTTGAACTATATAGGTGCACAAGGCCTCATGTGGGTGTGGACCTATATGTCATTAAGTAACTAATTATTTAATTAGTTAAGTGTTCAACTCATGTGTGTATACATGGTCATTTTTTTTAAAATACATGACTGATATACTTACATGTTAGCCTATAGATGGGCACGCATGTGTGTTCGAACACTTGCATATAAAAATATGTTTGACTATGTGACAAATTTTCACCAAACATGATGATATGGTATTAAACAATATTTTTTCCCTTTTTTTAGAAAAATATATTAAGTACTTATTGCCAGTGGAATATTAGTCGTTAGACGATTTCTTGGCTAATGTATGTTGTGGCGATTTTCATTTAACCTTTAGTTGTTTTATATTGCAACGGATTTTAGCTATTAGCGTAATTTATTAATTTTATAATTATTTTTTTATAATTATTTATTTATATTTTAAGTTCAGGACAAAATCGGTGTCAAAAGTTGGACTGGCCTACAATGGGTTCTCTCTGGTGCCACAGATGGGTACATAGTCTTGCTTGTAATTAATTCCTTCGTATCATGGATCGTCCTATGTAACAGCTTGTGTTTCTTGCAGGTACAGTTCACACACATGCAGGTTACACGGGTGTATCTGCCCTTTGTGGAGCAGTTCGACCAGCTTACGGCTGACGACGTACGCTGGAACCCTACTCCCCTTAGGCACTGGAGAGCCGTGCTCTTGACGGGCTGTTGTTGCTGTGTTGGCGCGACTGGGCTTTCTTGCTGACGCAGAGTAAACTCACGTTCGACGTCTTCATGGAGGACTATATGGTGCATCGTGTCATACGCCAGTTCGTCCTACGCCAGGTCGTTCCAGTACCAGTTGAGCGACCTGTGCTCGACAACGTCCACACGTAAGTTACCGCCGTAGATATCTCTCCTTTTACTATCGTCTCGTTGCATGATTTCTAACCAAATGTTACCTCCTGCAGGCACTCTAGGAAGGGAGTAAAACGTGGCACAGACTAGACAGCGAAGATGGGGGCATGGATAGCCCAGTGGGAGGGCACGCTGCAGGACTTTGTACATAGGCCACCCCTACGACCGCAGTGCATTCGGCGAGTACCTTCGCTAGTACACTCCTTGGACACGTACTAGCCTGATACATGTTGTCAACCCACCCCCACCACACGTCACAGCACCGACTGACACGTACCCCACGTACCTCACACCGGACGTTCACTTGTGGTACGTTACATCATATTTCTACATCTTCACTTCAGGCAATCCTACTATAATAGATTTCACCCTTTTGTGTTGATAAGGACATCCTGGATGAGCCGATTACACGAGCACGAGCTAAAAGATTAATCAACATGTGAACTCACTCCTAATTGAATTTAGTTTTAATTAATTACGTGAGAATTAACTACTAAATAATGTTAGTATTTTAATTGTTCTCAGGCTTATATATACGAAAAGATTATTTATTGTCTAAGAGTACAAGCTTAGCAGAAGATGTGGGAGGACAGGGACGCCAAAAAAAACACCGCAAGCGGGAGCTAAGGAAAGAATTGATCATGCGGGAATAAATATAAACAAGTGCTAGCGGCGTGAGCTGCATAGGAAGAAAATCACGAAAGAAGTGCTGCTGCTTGGAAAGACTGGCAATTCCTAGCGCGTGGCACACACGGGCACTGTTCACGTGAGAGGTACTGTCCATGCATACTTCCGTGCGTGGAAAAGAAAAAAAAAAGAAAAGATCACTTGGATTGCTAGCTAATCAAGCGTGTGGAGAAACCAAGCCCAACCAGAACGTGTGTACTAATTAAAGTGGCGTGAGATCTTTTCTTCTTGAGTCTTTTTTTATCTTTCTAGTTGTGGTGGAGTCCGAACCAACAATGCTTAGCAGATGAGATGATTGCGTTCAGTTGTTTGGTTTGGTCGACTTGGGAGATTGATTCGGTCAGTACCCTTGGATGAATCACCTCATCAGGTTCGGTCTGGCCTTATGTAGTGGGGTGCGTGTGTTTTGGGAGGGGCGCGATAAAACACCGCCCCCCTCTATTGTAAAGAGACCACCAAAAACTAATGTATTATTTTCAAAGAGCTCTACACTTGTTCTTACTAGAGCTTGGCATACAATTGCAATTTAGAGGAGGAACTGGATGTTCTCAACCATGTTGTTTTTGTACTTCCTTATGATTTGTAGGAGAGGCAACACATCTACCTGTGTTGTCAGGTAGACAGGATCACGAGCGTGTGCTTGGATGAATTTTTTTTTGTCATAGGTTACTGTTCTAACAGTGGTTGGCACCATCAGTTCGTCAGGTTGCACGGATCCAAATTATCATCATTGACCCTATGTTGTGAAGATCGGGCATCCATCCGTATCATTTTGGTATCATAGCACGGTTAATTACCACGGTAAGATCCTATACACAAAAGCCAAAAAAATCCAAACTGTAGTTTTTACATCTATTATTTTCGTGAGTTTTGTTAAGTTTTTATTCAATAGAATTTTTGTTTAAGTGCTGATCGTCGTGTTCTTTTGTGTAACTTAATCATTATGTACAATCTAAAACACTAGAAAAAATTTGCTAGTTGAATTGCTCAATTAGCATAAAAAAACATCTATCCAAGCTAATGCCGGCCATTATTTTTCTTCTTGTGCCGAATTGCTGGTGGGGAGAACCGTACTCATAATTGAACTCAGATTGGTTGTTCGGTTCGGTCTAAAAATCTTAGCTGCATCTCTGGCCGTGAGGGAGTTGGCCAAACTCCCCTCCTGCTGTCCTAGGCCTGACCAGCCATTTCAATCGGCCACATGCCACCCGAAACGAATTCTGAGAAGAACTCCTTGCAAGCGACTTGTTTTGAAACAAAACGCATTACTCTAATCCATTTGCTCTAATCCTAACACTTGCTGGTTTGACTTGAACTTAGTTGCCTTGCGGCCGATTTTTGACCAGCCGAATACATCACAACCTTCTCTTATATTTATTAATCTTTGAGACTAGCTATTAGCATTGCATTAAGAGCTGCTCTTAGTAATAATTACACTTGCTGAAAATTTTGAATTTTTTGCGCAAAGAAAAGCTAAAACCTTAATTAGTATTGGTCACAAAAAAGGAAGAAGGCAGCCGACATAAAGAAAGAGCACCGGCAAGCAAAAAAGTAAAAAAAAAAGGTGAGTTTTGACCGAATTGGGGATAGCTAATTCTAGTTCATAATTTTCAGATTATGTATTTTATTTCTTGAGCAATTTTGTGCCCTTATATTTTATTTTATTGTGATTGGCTAGCGTCTCTCTTAGTACTTGGTGCAAAACGAGCTATTTAATCTTCAATTTTAGATTATCTCTATTTAGCTCATTCCTTTCTTTGCATGAGTCACATTGGTCATTGCGTGTGCATTCATACACTTCACTTAAACATATTGGATCAGCACTTAGGAAAAGTATTGTAGTTTGGATCATTACTTAACTTTACAATATCTAGAATTTTAGATTGCATAGGTAAATATTTTTTCCCCAAGCTCTACAAATAAGCCATTGTTTAATAGTGTTTATGCAATTGAATTCGCTTAATCAATCACCTTGTGGCGACGGAGGGGGTGCTGTTGGGGGGGTCTAATGCTGGCTGTACTTTTATTGTTCCTGTAATACTTTCATTTCTTACTTACTATATGATGTTTGCAATACTGTTGCATTCTTATATGTACTCTTTTTTACAATGTCTATTTGTTCGATCCATGTCGACACCTCTAGTTCAATGTACACGATGTACCACTAGAACAGTCCACTCAATAAATGGCAACCGCAACGACGTGTAAACCATTCGATTACATACTTTACAACATTGAACAAAACCATGGACAACATGGGAAAGTACTATGTTACAACCTTCTCCGTGCGTGCCTACTAATAGAATGTGTCACGTGCTACCCACATGGATTGCTTCAGAGGGAGTGCCTCGGACGTGGCTGACCGTTGTTGTAGTGGCATACACATATGTAGCTATGGTTCGTGCAGCAACATGTCAGATCATACGAACTTCCTATATTGACGACCTCCACGTTGCCCCTCTCGCGCTGCATCTGCTGACGGAGATCATCGTTCTCCTCTTTAAGACTTTCAATCCACGCTTCCAAGTCAAAGATTTGCTCACACAATGAATCCACGTACCTCACAACGTAGTGTTCATGGGGAAGATCGATCCAGCGGACGAAGTTGTATTTCTTCATCTGCTAGAAAGGAGAGTTAACATCGAAACTCTATTAGCAATAATACAAAATAAATGTTTGCCTAATTGTACCCCACAATGTGGACATCGAAAGAAATGTTGTCCTCATCAAAATGACCTTCCGCGACCTGCACGACTGCGCCCTCCCTGTGTCTGCATTTTGGCCACACCGGTTGAGCAAGCCTATTTCGCGTTAAGCAGTAGTTAGGGCTGAAGTCCTCCCTCCTTTCCAGAGGAAGGTCTTCCTTTGGTGACCCATGTTCGACTGGCCCCTCGGCGTCTGCCATGTTATGTTACTCTAAGACGAAGAAGGTAGTTCTTCCTACGGTTCACTACGTGGAGTGCTCCTACTATTAAGGGAGTAGGGCGTGCATTTTATAGATCATGGAGGAGGCAACGTGTTTTATGACAAACTGAGTCATATGCTACCTTTGTGCTACTTTTCCATAAAGAGAACTGACCTCTAGATCGAAAAGACAGGACTATGTAAAGGATGACGTGACAACTCCCTACAATGTAGGATGTGACAACACTCTGTCTCGCCAACTATTCAGATCAGCTTCACAACATTGACCTCCTTAGCTTTTTGATCCAAAAAGGAGGGACTCTACAAAGCAAAATGTGACAACTCCATACAAAATTAGCCATCATAATACTCTGCCTTGTCAGCAACTTTTCAGAAAGATAAGGCAACATTCTGCCTCGTAGGCTACTCACATAAAATTAATCACACCATGCCAACCCTTTAATGAGAAGTTGTAACATCCTAAAATTTTATTTGTATTTTATTTGATTTATTGGAATTATTTGGATTTTTCTGGATATTATTTCAAAGCCTAGAGCAAGAAAACCAAATTTATCTATTTTCTAAAATCTAAAAATAGTTTATTTTATTTTTTCTGAGTTCTCCTAGATTTATAAGATTTTTGAGAATTTTTCTGGATTTTTTTCAAGTCATTTGCTATTTTCTAGAGTTTTTGGAATCCTACTAGAATTTTTGAAAATTAAAAACAAAAATTAAATCTTGGATTCATCTTAGGCTGACATGTGTATGGCCCTGATTTCCTTTCTGCCGGGCGATATAATCGTGGCCGTCCCTCTTCACTTAACCCCTGCCTCGTCCATCCGACGCACGGGATTAAATCTCTTGACAAGTGGCAAGCATTTGACCACCCATCTCTCTCTCCCCTCTCCCACCGACATGCAAGACCCACCCATTAGCTCTTCCTTCCTCCTCCTTTCTTCCTCCCCCGTCTGCCGCCATAGCCACCCTGCCCAAGCTCTTAAATGTTGTCGTTTCTACCTGTTAGGTTGGGCATTGGTGACCATTAATGGCCCTAAATCCTCCACTAAGCCGCCCGAGTTCATTCCGCCGGCCTTCTTCTCCTTTAAACCCCATTTCCTTGCCTTTATGTTCCATTAGTCTGACCTTAACTCCGGCAAAGCCATTCCTCGGCTAGTCCCCTCTCTGCGCCCTATAAAAGCCCACTCGAGCTGCTCTTACTCACGTCTCTCCTCTTCTGCTCCTCAATTCCCTCTCTTGTGCGCCCGAGAACCCCCACGCTGTACTTCCCACTTGCCAGCCTCCCGAGAACTCCGACGAGCAATTCCAGTAGCCTTGGGCCCCTTCGCTCCTCATCAACGCCATCTTCATCTTCCCCGTGCCATCGCTAACCTTCTCCACCTCCTCGCTGAGCCCCCTCGTCGTTGAAATGCCACCGCCTCCATGACCCGAGCTATGCTGCCGCCTTTGCTCGTCGTCGACCATTCTTTGGTCGTCTCCGATACTGCTAACGTATACCATTGAAATCCCCTCGCTCTCTTCTCCATATTCCGTACCTCGCCGACCGCTGCCGTGCCCTGCACCACTGGCGAGCCCTCAAGCTTCGAGCGCCGCGCCGCTGTCTTTGCCCGTCGCCGTTTGGATGGGCCAAACGTCACCTAGGACCAATCTGATGGTCCGAACTCCTCTTACCTTTCAGACTGCTCCAAACATTCATTGCGATCGGACGGTCCGAACGTTGATCGAACGGTCCGAAAGCCCCTTGCCATTTGAATAGCCTAAACGTTCCCTTGCGATCGAACAGTACGAACGACGATTGGACGGTTTAAAAGCCGCTTGTTCTTCGGGTAGTCGGAACGCTCCCTTGTCAATCGAACGGTCCATTGCCGATCGGATGGTCCGAACGATCCTTCACCGTTCGAACTGGTCCAAACTTATTTGTGCATCACCGCTACCAAATCCCCATCTAACGGCATCCACTAGCCCTTACCTTCTCGGCCCGCCATTCCACCATGTGGCAGCCACATCAGCACATCTGCTGAGTCAGCATCCGTGTCAGCGCCATGTGTTATGCCACGTCAGCACCTGACCACTCCCAAGCCACGTCAGCTACCACGTGTCACCACGTCACCTGCCACATCATCACCCCAACCCCATCCGTGCCACGTGTCAAACACCTGGCAGCTATGTCAGTAAAGTCCGGCACTTCACCTATCACGTGTAGGGCTGACGTCAGCATGACATTATATTTCAGATTTTCCTTGAAAATTATTTTGGTCAAAAATTCAATTCCTTGTTGATGTCATAATCTTGATTTTCCTTCAGGAAAATAATTTTAAAAATTCCTCTATTCAATTTCTTTTGATTCCAAACTTCCGAAGCATGTTCTCCTTTATCCTATCTCCAATTGGATCTGTTCAAAATTTTAAATTCTTCTAAAATCCTAAACTATCCATTTTTGGACTCTTTTTGAATATTTGAATTTTATTTAAATTTTTTTTGAATTTATTTTCTTTGGTTTTATATGTATAGATTACAATGACTCTGAAGAGTATGATTTCGACGATTCGCAGCACCAAGACTTCGAGTAAGGTAAGTTACACATTTGATCATGTTGGTACAGTAATTTAAATTATTTAGGTTACTTTTAAATTATTATGTATGTGTTCTTTTGTTCAAACTTAGTTTAAATTTGATTTAAACTCTAGTTATGCCCAATTCCTTTGTATATAGCCAAATTTGACACTGAACACCAATATGCTTTGTCACCCTTGATAAAAACCTAGTTAGTAGATTAGTATTAACTAGAAATTTTATAGAATTGTCTAGCCTTGCTTAAAATGATTTAGGTGGGATTATTTGTTTCACATGAAATAAAGATTTCTAAAATCTATTGTTGACTTCGGTGATTTAAGAAGGTCTATAAAATTTTGATAAAATAAAATTATAAAATCTAGTTTAGACTTAGGCATTGGTATAGTGGTGGGTGCTTACTAGTGCTCATTATTGTTCAATGACTCAATGACGATACTAGACACAAAGGGCATGTGGGTTGCATCTAAGTCAAATGAAGGACCGGTCTATGAGCTACTATTATAAAATCACACCGTACTACCACATGTCTGATGTGAGACAGACCTGGCCAAGTAATTTGTAAAGTTCCAAATCTAGTTTCGTTATAGGCTGAATGTGAGTGTGGCGGAGACCACGAGAAGTCTCACATGGCACAAAAAGGGGCTCCAATTTGTGAATTCAAGTTATGGTGAAACCTTAGTAGTGGTGTAACTAATTTGGTAACGAAACATTGTAACAGTTTTGTCATGAATTCTCAGCCACACACCTATGGCCGTGTTCTAATCGCGTGGTATAATGAGAGGATATATCTTGTGAGTAAAGTTGTACACCTCTACAAAGTAGCAAATTATCCTGGATAGCTGTGTCCATGGTCATAGATATGCTGAGTAGGGTTTTTCACAGATTGGACTTTGGTTTTATAAAATC
This sequence comes from Melocanna baccifera, assembly GCA_036346265.1. Lineage (NCBI taxonomy): Eukaryota > Viridiplantae > Streptophyta > Magnoliopsida > Poales > Poaceae > Melocanna > Melocanna baccifera. The sequence goes on from CM070676.1 coordinate 38,907,405, forward strand.
TGGTTTGTGGACCAATGTGAAATCTTTTGGAAAGATGATCCAAGTGGAATACCTATGGTTTGGTTAGTGTTAGGTTGGTGCCTACACTAACGATATTATTTGATTTAAAATATTATTTTTATCACTATATTAAATTCAGGTTTTGCACTTACTTTATGATATTTACTTTAATATTACTTTTTCACACAAATAACCATATTATGCCTTTTTTATCAACCCTTATGCATGTATTTACTCTGTTAAATCTACTGGTGCAACTTGTGAAATACTTTATGTGCTCATCTTGATTAAATATGTTGCCAGAGGATGACTTTATCGGCTATGGTGAGGATTGCGACAAATAGGCTGCATCTTACAGTCATTCTCCTGTGAGTAGGTAGGATGGGTTGCTCCTTTATTTATCTTTCACTGATTTATCTTTTATGTTTGGCCATGAGCTATTGTATTGTAAACTTGGCCACAAGGCCTGTATACTTTGCTTTATAATAAAGTTTGGTTGTTATGCATGATATGTATCCCTGTTAACCCTGTATGCATTAGCTTTTTTTGGGATAGTGTGATTTACACAGAGGGTTCCGGAGTCTGATAGAGATGATATCAGAGTTATAATGACTCTAAGATGTGACCGTAGATATAATAGAATGGACAAACCTTAAGGACATATTTTAAAAGATAGATATTTAAAAAAAATCCTAAATCTAGTTTTATTTGCTTTCTCACTTAACTGTATTCTTTCTCAAAAGTTGTTTACTAACTCTTCTCCTTCTCAAAATTGTAGATGGCCGAACGTCCTACTCAAGCGACCCACAAAATCCAGCCGGCCACTTAGCTGACTGTCTTTGGGATCTCCTTCAAGAACTGAACTTTCAGGTACGCCCTATTTATCAGGGATACCTGGGCACCTGTGGAGATAAAAAATGTTGCAGAGTAGAAGTGTTGATGTTTTCCAACATTGGAGATGAAGCACCATTCCACACCTTTGACACTCCTCTACCATGAGATACCTTCTTCAATGGTATCTAAGATGCCGTTCATGAATCAATCCACCAGATGAATCAATTGTAGATGTCGTTCATGAATCAATCACTAGTTCATGAATCAATGCACTAGAGCTACGATGCACCATATTTTGCTACTACCCTAACAAGTTTCCTGTCAGCTCCAGCAGTGTCTTTCCCTCCACGGAGTTTGAGAGTAACCCACGGCTCGTTCAACAGGTGCAGTACACTAAGTCCTTGGACTATGTGTACCAAGTCACCTTGGATGAGTTGAACTCTGTGTCACAGAGACTCCGTGTAGCAGAAGAAGAATTGGCCAAGTACCACCTAGGGGATAAGGGTTCCTCAGTTACAAGACCACCCCCAAAGAACCGTAGGGTGCAGATACGTAGCAGTAGCACCAGCCCATAGAAGTCATGAGTTTAAATCTAAGTTATAAAATGATACTTATGAGCTGTTATTCCTTTATCAATAGCCTCAATGTTATAATTATAATATTCAATAAAATGATTGTTGGCTTTCATCCGAGTTTTATTACTTTTTCGTGCTTGGTTGTGGGAATGTTACAAAGACCTCCTCCTAGTTCTCTCTTTCTTTCCTCTAAATCTGGAAGGATCCGGTAGATGGTGAACATGAGGAGGAATGTCAACAGCAACCCCAACATTGGAGCTCAAGGAAGTCAGTCCGCTCCTATCCCTCTGTCTCTACCAGCAACCGGACCAGACTGGGCTCAATTGATGGCAAACCAGAATCAGCTGATTCAACTGTTAGCTCAAACCATCAACAATCCAGTTTAGAAAGCCCCCCTGCCACTGCCACCGCCGTCGCCAGCTCAAGCTCCTCAGATTAGACTATCAGAATTTCTAAGGACAAGGCCTTTGACCTTCTCCAGCATTGTCGAGCCAATGGATGCTAATGATTGGCTACGTGCAATTGAAAAGAAGTTGATATTCTGCAATGCACTGACTGAAAAAGAGTCTTGTTCGCATCACACTAGCTGAATGGACATGCATCCGAGTGGTAGGATACGTTAACTGCCTCTCACGCCAATCCCCAGGCCATTCCCTAGAATGAGTTTGTGCAAAGTTTCCGTAAAGCTCATATTCTAACTGGCACCATTACTTTGAAGAAGGAGTTCAGAGCTCTACGACAAGGAAGCCGCACAGTAAACAAATATCTATAAAAGTTCAACCAATTGGCATGCTATACACCAAAAGATATGGCTACCGACGAAGCAAAACAAGAAAGGTTTTTTGAGGACCTGAATGATAATATCTCTATGTAGTTGATATCCAGTGACTATGCTGATTTCCACCAGTTGGTGAGTAAAGCCATTCTCCAAGGATGGCAAGTTTGTGGAAATGAAAAATAAGAAGCGAAGGATGGCTACCCAAAAGGTTAACCCTGAAGGTTTTCCCAAGGCTTGCAGTACCCCACCACAGATGGCCAAGTTTAGGCCGTAGTCTAATAACTTCAAGCCACAGTCAAGCAACTTTAGACTAGCAGTTAGCCACCCACCTTTCCAGGCTAATCGCCCTAATCATCAGGCAGTTCGAGTTCCTCCTGTTGGTGGTCAAGTTCAGAAGAGTACCACTACACCTGATGGAGTAACCTGTTTCTACTGCAAGGAAGCAGGGTATTTTGCTAAGTGTTGCCCCAAGAAGCTCTAAGCAACAGCTAATGCAATTGCATCCAAGAGCCAGAACCAGGGACAACAGCCTCAGAAGTCACAGAACTTTGCCAAAGGATGTGTGAACTACGTCACTACTGAAAAAACTCAGGCTACACCGGACGTCGTACTCGGAGCTTTCCATTCGTTTATTTTCAAGGCTTTTGTGGTTGAGAATGGATTGGATATGGTTCCCCTTAGCAATCCTATGACAGTTCACTCCCCTAGAGTAGAAATGAAAGCATAGACTTTATGCCCAAAGGTAGAGTTGCACATAGATGGGACTCTATTCCTAACAGACCTTATGGTGTTAGAATCCTAGGGATTGGATGTAATTTTTGGAATAAACTAGTTAGCCAAGAATAATGGTCAGATCAATTGTGCTATCCGATCCATAACCTCACCAATGACCAAGGAGTAGAAGTGACCTTCTCCTCCAAAATCCCTGCATAAGAAGAATGTGTTCTCAGTCAACTTCAAGTACTAGAAGAAGTATTAATTGTGTAGGAATACCTAGAAGTATTTCCAGAGAATTCACCAGGAATGCCACGGATGGGAAAATCGAGTCTCCGATACCGCTCCAATCTCCAAGAGACCGTATCATATGCTAGCTAATGAGCTAGCTGAGTTGAAGAAGCAAATCCAGAAATTAGAGGATAAAGGATATGTTCGTCCAAATTCATCACCTTCGGGAGCACCTGTTTCGTTTGTCAAGAAAAAAGATGGTAGTATGAGAATGTGTGTGGATTACAGAGCACTTAATGATGTTACCATCAAGAATAAGTACCCATTGCCCAGAATCGATGATCTGTTTGATCCGTTGAAGGGAGCTAGTTTCTTCTCTAAGATAGACTTGAGGTCAGGATATCACCAGTTGAAAATTCGTGCTGAGGATATCACCTATTATATCCTTTGAACTGACAAACGCATATGCCTATTTCATAAGTATGATGAACAGTGTATTCATAGAGTATTTAGATAAGTTTGTGGTAATCTTCATAAATGATATTCTTATATACTCCAATAATGAAGAAAAACATGAGAAACATTTTCAAGTAACTCTGGAAAAACTTAAAAATCATTAGCTTTATGCCAAATTCTATAAGTGTGAATTTTGGCTAAAGGAAGTTACTTTTCTTGGGTATATTGTGACAGCCGAAGGTATCGCAATTGATCCTTCCAAAATAAAATTAATAATGGAATGGAATCAATCCAAGTTAGTAACCGAAGTCAGAAGTTCTCTTAGACTTATAGGTTATTATCGCCGCTTCATAGCAGGATTATCAGAGTTAACCAAGCCAATGACTCAGCTTCTAAAGAAAAAAAAGAAATTTGAATGGATGAAAGCCTGTGAACAGAGTTTTTAGACTCTCAAGAACAAACTAGTCTCAGCATCAGTACTTGTTTTTGCCTGATGTGCATAAGGATTTTGAGATTTTTTTTATTATGCCTCCTGTCAAGGTCTAAGCTATGTTTTAATGCAAGAAGACAGAGTGGTAGCCTATGTATCACACCAGTTAAAATCTCATGAGTGCAATTATCCTACCCATAACTAGGAATTACCAACCGTAGTACATGCTTTAAAGATCTAGCATCACTATTTCATTGGTACCCATTGTAAAGTTTATAAGACCGCAAAAGTTTGAAGTACATTTTACTCAAGCAGAACTTAACCTAAAGCAGCGCTGATGGCTAGAATTGATCAAAAATTATAATAAGGGATTCATTATCATCCAGGCAAAGTAAATGTTGTGGACGACGCATTAAGCATGAAGTCTTATGCCAACAATGTGCAATCGAAAAAAGACCAGACCCGACTTTAAGAAGGAGTCTCCCATCTGAGTCTAAATCCGGTGAACCAAGGTGTTCTCTCAACATTAGAGATTCAACCTGCTCTACCTAATCAGATCAAGGAAGCCCAAAAAGTTGATGAGGATATTCAGAAAATAAGAAAGAATATAAGAAAAGGTAAAGCCTCAGAATTCAGTGAAGATGAACATGGAACCATTTGGTTTGATTATTGTATCTGTATACCCAACAATCAGGAAATCAAGAATATGATTTTGCGAGAGGCCCATGAGACTCCATTCTCAATTCTCAATTCTCAATCGTGCATATGGTCGATATTTTATCTATATTAAACTATGTGCACTAGCATAATCCTGAACTAGTGCAGTATACATAGAGAGTTTGGAATTGCATATTCGGATCCTGACATATTTTTCTTTTAAAGTTTGTACTGACAACCTCTTCCGTCTACCCACAGTCCTCGGAACAACTATGCAGCTATCGCAAGTGGATCGTCCTAGAGATCCATCCACATGATCAGTGGGCTCTCGACTTCAAGAAGTGGGATGTCAAAAGTTTCTACGAAATCTAGGAGGAGGAGCGCCGTAACGACGAGCAAACTGAGCATATACGTCGGGAAACAAAAGTTCATCTCGAGACGTGCATACGCAGCGAACGCGAGACTCACGAGAGGAAGTGTAAGAAAAAGAGGAAAATAGCGTCTAAGGCTAAAGAGGCCGCCGAGGAGTTCAATGTCGAGTTCACAAGGAAGAAAAAATGACACCAGTCCATGCAGTAGGTCGGGTCATTCCACACTAGTCTCCGAAGGTTTAATTTATTTCTATTCCAAAAAGGTGTATATGTATCGTAGGAGTATTTCAGTTTGTTGCATCATGCATGATGCTCTATCTTATGCATGTAATCAAACCCTGCGCGCCGTGTTATTCCCAGCTTTATTATGATATCTATTTTAATTCATAAAATCGCATCTTCTCATCTTTTCGCATTCAATTCTTCGCGTACCAAGGCATCCAACAATATTAAAAAACAAGTTCTTCATGTATGAATTCTCGGTTGCATTTCAATATCACTTACTTTCGTACTTAACAATCGTTGCTATCTCAATTATCCTCAAAAAAATTTCACAAAATTTCTTGCACTACAACCACATATGACATTCGCAAGATGTTATTACGAATCTAACAGATTTTGTACCATTCATAATCTATGAAAATTATAAATAGATTAAACGACATTGTCTCCTGTTTTTTGAAAAAAAACAACTCATAAACAAAATTTGATAAATGTTACTAACCTATAACAATTGTTATTTACCCTCATGCCTGTTCGGGACACCAGTTGCGCAAAAAAATAGGCTGAGTTGCAGTTGCCGAATAATCGGGCGAATGGACCTCCAATCGCCTAACGGTTCGGCGACAGGTCCCAGTCGCCATACTGTTGGGTGATTGGACCCTGTCACCCAGCGGCCCACCGACTGCATTCCTGTTACACGGCCGTTGGACGATAGGGTCTAGTTGCCCAACGGTTAGACGATTAGATGTCATTCCTGTGAAAATTTTTTGTGTTGATATATTTCTATAATTTTAAATAAAAAAATAGATTATTTTAAAACCAGACCACACCTGCACAGAAGCACGCTACGTAAGTATCACTATCCCCATCATATTAGACATATGGATGACTGTGTGCTATCAGTGTTATGACTGTGTGCTATCAGTGTTCCGCGTCCCGATCGATCGGCGCCATTATATTAGACTTGTGGAAGACTGTACAATCTGTGTTCTCGCGTGTGTGGTGTCGCGTGTGAGTGAGTGAGTCATTGTACACTATATAAAAAAGAAAGTGTTCTCGCGTCCCAATCGATCAGCTTCAGTTACATTTCTCGTTGTGCATCCTGGGCGTGTTGAAGATAAACATGAACGAGCTAAAGATCAATTATTGGTGTTCGTTTCGTCTTAGAAAGGGATAGAATGCAATGTACGTGACCCAATAATATTAACGGCGGTACTTTGAATAATCGAATCTCTTGTTTGGGACTCAACGGTGGGATTTCTTTTCGCCCACCTGCTGGTACAATGAATTTGAATCCGAATCTTCAGCGGAACCACGTTGACCATCCCCAAGCTCATTTGAACATTTGATTCTGGCTTCTAACGTTTTAATATCATCTTTTTTATTTTTTAGCTATTTGTTATTTTTCTTTATTCCTTTATATTGTCTATCATGATACAACTTTTTTATTTTTTAAATTTAATTACATTAAAAAACTACCAACAGATGCAATACAAACAAACCATAAATCTAAACTTTTAAATCCAAATAAGCGCCATAGTAGCGAACCTTATGGAGACTTGCATTTCTTTCCATTCTTCCGTCTCTCCGTCACACACATGCATGTGCTTGTTAGCTTTCAAAAGTGCAGTTGTTATTACTTTTGACTAAAATTACACTGTAGCACTTATTTTTTCTAATTTATTCAATTAAAAAATAAAGATAAATTAGAAAAAAATAAAAAACACCATTATATATCCATAAATAATACAAAGGAAAAAAGAAAGAAAAAGAAAAAAAACTACGTTAAAAAGTCAACGCGTTTCAAATAGTTTCTGACTACTAAAAACTATAAGCTATCACTGTTTAGAACGTGTTTAGTATTGTTTAGGACTGTGCTTGCCACAACGACCACCGGGTCACATTATCACGTGAACAAGTGTTATAGTATATATTTAAATCTCAACAAGTGTTATAGTATATATTTAATTCATCGAGATGCAGAGGACTTGACATGGTATTTGTATTGGTTTTTGTCGATAGTTTTTTGTTGTGATTTATAACTGAAAATAAATAATAGTGGTTGAAAGAAGTTGTTTTTAGAATGATGAGACGAACGGGTGCAAAAAAGTGATGAAGAGATATGTGTGCGTGACGGGAGCAATAGGAGTGGGATGGGTGATGTATCCGTGATCCTTTTGCTTTATCCTCAAAGCGAGACGGTAGCGAGAAAAATAGAGAAGATACTTTGAGAAGCCTGATATTTTATTAGTTTTTAGATTTTCTAAGTAGAGGTTAATATAAATATAACCGTATAAAGACTGGACTGAATCCATGTGACGACAACGTACGTACAGCCCTATAAACAAGAGTACTACACGTTTTGGTAACCACTACACGCCGTCGATCGTACTCGGACACCTGGTCGCCCTAAAATGAATGTATGAACGTATCTTTACCAGCTTCTCACAGATTATCGCATGTTGCCATAGTTTATTATCAGTATCGCTTTAAATCCGCGGGGAAAGCAGCGTTCGACGGGACCACGTACCGATCGCGAGAGTAGACGGCACGTGGCCGGCAATAGTACTAGGGCCGTGTCGCCTAGCGCTCGGCTCGCTGGCCGCTTCCTCGTAGTTTCCCCGCGGGTTCCCTCGTCGCAGGTTCTATAAATATACCTGTTATGACATGATGCAGCGATTTACTGCCTCCTACACGCCCTGGCAGCTCGACGCCGAAAAACGAGACGAACGCAGCGGGAGCTGGTCTGACTGTCCGAGCCTAGCTCTGGTGCGGAAGAGCGGAGAGGGAGCTAGTATGGCGCTGGCCACCCCGACCGCCGTGGTGCTGGAGCTGATGACGATGGGGCAGCAGTCCGCCGCGCACCTCGGGGAGCTCTTCCGGGCCGCGTCCCCGCCGCCGCCGGCCGAACACCAGGAGCTCGCCGCGGAGATCCTCCGCTGCTGCGACCGCGTCATCGCCGCGCTGAGCAGGGCCAGCGGCAAGAAGAGGAAGATGATGGAGCAAGGCGCCGCAGCTCGTCCTCTTCCTGTGACGCAGCCCAAAAGAAGGTGCGAAATTTTGGTTGCTACTTGGACACATTTGTGCAAGTAAAAGTTAGTAACAAGTTGCCGTTGATTTCGCAGGGCGCGTGGTGCGGAGGAGCTGAGAGTGGTGAATCGCAGGGCGCGTGGTGCGGAGGCGCTGAGAGTGGTGAAGAGCAGCACAACGGCGGACAGATTCGTCTGGAGAAAGTACGGGCAAAAGTACATCAACGGTTGCAAGCACCCGAGGTACGTAGCTACAGAAGAATCTATCTCCCTTTTGTTCGATTCCACTGTGCTAATTAATCTCGAGAAAAAATTGTGGTGGCTGACCAGACCTGATGCTACTTGTAGGCTCTACTACCGGTGCGCGTACAGAGACCAGGGATGCAGCGCGACTCGGCGGGTGCAGCAGTCGCAGGAGGAGGCCGCGGCGTACGTGATCGCCTACTACGGGGAGCACACGTGCAGGGATGGCGCTGTGTGTCAGGAAGCGGCACTGCTTCCTACCGTCGTCGACTTCGGCTCAAACGCTTGGGGAGGCGTCGGTGCCGATCGGAACTGGGACTCGCCTCTGCCGTTGCTCTCCGCCGAGCAGAGGTGCTGCGACGGCGAGCCTCCCGGCGAGACGTCGCAGGGATGGTCGTCCTCCTCGGATTCCCCGGTGTTGGAGTTTCTGAATGGCAGCTTCGACTGGGAATCCGTCATCCCTTGATTTCGGTGGTCTCCATCACATTGTTATGCCTCAGTAGCAGCTGCCCGAGTGTGCGGTAGATCTTATCTTGTATATTGTTTAGGGCCTATTTGGTAGGTAGTAATTCCGTAGGAAATAACATAATTCCCGTAAAACACCTAAAAAATTTCCATGTTCCATAAGATGCAATGTGTGTAATCACCTTCGCATTAGTCTGCCAATCAGTGGTCACAATGTACGCCGGGGAGAGGCTTTGCCACCTAATAGGTTGCACTACTACAGAAAAAATCATTATAGATAGTTCAAAAACGTTATTGTAGATGATTTCAAGAGCTGTCTGAGATTATAGGTCAGTAGTGATATGAGGTCTTCACCGACGGTTTTCGAACCAACTGTAATATACACTATTACATATGGTTATTAATTCATAACAGCCTGTGATAGTCGAAATTCATAACCGCCTGTGATAGTCGACTATCACAGACGGTTTATAGTAGAATCCGTCTGTGATATATGGTGTATCACACACGGTTTCAACTATAAACTATTTGTGAAATTTGACTATCACAAACGGTTTTAATTATAAATCATCTGTAATAATCGACTATCACAGACGGTTATGAGTTAATAACTGTCTATGATAATCATTTGAATTCATAAATATATTTCTATTTGTTGGCGAGTCTCAGGAAATGCTATCCATGCCCTTTGAAACTGGAAAAAACACAACAAGTACATGTATACATTCAATTCACATTCATTTTAGAAACAAGAATATCCATGTCATAATTCAGTTAACTCAAATGAAATAAATTAACTATATTCAAAAATACACACATGTACAGTTAATTTCAATCTTTTTCCAACTAACTTCATTCTACATTTTGGAACTCATCTTTGTTTACGACCTAAGATATCAAGAAGTACGCACACTGTCCTCTAATTTTTTGGAGGTCGGCCTGTTCTGACGCAGTTGTAGCGATGGTCATAACCTGTCGAAAGGAAGATCAATGTCATGCATATATATAAATTGATAAGTATAAAATAATTATTGTAAGATTGACAAACCTAAGGATCATTGGTCTTCGCGAAATCGATGAGTAGTTCCATGTTGTTGCAAATACAGTATCCATAAGTGTTGCTCGTCGGCTGCTGGTGGCATTGTAAAAATAAAATTTGTAAGTTCAAAAGGCACAACAAAGTGTTATATAGGATTAATATGTATTAGCGAATATTGAAAAATCTAGATCGTGTCGCGGGGCGTTAATCTCTCCCTTGAATTTTCATACACTAGCAATGTACTTGGCGAATAATCTACGTGATTTCAAAAAGTTAGCCTTAGTCATTGCGAAGGAAGAAAAGACTACAATAGAGTTATTGATATTTTAATATCGATCTTACATATGATTTCTATGGATATGGGGAAAACTCTTTCAAGGGACAGACTATGACTCGGGACTCTAAATCGAGTAATCACACTCTCATCATGAACCTTTTGCGGCTTCCGTTGTTATCCCTGCCACAGGTTCAGCCTCGATCCATTTTGTGAACGTATCAATAGCCACAAAAAGGAACTTGAAGCCTTCGATGCTCTGGGGACACTACTACAAAAACGTTTATATTAGACACCTCATCACAGATGGTTCATAAAAACCGCCCGTATTAAATACAATCACAGACGGTTCTTGATAAGAACCGTCTGTGATACTATCATAGACGGTTCTTATCAAGAACCGTCTGTGAAATGTTTTCCGCCTCACACATCTCTAAAATTTCATAATTTCCCGCCTGAGTTCGAGTAGGATTCCATTTTGACACACCTTCAGTAAAACGGGTATAACTTTTGCATACGGTGTCCGTTTTTGACGTTCTTGTACTCGTTGAAAAGCTAACGACGAGCCCGATCCAAAAAACGACCCGCTTGCGCTAGTTGCCCTCGAAGACCCCCAAGATCGGCTATCTTTAGCCTCAAATTTGCATCGAAAGTTTTTGATTTTTGTTTTTACCAAAATTTTTTATCTTTCCTTTGAAATTTGGGGTTTATCTTAACTACAAAGTTGTAGATCTCGTCGAAACCTTTCAAATAAATATATATATATATGTCATATATAACTTTGTTATTTTATATTTTGAGACTAGTTGTTTATATTGTATCGGTATATATATAACCAATATCACAGACGGTTCTTAATATGAACCATTTGTGATAAATTCTGACCGCTGGGCCTGTCAATCCTCCCCAACCCAATTCCAACCAATAAAAATCGACCAACCCACACCCCACAAATCGTCCCACCTCTTCCTCCCCTATAAATACTCACCTGAATCCATCCCCTACCCTTTATGCACTCAAAATCTCCCCAGGCTCCTTACTGTCTCCTCCTCAATCGAGCTCTTTGTGGTTAGAGTTCTCTCCATTGTTTCTTCTAGTGTTTGATTTTGTAACTTTACGTTGCTACTTTGTGGCGTTTAGGGCTTCCTCCCTCCATTGTTTCTTCTACTTACAGAGAGGCGGCCATCAAGAAGGATTGTATTGCTTGTGATATTGTATAGCTTGTGATATTGTATAGCTTGTTTAGGGCTTCTCCTACCCGAGCTACATCAGGGATGAGAGGCATAACTTGTGATATTGTAATGGTGGATTGTATTATTGTGATATTGTAATGGTGGATTGTAATCTTGTGATATTGTAATTGTGGATTGTAATATAAATAGAATGTTCTCTGCTATGTTTGCTATCGTATTTGCTTGTTTTCAAACGGCATAGCTAATATTTCCTTAGGCTAATTCAAAAATAGAAAAAAAAATTAGGTATAAAATGAACTATCACAAACGGTTTTGTAGTATAAATCGTCTGTGAAGAACATCATAGATGGTTCTATATATAGAACCGTCTGTGATGTGACGGTTCTATATATAGAATCGTCTGTGATAGTATTTTTCACAGACGGTTCTAATTATAAACCGTCTGTATTGTATTTATCACAGACGGCTCACAAACCGTCTGTGATAACCTTTGATTATCTCTGACCCATAAATTCAGACGAGTCAAAAAATCGTCTGTGATGACATTTTTGAACTGTATGTGATAATGATTTCTGTAGTAGTTGGAACGATCCTACAATGTCAAGGCGCGAAGATAGAGGAATTATCTGAAGTGCTTGAGCTAGTTGGTGTATTTACCGGCTATGAAACTGACATTATATACACTTCTTAACCAACTCTTCAGTGTTATTGAGGGTTGTTGGCCAGTAAAAACCTTGGTGGAAGGCCTTTCCAACTAACGTTCTGTATGAGGCATGAGCCCCACAGATACCCCCATGTATGTCGGTAAGAAGTAAAAATCCTTCTTTCTATGATATGTATCGCATGAAAACCCTTTGAGTACTCTGCTTGTAGAGTTTTCCATCGACCAAAATATACATTTTGGCCTTGCAGGCTAGACGATCTGCTTTGAGATTGTCATCAGGTATTGAACCCTTCTGAAGATACTCGTAGATGGTAGCCATCCAGGTATCCTTATACTCTATAGAGGTTGTCTCGTTAGGAGTTGTCTCTGGTGCTTCGACCAGAGATGGCTTCTGGAGTTGCTCCAAGACTCCCTGTGGTACTTGCAATCAGGATGAAGCTATTCAAGCTAACTGGTCTACAAGAAAGATATCCTTCCGAGGGATATACTGTAACTCAAAACCGAAAAAATACTTTTCAAACTTCCTGACTTCCGACAAGTATTAAGACATGGTCGAGCTAGAGCACTGGTACTCTTTTCTGACCTAATTCACAACTAGTTGAAAGTCCTCTCTCATGAATAGTTGATGAATCCCAAGCGCTTTAGCAACTCATATGCCAGCCAACAAACCTTCGTACCTAGCCATGTTATTAGTAACTGGAAAGTGTAGTTGAATAACATACTTTAAGGTTGCTCCTGTAGAAGATTCCAGGATCACCCCAGCCCCCGATCCACTTAGCATAAGCGACCCATCAAAGTACATTGTCCACTGGTCGTGGGAGTTGCACTGGGGATCCTGAATGGGTTCAGAACTTGTCCATTTGGTGAAAAGTCTTCCAATATTTAGGATTTCATGGCCGTTCAGGACACGAAATGGACTACCAACCAGTTGGCCATGCGCCCTGCTGTCTCCCTGTTTTGGAGGACCTCTCCTAAGGGAAACTCAGACAGCACAGTAAGCTTGTGCATTTGAAAATAATGTCTTAGCTTTTTCAAAGACATGAGGAGGGAATATAAGAGTTTTTGGACCTGAGGGTAGCACTTCTTAGACCCATGTAAGACTTCGCTTACATAGTAGACTGGTCATTGAACGTTCTCACACTCTGCAACTAGCACTGTGCTTACTGCCTGTGGCATGGTGGATTGGTATACTAAGAGTGTCTCGCCTAGCTTTGAAGAAACCAGAACGGTAGCACTCGCAGGATATCTCTTGACATACTCGCAAGATAACTCTTGTGTTTCCTTAGAAACTTGAAGAAAGGGAGTTCTTTCTCACCCAATCGTGTGATGAAATGACTTAGAGCCACTGTGCATCCGGTGAGTTTCTAAACCTATTTCTTCATAGTTGGAAGGTGCATCTGCTCGATAGCCTTGATCTTTTCAAGGTTTGCCTCAATATCTCTTGCCGAGACAAGGAATCCGAGTGATTTTCCTGAAGAAACTCCAAATACACACTTCTTAGGATTGAGTTTCAAGCAGCGCTTTCTGAGGTTGTCGAATATCTTCTATAAGTCTAAAATGTTATTAAGCCATTTGATACTTTTTACGATCAAATCATCAACATAGGCCTCCAAGTTTTGCCCATTTGATGAATAAAGGTCAACATCATCAAATGCTGAAAAGTCGAACCAGTAGTTTTAGACCAAATGGCATTTTAACACAGCAAAATACTCTGAATGGTGTAATAAATGTGGTCTTCTTTTCATCTTTTGAAGACATACTAATCTGGTGATAACCAGAGTATGCATCTAGAAAATTTAACATTTCACAACCGATAGTAGAATCAACCAATTGATCAATAAGAGGAAGCGAAAAATCATTTTTTGGATAAGCTTTGTTTAAATCAGTATAGTCTATGCACATATGCCACTTACCATTAGATTTCTTTACCATTATAGGGTTAGCCAACTATTCTGAGTGATCAACTTCTCTTATAAAGCCTACTCTAAGTAATTTGTCCAATTTTGATATGATCGCATACCATCGATCTGGTGCAAATTTTTATAACTATTGTTTTACGGTCATCTTGTTAGGATGTAGAGTTAGCCTGTGCTCGATCACCTCCTTAGGGACTTTAGGCATGTCGGATGGCTGCCACGTGAACACGTCCGTGTTTGCCTGGAGGAAATCGACAAGGGTGTCTTCCAATGTGGGGTTGGAAGTGACCCCAATGTGAATGGTCTTGGAAGGCTCGGATGGATCCAGGAGGATTTCCTTGAATTCCTCATTCAGCTTTGGCCCAGCTTTAGGCCTCGAGTGCTTGTTCGAAGGCTGCGTCTTGGTAGCTCCTTGAGTTGGCAGCTAACCGACCATCTCGAGAGATTTACGGTAGCATGTAATCGCCATTTTCTTATCACAAAGCACTGTGATTACTCCCTTGGGACCTAGCATCCTCAAACATTAATAAGCGTAATGAGCACAATCAGAATGCGAGCCAGGGTTGGTCGTCCGAGTATGGCGTGGTATGCCGTATTAAAATCGACCACATCAAATGAGATCTTCTCTATCCTGAAGTTTTTTTGAAGAACCAAACGTGACAAGCAGAGAGACTTGGCCAATAGGCTTGGTCAAAGAGCCTGGTACGATCCCATGAAATGAGTACCGTACTGGCCTTATCCTGGTACGAGGAACCTATATCCCGTCCAGTGTGCTTACAAACAAAATATTCAAAGAACTCCTACCATCAATCAATACATGATTCACTCAGCAATTGTCGATGGTGGACTCGACCATGATTGAGAACCGACCGGGTTTAGTCGAAGGAATCGAACAGTCATCCTTCTCGAAAGATTGTTAACAAAAGGAGGGTCGATAGAATGTATCTCATGCTCGACAGCCTTGTATTGTCATTTCGACTCGTATGCTGAGGACCCATCGTATATGTGCTCGATGGTTTGCTTAGGATTATACAACGACATCTCCTCCTCATCATCCTCCGATGGTTTCTAACCGCTCGACTATCCCACCTCTACAAGGGTAGGGAGCGTCCCCCTATCAGAGTAGTAATTCTCAAGTTTTCAATAAAAAACCCAGCAATTACGAAGGTCGTGCCCTTCTCTCTTGTGAAAAGGGCACCACCTTGGCTTGTTATTTTCTGCTTGGGAGCTTTGCCCTTGCCCTGATCGGAGTACCTCTTGGGGTTGCATGGCTCTTTGTCACCTATAGCCAAGACTTCCTTCGAACTTCTAGCATGAAGCTTTGACCTTTTGCCTTGTTCTTGAACTTCTTAGCATTTCCCTTCCTCTTACTACCCTCATCTCCTCTGAGACCTTGGTGGTCCTGATCGATGGTCTTAGCCCATTCGACCGCTTCAGCTGCGGTCACGTAACGATCTTCCATCTCAAAGACCTCAACGACGGTGGTCGAAGGATGCAAAGAGATATCCTCGGTGATCCTCTTGTTGTGGACTCCCTACTTGAATGCCCTTATGACAGAAGCATCATAGACCTATGAAATTAAGTTATGAACCTGACTGAATCGTCTGATGAATTATCGTAGGATCTCGTTGCTCTTCTGCCGCATCCGATGCAGGTCGTCCTCTTTTCAGGACGATTGTACGTGCCCTGAAAATTGGCTAACAAGAGTTCGCAAAGATGTTTCCATGAGTGTATCAACTCGAGTGGTTGGTTGAGCAACCGTGATCGAGCGGACCCTTTGAGCATGGTTGGCAAATAGTTTGCCATGACGTGCTCATCACCTCCTGCTGCCCGTACCGCAGTCATATAAATCTAAAGGAACTCAATGGAATTTTGAGACCCATCGAACTTCTCGATGTTCACTGGTCAAAATCATGATGCCCAGCGCACTTCTCAGAGTTCTGACATGAACGCCTGACATCCGTTAACAAGTTCATGATCACACTCGATGATGCCCAACAATCAGTAGAGGTGTCCTATAGTAGGTCCCATCCATACAAGGGGAATACACCTCGTAGTCTATGTGGTGCTATAAATTCCTTGCCTGGAATGGTGATAGATCTCCCTCTCGATGAGGCCACCGATTCGAAGTCATTTGTCGAACCCTCCTCTAGCTAGAGTTCTAATTAGAGGACCGACATGACCTACCATCATGCCAATTCTCACGAGGCGAGTTCTATGAATGATTGGATGTTGTCGTATCTATCCAACTTGAGGAGTTGTGTTACCAAAAGTGCTCGAGCTAGGTCACCATGTCGGAGAGTCTTCGCGCGATCCCTTCGACGAAGAGATCATAGCCTAGCGCTCTAGCAAGTTCTTAGGTCAGGTTCTCTAGTAGGTCGTTGATGCGTTGGAGCTCCCAAGACTCTTCAGACTGGTATTGAATGTGCCCAAGTAAAGATCTCTAGGCGTTCAATCGCCCCCTCTGGGCGGTCTCTGGGTCCTCGACCACTGAGGCAAGTTGTTGTTGCCTTAGAGAAGAACGATTATTTCTAGTATTTCTGCCATGCTCATCAGAGAAATGATCTAGCTCATCGTTGGAGGTCTTCTCACCATCCTTAGGAGAGAAGGGAGAGTGTGCTCGGTGGAGAGCATCCTGAAGGCCTCCTCCGAGAAGGTGATAAGGATTTGTGTGGAGGGCCATGACCTCTTGTCTAGAATCTCCACTTCTGGTGGAGGTCTACTCATTTGAAGAATCCTCCAACGACAATGCATCGCAGCTAGGAGTAATCCCCGCCAGGTAAGGAAATTCTAGGTTATAATTGTCTCCAGTTGGATCTGTGCTCTGTGATGAGATGGACGAACTCTTAGGGAGCACACCCTTTACAGATTCCAACGAAGAGTTACGACCATTAGGTGATGTCGATCTTCTAGAATATGACATTCTAAGACTGGCTAAAATCGAGTAGACCGCCGCCGCTGGTGGACTCGAGCACTTCGGGATAGACCCACCGTCATGTTGTGAGTCCAGCTTATGGTCGAATTGACCCTTACCATCTAGGGGAAGTGACTCCTCCCTTGGACGTACTGCTATGAGGGATGTGGATTCTCTCTCAGGCTTTTTCGTGGTGCGGCTGACAAAGTCTCTGGATGAACCTCCAGAGACAGCCTCACCGTTGGAAGTGAGCATCGCCTGCTCGTACTCGTAGCAGGCCTCCATGTCGAGGTCTGCGTACTCAGTCAAATCGAATCAATTCTCCTTGTTCCACAATCCTGCCATGAGGACATAAGAAGGAAGAGAACTTACCGACAAGAAGATTACCATATTCTTGGAAGGAGAATCCCCACGGATGGTGCCAACTGTCAATGTTTTAATATCGATCTTACGTATGATTTGTATGGATGCAGGGAAATTCTTTCAAGGGACAGTCTACGAGCACACAAAAGATACATGAATTTTTATACAGGTTCGGGTCTTCTCCTGAAGAATAACAACCCTACATCATGCATCACTATTAATCAAAAAGGATTATTACAATAGAGTAATGTGAAAAGAACTTGCAGTCTCTCCTAGATCTCTTGGATCTCTTCCCTCCTCTCTCTCTCTGACATCATCCCTTATATAATTGATGAAACTCCGGCAATTGTCCGCACCATAAGACTCCTTGTCGTTTTGGGAGATAATCGTCTGGGAGAGGTTATTGTCAGAGAGATATGGTTAGCTGTTCGCCGTGTGACGGTTGTTGTTAGAAAGAGATCATGTGTGCGGTTATTGGGCATAAGCACACATTTTAACTGCCTTGTCAGATGGACCCATTACATGGTATATCATCGTAAACAAGTTAGTCAGAGATATACTAGTCTCAAGAAGGTCTACGACTATGAGGTGGTCGTAGGACCACTTACGACTATCTCATACTCACAGAAGAACTTACGATTATGAGATGGTCGTGAAAGGATTGAGACCAGGTAGTTGTAGGACAGCTTTACGACTATAAAATTGTCGTAGTAGAGTTTACGACCACTCTGTGAATTTTCTCCCTTACTAATAAGGGGTATATTTAGTATATATAATGACATAATAATTTGAGAATTATTCTATCCTTATCATAACTATGAAGGAAATGTGTTTACCTGTCGATTAATTGTTGGATAACTGTGAAGTCGATTTTCGCCCTCTTTAGGGAAACAAGGTATATTACCTCGTTCCGACATGCATGTATTCTTTCTACTTCTATTCCTAATGAACAAAGAATCTTCTTAGATTTGTAAGTGGTTTTAGGCAACTCGTTTCCCTCCGGAATCATATCTGCTAAGAGACTTAACAGTGTCGTGAAACTCTTATCGGACCAACCGTTGCTTGCCTTCAATTTTAGCAATTTAAGTATGGCTGACAACCTCATGTATTTTGACTTGTAATACGTGAATAAAAGTTTCTCCAAATCCTCCATCAAGCCCCGAAATTTAATATACTCTCTCTCATTACAGTTCCCTTCTGCATCGTGATGCATCTGATCTAGATTGTGATCATGCAGCATATTCGAATTGGAACCACAATCGATATCATCCGGCGGCATATCATTGACTTCATTGGTGATGTCATTATTACTACCTTCCTGTGTAATCTGCATCTGATCTAGATTGTGATCATGCAACATATTCAAATTGGAACCACAGTCGACATCATCTGGCGGCATATCGTTGACTTCGTTGGCGATATCATTATTACTACCATCCTGTGTAATTTGCTATTCACCGTGACTAATCCAAGTGTGCTTCGATCTACCCTCGGTTCTTAAACATCTTCAGATTCTCGCAGTCCATGCATGGACAGTACATATAATTCACCTCCTTATTCAACATATCCTCCTCGGCAGCTTTTGTAAAAACAGGCACACCGTTAATATACTCTTCACTTACATAGTTCTCAACGTACATCCAGCTTTGGTACTACATTACGCATATAACAATTTAGTATCAAGAACAAATGGATCTATAATTACTCTTGCCAAATCAGCAGTCTCCTTTTACCAAATGGCCTCAAAGCTCCTCCTCAAAGCAGCAACATGTGAGAATAGATCTGCAATTTAAGACAGATCTGTAAGGGTCGAAGGGTCTGCATTTAATAAGGAAATTATCACATGCGATTTTTAATACAAACTGTATATAATAACTTAATTATCACAGACGGTTTTTAATACAAACCGCCACAAACCGTCTGTGAAGTATCACAGACGATTTTAATAAAAAAAACTATCTGTGATATTTGATAATATCACAGATGAAGGACCGTCTGTGATACTTCACAGACGGTGTTTATCATGAACTGTCTATAATATTACATCTTTGTAGACTATTTTTAGTACTAGTAGGCAGTAGCAACACAAACGGTCAAACAGTTTCTAAACTTAAACTATCTGTAATTGTATTTAATACTGACGATTTTAGTAAACCGTATGTGATAAGACATCTAGTATTAGGGCCTGTTCTTTTTGACTGCGGCTGATGGCTTTTGGCTGCGGCTGATGGTTTTTTGGCTGTTTGCAACAGAGATTGCGGAAAGAGAGATACTCGCTTGCAATTTTTGATGGTACAGATATTAGTTTTTTAACGTGCACTACAATTAACTTGTAGACCCCATCTTAAAAAAATACTCCGTTTAAAAGTTAGTTACTGTAGCAAAAACCAAAAACGACTTTTAGAAGCCGCAAAGAACAGACCCTTAGTCTTTTTATAGTAGTGTTGTGATGTAGAGAGTAGAGTTAGCTATTGGTATTTGTTTCGGCGATGGGATTAGATCGACAAAGCATCGCGTGAGGCGGTGTGTGTTAGCACGGACAACATGTAACGAATGGTTTAAGTGGTTGACATCTCAAGGGGAAAATGCAACTTGCACAGATAAAAAAAAATGGAGTGAAGGGGAGAAACAAATGACGCAGCTGAGCAGGTGGACATCACAGATGGATGCAACTTGCACCCAATTCAATCACGAGTAGAAGAGGGGCACAAGAAAACGTGTTGACGTCGATTGGACCCTTATCTGACGCATCTATGAAAACAAAAAACCGACGACCATGCCCCGTGTTGACCGATCTCGATTCATTCCTCGTAAGCTAATTGTCGGGGGAGTGTACCCCACCGTGGCCCTTTTGCCTTACGATACATAGGCTCAAACGTGTGTTAAGTATACATAAGCTCAAACGTATGTACAAGTAAAAGATAGACCCAGTTAAATATAGCAAAAAAAATCGTTCACACAAGTAGTAAACCCTTCAAAAGAGTATTTGTGTTAAGATGTTCCTCATAACTATAAATATGATCTTACACCCCTAGTAGTAAACCCTTCAAGAGAGTATTTGCGTTAAGATCTTCCTCATAACTATAAATATGATCCTTATGATACCATGAATAAAAGAGGGAGAGGGGGAAATTCAGAAGAAAAATTGTGAGGCTACCAAACATCACATCTATTCTACTCCTGTCTCATACACTTCGAATGGTAGGCTTCGAGCACCCCTCTTGGGTCCCCTATCTGTTGTTAACCACAACACTAATAATAGTAACATGTAACGACGTCTAAAAATACAATGGTAGCAACAGTGGTCACTCCGATCAAAAGCATGCCCGGTAAAAAGTGAACGATCAAATGATTACTTTTACTGCCAAGGGTGCCTATTTGCAGTGAGTACGAAGGCAAGTCTTCTGAATCCACGCGTCACCGTCCAGAACCACTCAAGACTAAAGACAAACGAGGTTTGCTTAAGTTGAACGCTAAAGGACATGGAAAAGCTAAGGGCCAAAATTAATCTTCGAAACC
Source organism: Melocanna baccifera (assembly GCA_036346265.1). Classification (NCBI taxonomy): domain Eukaryota; kingdom Viridiplantae; phylum Streptophyta; class Magnoliopsida; order Poales; family Poaceae; genus Melocanna; species Melocanna baccifera. The sequence continues at coordinate 38,928,292 of CM070676.1, forward strand.
CAGGTTTCAGTGATCATCTGATTCATCGCAGTGTTGTATAACCTAGAGAAGTGTTATGCCGTGGGATGAAAGGTAATTGACTTGATCCATTTAAGGGTTACCCATCGTATAACTAGTTCAGCCATCAAAGTGCAGACTGTAATAGTCCTATTTGCACAATGTACTTGGGAAAGGGCATAAAACTGAAAGATCTTTATGTAAATCAATGTCAAGTGTTACTATTAGTTCTGTGAACCAGCCTCGCTGCTTGGACCTTTGTGGCCACCAGTCACAATGCGATGAATGTAAAAGGCTGACACCATTCCACTGCAGGAAATTCAAAATTACTTGGTGATGATGTTTCACATATATCTATAACAAATGGACTGTAACATGGCCCCTAAACAAAAGAAAACGCAGCAAGATAGTAAGTTTAATTATTAAAAGAAAAACTCCACCATGAAATCTAGTATTCTAGCTACCAGACGTTTAAGTTGATGGGGGAATAGTACATGGCCAACTATGATTGCTGGTATCACTTTGTTTTGTCTAATGCTTGCCACCAACTATCATACAGATCGATGCATTTATAGAAACATTCATGATTCGTCACATTTTGTGTTGATAATAGTGTAAATCTTGTACAATAAGATACATGCAATGTATACAACGGAAACTTGAGGAACACAGAAATCAAAATGATCTATCTACCAGTCCAGGCTAAGAAATCATCAGCTTATAATTCACAGTTTTCAGATATAACACTAGCAGTTATCTGTGAAAGAAAGAAAAGCACTCTAAGGTGATATTAAAAAAAAAAGAATTCCTGATAGATTAATGAAGAAGCGCCGCATGTCATGTTAGTTTGCATGTGATCAATATGGTTTTGGGAAGAACTGTGGAGTGCAGTAAATGAGAGGTGATCTACCACAAAATCATGGGTTGCCAGAAAGGTCAAATTCATATGGGTGGGAAAATCATTACATCCACCAAGGAAAATTCTGTTTACCAAATTGACTTTTTAATCCTTATAGCTACAGAAACAAGCCATTTTGTGCAGTCTTGCTGGTAAATGCACCATAAACATGTAAGGAGCACCATAATTCATGGCAACAACTGTTTATATATCTCAGCATGTTTCTGGGAGTCTAGAATGAGATTGTGAGAATACTCCAAGCAAGAACAAACATCAAATGTGTACCGACCTGAGTAGGACCATGAAAATATTTGGAAACCACCCATACTATACAAAGAAAAGAAAAGTAAGATTAAACTCAGATGGTGATAACATGGGAGAACACCATAGTTTAACAATGCAATTAAAACCAAAGCTAGAAACTTGACCTGGAAGAAAATTGATAATTCCCTGAAGAAGATGACACTTGCAATTGCTGCATGCCACCAGTCAACATGTCAAGAAATTTGCAAGTTAAAAGGAAAAAATCAAATGATTTATCAGAATTTTAATAAAAATACGAAAACTAAATCTTGAGTTCACTATTCTATCTGTGCTGATAAATTGAGCCTCAATACTATTCTGGAGTCAATACAAGTTAACGTAAACAATCACAAATATAAAATCATACTAGAATTACATTGCATGTTCAATTTGAAGCAGTTGGAAGCTTGGATGCAATGTGCCTATGACCAATATTTGTATGCCTTATCATTATATAAGTCCAGTCTAATAAATTCGAGCTGCACCAGATAGAAAAAAACAGCAATTTTTTGTTAATAAAAATAGAAAATGTCAAAAATTAGCAATCGACTCAGTTAACTGTCTTAGCATAAACTTTAATCTAGTTCAAAACCACAATACCAAAGTTGGGTACTAAATGGTAGGTCAAGTTTGGACAAAGCACAAGAGCGATTCGTAAGTTTCAATTGGATAGAAAACTAAAAGTCAGACATGTTCATAGTTGTCAACAATATCATGCTGCATCCCTATTGTGAGTTAGTTTGAACTAATCTGATCATATTCATCAGAAGCTACCAAATTTAGATGCAGCACATCAAAAGTCTGATGAAATTACTCTTCTATTACTTTAACTATGGGAAACATGAAAGTGTAATCCTGTTTTGCAGTAACCATACGAAACAATTCATAGCTAGAAGCAGTCGCTGAATTACTTTTGGTGGAGTTATGCCAGATCCGATTAGTATGCATAATGGAACAACTGATTCATATCACCTCAATAAACAATAAAAGCTATTAAAGCATTGGATTTGGATCTTCTACAGTACTGACAGTACAAGATTTTATATGTGAAAAGGAAACAATAAGTAAGCTATGCTTGTAAAAAAAATGTGGTAGGTTAGTGCCTTAGTGGTCATCAGAGAGCATAAAACTCAATAAAAATAAGCGTACTAAAGCATATAACTCCTAAATAGACAGAACAAATAGTTTTTTGGAGAGTGATCTTCTGAGCTTAACACATCACAAAAACAATCCCCTTCTATTTTACTTTTCTCTTTTCTCCACTCTGTTTTGGTTGAGGGCGCAAATGTTACAAACATATCACATAAGAAAACACAGCATCCGAATCAACACAAGTTATAGACCACGGGTATGCTACTCCTATGCCACTTCAATAACGAAAAAGCAGAAGCTCAAGAAAGAAAAAGATGGTGAGAAGAAATGGACTAACCAGCTTGCCCTTTCAGCAGAAGATGAGGCCCATGACCGCCTTCTCTTTGTGATCTCAAACTTGCGATACCCAGAGCCAACAGTGCAAAGCCAAGAACAAAACCAAAGCGAATTGCAGATATACTTCCAGTAAGCATGAAGTTCAGGAAACCCCCTACGGTAAGAAAGGTGCCTACAAGAAATAATGCAGGTTCATGAATTACTGTTCACCCCTAAAGCAACAAGGTAACACTAAATTGCCTATACAATGGATGATCTACCAAAGCCATTTTCTCGATGTGTTACGTATTTGTCAACTCCGAGCATGGGAATTAATTATGATTGGAAATTCTACCAATATATTGCATCTACGTACCAAACGGAATGCCCACATGATAATCCTGGTACTCCGATAGCCCATTCAACTTGCCAAGAGCCCTAAACGTCTCCGTGATATCCTTGATCGAGTCTGGGGAGTTCTGAGCTGCCAACTTTAGATATTCCTGTCCCTCCCCACCAACCTCTGCGGCGATCACGATCAGGTCCTTCTGTGCTTGGTCTGCCTGGATCCTCAGCTTCTCTGAGGCCTCCAACAGCACGTCCCTCGTCCTCTTGGAGTAGACATCGTATGACTGCATTGTCAGGGCCTGCATTCGCAGGGCCTCGCCCTTGAACTGCTTGAGCATTTCGCTCCACACTTCCTGAGCCTCCTCGGGCTTTATCTCGTCCTTTGCCTTTTCCTTGTCATCACCCAATTCTGAACCCCTCTGAATTCAGCAGACAAACTTGGTCAGATAAGTTGTGAACTTTAGACAAATCATGTGAGCAACACACGAAAACATGGAATATACCACAAAGAATTGATCGAAACACCTCAAGTAACGAAATTAAAAGAAAGTAACATCACCATACGACACGGATCGCCCATATGGCAAAGGGATGAAGAAGACGAAGATTGCTCCACGCATTACATTCAGAATAGTCAAGCAAAGCACATGACGCAGCAAAATTTGTACCAAGATTATCTCAGCCACGCATCAAGCAAACAGGTGAGGCGACCAAGTGAAACTACGCAGATCAGACAGAAAGGAACAGAAGAAACACGCCTCAGGAGTCAGAACAAGATACCACCACCGGAAACAGCAACAAGCGCAAGGATCTCGGAGAGGGCGACTACTCACGGATTCCTCCCCCGCGAAGGCGGCGACGACGCGGCGAGCCCGAGTTGTGACCCCTCCAGCGGCGAGACGGGGACCGGCCGAGAGCGCCCGGTACGGGGCATCGAAGCGGCGGGAGGATGAGGAGCGCGCGAGGCGGAGGAATGGGGAGGAGGTGAGGGGGTGGAAGGCCGCGCGGGCCGGCGGGCTGGGGCTGGGGAGTGGGGAGGAGACGGCGTGGACGAGAGAGGCGGCCATGGGACGAGGCGCTCTGCGGCTGCGCCCCTCGGGAAGGGAAGGTGGGGAGGCGAGGAGAGGAGGGAGGGTGGCGAGGTGGAGCGGTGGAGCGGAGAGCCGGGGGCGGGGCGGCGGAGGCGGACGGCACGAAGGAAATGTCAGAAACTTCTGCCGATCAAGACGCCTGCACTCACACCCTCTAACATACACGAAGTCGAAAAATACGGAACAAAAACATAAGAGTTTTATACTACCAGTAAACTAGATAGCTTTTTTTAGTTATATTAGAATGTTATTTAAAAAATCCTAGTCTAACTCTAGTGGTTAAGCAATACTTATTATACGCTACTACCTATACAATCCTATACAATCCCATAAACTTAGGTCATGTCGCACACCATGTTAACAAACAATGAAAAACGTGTTCTCGCGTGGACTAAGCACAAGTCGAACAACTGCTACAGTGATTCCACGACCACACCTGCTATGATTACCACAGTGATCTTTCGACCACACCCACTATGATTGCTACAGTAACTCTACGGCTGCTACAGTGATCTTTCGACCACTGTCACTACGATTGACACTTCAACTACAGTCATGTCAACCACAAGCACTATAACTGACTCTTCGACCACAGCGAACACGCTGGATTACTCAACATTCACCCCTAATTCTTGTTGCGTTCACCTGTGATCTTGACGACGCCAATCCTTGTGCGCTAGTCCTGAAACTTGACACGCCCGAGTGGCTTCGAGAGAATGTCCGTGAGCTACTCCTCTGTGCGAGTATGCTCGAAGATAATCTTCCCTCCATCAACATACTCCTAGATAAAGTGGAAGCGAGTATCGATGTGCTTGCTCTAGTTGTGAAAGACAGGATTCTTAGTTAAAGTAATGGCGGACTTGTCGTCCACCTTAAGCACTGATGCGTTGGGCTTTGAGCAAAGAAGGTTGTCCATCAGCCGAGCTAGCCAGATGCCTTAACATGCCGCAGTCGTTGCAGCGTTGTACTCCGCCTCGCAGGACAACAACACCACCACCCTCCGCTTTTTGCGATTATCAGGCGATGGGGTTGATTCTGAGGAAGAAGAGCACTCCTGTGGTGCTTCTGCAATTGTCGATGTCGCTGTCATTGAATCCTAACAGCAGTAGCTGGTTGTCTCTCTTCCTTTCATAGCGGATGCCGTGGTCGCATGTCTCAGCGATGTAGCGCAGTATGTTCTTGACCGTGACTAGGTGGTCCTCGTGTGGTTCCTCCACGAACCGGCTAGTGTAGCCCACCACATAGACTATGTTTGACCACATGTTCACTAAATACCAGAGGCTACCAATAATACTCCGGTACTAGGTGGCATTTACCAGTGGGCAGAAGCTCGATTTGCTTAGTTTCAAGCGAGCTTCCATCCGTGCTTGACAGCTATTGCAGTCCTCCATGCCACTCTTCTTAAGTACTTTGAGCGCATAGGTCGATTGGCATAAGGAGATGCCACTTAGCCCTTGGCTCACTTTGATGCCAAGGTAGTCGAAGGGGTCTGCATCACAGCAACGGGGATGAGTGGTCGAAACTGTGATTGAAGGAGTGGTTGAAGCCATAGTCGAAGAAGTAGTCGAAACCATAATCGAAAGAGTAGTCGGAATAGCAGTCAAAGCTACCATGAATGGTCGTAGGGACAATGGCTTGCTGCGTCGAGGACTCAAGGGTTGTGATGGTCGTGGCCATCAGGAGTGTGGCCTCGTTGTCGTCCCCTTGCGTTAGATGAGCCTCGGCCTGCTTCTGCCGGCTATGGCAATCCTTGGCCCAATGACCCATTTTGCCACATTTGCGACATTTGTCCTTCGAGAAGTCACGGCCGCCACTAGATCCTAGCCTTTCCCTGCTTTCGTCCGCACCATCGCTATTAGCCCTTCGTTGCGGTGGCTTGTGTCACCGGTTGCCAACTTAGAGCCGCCAAAGGATCCCTCCCCTTGTTGCCGTTCTCTCATCCGTGTAGACCACTCCTCCGTGAGAAGCATCTTCCTACTAGCACTGACGACAGGTGTCGGGTCAAGCCGATCTTCCACTGTCTTGAGTCTCTTGGTCACCTCCTCCACTAATAGCGTCGAGAGATCAAGCAGAGTTTCAATTGAAAGAGCGAATTTGGGAGAACCTAGAGAGGACGACCTGCAGGTACTTCTCGACGACCTTGCGCGGTTGCTCCGGGTTGCCGAGAGTGCTCAGCTGGTTTACCAGCCCAGTGACTCGGAATGTGATGCTCTCAAACTCCTTGCAGAGCTTTTGAGCATTGGCTTTGCACACTCGATCAATGCCAACACGCATGGTCATCAGGGTATCCCACGCCTCCTTGGAAGTTGCTTTTACTGCAAGCGTGGAGATCATCACCAGCGGAACGACGCGCAGGATGGCCTCCAGTGCCATCCTGTCCCCTTGGAATTCAGGGCCGCCGATGTCGACGGTGTACTAGGGCCCATGCGTCCAAAGCATGACCTTCACCATCAAGGCCCAATCACTATAGTTTGTCTTTGTGAGTGTCGGATACACCGTCGATCCCCGACCTCCTTCACTACCCTTTGTACCACCCGAGCACCATTGCTTCTGTTAGCGCAATCTTTGGGACGTGGCGATGAAGACTGGGAGCACTAGGGCGATGCGGGTTCTAATGGGCACATCGTGAATCAGCGTTCTCTGGCTTTGATACCAATTATGAGAAACTTTGACCGATCAACATGCCTGCGCTCACACTCGAACATATACCAAGTTGAAAAATATAGAACAAAAACACAAGAGTTTTGTGCTACTGGTAAACTGGGTAGCTTTTTTAGTTGTATTAGATTGTTATTTAAAGGAAATCCTAGTCTAACTTTAGTGGTTAAGCCACCCTTATTATACGCCACTACCTACACAATCCCACGGACCTAGGCCATGCCACGCACGATGTTAACGGACAACGAAAACGCGTTCTCGCATGGACTAAGCACGGGTCGAACGACTACTACAGTGATTCCACGACCACACCTACTATGACTACTACAGTGATCTTTTGACCACACCCGCTATGATTGCTATATTGATCTTTTGACCATACCCACTACGACTGCTATAGTGATCCTTTGACCATGGTCACTATGACAAACTCTTCGACCATAGGCACTACAATTGACTCTTCAACCACGGTGAACACACTGGATTACTCAACAAAAAATGGGAGGAAAATGGAGGAGAGTTTGGTGGGGTTTCTTCGGGGCTTTTGGTCTGGGTCGAATTCGACTGAGCTGGGGTTGTTTGTTGTTCGGTGGTTTGGCTATTGCCGGGGGGGTTGCTATTATGAAAAAAATGAGAGTGTCTATACAACATTCCTATATTTTTTTGGGCTCAAATCTGTTAGATTTTGGAGCGTTGGATGAAAGATCCAATGCCCTAGATTTGAACCACTCATTTTTTGGAAGGGGATATGAGGGGATCCGTTGGATGGAGATCCAACGTCCTAGATTCAGAGCACTCTTTTTTTGTAGGGGATATGGGAGGATCCGTTAGATGAAGATCCAATGCTTCAAAATTTGACTAATTTTGCTCTAAAAATATGTGAATGTTGTATAGCACTTCCTAAAAAAATCCATATAACATCCGAACTTTATCTGAAAGTCTGTCCAACACCCCAAACTATAAAATCAGATACTTGATCCCAAACTTTGCAACCCATTTCAAAAAAATATTTTGATCCAATTTCACATAGTGGTATTGCTTGCGTGGCACGATGAGTGAATGGAGGGAAAAGCCCATTTAAGTCTTACCTATCATTTATCTAAATTTGATCAACGTATCATACTATATGACAAAACCGCCTACCTATCATGCCATGTGGGCAATACCATCCTACAAAAACTGAATTATGGTGTTATTCGAATCGAATTACAAAGTTCAAGAGTTAAATATCTGGTTTCATAGCTTCTGGTTTTCAGCTTCTAGAAATCAAAAGCCACTCGGAATGCGTCGATTTCTTAATTTTGGCTTGTTTTTTGTCCTTTTTGGATTTTTTTCTCTGTATTCCTTTGTATTGTCCCAAAAGATATAGTGGTGTTTTTCAATTTTTTATTTTTTTTCTTATTTTTTGACGCAGAAAAGGCTAACAGCCACTACAGTGCAATTACAGCCAAAAGCCAACAACAGAAGTTAGAAGCCAGGCTTTTTAAGCTGTTTGGAGCAGCACCTAGCAATATATGAGTATGCCGTCACTATTAGACTTCGAGGTTGGGCAAACAACTCTTATCATTCATCGGGCTTCTTCTTTTTAGTTTTTAAAAGTTTTTTTTGAGTTTTTTTTATGATAATTAACTTTCAAACAGAGTGTCTTCTTAAGATGGATCTACAAGTTAATTTTAGTACACACTGTAACTACTTTATTTATATGAGTCAAAATCACATGTGAGTTTTTGTTACTCTATATTCTCTCATAAACAATCTAAAAATCATAAATTATAGTTAAAAGATATAAACCAAAATCAAAACCAAAGCCAAAGGAAGAACCCATTAATCAGCGCAATCAACAGCCTAGGTCCCTAGTTCACCGCCGGTAAGATGAGGCAGCCACCCAAGCTGCCTCTACCTGTGCCTTCTACCCTGTCTAGGACCATTTTTTCTGGTCAACTCCCACTGATTTAGGAACACAACCGAGTATAAAAGGCTCAATCTAGAAACCTTTGTATTACATGCAATTAAAGCTTTGTTTACTTTAATTACTGGTATAAAAATAGCTAGATTTGCCACATAAGAACGATATTTGTAGATATTGCCATCAGAAGTTCTTCTAGAATGCTATATTTTCTAATAAGTTTTATTAACATATTACTAAAAAATACTAAATGTATACATTGAATATCATGCCAATGTCCAAATTCCAAAACGACAACTATTTAGTAGCAACAGAGGAAAACCATCCACTAAAAAAACACAGGTAAGCATGTATGTGAAATATCTCCCCAAACGTCGGTGTAAATGGCTGGTTGCTTGAAAACACCAAAAGAACACAAGTATAGATGTACCCTCTTTGCTTAAATGATGCATACGAAACGTGACCATGCCGACTGCTGGTTGCGTGAACATGGCAAAAGATCACAACTGTACATTATATATCTCAAATATAAGCTACTGCAAGTTTCAGTTCATTGTCGAGCCAAAGATGATAGTTTTGCTGACGTAGTCACCGCAATGCAAAAAAAGTGCAGAAATTAAGCCAAAGCTTTTCATCCCCTTGCCGGATCTCAAATATCAAGCCTTTGTCGCCAAATCAGGAAACCAGGAAACAAAGCACGTCACTTTTTAGACGCATGCGTCTTCCGGGCTAAACCTTCAATTAAGGTTGGAGGTCAGAAGCTAAGAATAGTTATGAATAAGGGCTTATATTCCAATGAGCCAAGAGGCCATATATATATACATGGGAGACAATATGCAATGAGCCTCCTATACAATATGATAACTCTGCAACCTATGCATGTCTAACACCTCTCCTCAAACTCATGATGGATAAAAAACACTGAGTTTGAAAAGGTAAAAATTGTGCTGAGCGCTTGTTTGTGACATGGTGAAGAAATCTGCCAGTTGAAGCTCGGAAGGCATATACTGAAGAGCAACCACCTGCGCCTGCACTTGCGATCTCATGTAAGAAGTATCAACGCCAATATGCTCTGTGAGCTCATGTTTCACTGGATCACGAGAAATATTGATCGCATTCATGCTATCTGACAAGAGAGGAGTCGATGCAGAAACAAAAAAACCAAAGTCCGCAAGGAACCACCGTAACCAAGTGATTTCAGTAGTCAGCGATGCCATAGCCCTCAACTCAGCCTGAACACTCAGACGAGAAATTGCAGTCTGCTTCTTAGTCTTCCATACAATAAAAAAGGAACCAAGAAATACACAATAGGCAAAAAGAGACCGAGAATCAAAATGATCATTGGCCTAGGTCGTATCAGAGTATGCCTGAAGCTGTAAGGAGCTGGAACTAGGAAAAAAAGACGACGAAAGATAGCCCCACGAAAATATCATAGAATACGAAGAAGGTGGCTGTAGTGGATCTAAGTAGGAGTCAAAACAAACTGACTTAGCATGTGGACAAAGTGAAAAATATTCGGTCTAGTGATTCCAAGATAGACCAGACTAACAACAAGGTGACGATGTCAAGTGAGCTCCTCAAGAGGCTCACTATCAGTAGGTCGAAGATAGCCTCCAAGCTCCATAGGCGTATCCACCGTGCGCAGAAGAGGTAGTACCCCTAAGACGTAGAAGAAAACTCAATCCCAAGGAAGTAACGGAGGGAACCAAGATCAGACATCAAGAAATGCTCAATAAGACGCTTCTTTACAAATGCGATATGGTGTGGCTCATGTCCAGTGATAATCATATTATCCACATAAAGAAGAAGAAACATACGACCACGAGGAGAAATATGAACAAAAAGAGTAGGATCGTGATCACTAGCGGTGAAACTGACAACAGTGATAATAGAAGAAAAGCTCGCAAACCAAGCAAGAGGGGTTTTGTTTGAGCCCATAGAGAGAGTAACGAAGGCAACAAACCATATCGTCAGAGACAGTATACCCAAGAGGCGGCTGCATATAGACCTCTTCACACAACTCACCATGGAGAAAGGCATTCTTGACGTCCAACTGAAAGATAAACCACTGATGAACAGAGACCACAGTAAGGAGAGTGCAAATAGTGGTCATATAAGTAACAGGAGCAAAAGTCTTATCATAATCATGACCATACTTCTGTTGAAAACCATGTGTCACAATACGAGCCTTGTAGCACTCAAGGGGATCATCCGAGCGAGTCTTGATCTTGTACACCCACTTGCACATGATAGAAGTGGTACGAGCAAGTAGGGGAACAAGATCCCAAGTATTGGTATGCTCCAAAGCAGTAAGCTCATCTGCCATCGCGTGCTGCCACTCTGAATGAACAACAACCTTACGGTAAGTCGTAGGCTCAACAAGAGCAGTAGCTGCAAAACCGTAGCACTTAGGAGGCCTAACTGAATAACATCACGAGGATCATACTAGGGAGTAGAGATTGCAGCAGGACCTAGCAGGGACAGAAGAGGAGAAGAAGCAGAAGGAGGCACAACTGAGGGTGTATCTGGACGAGGACGACGAGAGTAGTGCAACAGAAAAAGGGGGATAACCTCAATAGAAGAGGTAGTGCAAGCAGGAACATGAGAGTATGAGGAGGAATGAATAGATGGTGGTGAAATAGATGAGGGTGACAAAGGTAAAACCAGAGGAGGAAGCGAAGAGTCGGGAAAAATCAGAAAAAAAAGCACATCAGAAGATGTTGAACTGGTGGAGAAAAACCGAGAGTAGTAAGGACGAGACTCATCAAAAGTGACATCTCGAGATATTCTCATCCGACGAGTAGCAGGATCATAACAACGATAACTCTTATTATCAGAACTATAGCCAAGAAAAACACATTCAACTAATTGAGCAGCCAGCTTGGTGCACTCATGAAGGGGAAGAAGAACAAAACATACACAATGAAAATAATAGAGATGATTGTACTAAGGAGGCCTACTAAAAAGACGCTCAATCGGAGTACAACCCTGAAGAGCATATGAAGACTGGAGATTGACAAGCAGCCATAGAAACTGCCTTAGCCCAGAAATGAGGCAGAACATGAGACGCAAGCATCAAAGTATGAGTGGTCTTAAGTAAGTGACGATGCTTACGCTCAGAAACATCATTCTAAGCATGAGCACCAGAACATAAGTACTGAGTATGGTGACAAAAGTTTTGTAGATGGCAGTACCACTCTCTTCAATAATTACATCGGATATGGTATTCTGTAATATTCAGCACAAAAATTAGTAACAGTTTCCAGCTATAACAACTCATCTGCGCAAATACAGCTTGATAAGAGTGAGTTGGGCGAAGTTTGCTAAAATAAACTAGCAAACTGCAAGAAATAATACAGTGCATACTAATCACCAAAAGTTGTACATTGCATACCAGACAAGTCAGAGTCCACCGTATCCAAAGTACACATCGTCACTCAGTTACACAGTTACCCCGCTCGTTTTAGCTTTTTTTTCACTATTCAATAATTTATCTTTTTCTGATTTTTTTATATCTTTTGGGCTTTTTTGCATTTTTCTTTTTTTTTCCCCATGCTCCTTTGCATTGTTTGTGATAGGCTAACATATTTTTTCTATTTTTTTAAATTTAATTATACCCAAAAAACCAAATCAGCTACAGTAAAAAAATCTAGCTACAGTGAAATTTCAGCCAAAAGCCGGAAGCCATCACTAAAACGAACGCCCCTAGTGCTGTACCAAACCATGATCAGGCACCAGTTCAAGACATGGACACCGCATTGTGTGAACTTTTTGAACAAGAAAACACATTACTTTAGTACAACTAGAAGTAATAGAGTTAGGGACTCTGCCGAGGGCATTGCTGCATTTGGTCAAAGCCTCTGTGAATCTAATCTACCGGAACACTAATTTTGCAAGCTTCGTCTCTGTGTGACTAAGTTCTAGCTGTGTGGCAGACAATTGCCATGTTCTTTTGCGGCTTCTAAAAGTTGCTTTTAGCTTTTGCTACAGTAACTAACTATTAAACGAAGTATTTTTTTTAAGATAAGGTCTACAGGTTAATTGTAGTACACGTTAAAAAACTAATATCTGTACCATCAAAAATCACAAGCGAGTATATCTCTTTCCGCAATCTCTGTCGCAAACAGCCAAAAAGCCATCAGCCGCAGCCAAAAACCATCAACCGCAGCCAAAAAGAACAGGCCCAATAGCTCATCTCAATTACACTCTTGGCAACCAAAAGAGCCCCTTTTCGGTGCTTAGCCTAATTAAAAGATCGACACAATTGATGAACAGCACACACGATCTCGTTTATTCCTGATTTGCTTAATTGTCGTCATTTGATGCATACACTCCACAGTCCACAATCCCCAAACAAATCAAATAGTAGGTAACTACATATCTTCCCATTTCCCAACCACACACCATGCATGAAATCAACATACCCTAAATTCTACATCACAATATAATTGCAACACATGGCCGCTCAGTTCGACTTAACAAGTCGGTTTATGACTTTTTTTTACTATAACTAACTTATTTTGCACTGTAACTAATGATGATTTATTTGGCATAATTAAATTTAAAAAATAAAAAACAAACTAGCCCATTACGAACAATGCAAACAAATACGAGAAAAAAAGAAAAAGCTAAAAAAATCAAAAGGCCAAAATAAGATGAAATTTAGGAATAGTAAACTAGAAGCCAGAAACTCAAGTCGAAATGAACAGGGTGCTGGAATCAATAAAAACCGGAACCCAGAGTTCTAGGAGTGAACGGTGAAGGGCTTACCGGTGGAGGTTGAGATGCTTGTAGAACACGTAGGCCATGGCCCGCTTGCTCTAGTGAAGTCCACTGCCGCCGCCATTAGCATGTTGAGCCTTTGCACCGAGCTCGATGAGATAGGGAAAGCGGAGAAGGGGGCAAATGGTTTAAGGTAGTGTAGGGGCGAAAAAATTGTCCGCTTGGCCGTGCTCTAATAAGCTTTTAGGTAATTTCGTCTTTTTATAACTTTTTAGTATTTTTTGGACTTTTTTCTCTATTCTTTTTTTTTACTTTTTTGCATTGTCTAAGATGATATATCTTATTTCTATTTTTTAAATTTAATTGCGTTGAAAAAGTTCACAGCAGCTACAGTGTCAAAATAAGCTCGAAATAGTGCAAAACAGTGACACACGGTGAAAAAAGCTAAAAGCTTAAACCCACTTGAACACGACCTTAAAATTATTTCAATTATACTTATTAATTAGTTAAATATTAAATAAATTGATTTCAGATAAAATTAAACTTAATTCGACTTAACTCGGCTCATTAACTTGATTCTAAAAATAATTCTAAATTATCAATAAAATAATATTAAATTAAACAATACCGATTTTTTTTAACAAAAAAATACTGGATAAGACAATGACTTGACTTGTACTCGGTATCCACGCTACTGGGAGCGGCCAATGGACTACCAGTTTACTAGTGCTTGTGCTTTATTGACGTTTTTGTCGTTTGGGCTTGGCCTCTTCGTGCTGAGCCAAGCTGGGACGTACAATTGCTTTCGAAACGTTTGGGCGGCCAATTCTACCATGACGGAAACGGGTCCAAAGCCGGTTGATGGGCCACGTTTGGGTGCAGCGCCTGTGTCCCCTCCGCTTGAAGCCTCAATGAGGCGAGGTTGAGCTTAATAAGCCGGTTAATTACTTGCGCCCCCTCAAAAAAAAGTCAATTACTTGAGAGTTCAGGGTGATAATGCCAAATCTTCCGTGTTCTACTGAAGTGAAGAACTTGTGCTACTAGTCATGTACCCGTACGTTACAACGGAATTCATTACATATATAGATAATCATGTTATGAAAGAAGGTTGCTCTGAACAAGAAATTAAAAAGATATGTGACACCATAGCAACACAAGTGGCAAGCCTTATATAGAACTTCCTAGAGATATATCATCTTTGCATGGATCAGGTGAAAGATAAATAATTAACTGACAGACAAAAAAGAAGATGTATGCCATTGTATGAACCTCTAGAAGGTTCAAGTGGCACCTCAAGTGTATCCAGAACTAACCATGGTATCAGTGTTACATCTAAGCGAGATAAGCGAGGATTTGATCTGAGTATGGCTCAAAAGGTCATATAAAATTAGTGTCGCACTATACGCTCGCGAGAGAGTTGAGCAGATCTTGTGCTCACACATCAACGGTGCAAATAAAACTCGAATCGGTAATGTCCACGCAAAACAACGCTTGTCACCGCCTTGTCGATTGGGCAAGGGAAGGCATGTGTATGCATGAAGATATGTAGCAGATTCTCAGAGAACAGTTCAATTGACATTTCAATTTAGCATTAAAAGTAAAAAAATGTATATGGCATAAGATGAATCACAAGGAAAGAAAAAACACAATCGCCGGTGAATGCATGCATAAGAGATTGGAAAATTGCATCCGTGCCACCAAGCAGCGGTGCCATATCAAATTTTGGATTCTTCTCAAAGCACCTGTTAACCGACTTTGTCAGAATAAGCAACATCTGCAAATCCATGTTTTCAAAGAGATAAATCAGGATACGAATGGAGGAATAAGTTTGTAGAAAATCTATCAAATTTAATTGTGTTAAGATTAATGCAGCAGTGGGTGCACCTGCCCATACATGAGCTCTAGTTGTCCCCTCAATCCTTCGTACAACTCTTCAGTGCAGCTTATACAAACTAAATATATTGGACCCTTGACGAGGAAAACTATGTGAAAGACAGTATTAAATTAACTTAGTAGACTATATTTCATAGTTAGAAAGGTTTGCACATAAGATTTCCAGGTTAACTGTACCAAGTTATTCAAGCCTCAATGGAAGAAAGCATGCATCTTTCCTTCTAAAATGAGATAAAGAACAGAGTAAATTTTTGTCAAGGAAGGCCACCTCACCTGATGTTTTCCTGCCCTCACAAATTTGATATGGTCGCCACTGGATGAAAGCAATAAAAGGTCACTAAAAGAAAAAAATTAGACAGCCCACAGAAAAAGAAAGTCGAGCCACAAAATCTAATCATTGTTATCACCAAAAGTGAAAGCAGATCGTTGCACACTGTTCTCAATGAAGGAAATGATGGCTTGCAATGTAGCAGAAAACCCAGCTAGCTTGTGCTCATCACCATACCTGAAAGTTTGACAGGATGAAAAAAATGCACAATCTTATATCTTTGCTTGAGAAAATGCACCATTCTTGGTCAACTCTTATCATGAATTCGTCTTGCATAAGTGATATCACCTAGAATATATTGGCCTGCCGGAATTACTCAAAATGAAGAAATGATTTTTCCTTTTCCTCCAGAAGTGAAGTATCATCCTGAAACATCAAGGAGCGCATTCAGGTGACACAAAACCATACCGCCTACACCCTCCAAAGAATAGCGGTATGGTGCAAACCTTGAAAAATCGCGAGAATACCAACAAGCTAGTACATGTAATTAAATACGCAGGATAAGAATGAACATAAATAGGTATCAGTACCAATGCTAGATGTGGAGCGCCGTCTCAAAAGTTAGTACTATATGTTAGTTGTGATAACTATGGGTATCACACATTGAGCCAAATTACCGATGAGGAGTGGAATTGGCCAATTGGGGGGTGAAGAATTCATAGTATATGATGGGATTAGCTTAATCCACACCGCGCATAGTCATGTAAAATATGCAAAGCAATAAGCACAATCGTATCAAACGTGATAAATTGATGGCATATGTGACCTCGTCGAGATGCCTCTTGTCACGCGCCCAGTCCTCGGCACCGGCGGCGTGGCCTTCGGGTTCGGGCTTGTCGATGCCGCCGCTAGAGGCGAGGCTCTTGCCCCGCGCCGACGGCGTAGCCATTCTTCTGCTGGTGGGTGGGCCAGCGTCGGCGTCCTTGTCTCGTCGAGCCCTCCATCTCGTCCTTCCAGCGGCGCGCAGCATTCTTTGCTCCCGCCTTTGGACGCGGCCGTGAGGTAGCCCTCCTCGTCATCGTCGTCGTCCTCCGCATAGGCGTCTGCCTCCATGTTGTCATCGAAGTTGGGGAGGTCAGCGCTACGGAGGGAGAGGGCGGTGAGCCTCTTCTCGGGGGCTTCCGGTTCGGGTTCAGCTTGGACGTCGGTCGGGTTTGGGTTAGGGTTTGGATCCATGGCAGCGAGATCGGAGGTGAAGGAGATGATGTTGTGCTACCACTGGAGAAAGGGGACAACTCAAGTAGGAGAGGGAAAGGGGACAACTCAAGTAGGAGAGGGAAAGGGGACAACTCAAGTAGGAGAGGGGGAGGGAGAGGGCGGCGGAGGAGGAGGAGAGGGATGGGGGGTAGGAGGCGGTGTGCGGGGACGAGAGGGGGCGGCGGCGCGTGGGGTTGGGGAGGAGGGGAGGAGGCGCCGGGGCTGGAGGTGAGGCGGCGCGCTGGGAGGAGGAGGAGGAGGCGGCGGCGCGGGGGGGAGGGAGGAGGCGGGGCGGCGGAGGGAGAGCGGCGGCGCGGGGGGGAGGGGAAGGAGGCGGGGTGGCGGAGGAGAGCGAGGCGGCGGGGAGAGCGAGGGGAGGCGGGGCAGCAATGGCGCGGGGGGGGGGAGGAGGCCGCGGGCCGAGGGGAGAGCGAGGGGCGTGGGGCGGCGGGAGGAGAGAGAGGAGGAGGCGTGGGGCGGCGGGGAAGAGCGAGGGGTAGGCGTGGGGGCGGAGGGGTGATGTTGGGATTTTAGGGTTTAATCAGATCGTGTGGCTGAGAAGAGAGGAGAAAGATCGAATGGTTAAGAAGTGAGGGAGGGTGGACGTGACGGCAACCACCAACTCCTTCTTTTTAAATAGTAAAGATATTTAGGATATGTTCTTTTTAGCTTTTCAAAACGGTTTTTGGTTTTTTGCTACAGTATCTAACTTTCAAACGGAGTATTTTTTTAAGGTGGAGTCTACAAGCTAATTATAGTATACGTTAAAAGTCCAACATTTGTACTATTTAAAATCGTAAGTGAGTATCACTCTCTATAATCTCTGTTACAAACAGCTAAAATTTAAAAATTTCAACCAAAAATCATAAATCACAGCTAAAGAGAATATATTCTTAATCGGTGAAGCTTGTGCAGTTGTACTGCGACGGCATGTGTACGTCCACCAGAGATGCGATGCCATTTGGGCTCCACCGCCGTTTCACGACTTGCATCCAAAAGCGTTCGACTGTGCTCTGCATATCGACTGCTCCATGGTACTACAGCACTAGCCCACCTACACGGCGATGGGAGCTGTGAAGTGTGCATCGAAGCAAGTCAGAGAAGGCTCCGATCGAGAGCAAGGAGACGACGGCACATGGGATTCCATGTCGCCACCGGTGAGGTGAGGCCTGGAACGCGACGGCGACACGGGGGCATGCATGTGCTACGGCAGCGCCGAGGAGCCATAAATGCGCCCACCAGCACGCGTTCTCGTCCCTCAGAGCCGCCATAAATAAGGCCCCCAAAGCACAAAGCCGCGGTTGGTGCCTCGCGCAGTTGATGCGCTTACGAGCATCTGCAAATGGAGCCCTACTACTAGCTGGAGCATCGACTCCTGCCATCGGTTCAGCGCTGCGTCTGCCTGGCCGAAAGCACGGGCGCTATGCCGTGCCGTGCGTTGCCGCCTGGGCCTAGCCGTCTGCCCTCCACCCGTCGCGCGGCATCGTGCGAGGATTCGATCGCAGGCGCCGCCGACCGGGCGAGGCGGAACGGACGCACGGCAGAATCTGGGTAACGTTCCCCTGTTAACACGACGCTCAACGGCATGGTGGTCAATTCTATTTTGAAGGTCATTCTAGTTGGACTGGTCATTCTGGCAGTCCAACCCATCTCCCACGCGCATCCATCCATTCCATCGTCGAAAAGACCGACGAAACCCTAAGCACCCAGTGCTTTGTCATCAGAGCTCAGCTCAGTCCAGACTCCAGAGACAACAGACAAGGCAAGCCGGTACCGGAATAGCTGGTAAGAGCAATTCCGTCCGGAATGGCCGGAATCGGCCGGGATGGCCGGAATTTTGGCCGATAAAGGATGTAAGCTTTGTTGTGTCCTTTTGTGTGACGGAATGAAACGTTCCGGCTATTTCGGGTGGAACGGAATAAAATTGATAAGCCTGTCAACAGGCCTACGGGCTATGAGCCAGCCAGGCAGGCCCTTATTTTCTGTTGCACGCAACAAACCAAAAGGTTGGAGTACAGTGTACCACAGCTTCTAGATTAGTGTTCTATATACCCACTTTTTTTCACTTTATGACTTATAATTTTTTTAAATAAATAAATAAGATAACTTCTTTGCCACCATTTCGAAGTGACTTATTGAAACTGTTAGGATCAGATACACCACCTGTTATGAAATTAACCAAACAGAGCATAAAAATAATAAAAAAACATGAGACAGAGATCAGTGGCGGAGCGTGACCCAAAAGTAAGGGGAGGCCAAAAGATATTGACAATAAAAACCATCTTCCATTGCAAGACAATGAAGCTATTTGCCTACTCGATTGAAATTTAAAGGAACTAAGATTAGAATCAACCAAAGCAAAAGAAAGAATTAAAGAGATGCCATACAATAGCTAGAGGAAATAAAAGAAAACTATGTACAAGACAATGAGACATGCAAAGCTTTGAGATTAGACCATTTCTAGAAGAAATTTTGGATGGAAAGAATTATAGAGATGCCATACAAAGCTTTGAGATTAGACCATTTCTACAAGAAACATAAGCTAGCCTAAAGTTTTGGAAAGGAAATGCCGAAGATATATGGAACAAAAAAAATGAGCTTGGAAGAACATATCTATATTCAAAAAATTAGGATGGAAAGGGGAGGCCATGACCCGCCTTGGTCTTTACTACCCTCTGCCAGTGACAGTGGTTCTACTTGTGTATGTACGTTATTATATCAAGAGGTTTATAGGGGGTATAAATAGCCTCTGTAACGAAAGTCCCAGACGATGAAAGAACAGAGTCCTAGTCGACAACGAAACAGAGACTGATCGGAAACTGGAACAATAACCTTCTCAGAGACAAAAACATCACCCCCCTCGAAGAGTCTCAGGCCATGTTCGTATTGAATTCTGCTTCTAACTTTTGCTTGCAGAAGTCAGAAGCCAATATGAATACATGGCTTCTCGAAGTGGCTTCCCCGCTCTTCTCACTCCGACGATAAGTTAGAGGGTCATGGGTGCATCACATTCCCCATTCCTGTCATTCCCGTCTCGCGTACGTATCTCTCTCTTACTTTTTACACCACTTACTTATCCTTCTAAAAGCCATTTCTTTCAGTCATTACTATTTATTTTTAGTCAAAAGCCATCAACCACAGTCAAAAGCTTTATTAGAAGCCAATATGAATGCCTCCTCGGAAGATAACGGTGTAGAGATCTTTGCTTATCCAAATCTCATACGAAGTATAAATCAACATAATCCACCAGTCCATCACTAGTATGTCCAAAGTGCAAATAAGCATCAGAAATGCCCCTTAAAATTTGAAGATCCACTGAAGAACTCTCCAGTGGTCCTTGCTAGGATTGGCCATATATCTATTAACAACGCTCACAGCATGAGATAGGTCAGGCACGTGAGCAGACCATGGCATACAAAACACTTGATATGCATTCAACTTCTTCAATTGTTTGAAGACTTGATGCTGAAGAGAACTTAAAATATGCAGCTACAGGTGTATTAGTTGGTTTGGCTTTGTGCATGTTCAAGCGACAGAGAATTTTTCAATATACCCTTTCTGACTTAGATATAATTTTTCAAACTACCGATCTCTAATGACTTTCATACCAAGAATCTTCTTTGTTGCACCGAGATCTTTTATCTCAAATTCACTGCTCAATTATATCTTCAGTTTTGAAATTTCAAAATTGTCTTTTGCCACAATCATCATGTCATCGACATATAAAAGCAAATAAATAGCTAAATTATTGACGGTCTTCAAATAAATATAACTATCATAGTCAGATCTCTTGAACCCTTGAGAAATCATAAATAAGTCAAATCTCATGTATCATTATCTAGTTGATTGTTTCAACCCATAAAGGGACTTCTTTAACTTGCAAGCAAAAATCTCTTTTCCTGGAATGACAAACCTTCCAACTACTGTACATAGATGTCTTCTTCCAACTTCCCGTGTAAGAACACAATTATAACATCTAATTGCTCAAACTCATAATCATGCATAGCTGCAATACTGAGTAAGGTCTGAATAGAACTATACTTCACGACCAGGAAAAACATCTGTGAAATCAATACATAGGATTTAGCTATATCCCTTTGAAACGAGACTCACCTTATACTTAACCTGGTTTGTCATTGATGTGCCTTCCTTTTTCTTATAAATCCACTTGCAGCGTATGGGTACTGGCCAGAGCTTGAATAAGGACTTCTTGTGAATTTTCTTTGTCGGCTTTTTAGTGAGAATCATGAATCAATAAAGTGCTCCACCTACATATTGTTTCTTTGCTACTTCTCGGGAGTAGCACTGTTCATATTGTCTTTTATCAAAGAAGACTCATCAAACGTAACACTTCTACTCACAACCACATTTCTTGTTTCAGAATTCCACAATTTGTAACCTTTCACACCATATTTATAACCTAGGAAGATGCACTTGATAGCTCTTGACTCTAATTTACCATTATTAACATGGGCATAAGTAAGTTAGCAAACAATCCTTAAATTTGAGTAGTCGGTGGGAGAATCCAACCATTTCTCAATTGGAGTTTTCCGGTCTATGGCAGTGTTCGAT
Organism: Melocanna baccifera; assembly: GCA_036346265.1. Taxonomy (NCBI): domain Eukaryota; kingdom Viridiplantae; phylum Streptophyta; class Magnoliopsida; order Poales; family Poaceae; genus Melocanna; species Melocanna baccifera. The sequence goes on from CM070676.1 coordinate 38,949,612, forward strand.
GATCAATTGATCAAATGACATGTAGCTGAGATGGTTTCAGCCAAAAAACTCCTTGACAAACCTAATGTTGACAGCATGCAATGCATCTTTCCCATGATGATTCTATTCATATGCTCGACCACACCATTCTGCTGTGGTGTACTTGAAACAGTATAGTGTCTCACGATGCCTTCCAATTAGCACAATGCTTCAGATTGTTCCAAGCAAAACCCCAACCTAATATCTATTTGGAGTTTCTTAACATGATTACTGGTCTGTTTCTCTATCATAATCATCTACTCTTTGAATGTTTTAAACACATCTGACTTGTGTTTGATGAATATGCCTAAACTCTTCTCAAGTAGTCATCAATGACGATCAATATGTAGTTTGCGCCTCCAAGGGATGGAACACTAGATTATCCTAATAAATCAGAGTGAATATAATCTAATATATCTTTTAAAGAGTAAGTAGCAGTGTTAAAACTTACCCTTTTCTGTTTGCCAAAGACACAATGTTTATAGAACTTTAACTGGTCTACTCCTTGATCATCAAGTAAACTTCTTTTACGCAACTCATTCATGCAGTTTCACTCATGTATCTTAGTCCAATCGGTATTAGATAATCTGTTTGAAGAAACAGTAGCGGTTTCAACCAGAGTAGTGCCTTGAAGATGATATAAATTTCTAGCCTTTATATCACCTTTCTTCACAGCAAGAGCACATTTAGAGACATTTAGGACTCCAGCTCCTCCTAAAAACTTGTACCATCTAGTATCAATAATACTCAATGAGATAAGACTCCTTTTCAAGATTGTAATATGTCGGACTTCCGACAGGATTTTAATGGTGCTAGCAAACATCTTGATCTGAATAGAACCAATGTCTGTAATCTTGCATGGAGTATCATCTTCCATCAATACTGATTCACTTGGGGTTGCTTCGTAGTTAATGAACAAGCCATGGTTCGGACTCATGTGGAAAGTACAGGCTGAATCAAGAATTCATTTGTAGCCAATTTTGGAATCACCGGTAAAGGCAACACAGACATCTTTTAGAAACCATCTTTAGTTACAATGGTGGCTTTGGCTTCTTTATCTTATTGATCTTTCTTAGAACTATTATTCCTTTTCTCCTTATTCTAAAGTTTTCAGCACTTAGATATGTTTTGGTCACTTTTTTTTTTGCAATAACAATATGATTCCTTGTACTTTGACTTGGAAAGAACTCAAAATTTGTTCTTGCTCTTGAAATCTCTGGTTGGAGACCTCTCAGTTTGTTTTCCACAAACAACAAACCTTTTGTATGCGAACTTAAGCTTTCGCTCGACACTTTTATTTTTAGTTTCCCCTTTATATGCAGAGCATCATAAACCTCCATGAGGGTGAGAGTGTCCCAACTATAAAGAATTGTATCTCTGAATGTAGAGAATGAACCAGGCAATGAGCTGAGTAGAATAAGACCTAAATCTTCATCTTAGTAGTTGACCTCCATTGCTTCAAGATCGATGACAATATCTTTAAAAGCTGTCAAGTGGCTCAGCAATAATTCACCTTTTGCTAATCTGAGCAAGAAAAGTTTCTGCTTCACAAGCATCTTGCTAGTCAGATATTTTATCATGCAAATCTATTCTCATTTTAGCTATAACGTAGCAGCAGTGGTCTCCTTTGTGACCTCCTAGAGAATATTGTTAGATAGATAAAGATGAATCTGAGAGAGAACCTTATGATTTCTTTTTTGCTTCTCCTTGGGGGACCATGTAACATGCATATCGTCGATTCCTAATAACACATCATTCAAATCGAGCTGTACTAGAATAACTTGCATCTTGATCTACCACAGGGAAAATCTTATGTCTCAGTCAAGCAGCGAAAGATCATACTTCATTATCATCATATCGAGAGTGTCCTAGATTGATCTGGATGAAGAATATAGCTCTAATACCATTTATTATGATTAAATATACCACATGTTATGAAATCAGCATGACAAAGTATGAAACCAATAAAGAATAATCAAGAACACGAGACGGAAATTTAATGTGGAAAGCCTTTTTGGGTGAAAAACCACAGACGTACAATCAACAAAATCACTATATGAGAAGTTATAGAATGCTCTTAGCGTATATGCGATTCTACTTATATATGTATGTTCTATAAAAGGGTTACATATGGTATAAATAGCCTTAAAAACGAGAGTCACTAATAAGAAAAGGATATAGTCTTAGTCAGCAATGAAACAGAGACCTATTAGAAACTAAAACGGTAACTTTCTCGCCGACAGGGACTGCACCCCACTCGAAGAGTCTCAAAAAATAACGGTGTAAAGCTATAGTTGGAAGCGCCTCGAGTAGCCACGTCTGACTTTAGTTGGTGCATGCACCTTAGAGCATCATATTGATGCGGGTCAGTACGGAATCCATTACGAACTCGAAGATGATCCCAATAATAATTTCCGATCAGTTCGCATTGGTTTCTTGATCGAACTCTTCAAGCTGTCGGAACAACCAACAGTGGTCGGACCCGACTAGATTCGAATCACAAAAATAACTAGGACAATATTTTTAAAACGATTTATTGACATTCGGTTCGATCACTCAAACATTTACGCTAGACTAAAAGTAATCAGTCGCAATCATAAATCATCAATTAGTCGCACCCTCTCATGTAAACAGAGTGGGCATGCTTACATCGACAGGGTATCGACCCTGTTTGATTTGAAATGCGTGGCTTTTATTTTCTTAATTTCTTTAGAAAATGAATTGTTTTCTACGAAACCTTTATCTTGTTCCGTTAACGGCACGGGACAGCGTCCCAGGAAGACGGACACCCATTTCGGGATACAGATTTCCTTGTAGGAGAGGCATGTACTAGTACTTAGTGTACTGGTCAAAGTTCGTCGGCATTGGTGCGTGTGCGTGGGAGAGAGGAAGGCAGTCAAATGAATTTCCTCTGCGAATCTTCGCAACGGCAGCACGACGAGCCGGGCCGGCGGCCCCCCGCCGCGCTAACCACGATTTGTTCTGCACGACGACGCACCCTCTTAGTATATGCAGCGTGATTGCTTTGTTTCATGTGTAGACGTGAGGAGTACTGCTGTAGTACTTGATCCTTGTTCATCCAAGCCAAGATACCTGGTCGAGGAGAGGTGTTCGCCGAAATTCTCTTCCACCCATTTGTCGTCACTTTTTAACACCTCCTGGTCCAATCCAAGTCAAGCTTGCAACCGTAAATTTAGCATCCTCTCAAGGAAAAAAACTGCTGAATTAATCAAGATTTTAAGTTGAAAGTTTGCCCGCGGTTTAGAGAGAGAGAGGAATTTATACCAGTAACATATATTTTTGCCTAAACTTGTGCTTAGCATTCCAATCGATGTCCCGCGGACGTTCCTTTCGAGTGAATCGAAAGCAATACCCACTCTAGAGCAGGTAAAAGCGTGTAACGTTTCTATAGGTACGTTGCAATGGAGTAATGAACTCCATATGTACAATGGACATACATTATAGGTACGTTTCTACTCGATTTGCCATGATGAAAGGTAGGTACACGGTTAAAATTGTGGTTTATGGTTATGGTTTATAATTTTAGCATGTATTTGTACTAAAAGTCAATAAGTTATTTTGAAATGGTGACAGAAAAACTATCTCATTTATTGTTTAGAGAGAAGCTATAAGATATAGGCTAAAAAGAACGAGACCTTAGTCGATGTCTACATGTTTAGTTTACACTGGTTTGTATTGTCATCATCACACCCAATGGTGGAACCAGGAATCACATCAATCTGGGGCGAACTGACTCACCTACGCCGCGCCCCCTCACCGTCACCACCTCACGCCATAACCCCCTCATCGTGTACAAGAAGGTGCTCTCTGTCCAGCTCCACGGGTTCGCCACTAAGGGTGAGCTCATCAAGGTCAAGGCCTCCTACAAGCTCTCCGATGCTGTCAAAGACATGCCCAAGGCCAAGGTCAAGCCCGCGGTGAAGCTAGCCAAGGACGCGGCGAAGCTAAAAAAGGACACCACCAAGCCCAAGAAGACAATCGACGCGGGCACCAAGTGCAAGAAGAACAGGAAGGTCTTCCGCCCGAAAGATCCGGGACAGCCGCTCCAACTTGCCTCTACGGTGGTTCCGCCACTGATCACACCCTCAATCTCCAACAATGTGTAGACTGTAGAGTATGTAGATTTCATTCTGTTGGTCTTTTTCCCTCTGGCAATAAAACAAAGTACTCCAGACAAGCTGCAATTGAATTTTTGCAGTGACTAGCCAAGGTTCTACAAGCATGAAAACGAGCTTTCTCGAAATCGTTGCTCGTATAGAGCTGGGCCTTCTGGAGCACCAATTCTAACCACAGTTCACAAGCAGAGGTCCAAAATTTTACAATGCCGATGACCTATTTATTTTACACAATTTTTGTGTAAAAGTTTCATAGGAAATAGTTCAATTCGTAGAAAATTTTAACAAGTACTTGTTCATTTAACACAGGCGTGTTACATTGGCCCGTGGTACCAATATACAGTTCTACACCGTTTTGTGTTGCTGGATTCGACCAATGCATCAATACCTCTATTAGCAACTTGTTGGTTTCCCTCTGGGAAAACACTCGTCGCTCCATTGACTTCAGATTATTTTTTTTTTAAGGAAAGGGTGGAGATGGATGCAGTAGCAGTATCCGGCTACTCGGTGGAGAGAGAGTGTGTGGCAGCGCGAAAAGGCGTCAGTTTCGGCAGGATTCACAGCTCCCCATCGAGCCGGCAGCCACCCACGCCACTCATTGCTGCTTGATGCGTTGCTCCTATCAGCAGATAGATCAGGGGGGGCAGCAGCAGAAGAGTGAGTAAATGCTGCCTGCTCCTTCGCCAGTGTTATTGCACGAGGAGGAGGAGCAACAGGGTGGGTGCTGCCACTGAAGGCCTCTATTCAATTCCTGTGGTGGTGACTGGTGTGGTGTGGGGAGCAGGCGTTGCCCACCTCTTTGGAAGCTTCAAAGGACAGGTGGCATTCATGTAGATTCATTGCTGAAACGAGCTACGAGCCCCTCCAACGGCCCTTCTGGAGGGAAAACAAAAGCGCTACTGTTCCAGTTTCCCAAAGTCAACGGCTGCAAATACTATTGTTGATCGATGTACTGAATGCTACTACTGCACAGATCATCCAGAGCTTAAGGTCCTGTTCCAATCAACTAAGCTAAAAATTATTTAGAATATATTGACTTTTTAACACAATTTTTTTAATTTTTTCTTTGCATTATCAGTGCAAACATAATAGTATTTTTATTTTTTTCTTTAATTAAATATCTCAGAAAAAATTATCTTACAGTGCTATTCCAACCAAAAACCACAACACTTTAGGATAAAACCTAAAGTAATAGAATCAAAACAGCTGTTGGCTTGTGACTTGTTGCTGTGAATATCTTTTTATTAGAAAAAAAACCATGGCCGCCTACAGTGCTATTCCGGCCGAAAACCACGGATCAGTATTTGCTCCCTGCTGTAGTACCATGGGGCCTTTCGTCATTAACACAACCAGCCAAACCAAAATGACCACACATTTTAAAGCAAAAGATGCTGGGCAACAGTACTAATCTGAATAACAAATTCCCACTATCAACAGAACTAGCTAAGAACAGCATCAGTCATTCAGTTGTGCTTAGTTGTCATCAAACCTGGGCGGCTATGTGGCATTGAGGCAATACCCACATGAGCAGATGAGCTACAATTTCTTCCAAGAAATGGACCAAAGAATTGCAGAGAAGCAACGAACAGCCTTGAACCCCTAAAAGTTTCAAACAAGCAACAAGCATTCCACAATCCATACCACTCTCTGCTTCCTCTTTTTCTTCCCCACCGAGCATCATATATGCATCTCAGAAAACAAAAGAAAAAAAAAGCTAAGGAACATTAAGAGCAGAGTTTGAAAATAGACCTTAAACCAGGTCATCCTCCGGACTGTCCTGAGGACTCCTCACCAGCTCAAGTATGTTCACCACCTCGCTCATGTCTGGCCGGTTAGATGGCACCTGCGAGGTGCAAACAAGGCCCAACTTGATGATCGGCAGGACCTCTTCCATCGGGAATTCACCGCATAGATGTGGATCCATGCAGTCCTCCAGCCTGCCTTCCTCCAGCGCGCTTCGGACCAAATCGCACAGCACCACAACATCATCTTCCAAGTACTCGACGGGCCTCCTGCCCGTCAAGACCTCCAGCGCAAGCACCCCAAATCCATAGACGTCGCACTTCTCAGTGATCTTCACTGTCTTGCATGCGAATTCTGGTGCAATGTACCCAAGTGCACTCTGGATCTTACCGCTCAGCACATACCGGTCCAGCATTGGCAGCAGCTTGGCAAGACCGTAGTCACCGACCCTAGGTTCACCATTGCTGTCCAGCAGCACATTGCTTGACTTGAGATTATAATGGATGATCCCGTGCTGGTGCAGGTGTGTCAGGCCCCTCGCAACACCGATGATGATGTCAAACCTCTCCATCCAGGAAAGTGAATTCTCTTCCGTGCATTCGTGCAGGTGTTTGTGCAAATTCCCTCCAGGCAGGTAATCATAGATAAGCAGCTGCAGTGATGAAGTCCAGTAGAAGCCTCTGAGTGCTACAACATTGTGGTGCCGCACCTTGCTAAGCAACTTCACCTGTCGCTCAAAGTCATCCTTTGACTTGACCAAGCTAGACACAGTGAGCTTCTTGATGGCTACCGGCTGGCCGTCTCTGAGCACTGTCTTGTAGACCGCACCAAAGCCTCCTCGCCCAAGCTCACAATCCTTATTCAACAAAGCATGCCCACCGGCGCTGAACTCTGGGCTGCCTTTACCAAACATGACAAGCTTCCCGGACCTGGCATCATTCTCCGGGGATTGGATAAGGTAATCATCAGATAATGCAGTAGCAGGCAATGAGCGGGAGGCGGCTGCACGGGCACGATGGTTTAGCACAGATACGATGATCACTCCGATAGTAATGGCAGCCCCACCCGCAATGGAAATGAGGGTGGAGACGCTCAGTATGATTTTCTTGTGGTGCATGTTGCTAGGGGCACTCGATGCAGCCTGCGACGAGGGGTCCGACGAGGAGTTGGGGTTGAGCACAATCGGCTTTGGCATGACCGCATTGCAGGAACTGTTCTTCCTCGAGCTGCAAAGGCCAAAATTGTCGGACAGGAAGGAATCAGGAATGTTGTCGAAGAAACGGCTGTTCGGGAGATCTCCTGATAGTAAGTTGTGGGAGACGTCAAAGATGTGCAAGCTGGGCACATTAGATAGCTCCACTGGTAGGGTCCCATTCAGCTTGTTCTGGGAGAGATCAACCACCTGGAGACTGGTGAGGTTGCCCATGGTTCCAGGAATCGACCCCGTGAGGTTGTTGTGTGACAAATCCCTGCATTGAAAAAGGACAGCACTGTATCAATTAAAATGACTCCTGATGTTCTGTCAGAACCAAGTAATACTGAGTTTGGTTCGAATTGATCAGTGTGCTAAGTTTAGAAGAAGCTTTCCTAATCCAAGACAGGTACATCTGACTTCAGTTTTGAGTGTATCAAAAAATAAAATAGGCCCAGGCACTGGGATACGAGCAAAACAACATGACAGAGACCCATATTTTGCGGTTTTTTAGGCTCCAAACAGAAAGTAAGACAGCACTGTCCTATCACTTTCTGCAACGTCTCCGCAACCTAGGAAACTGGAAGCGATCAAAGCATGCAACGAATACAAAAAACAAATAGACTTACAGTAACAAGCAATCCAATCCCAACGACGTCAAATTTAATTCCACCAACAAATAATGAAAAGTAATTCACTTACAGTGCAATGAGGGAACTGCAGTTCCCAATCTGTGCCGGGATGCGGCCGGTGAGCGAATTCCTCCCCATCCGCAGCTCTCGGAGATGTAGAAATAATCTAAGTCTTAAACATGAACAATAGCCATTAACCCTAGATCAAAAACAAGAACACATAGGACGTAAGTGCGGAAGCATTACCCGAAGTTGGAGAGGCCATGAGAGAGAGGCTCGGTCGGATCTGTGATGTAGAGGTGGTCGTTAATGAAGACAACGCCGTGGACAGGGACGGAGGAGGCCGGCCTGCATCGGTGGAGCCGTGGACGAGCACGGAGAGAGGCTTCGGCCTTCGTTCACCTGAGCGCTCGAGAGATCGGTGCGTGTGGGATATCGGTGGTTTGAACAACCGTCGCCACATTTAGCTGCCGTATCCCTTTATTTATAGCGCCGTGACGGGACCAAAACCAAAAGAGGTCGATTGCGCCCCGATCGTATGCGTGAGTGGAGGCGTGCCTCCCTGAAAACTCGGGATTCGGTTACCCGAAACGATCAACCCAACATTCTCCCCTTTGATCGTGAGGCTAACATCATAAGCCCATTCTTAATGAAAACAGCTCACCAAGGTAATGTGTTGCATGGCCAATGAAGTGTCATACAACCCCAGTACCTATAGCGTACTATTCCATCTCGAAATGGATATACATTATACTTAATGGGAGTTGGTTTGCTTTAGGTCCTTTTATCCAGAATCAGAGGCTTTCCAATAAAAACCCATGCCGGCAACATAATCACGAAAAATATTGGGTGGTAAGCCTTTAGTAAGCGGATCCGCAAGCATTAACTTAATACTTATATGCTTGATACTAATGGTTTGATTCTGGATTCTATCTTTCACAACATGATACTTAATGTCAACGTGTTTGGCAGTACCACTTGACATGTTGTTATTTGCATAAAAGACTGCGGATTCGTTATCGCAGTACAAGGTGGGTGGTTTAGAGATGCTGTCTACCACTCTAAGTCCCGGGATAAAATTTTTTAAGCCATACAGCCTGCCCGGTAGCCTCATAACATGCCACAAACTTAGCTTGCATCGTTGAAGATGCCGTAAGGGTTTGTTTGGAGCTTTTCCACGAGAAAACTCCTCTAGCGAGTGTGAAGATATAACCTGACGTGGATTTCTTAATATCAACACATCTCGCAAAATCTGAATATGAATAACCAACAATTTCAAGGTTATCAGAAAACTTATATGTGAGCATGAAATTCTTAGTAGCTTGCATATAGCGCAAGACTTTCTTAACGGCCTTCCAGTGGTCCAGTCCTGGATTTGACTGATATCTGCCAAGCATCCCAGTTACAAAAGCTAAATCAGGGCGTGTACATACTTGAGCGTACATAATGCTTTCGACAGCTGAAGCATAAGGAACCGACTTTATCTGATCAGTTTCATATTGGTTCCTTGGACATTGAAATGTCCCAAACTTATCGCCCTTAACAATAGGAGCAGGTGAGCCAGAGCACTTATGCATATTGTACCTCTTTAGTACTCTGTCAATGTATGCCTTTGGATCGATCTCGGTGAATATCAATGCCAAGAACATAAGCGGCATCACCAAGATCCTTCATATCAACATTAGATGAACTTAATGTTCCTTTGGACCGATCTCGGTGAATTTCAATACCAAAAACATAAGGGGCATCACCGACATCTTTCATATCAAAATTGGATGAAAGAAATCTCTTGGTCTCAAACAGCATATCCTTATCATTGTTGACCAATAAGATATCATCAACATAAAGTACTAAGATGGTGAATTACTCCCCTTGAACTTAGCATATATGTAGTTATCAACTTCATTTTCTTTAAAACCAAAATTCCTTATGACTTTATCGAACTTAATATACCATTGCCTAGAAGCTTGCTTCAGGCCATATATGGATTTCTTTAGCTTGCATCCTAAATGCTTCACGTCTTCCACAACAAAAACCTTCCGGTTGTGTCATGTAAACGTCTTTATACAAGTCTTCATTCAGGAATGCAGTCTTAACATCAATTTGGTGCAACTCTAAATCAAAATGTGCTGTGAGCGCCATTATGATTCTAAAAGAATCTTTAGCTGAGAAAGAGGAAAATGTTTCATTATAGTCAATGCATTCTCTTTGTATAAACCCTTTCGCTACAGTCTCGCCTTAATCCTTTCGATATTCCCTTTTGAGTCACGTTTGATTTTGTAGACTCATTTTGCAGCCTACTGTTTTGGCTCCATTATGAATTTCTACTAAGTCTCATACACCATTATCGCTCATAGACTTAATTTCATCTTTTATGGTATTTAGCCACTTAAATGAATCCTTACTCTTCATAGCTTCCTTATAAGAGCTAGGATCATCCACCCTCCCAAGGTCACCTTCATTCAAGTAAACCTCATAATCACTTGGGATATCAGATCTCCTTACTCGTTCTGATCTCCTGACAGGTTCATTAGCAGGCTCATTAGACTGTTCATTAACTGTCACAGGGGGGCTGTGAAAACTCATCATTAGGCACCACACTTGTATTTGTAGAGCCCTCAACAGAAGGAGTAGCCACAGAATTAACTGGAGACGCAACAGGAGTTGCAATTACAGGATCAACTGTGGGCACAACTACTTGGGGCATAGGAAAATCAGTCTGTCGGATTAGCGGTGAAGCAATATAAATCTGCTTCTCCTCAAGACTAATTTTCTTAGGCTCCAAGTCGCCACTGATGCCATCATTTTCCAAGAACACAACGTGCCTTGTTTCTATAAATTTTGTGGTACGATCTGGACAATAGAATCGGTACCCTTTAGGCCTATCAGGGTAGCCAATAAAATGGCAACTCACAGTCTTGCGATCTAATTTCCCAATTTATGGATTAAACACTTTAGCTTCAGCTGCACAACCCCACACATAGAGGTAGTTCAAACTTGATTTTCTCTCAGTCCACAATTCATAAGGTGTTTTAGGCACTAACTTTATAGGCAAAGTGGAGTAGCTCAACATACTTCGAACTGTATCCATAAGTGTGCGGTTTCTTCTTTCCGCTACTCCATTTTGCTGGGGATCATCGGGCATTGAGTATTGGGCGACTATACCATTTTCTTGTAGGAACCTGGCAAAAGGACCAGGAACCTGCCCATAAGTTGCGTGTCGCCCATAATACTCTCCCCCACAATCCGAGCGTACTATTTTAATCTTTAGACTGTGCTGATTTTCAACTTCAGCCTTAAGTTGTCACAGGGGAAAGACCACATATATCAGTATGAATTATTTCTAAAATCCCTGTGCTTCGAGTAGCATCTTTCTTAACATACTTGCCTTTGATACAATCAAGGCAATGATCATCCGAATCATTAAAGTCTAAAGTGTGGAGAATTTCTTCTTTAATGAGACGTTCAATTCTCCCCCTCGAAATGTGGCCTAAACAACAGTGCCACAGTTTCGAAAAAGTCTCATCATTATTTTTACGCTTAGCATCATAAACATTCAAAGATACAGGGGAAAAATTAGAAAACAGCATAAGAATGTATATTGCATGCAATTAACCCTACATTGGTCTGATTAATTACATGCAAAACTACAGTTCTAATTCATATCACCGTTGGGTAGAAAATGAAAAAAAACTGGTAATTTTATGGCGACATATGATTACAGTCAACATTGGTCGGAAAGTAATCACATGTATACATAATGCCAAAACAAAACATAACATACATAAATAGTTCTAATCCACATCACCGTTGGGCAGAAAAATGGAAAAGAACTTTGACATTTTATGTGGCGACATACAATTACAATCAACGTTGGTCAGAATGTAGTCATATGCATACATAAGGCCATAACATAAAATCTCAGATTAAAATATCCCGTTGGTTCAATTTTAATCAGAGATAAATCATGATAATATGATAAAGATACATCATAATTGGTCAGTCGATAAATAATTAAAACAGTGCACTAATAGGTAAATTAAATAAAACACTGCAATTAATTATCTTAAGAGTAATTCAACAGTGCACAAAATGTTGACTAAAAAACACACCGTAATTGATTAGCCAAAAATTAATCTTCTTAAGCGACATATGATTACAGTCAACGTTGGTCCGAAAGTAATCATATGCGTACATTATGCCAAATAAAATATAAATCTCTAATTAAAATGTCTCGTTGGTTCAATTTTAATCAGAGGCAATACACAATAATGTGGTAATGATGCATATTTCAAATGCCGAAATCCACATCACAAAAGACATAATTTCTAATGAAAGCTTAAGGGCATAATTTATAATTTCCAAAAGATATAACAAAAGACATTTGAAGCAATAAATTATTGCCAAAAATTATTGCTGTAACATTCAAAATTCATAATTGCCGAAAAGCTTCAAATGTTATCATTCATAATTTCCTAATTGAAGTGATAAAAGACATAATTTATTGCTGTAACATCCATAACAAAAATGCATAATTACCAGAAAAAACAGTGGTAATGATACACCGTGATTAATTATTAATGAACCCCACAAAAGGTAATTAGCTATCCAGAAAAATAAGTACATCAAAAGGTAGACTAATGACATACTGTAATTAGTCATCTTAAGAAATAATTAAACAGTGCATAAAATGTGAATAAATGGTACACTGAATAATAAAATTCTAAAAAATAAAACATTATGCAGCCCATAATCATGAGCGGTGTCGTAAACTGCACGGGCACGGCCCACTTAAAAAAACGGCCGACAGCAACCGGCCCAAAATCACGCACGGCACCCGGCATTTTAACCCCAGCCCAAAACCAAAATACGTGCTGCCCAAAGAAATCGGCCATCATTTTTTTTTTTGAATATTTTCAGCATTATCTTTATCCACCGACTGGGCAACACCTTCCCCAAAAATTCCGGGCTTGCCTGCTCCTTGCTCCCGAAATAAACGCTCCACCACTCATCCAAAATTTTGCTCCCTTTTTTTTATTTCCGAAAATCCCGCTCCACCTCCATCCGGCCCTTATTTTCCGGATCGGCGCACGGGCGCATGGCCGAGAGGCGCAAAGTGAAGGCGAAGCGAGCGCGCAGCAGCAGCGCCGCGAGCGCATAGGGCGGCGACGCTCGGAGGCCCGCGGGGCGCAGAGAGGCGTGCGTCGTCCCGAGGCTCAGCGATGGCCCAAAAACGCGGTGGCCGAGCGCAGCAAAGCAGTGGCTGGCCGGCCGCGCGCGCAGACGCGCGCAGCGCGGGCGCCGCCGAGGTGGGCTTCGCGCGCGATGCGCAAGACAGGGAGCGCGCGCCGCCAAGGCAGCAATGGGCGCAGCGCATTGGCGTGGAGCGAGCGCGCAGGAGATCGGGGCGCATGAGCACGCAGCTGCCGCGCAAGAAGCAGCGCCAACGGCGCCAGTAGGCCCACGCGCGGCGGGAAGCTCCAACAAAAAAAAAAGTAAGGATTTCACCGATCTGAGTCTTGATTCGCTCGGATTTGGGGATTTTTCTTTAGGGATTTGCCAAAAGATTCGAGTTCCCCTCCTTCTAAATGCTAACCGAGCCAAGAAAATTATTTCCGAGTTCGGTTGGGACTAATAGGTTCAAGATGATTCTAGGGCTTGCTCTGATACCAAATGTAGAAATAATCTAAGTCTTAAACATGAACAATAGCCATTAACCCTAGATCAAAAACAAGAACACATAGGACGTAAGTGCGGAAGCATTACCCGAAGTTGGAGAGGCCATGAGAGAGAGGCTCGGTCGGATCTGTGATGTAGAGGTGGTCGTTAATGAAGACGACGCCGTGGACAAGGACGGAGGAGGCCGGCCTGCATCGGTGGAGCCGTGGACGAGCACGGAGAGAGGCTTCGGCCTTCGTTCACCTGAGCGCTCTGAGAGATCGGGTCTGTGTGGGATACTGGTGGTTTGAACAACCGTCGTCACATTTAGCCTGCCGTATCCCTTTTATTTATAGCGCTCGGTGACCGAGACCAAAACCAAAAGAGGGTCAGTTGCGCCCCCGATCAGGGCGCGTGAGTGGAGGCGTGCCTCCCTGAAAACTCGGGATTCGGTTACCCGAAACGATCAACCCAACAGGAGAGCCACCGCACCGCCAATCTCCGGCGGCACGCTTCCATTGAGCCAGTTGGCCCTCACGTCGAGCACCTCGAGCAGCCTCATCCCGCCAACGCCGGCCGGCAGTTGCCCCGATATGGAATTCGAGGACAGGTTCAGAGACTGTAAGCCCGCAAAGGTGGTAATCTGCGGCGGTATCCCGCCGGAGAATGCGTTGCTAGACAGGTCCAGCGAACGCAAAGCCCACGCGGCATCGCCTGGGACCTTGACCCACCCGTAGAGCTTGTTGCCGGCGACCGAGACACGCTGCAGCGGAAGGCTGAACACCCAGCAGGGGAGCTCGCCGGTGAGCGCGTTCCGGCTGAGGTCGACCTCCACCAGGTTCTTGCATTTCGCGATGGCGTCCGGGATGGCGCCGGCGAAGTGGTTGCCCGACAAGTCAAGCCGCTCCAGAGCCCACATCTCCCCGATCCACTCCGGCACCTCCCCGACGAGCGCATTGCCCCCGGCGCCAAGAAACCGCAGCCCGGACAGCCTCCGGAGCGAGTCCGGCAACCCGCCAGTGAACAAGTTATGCCCGAAATCCAGCGACTTGAGCAGCGCCGCCTCGCCGACGTCAGCCGGTATCTCCCCAGCGAGCAGGTTACGGCTCAAATCCACCGCCCGCAATGAACTGCTCCGCGGGAAGCCACCAGGAACACTCCCGGAGAGCGCATTGCCGGAGAGGTCCAGAGACCGGAGCGAAGGCAATGACCAGAGTCCATTAGGGATGGGACCGGCAAGGCGGTTGGAGGAGAGGTTAAGGGACACGAGCGACGAGCACGAAGCGACGGCGGGGGGGATGTAGCCGGAGAGTTCGTTGTGGGCGAGCGAGAGGGTGCGGATGCCACGGCATTGGGCGAAGAGCACGGCCGGGACGGGGGCGGCTAGGCGGTTGGAGGAGAGGTCGAGGGAGCGAAGGCGGGGGAGGGTGGCGAGGAGGGAGGGGAGCACGGGGCCGGACAGGTTGTTGCGGGGGAGGGAGAGGGAGAGGAGCGCGTCGAGGCGGAGGAGCGCGCGGGGGAGGCGGCCCGAGAGCGATGCGGCCGGGAGCGAGAGCGAGGTGACGCGGCCGGTGCGCGTGTCGCAGCCGACGCCCGGCCAGGAGCAGGGGCGGTCGTCGTCCTCCGTCCACGCGGCGAGGCGGCCCAGCTGGTCGGAGACGCCGGTCTTGAAGACCACCAGCGCGAGCACGTCGTCGGTGAGCGTGGTCGTCGTCGTCGTGGCCGCCACGAGCAGGAGGGCAGCGAGAAGCAGCACGAGAGGGGAGGCGGCCATTGCGGCGGCGGAGGAGGGATCACAGCGGCGCCTTGTCCATTTGCGCGGGGCAGTTTTTGGACTTTGGAGACGTGCGGGCCGGGAGGGGTTCGAGGAGAGGTGGTGCGGCGGAGGCTGTGGCCTGTGCGGAGCTGTGGGGAAGCGGGGAGCCCTCTCTGTCTATTAATGTGCTACAAGTAGAACAAATACGAATAGACAAGATGATCTATGGTCTTTTTTTGCTGTGACTTATGATTTTTGATTGAAAATTTTAAATTTTAGCTATTTGTAACAGAGATTACAGAGAGAGTGATACTCGTTTGCGATTTTAGATGGTACAGATGTTGAGCTTTTAATGTGTACTATAATTAACTTGTAAACTTCATCTTAAAAAAATACTCCGTTTGAAAATTATGTACTGTAGTAAAAGCCAAAAGTCATTTTAAAAAGCTGAAAAAATAAACCCCTAAGCTCATCCTAGACTTCTGCTTCACACTTGGGTATTTTGGCTTCTAGAAAACGTCTATTTCTTAATTTTATATATTTTTAGTTTTTTATTTTTTTGTCTTTATATTATCCATGACAATATAATTTTTATCATTTTATTATTTTTTAAATTTAATTACTAAGAAAAAAATAACAGCCGCTACAGAGCATTTTGAGCTGTTATAGTGTTTTCTCAATCAAAAGCCAGAAGTTACGTTGAACACTACCTTATTTTCACTTTTAATTTATATACTCTTCTTGTAAAAAAAGAATTATGTTTTGTGGGGGAAAATGGTAATTCAAAGTTTTAGGTTTAAAGAAAATCTTATAAAAACAACCTCTTGAATTTCTTGTTATGCTGCATATTAGGTGTATTTTTGGTCAATTGTTTGGAAAAAATGACACCTCATGGCAACTGTCATCCATAGCATAGTAAAGGTATGGACAGTGGTATAAATATATACCATATAGGATTTTAGGTGATGTAGAGAAAAGGGAAGGAGAAGATAGAAAGATGATGTTCACTATTTAACAGACGGTCTTATAGATGGTTTTTACTGTCTATACTATTATATATATATATATAACTATATAAATAATATGTTAATTAGTTATATTACAGATAACTATATAGAAAACATATTATATACATCATCTTTAGTCTTATCTATAGATGATATAGAGATATATTATAGATTATCGCTATATATATATATATATATATATATATATATATATATTATTGTATATTCTTTAAGGATTAGGATGAACTGCAATCAAACTTCGGCAGTGCTTGTTCACACTTGGCAGGGACAATAAAAAGGTCGTATAATAAATTAATGCCCTGAATTGCTCGCTGCAGAATTTTTGGTGCTTCTATCTTAAGCATGGGCTACGCTTGGGGATCATCTATAATGCCTAATTGCCTAAAGCCAAACTCGTATTGCGATTCTTGGACTCAACAAAGAAACCCAAGAAAAAGCTGGAATGATGGTCGTGAATTGGGCTTATGGGTGTATTGTAAAACGCACGCCATTGACTTCCAATATGGGGCTACACTAGCAACATGAAAGAAAACAAAATATTAGAACAATATACTAATTTGCATACCTTCTTAGAGCCACCCTAAGGAACTTTCAGCTTCTTCTTGTCAACATAAATGTTAATTGATGGTTTGACATCAACAGATCTGTAGTCCTACCCCATATTCTGGACTATAAGAAACAATCCAATTGAAGCTGCAACGACAAAATAAACCTTTTCAGATTTATGGAACTGTACAGTATATGCATGCTAGATAATGTAATTTATAATTTGACATCATCTTTCATATAACCAGCACAAGTGCTATAGCAGTTAAAAGAGCACAAGTGCTATAGCAGCATAAGCCAAGATTATTAGTTAGCAATATTTTTGTTGCTCTCTAGAAGCTGTCAACCTCTACACCAATGCACCCTTTCACAAAACCCACTGATTTAAGAGGCCGCTCAGAACGGCTTCTGGACGGTGGGCGATAAAACATCTTGTAGCAAAATCGTAGCTACAAGATCGCCACTGAAGAAAATTCGTTTTTGTTTTTTAAAAAATTACTTACACTTTTTTTCGTTTTTTGTTTTATATTTTTTATATTTAATTATACTCAATAAACCAATTTAGTTACAGTGTTTTTTCAGTCAGCTATAGTGTTTTTCAACAAAAGCCAAAAGCCATCGCTATTCCGATCACCCTCTAAGTATCAGTAGTACATAATGCGGCCAGCATTATATTATTTATATGGAACAATTTGCAGACATATGCACAAACATTTACCCAAAACAACTCAAACATTGTAAGTGTCGATTTTGGTTGACATGTTCGAACACCAAATAGTGCGATTGCAAACACAATCTCCAACGACTAAAAACAGCACTAAGCAATTGTAAAGACAATTAGCAACAATTACCATTCTGAGAATCATGGAGGCAGGCAAACAACTCTTCCCCAACATGGCATGTCTCGGACCCGTAGCCGCAGTTCCCCGCCTCTTTCTGAATTTTATCCGTCGGATTCTCCTCCCCCTTGCGACAGGTTTGCAACGTTTGTTGCGCACCCTTTGCGTCCTTGTTCGCTTCCCCTCGACCGCTAGGTCCGGGTGCGGGTCAGGGAGAGGCATCTCCTTGGCCTCCGCCGCACTCGACGGCGGCGAATCGTTCGTCTCCTGAGCCTCGGATGTGGCTGGCGTTGCCGTCTCCGAGACAGGGTGCACCGAAGGTTCTCTTAAACCCCCAACGTTAATTAGCGAAACCGAATCGAACCCGTGTGATTAAAAACTGAACCAAAACCTTGCGGGAGCTGGGCTTCTCATCTAGCAGAAGCCCAGGCGAAGCAGGGCTGGGGAATTGGAACAGGGCAAGCAACAGCGAGATGGGGGCAGAGACTTGCAATGACGTCGATTTCAGCCAAATTTGCACTGGAAAACCCGGGGGATCCTGTACCAATTGGTCGATTCCGGTGGCCGCGGAGACAACGAGACTGCACCACCGGCGGCAGGTTGCGGCGCGTGATCCGGAGTTGGTGGCAAGCTGTGCCCAACGTCGATTCGGGTGTCTGTTGATGCAAGCGAGGCGGCGTGAAGGACCAAAGGAAAGCGTGGAAAGTGAAGCGGTTGGATTTCGAAAGCCAGACGCAACGCCGGCGCCTCTCTTTCGCGATTGGTTTGGGGGAAATTTCCCTCGAATTCGTTAGGTATTTGCCGGTTTGAATTGGAGGGATGGTGGGACTACGCTGTTGCGGTTGAATTTACGTTGCCATGGATTACACCTTTTTTTTTCTTTTGGACTGACTAAAGTGAAGTAATCTTTGGATGAAGTTCCAAAGAGATTTTCTTTTTTTTCCTCAAGTGGGGCTACCATGGAAATTAAATCCAAGTCGGGTTTAGATGTTTCGATAATTTGTGAAGACATTTCTGTAATCCTCGTGTAGTTGGAATGCTACATTCGAGGTGGTAGTGTCACTACGCCAAACTAGTCAGATTTGCAGTTCAAAATTATTCACAGTATAGATGAAGGGAGAGTAAAAGAACTTTGAAATTCTGCAGACGGTAAAAAAGAGTTCAACAGGAAAGACAAACCTGTGCCTGAAGATGTTTAGTGCAATAAACGAACCTCATAAAGCTCAAGCATGATGCTTGTCCCACTCGCCACGTCGAAACTCCCATACGCCGCAACTTTTGAACGGAAACAATAAGCACTTCAACCCGGCCGCACCGTGGCCAGGCCACCGGATGCCCAGAGGCAAACACCATACCATCTATTTCTTCGTGTGTTGGTAACAAGCACCAGCCATGTCACTGGAGCCGGTGCAAGCACTCGGCGGCGGCGGCATTGCCACGGTCCACGGAGCAAGCCGAGGGAGGCGTTGCCGCCGTGCTGGGGAGGCTCAGCCTCGACCTGAGCAGTGGCGGCGTGATCCGCCCCAGCACGCTGCTCGACGGGTACAAGCGGCTGACCATCGAGGCCCAGCTCAGCCAGGCCATGCTATGCCGGAGCTACTCCGAACCGAGCTCGTCCCGGCTCGTCGCGCTGTAGGATGAAGCTCGGCCGGCTGCTCGTCGTGCCGAGAGCGACAGGGCGGCGGCGGGCGCCGCGTGAGCCGCGGGCGCGGAGGATTTGGCTGCTCGAGGCGTTGAAGCGGGTCTTGTGCTGGCTCGGCAGCGGGTGGGGCGGGCGCGGCGGCCGGAAGGAGGGGCAGGCAATGCCGTGCCCGCCACCCACAGCCGCGGCGGCACGGATGCAGCTGCTCCACTGCCCGCGCTAGTTGATGCGCTGTAATTAACTTTTCTGACATGCAAACAGCCAAAATCGTGGTGATGAGAACGTATGACCACCGTGTATTTGGCAGTTTCATCCGTGTCGTTTCGCCGAGCCGATCGCCCGATCAGCATCAGCGGTCCACATCTGCCACGCAAGCAGACACTCTAGCGCACACACGGGCGATGACTTGGCACGTACGGTCGGTCGTTGCACGTCGGAGTACGCATTTCGGGGGAAGGAGGCGATGCCGTTTGCATCCCGTACCCCTGCAACCAATCCGCCTCCGTAGAAATTGACACGAAACACCCGCCTCCCGGTCCGAGGATGGTGCCGATGCACACCTGCGTGACGGATCAGGCGGTGGCAGGCACGGCACGAGCTATAATTACGCGTGCGGGGCGCGGGTGCGTGCGGGCTAGCCGCGCAGGCACGACACAAGCAGCCGCGCGTCGGTGCACGCACGGCACGGGCATGGAGAGGCAGCCGCGCGTCGGTGCACGCACGGCACGGGCATGGAGAGGCAGCCGGTCGGCAGGTGGCTAAGGTAGCCTGAGTACCCTGGAAACAAAACAAGCAAGATGCATAATGTTGACGGACGAGGACGGTATGCGACAACTGATAAGATAGCAAGACACATTAGTCTACGCTGTAATGGTTGATACTGGTATCAGGCTGAAGCCTCGTCTTTGCCGATCTAGTAAATCCGTCTGACCTGATCGACCCGATCAATATATCTGATCTGGTTAGGCTGGATCCGATCATGGCATTGAAGTATGGGGACCTTCCTTCTCATGCGGTCATGCCCTTTGCAGTTAGGGGTGTCAATTATCTCCGTGGGGGCAGCTCCGCGGGGGGAAAATCCCATGGGGCCAGGGTCGGGAGACTTTTCTGTCTCCACTAGGTACCGGAGACGGTGGTTGTTACTGTTTTGGAACGGGGGCAAGGCGTGCCAACCCCACATGGATGCTTGTGGGGACCTAAAAAAATCCTAACGAGTCCGACCCTGGGCCGTCTAGCTGCGGCCGGCCTTCTTCATTCTCTAACCAATCAATCTCCCAACCGAAACCAATCCTTTCCTTGCCTACCGCCACCGCGCATCTCTTTCTCGGTTTCTCCTAATCTCCTCTAAAGTCCAGATCCAGTTTGCATGTGTGCCTATCGGCGCCACCCTGCACCGCAAGCCGTGGCTGCCGATGTAAGCTACTACTCGTTGGGTCATCACAGTTGAGTAGTTTCCGACTGGAGTCACCTGAGCAAGGCACAACCGCGCAAGCCAATACTCGCTGAGATGTCGTCACATCTTCCCCCTTCTATCTTTCCTATCTCAAGATTCTATCATTTGCTTTGATTAGAGGAGGAGGTCAAGTCGACAAGGAGTAGGAGGCTAGGAGCTACAGATCCACCCACAAGGAGCTACGGAGCTGTAGATCCCTCCACAAGGAATCAAGTTCGATTGTTCGAGGGATTCATCTTGTAGCAGTAGGGCAAGTACACTCTCATGCTGTCATGCCTATTTAATCACTCATATGTTTGTGATATTTACATGGTAGGATTTATATATGATATATTTGATTTTGTGCACTCCAACTATAGGCCTTTAATGATTCATATTTCATATAATGCAGGTAGATGATATGATTCATAGATGTTAGATTTGATTTTGTGTACACACACTTTTGGTAGGATTCCAACTAGAGCCTGTTAATTATTCATATTTCATATAAGGTAGATAGATGATAGGATTCATAGATGTTAGATCTGATTTTTTGCACACTCTTTGATTCTTTGTACTAAAAAGGTTAGATATGTTAACTCACGCAAATAGCTCGTCACACGCTACACAAAGCTCTGCCATAGCTCCTCATACGGCCCGAACCCCGCAATTGTTAGAAGGCTTAAGTGTTGTTCAAGAATCACCTAGGGCACATTAGTTAGCTGGTGTTAAGAGAAAACTAAAATCTCTAGTGTGAGAAGAATTTATTAGAGTACAAGTCGGTGGTAAATGAAAAATTAAGTGTATTTTGTGTCACTGTAAGTTTAGAGGAGATACCAGAAAAAAAAAGAACTAAGCACTTGTACGATTACTCTGCATGTTGCGCGGAAATGTCCCCCGAAGACCCTGTCCTCGTTACCATCGTTGCGCGAGATGAGTATGGTGTGTGATACATTTGTGATCCTCTGCTATATTCTTAGAGCGAGACGGTAATAGAGGAGTAAAAAAAGTCGCTTCAAAAAATTAGATGTTTATATTGATTTTTAATTTTTATAGTTTTTATAACTAGAAATCAATACGAAGAGTACCTTGCTCCTGGTCATTTATATCCCATCCAAAACGGAACGTCAAAAAGAGCAGTTTACCCACTGGCTCAATGGTGACGCCGGACAAACAAGAAACAGAAGATAAGAAGCCGTTGGATGCACCAATTCTTCTGACGCTACGAGAAACAGAACAATAGCTGGAACTGTAAATAATGTAGCAAAGTATTCCTGTCGCAATTTTTTTTAAAAAATGTTCCAAAGCATTCTAGTTCATACATAAACAGCAGACTGCTGATGTCACACTGAAGTGGGAACTAGCAAAACCAACATTTTGGCCAATGATAGTACAACAAAAAAATTGCCATTGTTGTAGCATTTCATTATGCCTACCGTTACATAATTATAATCAGACATCACTGAAACGTAACAATTAAAAGCAGCCATTTCTAAAACGTTTTGAAGTACGACACAAAGAAAGCAACGCAACTACTAGCATGAGTTAAGTTCGACTGGCAATTGAGAAACTTCAGACAAACAAACAAGCAGGGCTGGTCATAGTCAACAATTGCAACGATGAAATGAACCTTCCACAGAGAGGAATTCAACAGCTCACTACTGCAACAAATATTATGAATGGATACTTGTCACGGCTGCGACATGATGACAGCATGTGGATAGAACATTCAACAAACCAGCACTTGCCGACTAGCAACACCTCCACTTGGAACCCAACAGAAAAAGGCAAATAGCTGAAATGTTTGACGGGAAATAAAAACTGAGTAACTCACGTTTATTGCATAAAATAATGAGGTTACAAGGCCCACTCAACACGCAGCTTCCGTCTAATTAGAGAACGAAAATTATCTACAACCTGGTTCTATCTATAGTTCACCCTAACCTTCTTAGTTACTATTGAAGGGTAGTACAAAAGGCCATTGTCTTGCAATACATCAGATAGCACTAAAATCACTAGGCTAACAAAAACAACAAATGAATCAAAAGTGAAGAAAAGAAAACAACAATATGGACAGTCAAAAACCTTCAACACCAGACCTCCGCAGAATATGGGGAGGTGATTTCTTCATAGAGCTTACCCTGGGGTCATCCAGAGTAATAGTGGAAGCACAGGTCCTTGGAGGAAGCAGTGCAGATGTGGATGATCTTGGTGTGAGTATGTGTTGGTTTTGCAAAGGGGGCGATGGAGAGAAGGTTATGACAGGATGCTGAGGAACGATGCCATTGAGACTCGTAGATTTTAACATCACTTTTCTTGGGGCAGCACATGGCTCTTGCAAAGGATATCGGCACGGAACCTTTATGTCCTGGACGCTTGCTAAGGACTCCACGACGGCCCTCATGGTAGGCCTCTCTGATGGATCTTTATTAAGGCATTTTAGTATGATGTCTGCTACAATCCGAGCAGCCTTGGTAGGAAAGCGTCCTTTTATACGGGGATCCATGATTAGGGATAGACGACTATCATCAGTGAGGTAAGGCCTACTCCACTTGACAATATTACGTTCTTCTTTTGAGGAACGAACATCAAGGTTCTTCCTTCCTGTTATTAGCTCCAGCAGAACAACTCCAAAGCTCCATACATTGCTCTTGGGAGTCAGTACACCTTTCTCTAAAGTCTCTACTGAGAGGTTTGCAGCAGCCTGACCAAGAATAATATGTCCAGTAAACAATATGATATTGATCAGTAGAACTTCTACAATGTTTTCAAAAAGGGACTTACCACAGATGCATTAGATATCCCCTCCTCAGTATTGAAGCCAACACATCCATATTCAGATAGCTTTGCAGTGAAATCTTTGTCTATTTGGATGTTTGAAGTTGAGAACTCATTATACATTGCCTGTGAAAAATAGAAATATGAATCAAAAATTAAACCATAACTATCAACCAAGGCGCAAGAAAACTTGGTAAAATTAGAACCATAACTTTTTGGTCATGTCAAAAGAGTTTAAGAAGGATCAGGCACCTGAAAGGGTCCTTCATCATGTAAGAAAGCTAGACCTCTAGCAGCACTCAGAGCAACTTTCAGGCGTGTAGACCAGTCCATGAAACGACCATCCGATCTTCCAAAGAGTAGTTTGTCTAAGCTGCCATGGTGGAGCCGCTCATAGACCAACATCCTTTCATTAGAATCTTCTCTTGCATGAAAACCGATTATTTTACATAAATTGGGATGCTGAAGCGATGCCAACGTATTCACTTGTGTTTTAAACTCTTTCAAACTCTGAAGTGACAAAACAATATGTTGCATCAGTACCCTAACCAGTTAAATTGCCAATGTTACATCAGGATGATCCAAGAAATAGAGTGGCACATCAGGTAGCCATTACTCTTAAAAAGGTAAAAATATCCAATTGAGTCACAGGCACTCTAGAAGTTCTAAACAATATTGCAGGCTCAGAACTACATATTAGCACGAGTGTGTTTTCGGAGGTTCCTTAAATATCGACTTTCAATAAAAGTGGACAGGACATTGCCAAGGTTCATTAGACAAAACTTGTCTACATCAGAGAGTCACTCTCTTTGAACTTCATGCAATAGAAAGCATGAGGTATTGGCATATTGCATACCAAATAAACATCAATGGGGGAGGAACAGCTCACACGAGAGAGCCAAGATTAGATTATGAAGGACTCTACAGAAAGCATCTTGTAGTAAAGAGAAGAAAGAAAATAAAAAACACGGTCTGCCTTCAAAGCATGTTACCAAACCCCACCTATGATGTGGTCCTAAATGGTATTCGCAAAAATAGGAGCTAGTTATTTTCTGCTGGGACAGCATAGCATATATCACATGCCTAGAAAAACAGTCTGCTACTCTAACCTAAGTTCATCTTCTTAACAGAATAAATGCTGCCAGGTTTTTAAAAGAAATATTCATACAGTGGATAAAAGAATAACCGGATTTCTCCAAGTCACCACCCAGAAAGAATTAGAAGTGTGCTATAAAATGCCAACCATCTGTGTTGGCAAGCTGACCAGCCTAGCAAATTCTGGGGACAGTCTCATGTCTCAAATTGCTCTAGCAAGCAATTTGCAAACCTATCACCTTACATCCAAAACAACAAAAAAAACTAGGGAAATATACAATTAAACTGTTCTCTGTACAATACCTGAGTGGAGGGGAGTAATCGAGCTACTATAGCTTCGGTGGTCTTTGGGTCGACAAAATCATCCCTGAAGGATGCTTTGTATGATGTTGAAGTGAGAGTTTCTGAGACGCACTGATCACGAGAAAACCACTGGCAAGCAGATGAAACCTCCTCATAAGAGAAGTTCTTAAGCCCATCGCACCTCTTTGGAGGCAGTGGGAGAGGGCCTGAAGTCTCAAGTGGACCACTTGCATTGATGGCTTTGAAGCTACCACTGATGACTTTGAAGCTACCAAAGTTCCTCAAAGAAACCCCTTGTGAGGGAAGAGGAAGGGGCAGTGGATTTGAAAAACGGTGCCCCTTTGTCGACCCTCCCTTACCCCTAGAGTCATCCTGATCATCAAACTCAGCATATGGAAGGCCATCCTGATCAACCACGATTAAGCTTGAAGGAGCAGACAAGACGCGTGCTCGGCTGTAAGAAGCTTTATTGGCCGATTGGCAGATTTTAGCCCTGTTCCTAAAACTAGGAGGAGCTGATTGCAAAGATGGCACATGAAATTCTGGCTCCGGAAGCCTGGAAGACGTACTTTCCCTTGCATCAGCCTGTTTCTTGCTTGCAACAAGAGGGTTCTTCTTCTTCTTGGATCTCAGGACAGTGAAGCAGCCCATCATCTGTACACTGAGGAAAAGTTGCTGCAGAATTTCAAAAAGAACGATGAGTTAGCTCATTTCACAAAAAGTAACTGTCCTGCATTGCATTATAGCAGTTAGTCGTTGGCAACATAAAAAGGCTGTGATTATCGCATCTGTTAAAGCCAAATCCAGTACAACAGAAGGTGCAAAAGGTGCCAAAGCCTTGCATTAGCAACCAACTTAACCATGATATCTCTGATTCAGTACAACACCTCTCAATTGAACAATCCAAACTCCCAAACCATTACTGGAGAAGTGGACATACCTAAAGTACTAAAATTACTCCCTTTCCACAATCAATTCATCGATCTATCAAGATGGAAACCGAGATCAAAGCTACAGGAACTGGCCGGTTTGATGCATTGGTCCACAGACGCAACATTCGATTTTTAAACACGTTATTAGCTCGTTTCCGATGAAACTTCACAGAAATTGCGGAATTGAATAGTCGAATTCTCACCTAATCTAACCAAATTAACTTGGGTCAAGAGACCAACTAAAATAAGCAACCTTGCTCAACTATGTAATTGACCCCACCAACCAACAAAGACCCCCAAATTAACTGGAAAACTTCACCAACATGATTTCATACGACTGCAGTAGCATTTTCATGGCCGGTAAACAAAGAATTGCTAAGGGAGCACCACTAAAATGTTCAAAGCATCATTTTCCCCCTCATTTCTTCCAATATTTTGGGCCTTAGCAGCTCCAATTTACTTGCCACTACAAAGATGGGAGGGAAATGAAAAGCTTAAACCCCAAGCTTATATGCCAAATCCTAACCTTCCATTCCCCGAAATTTACAATGCAAGGGTGTGGCACAAAAATGGTCCCCAAAAAAGCACTTCCGAACTGAGCAACATGCGATTAGCCAAATGAGAGAAAGATCAAGAAGAGGCGGAACTCGCATCAGAACCAACCAAGAAGAAGCTCAAAATTCCACATAAAAACAGCAAACAAGCCACGACAACAAAGAGGAAGGGGAAGAACCAAGAGCGCAAGATCGCACCAGGACAAGACACTTCGCCGCGGAACCGCTCCGGCACCTGCAAATGGGTGGGGATTTGCTCGCTGCTCAGGTAGCGATTGGCATCCAGGACAGGAGGAGGAGCAGTACAGGGGGAGAGGCGAGAAGAGGGGAGTTATGGAGGTTAGAGAGAGAAGAAGAAGAGGGCGGCACTGGTCAAAGCCAAGAGATTTCCCCAAGAGATATTGCGATAGCAACTCCGAGGCATCGTTTTTTCCCACCCTGTTAATGCTGCATTTTCCAAACCTCCCTCTTCAACATCAGAATTTACAACTGATAACCAGCCCTTTCCACGTTGCTGTTTCTGGTTTTTTAAAAGTTTTTGGTAGCTACAAGCCTACAACTTACTGCACAGGTTAGTCTACAAATGAATCAGACTCTATTTAAGATGTAGGAATTTCACAGAAAATAATCCAACTCACACAGAAATATGGAAGAATTGTCACTTTCCAGTCAGAGCCTCAATTGCTTATAGAGCGTTGGCACCTGTTTATGGCCTTGTTCTTTGCAGTTTTTAAAAGTCGTATTTAGTTTTTGTTACAGTAACTAATTTTTAAATGGAGTATTTTTTTAAAATGAGGTTTACAAGTTAATTGTAGTACACATTAAAAAATTAATATTTGTACCATCAAAAATCCCAAGTAAATATTTCTCTTTCTGCAATCTCTGTCGACAGAATATTTCTCGATGGGTTTTAATCTTCTCAGCACAGTTCAGCTGTTCTAAAAAAACTAAAAGTATTTTATAAAATGGTTTCGAGCTTAACTTTTGGTGCGTACGAATCAAACACGTGTGGAGCATAGTGCAAACTATAGCGCAAATCTTTGCTATGAGATGTCCAATTTAGTCCGTATATGGCTATCATAAGAAGCAACTGTAAAAGAACGATGACAACGGTTTTTATATACAGAATGTAATTGAACGATTTTAATCCTCCTTGTATTAGACTGGATGACCCAAGTTTGGGAGGACAAAGGATGCGTCAAGTGAGGATGTTGCAATTTTCGAACTTGAGAAGGCTACATATGCTATTCTTCATTTTTCTCTCTCTAGCTGTCATCTTTGGTCTTTTTTTTTGGCTTTTTAACACTTTTGATTTTTATCTTCTCTTAATGATCACTATTTATTAGATTAATAAACTGTAGTCAAAAACCGCAACCCAAAAGAACAATCTCTTTTGCTTTCTAGGAGGGGGAAAGTGAAAAATGCAGCAAGGGTGGTTTTAGAAGTCACTGCTTAGGGCCCGCTCTATTGGCTTGGGTTTTTGGTTTTTAACTTCCAGAAGCTATTTAGAACATGTCAGCTTTTTAATTTTAGCTCCTTTTTTTGATTTTTTGCTTTTTTTGCTTTTTGCCTTTTTCTTTTTTTCCTTACAAGCTAAATACCCATGCTTTGCTATAAATAAAAATATCATATTACCCTAGTACATCGATTCAACATTGTCGGAATCACCTGCTCCACGCATTTAACATCATCTATATGCTTGGTTAAAATCTCCAACCAAGCTGGCGCTACGCCTCCCAGCCTCCGACACCATGCTCGCCCTACACACCGCCCTTGGCTCCTCCACCACGCCTAGTCAAGCTTCGTTGTAACTCACATCATAATTTGTGTTTTATTATATGCTTGAATTGATTGACAACTCCAGGTGAGTAAAAGTCACCAACTTACCACCTTATACATATAAAGACTTTGCATGTATCAACGGTATGCATTGGTTAAGAACCAAGTGTATGAAGAAGCGAAAGGTCTAACCGTAGCACGTTGTAACTTTACCTAGCTATCCAAGCTTTGTTGCATACCATGCCCATTGGATGCTCGAGGTATACACATGTGTAGTTTCTCTACTTCCATGCAAAAGTGTTTAAGGACAAAGATTGCATTTCTCAAAGTAATTGAGAAGAAAAGAACTGGATTGTAAGTTCAACCTTTATTAAGTTGGTTTTGGTGATAATAACAAATACAATTGTGAAACTAATATGTTTATTAGTTATGATATTATCTAGTTTTATTTGGATGTAATGAATGACAAATGCTATCATGAGACTGACGTGTTTGATTGATTATGATCTCTTAAGTCTTACTTAGATGAAGAAGTGAAAATCATAGAGATATGCACTCAACATTACATTCTTATATTTTAGTGCATTCTTTGGATTCAAAATATAGATTAAACTCTAACAAAAATCTAAAATATGTGCATATATTTTTCCACTATTTTTACTTTAAAATATATCCCTTGAATACATATACCCTGTATAGTTCATATATACTCATAAATCGAGTTGTCATCTAGTTCCTTCGTTATGTGTTAATGGTTAGATGATTATGACAACCGGATGAGTAAGTTTTGCTAGCAATTAATCTCAAATATAAACACACATATTTAAATGAGTTAATTACTTAAGAAAGCTTATGTTAGAGTATAAAATTATTGTGTACATAGTGTATACTCGCAAATCAATTTCTGCTCATTATTTATTGAGATTGTCATAAATTACTAAAATAGGAAGATTGTAGATCTAGTTTCTCTATTATGTGTTAATGGAGTTTTGGTAATTGTTGGCAACTAATTTGTAGACTAATATTTTTCATGAATTGGATGAATAGATTAGATTCCATAAGTGAAAATAACTTCATGTGTTAAAAATCATCAAGTCAAGATACGAGATGGAATATGGCTTCATGAGTTAAAAGCCATCAAGTAAAGGATGCATCATGAGTTGATGCAAGTCTAAGAGAAGGATGATCATGAGTTGATCATCAAGTCAAGTAAAGACCTATCATATGTTGATGAAATTCAAGAGAAGGATGCATCATGAGTTGATGCATATCCAAGAGGAGATGATCATGAGTTGATCATCAAGTCAAATGAAGACCCATCTTGTGTTGATGGAGTTCAAGTGAAGGATGCATCATGAGTTTATGTATATCAAGACAATGATCCAGACTTGAAGTAAGGATATGTGTCATCAAGCTTCAAGGGGATACTCAAGGTAAATGTATGACTAGTCAGGGTTAAAGATATGTTCATAATCTTTTACTGGTCTTGGTGTTTGGTTGAAAGACCGAATTGCTAGTATATGTTACCGTTTTATTAAGAGGAGTTATGTCTAGTAACTTGAGTCTCATCATATGTTGATAGCTCAACCTCACTTACTCTCGCTCTCTATGACATGATGCTTATATTTGCGAATGTGTTTTGTAAATAGTTGAACCTCATGTGTTGGATTCTTATAATATAGGACTATACATTGCGAATGTGTTTTGCAATTGTTTGAAGTCCATATTTCCTACTCTTTGTGGTATGAGACTTATATTTGTAAATATATTTTGCAAATGGTTAAAACCAATACATAATCCTTGTAGTATGCGACTTAGATTTGCGAATATGTTTTGAAAATTTGTTAAGTTCACGTACCAATTCTTTGTGTCATGATTTCAAATATGTGCAAATATATTTTACAACTTGTTGAAAATCATATATGATCCTTGTGTACATGATATTATAGTTTACAAATATGTTTTACAAAATCTGTTGAAGTATCTACATTTTTCAGGATAATCAAAACTACCGCTGTGTATTTTGCAGTACTACTCAAAATCGAAACTACCGGCATGTGTTGCGCGGTATTATCGATTGTCAGAAGTACCAACTCTGTGTAAGTAGTCCAAGTGGCATGCAAAAGTACCGGCTCTGTGTGAGCGATACTACCAGAAGTCAGTAGTACCGGTATGTGTTGCGCGGTACTATCAGACTTCAGAAGTTTTGTAAAATCGTGTGGTACGTTTTTTCCAGAGAGACACCTGTGTGGTGGCCTTCTCCTCTCCACGAGAACAGTAGTTCTGCATGTGTGGCGAGTACTTCCGATGATCAGAAGTACAAAAATGAACAGTGGAACTTCCAATTTGCTGCTAACAGCTAGTTTTCTGACAGTTGCGAGGGGACCAATAGTTCTGATTTTATAACGGTAGAACTACCGAAAATCCTGATTTTTTCAAGAGTTTTGCTTTCAACAGCTAGTTTTTGTGGTGTGAGTATAGATATACCCACTTGTGGTCAGTTAGGGTAAGACTTTTGGCACTCTATTTCACTATCTTGAGTTAATGTGAGGTTTTCCCCTCAATTGTACATGTGTTGCACTTTGTGAGCAAGGAGAAATGCTCTAAATTGCATGTGTTGCATCTAGAGGTGGATTAAGTATCCACTTGAGTTTGTACATTCGTTGCATGTGGTGAGAGTCAAGTAAAGGCTTGGCTTATTACTCTTAAAGTTTGCTGATTCCTAGACGACGTTGAAGGCGTCCTGCGTGGTGATCTTCTCAAATAAACTTGTTTGAAGACCTAACAAAGTGTGAATGTTGGAGATCACCTACCTAGAGTGGAAAAGAGATATCACTAGTGGATTTGAGGTGGAAGGCTTAATTCGTGGTGCCGGTCTAATTCGTTTGGCCTTACCTCAACGTGGACTAGAGGACACCGGCAAGTCTCTGAACACTAGGGTAAAACATCATGTGTTAATTATGATTTATTCTCTTGCGTTCAATCTACATTCAAGTAATTTACATTTATAGAATTAAAATGATTGCTTGTCTTCCTAGGATTGTAAACCCTTGACATAGATTTAGATTGTTGATGTACTTAGATGAACTTAGTTGATTTAGATGATATTTATGTTAAACCAATTTGAGTTAAGTTTTTGCAATATATACTTAGTTTTAGTCAAATAAAAAAATAATAATTAGAGAAGAGAATTTTAAAACCGTCTATTCACCCTCCATCTAGTTGGTTTCCTCGATTTTTCACGAATACAATCTTTTTTCAACTAAGTGCACATCTCCATGAATTCTTGAAGCCAAGAGTGTTAAGGTGTTAATTGTCGCAAGAGCAGAGGTGGTATTTCACTCCTATAAGATGGCCTCTCCAAGTAAATATATGCAAGTAGAACATAAGAAGATCTTCTCTGTAACAACACGTAAACCGGTATGGAATCAAAGCATCCCTCCCGATGCCACAAAGCATCATGACATTGTCCAAAATGGAGGCACCGATGGTGCCGAGGTTCAGGGCTGCAACGACCGCAGTACATAGTGTCCCAACGCCGCCCACGGCCTACTTGCCGCCGCTACCACGCCGTGGCGCTCTTACCTGAGCATGGCGTAGCTGCGCTGCCCATAGCCTGCTCGCCTAACCGCTGCCCTGCTTTTTTCATTGTGAGAAAGGTGAGTTCGGGAGTGGGATTAGATGTGAATGGGAGATGAGAGAGATTAGGATTAGAAAAATACCGCACATTTGTTGGGGTTTGTTAGAGGATTTGAGGAAAAATAGGAGAGAGTTGAGGGCATTCAGTTGAAGACAGGAATCACGTGCGCCAGCAGAAGGCGGTGAAGGAATTGAGTGTGTCGCGGTCCGTACGTCAGCGTGAATCATTTTGTGAGGAGAGGGATGTGAAAGAAACTACAATTGACTAACTCTTTTTATGTAATAGAGATGTAGAGATAGAATGCTGTTTTTCAATTTTTTTCCTCATTTTTCTTTATTTTCTCATTGCCTCTCCTCCCTTCTAAGTATGAAAGAAAACAGCCATAAAGATATTGATTTCTTCTGCTTCATATCTGTTGTTCATTTTTAATACTTCTTTACGTGAAGGAAAACAAATTTTGAACTATTGACGATGGAATACAGGAGATTACTTCGCCATCTACGAAAAGGGTCTCATTGAAGTTATCGTTTTGGATTTGCCTCCTTGTTGAATTGAACAAAGAATCCTTGGAACACACTATTCTTCTTCTAGAAATCATTCAGAATGACCTGGGCCTTACTGCACTAAACTAGTCCTAAAAGACAGCTCCTGTATGAGAACAGCATGAAGTGCCGTTCAAAGATCGGTGATTCCAGCCGTTCAATGTTCATAGTTTTTTAATCAAATTGTCCTCGTCCGACATTGACGCTGGAGTATGATCTAGAGTGAGCTTTAGCAGCAATTATTAAGCTTGACCGGCTGCGTAGTGGCTAGTTTTGCAATACATTCTACATTGCTGTCTACATTACTAGATGATGGCAACTAACCGTACAACAGAAGTAAAAGAAAACCATCCAGTGTTTCAGACGAACATGATGGTTCTACACACTACTGCGATTAGTCGACTGGCTCCCGAATTCTCAGACCTGTATTGCCAGTTGCCAGTCAGGTAACTCTGCATTGGCATTGATTTTTCTTTCTTACAGTATATTTGTAGGAGTTAGATGGGAAGAAAATAAGAGGTAAATTTGATTGGTACAAGACATCAGCAGCGGAATAGCTTCTGTAGAAAATTATGCAAGGAAACTTTAGTTCGTGGGGAAGCATTTTCCGTTTTAAAAAAGCTCGGAATTTTCCATTCGGCAGTCCTAAAGAAAGGCTACGTACTGGAGTAGCACATGACTGGTGCAAAGAAAATAATAATCATTCGGGGACTCTAATGCAAATGTGGGCATGTAGAAGGCTCTCTTAAATTAGTCAAACGGAATGGCCAGGGAGATAAATTTGCGGTTGCAGCGGGGCCCACCCCGACGGTGACGGCCCGGTCAAAGACGGGGAAAAATCGGGGAGGTGCCCAGTTTTCCAAGGGGGGCGCGGGCGTAGGTGGAGTCAAACGGGGGGGAGGGACGATGGGGATCGGCCTTTGACCGCATCGCGTCCGTCCGGGCGTCGGTGGCAGCGGCTGGGACGGTCCGGATCGGCCCAGCGCCGCGGCCCCACCGGTCGGTCGGGAGTAATGCTCGGGGAGGACCACCCACGAGCATTGATGGGGGATGCCTGGGGGCATGATTGGGCAATCATCCCGGGCGCACGAATCTCGAGGCGTTGCGTGGGAAGCAGGGAAGGTACAACGGTGACGCCTTCCGTGGCCGGCCTTGGGGTGTGGCTGGGTGGGTTCCCCGTTTGGTGTGGCCATTCTACAGGAGGTCGAATCGAACGGTTGGTGCGCTAGTAACTTGTCTTTCAATTTCACAGCCTCGATCTTCTCCGGCTATTTTCCAACCACATGTCCGACATGTTCTAGATCAATGCCGCTTGAAGTGCATAGTACTTAATGGTACAGTTTCCTTCTCGGCTTTTTTTCTCCAGCCAAATGCTCAGGAACCTACATAGTAAACTATTGCTATTTGAATTGAACGGCAAAAGTACTAACATTCTTCTGTAAACGTAATATGAAATGCAAAATACTGGCATAGTCAAGGAAAGCCGTAAGAATTCGTCCCCCGGATGCTATCCAAGCGAACGCACCCAATGAATCCGATGCTTTTCCCATGACCGAAACCAAAATCCCCGCGTCCTCTTAACATACAGTTTTTGGATGGCGCGTCTCGATCACACTACGGAGTAGAGATCATCCGAAGGGCATGTACTCTGTCACGTATCGTGCTACACGAAACTGGTTTCACGTTTACACGCTGGCTCGTACGTGCATCTCATGCCCAAACAAAAAAAAAGGGTACGTGCGTCCATTTCATGTAAAAATTGTCATGCAGACGAGGGAATTCCTTTCCCTCGTCTTTTTGACGCCCGCGTCACATGGATCTGTCGGCGTGTGGTCAGGGACCATTTGTTTTGGTTGTGCGGAGGCCGCTCGTTCGTTCGGTGTCACGGCTCACGAGCGTCGCGCGCTGGCTTTTCACATGATTTTTCCCACCATCTCTCGGTCTCAGCGGTGCACCCTCGGGAAACCCTGCCGCATGCATGTATCCATCGGTTGGTCAAGAGCTCACAGAAGGTAGCTAGTGGTGTAGCACGGGAACAAAACGAGAAAGATTCGCAAAATTTCGTTACACAACAAAAGTGGTGTTTGTCGACACGTTCGGACGTGAGACGTGTTTTGTGGCAGGAGAATGAGCGTGCAATGTTCGGCTCTACTCCAATTAATTTATAGCTTAAGTTTATACTGTTGTTTTTAGCTAAAATTATATTAAAGTGATTTTTATTTTTTTTGAGAAAAATAGAGAAAATTGAGCTAAAATAAAAAAAACATATTACATCGTCATAGACAATGCAAAAAAAAACTAAAATAAGTTAAAATTAAAAGTTAATGTATTTTAAGTGATTTTTAATTTAAATAAATTAAAAATCAAAAGCTAAATTCATTCGTCTCTCGGTTGGTCGTCGCCGCTCGCCAGTGGTTTCCGGTTCTTTTTCTTGATCGCTGTCTGCCACGCATCCTTGGATTCGTCGCCGATGGCCAACGAGGCTGCAGGCGAGGCGTTGCAAACGAGAAGGAACGAGAAAGTGTGTTTTCGCATGCGGTGGAGCTACCTATCGGGTTCCTTGCCTGTATCCGCGACATCGCTCTCCGCTTACGTACCTACCTTGTTGGCTCCTTCTTTTTTTTTGTATACGAGCAGATGTTCGTCACACATTTACATGATCAAAACGACAATTGCTATTAGATGGACTGATGTTTGATCGGTGATACCCAAGTTTTTCCTAAGAGAGAATTATATTATAGCTGGAATTCTAGACAAATCAAACTCGTCGAAGCATTAACCTGACCCACCGTAGTAAAATCTTAAAACTCTAGGGACCTTCGCTTTAACGCTGGCTTCTAGCTTTTAATTTATTATTTTTTAATTTAGTCTTTCTTTGGCTTTGGGCTTTTTTATTTTTTTCATATTTCTTTGTATTATCTATGTGGTCTAATCTTTTTTTTTAAATTTAATTATATCAAATAAATTATCATCAGTTATAGTAAAAAATAAATTAACTATAATAATAAATATAAGTTATCGCTAAACTAAGCACCCCTTTAACCTCTTGTGTGCTAAAGAAGAACGGTTCCAACTGTTGTGTAATCGTGTGGCCTCAAAAGCACATACAACGATACAAGGCATACGTGTAACGTGTTTGATTTTGGTACCTGATAGCATGCAGACAAGGGGATTTAATTACTTGACAGTAATGCCTGCTGGATCATTCTTCCTACGTGTTGGTGCCGTATCGTTGCTAATTTTAATTGCTTTGTCTGCATCCTAGTACT
Source organism: Melocanna baccifera (assembly GCA_036346265.1). Taxonomy (NCBI): domain Eukaryota; kingdom Viridiplantae; phylum Streptophyta; class Magnoliopsida; order Poales; family Poaceae; genus Melocanna; species Melocanna baccifera. The sequence goes on from CM070676.1 coordinate 38,985,126, forward strand.
ATTCCAAGAGCCAAGACAAGAGGGTCCATGTCTTTGGTCTACGCAGCGCTACGTCTTGTTATATGGTGGTGTTTACCGTATAAGAGTGCCACTAGTATTTCTCGTCCAGTTCGCATTCGACTGTTTCTCAGTCATGGCTTTCTAGTAACCAAGAAAAAAAAGAAAAGAAAGAAAGAACCCATGAAGACGACGTGTTCGAGTTAGTACACAATCTACAGTCCCAAATTCCCAGCTGCCCAAGCTTAGACTCTCCTATAAATAAATCAAGGGTATTGCTACGCATCGGAGATCCGATCTGGACGTCGGATGCAATATTTTTTTCTATATTTACAGTTATTTTTATCTATATTTATATGTTTACAATATTTTTAGTATGTATTTTTCTTATGACATTTTTTATTTCACGTATATGACATCGACTTTTGTATCACAAATTTCTGTTACATACGTTGATTACAATTGTTACATATATTATCTAAGAATATTGTATTGGAGTGTACAACGTGATTACTCGTATCGTTGTTTCTTTTTTATTGTATATATGATTGATAAATATTGTATATATGAAAGACAAATGTTATGGATAGAAATACTTAGATTGTTTTTTAAATATAACTAAACAATATTACGAACATAGTAAAAAAATGTTATATCGGATGTCCGAAAGTGGACGTCCGGATCGGATGTTTGGAAACGGACACTCGGATCAGACGTCCCATTTCTAACATTACCCATTAATTAAAGAAAGGAAAACCCCAAGTTCAGAAACCAGCAGTACGCAATTCTGACAGCCTGACGTACGTGCAGGCAAACTAGCGCCACCTATAATCAAAGTTTCTTAACACATCTGTAAAGTAGTAGTACAAATCTTGAACCGAAACAGAGGGCCACACAGCCACAAAACAATATTTTGGCGATAAGATGAAGATAAGCACGCACAAAACCAAGGTCCAAACCCTGGTCTTTGGGGTCAGCTGGTAGCAAACCTAACTGCCCAAAAGAAATTAGTCCTACGCAAACTTTGAAACGAAACCCCAATCACCTCACTTGGACTGCAACATGAACATACAGTATGTTTTGTCCGGAAGGACAGGTAGATCATACCTTCCCTATTTATCTCCAATGGAATATAGGACTCTTTTTTTTAGCTTTTAAGAACTGTTTTCAGTTATCTTACAGTAACTAGTTTTTAAATAAAATATCTTTTTAAAATAAAATCTATAAATTAATTATAATTTATATACTATAGTGATTTTATATTTATCAATCAAAATTATTTATGAGTTTATGTTATTCTATACTCTCTCACGAATAACTTAAAAGTTATAAATAAAAAAAGCAGGCCTTATAGTCGTCTGTTTAATTCACTCGCCTACTTGTAATCATTTAATTCACCATCGACGCAAGGAAGGCAAGGCAATTAGTAAATGTTTTACACGTACCATACGGCGTGAAACCGTGGGTGGTGACTAGAGGGGCTGCTCGGTGTAAAAAATGACGCGGTGGTAGCAGTGTATGTTTTGTTTTCAGTATCATGAGCGGTTGATCGAGTTCACATTGGTCACTTGGAATTAATGCTTCGGGATGAGTCTCGATCCAAGGAGACCAGGACTCGTCCAGAAAGATACAGCTCGTGTTCTGTAACCAATGGCTTCTAGCCACAATTAATAGGGTCTGTTTTTTCCTATTGGTGATGGCACTTTTAATGCGGTGATAACTTTTTTAATTTGTTCATGATAGAGCTTGTGGAAAGAGAGATACTCACTTGCAATTTTTGATGATACAGATATTAGTTTTTTAACGTGTACTACAATTAACTTGTAGACCTCATCTTAAAAAAATACTCCGTTTAAAAGTTAGTTACTGTAGCAAAAGTCAAAAGCGACTTTTAGAAGCCGTAAAGAACAGGGCCATAGACTCATTCAGAAAGATATAGCTCTTTTTTTTAACTACGGCTAATAATTTTTTTAACTATAGTTGATAATTTTTATATGTATTTTTTAAAGATGACGATGGATGATAAAAACACAGACGGTATATATAATTTTAAACTTAAAAAGATGCTTTTAGGGGATTTAAAAAACCGCTTAGAGAAACCATCTATTTATTTTAACTTCAGAAGAAACCGAGGTTAAAAACCACAGGAAACTAAAAAGAACACAGGCCAAGACTGGTATTTTCTCCCCTCGCTCATAGGAGAACCGCAGGATTGACTGACCGGACGACTGGCCAGCGATTCCATTTCACAAATGGCGCATCTCAAGTGGACGACGAAATGAAGCTTTTTTCCAAGAGGAAATAACGGACAATTCAAAAGTTTTGGCTCGATTAGGACTTGTTTTCTACATCAACACTAAAACGCAATGGTTACAAGCAAGCAAGACCTCGTGTATTTCTAACATTTTTTCTAGGGGGGCAGCGGTCCTTCCAACGTAGGTTAGACCAGTTTTTGCATGGCTCAAAACTAGACGGGTAGCGCGCTACCCTACGCTGTGTAGTCCCGTGCAAGACTGAGCAAGAGAGTGTTGGTATGGAGCAATGTTTTCAGTGTAACTGTGTTCCAGTAGGATACTTATCCTCCTTGGAAGTAAGGTTCATGGCAAAGTTGCTTTTTTAGCAGAGTTCATTCTGTTTGCACCGTTAGATTCACCAGAACTGGATAGATGCTTAAGAGGATCTGAAGCAAAAGCAGGAGGGGTGCGAGTATCAGCTTTAAGCATTGCCACATAACGATTTCGAAATACATTCTTCTCTAATCCAGTCCGCGATATATTAAGAAAGTGCAAGCCTTATCAAACTATGGACAAAAACAACCTTGCATTAAATATACACTAAAAGTACTTGAACAAGTAGAACAAATTTATATATTAGTTTTTTATAGTCAAAAGTCAGTAAGGGATTATAACATTAATAGTCAAGACATAATAATAAAATCATCGGGATTAATTTGAGGCCTGTATTTCAAATGTGATGATACAATGTGTTTTCATGAATTTAACTGTTCTGCTTCAGCATCAATGCGAGCAATTTTGGAAACTGGAAAGCACTGGCCAATGGAATGCTTATATATTAGATAAAGAGGAGGAATGCATGGATTGAGTTCCTGACAATTCTATAAGAGAATGGGCTTAGTTGCAAAAGTAGAACTTAGTTAATGTGCATCACTGCATTATCGCACCAAATGAGCATACATTAGCAACGTTAGAAAGCTTCAACATAAAGCAATATAGATGTAATGACAAAATCATGAAAGGAAACCAGTGCTTTGGATTTTGCAACCAGGAAATGATTTGAAGGACCTAACCTGGACTATTGCTTCCTTCAGTTTAGAGTGAAGGCTAGAACCTGTATCTCTAATACTTGAAGGAGGCCACATCTGTCAGGGAAATTATACTTCAAGGTCAAAGAATTGTGAGGTATAGCATTTCAAGTCAGTGATCTATGGGAGAGAGAGAGAGATTAACATACTGGTGAAGAGGATGAAGGACAGACATATCCTGCTGGCGCTGTTTGGGTTGGAAAACTTTGGATATGTGATAAGAAGCATTTTGTGTATATTACATCTAAAGGATGAGAAGAACACAATATCCCGTTATTATTTAACAAAGGCGGTTTTAAGATATGAATGAATGAATTCAAGCCTTCTACTGAAAACGTTACATACACAAGCAGCAACCCAATTGTATAATTTGTTCACTTCCAGCTTCCAGAACCGAATTGCAAGATGAGTGTTGTGGCCAAGTTACAATCAGAATTAACAACCCATTCGGCATAAATTTTCACCTACAGAATAAGAACAGAGGATATAAGTTTTCAAAACTAACGCAACACTATCTAAAAAAATGTAAGGATATTAATCTGCAGATAAGATGTATCATGTATATAGCACTGTTCATGCAAATCTTAACTTTCTCTTCATGCAAAATAAAACAGGAAAGATATATGATCATATCATACACTCACCTCTTCTTGCCCACAGCGATCAACACATAGGATGTGCAATCGAGTACAAACTTAATTTTCTGAAATCTGAGTGGTGATGTAAGTCTGTGGTTGCATACCAGAAGAACAATCTGGGCATTCTAATTCATGAGCTTCGGGACAGTGGTCGCCAGGGACAAAAAGCTGAAACTAAAAAGGCATGAACAGCACAAAAAATCCCATAAATTTCTGAGACATATTTCTAACTATTAAAAGCCATGAAATACTGCTATGCATGTTGTCATTTGTCAGGGAACCATAAGCTAGTTTGCATTTAAATATGGAAACTACTACATGTAGGAAGAGAGAGATTTCTGGCTTCTAAGCATGTGTACTTAAAGGAAACACATGAGAACATACCTTTTAGCTCGATTTGTGTACTTGTCTAACCCAAAAGAACTCCTGTGTACAAATAACACAATTTGAGATACGTAGTTAACTTTGAGCACATCCTAAATAGTAAATGCTGCCATAGTGAACGATACATGTACATCACGAAGGTATGCCGCTTTTTCTTTTTTTGAAGGCTGTATCATTCATCGAGACTCTTTCAAGTCAGCATACACAATAAATCATGCACTAAAAATAGCATGCTAATCCAATTCGGTAAAACAAAACCGATACATTTCAGATCAGTGCTATAATGAACTAATTCAAGGTGTTTATTAGATAAAGGGGAGGCGCTGATCAAACAATTGTACAAACAATTCATAGTGAATGTAGAGCAGCATAAAAGAGCTACAATAGTATCAGATATAGAAGGTAAGGGAGCTATACATACCAAAAAGCTGGCTAGGTGTTACTGCAATGAACAGTAATGGCATCAACTTTCAAGCATGCAGCTACTAACAAAAGGGACCATTTGGATTTAAATAAAATCGATCACGAAAGTATGTCGCTTTTTTTTAAGATTCTGTCACTCATTGAGATTCTTTCAAGTCAGCACACATAATAAATCATGTACTAAAAACAGCATGCTAATCCAATTCAGTAAAACTAAACCGATACATTTCAGATCAGTGCTATAATGAACTAATTCAAGGTTTTCATTAGATAAAGAGGAGGTGCTGATCAAACGATTGTACAAAAGATTCATAGTTAATGTAGAGCAGCATAAAAGAGCTACAACAGTACCAGATATAGAAAGGTAAGTGAGCTATACATACAAAAAAGCTGGCTAGGTGCTACTGCAATGAACAGCAAGGCATCAATTTTCAAGCATGTAGCTACTAACAAAAGGGAACATTTGGATTTAAATAAAATCTGCATATACAAAAGATTGCAAGGATCTGAAATTATTTGGATACCCAATTTGCAAAGAGTGAGGACTATTTAGTGAGCCAGCTTATCCCCAAGTTAAGAAAAGCGGGTCAGTAGAACAAAGCTGGAATAAGCTGGATAATGAAAACGTAGGCTAAGATCCATGAAAATGTGAGCTGAAAATGTACAAAACTACCAGAAATAACCCTAGCATTATCATCCTAGCATCCAATGAGATGAGGCAGCACCATTAGTAAAATCAAACAGCTATTATAACCACTTATTGGCTGAAAAAATTATAAATAGAGCAGGAGCAAGAAAGAGGTGCTTACCTATACCACCATGGGCTACATGGATCAATCACTGAGCACTTACGTATAAACACAACACAAAAGGACAGTCAGACGATCTTTAGTGCTGCAGATTAATTACTGAAGCTGACAAATGCACAGAAGATCGTCTGACTATCCTTTTTGTGGAAGGTAAGACTTACAGATGAAGTGTGGAAGGCTATCTTGAAGTAATCTCGAACAAAAATCTGAACACATTTGCCGGTAGGAATTAAATAATTACTGACAAAAGCTACAGGTATCCTAGCGAGAATCAATGGTAAAATAAGCTAAACCTTGCGGAATACATGTTTCATTCCATTGTTTACTACATTCAGCTTCTAAAAAAGTGCTTCCAAAGAAACTTCCTAACAGCGATCTGACATACGTGTTGGCACATTGTGGCATGGTTAGTATACAAGTGGCATCCGCACAATTAAAAATTTCTATAGGAAACCAAATGGAGAAACATATGGACATGCAAGAGCCACAAATGATGTGAAATCTGCATCCTGAATATAAATCATGCAGGAAGTATCTTCTGTGTGTAGTTGCATTTTATGAAGAAACTGAAATATGCAGCAGATGTAGTTGCTGAACCTTTTAAATCAAGCTGGGCAGGTGGTGCGACCTTAAGCATGGGTATACGATTGAAATAAAGATAAAACACGTATCAACCGTCTAAGAATTTCTGCTTGATGTAAAAAGTTTTGCTGGTACATTCTAATTTTTTCGATCTTCAACAAAATTAATACAACCATGAAACGTAATAAAGGCATCAATGCAATTCATGTCATCTGAACCTCTCAATGAACTCACTGAACAGCAAACTGGGGACTCATGTTTAGTCATAGCCGATAATCTACCCTCTCACTGATGGATAAAATTGAGGCACGCACAAAATCTAAGCCAATTATATAAATTAATTTCATTTTAACCTCTCAATAAGTTCACTAAACAGTAAATAGGGGAATCTTGCTTAGTCACAACCGGTATTGTAACCTCTCACTGATGGACAAAATTGAGGCACACAAAATCTAAGCCAACCATAGCAAGCCATATCATTTTAACATTTTACTGAGCAAAAGAAACAATCTCAGAACATAACCCAACAGGAATAGGGAAAACAATCCCAGTGGTTTCAATTTATCCATGCCTAAATATTTTTCCTGTGACTTACCTTGGCAATAACTCTGTATGGTAAACATAGTGTCCTAACGCTCCAAATCCACCAAAGATTGTGAAGTCCAAGCATTAATCGTAGATAGCAACTTCTTCTAGTCCTTATTGGTCACACCTGATCAATTCAAGATCAATAATAAAAAGCCGTAAGCAATGAGAACTTCACATTTTGAGAAAACAGATATCGCATAAGTGAACCTGGCCAAAACAAAAAAATAACATTTTTTGTGTAGAAAAAAAACTTTGGGAGAAGTGCTTGGCTCGAAGACCACGAACCCTCTGATAGCACAACACCAATTTCCAAAGAAGAAATAAGATGCTAAAGTGTTTGGAACATATCATATAATCACCACCGTCGCTTGGGTTGCACAATCGACTGCTGGCTCTACGTACGGTCGCCGGTCGGCCTCCCCGGTCATCTGCAACCACCGGTCCCTTCTAAGACCAAATCTTTCGCGATCCTATGGCGGCGACGGCAGGCGGATCCACATCGATCCCGCGGGAGGAAGGCTGGGAGGCAGAGGGCGCACGAGAGTTGAGTCGCCGGTCATATCCAGTAGCGCCAACTGAAGGAAAGGTGGAGAGATGGACGGTGACGCAAGGGCACGGACAGCGGCGAGACGGGGAGGGGCGAACAACCGGCAGACGGAGGCACAAGGAGGACAAACCAAGCGGAGACACACAGGGAGCACGGTGGGAACTTTTCGGAAAGGTAAAGGCAATTCAGGCTACTCATATAAACTTTACCGTACCATGTTAACCTTTTGGTTTATAAATAGGTATTTAAAATAGTGATAGCTTCTAGTTTCTGACTGAAAATTTACTATAACTGGTTTATATTTTTTACTGTAGCAGAGTTGACTTATTGGACATAATTAAATTTTAAAAAAATACAACAATAAAAACGGCACGATAACCTATCATGGACAATACAAAGGAATACGAAAAAAACAAAACACAAAAATTCAAAAAACAAAAAATAAACAAATAAGGACAAATTTGCTACAGTAATTTGGAAGCCGTTCCATCGCTGAACGCTGGCGTCGATCGCTATTCTGAGCGATGCCAAAATGAGATAAAAAAAATTTAGAAGAGAATACTGCACAACCAAATTCAATACTATATTAAAGCTTACTTCACCACGTTGGGATGGATAAAAGGTAGAAAAAGTAATGAGACAAGATGATAAAGTAATAGAAGGATACATGTGAACTAGTAAGGTCTGTTGCGGTCCGTGAAGAACAAATAAGGGCTGCTGCAATCCTAGACTAACAAGCGAAGCATGCCAGGATGTCACCTCCCCGTAATAACACCCCACGTAGCACCGACCCTGCCGTAAACGTTCCAACCAGTGGCGGACCCAGAACCAAATTTTAGGGGAGGCTAACGGAACATAATGTATAAAAGATAAACACACTAAACATAAAGTGAACTATATTTTGTAATCCAAAATCATACATAATTAAAATAGAAACATAGTAAAAATACAAAATACAACAAAGATTGTACCTTAGTAATGATAATTTGCCTTATAATGCCCATAAATATATGTAAGCAGTTATCTGTACACCAAAATTAGCAATCTTAGTGATGAAATAAGAAATTGTATTTGTGAATAGTTATAAAGATTGAAAAAAAGATAAAATATACCAGTAACTAGGATTGAGTAGTAGTAGTGTAAGTACAAGGCAATAGTATTCTACGAGATTTCATGCTTTGAAAGCATTTTCTAGTTCTATCATCATCAAGATTTCTAAAAATCTCTCGCTCAGTGTAGTATATCATCAAGTCACTGAACCACTCATCCGCTACTCTATTTAAATGACAATAAATTAAAATTAAAATACTAAATTAATCACAATTACACAAATTTAAAATATAGGTTTGTATTTCATACCTACAAAATCATTAAATCACCACACCAGAATACTTGTTACGTTGCTGCAAGCCTCCAATGTTCTCTGAATTTCCTCAACGAACTGGCCTACTGAAGAAGACAACGCAAGATTGATTATAAAATAACTAAAGTGAGTTTCAACCTTTCTCAGATCAGACAACTGTCGGCAGTCGGCCTGTCGGCGCACACGGCACACGCACACAGCCACAGTCACCGTGAATAAAAACGCACACCGGCCCGCACAGTCATCGGCGTCTCCACTCAGTCTCCACAGACCACAGCTCCACTCGCACTCTCGCCTTCTCGGCTCTTCTCCCGTTCTCCACTTCTCCGCCTCGGGCCTCGGCGTCTCGCCTTCTCCGCCCTGCGTCGTTGCGCGGCTGCGCCTTCCGGCCGACCGGCTGCCCCGACCGGGCCTCCCTACTCCCTAGTCCGGCCGCAGCCCCCAGCGGCCCAACCCCTCCCCTTCCCCTCCCAGCCCGACCGGGCCTCCCTGGCTCCCTCTCCTGTTGCAGCTCGGAGCTCGGAGCTCGGCTCGGCAAGATCTGGCCGCAGCGGCCACCGGCCGGCCGCCGCTCGCGGCTCTCGCTTGCCTCTGCTCGCGACTCGGCGTGATTGGCCGCGCGACGGCTGCGGCGCATGGCGCAGCGGCGGCGCTCGGCGCAGCCTCTCAGATCTGGGCTAGGCGGCCAGCCGGGAGGTAGGGGGGCTAGGGGGGTATCCATGCTCCGGCCGATGGTAGGGTGGGCACCAGCCCCCCTTGACCCACCGGTCGGTCCGCCACTGGTTCCAACCGAGCATTCTCCGCAACACCCGCCCGAGGGGGAGATGTCACTCCTCTATTGGTGCAGTGATCTATGCAAATTCTTCAAGTTTAAGCAAGTGGCTCAGTCTAGGCATGCATTACTGAGGTTGCACAAACTACTCCTGTGACTATCCCAACTACTATCGAGACACGAGCAGCTATTGACAGCTGGTAAGAATCAGTTACAATGTGTTCCTCTACTATTTCTCTTTCAAAGTACACACTAATAATCTCTTCGGTCTACCCATAGTCCCCAGAACCGCTATGTGGCTACCACAAATGGATCAGCTATCGGCAGTCGATAAGAATCAGTTACAATGTGTTTTCCTACTATTTCTTTTTCAAAATACACACTAATAATCTCTTCGGTTTACCCATAGTCTCCGAAACCGCTATGTGGCTACCACAAGTGGATCGACCTAGATATCACACACATGACCAGTGGACTCTCGACTATGAGTGGGATGTTAAAAAGGCCTGCGAGATCCGGGAGGAGAAGCACCGCAACGGCGAGCAAACTGAGCGTATACGTTGGGAAACGAAAGCTCATCTCGAGGCCTGCACGTGCATGGAGCACGAGGCTCGCGAGAGGGAGCACGATCAAAAAAGGGAAATAGCGGTCAAGTGCAAAAAGTCCGTCGAGGAGTCCAATGCTGAGCTTCTAAGGAAGGGTAAATGGTCCTGGTCCACGCAGTAGGTCAGGCCATTCCGCACTAGTCCTTTGAAGGCTGAATTTATTTCCATTCCAAAAAGGCGTATATGTATCGTAGGAGTACTCGGTTTGTTGCATCGTGCATGATGCCATTTCTTATGCACGTAATCAAACCCTATACGTCGTGTTATTCCTAACTTTACTATGAAGTCTATTTAAATTCGCAACATCGAATCTCATCATCTTTTCACTTTTAATTCTTTGTGTAATAAGGCATTCAACAATATAAAAAAAATGAGATATGGAAATACATACGAAATGTTTATGTATTTTTCATTAGTGGTACTGTCTAGCATATGTCCGTCCTTGTGTCTCATGTTGTACCACACAGTCCACATATTAATCATTTTTTTCAGGATGCATTACGTATCACTTCTAGGAGAAGGCCATGTCCGATGAACGGTCGTGTTGTTTTATTTACGTCATTTATCCGAAGTTCTCCTCCATATATGAATTCCTGGTTGCATCACAATATCACTTATCTTCATACTTATCAATTGTTGCTATCTCAATCATCCTCACAAAATTTTTCAGTAAATTTCTTACACTATAACAACATACGACAATCGCAAATATTATTGAGAATCTAACAGATTTTGTACTATTCATAATTTATGAAAAACACAAATAGATCAATTGACATTGTTTGCCTTTTTTTAAAAAAGCAACTTAGAAACAAAATTTTGATAAAATATTACATACCTACAACAATTATCATTTACCCCTATACGCGGCCGAGGGCCGATTGCGCAATAATTGGGTAGAGGTGGCAATTGTCCAACCGTTGAGCAATAGATCCTAGTTGCCTTACCGTTGGACGACAAGAGCCTGTCACCCAACAGCTCACCGACTGCCTATGTGCCGCATGGCCGTTGGGCGACATGGTTGATGGTTTAGTTGTCCAACTGTTGGATGACTGGAGGTCATTCATGTAAAAAAAGGCGCAAATATATTTTTGTAATTTTGAACAAGAATAAATTATTTTTTAAAAATCAAGCTTCTAAGCCTTAGCGCTGGGCCGATCTGGAAAACGAGAAACTGGATCTCGCCGAGCCCGAAGTGCAATCCGTTCCGGAATTTTTACGAGAACAACCTTATTTTCGGACCAGGCCATAAGCATACCCATGTCTAATTGTACACTTCGCTGCGTTAATTCGTTACAATTCTTGGATTCTGCAAGCCTGGTGATATCAGTCGTTTTTTTTTTACGAATTCAGCTTGTCCAGTACCATGCGCCGTCGCAACGGAGCAGCCCGGCCAGCACAGGAAAGTTGTCCACGGTGCACTTCTTCGGCAGTTACCCGATGGCCGTGCACTTCTTGACGTCCACAGTGGCGAGGCTAGACGTTGTGGCCGCGAGGGCGGTTGCCCCGCCACCGCTGGGCACCATGGTGGAGAGCGCGTCGACGGCGCCGTCCTCCCTGAGCCCCATGCGCGTGTTGTCACCATCGAGCCTGAGATGCAAGACCGCCCTTGCGGCCGTCTCGTCCCCGACCACCGTGTGCCAGAGCAGCACCCCGGCCGCGCCGGACTCCAACACGCCTCCCTCCGTCCGGCGGCTTCAGACTTGGCATGGCTCGACTATCCCGACACGGACGACGTCTACTTCTCGGTGGCGTGTGGGGCAGATGTTATCCAGCTCACGTGTCTTCCCTGCGTCGTACGAGAGTAGTACTAGGAACATCGTATGTATAGTGGCCCTCTTATTTTAATGGAGGACCGTTATCGGTTATTAAATCCAGTCCAGGTCATTAACATGAATGCTGGCTCCATAACTCTTTGATCCTTTGAGGACTGTTTCAGAACGCACGATTGATGGTCCTAATTCATTTCAATATTCATGGATAAATGATCTCAAATAGAGGGGAAACGAGTCTTCTAACTGAAGTGCCATGTGGAAAGGCCTAAAGTTTTATTACAATAAATTATTATTATTTTGAATGAATGAAAATCTAGAATTTGTAGATTTTTATGAACAACTTGCAAGGTGGCAGTTTGACCAGCTAGTTTATGTTGTTTCAGTTAAAATGGATAATTTTAAAAAAATTGAGTTTATGGGATGATTTGGATTGACCTAGTTCTGTGCATATGTGTGGCATGATACATGCGTTCAGCTAACGTGGGTCAAGTTGTGAAGAACTTATATCCGAAAATAATTTCTTAGTCTTTGGATATCAGAGGCGTTTGGAGTCAATCATAGTCAACAGCGAGGATCGAAGCTACACTTATAGAGGAACTGAGGCTCAGAACGATCAAGAATGCATAGTGAGATGACTCAGTTCAAGCATAGCACAAGGAAGATGAAAAATATTGCAAGCTAATCATCTAACCATCATAACTTTACTCATTGAAGCCAAGTATTCTATAGTTAGAGTTTGAAAAATATGAGTGTTATGGTGTGCTCTCTTGTCCTCTAGATTGAGTGACTGTAAAAACTTCATCATCAAATAATAATATATCAACTTTGTTCATCTCTCATGGACCATTCTTGTTTTAGTTGGTTTGCTTTTATTTTGGTTGATTTTGATCTTTGCTTCTCCTCTTTCTTGATCTTGCTGGATACCAAGGAAGAGTAAGTGATGAAGATATACATTGAAAATCAATCTCTATCTATCTAGAAATTAGGTTTGGCAAATTCTTAAAGTTACATAGTTTTTGTTTAATTTGGTCTCTCCAAGTGATTTACTAATCTAATTGATGTTGCCTCGATTTCTTGGATATTCTAGTTTGCTATGACATATGAAAATATATTTAGAGCCATCTTGGCCATCAATCACCCATAAGTAAGTCATGTTCACTGTTTTTGGTTTTTGCCTGATTTTAATGCAATCTTCCTTCAAATGAGAAAATGTTATAACTTTGATAACAATTTTCTTGATCGTTGAATGAAATAGGTTTTTGATATCCTAGAGAAGATGTATATAAATATCAAGTGATTTGGAGTCTTGATTTGAGAGTTTATTTAATTTATGGTTTTGACTCGGTTTTGATGCAGCAGAGCTTCACGAACTAAAAGATTTCAATTCTTTTAAGATTTTTGTTGGGATAGGTTTTTGAAGTTATGATCTAGTTTTGGTTCAAGTTTTAAATCTTTGGATATACGGATCAAAAGTTACATAGATTTTTTGGATTTAAAATAGCAATGTTTTTACTATTCATAGTGCTTAAATTATTGTAGCATAATGATTTTCTTAATTTTAGATTCTTAATCTTCATATTTTTTCATAGTTATTGAAGTGAAGAATCAATAAATATTTAGAAGAAAATTTGAATACACTTTTCACTCATCTATTGTCATACCGATCCTGCACAAACTAATGAACCCATAAAGGGTCATTGTATCATAGAATCTATCTGTGCTCACCAGGTGCTCCAAAACTTTGTGGCAAGTTCAACATGTACAAATATACGGTCTTATTCGAAGTCTAGCGTCCTCTTATACCACCTCCAATATGTACACAACAGCAGCAACAATGAGCAAAAGCCAATACATGCCGGCGGGAGGAATGGAATTGGAAGGTCCCGCACGCTTGACTGCGACCCAACCTCTGAACAGACAAACGGCCCCACACGTCCTTCTCTCACCGCACCCTCTGCGGAAAATATCTCACCGTCACAGCCAGGATTTTTTCACATCAAACAAGCTTACCTACGGCCCCACCACATCAATGGCTAATGGGCGGCGCCCTGTCCGCCTCACGCGATGACCACCGTGACGGCGGCAGCTTCGCTCCCCGGCCGCCGGCTACCTCCGGGGACGGGGGCGGGGGCGGCTGATGAGGCCGCTTTGGCGCCGGTGGCGCCGTTGAGCACGGAGCCCCGGCACGTGGGGCAAGAGTCGTGCGAGACGAGCCAGGTGTCGACGCACCGGACGTGGAACCCGTGGCCGCAGCGCGGCAGCACGCGCACCTTCTCGCCGTCGGCGAACTCACCGAGGCAGATGGCGCAGACGTCCGCGGCCCCGGTAGCGACGCACCCACCGTACACCTCGATGGGGATGCTCCGGAGCGCGCGCTTCTTGAGCCCGCCGGCCTCGGCCTCCCCGCCGGGCTGCGCCGACGCGCGCCGCGCCCACCGGATGAGGTACCGCGCCAGCGAGTTGAGCCCGAGCGCGAAAAGCAGCGCGAAGAGCAGCGCCGCCAGGATTATCACCATGTTGGTGTCGAAGCTGGCGTCGCTGCCCCCCGCGCTGCTGCTGAGCGCGTGCTGCGCCTCGCCGGCGCTCCCCGGTGCCGGCGAGCCCATGTTCCAGCTCATGGAGTTGGTGTGCTCACCCATGACGGCTAGCTTAGCTTCCTTCCTCCCCCTCCTAACCTTAACCAGTATAACCACGCTTCCCGGCAATCATGCACCGGACATACAGGTCTGTGCGATCCTACTTGTAAAAGGATGTGGACGTAGCGGCGGCGACTACTAACGTGGCGTGGCGCGCGTGCACTCCCCACTAACTCGTACTTACTTCAGGTTGGAAAAAGTTGGAGCTCATGGCTTTATGAGTGTCAGTTACCAGTGTGATGGAGCTTTTAAGGCCTCGCGGGCACGAGCTGCAGGATGTCGATCGGGCAGCGCGCGCGGTGGAAAATCAGGCTGGAGCTGTAGTGATCTGCCGCGAATCGGCCAGGGGACTCTTATAAAGGATCTCGGGGAGGAGAGCTGCTCGGCGGCGGTTGGACCACAGAGGGGCTCGTTCGGTTCCGGGTCACGAAACGGTGGGCCCCGCAAAAGTTCGCGCCTCACATGAGAAAATATCTTCTTGCCCGCTTTGCCACTTGCCAGTGCCACGCGCTTGTTGGTTGTTCGAGCGCGTTGGCACAAACGAGATAGCCACGCCACGCGCGTGCGCCGATGCAAATTTCGATTTGTCTTGGCTTAGCTAGCGGCGGACTCCAAATTGTCGGACCTCGGCTAGGGTGGAAAAAAAAAACTGTCAGTGAGATTGGTTGGTTTAATTTAAAATTATTTTAATTACACTTATTAATTAGTTAAATATTAAAAGTGTCGATTTTAGATAAAATTAAAGTTTCTTTTGACTCTATTCGGCTCGACAGGTTAGCTCGATTCTAAAATTAATTTCAAACTATTAATAAAATAATATTAAATTAAACTATATTAATTATAAAAAACTTGATAAAATAAATAGATGACTTGATATCCACCTCTAACCTCATCTCTACCGGGACAGGGCCAAAGAGGCGCAGCGTAGTCCTCCTACTAGCTGGAGTGTCAAGCATGCAAGTTGGACGTGAATTTTTTGTGTAGTGGTTCTGAAGTTTATTTGCTTGAGTTCAGTGATGGACCTAGAATTAAATTTTAGGAGGACTAGTAAAATATAACGTACGAAATATAAACACACTAAACATAAAGCGAACTATATTTTACAATCTAAAATCATACATAATTATAATAGGAACATAGTAAAAATACAAAATACAATACAGATTATACCTCGGTAATGGATAATGTGCCTCCCAAAGCCTATAAATATATGTAAACAGTTATCTGTACACAAAATTAGCAAACTTAGTGATAAAATCAGAAATTGCATTTGTGAATAGTTGTAAAGATTGAAAAAATGATGAAGCATACCATTAACTAGGATTGAATAGTAGTAGTGCAAGTACGAGGCAATAGTATTCTACGAGATTTCATGCTTTGAAAGCGTCTTCTAATTTTATCATCATCAAGGTTTCTAAAATATTTATGAAATGTTCGTTTCTCCATTTCTTGCAACTGTATAAATCAATAAATGATAATAAATAAAACTAAATTATCAAATTAATCGCAATTACATAATTTAAAAAGAATGGATCAAAGTACTCACTTCACTCACTGCTCAAACTCACTGATCAAAGTACTCCGGCTCTCCCTCATAGCACAGGCTCAAACTCACTGCTCAAACCACTTAACCACAGTGCTTAAACAGTCAAACTCACTGCTCAAACCACTTAACCACAGTGCTCAAATAGTCAAACTCACTGCTCAAAGCCTCAAACTCTCCCTCACAGCACAGGTATTAGATGGGGTTCAATTACTCCGGCTCTCCCCTCCCGATCCATCGCTCCCAATCTCTCACACAGCGTGCCGGCAACTGTGCCTCTCCCCATCGCAGACTCCCAGCCTCCCGAGCTCCTCCGCGGCCGCGGCTCTGGCCTCTCGCCTCCGGCCTCCCCACCGGCCTCTGATCTCCGGCCTCTCCTCCCGCCTCCAGCCTCCCCACCGGCCTCCGGCCTCCCCTCCCGCCTCCGTCCTCCCTACCGGCCTCCGGCCTCCCCTCCCGCCTCCGTCCTCCCTACCGGCCTCTGGCCTCCCCACCCGCCTCAGAAGCGCTCCGGCTCCCCTCTAGGCTCCAGCCCTCCTTCAGCCTCCCTCCCTCTCTTGCTCACGCCTCGACGGCCTCGTCGCCTCCCTCTCCGGCCAGATCTGGCACTAGGCAGCCGCTCGGCATGACGGCGCGGGCGCGCGGCGCTCCACGCCTCCAGATCTAGTGCTAGGCAGCCGATGCGATGCAATGGTGGTGTGGCCAAATTGGAGTTGGGTTCTCGTTGCCTCGGTATGTATGGTGGGCTACTGGGCTGTGCTGCTGCGATGTTGTTTTAGGCCCAAATTGGTACTTTATCCGTTTATCATTGCCTTGTTGTTGGCCCAAATTTGCGATGTTGTTTTAGCCCCAGCTTGTGGTAGGCATGGCCGCATGGCGGTGGGCGGCGGCGGCGGCATGGCGCCCCAACCAGAGGTAGGGGGCTATGGAAGGTACCCACTCTTCAACCGGAGGTAGGGTGGACGTCAGCCCCCCTGACCCACCGGTCGGTCCGTCCCTGCTTGAGCTTCATACATGCATGATTCAGTTGTCGCCCAACTCTGAAAGGACGTATTTGTACTAATTGATATGCTCATACGTTGATTTTTGCCATATTTTTTAGTGACATGTAGCTGAATCCACTGGAAATGTCGATTTTTTTTTTTGCGAAAAGAAAGTTCATCCAATTAAAGAACTGCCAACACTCGTATATTTCTTTTGAAAAGAACATTGCTACTCGAGGAGCAACTTTTACAAGTGCACATACTTTGCCTTCTATTCATCTTTGATGTGAAAGAAATACAAAAAAGGAACAGATATGTCCTAGAGTAGCCCGGTCAGCCAGCCATCCGCTTATCGGAAACACTATGCAGATCTACAACAAAGGTAGTCTAATCTATCTTTGCCTCCTACGACGCACTAAGGCCACGGTCACAACGGCTTCTGCGCGGTCGCTTCTGTGCTTTGCTTTTGCTTCTTTTTTACTATTTTTAGTTTTTTTAGTTTTTCTATTTTTAATTTTTTTTAAACTTAATTATACTAATTAAGTTAACTTAACTATAATAAAAAATAAATTAACTACAGTAAAAATACCATAAGTCACCATTATTCTGAACGCCTATAAGAAAAAGCTCACTTTATTCAGGAGATGTTCAAAATATTGATGGTTTATGACTTTTTTACTGTACCTGACTTTTTTTTACTATAGATAAGTTGATTTATTTAATATAATTAATTTTAAAAAATTAAAAAATAGAAAAAATGTTAACCTATTACAGACAATGCGAAGGAGTACAGAAAAAAAAAGAAAAACCAAAAAAAGGAAAAAACAAATGCTTTAGTAAAATAAAAGCTAACCAAACGCTGAAAACCATCGCTGACAGCCCAGCTGAGGGCGCCCTCATGAGTCACATACCAATATGCCGGTGACAGATCGTGTGTACAGGTAGGATACTTTTCTCAAGGTAGAGCTCAGGCCAGCGCAACCTTCTCTCTTGATTAACTCTGGCTGTCACACTCGTAACGTAAAGCACCGCCAATACAAAATGGAACGCCTAACTACGCAGCTGCGGTTGTGCTCATCCAAACCCCAACTAAACAACTTACGTAAAGCCTGCATGCAGCATGCCCCAGGCTACAAAAACATGTGTACAAAGTCGTAAAAGCCAGCGACAAGATCAGCCACCTCGCCATATGCAGAATTACAAATCCGTCTAATACATGATCACCAGCTCTTCCATATGTACGTCTCCAATTGTTCGAGCTTAAAAGTTAAAGGCCATGCATGAATGGACGATTGTACAAGCACCACCTGTTGGCTGTTGTGACGCGTTAACTATTATATTAGATACATCGTTTGGTCCATTACTTTGCCTCCTCTGGCCCCGGCACAGCTTAGCCAAAATGCGGTTTGAAGATTGCAGCTACGTTGTATAAGATGGCATCAGCCATTGTTATCAATTAGACCACGGGAGTTCCTCGTCGTCATCCAGACATGTAGACAATCCCCATGAGCTAGGCATTCAAACTACCAATATTTTTAACTTGGGATTCAACTCGCTTGGGAAGTACGTACTAAGCATCAGCAATATCTCCAGCGCAATCTCCATGAACAATAAGCTAACCACCAAATGTACATTAGTTTTTGGTTTAGGATCGACACAGCTCGGCGCCCGGGAAAGTGTAGAGAGCATCAGGCCATAAGCCATGCTTATCTCCAGGGGGTTCGTCAAACTCATACCTTGTCCTCAGTGCTCTCAACCACTTTCCTAGCTATGAGCCTATGAGATTGCAAAGAAGAAATATATATGCATGACAAGTCAAGTTCTGATCCATTGTAAACCAAGAGTACCTCACAAGGCTCATTTGCATTCTAGATTTTGTCCACGTTTTGTCTTAAAAGAGGACAAAACCGGTTGGCATGCATATGTTTCACGGGGGTTTTAATAGGATTTACGGTACGTTGGGCTGTACGTGACAAGTGGCAAGAACTATTTTCCCGGTGCACATTATGTGCCTTTAATGCCATAAACCATATACGCACGTGGTACATCCACTCACCAAATTTGTCATATTACTGTAGGACCGAAGATGTCAACAAAGAAAGATGAATGATGTCTCAACTTTTCCTCTAAATATTCCTTAATCTTTACTCCAATAGCTGAGAGAAGCTATAAAGATTAGAAGTAAAGAATAAATTAACAATGACTAATTTGATAGAGAAAAACTAGTATGGTCATCCAAAACCAATATGGTTGGGAGGGATCAGTGTGGTCGACCAACACTAGTGTGATCGAGAGAAGACTAGTGTAGTCAGAAAAGACCATTGTGATCGAATAAAACCAAAGTGGTCGAGATAAGACCAATGTAGTCATACAAGACCAATGTGATTGAAATAATATCAGAGTGATCATACAAGACCAATGTGATCGAAATAATATCAGAGTGGTCATACAAGACCAGTGTGGTCAAAATATGATCAGGGTGATCAAGATAAAACCAGTGTGGTCTTACAGGACCAATGTGGTCATACAAGATCAGTATGGTCGAAATAAGACTAGTGTGGTCGAAATAAGACAAGTAAAATCAGGGAAGAGAAGAAATTTTAGCACTATTTCATGAACAAAAAAATTCATGTAACTTTCAACTTGTAGATCCAAATAATATAAAAATTTGTAGGGATTTTCTATAGGATATCATGATCCTATTCCAATAAACAATCATGAAAAATATAATGAAAGTCGAGACATTTTTCAGTTTTAAGATAGATTGCACTAAAACCGATTAAAAACCTAAAATGACTTACCCGTAGGTGGATGATGACCAAGATGACTCTAGATATATTTTTACATGTCACAGAAAGTTAGAACATCGATGAAATCAAACAAAAAAAACTCTCAGATCAAGAAATCACTTGAAATATGAAAAACATGCAAAAGTCGAATTTCTTGATAAACTTGCTATCAAAATGCCTAGATGGATGGAGATTGATTTTTTAAGATTATTTTCATCTTTTATACGTCCTTGACACAGTAAGATCAAGAAGAGAGATAAGAGGAAAGAAAAAACTAATCAAATCAAGAGAAAATCAATTAAGACAGAAAATAACCATGGAGATGATCAAAGATTGATTCTATTGTTGCTTGAGAAGGAAACTTTTATAATCACTCTACCTTAGAGGACAGAGAGCACAACAAATACTCGACTCTCAAACCCTAGTCCTAGACATGAAAGTACAAGAGAGACAGGTTTGATGATTAACCACATATCTCTATCCCAACCACCTTTTATAGATGGACTAGACAGCCACATCTAACCCCTTAGTGGATATTATCCAGTTAGCATAATAGAAAAAATTCGGTAACCCCACACACATGGGTTTTACTAACACAAACTCACTTATGTATGCTTTTCAAAATGCATAAGTCTGAATCCACTAAATCTTTAGACTTGATCTATCTTGATCAAATCAGCTTCACCTTGACCTAAACTTCTCGGTATTTTGGCCAAACTACTAAGATACCTTTCGTTGACCCGGTCATCATCATCCATTGTAAGCAATTGTCATACTTACCACGTGTAGGTGCACCATTTACTTGCCACGAGTCATCAAATCTCTCCCGTCCTAGCTTCACCAAACCACGGCTCACTTGGTCCGTCTAAACCACATGGTGCAATCTCGTCGTTTAAACTCACCTTCAATATTTCTTACCTTTCTTATGCCATGCTTGAGCTCATCATCTCACCCGGTATCCTTGATCATTCTGGGTCTCAGCTCTTTTATGAGTATAACTCTGATCCTCGCCGTTAACAACGATTGACTTCAAACGACTCTACTCATCCAAAAATAAAAAATTATTTTCAGACATAAATCATTCACAACTTGATCCACGTTAGTCAAAACATGTATCATGCAATCTTAATGCAATCATCTAGACCACCCAACTCAATTCATGACTTAACATCCCAAAATCCTCAATTTTTGCCCAAAATGGTACTATCGTTTTTCCTAAAAAATTCAGAAACCAATCCAGACAAAATACGATCTTTGCATAATTACTTGATCACTCTACAAAACTTGTAATGGTTCATCACAGTAATAATCTGGATCTTCTCATATGGTCCTTCAATCACTCATGGGCTTATGGCACACCGTGCACCGCAGCAAAGACATATATCTCACAGTATGAATTAAACTTTGTGATATCCCAAGTCTTAATGCACAAGACTTTGCTTTCATTTCCTAATGGGCATTTGGTGGTACATGCCGTGGCAAAGCCTTACATAATTTGAAAAAATGCCATTGAATATCTTGTCGATATGTGGTCTAGGAATTCATTTGTTAATCTCTCTGACAATATACATCTTTTACCGTGGACAATATACTGAATTCTATGGTTTATCCTAATTTCATGGTCATTTTGTACACACTAGGGTGATCGTGCCATGATGATTTGCAAATAGCAACGACAACATAGCTAGAATGGTAATTGCACGCAATGCTCCTTTTGCATGTTCTTTCCTAAAACTAGATTTTTGCTTTTGAGAGTTTTTACCACCCTTGAAAAGTTATCAAGAGTTATCGATACCTCGCCACCAAATTACATACAAATTCTTGATACCTTTTGGGTACCAAGAGGTACCAAGAATTTATATGTAACTAGTAGGGTGGCTTGCACATTTGCACTGCTAGAGTTGTTTCAAAATTTTTATTATCAAATGATATTACTTAAACGTTTGAGAATATGTTTACATATCTTTATTATCAAATGATATTACTTATTGTTTGAGAATATGTTTACGTATCTCATAGGTTATTTAGAATTTGAAGACATTATAAACATTGAAAAATGAGAATAGAAGCTTGAAAAAAATATAACATGAGGAATGTAATTGATGTATGAGTTTGATGGAAGAAAGTCATTGAGCATACTAAGTTATTGAGGTTCTTAAAAACCTAAGATCATGCTGTTGTATGCCCTTATTCTTTCTCCATTATTTACTCTTTTCCAAAATATTTGCATGTACATGTACTTCTATTTAATGTCAGAGCAATACATTGAATATATGTGTAGCAAATTATCTTATTAGTTCATGTGGTATTAGTGCATATTGCTCACGTATACACTGATGCACCTTGGGCTACTTACCTTGAACTTATAATCCCTTACATGCTGACAACCCTACCGAACTATGTGTCTTGTATCACTTCTCACCACTACAATTTTTCTACTCTAACCTCTAATAGCTCACCCAATTCTTGATCGATGACTCTAGATTCTCTGTGTAAATCGCATTAGTCCAGGATCAGCTAGTGACACAGTGATAACAGAGATAAATATCAAATACAGATGACATACTTCAATAAATAAAGAGTACGATCTTACGACCAAAATTTACATCAATGCTTATTAGCAACAATAATAACCACAGAAGCAAACTGATAAAAGCAAAGCCCAAGCCTGCCCACAGGCAGACAACAATAAGATGTAGCCTACTTGTGCTGGTTCTCACCATAGTTGAAGTCATCCTCCTCTAAGATGATGATATCAAGGGTGAGTACAAACTTGTACTCCGCAAGTCAAACCAAAAAAATACAATATAATAATAAAGGCAACAATGGAAGGCTTATATGATTATTTGAGTATAAACAACATTTAATGAAATACAATAAATAGATTGAGGATGTTGAATTTAATATTGTATTAAAAGGCAGAATTTAAATAAAGTAATACCATTAGTGTAAACACCGACCTAGTACTAACATATCCACGGGTATCCCACCATGACCATCTTTCTCTAAAAAGATACCATATTTCCAGTTTAAACCATTTTATGAAAAATAAAATCTAATCCGTGAAAAAATTTACTCAGCATGCCCATGATCGCGGGCATAACTATCCAAGATAGTTCATACACTCTGCAGAGGTTATACAATTTTACTCACAAGATATGATTAACTCATTGTGTCGGCCATTATATGCTTCTTTGGGCGTATCCAAGAGTGACGCAGGTGAGCTTGAGCGAGCGGAGAGTGAAATTGAGAGTGAAGAGAGGTGGTGCCTAGTAAGGGGGATCGAGGGCCTTTATAGGGGCAGGGTGGCCGAACGGCGAGCTAACCATAATTGCGAAAATGGCGGCGGCGGCAAGAGTTGCGGGGAGATAAGGCTCCTGGTGTGGTGGTGCCCTCGCTGAGTCGCCGCACCGCCTCCTCCTCGCGGCTCGCGGCCTCCAACTTCGCGAGGGGGGGGGGCTGTCCGGCTCTGCCTTCGGCTCCGGCGCGGTGGGGTGAGCTCTGTGTTGCATCCAATCAGCTCAGTGGGATCGCACTCGAAATGATTTTTCTTGCTCACACATGCCGCCACCGTGGAGTATCCGATTCTCGCTTTATTGCTGTTGCTATACTACATAGTAAGTTTTGTATTCTTTGGATTCGACTGTTGTTTGTACAAAGTTGATACATTCTAATCTAACAAACTTTATCATTATGAACACAATGCCTGATGTTGCTGTCTGTGAGCCAATATCTTGTGCAGATTGATGTTATTCATGTTAAGAAGGCGTTGATTCTGTTCCAGTGGATGGGCTTGAATGCGCTTATAGTCTATGTTCGCACTTGTGAGCTGTTCCTACACTTATTCAAGGGTTCTATTGGCGGTCCCCGAGAACAACTGGTATATATCTTGTTTGTCACGACTACAAGCCCTTGGACCAAAGGATGTTTGAAGTTTACATCGCAAAATAAAGAATTTCAGATCGGTGTACACATTCATCTACATAGCCATGTTGATGAGCTATTCTCAGCACACCTATAAGGTTCTTGCCACGCCCTACCTTGAGAAATGCAATAATGACTCGTGAGTGGTTTGAACTATGTTGTGTTCCATGCCAAAATTAATTCAGTTATACTTCATGACATTGCATTGCCCTACCTTTTTGTGGATAAATAAATTCTTGTGTGTAATAACAATTTTTACTTCTAGTTCTCCGATGGTGAATATATTGATGATGTGCATGCTTCGGCGGTGATGATTGTCAGAGTCGCCAATTTCCATCCGTGCCGAGTTGAAGCCGCCCGTTGTCGCTTTCTTCCCTGAAGCTCATGCGCCGTTTCCTCTCCGATGTTCCCTATCGCTTCTACAACTACTACATGCGCGCTCCGCTTGCACTCCGTGGTTTAATGTTCTAAACTTGTCTTAATTTTGCTTCTGATGCTTATGTAATATGATAAATGCTTGATGAATGTTGATATATATATCTTGTGTGATGGATGAATGATGGTCTAGTTTGTGCAATGTTAGAGCTATTATTTGATATGTAGGTTTACATTATTGTCCTTTGTTTAAGTCAATATGCAATGTTGATATGCAATGTTAGAGCTATTATCAATGTGCAATGTTGATATGAACAAATCTGTTATATTTTTTTTGTTAGTTTGTGCCAATTTTCCTCACGGTTAGTACTGTCAAGTTAAATCAATTTTCCTCACGGTCGGTTAGTACCGTCAGGTTAAATCAATTTTCCTCACGGTCGGTTAGTACCGTCAGGTTAAATCAATTTTCCTCACGGTCGTTAACCGACCGTCAGGTTAAATTTCCGTGACAGGTAAGATCGTCAGGTTAAATATCCCTGACGGGTAACCGTCAGCCAAATTGAATTTCCGACCACCATTTCGAGGATTTGCTCGACGAAACCCGTCAGTGAATATTAACCTGACGGTTTTTTGTATTTTCCTGACAGTTTTGAACCGTGAGGGATGATCTGTTTTCTAGTAGTGAATCTTAGGTACCCCATGGCTGACATTCAAAATTTATTCGTGATCTATGGGAGTGGGCTCGTACGCGACGGGCCGTACGGGGCGGACCTGACAAATTGTGACCGGACTGTGATCCCGTCACCCGGTCTGAACACCATGACCCTCTATGAGCTTCGAAGATGTGTCCGTTCTGCGTTCGATCGGGAGACTGGTCGGAAGAAGTTGCGGATCAAGGCAGTGTATGCTACTGCGGGAGGTGGTAGGGGGGAGACAGTGTGGCAACTTATAAATGTGACCAGTGACGTTGGATGGGCCCGGTATGTGGAGGTCGTGTGCAACCCTGCCGCAATTTCCTCATAATTATTGGACTCTTGTAAGTCAGTTTTTCAGCTAGCTTTTCAAACTCAACTGGAATGCACAAACTTTCACATAGTTTTGAGCCTTTTCTGATTTTTATATCTTTTAATGTGCTCATAATCTGA
This sequence comes from Melocanna baccifera, assembly GCA_036346265.1. NCBI lineage: Eukaryota > Viridiplantae > Streptophyta > Magnoliopsida > Poales > Poaceae > Melocanna > Melocanna baccifera. Next base: position 39,010,326 of record CM070676.1, read on the forward strand.
GGTAGGCATAATTATGACTTGTGATCCTCAGATATTGATCTATATAGACAAATTGTTTCATAATTATTGGACTCTTCTAAGTCAGTTTTTCAGCTAGCTTTTTAAGTTCAATTGGAATGTAAAAACCTCAAAATCTGCTACTTATATTGGAATGTCCAAGCCATCAAGGAAACTATCAGGAGTAAAATTTTCGAATATGTTTTAAATATATTTTTAAGTAAGTAATCAAACTCCAAAATTAGTCATATGTATCTATTTTTATGACCACATTAAGATGAATGAATTTGTATCAAGCTCCATGTGTTCAATATGTTTCAAATATTTTTTTCACATTTCAATGACAGCACAACACAGCAGTACAAAATTCGAAACACATAAAATTACATAAAATCAAAGTTTACAAACCGTATTTGCTACATCTAAAAATTAATATTTGCATTCATATATATACATATGAAATACCGGCAGAGACACATAATTCATATACATATTTATGTACATATTTGCGAGAGGGACAAATAAACAATTTACGAATAAAAATTAAACACTGTACAAATAAAGAAATTATGAACAAAAATTGTAAATGTTTGTAATTACAACAAATTTCAAAATTTAACAGTTATGAATTTTATTTTAAAAAATTATTTAATTCGGTGGTGCGGCCGGGGAGAGCAAACGGCCGACACGTGGCAGTGTTCTGCGGCCGGGGAGCGCACCACATGGGTGTGGTGCGGTCGGAGGGCGCACCACGCATGTGGTGCGGTCCGAGACCACACCACACTGCCACGTGTCGCTAATTGCTAGTTGCGCGGTCGGGAAGGGGGTTAGTTTTGGAATTTCTGTTATTTGGGTGCTAATTTTGGAATTTTGGGGATCAACAGTGCTAGAAACGTGCAAAATTCCAAAAAATCACCTGAGACACACTGTCTCCATCGGTCTGACAGCTAGCCTACAAGCAGTTTGGCCACAGGCTTAGACTAGCCGCACAAGTTCTTATGGTCTAACTACTCGTCGAGAAACAGTACAGACAGCACTACACACAATCTAAGAAGAAGTGTCAACTCTCAAACCACTAATCCAAATACAGTGAAACTTGGTACACACTCTTCCTAGAATATTAGGAATCTATTCCAATCATGGATCGTGAAGATCGATACCAAAATTTTAACCTTTATACAAAACAAGAAAGGTTGCATCAAAACCATGCAAAAAAGGAAAATTTTGATCTGCACTTGTTTGTTAGTCTTTGATAATCTAGATAACCTTAGATGTGTTCTAACATATCATAGCAAGTTAGATCACAGTATAAACTTAAGCCAAAACTCTCATAAGAGTAAAACTCCAAAATCATTTCTCTCTTGAGGAAAATCGAACAAACTCAAGAACATCCTCTAGAAAGTGTTTAGATGGATGAGATCTAATATCCAAGATATATCTCCATCTCTTACATGTTCTTGGTACCAAGAAAGATCAATAAGAGAACATCCAACAAAAAAGCTATGCATATCAAAAGCATAATGAATAATCTATGGCACAACTCACTTGATCAAACTTTGGATATTCATTTCATTTGGAGGTGAATGTTTTATAACCTCTCCATCAGGATGGCAGAGCTCTAACCTTGTAGCACACACCTAGACACAAGGCTCTAAACATAAGAAAACCATAATCCTAACTTTCAAGTGTTATCTCTCTCTTCACACACATGACTTATACAATGGAGGCTCTCACCACACAATAAATCCTAAGACCAGCAACACTTAGTGGATAATAACCACTTATAATTGGGGAAAACTTGTAACCTATACACAAATGGATTTTATATTTCACACACTTGCATGCTTTTCAAACTGTAACTTTCACATGGCTACAGTAGCCCGACAAGACACTTCATCTTCAAAGACGTAACCTAAACCACCTAGGCCAATATCGTGCTTTACAAACTACCAATCCACCTAGTATTGAACAATTTTCTCAATTACCACTCATCGGTTATCACGAATATATGATGCCCAATGTCTTGTCACCAAGATCATATACCAACCACTTGAAACGTCCTAGTCCAATTAGTACACCACATCACACCATAATATGTAATACCCAATTACTTGACTCTTATTAGCACAACATTTGCATGAACGCACCATGACTTACACTTGCATGAACTCTGCTATGACTAATACGTACAACCAACTCAACTTGACATAGGGGCCAGTTTGACCGTGGCACCCATGCTGATTAGACCACCAAGTACACCCTAATTAGATCACCATCACAAGACCGGTCATACCGCTTTCAAAATATTGGTGCAACACAATGAAGACATCTCTCAAAAATAGCTACCACAAACTACAAGCTGGTACTACGGCACACCTGCCAGACCGCCATACCAAGGCCAGTCAAGCCGCAAGCAATTACACCGCTAGCTGGTATGACTGTTAGCTAAAGGCCGGTTAGACTATCGCCGCTCTGATTGCAAAAACTAGCAATTCAAATGGCATAAAATAAAACTCAATGAAGAACTATGTGAGAAGGTCCATAATTTTGTTGTGATGAATCATGATCATTTCGGAGGGGTGGAAAATTGGAATTTGCAAATTTATAGATTTTTCTGACCAACTTGCAGAAATAGGTGATTTTGGAAAATTTGAATCATGGGATAATTTGTTGACCTAAGTCAGTGGTTATAAGTTGTATAAGATATGTTATTGCTAATGTTGGTCAAGTTGTACTCGGAAACGATTTCTTTATCTTTAGATGTGTAGGGTTGCTTGAACTTAACTATGGTCAATAGCGAAGATCGAAGCTATACTCATGAAGGAGCTGAGACCCAAAATGATTAGGAATATCGGGTGAGATAGATGAGCTCAAGCATGGTACAAAAAAAGACGAAAAATATTAAAAGGAAGTTCAAGTGATGGGTTGTACCACATTGCTTAGTTGGTCCAAGTGATTTATGGTCTAGTGGAACCGGAACGGGAGAGACTTGCTGAGCATCGCAAGCCAATGATGCAACTACACGTGGCAAGTATGACGATTGCTTACAATAGAAGGAGATGACTGGATCAAGAAAGAATATTTTGGTAGTTTGACCAAAATACCAAAAACTATCTTAGAACAAATCCGCGGTGCTTGGGAGAGCAGTTCAGGTTAAGGAAAATCTGCAAAGATTAAGTTGGATCAAAACTAATGACTTAATAGATTCGGACTTATGCGCTTTGAAAAGTGTGCATAAGTCTAGCGTATGAGTTAAAACCCATGTGTTGGTGTTATTACGTTTATCTCATATGTACTAAATGGATAGTATCTGTTAAAGATTAGATGGAGCTAGCTAGTTTATCTATTTAACGGGTTGGGTGAAGACTTGTAGTTAACCATTCAACCATCTTCTCTTGAGACTAAATATTCATGAGTTCTAGGATTAGTGTTTAAGAGAAGTTAAGTGATATGGTGTGCTTTCTTATCCTACAGGTGGAGTGGATATAAAATCTTCAACCTGAAGTAGTAATATATCAATTTTTGTTCATCTCCATGAATATCTCCTGTGTATTGATTTACTTTTGATTTAGTTAGTTTTTTCTCTTCTCTTATGCCTTCCTTTCTTGATCTTGTTATATCAAGGATGTATAAGAGATAGGGATACTATCTGAAAATTAATCTGTACTCATATATCCACTTGCATAGAAAGTTTATAAAGAAATCGAGTTTTTATTCTTTTTGGCCACTCTAAATGATTTCTTGATCCAGCTATTTGTGCCTCAATTTCTTTGATTTGTGCCTCCATTTCTTTGGTTTTTAGCTTGCTGTGACATGTGAAAATACATCTAAAACTATATAGACCATCATTCACCCACTTGCAAATTATATTCACAATTTTTTTGTTTTTTACCTATTTTTTGTGCAACCTTCTTTCAAACAGAAAAAGATCAGAACTTTGTTAACGATTTTCTTGATCGTTGATTGAAATAGGTTTCTAATATCCTAGAGAAGGTGTATACCAAATTTCAAGTTATTTAGATTTTTGGTTTGAGAATTAGTTCAATTTTCGATTGTGGCCTAGTTTTGGTGTAGTAGAACTTCACGAACCAAAATATCCCAATTTTCTCGAGTTCTTTCAAGATTTTTTGTTGGTGATTCTAAAATCACGCGTGTGAACTTACACAATGCGTATACTAGATGTATGCATGTGGGCTAGTTCGTTTCAGCTTATGATTATGGGTAAAAACAGAGCCAAATTCAGACGGATAATCCGACCACTGAATCTGGATTTTCAACTTTGGATTCTAAATATCTGATTCTGAATAGAAAATCGGATTCAAATACGGATGTTTACCTTGCGTAGTCATGAATGTCGGATGCGAATCCGGTATGGCGTGAAGCTGATTCGAAGTCTGATATCTGAATAAGATTCGGACTCTACCCAGCCACCGGTCCATGAGGCTGCACCCCCATACATGCCCATGAGTGTGTTGGCCATGAAGATATCGCCGCTGAGTCCTGTGGCCACTGCCACAACATGCACCTACATGCCAAGTCCGTCCTCTGACGCGCACTTAAGCATAATGGGGAGCATGTACTTGTTGCAACGGATGTCGTGCGCACACATGGCATGGAATGCCCCAAGCGCGTCTTGGGGCAGGACATTGTTAGAGTAGGCGGTGACAAGCGAGGATTAGGAGATGTGGCATGGGTCAAGGATTTCGTCGAACACGCTACGGGCGCTGCAAGGAGGCGGCACCTGGAGTAGAAGGAGAGGAGGCGGCAGGGAGACTAGCGTGGAGGTGGACCCCTGGGAGTAGTGACGGTGAGGCAGCGTAGCGGGTGAGGAACTGCCTAATGTTTTTCATGCTTCTCATCGGAACAACATTCTTCCGACTAGGTCTAAAACCCACCCCACCCCACCCCCAGAGGTTAAGGGGGAGAGGTTTCTTGATGCAATAGGTAAAATTCAAATTCTGTAATTTATGTACTCACTATACTACAATCTTCAAATTCATATTTCAATTATTCTAAATAAAAAGAATAATTATAGACATAGTTCCAGTCAATTTTTTCTTGCAAGTTACAACTGATGCGATTGGGACAAGTGTAGGGTCTTAAAACATTTCGGTAGCATGTTTTAAATAGGAGAAGCCACAAATTATTATTGGAATCCGAAAAATAGTCAAATCTTATCCGATTTTGAGTATAATCCGATCCAAATTCGTATCCGACATTTGTTCGGTCCGTTTCGACGTTTGTCCAATTTGTATTCAAATTTGAGGAAAAAAAATATGGATATGAATATAGTTTGACCACTATCCGCTCTAAATCCAATCCACTTTCACCCCTACTTATGACTTTCTTAAAAAAACAAACGAGATGATTTCTCTGCCGCTGTTTCAAGCAATTTACTGGGACAACCTTTTTTAAATGGCCTATTGGTTTATCAACGTTCGATTTATTTATATAAATACATATTTTAGAACCAAAATCCATAGCCCTTGACCATAATTCATAAACCGTACCAAAAAAAAAAACCTAACCTGGTTGTCACGCTCAATGTTCTTCCAAGCACGCATCATTGTTCGTCCCCCCAAGGCGCCGAACCAACCGCGCTCGCAGCCGTCAACTCACCAAGATCATGGGGCCTACGGGTACTGTCAAACGAAAAGAACAGTCCTGTTTTCTCCACTAAATTGCAAGCGATCCTTTGTTCATAGTGCAGAAGGGCATTGCTAAAAGGTCAAGTACCTTTTATTAGCCTGTAAGTTTTTTTTTTCCGTGAATTTTTGTCATCCCTCCTCTCCACTTCTACAAGAATCACCCACCACACACAAGTTAGCACAGCTCATTGCTCACCGTGAATTGTACTAGTTGGCCCGTGTGGGCGGCGACTAGGGCACAGGCAGTGGGAAGGACTAGGAGACGACGGTGCAGGTGGAAGGAGGGGTGGTGAGCCTAGCAGCGCCGCACAAGCCGAAGCTACAACGATCCGAACCTGTGCAGAGATCAGAGAGAAACCCTGGATTCTGAGCCGTATATACACATTAGGCATCGCTCATTTCCATTTTAGTTTATAACTTCTGGTTTATTTTTCACTATTATTAAATTCTATCTTTTTTCTGATTTTTAAATATTTTTTTGTATTCTTTTGTATTATCCATAATAGATTAATCTATTTTTTCTATTTTTAATTTTTTTAATTTAATTATGTTAAATAAGTTATCATTAGTTACAATAAATTTTGAATATAAGATAACTTATTTCAGCCGAACGAAATGGGCCGGTCCATGCTCTAATCGAGTTGTAGCAGGCCATATATAGCGAAACGTTTTCGAGCCGTGTGGATGAAATCGGGCCGGGGAGTCGAGTCTTCTGTTGAGGCTTGTTTTGGTGGCTCTGGTCGGCCTATCTGGACCATAAACATCAGATGATGCCTGTTTCTGTCAGTAGATCGCATGAGGAAAACTTCTCGTCCCATCAATATACCTTGGTTTTCGTAGGAGCAGGTACACACGCATTTCCACTTTGGGAGTTTCGAAGGTTTGCCACTAATGTTTTTTTTCGAAGGAAGTTTTCCACTAATGTGAAACGTCAACAGTTTTGCCCAAGTTCTGCCATCAATGGAAGTGCGCTAACGGTCAAAACTCATTCAGGAATTCAGACTGTTAGGCTAAAATTTAGTGATTTATGATTAAAATTATATTATAATTAGTTATAATTATATTAAAACTAACGGTAATTTATTTGATATAATTAATTTAAAAAATCTAAAAATAAAAAACATGTTAGCCTATCATGTATAACACAAACGAATAAGAAAAAAGAATTGAGAAAAAAGCTCAAAATAAATAGAAAAAAAGAAAAAGATAAAAATTATAAATAATAAAAAATAAATAGAAGTTAAAAATATAAACCCAAATAAGTGGACCAAAATCACACCGCACGCTGCAAGGAATGGACAGTTCCACGAGGAAATCATGCATTTGGATACGAGCACGCATATGACATAGCCACGTACGTTACAAAGTACACATCGATCGGTTTATCGCTCTGGTCGCGGAGACTACCGGCGCCCGAGCTACAACATTAGGAACTGTAGACGTACGATACCTAAACACCACAAACGACGACTAGAAACGACATGGATATCTAGTCAAGCCTAGCAAGCTTACTAGTAGCATTTTATTCTCCTTCATCGATTCCTCGTACGGGAGACGCGCCTACAAGGCACCTTAGTTTATCCTGCACAAAATAAAAGGTTGCAGCGTGTCAAAAGCTGTCAACAACGCGGAAAGAACGATCACTGCGAAAATTCTACTTGCGTTTCAAGACCAAAATAGCTACAGAGTTATATAGGGCCGTTCAAAACAGTTTTTGCTGAAGTGTTTTGGTCGTGGTTGCTAGCTTTAGTTGAAATAAACATTATAGCAACGGTTAATTTTATGTATTCAACTAAAGAAAAATAAATAAAATATAGAAAAATAAAGAAAAGGAGAACAAACTACTTTCTCTGTCCTATCCACAAATATAGGTCGTTGTGGATTCTGTACGATCAGCTTTTTAAGCTTTGACCACTAATATATATTAAAGTATATAGATTGACTATATGAAAAAATATCATTTAATTTGTCTCGCAAAATTCTTTCATAATATATTTTTTTATTTTTATTACTATATTATGATAATAAATTATAGTTAAAGTTTTGTATTAGAGACAATAAAAAGTAAAAAACGATATACATTTGTGAACAGATAGAATATTATATTTTTATAGATAATCTAAAGAAAAAACTACACTAAAAAGTTAATATATTCAAAATAACTTCTCGCTTTTAGAAATTAGAAGCCAGATGTCGTTTTGAACCTGGCCATAATTTCTTTATGCTCACTGTATATACTAGCTAGTATGTATGGACACGTACGAGCTGCAGTTGACGCTGGTGCTGATCTTGTAGGGCAGGGTGACGTTGCACTTGGAGGGTAGCGCGGCGGCGCGGGTGATGTAGGGCCCGCCGGAGGCGCCGTTGGCGACGTTCTTGAGGCAGCCGCAGATGGTGCGGCGGTCTGGGGTGTTGTTGGCCGCGGCTAGCAGGCCCTGGATGCCGGTGCAGCAGGCCCGCGCCACCGTCCCGCCCGATTGCACGTACGACAGGCACGGCATCAGCGTGCTGTACACCGTCGAGCACGATATGGCCGCGCGCACCGAGGCCGGCGGCGCCACCACGGCCACCACGAGCACCACGGCCAGCGCCAGCGTCGCACTTCTCGGAGCCATATCGATCTCACGCAACGCCGCAATAGCTAGCTTAGCAGTGTGTGTTAAGTGATGTGCGTGCGCTAGCTTATAATTGTGTGGAGAAAATGAGAGCTGCAAGGGGGGTCTATATAGTGATGGTTACTTTCTCAGAAGTGGTTGAGTGCATTTAGGAGAGGAGTTAAGAGCGAGAGAAGGTCGATATGCCTAGATGGCTGTAGGAGTAGGAGTGAGATCTCAGATCTGAGGTTTTTTTACCAGCCGTTTTTTTACTCGTTCTCTGAAGAGTAGTGCTGCACTTCCTGTTTGCACTTTTTCTTTGGAGCGTTCGGGCCTATATTATTTCGGTAAGCTAGTTGCTTGATATAAAACGCACCCAAGAATAGATAGATGATCCGAACAGCAGGAAACACTGATTTAATAAGAAAAAATTCTTACGGAAAAAATATAGACGTACGAGGTAAAAATCATTATACAAGGATGATTACAATTAAGTACAAACAGTTCAGTCTATCTAAACCGTGTAACTCTAGGATGTGTATATAGACTATAAAACATGAGTTCTAAAAGAGGTGGGTCTAGTCATCAACGGATGTTTTTTTCTAAATAATTATCTAAATTTATAACCATTAGATTAAAAATTTAATGGTTCTCATCATTTCTTTTTTAGAGAGATTTTTAAAAGAAAAATTCGTATGATTTTTTGCGTATACCTAAAGATAAAAAATTTAGATAATTATTTAGAAGAAAATATAGAGATATTATTTATCAAAGCCCTTCTAAGAGAATACAAAATGGAGACGCGTCTGTACGTACCCGGACGCTAGGCGGGCTGGCGCACGTCAGCGCGGCCCGGCACACCACCCTAGCACCGCTCGGCGCTATGCATAGCACGGGTCGACGCAGTGTTCGAGACGGACACTTCGAATAAATCCAGATCATATTTCACGCTTTGTATCCAACAACAAAAAGGAATCGATCATGTGCATGCGCACGCACCACACTCGATCAGCACTCTGGCCATACAAAACTTTTGTGATGAGAGGTCACGAGTTTCTCGTCTGTGGCAAATAGGCCCCGCCGGGTAGGGATCGCCCGCTGTGACGAGCGACCAGCGCACGCAGGCCATCGTCTCCGAAAGGAACAGGATCCACCTGTACGTACGCCCCCATGCGGTCATGCACTCATGCCATGTTCACTCAATCGGATGAGCAGTGGAGCGCTGCATGCTCTGCGTCACAGCCATGTTTTAGTCTCTCCTCCTCTAACGAGCTTCTACTTCTAATTTTTTAATTTCGTTTTTTTTTGCTTTTTTTTATTTTTATTCTTTTGTATGGTTCATGATGGTATAACTTTTCATTTTTTTAATTTTAATTATGCTAAAAAATTTAATACAAATATGATATAACTTCAGCTGTTACAGTATAAAAAAACTAAAAACCTAGGTTTATAAGTCTAAATAAGCATTACCTTAGTACGTCAATTCATTTTGTTAATAGCTTTGCATAAATACATGTACTATTGTGTGTTTTATTAGCTGTTAATTACAAGACTTTGCCAGTCAGCAAGCGGATGTAAGAGCATATCAAGACGAACAAGGGGTACGTGTGAAACTGCACTGAGCCACTGACTATACGACAAAACGATAGAAGGGTACCGAGCCAGATTCTCGACTGATTTGATGCAAAGTCATCACCAACAGCGAGCCCGTGAGTGAACATGGAGTACGTTTTCTTTAATGGCCAGCTCGGGACATGGCCTCGTTACGCATTTGCACCTCTGCGATCGAGCGTAATGGAGCTGCAGGTGACTGTTGGCTGGCCAAAGATGCTGCCCCTTTTCAGATTTGGATCTGCGAAGCTCGACACACTGTGTGGAGTTACCTGTAGCTGTGCGTGGCCAAGAATTTATGAAGCTACGAGCGGCTGCCATGTGGGAGCCACTCGATCACATTTACAGCGGCTGCCGCTCGGTCTGGAAGGCGCGCGGCAACAGGCGTAAATGCCTCCGGGACCTACTCGCCAATCCCTGTAGCTGCTATCATCAAATAGCTCTGCTCAGCTCATTAGGGCATCTCCAATGATCCTAACTAAGTACTATCTATAAGGATTCCACATCATCTATAGAGTACACACTAAAAGCTAACATTTCAAAGGACTATCTATAAGGGTAGCTATTTGATGTTTACATACACACACAGTCATTTATAGATGCTGCCTCGTTTTGCGTTATAGACTAGAGACGAAATAGTAGCTAGCTGTTTGTGTTTTGCATACTCTCTTTTCTCTACATAGGATATATGCTGATGTGTACATGCAAATAGCCAGCTGACTCAGCATCATTGGAGATGCCCTTACGTATATCCCTATAGCTGCTCTGATCAAATAGCCACCCGTCAGCTTATGGGGCCACTCTAACTGGCTTTCGACTACGGTTTTTTATTATTGGTTAAAATTATATTATATCAGCTATTAATTTTTTAAGTTATTAATTAAATAAAAATAAGAAAAAAACACTGTTATATCTCCACATATAGCTTAAAGAAAAATAGAAAAAAAGCAACAAAAAAAATCAAAAATCAAAAGCCCATGCTTTCAAATGACTTCTGACTTAAAAAAACCGGAAACCAGAAAAGTCATATTTTCACATATAACGCAAAGAAAAATAGGGAAAAAAGCAAAAGCCAAAATATCCGAAATTGAAAGCTGACGCTTCTAAATGACTTCTGATTTAAAAAAGACGGAAACTAGAAAAGTCAGAAGCCAAAACCATTTGGAGTAGGGCCTAGGCTAAATATTGAGCATATTTTTTTAGCGGCGGCTTATTAGTCTAATAAATAGTGATTACTGTGAGAAGTCAAAAGCCACTAAAAAAAGATATCATGTCCATTAATTAGGAGTTAAACAATGTTAAAAATTGGTACACATTGCTAAATTTAAAGTTTTACAAAATATTCATACTAGGTATGGAGATAAGATCAGGGCTTCCAACCATGAACCTGAGCTATTGGATTTTGCTCTTGCCATCTTTGCCACCATTATAGGTACCCCGGACAGCATATAGGATAGTGTGGAAACCTCTTCCTTTAATTTCCAGTTTTAAATTTTAGGTTTTCCTGTTAAAACCAAATACCACTCTGTTTATAGATATTGAATATTTTGTCAGTTTGAATGAGAATAGTTATCAACAGCATAAGAAAAGTGCAATATGATCTTCAAGTTTGTGGACAAGATTCAATGGACAACCTTGTGGACAAGACTCGGTGGACAACCTTGTGGTTGTTGCACTTCTTTGGCTTGGCATCTCAAGATGGTGGATACATGTGGTACTTCTTATCCTTCTTACCCTTGAGCTTAGAGTAGTAGGCTCTAATGTAATTGAGATCACCACACTCGAAACACTAGATCAGACCTCCTCCTATCTTTGTCATCACTCATAGTATGCAAGGCAGACAAAGAGAATATAGAAGAAGCAGATTTAATTGAGCCAGAAGAAAGACTTTTATCAGGATCAGTCACAAGTGCCATCGATCGTGACTTGTTCTTGTAAGAGAGCAGGTCAATCTAATGAGTCTTCAATCTTGAATAAAGCTTATCCAATGTGAGTTCACTCATGACAGTAGTGTCATTGATGAAAGTGACCTTCATCTCTCAAACCGACATGCTCAAGGCTCCAACAACTTGACATGTATGTTCAGAGTCAGGATAGACCACACCGACATCAAGCAAGGTACTAAGGATCTTGTGAATGTGAACAAAGAACTCATCCAAAGACTCTTCGGGTCTTATCTCAAACTTCTTGTATTCTTTCTTAACTGGTTCTGACGCACCTCTTTGATAATTGTAGAGTCCTCATGGTAATCGGTGAGAATCTACTAAATATCATGCGTCGAAGTGAGATGAGACACATGGTTAAATTAATTTCTATCAAGTCCTTGAATCAGGAGGTTCCTAGCCTTACTATTTGCCTCCATATCCAAAATATTCACCAGAATGATCTGATTATTGGCACAGACAATATAAGAACTCTTGATCTTTTCCCAATCTGTGTAGCCTTGAGCCTAAATGTATGTAGTCATCCTCGCCTTCTAATATGATAAGTCAACCCTACAGAAGATGGGTGGCTTGGTAGAATACATATCTGATACCATTGCTTTTAAGACCAGTTAAGATTTATGAGGAAGAGCCTAACCAGTCTCTGATACCACTTGTAGAATTGATATCGGCAATCAGAGGGGGTGAATGATTGTTCTTTTTTTTGCCCCAACGGTATTCAAAATCTTTGCTTAAATAACTATGAGAGTTATCAAGTTTAGATTGCACCAACTATACTTTATAAAATAAGGTTAGAGACCTAAGTCAACAAAATCAGTAGCCTTCAGTCCAAGGTCGGTCAAACTACTATGGAAGGGTCGGTCTAAATGCCGCGGTGGGTCTGACCATATGCATACGGCCGGTCTAACCATTGGGTCGGTCTGACCACAGGTTCAAGGCTGTTCTGATAGGTCCCCTATTCCTAGACCTGAAAGTCTCTCAAAACAAAATTCAATATCAAGAACTTACTCAATTCTCATCCAAATACTTTTAAATTTTGCATGAGACATGCTCAAGGTATTAGAAACCTAAACCAATCAAAAATCACAATGTTCTCATGTTCGGATTTACTAAATTGCAGAGAATCGAATCTAGGTCACAAGAACACCAAAACCCCTAAAACTCAAATTACTTCTTGCTTGTGAGGATCTAAGGTATGAGATTATTCAAATCTATTCTCATGTATTCAAGCAAAGTAATTTAAGTTAGAGTTCAGGCTAGAACTCCCATGAACATGAAATTACAAATCTAGCTCAAGAACAAGTAAAATCAAGCAAGAATACAAACGAAAACATGATTGATATAAAGTTTTGATATATTTCCAGTGGAGGATGAAGTTTACGTACTAATGGATTATTACAATGTGCAACCAAGGCACTGATCTTTTCTCTCTCAAGTTCTCTCCCACAACTATAGAAAAAGACAAGGTGGTAGAATAAAAACCTAAACTCTAGAATCCTTAGATCTACTACCTTCTCTACTCTCCTTTAATAACCAAAACAACCTAATAGGTCCAACCCATTAAGACACCAGAGAAACCCGTTAACCCACTTGCACGGGTTTTACATACTCATGCTAACTTCTCAAAGTGTTTATAAGACTCAACTCACTAACCCTTTAACGATTGATCTATTTAACAATTTTAACTCTTTTTGATCTAAATCACTTCTCCTTTGCACCTTCCCGCTCTGTGGTTTTGATCAAGGCACCAACCTTGTATTTGGCCAACTACTAAAATTCATTGGACGATGATTCTGGTATCTTCTCTTGACTCCGTCTTCACCTTCACCTAATAGCATCTCAATATGCTTTGAGATGTAGCATGTAGTGCCCAATGACTGATCATCACGTCTTCACATATTCGGTCTCTCTCAAACTGTCTCTACGTGTATTGGTCTTGTCACTAGGTACACTGCATACACCAACTCACTTCTTTACAATTATTGTTTTCTTTATGCTTCCCGCTTGAGCTATGTAGCCTCACCAGGATTTACATGATCGCTTGGACCTTAGCCCCCCGTCTAGTCTCAGTCCATTGTCGTCGACCACTAACGTTCTCTAAGCTACTTGCACATCCAAAGAACAAATAATCATTTCGAGCATAAGTTCTATGCACTTGACTCACATTAGTTAAAACTATACATCATGCAACACAACGCGATAAAACACCAGCTCCCATGTTGTACATACACTCAAAACACTAATATTTGTTCCCATCAAACACCAAACATGTCTGGCATGTCTATAACCTTTTGGACACCCCAGACATATTTAGAGTATCTTAGACATGTCTGATCTCTCGAGAAGTCGATCAGATAACTGTGCCACGGCCGATCATACCGCTTAGCACCGGTTTGATCACTATCTCCATAACGGCCAGACTGTTGGCCATTGTGAGTCTTATTTTAACTCTTGGCTATGCGGCTCGCATGTTTCATATTATAATTTTTTATAATCACTCAGTTTGGCATGTTAAAAAATTTAAGAAAGGGACATTTGAAAAGATGTATGCTTCAAGCATGCCATGGTAAACAAAAAGAAAAGCACAAAAGTGCGCAAAATGAAAAGAAGTATGCTTCAAGCATGCCACCATAAAAAAAGGAAAAAGAAAAAAGAGTATGTCCTTGTGAAAAGAAGTATGCTACAAGCATGCCACATGCCTAAAAAATTGAGTGTGGAGCAATAAATGTTACATGAGACTACTAGCCCGCCTAGAGTTAAGGTTTACTTCACTTTTTAGGCTTTGACTTTTCGTTGTGATATCTCATTGTGCTCTTTATAATTAGTCTGGTCATTATTGTGATGCCTGTCATTGATATAAATCGCTTAATCATATTTACAGACTTGTTTTGGCATTGCTATATGATATACGACTTTATATGATCTAGATAGCTCTACTCAAAAATATGACTTGGTTGCTTTATTAAACCAATGCAACATGACTTGGACAATTTATAAAGCTTCTAGATTTTTATTCTTATTGTTCTTTCTTAGATTTATTCTTACCCACTAAAATTACTTGATGATTACATTGCCAAAGGGGGAGAGAAATTTGAGAGATTGGAGAGTTTTTTGGTTCTCGTATGTTGAGAGGGAGAGTTTAAGAGTTTGTCTTCAGTTCTTCACTTAGACTTGTTGGAAGTCGTGTTAATTTAATATGTTGTCAATGTATTCATCAAGGGGGAGATTGTTAGACCATGTGGCCATGTTTAGGATATTCTAGGTGATGAATAATTGACAACGTTGGTTATGATAGGTTATAATGTGTTGCGTGTTCGGATTGTTGTATGTTGTATGATGCGCTCGTGTGAGGTATTGTGCGGATTGACTTGAGTCAAGTCGTGGACTTGTGCTCGTACGTGGTTGTTTGTTTATTCATGCGTAGGTGTTGCTTGGACTGAAACTAGGTTCGGGTGGAACTGAGGTTTCGGGACTAAGTTCAGGGAGGAACTGAGGTCCTATCGGTCAAGAATGTCATGCGGGATGTTCGGACTAGAGAACAATGCGCATGGAGATAATGCGGCATTGGAGGCGTGGAGATGCGTCGTAGCCAATGCTGCATGTGAAGCGGAGGCAAGCGGCAAGGTTGCATGTGCCCAGACGGCACATATACGAGTTGTATACGGATTGGAGTTGTATTCGGTGTGATGGTTGCGTATTTGTAGGAGAGTCGTATACTAGTCGTATACGGAGTGGTCGCAATATGTATACATGTCGTATATGGAGTCGTAGCTGTCACCGTTTCCATATTGGAGTTGGATGTGAGCAGCTGCATGCAGAGCTGGGCCATAGGTGACTATATAAGTAGAGTCATGTATACGGCTGTTGCGCAAGGAAGCAGTTTTTGCCGTGGCTTTGGAAATAGACAAAAAGGTGTTGCGGCTGTTTTTTTTGGCGGCCGTGATTTTTTTGATTGAAGGAAAAGTGATGCACGGTCCTTTGTTCTTTGTGCCGTGAGTTTGTAAAAACAAGCGCAGGGCTCGGCGAGGCTTTTGGAAAGAAACGAGATAGCATGCAGGTGGCTTGTTCCGAGCGGGAGAAATAGAAAGGGACGGCGGCTCCTCTCGTGCGGGACGCTGGAAGACATAGGCGGCCTGATCTCGGCGCTTTGATCTTTTGGACTAGAGTCGGATCGGAAGAAGCAGTTTGCGCGGTGTTTTCTCGGAAGAAAATAGTGGCGACTGAATTGAAAAGGTTGGTTCTCGGTGGTTTATGATTCGTATCTCGCACGAGCATCATCGAGATTAATGATCTTCTAATTACTACTGACGAGAGGTTAGTCCGAATTTTTTTTTATCGATTCGTACTACTTGATTATTGCTGTGCAAGTTGTTTGCTCTTCCATCTACTAGTTTGATACATGCTAGTTGTTTAGAGATTGAGACAAAGGCTACTAAATTTGCATGCATGCATGTTTTAATTTGGAGAGGTGGCGTCCGTAGGAATTCACAAAAAAAAGGTGTTGTGGTGGCTAGGCGTAACAAGTGATCTAGTTGAGAGCTTTGCGTGAGATTAAAAAATGATTAGGGCTAATCGAGTTTAGGCTCGGGCGGCTCGTTCCGAGTAAAGGCGGCGTATTACTTGACGGGTTTTACGGCGGCAGTAGGAATCTACAAAAACGTGTATACAAAGGAATTAATATTTTTAGTGGCTTGAAAATTTGAGTCTCTGGTTGTTGCATGCATACGTTACGTGACTGATTTCCTAGTTGCTTGATACATGTGTGCTAGCCTCTTTAAAGGATATACACGAGACATCTGTTGCATGCATATCAAATGAGAATTTGTTAAGGACGTAGACGAGGATTTTTTTTATCAGAGTCCGTATGCATGTATTCGGTGTGGCAAGAAAAATACAGGGCTGTGCGCTGGTGATTTCTGGGCGGCTTTCTGGTGATTGACGGTGTGATATATTTTGGAAGAAAAATTCGCACGTAATGGAACTACGTAAGTTTTATTATTAGTTGTTTTCTAATTAGTACTCGATGCATACTATATATTTTCCTTTTAATTGGATTACTCATATTTGTGGAAGGCTATTATTAGTTTTGTTAGAGTAAAAATAATTGAGATTCATCTGCTAAATAGGTTTAAATCAGTTTTGTGTTTAGGGGGGAAGTCTTTAATTTTTATTTAGCTTCCGCAATCATTCACCCCCCTCTGATTGCCTATCTTAGTGTGTATCGATCCTACAGATAATCTTTTCATTGTTGAATTTAAGTCAAAGATCGATAAGGAGAGAGTGGTAGAATGTGCACCGTGGATGGTGGGCAAGCATGCTGTGAGTCTTCAAGAATACAATGCCACTCTTCGCCCATCGGATGTTAAATTTTTTTGAATGGCAATTTGGATTCATATCCTTAATCTTCCATTCGATTGGATGAATGAAAAATGGGAAAAAAGAATTGCTAGTATTGTAGGGACTGTGCTGAAAGTGGATGTCGATGAAAGTGGTAAGGCAAGTGGTCCGTTCCTTCGAGCAATGGTGGAGATTGACATTGCAAAGCCTTTGTGGTGTGGCATTTACCTTCGTTCGGAGCAGTAGGATCAGAAGGTTTGTATGAGGTACAATATGAAAAACTACCTTTCTTTTGCTTCTCATGTGGTATCATTGGACACTCAAATCTGGAATGTCATAATCCATCGGAAAGGGATGAGCAGGGAGACTCCCATATAGTAACAAAATCCGAGCCCCGAATAAGGATAGAAAGGTGACTGGTTTGAACCAAGTAGCCACTTCTTCTAATAGAAGTGGAGGATCTTCAGAGAAGAGAAGCTCATCCTCAATGAAATCAATGAATAGAACATCTGTTGATTCTCCAACAAAAGGGGAACAAACCCGAGTTTTTCAAGAAGGGGTGGAATCGGCAAGGAAGCAGTATCACCATTGGCACAAACAGAAAGGAGGGTGAATTCCAGCGGGCAGGGAGAGACTAAGAAGCATAATAGAGTCTTAATGCGCCAACTTTTTCCAGAAGGTTGTACGCTTGCACAACTAGCATCAAAGAAGAGGAAGCACAATTGATCTACCAACAAAGATAAGAATGTTTTGGCCTTGATGCCAGTAGAGCACTTGGAGGTTGCTAAGGATCCGATAATTGAGACTTCCTCACACAAAAGAAGGAGAATGCGGGGCTGCCTAAGCAGCCCTACGAGCAAAGATGAGGATTATAAGTTGGAACTATCGGGGACTCGAGAACCGACCAGCAGTTCGTGGACTTTTGAATTTGCAGAAGCTAGAGGATCCCGACATCCTTTTCCTCAGTGAAACAAAGCTACCGCAGGGGAGGATGGAAAATTTTAGGTGGCTTCTGGGTTTGACTAATATGGTAGTAAGGAATCCGGTTGGAAGGAGTGGAGGTCTTGCTCTATTTTGGCATAAGGGTATAAATCTTGATCTTCGTAGCATGTCAAAACTCCACATAGATTCTGAAGCAAGGGAAGAGGATGGCTTTACATGGCGGTTGACTGGAATTTATGGTGAACCAAGGCAAGAAGAAAAGGAAAAAAACATAAGAGGCTATTGAGGATTTTGAAGAATCAAATGGAAAGTCCATGGTTGTGTCTAGGTGACTTCAATGATATTCTTTTCAATCATGATAAGGAAGGAGGTCTGCCTCGTGCACAAAAGTCTATGGACAATTTTAGGGAGGCTCTTGATTTTTGTCACATCTCAGACTTGGGGTTTGAGGGGGATCCTTTCACATGGTGGAACAATTGCCTTTTGGCTGCATGCTACATACAAAAAAGGCTTGATAGAGCAATTGCTAATCATGATTGGTAGTGCAAATTCCAAATGCCAAAGTCATTCACAATGATCCTCGCCATTCAGATCATCACCCGCTTGTGGTACATGCAAATAGTGAGGAATGTTCGCAAAAGAAACACCAAGGTTAACAATTCTGGTTTGAAGCTTATTGGCTAGAAGAAGCTGAGTGTGTGGAAGTGGTGGAAAAGGCCTGGGAATTGGCTTGTGTGCGGGAGCCTAACTCTATGTGCGATGTGCTAAGCCATGTGGCAAGCAAATTGAAGAGTTGGAACAAGAATGTGCTAGGTAGCATAGAGAAGAGAATAAAAAAGATAAAACAAGGTTTGGATCAGTGTAGAAGAGAACCAATCTCCCAACAAAGAGTTGATACTTGATAGAGAGCATTTCCTGTGATATAAATTGGATCATTTAGAGGACCAAAAGGACACCTACTGGAGGCAACAATCCCGTGTAAATTGGCTACGAAAAGGGGATAGAAATACAAAAAAATATTATGCTTTTGCTTCAGACCGAAGGAGAACAAATGCTATCAAGAAATTGAAGCAATCTGACGGGTGTTGGTTAGAAGGTGAGGAACCAGTAAGACACCATGTTTATGAATACTACTCACAACTATTCACATCTACTGTAGAATCGGCTCCGGACAGCATTATAGAAAATGTTCAACCAAAGGTGACGTGGGCGATGAATGACAGATTGATGGCTGGTTCACACCTAAGGAGATTGAAGATGCTTTGAGCCACATTGGAGATTTAAAAGCGCCAGGCCCGGACGGTACGTCAGCTCTTTTCTTTAAAAGATTTTGGGACATAGTAGGAAGCCGGGTAAATTCCGAAGTGTTGGAGATACTTAATGGAGGGGCTATCCCAGATGGTTAGAATAACACTACCATAGTGCTAATCCCAAAAGTCAAAAACCCCTCAAGTTTGAAGGACTTCAGGCCTATAAGTTTATGTAATGTTATTTATAAGCTGATAGCGAAGGTGTTGGCTAATAGACTGAAAAACATTTTGCCAGAGCCAGACGTTATTTCCTTGAATCAGAGTGCCGTCGTACCGGGCAAGATGATCACAGATAATGTGTTGATTGCTCATGAAGCCATACATTACTTACAGAACAAGAGGATTGGTCAAGCATATTTTGCAGCTATCAAACTTGACATGAGTAGCATATGATAGAGTGGAGTGGTGTTTTCCGAGATTGATGCTCCAGAAGCTTGGTTTTTGTGAAGATTGGGTAAACCTATTAATGAAATGTGTTAGCACAGTAAGGTACAGAGTTAAAATCAATAACATTTACACTGATACGATTATACCCCAGAGAGGGCTTCGGCAGGGGGACCCTCTCTCTCCTTATTTATTTGTTATTTGTGCAGAAGCTCTCTCTGCAACACTATGTGCAGCTGAGAGGAGCAGCGAGATTGAAGGTATGCGAGTTTGTCAAGTGGCCCCAAGTTTGACTCACCTCTTCTTTGCAGATAATTCATTGTTGTTTCTTAGGGCCGACATGAAGAATGCACAGATGATAAGGCAAATTTTGGATAACTATGAAGCGTGTTCAGGCCAATCAATTATCCGAGATAAGTCAATATTGATGTTTAGTGTTAACACAAAAGACCAAGTGAAATATGCTTTCAAAGAGATTGTGCAGATTCAAAAAGAGGCAATGAATGAGAAATATTTAGGCCTTCCTGTGTTCATTGGGATATCAAAAAACAAAACATTTGAATATATAGAGGAGAGGATGTGGAAACGGATTCAAGGTTGGAAAGAAAAACTGTTATCTAAGGGCATCTCCAATTGTGCTGAGTCAGCTAGCTATTTGCATGTACACATCAGCATATATCCTATGTGGAAAAAAGAGAGTATGCAAAATACAAACAGCTAGCTACTATTTCGTCTCTAGTCTATAACGCAAAACGAGGCAACCTCTATAAATGACTGTGTGTGCATATAAGCATCAAATAGTTATCCTTATAGATAGTTCTTTGGAATACTAGCTTTTAATGTGTACTCTATAGATGATGTGGAATCTTTATAGATAGTACTTAACTAGGATCATTGGAGATACCTTAAAGCTGGCAAAGAAACTCTGATCAAGGCAGTAGCTCAAGCTATACCTACTTATGCAATGTCATGCTTTTATTTAATGAAGACTTTTTGTGATTACCTATCAAGTTTGATTATTAACTTTTGGTGGGCCCAACAAGAGAAGGAACATAAAATCCATTGGCTCGCAAAGGAGAAGTTAATGATACCGAAGAAGAAAGGACGACCGGGTTTTCGAGATCTGAACGGGTTCAACTTGGCTATGCTTGCGAGACAAGGATGGAGGCTCAATTTACAATCAAATTCTCTCTGCACACAAATCTTCAGGGCTAAGAATTTCCCTCATGGTAACATTGTCCAAGCTAGATCAAAGGAGGGTATGTCTTATGCGTGGAGAAGTATACTGAAGGGCATAAAACTATTGAAACATGGAATAATTTGGAGGATTGTCGATGGATCCAAAGTGAACATATGGGCAGATCCCTGGTTACCCAGAGAGAGTTCTAGACATGTGTGTCTGTAAGGGGAAATAACTTGATTCATGTTAAAGAGATAGAGTTGTATTAGGATAGGGTGGATGAATTAGTTGATCCCATCACTAGGCAATGGGATACCAACCTTCTGAAACAAACTTTATGTGCCGAAGATGTCAAGATTATACAAAGGATTCCGTTGAGGGAAAATATGGAGGATTACCTGGCTTGGTTCAATGATAAAAGGGATGTTTCTCTGTGAAATCAGCTTATAGGCTATTCATGCATATCCAAGACCGAAATGCTAGCTAGGTGGGGAGTTCTGGAGTCAATCAAACTATCTTTAAATGGAATTATATATGGAATGAGTGTATCCCTAACAATGTCAAACACTTCATGTGGAGATTTGCACAGAATTGTTTGCAATTGCGTATGAATGTTAAAAGGAGAGGTGTTAACCTGGAAACTATTTGCCTAATGTGTGTCAGGATGGATGAAGATAGAGGGCATTTGTTCTTTAAATGTAAAGTTGCTTGACAATGTTGGAAATTGATGATGCTTGAAGAAGTCAGGCTGCATCTTATAGGATGTCCTTCACCACAGCACGTTACTGAAGCTATTGCCAATATGACAGAAGAAGTGCAGCTAAAAGTAATTATCTTCTTATGGAGATGGTGGTCAGTACGAAATAAAGTGGTGGCTGGGGAAAGCTCTGCCTCAGCAGGGGATATTGTACATTCTGTGTACACATACTTACAAGCCTTTCAGGAAGCATTCACTTAGAAGAAAGCAGGGAAGGGAATAGAAGAAAGCAGGGAAGGGAACAACAATACAAACAACCTAGAGTCCACCAACCAAAGGAAAATTGAAGACCAATATTGATGGCTCATTTAGGCCAGCGGCACCTTGAAAAACCCTCAGTGCCTCTGGACGAGGCACGAAATCCACCACAACAAGTCGTCGGGACTCCGTGCCGGTAGCCTTGGGGATGGTGGGACCCAAGGATACGTCCACGGCAGCAATGCCAAGCGGGCCGTGACCAGTGTAGGATCAAGGATAACTGACTAGAAGGGGTAAATAGGAGGTTTTAAAATTCTTGCCTAAATTAAACAAGTAATAGCAATGTATCACAAGACAAGTATGCTAGATAGAACACACCTACACAATTATAATAATTCTAGGCAATTGATACAACAATTCTAGCACAAGCATAAGAAAATATAACAAATAACAAATTACTCGACTAGCAAGATATAGACTAAAAGAGGGCAAGAAATGATCACAATGACACGAGCGATGTTTTCCCGTGGTATCGAAGACTTGTCGGTCTTCACTAGTCCATGTTGAGGAAAGCCCAAACGTCCTTGGATGGGCTCCACGAATTAAGCCTCGCTCCTCGATCACTAGTGGTAGCTCTTCCTCCGCTCCGGAGATGGCGAGCTCCAAACCACTCACAAGTCGGCTCAGGCTTCTTCACAATCTTCTTTGAAGAAGTCACCTCGCAATCAACCTTCCCGCCGTCTAGGTGCCGGCAAGCACCAAGAGAATAGATCACCAATTTCGCTTAACGACGCTCAAGTGCAAAAAGGATCAACTAGAATTGAATACACTTGAAAATCTCTCCACAAATTAAAATGAATACTCAAGTGAGAAAAAGAGTGGAGTGAATGCTCTGGGGCTCAAATATGATCAATGCAATCTCAGCACCCTGCCCTTGGGCAGGTGGAGGGGTATTTATACCCTCACCAACCAAAACTAGCAATTGCAAAAATTTATTCTGAAAAATCAGGAAAACCGGAATTACCGTAGTACAAAGTGCGGTACTACCGCACTTTACTGTAGCACATAGTAACGGCTATGTCAAACGTGCAGAACTAGCCGTTTTAAATTCAGAGCGGTACTGCCGCCGTTGTAAGTGCAGTACTACCGCACTGCGGTAGTTCCGTATGAATGTGCGGTACTACCGCACTACGGGTGTTCCGCCGTGCTAATATCGGTACTTCCGATTTCTGACCAGTTAAGTTTTTCTCGGGGTGCTCTCTAAAAAAAACATACCAGAAATTGGTAGTTCTGCAGTACCGTACGGTACTACCGCACTGCGGTAGTTCCGTCATTGAAAATCCGGTACTACCGATTTCTGTTGAGTTTAAGTCCCTCGAGGGTGCTCTCTGGAAAATGTAGCGCACAAAATCCGGTACTACCGCACTGCGGTAGTTCCACTATTTGTACGCCGAAACTACCACCAGAACTACCGCACTCTGGTAGTTCCGCAGGTGAGTACGGTACTACCGATTTTGCTGAGAGAGCATAATGAGTTTTCAAACTTATTTTCAAATGCATGTATGATCCTAAATTGATCCAATGCGCACCAAAACATTCTATCAAGCTACTTTCGATAATCCCTCTTAATAGTACAACACCTAACCTATAATCCGGTCTTTCACCTTTTCTTCTAAGACCGGTAAAAATAAAAATGATCCTGTATTTCATGTACATTTGCCTCTTGATCTTTCTCGACGTCAATTTTCATACAACTTGTTCTTTTCCATTGCACACATAAGACTTTTGTTTATACATCTTAGCACATACATTAGTCCCATATTCATAATTCATCATTAATTACCAAAATCCTAAATTTAGGGGCTTAGATGCTTTCAACCAGCTCCGTTGCTAGAACCATGTACACGCCCTAGAGTTCGGGGACCCGCTGACACTGAGGATGGTGTCAAGGAACAGATCGACGAAAGCCTCGTGAAGTCGCAGGAGGAGAAGGAGTTGGTTGTACTTGTACCTCAACTCGGTGACGTCGATCGGGACCTCAAAGCGCCTGTGGATTCCAAATTTATTCTTGCTGATGCACCACCAGTAGCGCTAGCTTTGGAGCCCACTTCAGGAGCGACAAGGTCCACATCGGAGTCCAACTCTTCCATAAGCGCTGTCAGCGCTACATGAAAGCCCGTGCCTATGGCCACAGGTGGAGGAGATGCTTGAGCATGCTTCTCTGCCCGAGTGTTTGGAGAAGCCTCGGGGACTGGAGCCTTGCCCGCAGCTATGGGAGAAGACGCCTGACCATGCTTCGTCGCTCTAGTCTTGGCAAACGCATCGGAAAGGGCTAATGACGACACTACATCCTCTCTAGCACGCTTCGCCGCAAAAGTATCCAAAGGTGTTGGCCGCACAAGCGATGACAAAGCAATGTCCTTGGGGGTGTCTGGGACCTCACGTCCTACATCAGCCGTGAGACCGCCCATCTTGATGGCCCCACCACCCATGCCCTCTGTGGGGCTACAGATGTCGACGCTGCTGCTGCCATTGCCGCGACACTCCGATTCGGCCTCAAGGTCGGAGTTTGCACAATTCGCGGAATCCAACTTGGTGGCCACAGTAGTCTCCTCGGCGGTTACCTTGGCCTCACCTGATTCGTCCGAGAGAGGAGGCACTGACTACAGTGGCTGCGCCGCGAGAGGAGACCGAGTCCTTCGGCGTGAAGGGGAGGCCTTCGCTCGGTCGCCTTCATGGCCATGTGGCCGAACAACGCGCGACGTAGCACACTTCGGCATGGGGATGCCGAGGGCTTCGCACACCTGATTAACCCCGGTTGAGGTCCACCATCACCGACTCTCGAAGTCTGAGCTCCTTCGCTATGTATGGCCCCAGGAAAATGACCACGGCATGCTCTGCATCCTCGAGGGTGAGTTTGTCATGAATAAAAAACAGACTTAGCAGCCAATCAGCACACAGCAAACATGAGCGTGTGGGCTACTGTGAGGTACGTACTCAGGTCCGTCGGCCTTGGCAAAGAGGCAACGGTGGGCCGGATGCCATCATCTTGGGTAGGTCCTGATTGAACATGCCTTGGGCGCATCAACGGAGACACCCCGAACATGAGGAACTCCTTTGCCAGATTCCGCATGTTGAATCGAAAAGCAACCCCCAAAAAGCCTCCGTGCGCGATGCTCGTCGTCGCGGTTGAGTGTTTCCGACGGAGGCATATTGAAGTCCATCTGGCAACCCGACCATCTGAGACCATTGCCGCCTTCCACCCGATAGTAGAACCACCGCCACATCCAGCTCAACTCTCACTTCATCCGTGTCGTATTCACCGGGAATAGCTTCGTATAAATCACACGAAGTACAAAAGTTGATGGTTTCGAAGTTAGAGTATTCACCCTCCGCAAGCCTCTTCGGCTGGCACTAGGCGTCGTGGAGAAAGGCGAACAACGCTGGGCTTGTCCACAACGTCTCCACCCGGGAAGCCCAACAGTACACCGCCAATCGAATGATCGCGTTGGGGGTCAGCTGTGCCAGCTCCAGCCCGTACACCCTGAGGACTTCACCAATGAACATTGCCGTGGGGAAGCGGAGCCCCGCGTCAAAGTATGCGGCGAACACAACGACCTCCGACTCCATCGGGTGAGGCTCAGTCTCATCGTCGAGAGGGAGATGGACCGCTCCTTGGTCCGAGATCTTCCCGTTGTGCACTAGGGACCAAATCAACTCTTCAGTCACCAGCCTCGCCCCCAGCACGTTAGCGCAGATGCTGTTCACTTTCTTCACCTCGTTCCACTGCTTGTTGGACGTCGAGGAGTCGCACCCCACAAGCTCGTACTGTACTTCGGTCATCAACGCGCTCCCGCGGCAAGATATGCTGTCGCGACTGGAGGAAGCGCCCGCGGTAGAGCGACGGGAGCGTTGATCGCCACGAGTCATTTTTGCGTAATAAAATACAATGATGGCGCGCGAGCTTCCAGGCAGGACACCGACGACACAATGGAGGGAGCGACGACGATGGGTGTGGTGGCTATAACAGATAGCACTGGCAAGTGGTGCCAACAACTGAAAACGGGAGGAAGAGGAAGGAGAACAGTGTGGTCGGCGTTCTATTGGGGCTACCAGGTTTTAAAGATGTACGCCTTTTTTGGGCACCCCTTGGGAACCCGCTCTAACCGACAAGATGGTGCAAGACGCACCAACCAGGATTGTGTGCGTGTCCCATGTGACAGGAGCCGCGCACGACCGCGGTCAACAAATACCAAACGTGTGGGCCGGTTTCCTACCAGTTCGAAAGGACAGAGGGAACCAAAAGACCTATGTAGCATGGTTTCGGCCTGTTTAGGATGAAGTCCTTTACCATGAGAGGCTCCTGTTGTGGGGATGACCCTACTGGCATATATTCGGTTTGCTGGGCTAGAAGGTTCAGTAAAGCATGTAAAAGATATGTACATCCTTAGAATACTACACTGTACTAGAAGCGCTATTGTAATAAGGCTTTATTATATATATATATATATATATATATATATATATATATATATATATATATATATATATATATATATATATATATATATATATATTCCCTTAGGTTGGCAAGGGAAAGAAGATTGCTCATTTTTTCACATACTCGATAGTTCCATATTTACTGTTTGGTCCATAGCGACAACAGTAATCATTAAGGAAGCTAAACTTTTAATGATGAGTGGCTTCGATGTTGTTGATGTCTTGTTTTGTCATAGGAAATGTAGGACCTGTTCTTTTTGTTTCTAAAAGCAGCTTTTGGATTTTTGCTACAGTACCTAACTTTTAAACATAGTATTTTTTCAAGACAGGATCTACAAGTTAATTGTAGTACATGTTAAAAGCCTAACATCAGTACCATCCAAAATAATAAGCGAGTATCTCTCTCTATAATCTCTGTCGCAAACTACTAAAATATAAAAATTTCAACCAAAAACCATAAGCTGCAATCATACCAAACAGACCCGTAATGGATTGGTACATGAGCTTGCTAGGTTCGGCGCAGCTCTGGGTTCTTCAGGCTCACATGTGTGGCTTGAAGAATTTCCGAAGTTTGTATTTCATATATTGGTTAGCGATTTGTCCAACGCATCGTATTAATGGATTACGTTTCATTGTCAAAAAAAAAAAAGTCATTCATCGTGCCTCCACTTTCCCACCACCTTCCCCTCCACGATTCCAAACCACGGCCTCCATCGGACCGTCCACCGGACGCTTCTGACGATCGCAGTTGCTCCCCGACCCCTCCCCGTCCCAAGCGTTTCTTAAAACCCACGCAACCAACACCAGTCTGGAGACCAAGCACCTTCCAATCCAAGGTCTCCCACCCCCTCACCGGCCGGCCGGCGGCATGACGGCGACGTCCAGGGCCCCGCGGCACCCCCGAATCCGCGCCCACGCGCCGCCGCCGACCCCGATCCGGAGGGCGCGCGGCGCGCGCTCCACCGCGGCCGACGAGCTCGTCCTCGCCGAGTTCCTCGAGGCCTCCCTCCGCGTCCCGGACCTCACCCTGCCCCGGAAGAAGCGCTTCGACTTCCCCGCGCCTCGGCCGGCCCCGGACGTCCCCGCGCGGGCCCTCCTGTCGGGCGAGGCGTCCGCCGCGCGGACGGCTGTCGGCGCCGCCGCGGAGGCCGGCGCGTTCCGCGTGGGCGGGGTGGTCGAGGCCGGCGAGGTGCGCGCGGCCGTGGAGGCGGCGGAGGCGGTGTTCGGGTCGCCGGAGGAGGTGAAGCGGGAGCTGGGGAGGTGGTTCCAGAGGAGGGATCGGGTGGTCGGGGAGGAGTTCTACTGGTTCCGGCCGGTGAGCTCCGACGTGGATCGGGTGCTGGACGCGTCCCTGCCCGGCTCGACGTACCGTGCGTTCAGGTACGTACTAGTAATTTATACTAACGCCTTGTAGTAAGTTCTCTCTCTTTCCCTACTTCCAGGAAGAAAATGATATGTGGGGCCTCACGTGAGACCCTCATCTGCCGTTGGATCACTTATCTCGGCTGAAGAGGAGGGGCCTCACTTTGAGGCCGTCCCCCAGAAAAATCCCTTCCCTATTTCCTCGTTGCCTTCGCAGCTATCCGTACGCGTCGGTGTAGAAAACAAGGCGCTTGCGGTCGATTATGACTACCAGAAGTTGTTTATGATCACGCTGAACCCGGAGTCATTTACGACCATGCAACCAGAAGTTGTTTACGATCATGTTGAACCCGGAGTCATTTACGACCCTACAGTCGATTATGACTAACTGAAGTCGTTTACGACCACAACAACTACATCGAGGACTTGATTACAACTATGAAATCGTAGTCCGAATCAACACTCGGGGAACTTCACACTTAGAAAAACTTCTGAGTTTTGCGCTGATCTATTTCTTCGCCGCCACACTTTTCTCATATTCTATTCAGGTATTTAAAAGACAAGCAATACAGAGATGTGGCCACTAAGATCATGGCTATTAAAGCACATATTATGACTAGTCAATCGTGCTATCCTACGATCAGTCATAACTGACTATCGACTAGTAACTGACCAGTCATAACTGACTACGTTACGACTACTAACTACTATTGACTATCATCAACTCGATCAAACTTCCTACTAATCTCTCTCTTGATCTAGCTGCCCTTCACATTGACGATTCCAATCTTCTCGTGCAGACTCTGAAACTTCATCCGCCCGAGAGGTTTGATTAGCAGATCCGCCAATTGCTCGTCCGATTTGACGTAGTCGATGAGGACCTTGCCGATTCTGACACACTCCCTAATGAAATGGTAATGCGTTTCAATGTGCTTGCTCCAGCCATGGTACACCGGATTCTTGCACAGCTGAATTGCAGACTTGTTGTCTACGAGCAAGGTTGTCGCTATTGCCTCCACATTGAACAGGTTGCTGAGCAACTCCCTGCGCCAAATCTCTTGGCATGCCGCCGTTGAGGCAGCGACATACTGGCCTTCTCCAGTAGCTTGGCCGCGTAGCTTTCTTGAGACAAAGTGATCTCGCCTTCACTCCGCTTTACCTCGATTCCGAGATAATAGCTGAGAGAGCCGAGGTCACTCATCTTGAATTCGGCTTCCATCTGGGCCTTGAATTGGTCGATCTCCACTAAGCGGGCACCGGTCACCACCAAGTCGTCGACATACACACCCAAGAGTAGATGCAAGTCCCCAGTTCCCCGGGTGTACACGGCATGCTCTGACAAGGTTCGCTTGAAGCCAAGGGAGCTCAACGTTCTGTCGAGCTTGGCGTTCCATGCCCTGGGAGCTTGACGAAGTCTGTAGAGTGCCTTACGTGCACGTAGCGCCTGGTGCTCGCGTCCCACACAGACGAAGCCGGGGGCCTGTGCCACGTACACCTCCTCCGTGAGGTCGCCGTTGAGGAAGGGGGACTTCACGTCGAGGTGATGCACCGGCCATCCCTCATGGACAGCCACCGCCACAAGGGCTCGGACTGAATCAAGGCGTGCCATGGGTGCGAACACCTCGTCAAAGTCTATGTCTACATGTTGAACATATCTCTTGGCCACCAGACGCGCCTTGTGCATTACAATCTCGCAACAGGCATCCTTCTTTAGCTTGAACACCTACTTAAGACCAATTGGACGTTTATCTGTCGGAAGATCGACGAGATCCCATGTCCGGTTCTCCTCGTGGAGTTCATCTCTTCCTGCATCGCCATCTGCCATCCTTGGTCAGCTTGAGCCTCAGAGACAGAGGCTGGCTCTTCCATCATCAGCATGTGCAACTCGTCAAAATCGAACTCGCGTGGAGGAGCGTCGCTGATGTAGTCTTGTACTATGCGGAACCTCCGAGGGGCTCCTTTGTCGTCGAGGTTGATGTTCGATGGAACGATCAATGGCGGGGAAGCAAATTTGATTGTGGTCATACCGGCGCCTGTGGTTGGTGCAGTGGAGTGCTCATCTGTTGCCGTGGTCAAATTGGTGATGCCGTGGTCGAACCCATTGGGTGAGCTACTTTCAGGACTTGCCACTAGTATAGAGTAGGTCACGGTGAAGTCGTCGTGGCCGCTGGCTTGTTCGAAGTGCTCCTAGTCCCAGGTTCTTCCCTCGTCGAAGATGACGTCCCTGGTGATGTGCACTCGGCCAGATGAGGGATCGAACATCCGGTACGCCTTGGAGTTGTGGTCGTAGCCGATTAACACCATGGGAGTGCTCCTGTCGTCCAGCTTGCCAGTGTGCGATCGTGTGGCTTTCACATGTCCGACACAGCAAAAGGTACGAAGGAAATGCGCGGCTAGCTTCACACCATGCCAGGCTTCATAGGGGGTCTTCCCGCTCATGCTGCTTGTGAGAGAGCGGTTAAGGACGATGACAGCTGTTGATACAGCCTCCCCCCAGAATTCGCCGGGAACTTTCTGGTCCTTTAGGATGCATCTTGCCATTGCCATCGCCATCTGATTCCGGCACTCAATGACACCATTTTGCTGGTGTGAGTACGGTGCCGTGAGCTGTCGGTGTACTCCTTTCTCGGCGCAATACTCGGTGAAGTCCACGGAGGTGAACTCCTCCCCCCCGGTCGGTGCACAGGGCGCGCAGCTTGTGGCCGGTCTTGGTCTCGACTGCAGCTTGGAACTTCTTGATCGCACCTTTGGCCTCATCTTGCCTCGGAGGAGAATGAGCCACATGTAACGACTCAGGTCATCGACGAGCAAAAGGAAATAGCGCTTGCCTCCGTGTGTCATTGGCATGATGGGTCCACAAAGGTCACCGTGCACAGGGTTGAGACGGTCATTGACGTGGTGCTTGGTCTCCTGAGGAAAAGGAGTGCGCACTCATCGCGGATTTGATCGACGTGGTTCACGTGAGGAAGTCCGCTCACCATGCCCGTGGCCAACATCTTCCGAAGTGCATCAAATTTGAGGTGCCCAAAGTGGGCATGCCAGCGCCACGCCTCGTCGTCGACCTGCAAGCTCAGATAGACCAGTTGTACTACGCTCAGAGCGATCTTGTACAACCGATTTGGTGATCTCTTCACCTTGGCGATGAGTTTGCGCGTAGGACGCCATCTTCAATCAGCTCACTACAGTCGCCCTCATCGAGCTAGCCAATGCTGATGATGATGCTCCAAAGTCGTGGGATGAAGTACACGGTGGTGAGGGCGTGGTGTCGGTCCCCTTTACCTGAGAATAGCACGGCGCCGCGCCCGTGGATCTCAACCACCGAGCCATCCCCAAACTTGACTGAGCCAGAGATCAAGTTCAGAAAACGTTGCATCAGATCCCATCATGTGATTTGACGCTCCGGTGTCGAGAAACCAGGAGGTCTCCTCATACTCTTTGTTAACGAGGACCGATCTTGCGAACTCCTTGTTGAGAAAGACTTGTCCACCGACATGCTCTTGCTTGGCGGGCGCACAGGTGATATCCTCTTCCACCGCCGTTACTTGGGCCATTAGGAGAGACGGCTCGTCATCGGTGTTTTACACCAGATGCACCTCCTCCGTTTTCTTCTTGCGGCAATCGCGAGCCCAATGCCCCAATTTGCCATAGTACCTGCACTCGTCCTTCTTGGGGTTGTCAGGACCGCCGTGAGAACGGGTCTCCTTCCCACTGTTGGAGGAGTCTCGTCCACGCCCGCCACGCGGCTTGCCATGGCACGTGGAGGAGTTGCTGGACGTCGATCCATCTCGTTCGCGTGCCTGCACCTGTGCCCGCCACTCCTCCGTGAGAGGCAGATGGGTTCCCTTGTCATCGGCACCACGATTGGAGTAGCGCTGTTCCACTGCTCGAAGTCGACCAGTCACTTCCTCGATCGAGAGAGTGCTGATGTCGAGGAGCATCTCTATGGAAATGGCCACCTGAAGGTAGCGATCTGGGACCACCTGTAGGAGTTTCTTGACCACTTCTTCCTCCCGGATGGGATCGTCGAGTAGGTGGAGGTTGTTGGCAAGCCCAGAGATCCTTAACGAGAAATCGTCGATGGACTCACCGTTTTTGAAGGAAATACTGCTGAACTCCTTGTGTAGTTGCTGGGCGTTGGCTTCGCGTACGCGGTCAACGCCCATACGCATGGTCTTAACAGCCTCCCAGGCAGCCTTCGCCGTGTTCTTGACGGCGAGAGTAGACAGCATCTCGGCCAGCACGACACGGAGAATTGCTGATAGCACGAGCCGATCGTTACGGTAGTCTGCGTCGTCGGTTTCGATGGCCTCCCAGAGACCTTGCGCCTGAAGGTTGACTCGCATGACCAGCGTCCAGTCATTGTAGTTCGTTCGTGTGAGCATGGGGTAAACGACTAAGCTTGTGGCCTCCCTGACAATGCGCTGGATGACTGGTGCACGGCCACCGTCGTCACGATGCCGCAGTCGGCGCGGAGGTAAAGGCGAGCGTAGGCAGCCTTGTCGCGGAGGAGTCATCGACTGGCGGAGCTTTTGATGAAGACATGTCTTCTAGATGATCGGTGAACCTGGCTCTAATACCACTTGTAGAAAAAGAAGGCACTTGCAATCGATTATGACTACTTGAAGCTATTTACGACCACGTAGAACCCAGAGTCGTTTACGACCACGCAGTCGATTACGATTATCTGAAATCATTTACGACCACGACAACTACAATGAGGACTCGATTACGACTATGAAGTCGTAGTTTGAATCAACACTCAGGGAACTTCACACGCAGGAACACTTTTGAAGTTTTGCGCCACTTTGTTTCTTTGCCGCCACACTTTTCTCAAACTCTATTAAGGTATTTAAAGGACAAGCAATACAGAGACGTGGCCACTAAGATTATAACTATTAAAGCACATATTACAACTATTCAACCGTGCCATCCCACGATCAGTCGTAACTAACCATTGACTAGTAATTGATCAGTCATAACTGACTATGTTATGACTATTAACTACTATTGACTACCGTCAACTTGATCAAACTTCCTAACAGTCGGTGCGTATTGGCCTATTGGGTTATTGGCAGATAGACTAGCCAGAACTTTTTTTTTTGGTAAGCTGAATCTCATCAGAAAATAATCAGAAAAATCCAACTATATATGGTGGATCAGATTATTGGTATGTGTTCACAATGTCTGCATCTAAGTTGTCATGACCGTGATCGAAAGAGCTGATCACAATGAATTCTGGTTAAGTCCACAGGGATGGAAGAAAGTTTTGCACAAAAACAAGAAGAGCATGTGCAGGCTGCCACAGCCATATCCAAGGCCCATAAAGATACAAAAAGAAGTGACACTACAGATAGTACAGAACAACCGAAACTCAAGATGCCCCTACTGATCGCTGAGCTATGCATGGCACATAAATAAGTGTGTCCCGTTCGCCCCAAACCAGTTTTTTTCAAGAAACCTGCGAAACATAGCTAATAATCTCCAAATTCAGGTTTTCATAATGCATAAGCCATCAGAACCTATCTTAAGATGTATGTCTAATTGTCTATGTTTCTCAACATCAAATGAATACCCTGATAAGCATATTAGGAATATTGGAAATGATTTCAAAATGGATCTCCTATGTCCTGACATGAGACCTTCGACTATTGCTAGGGAGAAGATGGAGATTGTTGCATGGAAAATGGAGGATCTCGCAAAATGTGTCATCAGAGTTCTATCTGATAACGTCAAGAATCCTAAAGATTCTGCTCTGCCTAGAGAAGCCCCATCAATTCTGTGTCTGACACTATATAACTGTAACAATTTGAAAACACGTTGGAGCGAGTTTAGCAGCACCGATCCTCCAAACTCGTACGCTTTGAGCATCCACCTCTCTGGACGCGATCAGGAAATTTGTCTCCGAAATCAGGGCGGGTCAACCTTTTTCAGTTTGCCGGCTGGCTCTATGCTTGTCACAATCGGCAAGCACATTCAGGTATCATGCTAAATTATGATTTAACTTTTATTACGCCTTGCTGTCCAAAGTCTAAACTAAACTTGTTAAGAGCCTCAAAATTTGCTAAATTAAATACCTGACCATAATGCAAGTTTGGCCCATCTGTGCCTTGATCTGTTCCAAGTGTGAAGTATGGGCAGTGCTTGCTCTGAAACCAGTTTGGCCCATATATGCGCTTGCGTTAACGCTCTGTTCAAAGTCTGAAATATGACAGTGTTTGCTCTGAACTCAGGAATGGTCCAATGGGGAGTTCAAGAGCGCTGTTGGTGAGATACTATTTGAGTTGACTGATGAAGCAAGCCCGTTCATTTCCCTGGAACTCCTGTACTCTCCAGGAGACCTGCATCTTTCTGAGGTTGGTCGGCACGCTAGCTGCATTGACCGTCCCAAGATTGTTTCTTTCAGGGACCAGATTTTGATTGCTTTGGTTGTTCTGGTTTTGTCCTACCTCTTCTGGAGCTAAGCGTATCAACGGCGCCCATTACTTGATGGCATGGTGTGTCCAAGAAGGCTTATTTTTACAGCTTTCTTGGACCAAACTACTTGTCCTTCTCCATTAATTGATCATGGAGAGACACTGCCATGGATGGCTGTGATGATTGGTGGTTTGAATCTTTGGTTTGATTCAGATTGTTTTGTCTGTTGATAAAGAATACAAACTAAAGTGAGTACACACTGCTGCTATTAGCTCGTCCCAGTTGAGAAAAATGGGACGGAGTGGTTTTTGATTGACTGATTGGCAGATTATTGCTTGAGGGCGTGGCATTTGCGATTGAGGTGTTTGGTCTGAAGCTGAGAATTATTTTCTTTTTGTACATTACAAATTCATGTGTGCAGCATTGTGGCATACGAGCTTTTTCATGTGCATGAGTTGAGGAAACCGTACGTTACCATGGCCTTGTAAAACTGTTGATTGCATACCTGAAACTGAAAGGATGCTTGTAACTAAACCACACTTTTCCTGTACTTGTTGCTACATTGTCTTTGTACTTATCACCTGAAATGATCATGCCATAGACTGCGGTCTCTGTTCGGCTGCTTTGGGTACAGTTCCTTTATGTGTCGGTGCAGCATGCGATGATTTCCCCTTCAGCTTATGCATGGTTACAGTGTGCTACTCGTGCAGTGGTGTTTCTGTTAGAGTAGTTGCTTACTATTACGGAGCCACGTCTCCAAAGTGCTTGAATGATTCCGCGCTCTTCCATTTCAGTAACAACAAAACGGCACTTCAATCAGACTAGTCATCCGTCGAGGAAGACGGTACTGGGCTGCCGGAATCGGCGAAAGATACGAAAAGATGGCGTCCGGTGCGGTGCCGATGGCACTGTAACCACCACCGTCTCACCCTGTAACGGGATCGCGGGGTGGCCTCGTGACAAAACAGAGGACCAAGTGAATTGAACGGCCACGTGCAATGATCCTCCTCCAACTGCAGACAAATAGTCTTCACCAGTCGCTACTTGTGCCACGAGAATACAAAACGGCAGGCCCTTTTCTTGTCGAAAGCGTCCTTGTATCGCCCGGGGCCCAACCATCCGTGCACGAACTGCAGATTTTACTCGGCCCAACCCTAAGCTACTCTGTAACTCGTCCTGTAGGAACCAAGAAAGGATGCATTTTTCTTCAGATTTTGTGCTCGTTGTCACAGCATATCTGTCGCGCTTTACGGGCTGTTTCACGGGTAAATTCTAGCCGGTTCTTTCTCACCTGAAAGAACGACGTGCGACCAAACACCGTCGTCCGTCTTCGTGTCCGGTAATATCTGGGGCCTTCTCTCATACATGTGGCATCTCTCGAGCGATCTGCTAGGACCAAGGGCCTAGAGGAAGAGCCTCCCCCACGAGCCCCACAGGGCTGCAGCTACAGGACCTGATGCCAATCTCTCAACCCCCCACCCTCCTGTTCATGAGTGCTCTGTAGTAGTGTCTTGCTAATCATTGCAATCATTGGCCCCATCTTTGCTTCTTCCAATCCCTAGTTTCTTTGTCTACTCTACTTGCCTTTTCTTTTGTCGTGTCCTTCTGATGTTTTTTTTTACACCATGTCAAAGCAAGGAGCAAAGAGGCAATGCTTTGGGCAATGCACACTTTGTTCAGGTCACATCATGTCATCATGGTAACTAGACCAGTGATGCAGTACGCCCTCTGATGAGTAAGTAAACTCTACTGTCATTGTCAATCTGGCACGGTGGGCTGCTTCGTGATGCCATCCTCAATCAAGCGCACCGTCATGTTGATGTGGCGGTCACTCTGGAACTGACGTGGTAACATTTTTAAGTCGGTACAAAAAGGGTAACAATTGATTTGTTTCTGTAAAGGTTGGCCGTAGTCACACACTTACACTGCACATTCAGTGGAGACATGGACAATTCACTTTCAAGGAGCCTGGTCTTTCAGCCGTCTCTTCAGTCTTTAATCTGCTGTTAATTGCCACTAGCTTGTTCCGGTTAATTGCTCGGATGTGAAGTCTCAAAGTTAAAGCCCCTCACTGACTAATCACTGGGGGCCATTGAAGACCTCCGAGAGCGTAGTAAATGGCCGATATGTATAGCTGCAGCTTGCAGCTGCAGAGCCTTTTGTCAGGCTTGCATATGAATGTAGGAAAGCTGCTTCTGATCCGCGGTTTCTTCGATAATATTTGACACTGGATGGCAAAGCCTGTGAAGTCATACTTCGTAGTTGGCAGGCACGAGACCACCCACTCGACCTTTCGCAACAGCTGTAACAAATCACAGCGATTGCAGCACATACCATGCATGCATTTGTTCATGTCACAGACGGCCATATGCTGGTAAGTTCAGTATTTCTATCTGCAGTGTTGAAGCTGTAAATCGGGAGACAGATTGCGGTGTGCCCATCACTGTTGATTGGCTTCGAATTCTGTCACTTCTGACGACGGACCCTAGCCGAAGCTTCTCCCAACAGTAACCCTGGATTTCTTACGCACAAGATAGGCTGAAGGATCGATACAGGAAGCTTCTACTGTTCACACACCCTGTGCATCCACATAAATGTTGACTTGAGGACCATACTGAAGATGGGTCAATGGGACGCGAGTTGTGCATGCCGTACGTACGCATTGCGTGCAGATTCAGGAGGCGCAGTGGGACCGAGGACCGGCAAGATTAGTGGACACTGTTTGAGGTTATTGGCGGACGAAGACCCTGTTCGGAACGTAAGAATTTATGCAGAAAATTTTCCATTAGCCTAGCCCTTAACCAAAATTTCTTTTCCTCCAAAGTTCATGTAAACTTTCAACTGAATTTATTCGGACGTACTGTTCAGTTAATTCTTCGGGCTAATGCAGTTCGGTTGACAGACGCAACAAACATTCAGGCATTTGAACCTGAATCAACCCCCCCCCCCCTCCCCCAAACTCCAGGTGCTGCAAATTCAACGGCTGTAGTCATAGCTGCATGATGTGAGGGTGGTGGTTGCTTCCAATCATGCCGTATTGTTGGTGATGCTGCAACATTTGCAAAGGAGCGATTAGTGAGCTAACTGATGGCCATGCGAATGGGGCCTCGTTTGGGACCCTACGCTGCGTGGGGACAAATGGAGTGGTGCTATAGCTCCTAGAACCATTTAAGGGGTATCCCATGTTCTTGTGGGAGGGGGAGGAGGAGAAGGAGAACGTCAGAACAGAATGATCTGATCCTCTTTGTCCTTGATCCCCGGCGATCTTTGAGACGTCAAGGGGCTCCACTTCACGTGCCAAGTGAGCTCAAGCTCAATCCAATTCATTTAAGATCCGTGGATATCGTGTGCTTGTGTCTATTAGATGCTATCATGCATGCATGAAGGTTCTTGTTTCTGTGGTCCATTGCATAATGCAGCGGCCTCTAGTTTTTTTTTTCTTTTTTCGATAAGGGAAATTTTATTAATTTTCAAGGTTTTAATCGAGACTCCTCGTTAAGCCAAAGATTCAAGAGGAGCAATTGTTCGCTAAGGCTGTCATCGTTGCATTGGTATAGATATGAAGCACGAACACAGGCATCTGGCTTCCACTTCTTTGGAGAGAGAACCTAGCAAGTCAAAAGCATGATCTGCACACACACGCTTCTCATTGCTGGGGAATGGAATCTCCAGACTACAATACCAGAGTCGTCCCTCATGTATGAGTAGAAAAGTAGGAGCAGTAGGATTGCTCAGTGTTTCACTTGCTAGGCTTTTTGTCTGCAACTGTTGTCGCGGGCCCTAGCTAGTTACACAGCCCACAGCTGCGAGGCTCAAGAAGATCCCAAGGTGTAAAATGCATTCAAGAACAAGAACCAAAAAAATAGCCTGCTCCAAAAAAACTCTTATCGAAGGAGGAAGTGTGCCGTAACAACCTAAGAGACAAGTACCAGGAATTCACAACTGTGCCAGTAATTCAGTACTGATCGATACCAGAATTTCAAGAAGCGAATGAAAAATGAAAGAGCTGTAAAACAATTACTTCATCGTACTAACATGCTGACTTGTACAGTGCTTGAGAAGCAAACTTTTCCCGTTGCGCTTAAGAATTTCACACATTTTTATGCATGATAAAATCACGCTGTACCAAGTGGCTTAGCTACATTTTTACCAATGCTTAAGAGTATGACCTTAGCTAAGACGATTGGTAAATACCATAGGATTGAGTCAGCTATATTGAATACTAAACGATATACATTGAATACATGGCATTTATTGTATCAGTACTACTGTCGTATGCAGTTCCCCTACGATGTCGAGTAGTGAACCGTAAGGAGGAAGGTACTACTCATTCAAGAAACAACAGGCAAATACTCAAAATTAGTTGCTCGTCAAATATGGGATTAATTCATTTGACACATCAGTCTCGGATACTCAACAAACTTGCCACAGCAATTGATATTCATTGATATTCTCAACAACAGCCTTTACCACGGTTGAATTCCAATTTACTTCTACACCCATACCTTATCGGTTATACTGTTTACTTCTAAACCCATCCTTCTCACAGCTGTTAAGGCTAGAGCAAGTACAACACTACCAGCAAGATAAAGAGAGAAAGAACATCATGGCTACACAGGCTTGGAGAATATTTATCATATTCATACCCATTTTAGGATCATTAACAAGAACTAATTAAGATTCTTAAGAAGACAACTCTTGGCACGATGGGACTCTCGTTGGATTCACCACCATGCAAAGAGTGCAGTGCAGTGCAGTGCATTGCATGAGCTCTGCTACAGCTTGATGTCCGCCAGGCTGGCCCAGATATGCTCGAACACCTCGACGATGAGGTCGTGGTACTCGGCGGCGTTGAGGGACAGGTAGCACGCGAGGAGGTCCTCCAGGTCGGCGGCGGTGCGGATGCCGTTCTCGGCGATCATCTCCTCCATCGACTCCTGGAAGTCCCTCCTCGGGTCCCGCGACGACTTCACCACCGCAAAGCTCTCCGCCAGAGGCGGCTTCGTCCGCGCCGGCGAGCGCGCGGCTGCGGGTGGCTTGGACTTCTTGGACGATACTACACGGGGCGTGTTCGCGCGTGTCTTGAGCCGGCGCGCCGATGACACGGACCGCCTCGGTTTGACCTTGCTCTGTTCGGAGACAGGAGTGGTTCGTTGGGTCGCGTGTGTGAGGACGTCGATGTGCTTGTCCTCCAGCTCGCAGCCGTCGGGCTCTCTCCTCGCCGGCTTGGTCACGATCGGCGGGAGCAGCACCTTGTCGGTCTTCTTCTTTGTCCGCAGGTCGATGATGATGTCCGTGGCGGAGGTGATCACCTTGCCGTCGAGCTCGTCATCCGCGGGGATGGTAACCGTCGGCTTCTTGAGCACTTCCCCTGAGTTATCATCGTCAATGTAACCGACGAACTTGTAGCGGCGGCACGGCGGAGTGTCGGGCGCCTGGACCACCACGAGCTCGGGCTTGCGCCGGCAGCGGGAGCCGGGGGAGACCGGCGAGGACACGACGCTGCTGCCGCTGACCGACGGCGCCAGTTTGACTGACCTCCTCCTGTGCCGCCTCCTGGACCGCCTCGGCGGCGACAGCGGCGGGAAGTGCGAGTCCGAGGCCTTGGGGTGGAGCGGGGACCCCACGACGTCGCCCGCCCGCGGCGTGTAGTAGTAGGACGTCCTGTGCGGGAGCCAGGCGCCGTGCCTCGGCGTGCTCGGCATCCGGCAGGCCCTGCCCGCCCGCGACACGGCCATGGACGCCTGCGTTACCACCCCGCCGGGGCTGCCCGCGCGGGCGCCCGCCTCACCCCAGGTGGCGCGCATGTACCGGAGCTTGAAGAACCACGCGTTCGGGATCATGTCGGACAGCCGGAACTTGCGCCCCCCCATGGCCGGTCCCCCTCTGCTGCTCACTGGCTACAGAGGAATGTATGTGTATATATGCAGCTAGAAGAAGGGCAAGAATAAGATGGCTCGTGTACGCTATGTTTGTGCTGCGTTCTGGTGGCTTGCTGCTGTTTTTCGCGTAGCTTGCTGCTGAGACGAGGAGACGCAGAGCCAGAGGCGCAGGCAGGGGAAGGAGATGGCGACGAGTAGAGGAGAGCAGAGTAGGAGGGCAGAAAGGGCGGGTAATAGAGTGGGGATGGGGAGGAGGAGAGGTGGGACGTGAGGTGCCCTTTGTCCTCGCCCCTCTCTATGCGCCGTGGGCCCCCACCTCGCATGGCCGAGACGGGAAGGCGCAGCTCAGTGGATCATCAGAGAGAATCAATGTCAGTTCTTGGTGTTGCTTGACTTACGGACGCCATTGCGTTGCAGATTGCCCTTTTTTATCCGAAGATATGGGTTATTTTTTCCTGGTGATTTTTGGCGATGTGACAGTCTTTAAAATTGCAGCAAGAGTTGTTGGTCCAAGACGTACGACTCAGATACAGGAGCAGAGCCACCGTCCGACGAGGCAGGCAACCGTCGCGGTAGGCCAGTGGGTTCGGAGAGCTTGGTGAGCCGGGTTAGCGAGCGAGAAGCGGAGAGCCAGCCGTCGCATTGTGTCTTACGAGCAGGTGGCAAGGAGTGGCGCGTCGCGCGCAGGAGCTGGGTGTGCACCACCGCAGTGTGCTTGGGCGAGAAAAATTCTGGCTCTGTCCCTGTTTAGAAGGGAATGGGTTGCTTGTTTTCCCTTGCCTCCTCCGTCTCTGCCTTCTATCTCGTCAGCCTTTAATTATCTGTGTGTCAAAAAGCGTTTTTGTCCGGGAGCTGTTGCTTAATTGTTTTATTTCCATCACCTGCATGACAACGAGCAGTACTAGTTCACCACTTGTGCGCCACAGCGCCTTTCGCAATGACCGGTCAGTCTGTGCTCATGAACGCGTCCAGAACAGAACGAAGGCAGTAAAGTGAGGGCCTCTTTTTATTTCAATTGCTTCGGCTTCGATTTTTTTATAGTAACTAATTTTTAAATAAAATATTTTTTAAAATAAAGTTTAATATTTATTGTGGTACACATTGTACTGATTTTATTTATATCAACTAAAATAGCATACGACTGTCTCTCTCCATATTCTCTTTCGCAAATAGCGAAAATTCAAAAATTTCAGATAGTTTCAGGCATAAGTCATAAGACTCAGGGCCTGTTCTTTTCAGTTTTAAAATTGGTTTTTGGCTTTTGCTATAGTACCTAACTTGTAAATAGAGTATTTTTTCAAGATGAAATCTACAAGTTAATTGTAGTACACGTTAAAAGCCTAATATCTGTACCAGCTAAAATCGCAAACGGGTATCTCTCTTCGTAATTTCTACCGCGAACAGCTAAAATTCAAACATTTTAGTCAAAAACTATAAACCGTAGCTACAAAGAAAAGGCCATGAGAGCCACATCAAACAGGAGACGATTCATGTTGATCATGTAAACGTAAGCTTTTGTCACGTGCGGCTTTTGGGGGGCAAGGACATGGTCTAGGAATATTTATAATAAATTATTATCAATGTGTGTTAAGTTAAAATTCAAATTTATAAAAGATTTAGATTTTCAATTTGGTGGTTTCTTCCTAGCAGGCAAGCTGGCCCTACAGAGTGGTCAGCCCGTCTAGTCTAAATTTCGACTAAAAATTCTAAAGTTTGAGAATTTGATCGTGAATCAATTTGAATTATCCTAGATAAATGCATACATATTACATGAAGCATGTTTAAATTAATGTAGGTCAAGTTATGAAGAACTTATAGCCAAAACGATTTCTTGATCTTTAGATGTGCAAAGAATCTTAGAGTCAACTATGATCGACGACGAGAACCGAACTACGCTCATAAAGAAGCCAAGATCCAAAACGATTAAGGATATTGAATGAGATGAATGATCACAAACATGGAACAAGAAAGTCAA
This sequence comes from Melocanna baccifera, assembly GCA_036346265.1. Lineage (NCBI taxonomy): Eukaryota > Viridiplantae > Streptophyta > Magnoliopsida > Poales > Poaceae > Melocanna > Melocanna baccifera. The sequence continues at coordinate 39,052,360 of CM070676.1, forward strand.
GGAATATTGAAGGGAATGTTCGAGCAACTGGTTGCACCAAGTGGCTTGGTCAGTCCAAATGAGACGTGATCCGGTGAGAACCAGAGCGGTAGAGACCGTTGCGTGGTAAGTCAATGGTGTACCTACCGTGGAAAGCATGGAGATTGCTTATAAGAAAAATAGAAGACCGGATCAAGGCAATGGTGCAGCGACTGCCCTGCTCTCCGTCCCTTTCGCTGCCCTCTTGTTCTCCATCAAGATGTCATTCTGTATGGAGGACATTTTGCACACGACGAGGAGACTCTGCAAGATGAAAGAGCAAGGGTCAGGAGCTCTCCAAATCAAAGTAAGTGGATGACCTAGTTACCTTCATGAGATCGCATTCTACTAAAGTGAACGTCTGCCTCTTAGTCAGAGTGTCATCCTCAAGGGTGGATTCAAGGTCGGTAGGCATTGCATGTGAGACGGCATCGCTCAGGAACTCAAACATATGCTTTGGCACGATGAAGCCCTTGGTGGTAACATGCCCCTGAACCCATAGAGGGGTGCTCAAGCCCGTACCCGAGGGTGTGCCTGCGCGTGGTACAAAGATAGGAATCACACATTCAAGTCTAGGCCTTAGAGCCACCTCATCCATGGGGATCTCTGCAGTGGCGGTCGGAACTACGCCTACCACAGTCCCTGACATGCCCACCGAGGCGGGGCTCACTGTGTCGACCTCGACAACCATGTCGTCTGCACCCTGGCTCTATCATAAGAATGAGTCAACCGGTAGGGGCCTCAGTGGGGCAAACATGTAAGGGGAGACAGTGAGCATGGAGCATGTCGTTGTCTCTTCGGCGCCTCCCCTACGGGCACCTCTTGGGCCGAAGGTCGAGGCAGTGCCTGGGGTGGAAGCAGGAGATCCTGGAGAACCTAACGGAGGGAGACTGGTCGCAAGTCCCTTCCCCGTACCAGGGTGACAACAGGTGCCCGTGGTGCCAGAAGGCCCTACCCGAGGCGAGCCCTGAGGGCTGTCGCGCCCAGCTGACTTGAGCAATAGAGGCGAGTCCTCCAAGACCTATCGAGGATGCTTCCTCACCTACCTGGACATGCCATCCTCATAAAAGGGTAGGTGAGCGAGCATGGGCACGCCGAGCATCTCGCACATACCCAAATAAGACCACTACAACCTTCTTTGTCTACAGGAGCATCAAGCCTATATGTCCAAGTAGAGATTAGAAGAGGGCCAAGGGCCAAGCAAATATAGCATTATAAGGGGCATGAAAACTCACACTTGGACTTGGAAAAGCCCTAAAAAGCACGAATGTTCCTCGACACCTAGCCCTCCTCGAAGGTCAAGTTCCAGCCTTAGCACAGGGAAGCAATCCTTAGCATGCAGTACTCCTCCACGAGATCACGCACGCTGAACTTCACAGCGAGTCCTTATAGAAGGTGCCGATGGGCTTTATCCGTCGCGTCCAAGGAGGACGAGAAGTGTAGCAAGCAGTCCACCAATGACTTCTTCCCCATGCTAACAAAGCTAGATCCCTGAGTAGGGTAGTAGAACAACTAGTTTCTCCATGATTCTCTTTTGGCCTTGTGGGTCTTAGTGGGGAATTCAATCTTTTATCGGCTGCTTCGAAGCTAGAAGGCTACCACCCTGTATGAGGGGCGCATATTGTCGTGGGGCATACACCGTCGTGAGCATGATGTAGTAGAGGAAATAGAAGATCTCGGTCAAGGGGTGCTTCACCCCAAGCTCTGCATCGCCCACACATAACCAAGAGGCGGATGAAGTAACTCGGGTTGAGATGGGAGATCTCCAGATCAAATGTGTTGAGCATGTCCTTTAGCAGCCCAATCGAAGGGATGAGAAGGCCAACCTCAAACTGGGTAGCGAAGACAACGAGCATCCCCAGCCCTAGGTCAGGGTGGACCTTGTCAGGCTTGGGCAAGATGGGCAAGTCGGTGCTCTTGATCTTGCCTTCCTTCTACAGTTGCTCCAAGGCAACTTGGGTGACCAAGAGGCGGGGTGATGAATGTGGTTCAGGCGGCCGAACGGTGAAGTTGGGTGATGGACGCAATTTGGGGACGGAGTAGCCCTGAGGGCGAGTGACATAGGAGGCTTCTAAGGTGGGCTGAACACAGGAGTCCAGGGGATAGATGGTCGGGGGCGAGCAGGCAATCGGGATGGAGAGTGAAGCCAAAGTGGTCTGATGAGGAGATGAGGAAGGGGGTGTAGGTGCGTGGAAGTTTCAGTGGAGTGAATGGGAAGCTTGGGGAGGCTAGCCTATTATGGCTTTTATAGCCAAGGGCTCAGTCCATGGTGGACTGAGTCCACTCAACCCTTCGGATTAGGGCACCTGGTCCACGTAATAGTGTTCGGCTAGTCCATGAATAGTAACATAAGGGTGTTCCTGTGTGGTGGCACTCCTTAGGATGCGTGCCTTCAGGAAGCGAGGGCCCGTCTTGGCAACCCGGCAAGTCCAAATTCGCCCCCGAAGGCTAGAGTCCGGTGGACTACCTCCTCAAGCCCGCTGCAATGCCAAGATAACTTGATGTCTTGTCAACTCATTGTAGGTTATCGAGGAATGTTGACCCGAGGTCATGCGCCAACCCCTTTTATAGGTCGGTGCACTAGCCCAGACTGGCGATGGACGACTGCCCGAATCGATGAGGGCTACCGTTGGGGTAGGATCCTCGTGCCACCTCGGACCTATGACTACCTTAGAATGATTGCACCCGTTGAAAAATCTATTCGGAGCCAAGTTCACGAGTCAACTTCGATGATGATTCGCAAGACCAACCTCGGATGAGGTGCTAAAGACCAACGCCGGAGGGGTCTAGAGCAAGAGCGACTCTAGACTAGGGCCAACCCCGAGGGAGGTTCAGGTCCGACCCCAGTGGAGATCCAAGGCCAACCCCGGATGGAATCCGAAGCCAGCCACGAACCAACCCTGGATTCCCGGACTTGGCGGGACCCGTATAGGACAAATGACGTAGATGCCCTTAGGAGTAAGCTAGGCCATGAGAGCAAATTTGTAACTTCACTCGCCTCCCTCTCCTACTATAAATAGAACCTCTTGCAATGGAAGAGAGAGAGACCATTTTGTAATCCTACACACTTATATTAAATATACTTGATCATTCGTGTTCTTTTCCTTAAGTCTCTTCGTATTCTCAACGGTCTCCGCAATCGATTGAGGGTTCTTCTAAGTTTACTGTCCGGACTCATACTGACAACAGATTCTTTAGGTGGTCTTGTTTGCTGTAATATGTGGAAACTTATTTAGAATCATCTTGGTTGTTCTTAACCTGCGAGAAAGTTGGTTCTCAAATTTTTTAAGAATTGTCCAGTTTGATGTAACCTTGCATATTTTGAGAAAAGATTGGAACATTGGTAAGATACATAAGATCCTCGAATATAATAGGTTCCGGAGACTCTCAATAAAGTGTGTGTAAAGTTTCACATCATTTAAACATCGATTTTGAAGTTTACACCAAATTTGGTTTTGACTCAGACTGATTTTCTGTTATAGGAATAGTGGATGGTCAGGCCGCTCCCAGGCCCAGTCAAACCGCCCACCAATTAGACTACACCTCTAGTAATGTCAGACCGGTTAGATGCTAAAATTGTGAGTCATTGCTGTTTTGGGTTATTGTTTGGATTTGGGTTGTCAAATCTGATTTTAAAAAGATTTTAAAAAGATATTATTCACTGATGCTGTCATTGTCGGTCCAATAAAAGTTAACCCGTTGGATGGCTCGGAGAGCTTGGCATCCGCAACAACGTAGTTCAGAGTTCAGACGTGCTGGATGGATGACTGGATCAGTGGGTCAACTGACCATGCTGTACAACTGCAGTCCGCGTGTGTGTGATGCCAATCAGTGTAAGTAGGATGCCATCTTTTTGGCAACAACTTCAACTATTTGAGGCTTCGAGCCAAACGAGTGGCCGAATCAAGCTGCGAGCGGAAATTCCCCCTGCGCTGTATATATCGCGCTGCGCGGGGGCAAGGCAAGTAGGCAACGACGCCTCATTTGGACGCGTAAGATAATCTCGAAATCAGCCGCGCGCACGGTTCGTCGCCGTGGCCCGCGAGTTTTATTTTTCCCGGCTTGCCGGGCGTTGCGCCGATCATCGAGCGGCATCGCGACCTTACCTACCACAGCTACTGGTCCCATTTCCACCCCCGTCGAAATTGTTAATCGCGTGGAAACAAAAGCACGGCAGGATCTTGGTTCCCCTTGGTGCGAAGGCTGTGCCGCATCCTGACACGAGGCGCCATTAGTTTAAGCCCCCTGTGTTCTGTCCTGCCTTCTTTTCCGGGCTCCTCGCTCGCTAGCTGGTCAGCGAATGTGCAGTAAGATATTAGTGCTATCCTCCTTCGACAACCTTGCAAGTTGCGACGAAGGATCTGCACTGCGTTGAGAAAAGCGATGACAAGATGAAATGTTCTTATTTTCTCTGGAATACGAACGGTTTTGGTTTTGAGATCGATCGATCCCTTTCTGCTAACTCCCTTTTCAAGACTCCAGGTGATCGGGCGAGCTCGGTCGGGATACGGATACGATCAGTGCCGCAGTGCTGCCGATCGATGCTTTTCACATGCCATCATCGGGCTAAGGTTATGTTTTGTCACGAGATTAGCTTGTCCTAATCAATCGCTGAGCGAACCAACGTAGGGTGCTCAAAATAACAATAATTTATAATTTTTTTATTGTAGCTGATTTATTTTTCACTGTAACTGAGATAGTTTATTTAGCGTAATTAAATTTTTTTAAAAAAAATTAAAATTAGAAAAAAAACATGTTAACCTATTACGGATAATACAGAAAAATATGAGAAAAAATGACAAAAAAAACCATAAAAACCAAAAAACGGGAAAGATGAAATTAAAAAATAATAAAATAAAAATAAGAAGCCGTCGTCAAAACGAGCGGAACCTAAGTACGCCGAAAGCAGCCGAGCTAGAGATGGCAATGGATACCCGAAACCCGAGTATCCGATGGGTTTTACCTGATAAGGAGGTGGGTATGGAAAGATATCTTCACCCGCGGGTATACTAATGGGCAAAAACATCTACCCATTGGGTAGAGCGGGTGTGGGTACGGCTGTATACTACCCGTACCCACATACCCGTGGGTAAAATATACCCAGCAGCCCATATACATAATACATACCCTTATTAATTCAGCCCACTCATAGCTCATATACATGTGGCCCGTGTGTGTGTGTGTGTGTGTGTGTGTGTGTGTGTGTGTATATATATATATATATATATATATATATATATATATATATATATATATATATATATATATATGGATTCGTGTTTAGCATGTGTCAATCATGTTTTAGATTTGTGTTGTATATTTGTAAATAAAAAATATTGCCAATCATTCAATTTTTGCCTTGTTCATATCTTTAATTTGTGTTCTTTGTGCTATCAGGTACGGGTTACCCGTCGGGTACAAATATCCGCGTGGGTGCGGGTATGGGTAAGTTTCTATACCCGTGTGCGGGTACGGGTATTGTAGCGGGTAGAGTTATATCTGTCGGGTACAAGTATGGGATAGATATACCCAACGGGTATATATCCGTTGCCATCTTTAAGCCGAGCGGTGGAAACAGTACCGGCGTTGGAGTGCACGCACATACAGGTATACGTGTCGGGTGTATTTTTAGTGTATTGTGCCCGTACGTCTCTAGCTCTTTAATCGGTCCCGTTGCTGAAATGATCGTATACCTGCCGCAATACACAACAAAAATACGGATGCTTCAGGGTGACGGAAAGCAACTACAGTGTCCTGTGCTGGCGCTACAGATCTAAAAGAGATCAAATCAAGCCGGCTCGCTACATACCACCAAAAAGTAGGATTAGTAGCTAGTAGTTCCCACCATCCGTACCGGCTGGTACTACACCGCATTACTGCTACTCGTGGTGCATTATTGCTACTCTCGGTCTTTAATGTGCAAATAGTGGGTGCTTTCTTGTTGCATTTGCGCCTTTCTGGTACCAAAATGGATAGAGAAAAACTACTCAACGCTATAAATCAATTCAGCTACAGTAATTTTTCAGCTAACTACAGTGTTTTTTCAGCAAAAGTTAAAAGCCATCGCTATTCCGATCACCCCCTATATCGTTTCGACGGGTATAACATACTTTTCGTTTCTTCCCAACACTTCTCCCTCACTCGCCGGTGATGGAGCACGCCAACGAAGGTCAAGTAATGGCTGGCGGGAGTGCCACCGTTGTCGATGGGTTTATCGCCCCCTTTCGGTTGTTGAGGGAGGTGGTCATTCGGCGGTGAACATCAACAGAGGGAGATGGGTGGTGGGCGGTGCTAGAGAGCGCCACGGTGAGCGGTGGCACGATGAACTCTAGGTTTGATGGGGTGAGGCGCAGGGAGGGAGAGACGGCGAGGCAATGAGGTTGTTGTCAGACGTCGGTTGGGAAGGAGGTGTGGGTGGAGGCGGTGGAGTGTAGAGCTGCGGCCGGCACCAAAGAAGAAAGCGAGGAGGGTGGCGCGGAGAAGAGAGGAAGGGGAGGGGGAGCTGAGAGCTGCGACACCGGAGGCAATGGGATAGCGGTCTTCAACAGCTTCCAAATGGATATAATTTATCATTGCAAAATGCAAAATGTGAATACTTTTGCTCAAGTGAATGTGAGTATGTGCTGATGTATAGCACGCTGCACAGACGTATCTTTGTGTACCAAAATGTACTAATACTAGTAGTTTGCCAATAGGGCATGCTCAGTAAAACTACAAAGATAATATGGATTGGAAAATAACGTCGATATATCATTGACATGTGGCCCTAAATCCTATATATTACTCTTACAATAGATGTTATTTTTCAAATTTTATATCCCTGTAATGTTACTGATTAAATTTCTCCGATGCCAATCACTCGTTAGGCGAGGATAAGCCCTGTTTGAGGCCTTGACCTAACGTGACAATACACATGGGAGGCTCATAAAAGCAAGTGAACCATCTTAAGATTGTCTCCAAGACTTCTATCTTATCTAAAGATAGTACTAGAGATAACCTCTTCAACATTAAATCATTTCTCTAATAATTTTATATCATTTTCACCATAACTCTCCGCCTCATACTCTCTCACTAATTAGTTGCTTCATGGGATAAGTTGTCACTTGTATGTGACACAGTATATTTTATATTTTTCCACCTTCTCTTCTCTTCATATAAAATTTTATTTATTTAATATAATTAAAAAATAATTAAAATAATACTATCGAAGAGATACCCTAAATTAGTAAATTGGCAAGGCCGTAGAGACAGAGAGGAGGACCACATAGATGACTCGGGATCAGGCTATTCAATGACAAGGACGCCGCAGCGAAGCCTCTTAAGCTCCCGTTAAATTTTCCTCCTCTTGGAGTCCAGCTCATGATGCCAGTGGTCCAATCTATATTAGACTGCATTCTTCTTGGTCGCGACCATTGAGGTGTAGGCAGAGTAGGTAGGTTAGTCCTTAAAAAGATTCTCGGCCTCTTGTCAATTGTCATTAATATCTGCGTTAGCTTTGCTGGCTTACCGGTGCTCCATTTTGGCGTACTGCTGTATGGTCACTGAGCTAGTACTAGTCCTTTTAGTTTCTCCTGAACCCTGATGATGATAGAAAACGATTGGGCATGTTGCATCTTCGGGCTTTGGTTTGGTGTCACAAGAGCCCTACAAAAGGTGCATGTCATGGCGCCAATGATTATTTCAGCATTCATTACTACAATTTGACGGGGAATAAAGCTGCATGGGGCAGCATTGCTATGAGGCCATCATGGAGATTGCGGCACCTGAGGTCCACAATGGTTGTTGGCTTGTTGGATCAATCCATTAAGTCAGTGGTCGGCCCAATTTTCCTCTGCCAAATGTTCTGTCTGTTGGACTAACGTCGGTTGATTGCTGAAGCTTTTTTCTTCTCCCATCAAGTTCAGATTACACATCATAAAACTTACAGAGATATAGGTTCAAATGATGCAACAATCCAATTTTCTCTGCAAGATTGATACTATCGCTAAGGGGAGACTAGTGCTACCACTTCAACCGGTATTACCGCCAAGATAAAGCTGGTATGACCGCTCTATTGATACTATTGATATAGGGTCGTCCGATCTTCTCGACGTAGAATGGATACTCGCGGGAGTCTTGATGAATCGTAATGATCCTTCAATACCAGTGTAAGGGACGAACACTCTTTAATCCACCAAAACACACTCACGTCGATTTTGCCGACTACCAAGCGAAAATTTATCGTGCACTTAATTCCCAGCGGAAAGACTGAACGATCTTGATTGAGGACACGCCTAATTCTCCTTGGAATTTCAACAATCAAAAGACACTCGAACAAGAACTCTCATAGATTGATTTTTCTTAAAAGTAATCTGTGTTACAGGGCCAATGGAGCTTCTATTTACAGAGGCACACATGTCCTTGCTTATAGAAAGTTTTCAACACATAGAAAGTAATCAAATCATATCTGATTCTATCTCTATTTCTGAAACCGAAGATTGTTTTGATGATTTCGTCGTGCACAGAAGGAATTTTGGGATAGGGTCAGATCCGTTGGAACGAGGATAAGATAAAATTTCCATGCTGTACTCACACATTCCAAATGGATTCTTGATGTGAAATATATGAGAATTAAAATTGGTCCTATCAGGTTGAGTCAACGTCGAATTATTTTGGTAATTGCGGTGTGCACAAAAGGAATTTTGGGATGGGGCCAGATCCGTTGGAACGAGGACAAGATAAGCTTTACATGCTGTACTCACACATTCCAAATAGACTCTTGATATGAAATCTATGAGAATTAAAATTGGTCCTATCAGGTTGAGTCAGCGTCGAATTATTTTGGTAATTGCGGTGCGCACAGAAGGAATTTGGAGGTGAGGTCAGATCCATCTGAAAGTAGACTTCAAAATCTTTCCAACAAGTACTCATGGATCTCGAGATTCCTCCTAGATAGAACGTTATGGTCGTTTGAATTAGATACTGTAAGGAGGGTCGAATCTGACTCGAACGTGAACATAACTTGGTTTGCATTTGACAATTTCACTTGTATACTTGGACTCGCGTGGTCCTTCTCTATGGTTTCTAAGAACAATTAAATCATCACAAGAATTAAATAGTATTCCATTCTTTGAAACATTTGTATGCAAAGTTAGAAATGTATTCACCTAATAGTTAAGTTGATGTACTCGCGCTCGAGTCATTGGTCCTTGTATTGTAGGTTCGGCTTCGTAAACATTCTCATGCACACTAAATGTGGAAGTAACTGGAATGTCCTCATCATTAGATAGCATCATATTCTCATTTAAAACAAATTGAAACCGAAAAAACGAATTCACATTTTGTTTATTTTTGGGAGTTATGGTTGTATGCGTTTGTAGCGTGGTCACATCAACATCAACATGTGTATCCGCATCAACTATTGCCACAGTGAGGCTGGTACGATAGCTTGCCCTGTTTCCAGGCACAAACCTCGCGGGACAAAATCCCAATTTTGATGATCTTGATCAAACATTATCCAAACACTATTAAAATTGGAATATACCTTTGCAAGAATGTCACGAACCAAATCAAATCAAGAAATACAAAATTCTTAGATTTGATTATATCCAATTGAAAAAATTTCGTTCTAGGTCACAAGAACACATCAAATCCGAAAACTCAAATTACTTCTTACTCATGAGGATCTAAATTATAAGAACTTCCAAATCATCTCTCACATGTACTAATAAGGTAATCTAAGTATAGATTTAAGTTAGAAAGGCCACGATCATAGAATCCCAAATGTTGGTCAAGAATAGGCAAGAATTGGGCAAGATCTTGATTCTTGCTATAGAAGTGATTTAGATAGGCAAAAATTAATCCCAATGATCTACTAGTGTCTCTTGCACAACATGGATCTTAACAAGATCAAGAGGAGCACAAAGAGAACCAAAACACCACAAGCAAGATCAAGAACATAAGAATTGTAAGAACTTGATCTATTGTATGAAGATAAATGATTTCTTACATATTTCTGGTTACAAAAGACCTTCTACAAGTTCCACTCTTATTCACACTACGAAGAAAAGGAGAAACTAGCCTAAACCTAGAAAATCTTTATATTTCCTTGCCTATCCTAGATCTCCTCCTCCTTCATATAGTCTAACCAACCCTCTTAGTGGGTCTAAACCTGTTAAGAATTTAGAAAAATCGTCAAACCCACAAATATCAAGTTTTTCACTCACACACACGCTTTTTAAAGCGCTTACAAGAATCAATCCACTCACACTCAAGTCTTTGATCCACTTCCCGCATACAACCATAGCCTAACCCTAAACCACTCCCTTTTTTCTCCCGCGTCGCAATTTTGGTGTAGGCTTCAAGTCCAGTTTTAAACATTTTTCGACAATGCCCCTGACGAAGCTTCCAGATATCTTCCCTTGACTCTATCTTCTTCTTATCATGTGAGCCACCATGCACACCATGTCTTGGCTGATCAATAGCGCCTCTCCTATCAGCATGTTTCTCCCGTTTTTAGCTCCCACTAAAATATGCCTCACTTGAACCGATGAAGTTACTTGATCTAACCTATTGCTTGAACTCATTCCTTGACTTTACTATGTGCCATGCTTAAGCCCAAGCATCCCACATAACCTCTTTGCTCGCTCTGGACCTCGATCTACCATGACCTAGTCTGAGTCGCCCATCGTTGGCTATAGTTGCCCCAAACTTCCCTGCACATTCAAAGATCAAGAAATCATTTTCAAACATAAGTTCTTCACAATTTGACCTATGTCAGCACGAATATTCAGCATGTAACACAATACAATCATGATTGGACTTCTAAGGTGATCCCATGATCAAATCTCCGACAATTCTCAATTTTTAGAACCAACTCGCCTCAGCCAATCTGACTACACTCCCCATGGTGATTGTACCGCTCCGTTTATATCGCCCACCACTGGCCAGTCTGACCAGCCCTTAACCCTTTCCAAGTAACAGGGGAGTGGTATGACCACTTGCCCACGGGACGGTAGTATCGCAATGCAAGGTCAGGTCATACCATTATCTGGTAGCATCGTGGTTTTGCACCGTTACTATTGGACCTGGCCACAGCAAAAAATGACTCTCTTTGAACAATAGCTACCATCATCTAGAGATTGGTCATACCGCACCTGCGGTAGTACCACTGCCCATGCCTGGTACTACCGCTAACACTAGGCTAGTACTACCACCTGAAACCTGACAGCAACCTGAATTTTTAGCAAATTATAAAATCTTTGCAAAACCTTTATTCAATTCAACCCAAATACCAATTGATAATCATAAATTGATCTAGATTTACCCACATAGTCTCACTCTCTTTTCAAGTGGTACCATCAAGGTTCAATATGAGGTCATCAGGTCACTTAACCAATGTCAATTGCATTCTGGTAGTGTCCAATTTAAAACACAAAATACTAACAGCAACTAAATTTAGTGATGATTTCTTCTGAGAGGGGGATGGTAAGCATTGTACTAGCAGTGTCTAGCATCCAAATAGGATAGGAATATTCTATCTGACTATTTTCTAAATATCTATTATCCATCCATTATTATATTATTAAAGCAAAGGCAAAAGAAGCTACCATGTTAACTCTCAACAACTATAAATTCCCACATAAATTGGAGGAAAAAGAGAAAGAACTACACCATTGATTATGGTGGGTCCAAATTATAATGGTCTATATTAAAAAAAAGAGTCCATATCAAGCACAATCCAGAAATAACAGAAATTCAAAATACAAATGTAAAATAAAATTGGTAATTTGATGTCCATATGAATTCCTAAGTAAAATCCCTAAATAAATATAAGTTAATATAAAAATTAAATAAAAAATTAGCAATTGATTGTTTTTATGAACTCCAACAAAAAAGTAACTGAAATTTGGAATAAAAACTAAAAGAAGATTTGTAATTTGATTCCCATACGGATTTCACAGTGAAATCCCTAAATAAATGAAATTTGGCATAAAATTTAAAAAAAAATTGGCAATTGGATTTGTATACAAATTCCAACAAAAAACTAAAATTTTGAATAATATTAAAATTTATAACTTGGATAGCACAAATGGTATCAGATCAGACCACGAAAGAGTGTAATAGCGTCGATTTATCCTACAAGAAAATATTGAGACACGGGGAAGCAAAGAGTCGAGGCGATGACTACGGAGATGAGGACAATACCGTATTGCTCACCTTAGCTTTTCAACGACAATAATGTTGTGGTACTCGCCAGAACCATTAAAGAGAAAAGCCAGAGTCAAAGGAGCTAAGAACCGCGACGACAAGTGGTAAGCATCAGTGTTATTGAAGAAATCAGTGGTCAAAGAAGCTCGATGATGGGAAAACCTTGGCAGAGAGGAGATAAAGTTTTGCATTGAAGACGAGCTATAGGTGATATGGGGCCATTGGGTGGTTAGGAGCGTGCCATTGTTGGTGAGGGGCATGACATCACCGGTGATGGTAAGAAGATTCTTTGTATTATTAGACAGCGACTAAAGTAGACATACAAGTATCAGTAAAGATGGAAGGTCACTGTGGTTAGCAAGGAAGCCACAATGTTGAGTTAACAAATGTCGAAAAAGATGACTGACCGACACGAGAGAAGAGTACATCGAGTATGTATAACATCACACGCATGTGTATGTATGCATCCACACGCAAAGAGCTCAGAGTTGAGAGGACGCAACCGTAGGAAATAGGCTCGGGGCCACCAGAGAGAGCGTGACGAGTGTCCCCAGCGGAGATTGGTGACAAATGCACATGTATGCATATTGATGTCGCTACGATCAGCATTAAGCAATAATTAGAAAGAATTAAAAATAACTATATGGTAGAGTATTGCGTTGAAATGAGTAGCGGCTGAAAGGGATCGATCAAGAATTGTGCTTGCTATTTGATAGTACAAACTTTAAGACAAATCTAATGCAAATACGTGGATCACCCTACTAATTGTGCGCTGATAATAGGTGATTTTAGCATTAGAATAGAGCATAGATGTTGATTTATTTTGCTTCCTAGAGCTTAATTCACCCCAGTCCGAGTCCGAGTTAAATTCAAGTCTGCATGGGGCTTCATGTGTTGTACTTAGCGGATCAGGTCAAGCAAGCGAGTGTGAGGCCGTGGGCAAAGCTCAACCTGGAATTCAGCTACTTCGGAAAGCTTATGGGGCACATGAGGAACAGCCCATATTGAAATTCAGATACGTCGGCAGGAAGACTAATGAAGTAATGCTTCCAATCTTATAACGTTGAGTTAAACAATTTAGAAGCAAGAATTTCGAGTTGTATATATAAACAACGTAAATTCTCTCTAGAAAATCCTCAAAGCTGACTCAACCAAAATATGATTTATGAGTAGAACCTGAGATATGTTCTACTTACAGGGGGCATTCAACAATTATTCTCCTTCACAGCCGAATGATCATTCAAAAGGTTCAGACCTCCCTGCTTTCATCAGGAGAACAGTCCACCACAAATATCCCTTCCTGTACATGTAGCCCCACTCATTTCGGCTTCAGTTTCTGACTTTTGACTTCTAGTTCACTCTTTTTTTGGCTTGTTTGAGCTTTTTTTTGCCTTTTTCTCTTTTTCCCTGTATTCGTTTGCACTGTCCGTAATGTGTTAGTCTATTTTTTTATTTTTTATTTTTTAAATTTAATTACATTAAATAAATCATTAACAACTACAGTAAAAAAATAAACTATTTATAATGTAAAATAAACTATAAACCAACTTATTTAAACCAAACTAAACGCTCAAGGCGCGAGGCAGCGCTCAGTGCCGTCGTCTCGTCTGAACACTTTGCGTCGCAGTGGACCGGTATTTCCCTCTCGTTTCAGCAGGTTTGCCTTGCACCACGTAGCCTTGTAGCTGCCACAAAACTGTGATGCATGGCGTTGTTTGTGTGCACCAAATGTCCCTGCATATATAAGGGGTGGATCACTTACCAAGCTTCTACCTGTGGAGAACTACCTACCTGATCAGTCATGGTCATGAGGGATCTCCCATTGTCCCCCTCTCAAAGCTCCTCGTTTGGACATCACCAAAGCATATCATCCTTTAAGCCTAGCAGCGGCATCACCAGATCAGTTAAGGCCTATGCAAAAGCAAATAAGGAGAAAGGCAACAAGCAGTCCTTATTTGGAAGCATCAGGCGATAGATTTCACGCAGTCCGGTCGGAGAAGGATGCAGAGCTGCTGTATGAAGCCAGGGAGTCCATCAAAGCTGAAGATGACAAGGGAACAGGTATTTTATTGATCCGCTGATGCACAAGTGTGGATAAATGATGTTAATACCGGTAATATGAAAATTTCCCTATGTTGATAAACTTTTGGTTGGATTTGTAATGAAGTGCGGAGCGCTTCGGAGGAAGATTTGTGGCACCTACAAGGAATTCAGTTACTTTTATAGTCGATAATTTGATGTATGTGACGATCACACGTGCAACTTGCTATTCAATGTGCATTGTTTGCCGAGTTATGTGTTCTAGTGGAACATGTAAAAAAGTCCATGAGATAAGTTCTTCACTGTAGTTATCTAGTGCCATAGGAGAAACATATGGAAAAGACTAATCCAGTCTTACGCATTGATTAGTCCTTTGAATTTTTAACTCATAAGGATCATTGGTGGTGGATTATGATTTGAGAATATTTGATTTGTTTTGGCTATAGGAGAGAATTCGGCTCAAGGTGAAGATCATTGAGTTTCTGACCCGAATCCTATTTGGTTTGTTTCCATTTCTAACATGGAGTTCTACTCCTACCTGAAGTCCCATTTGTAATCAATATAAATATATCCCTAAAGACTATAGGGAAAGCAAAAGCCTCATTGTAATATCTTCTCATATAGTGAATTTCGCATTCATGCGTCCGTGATTTTCCAAAAAAGAGTTTTCCACATTAAATTTGTATCTCCCGTTCTTTTGATCATCTACTTTTGCCATGCGTTTTATAGCATACTACAAGACTGAATAAGTTGTTACAATATTGTACATATATTGCTTAAAAGATTTTTCTCTCACACACAGTTTGCTAATCATTCTATTTTGAGAAAAAGGATGTCAATCATGTTAATGACCAGCCAAATTGGTTCCGAATGCAATTGGAGGTAGGGATGGAAAATGGTAAAGAATAATCTGTTTTATCCAATATTCGTATCTGAGAAAACGTGAGCTAGGCATGGTCAAGTCTTTTATTGGTTATGTTCTACTCCGCGTCCTGCCTAGGAGATGGGACCGCAATGCTCTTGTGTACCGCCACCTCTCGCCGCTACTCCCTGTGTCTATGTGTTAAGAAAAATCTGTATTCGAGAATATTCGTATCCGTATTTAAGAATATTCATATTTGTATCTAAGAATGGTCATAATCATATTCGATACTATTATATTCGTATTCGATCCGTTTCCATCCCTAGCGACCTCCCTAGGAATGATTATAGGAAGTAAGTTTCTGATGAACCAAAATTCATAAGTAAGAAGTGAAAATAACTTTGCATAATTTTTAATTCTATGCGCTACACTGCTAGCTCATGTAGTCATGTTACATAAATTTATTCTACCGAGATTTACTACAAAAATTTTAGGATATTCGCATTCAATCGAATTAAGTAATATTCAATTCAAATTCGTATCGTATTCAAGAATGTTCAAGTTCGTATTTATTTAAAAAATATAAATTTATATTTATATCTATATTTATTTTAAAACTATATATTTGTATTTATATTTGAGACTATTCGTTTTTATTTCCGTTCCCATCTCTATTTGGAGAGCAGTACGTGGAGCAAGGTTGGGTGGACAAGACCTGCAAAGTTTGCAAGAAATACGCGTGCCCACGGGCGGTGGTGTTAGGAATAATCCCACATTGGTTGTGGGAGAGGAGAAAGCACAGCTTATAAGTGTGAGGGAGCCCCCACCCATTCAGACTAGTCTTTTGGGGGGAGAAGGCCCAATACCACTTATAAGGTTGTTGCTCTGTCTCCGTGGGCTTAGTTGTGTTCAGCTCATTTGGACCTGTGGCCCGGGGAGTAAACCCGGTTCCAACATTTGGTATCAGAGCCTAGTCGCCTAACATCTCCTTGGACCTCAGGGGTTGCAGATGTGTCCAACCAATGTGTGAGGGGGAGATTGTTAGGAATAATCCCACATTGGTTGTGGGAGAGGAGAAAGCACAGCTTATAAGTGTGAGGGAGCCCCCACCCATTCAGACTAGTCTTTTGGGGGGAGAAGGCCCAATACCACTTATAAGGTTGTTGCTCTGTCTCCGTGGGCTTAGTTGTGTTCAGCTCATTTGGACCTGTGGCCCGGGGAGTAAACCCGGTTCCAACAGGTGGGGGGGGGGGTTGTGCATGTGGCATTCTTGGAGAACTCAAAATCGACCAACTTATTTTCCAAAGTATTCGCCAGATGAACTTTTATTGTACCATCAAAAACATTGTTTCACTCATGGATAGATACATAAACGGCATTGTAGCCTAAAAGGATTAGAACAATATTATGTGTTCAATTTCCCATATGAAATGGTACATAAGGAGCGTGTGCACATTCCATATATCAATTTCTTCAGTCAAGTAAAGTAGCTCATGAACAATGGCATCTAATGTATACTAAAAGTTGATGACAAGACTTAGTTGCTAAGAAAAAAAAGTAATATGCTATAAATTTTCACAAAAAATAAAACATCTAGCCTATAATTTAGTGGATCCAAATTATAACAGTTTAGATTAAAAGAATGAGTCCTTCTCAAGTACAATCTAAATTAAGAGATATTTAGAATAAAAAATAAAAAATTAGTAATTTGATTTCCATGCGACTTCCAAAGTAATATCCATAAATAACTAAAAATTCACAATAATAATTAAACAAAAATGAGCAGATTAAAAGAAAGAGTTCAGAAAAAAGAAAAACTTATGTCCCTCGATTTAGAGCCTTATTACGGTCAGTAAACGATCACCAAAGAATGTCTTAGGTAAAACATGAAATCATATAAGATAAGACTATCTATTATAGATTCTAGATGAAACCAATAAATAAAAAGAATCTTAGATGGCTTGCACTAAAATCCATGTATAAGAGAAAAAGAAGGATGTGGACGTGCAAAATAAATAAGTAAAAGCCATGCATTGAGGGGGAAAAAGAAAAGGTGGCACTCAGCAAGAAACACAAGGAGAAACTAAAAAAGATAAGATTTATTCTACCTGCATGCTTTCCAACAATATGTGTTTTACAACTTTAATTTTTCTAGAATCGCCATCGATATGGTAAATTCTAATTAAAGTTGAACTATATCAACCGTTGGGTGTTATCTATCATACAATTAACAACTTAGGATGATTGATTACATCAGCTAAGAGAAAAAATAAATATTGTTGAAATTCTCTCAAAAATAAAAAATATCTTACCCTTAATTTGGTGGATCCTAATTATGTTTAGTAATCCATAACTGATTGATATTACCTGATAAATGAGAATAATTGCTATAAATTCTCAAAAAAGAAAATCATCTAGTTTTTAATTAGGTGTACCCTTTTATGATTAATAAATCATAATCAATGGTTTTTCTTAATCTATGGAAGTGTGCATGAAGTTAATTTGTACCGTGATATGCATGCACATATAGTTGAGGAACTCTTGTATAAAATTAAGACGTGAGATGCTGGAAATAGAATTGAACTCACGCGATTCACGCATAGATACAAACTTGCCTATAGTACCATTATAATTTGCATTCTTCTAATTATATTATTATGGATACACCTAATGTCTCTATTATTGGAGATGCTGATTAAAAAATATAAAGAACAGGTATTTCCTCTCAGAGATATAATCTATATTATTTGTTTTAACATATACTACTATACATTCATATCATAAATAAAACCAATTCTACAAACATGAAAACCAAATCGAATTGATAACGTTATAAGATTCTAATATTTGAATTCTTTAACGTGATCTACAATTAATCTTTATTTTTTGCATGTAGTTCATTTATTATCATCACGTATATACCACTATACTAATTAAGTATGCTCTAAGAATAATGTCCGTGCATGTGCGCGGGCCACCATGCTAGTGATTTATAAAGGTCCGAACTAACAACTGGACATGTTATTACATATCAGCACAACAATTTACAAAAAGTTAACACACTGCGCTGTCTATTAACTCATGCTCCTGGTCCAAACATAGTTCAACATAAATCACCAGAACTGCTATAGAGCTAGCTGATTCTGCTTACCAAATGCTGTTGTTAAATAATGTGTTTAGAAGTCCCGTGCGTTAACCATGGACAGATAAACCTTGCACCTGATGACAGCGCATCCAATCTTAAACCCCGGCATCACTGTAAACCCAACACTGATCTTCTCTTCTTCTGTGGTTGTCTTGGCCGGTATACATTCCATGTGTTTCTTCCGAAATTCAACACCACTCTTGACATAGAACATTTCAGCTCTTGGATTCGAAGAACGAGCAAGAGTGAGCAATGCCCATACATATCTTGACATCCTCACAAATGCCTGGTAAAATGGTGTCCTTGGATGACCACCACTCTTGACAAATGCTCTATGATCCAAATTTCCAAAGAATGAATCCTCCATACTGTGGGGCACAGCGACTAGATACTTTTCTCGACAAAATCTCCCAAAATTAGAATCTGGGGCCTCCATAAGAGCATCAAATGGATCTCTGAAACCCATAACAAAATCAAAACAATCAACGGAAAAATAATCCCCTTTGTCCCGCATAAGCATGATGCAAGCAAAATACGCCTCAACTGCATACTTCTTGTGAGCCCTTTTCTCATATACAGCATAATTATCGATTGGACGTGTCAACGGGTCGAGGTTCCATCCGGAAACTTTCATCCAACCGATGAAAAGTTCTGCAAAATCATGGATAGACTTTGATGAAAGGTGAAACAGTTCCATGAGCATATCCGTTGACACCTCCCTCCTGATTGCCAAACATCCTTCTCTGCGCCGCGCTTTCTGACCAATCTTCTCCTTCAGTTCCAAGTTCTTCCTTTCCAGCTCGTCCAACTCCGATCGCACCCAAACAATTTCAGAGTCTTTCTTGCAAATGGCAGCCTGCAACTCCACTGCCAACTTTTGATGCTCCCGAATTCTAGAGCTCACATAACAATGGTACATTGAGTTGTTCCATCTGTTCACATTAACATACAAATCCTTCAACTCAGCAGTTTCTTCAAGCTCCGATGCAAAACGCTCATCGGCGATCATAATCGCTTCAGGATCATATGGCACAAGCGCTTGCTGAACCTTGACATAAGCTAATTTAAGATCAGAAATCGCGTCGAGAAGCTTCTCGACAACGGCTTCCCCACAACGAACAGAGGAACTTTCAGAGAGGCTCTGATGATCAGACACTTGATGCGGGTGGATTTTCAGGTGTGCACCGTCTTCACTGCTCTCCACGGTGACGGTGCTGTCGGCCTTCAGCTTCTCGCGGACGGCCGGCGTGACGCCGACGGAATGCACCTTGCAGATATCCGAGATGCGCGAAAGCAGACCGGAAGGCGTCCTCTTCACCTTCACCTTCCCCGTCACCGGATCCATTCCAAGATTCCGTCGTGCAAGACAAGACAGGGCAGCTTCCGACCTCCGAGAGTTCTTCAAGCTGTCTGAGACAAGAAGTCAAATACGCATGGATTCCAAGAAGAAAGGTAGCGACTTTCTAAGAGATTAATTATGATCAGATCAATGCCAAGAACACGATAAAGGTTTTGGGTTTAACCGATAGCCAACCAAGGGAAGAAAATAATTCCAAATATACTGTACTCGTTACAGTACCTTTCAGTGGCCGGCTCCGGAAGCTCTAAGAACGGCGGCCATTCTTGAAACCTCTGCACGGATCCAAGAAGCCAAAACCGGCAAGAAAAGGCTGCAGCGAGAGTGAGGTCGCGCAGAATCTTCGAGAATCCAGGTGATGGTGGTCAGTGGGGGCAGAGAGGTAGAGAGGGTTTTGGGAGGCAAAGACCTCGTGGGCTCCAATGGATTCGAACAAGAAAAGGGTTGGATCGAGAAGGAAAGTGGGAGCCACTTGGGGTGGTTCTTTTGTAATCCCCAGACACTAAGGACCTGAGAGATGCGGCCGACCAAAGGAAGCGGGCTTGGGAAACCCTAATCTCGCTGCTTGGAACGCCTCCATGGTTGTGACTCTCTGTAAGACCAAGTCTGTAACTGCTCATCTCTTTAATTTACACTCTGTAACTGCAGATCTGACTTCTGGGCTTCTATTCCAGATCTTACCGTGGCGATAGAAGGGGAATATTCAGAGGCGGTGTCACGTTGCAAGAAAGAAAAGTTTTTCAGTTGGTGAATTTTGATTTTGGGAGAGGTACAATACTTGAATAAGGTGTTCAGTCTTCAGTGCCCTCTAAAAAAAGGTGTTCAGTGTCATTCAAAGGGGGTGATCGGAATAGCGATGGCTTTTGGTTTTTCTGAAAAAACACTGTAGTTGGTTGAAAAAATACTGTAGTTGAGTTGGCTTATTGAGCATAATTAAATTTTAAAAAATATAAAATAAAAATGGCACGCTAATCTAGAGCGGACGATGCAAAGGAATACGGGAAAAAAACAGAACACAAAAATACGAAAAAACGCAAAAAATTTTTGAATAAGAACAAAAATGCTACAGTGCCAAAATCGTTGCTACAGGGATTTGAACGTCCAACGCTGGGAAAAAAAGCCATTATGATCGCGCCCTTTAAAGTCTCTCCTTTGTAGCCTTTGAAATCTAAAAGATCATTCGGTTGGACTGAAATTTGATAATTTATAGATACAATTGTACTGCAATTGACTGAAATTACTCTGTAGCTGACGGTGACTTATTTGGCATAATTAATTTTAAACAAATATCTAAAAATATAAAAAAACATGTTAGCCCATCACGTATAATGCAAACGGATAGGGAAAAAAGAACCGGTAAAAAAGCTCAAGAATACTGAAAAACCAGAAAAAGACAAAAAATTATGAATAGTAAAAAATAAGCAAGAAGCCTAAACTCAAATGAGCGGGACCTGAATGATAAATTAATATTTCTTGAACAACTTAATTTGTTGTATTGCTCACCCTATACACTTGGTCTAGAGACAATGGGCCGCTCTAAAGAGCTTTTTTGGCTTATGATTTTGGTCGTTGGTTTGTAGTTGAAATTGTACTGCAGCGACTATTAGTTTTTTCTGAGTCACTCAATTAAAAAATTAAAAAAATGTTATATCATCACAAATAATACAAAAAAAATAAGAGAAAAAAATACAAAAGAGCTAAAATAAATTAAAATTAGAAATCGATACGTTCCAAATGATTTTAAATTTAAATAAATTAAAAGCTAAAAAAATTAGAATCTAAAGCCGTTTACAGAAGAGCAAATATCATGAATTGCACGACCAAACAGCCTTGCATAGTTGTGCAATAAACAACCCTAAAGTGCCTGAACATTAAAGTATACAAAAGTTCTTGCTAAACACCTCAGGATTTGAGATAAAGTAATGCCATCTATGCATGGTCTATGTGTAAATCTAACAATGCAAATACTCGTGATTAACCACTCAAATTAATTATGCTGCGAGTTAGCGCATGCATGCATGTGATGTGACTCCTTAATGCTCATGTTGAGGCTGAGTCACTCGCAATCATCTACAGGCAAAAGTGAGCAACGTGATCAATAACGATTTGTTTTCAATTTTTGGGTCGTGTCAGCGAATTCCCCATGAGATACGCTCTGATTTTCTCTTGTAGTTACCTCGGCAATACAATCAAGAAATAGTTTGTTTTTGATGGACTATACGAGAAGGTTTAGGTTTTGTTCTGATGAACTATTGTTATATTATAATATTAAAAAATTAAAATTTGTAAATTTACAGTTTTTCTAGACAGTTTACGGTTGCGGCAGTCTGACCAGCCAGCTTATGCTGCTTAGGCCGAAATGAATAATTTTAGAAAATTTAAGTTATGGGATGATTTAGTTTAACCTAGATCTATGTATATGTGTGGCATGATGCATATTTGCTAATGTGAGTCAAGTTACGAAGAATTTATGTCCGAAAATAATTTTTTAATCTTTGGATGTGCAAAGGTTCTTGGAATCAACCATGGTCTGTGGTGAGGATCAAGGCTACGTTCATAGAAGAGCCGAGGCTCAGAATGATCAAGAATACTGGGTAAGATGACTGAGCTCAAGTATAGCACAAGGAATGCGAAAAATATTGAAGAGAAGTTTGAGCGACATGTTGCATCATGTGGCTTGGTCGATCTAAGTGAGACGCGGTCTAGTGTAACCGAAACCAGAGAGACTTGTTAATACATGGCAAGCTAATGATGTATCTACAAATGACAACCATGTCGATTGTTTGTAAGGGAAGATGAAGACGGATCAAGAAATGGTATTTTGGTAAGTTGACTAAAATACCGAAAACTAGTTTAGATCAAAATCATAATGCTTGAGAAGGCGGTTTAGGTAAAGAGGAGCTGAAATAATCAAGGAGATCAAAAGCTAAAGACTTAGCGGATTTAGACTTATGTGTTTTTAAAAGCATGCATAATTGTAGTGTATGAGTAAAACCCGTATTGTGTATAGTTAATAGGTTTTCTCATTTATGCTAAATAGATTATATCTATTAAAATTGGATGGGGCTGATTTTCTTATCTATTTAACGAGTTAGGATGAAACCTGCATGTGAACCATTCAACCATTATAGATTTACTTATTGAAACCAAGTATTCTTGAGTTAGAGTTAAGAAGTGTTAGTATTGTAGTGTGCTCTTTTGTCATTTAAGTGAAATGACTATAAAAACTTTATTCTTAAGTAGCAATATATTATCTTTGTTCATCCCTTATGGACACATTTTTATTTTGGTTGATTTGCTCTTGTTTTGATTGATTTTGATCTTACCTCTTCCCTTTCTTGATTTTGCTAGATGCCAAGGACGAGTAAATGATAAAGATATACCTTCAAAAATTAATCCAATCTATTTATGCATCAGGTTTGATAAATTATTGAAGTTTTCCGGTTTTTGCTTGATTTGGCATTTCCGAGTGATTTCTTGATCCAGTTATTTTTATCTCGATTCATCGTTTTTGATCTTTGGCTAGTTTTTGTGCAATCTTTCTTCAATTGGAAAAATGTCAGAACTTTGGCAATTATTTTTTTGATCATTGATTCGAATATATTTATGACATTTTAGAGAATGTGCTTACGAAATTTCAAGTGATTTAGAGTCTTAGTTCTAAAGTTGGTTCAATTTGTAATTTTACCTTGATTTTAGTGCAACAAAACTTCATGAATCAAAATATCATAATTCTCTTAAATTTTTTAAGATATTTGGGTGTGATAGATTCTTAAGGTCATGATCTAGCTTTAGTTTAAGTTTTAAGTCTTTTGGATCTATGAATTACAAGGTGCGTAGATTTTTGGATTTAAAATAATGTTGTGTTTACTGTTTACTGAGTTGATTTTATTGTAGCATAGTGAATTTTTTAGAATTTTAGTTTGTTGACCTTCTAGTTTCTAATAGCTATTAGAGTGAAAAAATCGACGAATACTTTGAAAACAGTTGAAAGCAATATTTACTCCTCCTTTATTGCCATACTAATCCTACCGTTTCCTTTTCGAAACGCGATCTAGAACTGAATCGAAATGCACTTATTGGAGTTTATTTCCTTTCCATATTAAACTTATTCGAAGGTAACTGGTATCGGAAACCAACTAACGCACTCGGAGCACCCCCAACTCTGATGCACATCTTTAAGTGCACGGCGCCCCTGGTCGCATGCAGCGATCAGGTCTCTAGCCTGTTCCACCGACGGTTGAGTTCACCAAGCTCTCCAGCAGCCTCGACATTATATAGTTCTCGGTGCGGCCGCGCTCCTTGCGGTAATATTTGCCATCTTCTGGGCTGGCGTTGCGCCATCGGCCGGCGCCGCACCGAGGCCGAGGCCGTCGACGGAGGGGTGAGGCGTGAAGGATTGCTGAACAAAGAGGTCGTGTCGTGTGCACACGCGGCTATATTATCATCTGGGCGCGTGCGGGCCGGCAATTTGGCTACTTTCATAGGTCATACCGATGCCCGTTGGTATGTACCAGAGCAATTTATGTTCTGTTTCGCCATTGAAAAATTGTTTTGCGTACGTGCGCAATTCTGGAATAGAGATTATGCTCGATTTTCCCTTATTTTTTTCTTTCCGTTTTCGATCAACGAAATGACTGTGTACGGCCGGGCATTAGGCTGATTTGTGTATAACGACATCAGTCCACAACGGAATCTTTTTTTTTCGGAAGAGTATGTGCAGTGCAACTACAGATATCTGAGTTCGAAACTAATGACGCAGGCGTGTGTGGTGTGAGTAGCGTACGAGTTTAGTGTTCGTCCGGCTTATATCCTTTCAAAAAAAATCCAATGGGTAAAAACATAACCAGAGTTCGGCCATGGCAAGTGCTCCAAATGACAAACCATGGGTCCTAACAATCTTATAGGTATTGCGGACAAGAGGCCAGCTGGTTTTTTGGGAAAACTAGGCCGTTGCACTTTTCAGCCCAGATCACAAAATGACCGTCCGGCCCATGCTACAGACGAGACAAGTATGCTGTACGCGTCCGCTGCGTTCAACGTTAACGGCCCTCGCGGCCTCTCTCCATCGCCTTGGGCCGACGGACCCCGCGGTGCCGTCAAGCCGCGACTCACGCCGGGCCGCTCCCACACCCAACACCAGCCCACCTCCGTCTCTTGGGGCGGATTCCGCCGTGCGGCCGCGCTCAGCCATCGTGGTTTTTGCGCGTTTTCCTTGATTTGTTGCCATGGCCTGCCACTAGGCCGACGCTCCAACGCAGGGCCACCTTCCCGCTCCGCCGCTGTTCTCCGAACTGCTGCACGGTGCTTGTCGTTTGGGCCCAACACCGTACCGAAGTTCTTCACAAGTGAAACAGCATCAACGCTGCACTTCGTTCTTGGACAGGCCTGCGCGGTACCAGGGGATTCAGAATAGCCATAATTTATAATTTTTAGCTAAAATTTTATTGTAGTTGACTAATTTTTTTTACTATAACTGAATTGGTTTATTAGACATAATTAAATTTTAAAAAATAAAAATAGAAACAACATGTTAGTCTATCACAAACAATACAAAGGATGAAAAAAAAACAAAACACCAAAAAAACAAAAAAAACTACAGTAAACAAAAAGCTGATGCCTATAGTTGAGCGGGGCCTTAAGCTGGCTAGCTCTAGGAAGCCAACCAATCGACCATTTTGCCAGCGATGCAGTCATGATTCATGCAACAGGAGATAAACATTAGTTGATTGCCTCAAGCCAGCCCTCAAAATTGCTTTTATTAGAATCCTTAGGTTGATTACCTCATCTAAGCTTCATTTAGTCTTAACTAATCCGTTGCCCCTTGCCATTGATCAACTATTCTTTTGCTGTCGCTTTTGTTTCAAATTTCCTTAATTTGCTGTCAATCAAGTAACACATGTGGATGACTGACATTTTAGTGTTAACAATACAATCATGTTTGGGCTGTATAGAGGTCAAACCTGCATGTTATAAGTAACTGAGAAGACCAAAATGTCTTTAATACAAAAGGTCAGACAACCAGATTTTTTGAAGTCATCCTGAATAACATGATGCATGTTTTTGAAGTCAGACCTAACTCATTAGTAGCAGTTCGCTAGCATTCCTGAAATTACAGATCATCGCTCGTGTGCAACTGTAGAAGTGCATGGACTGAAACTCCCTTTTTTTGCCGAGGCCTCTTGGGGGATAAGACGGTGACATTCATTTCAGCTTCCATTGACAGAGACGCAAGTTGACAAATTCGATTTTATCCACGATTAACAATCCACATGAAGGCCATTTTGGGGCTGGGAGCTCTTTAAATTACCGTTTTGGATAATGACAAAACCGGGCAAGATGATGAATCGATAAGGATTAGGTGGGACCAAGCAAAGGTGGTAAATCAAAAACTATTAGATCGTTGTGGCTCGGCACGCCAAAATCGCATTCAAGCTTCAACCCGCTCGATCTATCCTAGCCAAATTATATTCACAGCATGACTTGCTACTCGAATTATTAAGGGGGCGCTTAAGATGGAGGTTTTTCACTGTTTAGCGATTAAAGTACTGTAGCAGCGACAAAATACACTGTAGCACTTTCGTCTTTATTTGTTTTTTTTTGTATTTTTTTCCGTATTCCTTCACATCGTACGCTCTAGATTAGCGTGCTGTTTTTATTTTTATATTTTTTTGGATTTAATTATACCCAATAAATCAACTCACCTACAGTATTTTTTCAACAAAAATCAAAAGCTATCGCTGTTCCGATCACCTCTAAACCTAACACTTGTGATATCTGACGGTGTACCCTTCTTGTAAATGATGAAATGATACTGTGTGCAGTCGCTGTTGCTAGGAGTTAGTACATATTTTCATCGCCATATACAGTCTTTTATCACATCGAAGCCCAGTGAAAAAGTTCCAGTTTATTTTATTCCGTTGCCTCTTACGCAAAATTTGAGACGATCTCAGATTCAGAAACTGAAGCCCATACTTCAGACTCTGATGTAGCTACTCGGATGTGCCAGCTCTCCGCCTTCATCTCTGAACAAGCCGTCACGATAACACACGAAAGTGACAGAAGTGAGGGAGACAAGCAAGAAATTTCAACTGACGTCAAATCGAACGTTGCCATTTCTGTGGACGCACGCGGGTTTGTGTGGCCACTGCCCACGCCGCAGAGCGCTCGGCCACCCGTCCGCGCTTTGCGGCTGCAAAATCGACGGGTTTTTGTACAGGATTTTCGCAGCTCGGCACAGCGTGTGTGACCAGTCATCGGCACTAGGATTGATGGTGATACAGACCAAATTGTCCCAGAAAATATCAAACATATGTACCATCTACATGTTGCACGTCATTCTTTCTACTTTTCCCTTTATTTGACTCGATGGGATAGATATATATATTTCTCCTCTGCCCTTTTCAGTTTCTGTTCCTTTCGTACAGCGACCTGTTTTTGTTCCGTTCTGCATATCTTCGTCAGCTCTTGAATCTCTCAAGATGAGCACAACCTTAGTGCCATAGCAGCCGATTCAACAGGGAACTCAAAGTTGAATGCACAGCAGCACAGGTCAACGAGAAATTATTGTGTGAATTGGATTATTTAGAAATGTTCCAACAGGAGAATTCGTTCTAGAACCCGAGTTACAGATCGTTTTAAAATCGGCCGACTTGTATCCTTCGTAGCTGTTACGGAAGCAATTTGAGTTGGAGACCAGATGCAAAGCACGGACAGAAGAGAGCCACACCGGTTAGAAAAGTAGCGATACTTCGAATACAGCATGGCATGGAACACCGACCATCCTCTCAGCTTTTCACGGCCTTCTTGACATTCTGAAACCATCTTTTCTTATTTCGCAAATGCGCCCAACTTGATCAGAACGGGGAGGTCAAATTCGGCAAGCTCTGAACAATTAAAATCCTTTATCCAAAAGGAACACGCGCGCGCATGAACAAAGACAAAGAGCGCCGCGTGATCCAAGGAGCTGCCGTTCTGCCGAAGCCAAAAACCGCGTGCTGGTCGGCAAGCGGCGGCACCGGCGTCGAACGGACCTTGGCATCCACTCCCATCTACCCATCAAACATTTCCACCACCTGCCTGCGGCTGCCAGGCGTTACCGTGCAGTGCACCCGCCGTCTCTCTCTCTCTTGCATCGCAAATCATGTATTTGGCCAGGAGAGTGGCAGAGGAAAAGGCTGGCCGCTGGTCCCAACCATCGCAATCACTCGCGTAGGGCTGCTTGGACGGACCCATCAACCACCCGACGATAACAAAAACAAAATAGCGCCAATGCATCCCAGTTTCTTGTTTCTGTTACGTTGGATCATGGGGTGGACGGGGACCGGGGACCCGTCAGTTAGTAAATCAGAACAAATACGTTGCTTTCCCTCCGAAACCAAACAGTAGCTCAGACGTCAGAAAGATAAGGAAGTCTATCCCTTGCGAAGGTTACAATCCGGAAACGAGCAAATGCAGGCACAAAGTAATCCAAAATCCTTTATTCTTTGTATTTTTCGAGCCAAGAAAGGAAATTTTGGTTGAAACGGACGGAATCACATTGGACCAGAGCTCGCTATACACGGTACATCAACCACTCACCACTCTCTCAAGATCAAAGAATCGTGACAGCCTAAACGAACTTTGTACAAGAAGATGGGGGAAATTTCTTTACTGAGCTTATCCTATGAGGCCATCATGGCCGGAGGCACCACGCTGGCGGCGGGGCACCCTGCGCCTCGCTCCCCGTCGGTAGCCGAAGCGGCCGCCCACCGCCGGCATATCCTGCCGAGCGACGCTGCCTTGCGCCGGGCGCGCTCCGTTCCGGTGCCCATCAGGTCCCATATCGCGCACTCGACACCGGGCACGGCCATGACCTGGGTCACCGCCTGCGCTCCCAGGCGCCGGCACAGCAGCACAAGCGCTGCAGTGGCGTTTTCCCGGGCCCACTCCGTGCCGCGCCTCATTTCGGAAACGAGACGTGCCACGGCGCCGTCAATGTTGACGATCGCCTCCGCACCGCCGCGCTTGGCCAATGCTGCTAGTACTGCCGCGGCTGTCCCCTCTTCGCTAATCGCGGACAACGCCACCTCAGCGACGCCTGCATCCACCAGCTTCCCGACGTTCTCCCGCTCGCCGGCCAGGGACAGCAGCGCGGCCAATGCGTCCTTCTTTGTGCTCGTCGGGCCGGTGCGCACGAGATGCACTAATTTTTCCACGATAGATGGGTTCCTGCCAAGCCTGCGGCGGTACGAATGCACGGACGCCAAGCTGAGCACGGCAGCAGAGGCGTTCTCCTTGGCGCGCCACGTCGCGCCGGAGTTCATGATATGGGCGACTGCCTCGACGGCGCCCTCGGCGTGCATGATGCGCTTCTTGTTGGCCTCGAGAATAGAGAGGTTGAGCAGCACCGTGACGGCGTTGAGCTGGAGCCCGGCGTCCTCGGAGTAGAGCAGGGGCACGAGCAATGGGACGGCTCCGGCCTCTCCGATGAACGCGCGGTTGTCTGAGCCGGACTTGGAGAGCAGCCGGATCTCGTGCACGACGGGGTTGGCCGCGTCAGGGGAGAAGGAGACAGAGAGCTTCTTCACGAGAAACGACGCCGTCATGCGCGCAGCCTTGAGCGCGGCCTTGTTCGCGGTCACCGCCTGGGCCGGCTCGCTCTTGCTGGCCTCGCAGCCCTCCATGGCTACGCCGTTCTCCCGGCACCACTTGGAGATGAGGTTCTTGAGAGCCTTGTTCGGCAAGAGCTCCAAATTGGCTAAGACCTGTCCTGTCTTGGGGCACGTTGACTTGCCGGAGCCGAACCACCGGTCGATGGACTCGCGGTCGTACGTCTGGCCGCTAGCGACGACAACGGGGTCGCTCATTAGATCGAGAGAGATGGGGCACCGGAAGTCCGGAGGCGGCGCCGGCGGCTCACCGTCTTCGACCTCGATGTCCGCCTTGGAATCTGAAGGCCGGGGTGTGGTGCTGAACAGGACGCACTTGGCATAGCGGAGGAGCCCGACGAGGGCGATCATGGCGGGCGTCCATCTCTCCGAGGCGCGGTCTCCGATCTCCCGCTCCAGGCTGTCGATCTCGTCGCTGCAGCTTGCCGGGTCGTTGATGCCCACCTCCTCCAGGATGTCCTCCAGCCTCTCCCGCTCCGGCACGATCTCCCGCTCGATTTCTTGTATCAGCGACAGCACGCTCGCTTTGAGCGCCTGCTCCGCCTCTGCGGCCGGCGAGCACCGCCGGCACTGACGCGACGCGAGGGCGAGAAGGTCCATGACGTCTTCGGCGAGCCCCAGCTCGACGACGGGCAAGAGGTCGAGAAGCGTGGCCAGGTTGTGGTGCAGCTCCCGCAGCTCCTCTTCCATCTCGTCCGACTGCAGCAGCAGCCGCATCCGGCTCCGCACGGAGCAGTCGGCCACGACCGCCTTGAACCGCTGCAGCACCAGGAGCACCTCCCGGAGGCACAGCGACGCCGACCGCGGCAGGTCCCCCGCTGAGGCAGTGCACAGCATCAGGTCGTCGAACGTGGCGGCGAGAAGCTTCGACCTCCTCGAGATGGAAGCGAACACGGCGCGCAGGAACGGCGCGGGCGTTTGGACGGCGGAGAGGTCGCGCGCCAGGCGGTGCAGCGACCGGAGCAGCTCCCCGTCGGACGGCGACGGGGGCGGCAGGAACACCGAGGAGGAAGAGCCGGACGACGACGGCGCAGAGGCCACCACCGCCCTCGGATTAGCCATTGGCGCGGCAACCTAACCTAAAGAAGAAAAAAGGCTGCTTTAGTGGAACGACTCAACGGAAATGGTGGTATACATTACGCAGGCGGAGCGGGGAAGAGAGAGAGGTTTATAAAGGACGGGACGGTAGGGGAGAAGCGGTAGGCGCGCGTGGCGAGTTGGTTGAGGGCTGGAAGGAATCCGCCCTCCCGAGTTTGCTTTTTGGTTTATCAATTGTGGCTGTGTTATGCATCATGTGCCCTGGTTTAATGACGATGATCATACTCTGGTAGTTTGTGTTTGGGGAAGATGGCTGGAAGCGCAGGGTCGTGCTGTGCTGGCCGTTGGATGAGGCGATGGACGGCGGGGATGGGAACTGGCTGGGGGAATACCGGGTCGGATGGATTCCGAGCGGATCGCGTCGCGGCCCTCGGGTGCGTGTGGCCGCTGGGTTAAGAGCTGGAATAGAGATGGTGCGTTGACGGCCGACGGCAGGGGGCGAGCACACGAGAATGGGATTGGCCTTGTCGAGAGTGCACGACGTGGAGATCGCAAGAATCCAAGGATGGGCGCAAGCCCGCGATGCTAACATTTCTGTGAAAAAGGAAAATTCCCGAGAATAGGCCTTTGAAAAGGGAGAAAATTGATATTTTACCATCCTATTCGGTAGGTTTCGATAAAATATCACTCCCTAGAATGATCACTATAAAATACCACTCTTAACATTGACACTTTGATTATTTACCATTTTGAGAGGTTTTTAGGATTCTTAATTATTTTTTAACCATTTTTAGATTATTTGTTATGGGAAAAGACACATTTGCCCTTGGACAACGCCCAGGACCGCGGCAACTGCAGTGACAACAATTAGCCCGGCGTTCCAAGGCGTGTTCTACCGCGACATGGCGGTGGTTGGGACCCTGCTGTCCCGTGGCGGGTTCGACCGGCCGATTCCGGTGAAGTGCGAGGCGATGAGTTGCTGATCGTCAAGCTTAGGAACGTGCCGCGAATGGATGCAACAAAGAAGCGCAGAGGCCCAAGGGGTGGCGGGAAAACGAAGAGCAAGTTTGAAGTGTTTGGTCGAAAAACTTGCTCTAGTACTAGTACTGCTACTGTACAGTTTGAGAACGCGCTATCCAGGGGAAAGAACGACCGAAGATAGGACGGAAGCAGTGGAGGGAAATTTTGGTCTCATCATGTCCTTTGCGAGTTTGTTATAGTGCAGTCTCTTGTTAGATTTCTTCTGCAATCTGCTCCTGTCGATGCCACTGCTGCTCTCCTCTCCCCTCCTTCGTACTGCATAATTTGTACAGTTTTCAACTTCTTTCTTTCTTTCTTTCTTGTTCTTGTTCTTGCCCAAGCTTTTGTGACGGAGGATGATGTGCAGATATCGTCCCCCATGGCGGAAGGAAAAGTCGCCCCCTGCTGCGTCTGCGGCGCTCTGCATCCGGCATGGAGGTGTCCGAGGGCAAATGTGTCTTTTCTCATGGCAAATAATCAGAAAATAGTTAAAAATAATTAAGAATCCTAAAAACCTCTCAAAACGGCAAATAATCAAAGTGTCAATGTTAAGAGTGGCATTTTATAGTAATCATTCTAGGGAGTGATATTTTGTCGAAACCCACCGAATAGGATGGCAAAGTATCAATTTTCTCTTGAAAAGGACGTGTAGAAAATCTACGGTTTTCATTTTAAAAGGGCGGAAAAGCTCCATTGACCTATACACATAAGCCAATCGCAGATTATGAGACATTTTTCTAAACTGGTGATAGTTACGAATTTGCTCATTTTATGCGCATCGATCATGCTACCAGTTACGACGATAAGGTGGCTGACAAGAATATAATAATTTTTTATTTATTATGTTATCATATTCTTTAAATATACCTCTTAACATTAAGAGAGAAATTTTATAGAGTAGTTATAAGTCTTATTACGACTACGGATAGTCGCAAGTTATGCTACAACTATCTAGTCGTAAGTTCTGTTACGACTATTTAATTATTCTCTTAT
The DNA here is from genome assembly GCA_036346265.1 of Melocanna baccifera. NCBI lineage: Eukaryota > Viridiplantae > Streptophyta > Magnoliopsida > Poales > Poaceae > Melocanna > Melocanna baccifera. The sequence continues at coordinate 39,084,672 of CM070676.1, forward strand.
GTTCGACTAACATACTCTCACAGTGAGTTTGTCTGACAAGACAGTTAGAACATACGTTTATACTCCATAACCGTATATGATTTTACCCATGTCTCTCTGACAACAACTGTTCTACGGCGAACGGCTGCTTACGTTTCTATGACAATAACCACCATCCAACGGTTAACTTCCGAAGCGTAAAGACGTCTTCTCGTAAGAAACAACTGCCACCACTTCGTTACGATATAAGGGTTGATGTTAAAGAAGGATAGGAGAGGCGATTACTTCTAGAAGGAGTGCTAGACTTTTTATATTGTTCACGTTTGTACACTTTTACTCAATAATGGTAACATATGACGTAGGGTTATTATTCTCGTAGGAGAAGGTCTGAACCTGTATAACAATTTTTATGTCTTTACTCTATATGATCATACGAAGGTCTTGAAATTTTTTCCCAGAATTCAAAATATTATATATATAATCAATATTGGACATCGACCATGGTACGGTCAAAATTTTACAGAAACAGCCTTCCAAGGTTACATGCAGGTCTGACAAGATCTACAGGGTCTGTAAAACAGGAAAGTAACTCCAAAGTCCAGAAACAAGGATCTACGGAGGACAATGCCATATGGAGCAAGTAATTGCCGTTTGACACCACCAGATTCTCAAGTGCTCGACGCCACATGGAACAGGCCACGGCCGACGTCCTGCCCGGCCGGCCGAAGGATTTTGACTCTTGATCCGGCAGTTCGGCAAACTCCAACTAGCGAAATGGCAACGTGTTCGCGTAGACGACACGGCCTTCGCGCAAAAGTGTAGATCCCTGGAGACGCCAGCCACACTGTTCTTCCACGTAAAAAATAAGAAGTTGATGTGAGAAGTAACAAGGTTTTGCGCAAGGGCAACGAACGGGGTCAGGTCAATTCCGCAGCTGGCTTCACGTGCGCGTTCTTTTCATTAATCGGCGGGAGCTTTTTCCCTGATTTTTCTACTAAGCGCCGCGCCAAGAAAGTGACCGCTCGCCGCGGTGGCCGAAACTTTTCGCCGGCTGGCATGTAGGCACATGCGCACGATGACATTTGGTTGTTCAGGGGTCTGTGGCGAGGAGCAGCACCGCAGCCGGCACAGCTTCGTACTACTTTGCATTAGCCTGAACCATGTTCCATTTGACCTGGCATTCAGGCTAAGAGTACGAGTTAAGAATGACACGGCCAGTCTTGTTCTGAAGCCAGCACTGCTAACAGCTGTACGCAACAGTTTTGATGATCAACTTTACAAGGCTATAACAGTGATACTTATCTGACTGTGGACCCACACTCATAAGTGACATATAGCAAGTTTAGTTGGTAGTTGCTCTGTTAGGTGAAGAGATTTCCAAATGTGACCGTATTTTATCAAGTCTAGCTCCTTTGCAATTGAAGGGAACTTTCTCACAGCTTTAATGTACTCATAGTTAAATACCATTTGTACTGCCACTAATTAATCTCTAGAAGTGCAATGATTAATCCATGGATCTTTCCCTCAAAACATCAATTCATGGATACTTTTCATGGATAATCTAATCTCCGGTTGGGAGGTCCTTTCATCCATTTTCCTCTGCCTATTATAAGAGAACAAGTTGCAAAAGAAAGTCAGCGATCCCGTGTTGTCTTCTCCTATAGTCCGATATGTCTATATTTATTCTTTGAGATATATGCCAATTAAATGAGGATTATTTACATATATACCACTGCTAAGTTGTCTATTTTGAAATATACCATTATAAAGTTTGGATTTTAATTTACGCCACCTTTAAGTAGGGAAAATTTGAGATACACCGTTATAAAAAAATTTAGACAATAATACCCCTATCTTCTCCTTTCACCCATCCCGCTCTTTCATCCCCTCCCATGGCCTTCTCCACGCATTTAGGCTTGACGCCCGCCACATGCTCCTGCCCAGCATAAAACTCTCTAATTGCAACAACGTCGACATCTATCCGCACAACGTCACCCCCAGCATTTCTTGATTGCTCGGAAGCAGCGTGCCCACCATCCAACATCCGAAGGGTGTTGGCAGCAAGCTGGCAAACAAGTCGATGGCATTGTCGTCTAGGGTGAAGCAGGTGAAGGGGCGTTCGTCCTTGATGCGGAAGGAGAAGTGGCGGTTTGCCATGGCAGCGGTGAACCCGCAATGAGAGAACTCGTCGGCGTGCCACAGAAGGTCTCCTGAAATCGAAACCCCTCCAATAGAGTTTTATCCACCCTCTATCCAAAAAAATCAAATTAATTTGGTCCCAATACCCCATGGGTAGGAGTGGAAAAAAAGCTTGTTAGTATGATTCGTTGGTTCAGATCAAAATTGCTTTAATTACACTTCTTAGTTGGCTAAACATTAAAATAAGTCGACTCTAAATGAAATTGGATTTTGCTCTAACTCAGTTTGTTAGCTTTATTCTACAAATACCTTTAAACTATAAATAAAATGATATTAAAGTAAACTATGTTAATTTTGGAGAAAAAAACGCAATAAGATAAGAACTAAGCTCACTATCCATCCCTACCCATGGGAGATTCCAACAAAGCAAAGAGGAGGACATTGGAAAACATGCTCGGGTTCATATGGCTTCTGCAACCGCCGCTCACCGAGGTCTCACTTCGCAACGATGCCGCTGCTTGCCTCGCCGTGGTTCCGCGTTGTGGTAGCACCTTCGTCCTAGGCGCACGAGCTCCAACCTGCTGCAGTGTCCGCAACGCACCAAGGGAGCTGTGCTCGAGCTCTCCCCCTCTCTTTCACTCCCATCTATTCTTGCATTCAAAAAAGGGGCACGCAAGAAAGGATCGAGGAGGAAGGAGGTGGGGGTAATTTGGTTCAATAGTTGCTAAATATGTATGGCATTGGCATTTTTCAGAATACTGTGGGTTTACAATGGCATATTTCGAATGCATCACTTTGCAGTGGTATAACTCAAAATTGTGAACTTTGGAGTAGCATATATCTAAATTTCCCATTAAATTATGGACACAGAATTTGAGGGAAAACAAAAAAAATTGCGAGGAGGAGAAACAAAGATTAAGAGTGCAGTTAAATAAAACCACATCAAGTTTCGAATTTCAGTGGCATCATTCAATGGATTGATAACTCATAAAAAATGTCGGGACTCAAAGAAAATTATTTCAGGAAGTAAAATTTTACATTGTATTAAGTGATTATTTTTTATAGTATTTCATGCGACGATTCGTTTGTTAAGGGACTCCCTTTATCTGCAGAATTCCTGCGTTAAAAAACGTACATTACTTAACAACCACATTTTTCAGTTCTTAAGAAATGATGGCACTTGTTTTTGCATAGAGTATTGGAAGACATCATTAAAGTTTGTACGAAAAACATAAAATGAACGAAAAGGCGTATCATTAAGACTAGTTAATCACGGTCAATTGAACACCTAATCATGACAAATGTGCACATGAATTTCTTCATTTTAAAGATGCCATCGGTTCTAGGGGCTGTTTGATACACAGGATTTTCGTAGAAGAAAAATGTATGATTACCGATTCCTCTGAAACGGATACTGTTCACACCGTTTGGTTCACAGGATTCGAGGAAAAGAATTTCGTAAGAATACTATAGCAAGCCCACGAAAACACAGGAAATCCAAAGGAAATAAAACATCCACTCGAACCACTTTTTTTGGCTGGCTCGCGTAGGACCGAGGCAAACCCCTGCCGAGTATATGTTTGTACAAGTAGTCAGTAGAACCATTCCAAAGTTCCAACAAAATGATGGGTGATCATACCCCCAATCTTTAAAGCCTGAGCACGTAACAGCCATCCAATAGATTCCTAATCCACGAAACCCTCCCAGGAAATACGCAGAAAATGACTAGGCAGCGAGTACCAACTACGCTTATTCTCCCTCGTTTCTGTTCAGCGAACAGATGCAGGGCATGGAAGCTTGCACCGAAACAGCCAAGGAACAACTTCTTACGTTTCTGACAGATGTATGAACGGGAGAAGAAGCTGGGCACGGACCGACGTCGGTGGACGCACAAGCCAGTGATGGGTCCTTAATAGCAGAATGCTTTTGTAGCCATCGCCGTATCAATCGCCAGGGTGTCATGGATTCACTGACACTGCTGTTAGGTACAACAATTGGAGGAGGGGATCACGCATGCATCCTACTAAAAAAAGAGAAAAGAACCCGAGCACTTTCAGCGGCAGCAGTACTGGACTACTAGTAGTGTGGTTAGTTGCAAAGCACAACGCGAGCTGCATTGTAGCGGTGGAGAACTGGAGATCGATGCGAGCCGAGGAGCGCCGGCGAACGAGGCAGCGAGACGGGAGATCGCTGCGACGAGTAAATGGGAGCGAGCCGGGCGGGCAGAGGCGGCGCAGTGGAGCCGTTAGGCCCATTTCAAAGAGCTGTTGAGCTAGAAACCATTCCGAACGCATTATTTTTTGACATGGTTTTTTGCGCTTTTTTTTTCTCTACACTGTCTATGATGATACAACTTTCTTCATTTTTATTTTCTTTTAATTAAATATTTTAAACAAAAATTAACCGTTATTACAATATTATTTCAGTTGAAACCTACAAGATAGAAAACATCGGCCGCAGCCGAATATCTGGGGCTGGCAGGTCGCGTGCGTGGGGCCCGATCGCCTCAGTTGTTGTCATCTGGGTGTCAGCATGGCCCCCCGTCCAAACAAGGGCGCGTTCAGTCCGAGCTGGACCGACAACTTCTGCCATCGGCCGCTCCATTCGATCCGCTCCGCCCACCGTTCGCAGGAAAACCGAGCCCCACACGCACCGGTCTCCTCTCCTCTCCCATCGCCGCTGCCGCTGCCGTGCCGCGGCGTGCGTACCGCAGACCATTTCATTTGAGCAACCTAGCCGTGCTGTACCAAAGGACTAGTGAGTAATGATTACTAGTACAAGATTTACGTTTGGGGAGGAATTCAGAGAGTCCAGTAGGCACGTGAAATCATTTATCTTACTACTGTAGGCAGCAACAATTCTGATTACTGGTCGAATGCCTCAGCTGCTTCTCGCGGGGGGGGGGGGGGGGACAGTCTGTTACCCTGAATCCAAATGGCCTATTCACTAACAAGTGGGTTTAGCAGGACCAACCAATCTACCTTTGTATTTTTGCCAGTGTAGTTAGGACGTAACTGCACACAGATAGCAGAACAGGAACAAAGTTTGACCAGTGATCACATCACACATACATAACAATGCTTTTAGGAGGAGGAATGAATCACATTAGTGCTTCTAGAAGGCATGCGTTAATCAATTTAACACCCTGTTGCATTGCATGTCCCTTGTAATGACATGGCTAGCTTGCGACAGGGACTTCAGAGAACAAATTATCATAAGGGAATTAGGTCTCATGTCGCTGGTAGGCCTAGAAACGGAGCTCAAATTGAGAGAGAGGGCCATTCGGTTCCGGTCCAAATGAGCCGATTGCGAAAGATGAACAGTCCGGTCGATTGCTTTTTGCAGCGCACTTGAAGGAACTTGGGTTGGGTCCGGAGCTGAGAGGAGGGGACACTTCCGATCATTCGTTCCATCGGCGACGTCCAAGTGATAAGCGAAATCAAGTGTCAGATGGAGTCATTTATTAGCCGCATAATCTCGCTTAATTAGATTAGATGTATTAAAACTTCTTGTTTGATCCTGGCAAGAAAAACATCTCATTTGTGAGTTAGTACTCAAAAGGTGGTAAAATCTGCACATGAAAGTGAAGACGGTACCTGCATCCTAACATATGCACCCAAAATTGGACAGAACGAGATAGTTGTATGATGTTTCTCTCTGTTGCTTTTTGCGTATGGCGTACAATTTTCTCATTGCTCGAGTACATGCGTAGCTATAACTAACCTGCCAGCCAAAAACAGCCCGACGGCGCCGTGAGGCCATGTGCCGGTGAGGTGAAACATGACGTGCCACGGCTGCTCTATTATTGGTGGGGGAAAAATCCTATGCGTCAGACACCTAGGCCCCACGTATTGAGGCTTGAGTTTCTGGTTCTTGATTTATTTTTTACTATTTATATTTTTATTTTAAGGTATTTTTTAAGTTTTTTATCAGTTTTTTATATTTATTTGTATTAAATTAATTACACCAAATAAGGTACCATCAGCTATAATATAACTTCAATCAATTACAGTATAATTTTAACTATAAACTATTAAATTTTAATCTAACCAAATGGCCTCTTAATTCAGTAGTACTCCTACGTAGGTGCAACTTTCCAATAACTAAACCGAGTACTGCAATTTATCAGGGCCGGGGCCTCACATGCACTCCGAATAACTAGAAGTAACAACTCGTGCGCGCGCCAGGCATGTGCCACATGCATGTTACTTCTCGTAAGTAGGTTGCAACTTGCAACCATGTTTTATGGCGAGCTAGACAGGGAAAAAGGAAAGTGAAAGTTTTCGTCATTAGTGGATCCGATTGGTGGATGGAAGCCAGCTACAGGCACAACCGGAGCCCAAGGCTGCCGCTGCTGTTCAGGTGGATCTCGCCTGCACCCAGAGGAGCTGAATTATCTATCTAGATTATTTTAAATTTTGCAAATTTCACTTTCTAGATTATTTTCTACAGTGTAAATCTGCTCTAATCTACCGCGAGTAGACTTGAAGTCACTGGCACAATGCTGATCGATAGATTACATGAAAGAGTAGATGTTATTGCACTATAAATTTGAAAAGAAAAAAATAATGAATAACAACACTGTTCGGCCATCGGCCGTGCGCGCACCGCCCACATGCAATCATGCCCCGGTCACCAGCACATGGTTGTGCCGACCATCACGCTGCCAGCCTAACACGGCCTAGACGCCACCACGTTGTGTCACCGCCGGCCACACCGGCATTGCCACCGTAGATTCCGCACGAGCCGTCGGCCGAACTTCGTGCTCGATCGCACCGGTGCTGCCCCCGCACGACCTCTGACTACTGTATCACCCCGTGCAAGTCCCAGCCGTTGCGCTTTTTGCCATCAATAAAAGCCCCGGTCGTTGCGTTTCGACAAGTTGTTACTATTTATCAGCTAAAGATAAAAACCATCAGTAAAAATCAATATAAACACCCTAAAAAGCTCATGGATCCTCGTGGGCCGATGCATAAGTTAGTGCGCCAGTCTAATGCTATTCCCCAGCTCTCCGCGTGCGGCCGTCAGAGCGTGACGAGAGGATGCGAAGATAGCCGGGGCCGTCAGTGCGTGACGAAACTTTGGCGGAAACGGCCCATCAAAACAATATGGAGCAGAACTACACGATAGGATTAGGAAACCGGCCTAATTGGTTCTGTCCAATAAAGACTTTTGGGCGTACAGAAAATGCTCTAACGCTTGTCGTAACATTAAGGTAAAAAACACGTCCTCGTAGGCTTTCCAGTAGGGCCTAAATATTGTAGCAAGGCCTACACAGAGGTTGGCCCTGTTGTTTTTTTTCCCTCGGCACATCCTGGACCGCCCAAATCTCATCACACAAGTCACGCTGGCTTGATCGGGCCAGATTACTTTAACCACCCATCTACCACGCGTCCATACCCCTAAACCGTCCTCGGCGGCGCGCGCAGTCATCGACATGCCACCGTCGCCTGCCGGCATGTCCGTCCACCATGCCCGCACCACTATCCCACAGCTGCCGCGCGCGGCGCGCCACTCCTCTACGGTTCAGTTCTGCCGTTGCCGTGCGTGCAAAATCATACAAGCGCATGCGCCGTTGAGCTCTCTCGCGGCCGCGCGCCCGGCCCGGTCTAAAATCATGAACCATGGTAAAACCTCAAGCGCGGCCAAGTCGGGGTGGTTACCACGCGGACGGGTTAGCTTCTGAGACCTATAATGGTCATCGTGCACCGTACACTGAATCTGTCCTGCCATCGGCAATAAATTTCTCGGGGCACCGGTAGCGGTAGCAAGCCTAGCTGATGCAGCTATAGTAATGGCAGCCTGTAAGCCTGTCTCTGCTAGCAATTCAAGTCCGTGCGTACGATCCCGGGTGGGCAGGGCTGCAATATACTACAGACTGTCGTTCCGGTGACGCAAGCTTGGTACAAGGAAAATTCCCTGCTCATTTTAGTTTTTTTCAGTTGTAATTTTTTTCACTATTTAGTAATTTATTTTTTTCTAAAATTTTTTAGATTTTTCTTTTTTTCCGTGTTCTTTTGCATTGTCCGTGATAAGCTAACATATTTTTTCTATTTTTATATTTTTTAAAATTTAATTATACCCAAAAAGCCAAATCAGCTACGGTAAAAAAAGCCAGTTACAGTGAAATTTCAGCAAAAAAATTAGAAACCATCGCTAAAACGAATTCCAAATCTTACACCCAATAACGACAGCAGTGTTAGAAATAGATCTGTATAAATAAGATTTATTTTTTATAATTTAAAAACATGTATAATTCAATACTATATTAATAAGTTAAAGTAGAGAAAATCAATTTATAAGGTGTGATACTTGCTATTCCTTAAAAGCTTAAACATATGGCATGAGAGTATTTTGGTTAAACACACACGTACGCACACGAGCGTATTCGTGTATTTTTACATGAAAAAACGTGTAACTTGTGACTTAAACTCTTCTATTCTTTCATACATTGTCTTCTTCCTCTCTCATGCACAACCGTTCTTACTCTGCTTCATCTATATTCTACACTGCATTGAGTTTACGCTACTTCATATTCTTTATTAAGCCCAACAGTTATGTATTTTCTGAAGTACAATAAGTAGTTTGCTGTTAAATTCATTTATTATATTACTAATCTTTTACTGTATTTATCTTCTAGTAAAATTTAAAAATAAAATATTACCTATATTTATATTTATCTTCTAATAAAATTTAAAACTAAAATATTACATATATTTCCGACCAGCGGTTCCCAACATTCTATCGACCAATTATCAGGCAACGTTGGCGTGTTTGGAGTTGAGCTAACCAGCCAGACTGGTGAACGGTCTCACAGCTAGACAAAACGATCGTGACTTTCGCAACCACACCAGAGAGTACGGTCACGCTCTGTACGACAGGAATCTTTCAGGGCTTAAGCCTCTTTCTTTTGGAAAATATGCCCTTTTGAACTTGAACAACGTCGTGAAGCTTCTACACTCGCCAGCTATCGGTCTGCACCCTTGCTTCTTGAATCTTGACCGTCCGAGGTCTGGTGCACGTGCGCCGCGCCCACAAACTGCTGTACATGACGACGACTGCAGGACTGCTTCGAAGGGCATCTTGAATTGTCTACCTCCGGTGGTGGATCTCAGGAGCGTACAGTCCATGGCTTCGACGAACGCCTTGCTCCGTGAAATGAATGTGCAGGAACGGACATGGTACATGCTCCGCAGTCCTCGTACATTTGTACACGCGCAAACAGTTTGTTCTCCTCCGTGACTCCGTATTTCGTGCGACGTATGTCAGCAGGTACAGTATTCGAGTTGTTACATCACTTTTCCCCGTGTTGGCCAACGTCATATCCTGGGTAGAAAAGAGGAACAACCATCGTCGGTATGAGAACCCTTGCATCGACCAGGAGCAGCGTACGTACGTACGTGTCACCCATCTGCAACTGTTGAACCACATGTCCTGGGGCCAGTAGGGCAGTCGAAACGAAACGAGATGCCTTCCTTGGGCCCGTCCTGTCTTCTTCGACTTTATCGCCCAACTCAACTTGCTTTTTTTTCTAACTTCAGCTTTTAATTTTAATTTTTTTTCACTATTCAATAATTCATTTTTTTCTAATTTTTTAGATATTTTAGGTTTTTTTATATTTTCTTTTTTTTTCTCGTTTTCCTTTGCATTGTCCGTGATAGACTAACATATTTTTTCTATTTTTAAATTTAATTATACCCAATAAGCCAACTTAGCTACAGTAAAAAGGCAGCTCCAGTGAAATTTCAGTCAAAAGTCAGAAACCAGAAATACGGTTTATAATTTTTAAATTATTTATAAAATAGTATATAAAATAAATTTATGTATAATTTTAGTTATTATATTATATACTATAATTACTTTGTAGATATTATTTTTAAAAAACCTATTTAAAAGATAATCATTATAGATATATTAAAAAATAGTTTTTAAAAACTAGAAAGAAGATACCCTTCCGACCCAATTTCCCATTTGCCGAAGAGGAGCCGAGATAGCTAGCGAGTCTGATGGGACGCAACCTGGAGGTTCCGTCGATACTCCTTCCGCGGCTGATGTACCCACCGTTGGGTGGGGGTGGCTGGCTGGTGGCCTCGTGTTCGGACGGCCGGCCGGAGTGGACGGGTCAATGCCGCGCATGTACACGGACATCGGAGTTGTCACCTTGCGTGCCTGCCAGATCTGGCGCGCTCGCGACGTCCGCGCGGCCGGGCACGCCCGAGCCGACCAGGCGTCGCCGCCCCTGTTCGCTGATGCAGTCGAGCTGCGTCCGCATGCGCCCCGAGCGTGACAGGATGGCGAACGTGTAGGGGATGGTACAACGTGTGCATGATCGAATCGGGAAACCGAAAGGAATAACCACGTGTGACGCGACAAAGGTATTGCTCCAAGCTTCTTCTAGCTTCTCTCTCGTGGTGATTCTATATATGATCCATACGTAGTGTAGAACTGTGAAAGAGCAGCAACCGCCGCCGTCCTTTGTATTTATCGATCATTGTATAGCTATACATGGACATATTGCTAGTAGACAGAATGAGAGAGAGAAGCATAAGAATAGCGAGTCATGGGCAAGCTAAGCGGATGCCGATGGTTGTTAATTATCGCATGCAATTAGAGTCAATCTGTGAGCACGAGATGAGTGAAGCCACTAACACCGCCCGCAGCCTAAGCATCCGGAGACCGAATGCACAAGCTAGAGCGATGTTCGTTGAATGCAATCATGGGCAATCCCTTGGTCATCACGTCGACAAACTGCTACATTGATGGTATGTGGAGCACACAGATATCTCCTAGAGCTACTTTCTCGCGTACAAAATGGATATCCAATTCGATGTACTTGGTGTGACGATGGTGAACAGGATTGGCTGCCATGTAGACTACGGAGATATTGTCACAATACACCACGACAGCTTTGTCGATTGGGACATGAAGCTCACGAAGAAGCTGCTGCAGCCAGCAGCACTCGATGACGACATTCATGACTGCCCTATACTCTGCCTCGGCACTGGACCTAGACACTATGGCTTGACACTTGGAGGACTAGGACACAAGGGAATCGCCAAGGAAGACCCTGTAGTTGGATGTCGAGCACCGGGTGTCTGGGCACCCAGCCCAATTGGTGTCAGAATACGCGATGATGTCCAGACTCCGGGACTTGTGGATCTGTAATCCATATCCAGTGGTACAATAGACATACCGTAGAATCCGCTTGGCAAGCGCCAAGTGACAGTCCTTTAGAGCATGCATATGGAGGCATATCTGTTGGACTGCATATGACAGATCGGAGAGAGTCATAGTTAGATACTGCAAAGCGCCAACGATGCGGCGATACTCTGATGGATCATCCACAGGAGTGCCGTCTAAAGACGACAACTTGAAGCTCGAATCCACAAGCATTGGAACTGGTTGCATCCTGCCATGTCGAAGCGGTTAACCAACTCTTAGGCATACTTGCCCTGCGAGAGAAAGAATCCATGCGGAGATCATGTGACCGTGATGCCGAGGAAGAAGTGTATGGGTCACATGTCCTTCATCGAGAATTCCTGTTGGAGTCATGTGATGAGTGACTGAAGAAGCTTGGTGGACGAAGCTGTAAGAACTATGTTGTTGACGTACACTGGCAGTATCGCCATGTGCTGCCCACTCCTGAAGATGAAGAGCGATGTGTCGGACTTGGGCAAGACAAAGCCGATGGAGCGAATAAAGGTGGCAAAACATTCATACTAGGCCCATGGTGCTTGCTTCAAGCTGTATAGTGATCTGCACAGTAGGCATACATGATCCGGTCTGGAAGAGTCGACGAAGCCCACAAGTTGTTGCCAATACACGAGTTCATTGAGGAAGCCATGCAGGAATGCATTTTTTTACATCGAGCTGATGTAGTGGCCAGTCACGGGAAGAGGCAATATTGAGAACAGTATGGATGGTCACTGACTTAACCACCGGGGAGAATGTTTCGTCGAAGTGAATCCCTGGTTGTTAAGAAAAGCCGCGAGCAACCCATCTAGCCTTGTAATGCTCAAGCGTACCGTCTGCCCATGTTTATGCTGAAAGAGCCACTTGTTGGACACCATGTTCATCCCAGGTTGCCGGGGAACTAGTGTCCAAGTCTAGTTTTGCATCAATGCCCTGTACTCCTGCTGCATTGCGTCCAGCCAGTTAGGATCACGGAGGGACGAGCGCACGGATTTTGTATGGGAGAGATGGAAGAGGATGTGGTTAGGTGGGCATATTTGGGATTAGGCTTATGGATACCAGCTTTCGCTCGAGTCATCATGGGATGCCCGGGCTGACAACTGAGGCGAGGAGCAATGTCTACCGAAGGCCGATGAGGAGGTGTAGAGAACATAGCTAGGACAGATGGAGATGGTTGGGACAGAGATGTATTAGGCAACAAGCGAGAAGGTGTGGGCGCGTCCATTGGAGCAAACGCCATAGTCGGCATAGCCGGTAGCAAAGCAGTGGAGCGAACAGTAGGTATAGTAGCAGACATAGGCAGTGTGACAGGCAATATATGGGCTGGATGAGGACCGTCAATGAAGGATAAGTTTGGAGAGAATTCCTAGTGAGGGACAGTGCGAAAAGGGAAGCTGGATTCATTAAAGTAGACATGGCGCGAAATAAGGATACGTTTGGTCGCGATATTGTAGTAACAATATCCTTTGTGTTCGGTAGAGTAGCCAACAAAAACACACGCAACAGAATAGGGAGCAAGTTTGTGAATTGTCGTGGCTGTTGTGTTTGGGTAACATAGGCAGCCAAAGATGCGTAAGGGTGTGTAGTCTAGTAGTGTGCCAAATATAAGCTCGAAGGGTGTCGTGATGTGCTGAGGATAGCAAGGTCGACAGTTGAGGAGGAAGGTTGCCATGGCGAGAGCATTGGCCCAGAATTAGGGAGGCATATGCGTGTGGAAGAGAAGTGTGCGTATAATCTCATTGAGTGTGCGAAGTATGCGCTCTACTCAGCCATTCTGCAGAGAGGTGGATGGGCAGGATAGTCATAACGCAATGCCATGTTGGGAGAAGAAGGAATGGCAAGCTCAGTTGTCAAATTCACGACCGTTGTCGCCCTGTATGATAAAGATGGGAAGGCTGAACTAGGTCTGTACGAAGCAATGAAAGTGCTTAATTTTCTCAAGGACATCTAATTTGCATCGTAAGGGGAATGTCCAGGCAAAGTGACTATATCATCTAGTAAAACTAGATAGTATTGAAACCCATAAAAACTTGATAGTGGTGATGTCCATACATCACAATGTACAAGCTGAAACGGAAAATAAGAAACCGAACTAGAGCGGTGAAAAGGAAGTCTGATATGCTTCCCTATGCGACAAGCATGACAAGTCTGCATGGGTATTTTATTGGAAGGTAGGAGTCGTGAGAGCGTCGCATGCCCCGAGTGGTAGAGACGCTCATGCCAGAGATGCACTGGGACAGAGGAGGCTTGAAGACATGTAGAAGGGTGTGGCATGGCTGCAAGTTGGATGATGAGGTAGAGGTCGCCCGAAGAGTCACAACAGAGAATCACCTTCTTGGTGTGATGATCCTTAACAGAAAAACTGAGATTGTTAAATTCAATTGTAATGGAGTTATCATGGGTGGGAACACGCACAGAAACAAGATTTTTAATGAGATGTGGAGAGATTAGGACATTATTGAGTTTCAGATATGTAGAATATGTAGGGATAGAGAGGTTGCCCATGTGCGTGACCAGTAACGTAGATCTATTGCCAAACACAATGCAAGAAGAGGAAATAGGAGATTGAATGGAGGAGAGATTACCAGACGTGGAGGACATATGCGGGTAGCACACTTGTCGAGGTACCAATTGTCGACGCTACCTGGGATGGACTGCTGAACTGACATGTTGTTGAGTGCTGCGATGATCCGGGATTGGTCCCAAGTTGGAGTAGAAGTAGAGAGTGGCACAAGTGATGTCACCAATATGTCGAGTGTTCTAGTTCATGCAAAAGAAGGTTGTCAAGGTGGACCAGACCATGGTTCGAGGACGCTCACACCCGAAACCTGAGGATGCCATGGCATGGTCCAAGCATGCACCATATTGGTCCACGATTGTTGGGAAGACGTACTCTTGTGACCAGAGTAGTGGAAGAAGCCGCGCTCAGTAGATTTGCCTTTCTTTGGCTTGTACTTGTGTTGCTGATTCGCGTGGGATGCAGATCCTCCACCAGGTGCTGTCGGTGAAGAGGTCGTGGCGTGTAATGCTGTATCAATATGCGATGGCACAGATTGCATCTCATGGCGCTCTTCCAGGAGGAGGAAGGAGCATACATGGGCGAAGGATGAGAGTGGTTCCTGCATTGTCAGGACTGGAATCGCATGGCGGTACTTGGCGTTGAGGCCTCATAGCATATTCAGTACTTGAGTTTGTTTCAGAAAACTGGCTAACCAGCATCGCGGAGACTGTTGGCCAGTGTCTTGAGCCGCGCACAATAGACGGTGATCGTGATGTCACCTTGCTGCAGACTGCAATACTCAACATCAATGTAGACAGCGCAGGTGAGTTTGTTGTCGAGGAAGAGCCCGACGATTACAATCCAGATGGCGTGGGCGGTGTTGGCGGGTTTGAGAACGATGTTGAGAATTTGCCCATTGACGATGGTGCAAAGTCAAGAGACGATGGTATAGTCTTCCTGGACCTAGATGGGGTCATCATGGTGTGGATCGGAACCGTCGACATGATGGGCAATGGTGAATTTGTCGAAGGCGACATTGAAGAGAGTACTCCATTGTGCATAGTTGGAGTCCTATAGATTGAGTATGAGAGGGACATGTTGTCAAATGTTAACGAGTTGGAGGTTGGTGGTGTTGGTAGCTGCAGCGATGGAGGGTGACGCATGAGCACTGGAGGTGGAAGAAAGGGAAGCCAAGGTATCTGCCATGGGCGCTGCTAGGAAAGGAAGAGAGGTGGAGCGAAAGAAGGTCTAAGGATTGGGAGACTCGGCGTCTGATACCATGTAGAACTGTGAAAGAGCACCAATGCAGCCATTCTTTGTATTCATCAATTGTTACATAGCTATACATGGACATATTGCTAGTAAATAGAATGAGAGAGAAGCGCAAGAATAGTGAGTTATGGGCAAGCTATGCGGGCGATCTGGAGGGAATTCCGGTGATTGTTATCGCATGCAGTTAGAGTTATTCTGTGAACGTGAGATGAGATGAGTGCGGCCACTAACACGTAGAAGTCATTGTAGAAGCTGTTTTAAATAGAGTAACTTCTTAATGTGAGTGTCCATTATTCTCTTAATCTCTTTTATAATCAGTCAAAAGATAAAAGTTATAACAAAAAAGGGTAAAAGCCACGGTACTTTTGATCGCTAACTTGTAAGGTGCCTTGTTATATAGTACTGGTGATGTAATGGTGCACACGATCTGCTGCTCTGCACTGCTTTTATTTCAACAGTTTTTTTTTATCGCGGTAAATGTTATAAACATTTGTGGGCTAGGTCGAAATGGCCTAAGTTTTCCCTGAAAAAACTAAAGCAAGTATTGATTCATGGCAGCTTACAATTTTCTGCTCCGACATTTTTGTGCGCTTTGCGAGTCGCAACCTTAGTTTTGTGTGCCAATTAAGCTCACCTGACTGACATATATAGCTGGATGACCGTATGGATGGACCACGTACGTGCCTGTCGTATACTCGCACTCCTAGTTCTTTAACAGTCTGAACCTAAAGATTGAGCTGTAAAAACTAAAAAGTTGGTGGTAGGAAGGCAGCAGTAAGCAAGGAGTGATGACAGTTGAGACGAACTTCCTTGGGATGCCTGAGCCTGTCGCAGAGTCCACTAGCCAACGCGTGTCCTTCGCTTGCGTTTCCTCGCGCAAGCTTGACTTGCTATCTTCCTTTGCAGTTTGGAGTCAATTATTTGCGGCGAGGTGCCGTGAAAGGGCCGGATCAAGGGGCGGCAATCCCCCGCGGGGATATGCCAACAGGGGCGGGGCCGAACTCGCGCGGGGAGATCTGGTAATAATAAAAATATATTATTTTGTTTATATGTTATAGATCTCTAATATATGATATGTACTTATATACGTTATAATATAACTTTTGAAGCTATATTTGAGAAAAAAATTATACCTAAATGTTTTTAAATTAATTAATAAAGTCACATAATACTTTTTAAATATTATTTCTGTCCCCAGGGATCCCCGCAGGGGTTGAGATGGGGGTTTGTGCCCCATTTATCTAGCGGGAATGGGGCAGGGTCCTAGAGGTGTAACGGGCGGGCGGGCGGGGAAGCCTCCGCGGCCCCGCCCCGCCCCCCGCCCCGCCCCGTTTAGCTTCGCGGGGGCAGATTACCCCCCGTCCCCGATCCTCATGGGACCGACCACTGGGTCCTCATGGGATTAAAAACTTAAATTTATTGTTTAAAAATAAATTTTTGATTTTATTTATTAATTTATAATTACTTAAGCATATTATTTTTAAAAATATAGCTTTAAAATATATATTCTAACATATAAATTCAAGTTTTAGTCTAAATATACAAGAAAAGAATACAATCTCTTATATTAAAAATAATAATCTATTATTAAATATAATTATTTTTATTTTTATCGGTCCTCGTGGGACTTCATGGCAGAGATGACCCCGCCCCCGCCCCGCTAGCTTCATGGGCCCCGCCCGCTTCCCCGGGGATATTACCCGCCCGCCCCACGGGATATTCTCATGGGGCCGCCACGGGAAATTGCCACCCCTACAGGGTCCTTAACGATGATTGGGACGAGAACGCGGGCAAGCTTCTCTGACCTGGTTATGTTGCCATCCTTAGTCGGATTTACTAGATATAAGACATATTTAAATTGGCTTTTCTAATAATTTTGGGCTACGGTTGATTAATAGTAGTGATTGATAAATAGTAATGACTGAAAGAAATAGTTGATAGAAGTGGCTGATAAATAGTAGTGAATTATGTAAGAAAGTGCAATAAAAAGCATTACAACATTCGGACCACTAAACGACTTATGAAATTGTGATATAATAAAATATCAAATACGTTACAATATGTAAAAATGAAAAGTAGTAGCCAATAAATAGTAGTAGTGGCTGATAGAAATAGCTTTTATTAAGACGTTCATATTAGATTCTACTTCTTAAAGCAGAAATCAAAAATCAAAAAAACAAACTAACATAAACATACCCATATCCTTAAAGGTACACGGTTAGATGGTGTTGTAGTAATTGTGGTATAAGCGCATACTTAAATTTAATTCCAATATAAGCTATAACACAAAGACATGATATAAATGGTATATGAATGACTTAATTAACATAAGAACAATGCAACCTCTTAAGTCATTGAAATCTAAACATATACCCAACATAAACATCATGTAAAGTACCATAAACATTATAATTATCAAATCTAGCATATAGATTTAGGATTGATTAATATTGCTATCAGATTGTAGGGTTACACAAGTTTAACTTGGCCGTCCCGTTACGATAGTATTATACTCTTCATCAATTAGATATATCAAAGAAGATTAAAACTTTGAGCTCTAAATCTCAAAATATAAATTCGGCCAGCAGTACAGACAGATCAAGAAACTACCAGATTTCACTAAAATTCAGCACATTGACTTAATACTCTACCAGAATGTAGACTCACAATTTATCGAGTCATGCACAAGCTGAAAATTCTATATTCCTTTGGAACTGAGTCTGTTCACTTTCATCACCCCTTTGATTCATAGGTTTGCAACAATGGAAATCCATAGGAAACTATTCATACGACGTGGTTTCAAAGGAATTCCTTAGGAAAATTAACATATACTCCAACCTCTTTTTTCCCCTCTTCTTCTTGTGTTCCAAACACCCAGGGCCTCTTTGGAATGCAAGAAATAAAAACACATGAATAAAAAAACACAGAAACTGTATAGGAATACTGGTGTAATCCTATAGAACATAAAACAAAAGGAATATTTCAAAAACGGTGTTTAGATGCTTCATAGGAATTTTGCAAGAATTTAAAGAGAAAGAGTGTACAAAGGCCCTGCGGTCTGCTCGTTAAGGCTTCAATTTTTAGTTTTTGGTCTCTAGTTTCTAGTTTCTTAATTTTATTTTTTATTTTTTTGGCTTTTTAGGACTTTTTTTTATCTTTTTTTGTATTCCTTTGTATTGTCCGTGATAGGCTAACCTGTTTTTATATTTAATTTTTTAATTTAATTACGTCAAAAAAGCCACCAGTAGTTACAGTGCTAAACAGTTAAAAATAAGCGAAATGAGCACACCTAAATTTTCCATGAGGTCTAACCTCATGTTAGATTACTCCAAAATTCCTATGGAATGAGCCCCATTCATAAGATTTTGTAGGAATCCTACAAACTTAAATCTTTGTTCCAAAGAGCTATATAGAAAAATTTTCCTATAGGATTGGATTCCTTAAAAATTCCTCTAAAACTCCAACAATGCATAGAGACCCTCAGTCTTACAAAATTCATTATGTTTTCCAATCCTCTAGTTTGCACATGCATTCTTATTCTTTTCTTGTTTTTTTTCTATTTATATGTTTTTAGAATCCTGCGAATAAAAAAGTCCTACAATTTTCTGAAAAAAACTAGTACATTTTTAGGGTAATAGCCTAACAATTGGTTGATACTTTGTTACGCCAACTTAATGCTTTTTATTGGATCGGATCTTGGCTATGGTCTATCAGGTTTTTGAAGAGAAATGCTGAAAATCAGAGGATAGGTTTCATACATACATACATACATACATACATACATACATACATACATACATACATACATACATACATACATACATACATACATACATACATACATACATGTGTGTGTGTGTGAACTAGCTAGACTATGCCGGTGAACAGAAGATAAACCACTCGTTTTCACTGTCGAGCAAGATATATTCGAATTCTAGGTTCAACCCTAAACGGTTTCAGCTTTTGACTTTATCTTATTAAAGCTAAAAACCATTTAAAATATGTTAGTTTATTTTGTTTTTCTCTTTTTTTATTGTCTGTGATGATATAACGGTTTTTATTTTTTTTATTTTTTTGTAAATTTGTTTACTTGAATGATTTAAAAAACTAATAATCATTATAATATAATTTCAGCTAAAAACTAACCACGAAAGCGAACCTAAGGGTATGTTCTTTATGGCTGTAGCTTATAACTTTTGGCTACGGCCTGTGGCTTTTGAGCTGTTCGTGAGAGAAATTACAGAGTAACAGAAACTCACGTATGGCTTTTGTTGATATAAATAAAGTTGCTATAGTATGTACTATAATTGACTAGTAATTTTATCTTAAAAAGATGTTTTATTTAAAAATTAGTTACTATAAAAAACAAAAATTAAAAGTTAAAAGCTGTGAACGACGTACGTTTAACCTCTTTACTTCTTTAGAGCGGGCCTAGCAACGCGTAACCTCTTTACTTCTTTAGAGCGGGCCTAACACTGCTCACGTGCTCCTCTCACACTTGACCCAAGAAAGACCAGCTCCTAGGTAACTCACTAGTCAATAGTCATTGCCATCCATCTGTACCTCTCCCTTGGACCGCTTGGCGATTTGAAGGATTTGTTTTTCGAGAAAATTCATTTCCATACAATTTGACACTGTGGGATCCTTTTACGAAATCGCTCTAAGAAATTCTATAGGATTATTGTAGCAATTCTATGAAAACACATGAATTTCAGGAGGAATAAAGCATCCACTTATATCTCTTTTTTTCATCGGCTCATATAGGATCGAGGTAAATTACGTCTCAATTGCACTCGTGCTTGCTATAATTGAGACAAAGCTACCATGGGCTGCGATGGCGAGAATGGCACCAGTGGGGGAGGGTGACAACATTGACCGGTAAGAGCAAAAATGGATTGCATCAACCAAGCCGAGTACGTGGGTGGTGTTGGCTCGGTCGAAGAAGGATAGTGGCATGCTCGCAATGGTAGGAGCTCGAGGAGGAAAGGGATGATGGAGTTGAAGGTGTCCCTTCGCCTTAGATCCCATCGCAGTCCTAGTTGGCACTGTCGGCCTTCGTCCTTGCTTTCGTCGCGGCCACCCAAGATAGCGTTGTTGGCTCACCCTAGATCCTGTCACCCCCCTCGAGCTTGCGTGGTTGACCTTCGCCCTCGCTCCTGCTGCAACCATCTAAGATGGCGCTACTGGCTCACCCTTTCTCTTGCTGCAGCCACCCAAGATGGCGCCACTATCTCACCTAGATCCCATCATTGCTACCCGAGCTAACGCTGTCGGCCTTCACCTTCGCTCCATCACTACCGCCTGAGATGGGACAACTGGCCTTTGCCCTAGATCACGTTGCCGCTGGCATTCACCTTGGCTCCCGCCACTGCTAGCCTCGATCCCTCCGCTACCTCTCACTTGAGGTGGGTTGTGGATGAGAACAATAGGGATATGGCTGGGATAAGAATGGACTGTTGGGTCCACCTGTAAGTGGCCAACAAATGAAGATTTTATCATACATTACTAGTTAAATCAGTGTGATAATCTCTTATATCTATAATAAAAGCAAATGAGATTACTATTCACTCTAAAATTTATATGTTCTTACTCTTGCTGTGAATCAAACACTTAATCCTATAATATTTTTATGTTTTTGATAATCTATTTTGCATGCACATTTTTATTTTATTTCTGTGTTTTTTTATTAATATGTTTTTGGAATCCTAAGACTCAATTAAGGCTAACCTCTGCCAAGTACCACAGGCTTTTCGGGCGCACATGCAAGTTGCTGCTCCTTCATTGTCCTCTATCGCCCCATGGGTGAGAATATTTGGTATTCTGGCGAGACCGATTGATGTCGACCTGTAGTAGGCAGTGAGCGATCTTTTAGGCTTATATTTAGATTTAGATTTTTATTTTCTACAGTAATTTATTATTAAATGATGTATTATTAATAAGGATTTATAGATAAATTATAGTATAAACTATATCAATTTAGCTGTATCGTCTAAAATTATATATAACTATTTTTTTATATATTACCTTCCATAAACAAAATAGAATTTTAAAACTATAATCATAAATAAATCTTAACCCCAAAAAAATCCATCCATAATAGAGGAGGGTACGTTGCCGCTGTGAATTCGATCGATCGATCTTGCAGTAGTCATGCGCAAGGGAGCCGGGCTGGATTCCGAGAGATCTGACGCGGCTACAGTGGCGAGTGGGAGGGCTACAAGACAGTGAGGCGCACGTCCCTCCGTGCCGGCCTCTCTTCTTCCGCCTCCTAAATTTGGCCGCTTGGTCAGCTTCCGCTCTACAGTTGCTGTGGCTTCGGGGGCTTAAAGGGAGCGGTTTTGGGAAGCGCCCATGGAGAGCTCCCGCGGGAGGTGGAGATGGAGTGGCAGATCCATGCTAAAGGTCGTGGTCTTGTGCTTTGCTGTGGCCATCTCTCTGTGCTGCGTTTGCTCCTGGACCTGCAGTGGCAGCGGCTGCAGGGGGAGTACTGTGCTGCTCCGTTTTGGTAATGAATCAAGCGAGCTATACTCTTTTGTGCACTTGTTTACTTCATTTTGGTAACTTCGAGTTTTCAGTGACTAGCTCTGGCTAGTACTAGTTGGTGTGCCACCTCCCATCACTCTCTATTGTTGTCGTCGAGGTTCTTATATACTCTGTTGCATGCTGATGTGAGTTCTTTCTTCCTGCAACTGGAATAAAGTTCACTGCGGGCTTCAAGCAAAAAAAAAAAAAGGATCCTTGTTACACTGCATTATTATCATCTTTCATACCATGCCGGTTGAAGTGTTAATCACTGTGCAATAACTTCCGTGCCCTACTTTCTTCTACAGATTTCGGGAGACGAACAGCAGCCTCTTGCGCTAATCAGGTGCGTTTGCATCCCCTTCCGTATGCTCATTTTCCTCTTAAAATACACAACCCGCTGCGTCTCTAAGAAATGCCCCAGTGTTAGTACGCTGCTACTGCACACCGCCGGAATGCACACGGTTTCCGGCGATTCGTGCAGATCATCGCTGCTTGGGCCTCAGCACATATTAAAGACCAGCACAGTGCCACTGCGAAATGACCAAACGACGCGATTTGCTGCTCTTAATCTGTTCTGCATTCATCTTGAATCCTTGATGCGCCATGGCATGTCGAAATCCACACGGAACACAACGCAACCGCACAGGTCCCGCCATGGCATGTGCACGCTGCAATCCCCACTAGCTTGCGCGCACAGGTACAGCCGTGCCAGCTCGCGGCTCGCTCCGACAGCCCTTCAACGCCGGCGGGGCCCATGGCCTTTTGACCAAACGTCGCTGCCGCCGATCCATACAGCGTAACGTAACACCGTGCGCGACAGCGATACGTAGTATGCAGATTAAATCCATACCCATCCTCTCACCGATTCGTGGTTCATGCTCGCAGGAGGGGTGCTCGAGATCAGGCGGGCAATGGTGGCGGCGGCGGCGGCTGCTGGCGGAGGGGCCGGGGTCGTACCCGCCGCGATGCACGTCCAAGTGCGGCGACTGCAGCCCGTGCTACCCGGTGCACGTGGCCGTGCCGCCGGGCGTGCCGGTCACCACCGAGTACTACCCGGAGGCGTGGCGGTGCAAGTGCGGCAACCGGCTCTACATGCCATGAGACAGGATGAAATAATGTCATTCTTGTTGACCCGTGAACCGCGCGAGGAAGGAAGGAGGCAGGCGCGCGCTGGTGACTGGTGAGCGCACCGACCGAGCGCGGCGGTGAGCTAACATAGCACCCGTCGCGTTCGAGCGTTAACGGCTGGTCCCATGCATGCATTATTGCCCCGGCCGGGTGGCTCAATCGCAGTGCCGTGGCTGTCGCCGCGCGCATGGGTGGAGCTGCAGGGCGCGCGTGGTGGCGGCCTACTGGGCTGCTGGAATATGGCAGGCCTCTGTGCCTGCGCGTGTCGTGGCCTTTGTGCCGCTGGAATTTGCACGGCCCTACCACGAGGTGTCGAGGCATGGGGATTGTACGGCGCGTGCTGAGAGGGGGGTGGGGAGACCAGCTGCCTCCCGCTCCAGCATGTGTCCAGATAATCTGTCGATATGTTTTTTTTTCTTATTCCCTTCTATTCGGTCTAGAAATTTGGATATGAAATCCCACAAAAAATTGGGGTATGACGATCTACATGGCATGTGTAGTGTGTGTTGGCGCGCGTTGCAGCATGGAACGTTCCTTTTGTTTTGTAAGGTGCATTATGAAATGGACATGTATTACTAGTTCCAAGGTGTGTTTGCGCCTGGGTGAGCCCAGTTTGTCTCATTTTCGGGGATATGAACAGTACTCGTAACTCAATTACCTCTTAGAGTATATGCGAATGTGGGCACGTTCAGTGGTAAAAGCATGTATTCATGCTCCACGAGACTCTAGGGTCTCCACCTTGTTTTTGGCATGTGTATTGCACGCATTCACATGTGTATATAGTGTTGTATATGTGAGTGCGTCCTTGTTGTAATCATATATTCGGAAAAAGTTCCATAGTATGTTCATGTGCAATGCTATTTGCATTTTTGTTTGGAAAACAAGGAAAAAGAGAGAAAAGGGCCTTGTCGCACTGGGTAGGCTGAAAATTGGTAAGAGGACATCACGCGCATAGGCCCATATTATTAGGTGCACCAAATTGCCTGGTCATCAGGTCTACTAGCAGTGGTAGCGCGGCGCCACATCGCGTTAGCTACCGTGTAGATTAAAGTAAGAGCCGATAATTCGACGTATTTTTGGAAAAACCAAAGGTCTTTTATGATAAAACCAAGGATCCGTACGTAGTTTCAGAAAAATTACGAGGCTTTATCAAGCAAAAGGAGGGCTCCTGTAAAAAAATTTTAGGACCTAAATGTAATTTTTGAAAAATAGAGGGCTTTTTTGTGAAATTGCTGATGTGGCAGGGACTTTTTTTTGTAAAATTGAGGACATTTACGCTATTTCAGAAATCCTAGTGGCTTTTTTTGTAAATTTGCTGATTGGGGGGGGGGGAGCCAGAGTTCTCACCGCTCCTAATATGCGGAGTATTTGTTGGGTTCAAATCATGGTATCCGGTGCGGTTTACGAACACGATGACTTGGTATTTCAGCTCATAGCCTTTGTAGTTTGTAGGACTAGCACAGTGTGCTCGCGTACTAGATTTGTTTTAGAGATTATGGTATCAGAAATATAATTTAGATGCTTAAGAATATATTTATATATCTTCTAGGTTATTTAAAATTTTGATATCATAGAAATTGGAAATAATAATAATAACTTGAAGAAAAATCCAACTTAGGAACATAATTGAAGTATGAGCTTTAAGCTAGCCTATGGCCAGATGGCTAGACATGTGGGTGTGTACCTAGTCCACTAGGGTTCAAGTGCTAGACTTGGCACTAGTGTTTACTGATTTTAAGAGTATACACGAGCATATTCAGTAGAAAAGCGTGTGCTTGTACTTTTTAAGGCTTTGGGTGCCTTCAATAAATTTAAGTGTGTGTAGAGGACGCCCACGCATGTGTGTGTGTGGTGCCATGAGTATGATGTGTGTTGCGTGTATGCATCCACCTTAAACTTAAAAAAAAGAAGTATGAGCTTTGGTGCAAGAAAATCATTAAGTATAATAAGTTGATAGGGTTCTTAGAAACATAATTACTCTTTATAGTGCATTAATCATATAGTTGTATTCTCCTATTCTTCATTCATTAGCCACTCTTTTCAAAAATGTATGCATACATATACCTCTATTTAATATAAAGCAATATATTGATTATGTATGAAGCAAATTATATTATTAATTTATATAGTATTAGAGTACCTTTTTCATGCATATACTAATGTACCATGAGCGACCTATCTTAAACTTATCTTCCCTCGCACGCCGACTGCCTTAATGAAACGTGTCTCTTCTATCTCTTCTCGCTGTCATAGCTTTTCTGCTTTAACTTCCAACAGCATGCTCAATGCTTGATCGATCCCTCTCTACTCCTATCCATTCTAATGTAATACTCTATTACATAATTATCTTCTATTTCTCTCTAATTATTACTTAATGCCGACTGTTGCAGCATCAAACACACATTGCAACCACCATTGATCCCTACCAGGGACACCCATCACGCTCTCTTTGGTGGCCCTGAGGTTATTCCCTATGGTTGTGTCATCTCTATTCCTAGTTCTTTGCTCCTCTACTTCTGTATGCCCATGCTTCTATTCAAACACACACACACATATACAAGCATGATGTTATATGTGCTAGATTTTCTGTTCTCCTGTGTCAGTCACTCCTCTTCTTCGATGTTAGCTAAGTCAATATTATGGCTTCTGTAAGTTCAAGCTTCATTAAATTAGTTTTGGTGATAATGACAAATACAATTACGAGACTAATTTTCTTATAAACTATAATATTGCCTAGTGTCATTTTGCATGTAGTTAATGACAAACTATTTTGGATATAATGATAAATACAATTGTGAGACTAATATGCTTATTAGTTATGATATTGTCTAATCTCATTTGGATGTAATGAATGACAAATGCTATTGTGAAACTAACATGTTTGATTCATTTGGATGATAAGATGGAATCACATAGGTATGCATTTGATATCTTATTATTATAACTTAGTGCATTCATTAGATAGAAAATATATATTAAATTCCACTAAAAAGTCTAAGATGAATATGTGCATATATTTTTCACTATATTTTTGTATGCACATATTTAGGGAGAGTTCACTCTATGTTTTGTGGTTTCATTAGTATTAATCCATATTTCTCTTTTCACATATTAAGGATCTTTACTTTGAAACATATCCCTTGAGTATATATATAGCTTGTGTAGTTCATATATACTCATAATCGGGTTGTCATGTAGTTCTTTCATTATGTGTTAATAGTTAGATGATTAATGACAACTAGATGAGTAAGGTTTGCTAACAATTAATCTTAAAGATAAACACACGCACATTCAAATGAGTTAATTACTTAAGAAAGTTTATTTTAGAGTATACAATTGTTGTGTACATAGTGTATATTCGTAAATCAATTTCTATCTCATTATTTGTTGAGATTGTCATGAATTACTAAAAGAAAAGATTGTGGACTCTAGTCCCCTATTATGTGCTAATGGTGAAGTTTTGGTAATTGATGGCAATCGGTTTGTGGACTAACATTTTTCATGAGTTGGATGAATATGTTAGATTTCACAAGTGAGTACGAGTTAGGATGACTTCATGCATTGAAAATCATAAAGTCAAGATAATAGAGGATGACTTCATTTGTTGGAGATCATGAAGTCAAAATGATGAAAGATAGTTTCATGTGTTGAAAACCATCAAGAAGAAAAGATGATCATGAGTTAATCATCGAGTTAACACAAGATCCATCATATGTTGATGGAGCTCAAGAAGAAGATGTATCATGAGTTGATACATGTACAAAAGAAGATAATCATGCGTTGATCATCAAGTCAAGTGAAAACTCATCATGTGTTGATAGAAGTCAAGGACCTAGATTTGAAGTGATGATGTGTGTCATCAAACTTCAAGAAAATGCTCAAAACAAAGCTATGACTAGCTAGTGCTAAGGATGTGTTCTTAGTCTTTTACCGGTCTTAGAGTTTGGTTGGAAGACCAGGTTGTTAGTATAGATTGTCGTACTATTAAGAGGAGTAATGTCTAGTAGCTCTAGTCTTATCATGTGTTGATAGCTCAACCTCATTTACTCTGGCTCTCTATGGTATGATATTTTTATTTGTGAATGTGTTTTGTAAATAGTTGAAGCTCATGTGTTGAATTCTTGTAACATGTGACTATACATTGTAAATGTGTTTTGTAAGTGTTTGAAGTTCATATTTTTTATTCTTTGTGATATGAGACTTATATTTGCAATTGTGTTTTGCAAATGGTTGAAACCCATACACAATCCTTATATTATGTGACTTGGGTTTATGAATGTGTTTTGCAAATGTGTTAAGTCCACGTACCAATTCCTTGTGTCATGATTCGAAAGGTTGAAAATGTGTTTTGCAACTTGTCTGGAATCATTATTGATCCTTGTGTGCTTGATACTATAACTTGTAAGTATGTTTTACAAGATTTGTTAAATTATATGCACTTGTCAGATTAATCGGAACTATCAGTGTGTGTTGCGTGGTACTATCGAAGATTGGAAGTACCGGCATATGTTGCGCGGTGCTACCGAACGTAGTTTGATTGGAGTGGTCTGATCGGAGTGGTCCGATCGGCTCTGTGTGAGCGGTCCGATCAGCTTGCGGTACTACTGGAATATGTTGCGCGGTACTACCGAAAGTCGGTACTATCGGCCTGTGTGGCACAATACTACCGGAAGTCGGAAGTACAATATCTGTGTGAGCGGTACTACCAGACTTCGAACGTTCTAGAAAATCTTGTGGTACATTTTTTCAGAGAGACACCTGTGTGGTGGTCTTCTCCTTTCCGCGAAAGCGGTAGTTTCGCATGTGTGACGCGGTACTTTTGATGATCGGAAGTACTGGAAAATGAACGATAGAACTACCAGTTTTGCTGACAACGACTAGTTTTTTGACAGTTGCGAGGGGAACGGTAGTTCCGGTTTTATAACAGTGGAACTGCCAGATTTCCTGATTTTTTAGGGGTTTTGCTTCCAACGACTAGTTTTTGTGGTGTGAATATATATACCCCCTTGTGGCTGGTTGGGATAAGACTTTTGGTACTTTATTTCGCTCTCTTAAGCTAGTGTGAGGTCATTTTCTCAATTGTGTATGTGTTGTACTTTGTGAGCAAGGAGAAGGTCCTTATTACTCTTGGAGTTTGCCGACTTATAGACGGTATTGGAGGTGTCATAACAGATATCTTATTAAAGAAGGTTATGAGAAGACCCGACGACTTTATGAAGATTGTAGCTCACCTACCCGGAGTGGAAAAGAGCTACAATTAGTGGATTTGACGTGGAATGTTTAATTTGTGGAGCCGGTCCAATTCGTTTGGGCTCACCTCAACGTGGATTATAAAAGACCAGCAAGTCTCTGAACACCACAGTAAAAAGTAACTGTGTCAATTATGGTATATTCTCTTATGCTAAATCTACATTCAAGCAATTTACATTCGTAGAATTAAATTGATTATTTGTTATTCTAGGATTGTTCTTGACAAAGACTTAGATTGTTGGTGTATTTTGTTTGTCAATTATGGTGAACCTATTGATTTTGGCAAAATTTATGCTAAACCAATTTGAGTTAAATTTTCGCATTATTTACTTTGTTTTAGCCAAATAGACAAATAGTAATTAAGGAAGAGAATTTTTAAAACCGCCTATCATCCCCCTCTAGTCGGCCTCCTATATCCTACAGCTTCATTACTAACCGCGGTGAACTCTCATCTAGCTTGATACTGGCATATTTGCTTTATCCGTTGTTCAACAATGTGAATAATATTATTGCCATCACGGGCGACGTCGTGCCCCTCACCAGTGATGGCACCCTCCTAACTATCTGATAACCCCATATCGTCCATAACTTGTTGTAAGGTCAAGGAGGCCGACTAGAGAAATGGTGAATATATGCTTTTGAAATTGTTTTGGCTAAAACTGAGTTTTAGATGTGGAAGCATAAATCAAATTGGTTTTACTCAATTAAATCCTAAATCATCTAATTTCACTAAGTGCAACAAGCTAAGAATG
Source organism: Melocanna baccifera (assembly GCA_036346265.1). Taxonomy (NCBI): domain Eukaryota; kingdom Viridiplantae; phylum Streptophyta; class Magnoliopsida; order Poales; family Poaceae; genus Melocanna; species Melocanna baccifera. The sequence continues at coordinate 39,113,409 of CM070676.1, forward strand.
TATCGAGGTTTGCATAAGCAATCAATTTAATTCTAGAAATATAAATTACACATGGTAAATGAGTGTAAGTAAGCAAACCACAAGGTTGACACAATCTTTTTTACTGTGGTTTTAGGAGACTTGCTGGTCTATCACAATTCACGTTGAAGTAAGTCCAAACGAATTGAACAGACTCCACAAATTAAGTCAAGCACCTCGATTCCACTAGGGTTGTTCTTTCTCTACTCTGGAGATGGAGAATACCAAACCACTCACAACATGCTGAGTTTTCTCATAAACTTTTTAAGAAGATCATAAGACCAGGACACCTCCATGCCGTCTAAGTGTTGGCAAACACCAAAATTAACAAGTCAAGCCCCTTACTTAATTCTCACCAAGTACAACACATGTATAATTGGATACACAATCCACCTAGAGGCAACAATGCAACTAGAGCTCTCTCTCTCTCTAAGCTCACAAAGTGTAACACATGCACAAATGGAAAGAAGAGGCTTGCACTAGTTCAAGAGAATAAAATAGGGTGCCAAGAGTTCATCCCAACTGGTCACAAGGGGGTATAAATACCCACATCTCCAAAAACTCCGCAGACTCGAAATACACATAACTCAGTGAAGGACCGATCAGACCACTAACTAATAGCCGGTCAGACCAACCACAAATTCCAATAACTATAAAACCAAACATTAGACACATGCCCAGTCAGACTGGCCTTCTAAGAAGAAAGGAACTCAAAAACATATTCTCTAGAAATAGTAGCTGCCATACAAAGCACGGTCATACCAGAGACCTCGGTCAGAACAGGCGGTCAGACCACCAACTAATGGCTGGTCGGACCGCCTTAGGCGGTTAGAGCGTCCTCACAAGGGTGGTCAAACCAGCCCTACTTTTTAGACACTCGAAGAAACTGTCATAACTTTTGACTTCGATACCAGAATTGAGCGATCTTAGGCTTTATATAAAACTTTTTTAGAGAGCTACACAACCCAACTAATTGCATGATCTCAAACACATTAGATCAATACAAAAATCACAATAACTCCAAAGAGTCAACACGATGGTCTAAATCCAAGTATAAGAGAAACAACAAATCTTAGAACAAGCCGAGGAAGGATGGACTTCAACCATTTGGAAACTTTAGTATCATGATAAAAGGAGTAGGTGCATGGACTTCAATTATTTGAAAAATATTGTAGCAGAGATGCATAAGTCTCAACTATTTATAAAACATATTCTCAAGAGTTAGAGCAAGAGAGATTGAGCTATCAACACATGATAAAACTCAAACTACTAGACAAGACCCCCTCTTAATAGCATGACAACCTATACTGGTAATCCGGTCTCTCAACCAAACATCGAGATTAGTAAATATTAGAAACATATCCTTAGCCTATATTAGTTATACCTTTGCCTTGTGCATCCAATTGTAGATTTCTTTTGATGACGACCATCTCCTCTCCAAGTATAGGTTTATCTTATTGTGCATCAATACATGATGCTATCCATCAAGTCGGGATATTGACTTAATAACCATCAACACATGATGCCATCCACCACATCGGGATCTTGGCTTAATATCCATCAACATATGATGCTATCTTTTATCCTGAACCTTAATTTGATGACAATCAACCCATGTTGCTATCCAAAGTCTTCACCATCATAGGACCTAATCTATTTCATAAACTCATGAAAAATACTAATCCCACAAATTTGGTTGTCAGGAATCACCAAAACTCACCATAACACATAATGGAGAGACTAGATTTTTCACTCGTCTTCAATGCAAAGCTTCATCACCTCTCTCTCAGGACTTCCTTATCGAGTTTCTTTGGCCACCAACTTCTTTAACAACGCTAACGCTCACTACTTATCATCATAGCGCTTGGATCCTTCCACTCTAGCCTCTCTTTAACTGTGCCACCGAGCAGCACAATATTGTCCTCATCTCTGCCATCACCGCTACCTTGGCTCTTCGTTTCCCTATGGGTCAAGGTCTTCTTGTAGGATAGATCGATGTTATTGCACTCTTTCGTGGTCTCCTCCGACATCATTCGTGCTATTCTCATTATAACTTATATTTTTATTCAAAATTTTAGTTATTTTTATTAGAGTCCATGTACAAATCAAATTGCTAATGTAATTTATTCCGAATTTTGGTTACTTGGGGATTTTACTTTGGAATTAATATGAAAATCATATTGTAAATTTTATTTTATTTTATATTCTAAATTTCAATTATTTTTGTTGGAATTCATACACAAATCTAATTTTTAATTTTCTTTAATTTTATTTCAAATTATAGTTATTTAGGGATTTTACTCTGGAATTTGTATCAAAATGAAATGCTAATTTTATTTTATGTTTTATTCCAAATTTCAATTATTCCTTTCAAATTTGTATACAAATTTAATCGCTATTTTTGTTTAATTTTTATTCTGAAGTATATTTATTTTGGAATTTTACTTAGCAATTCATATGGAAATCAAATTGCTAATTTGTTTATTTCAGATTTTAGTTATTTGAAGATTGTATTTGACATAGATTTTTTTAATCTAAACCATTATAGGGCCTCTTCTTTCAGCTTCTAAAAACTGCTTTTTGACTTTTCTACAGTAATTAGTTTTCATATAGAGTGTTATTTCAAGACAGAGTCTATAAGTTGATTTAGTAAACACTGTAGTGACTTAATTTATATCAGCCAAATCTGCACACGAGTTTCTGTTATTCTGTACTCTCTGACACACACAAATAGTCCAAAAGCCATAAACTATCATAAGCCATAAGCCGAAGCCAAAAAGAGCAAACCTACAATTTAGACCCGTCATAATCGATGGTGTAGATCTTTTCCAACCGAGCCACTATTGTGCCCAGGATCTTCTGTGGCAGAGAATCCAGGGGGACGGAATGCAAAAGTTTCAGAAAACTAGGGCTATAGAGCATGACATGTGAGTCAATATTATTTTTATTTGTTGACTTAGATGACTACTATCCATGTCACCAAAACCACTGCATATCAGCGCTACATGGCTGAAAACTGGGGTAGAATAGCCTTAAGGGGTAAATTGCCCGGTTTTAATAGTTAAGGGGTGTCAGTTACCCGATTTTATAGTTGAAGATTAAAACTTAGACTAACACAATAGTTTTAAGGAGTAAAATAGGCTAATTTCATATACAAAAGAGACGGTGTTTTTCTCTTTTTAGCTCTCCTTTCTTTCCGTTTTGGAACGGTAGGGTAAGGCCCAGCCACAGCCTCACAATTGGCCCATGGTTCGTGGAAGCCAGCGAAATTCACCCGTCTAAAGGCCCATCCAATCTAACAGCCTCTAATCCCGTGGAATCCGACAGCGTTAGGGGCGGAAAACTCAAGCAGAGCCCCCCCGTTTACCTCAACACGACAGCTAAACGGCCGTCCACTATGCAATCCCTCCCTTCGTAGTGGGGGAGCGCGCCGCCGTATAGACTTGCGCTAAGAGCGAAATTAGAAGATTCGGAGGGATCAAAGCACAAAAGTTGGGCGCCACCCGAGAGGGAGAAATCTGAGAGCGCGGCCTCCAGAGCCCAGAAACTAGAGAAGAACAAGCTGCCAGGGGGTCAAACTGGAACAAAATCGGCCGCCGTTTGCTTCGCGAGATCGAGTCCCGTCGATTCGCATGGCGTTGTTTGGGATTTGCTGCTCTTCTTCGGCCAGTTCATGATCAGGTACTGCTCTTGTTACCTGAAGAGATCTGTTTGCGCGTAGTCGTCGATTTCGCTGCGTCTGGGTAGGGTTTTTTGTGCGCTTTAGGATGCTTCTTGTAGGAATTGTTGGCTATTGATGATCTGTCAGGGCGTAGCTCTGTGTAGGCATGAGTTAGATTCTGCTATTATTGTTTGCGGAATTCTAAAGAGAGCATTTTGTCTCAACCCAATCATCAAACATGGTTACTCTGATTACCTTGATGTGTTGGTTGTACTTGTGTTCCTCAAACTAGCCTAGTTTGATGGATAGCATTGGGGCACATAATCTGATAGAATTAGTTTGATTACCTAAGATGTTTACGTAATGTTTTCCAAGACTACTGAATTTGTGTTTTTCATTTGAGCTCTTAATCTCCTTCTGCATTACACGTATATGCTCTAATTCAATTTGTTCTTCCGGTTGACAGTTGTTGATCTGCAGAAGACTTGGGAATGCAGAAAGATGTGCTTGTACAACAGCAAGTTATTATTTCGTGCAAACAAGATCCGAGCTTCGTTCAAGCTCATATTGTGGGGCTCTGATGAGAATGTGCTGCACACTGATACCGTTCCTCCTTTCCGTGTTTTGAAGCACAGTAGATTGAGGGACTCTATATTTGTACACCATCACCTCGGTGAAGACGGTTGACATCTGCTGCATTCATTAGGTTTACTCTGTAGGTACTGTTATATAGGTGGTCTGTGGTGTTTGTTCGTTTTGCTCTGTTCACATAGCTTGATACGATGGATAGGAGGAGGACTATCTTGATGGGCCGTTATGAAATTGGGAAACAGCTGGGACAAGGAGCCTTCGCAAAGGTGTATTATGCCCGTAATCTTACATCCGGCCAAGCTGTTGCCATAAAGATGATCAACAAGGACAAGGTCATGAAGGTTGGGCTTATGGAGCAGATAAAGAGGGAGATTTCAATAATGAGATTGGTGAAGCATCCAAATGTCCTGCAGCTTTTTGAGGTCATGGCTAGCAAGAGCAAGATTTATTTTGTCTTGGAGTATGCTAAAGGTGGTGAGCTTTTCAACAAAATAGCAAAGGGGGGAAAGCTTAGTGAGGATGCTGCAAGGAGGTATTTCCACCAATTGATCAGTGCTGTTGACTATTGCCACAGTCGAGGTGTTTATCACCGTGACTTGAAGCCTGAAAACCTACTCCTAGATGAGAATGAAAACCTTAAAGTCTCAGATTTTGGTTTGAGTGCCCTGGCCGAGTCGAAGAGGCAAGATGGTCTCCTCCATACCACATGTGGAACCCCGGCTTATGTTGCGTCTGAAGTGCTTAGCAGGAAAGGCTATGATGGCGCAAAGGCAGATATATGGTCTTGTGGAGTAATCCTGTTTGTGCTTGTGGCTGGTTACCTTCCTTTCCATGACACAAATCTCATAGAGATGTATAGAAAGATTTCCAAAGCAGACTTTAGATGCCCTCGGTATTTTTCTGCTGAGCTGAAGGAGCTTCTGCATAGAATCCTTGATCCAGATCCAAGTACTAGGATTTCGATCTCTAGGATAAAGAGAAGTGTTTGGTACAGAAGATCAGTTGAGGTAAATGCAAAGGAAAATGAGGTTGAAACAACAGACAACACTTTTTCAGGTGAAGCTACTAACTCAGGCTTGACAGAATGCAGCACTTCTGAGGGAAATCAAGGGTCATTAAGCCTCCCAAACCTGAATGCATTTGACATTATCACTCTCTCAACAGGGTTTAATCTATCTGGGTTTTTTGAGGATAAGTATGGTCGCAGGGAGGAACGATTTACCACCATGCAGCCTGTAACAACAGTACTTACAAAGCTGAAGGAACTGGGCAAACGCTTGAAACTAGAAGTTAAGAATAAAGAAAATGGAGTCTTGAAGTTGGCAGCACCGAAGGAAGGAAAGAAGGGTTTTCTTGAGCTTGATGCAGAGATTTTTGAGGTTGCCCCTTCTTTCCTCTTAGTTGAGTTGAAAAAGACTAATGGGGACACTATGGAATTCCAAAAGCTGGTGAAAGAGGAAATGAGGCCAGCACTAAAGGATATTGTTTGGGTGTGGCAAGGTGATCAGCACCAGCACTCACAATCAATACTGCAAGGAGAGCAGCAGCAGTCACCGTTGCCACCACAGCAGCCACAGGATCAGTTGCAACCATCATTGCCACGACAAGAGCCGCAGGACATGTATGAACCACCCATGCCACCTCAGGAACCGCAGGACCAGTTGCGACCGCCAATCCCTCCAGACCACCTTAAGAGCTAGTTTTAACAGCCAACTGGTAATTCTAATGTTCTGGTCACCATAATTCGTAGTTGCATTCCTTTTTTTTACCTCTTTCTTTGTCTGTTTATAATTCTTCTGGAATTGTAAAGCTATATGCCTGTATGCACTACAGAAGTGCCATGCACTTCAATTTTGGAAACTACAAGAAAATACCTCTGGATATCAATCCAAAATTTTGGAAAGAAAAATAAACATGGACTAGCACTATTGAATTGTTGAAGTTTTGGATGATTGGAATGTCTTTGTTCTTTGGTTTCCTCTTCTGTCTCATTGCTATGAGCAGATCTAGAGCTGTGGGCTTTGATTTTTATGTCCTTATTTTAGGTTTCTCGCAGGAAATTTTGGACTACAGTAAGAACAAGAGCAGCATGAAAAAACCAAATTACCAAAGGCAAAAAGAAAAACTCATGCAAAGAGAGACAAAAACGTAAGGATTGCAAAAACTTTCTATTGCGTGAAAAAGAATAATTCTTACAGCTTACTGATTTACAAAGGACTCTCCACAAGTTCTGCTCTTATTCACACTATAGAGGAGAGGAAGCACTAGTCTAATCTTAGAACTCAATCCTTATTCTTTACTTTCTTAGCTAGCCTTCTCTTTCTCTAACTAGACTAACCAGCCTTCTTAGTGGGTCAAGGATTTGAGAAATCTATCAACCCCACTAACATCATACACGTACGTTTTTCAAAGCGCTTACAAAATCAAGCCATTAACACGCTAGGGATTGATCCACACAACAGACACAACCATAGTTTAACCCTAAACCACTTCCCTTGTATCTTCTGATGTTGCGGTTCTGGAGTAGGTCTCAAGTTTGGTTTTAAACATTTTTCCAAAATGTCATCGATGAAACTTTCGGACACCTTCTCTTGACTCCGTCTTCATCTTGTTGTGTGAGCCAACATGCACACCATATGTGGGTTGATTAATGGTTTTCCTTTTATCGGCAAGTCTCTCTCGTTCCAGCTCTCATCTGACCACGTCTCACTTGAACCGACGAAGCCAACTTAATCTAACCTGTCGCTCGAACCTTCCTTCAACAACATCCCTTGGCTTTACCATGCGCCATGCTTGAGCCAACCATCCCACACGACCACCTTGACCGTTTGGACCTCGATTCACCCTGATCTAGTCCTGGTCACCTGTGTTGACTATAGTTGCCTTCGAGCTCCCATGCACGTCAAAAGATCAAGAAATCGTTTTCAGAATAAGTTCTTCGCATAGGTACTACCGGACCTGATCAACCCAAAAAAATCCTCAAATGTCTCCCTTACGAAAAATAGCTACCACCATCTAACTCGATTGTACCGCTATCTCAAAATCACTAGTAAAACTAGAGGTATCACAATTTGAGTCATGTTAGATCAAAATAGCAAAGTGGACCCTAGAAGGTAAATCAAACATTGAAACTGTTAAAAGCTTCAAAGTGAATCAATTTAAGCTCAAGATATATTTGAACATTGCATTTTGACAAATATAGATTCATAGCTATCTTAGTAGAGCAAGTCATAGACTACGAGCAATCTACAACTGTCATTTAAGTTTCAGCCCAATTTTAGTTCACAACCATAAGGTTTATCTCAGTAAAGCATATTCTAGACTAGGATCATCTACAACAGTTGTTGGGGGAGAGGCCCCCACCTTAGCCCAATCGGTCTACTACGTCAAAAGACCCATTAAATGTGTAACCATGTGGCGGACCTAAAAAGGCTATGATAGGGGAAAAGACATGTTTCCCCCACTATTGTAGACCCCAATAGGGGTATTTATGTAAGTAGTCTTCTCATGACTATAAATATGTTTCTTAGGGCGTCATAGAGGAGGGAGGATTCATTTTTTTTAAGGAAAACACTGCACGATAGCTCATACATAATGCATCCATCTTCTACATCCACTCCTTACTGTGTTTTAGGCTTTAGGCAACCCTTTTGAGGCCTCCTGTAGCCCCACTATCTGCTATTTGGTTTGTAACTTAATAGTTGGCACCGTCCGTGGAAGCGGCGTATAAGCTACAAGTCGACACAAAGGCGCTAGGGTGCGATGGCGCCAAGGAAAACAACGACGTTGACCTCCAAGCAGAAGAGAAGTACTATGGCCGAGACCATCGTGGGAGAGCACAGGAGCCGGTGGTCCAAGGCCCTTCGCCCCCATGGCAGTGGCGCACTGGAGCAGCTACATCTAGGGCCGTGGCAGGTAACGAAGCATATAACAAAGATGGCTCTCCGGCAGCCATGCGAATGACAAAGCGGGAGGCATCGGGGGAGGAGGACCCGATCGTGGCACCCCTCGGCGACGCTAGTGCTCGCACTACACAAGCGACAGCCTCCCTCAACCTAAACACCATCGTCATTACCACATAGAGAGTGGAAGGCACCCTTGTCCCTACGCTAGGCATGAGCGGAGGCGCCCTGGAGGTGATTTGTGGAACACTGCAGCGGAAGTAAGTGGATCTACGAAGGGCCATGCATGAGATGTTGGAGAGTAGAGTTAGTAGACTTCGACCATGGCAGCAACAGAGATGGAAGCAACGTGGGAGCTTGTAGCGCCCCTCAATGGATGGACTCCAGCCCCCTCTACATAGGTTTGCAGCGAAGCGCCTGGCTAGAGGACTTCAAGATGCCCACAGTTAGAGGTGGGTATTGGGCCGTGCTGTGCCAGCACGATTTGGACCCATTGTGCTTTGGACCGCATCGTGCTGTACCAGCTCGGCCCGGTCACCGTGTCGTGCTAGCCCACCTTGCCTCTGGCCAAGCCTAGGCATGGCTCAGAGCCTACTGTGCTGGCGTTCATGCCATGCCAGCCCAAGTTCAGCCCGAAGTAACTATACACGATAAAAGCGGTGGCGACCGCCATCTTTATTTCTCTCATACCCGCCTCGTTAAAAACTAGTTAAAATTTCACTTCATTGTCTCATGCTATCTACCTCCGAACTTGGCCATCTAGTCCAGTGGCATGCATATCTGGGTGCAAATCGGACTGTAGTGTACGCAGCCATCTAGCTAGCCCATTGCCTGGCAGATAGTTGCCAAGCTGGTCAAATAGAAAAGTTTAAGCAAAGTCATGAGTGCAGTTTACTTTAGTTAAGAAATCGATTTTAAATAGTTTCTCAAAAGTTCAGTAACTACTTAGAATAGACGCACTAATAACAAACTGTCTTTATTTACATAAGGGTTAATTGCAACATACATGGGGGTGGTTATCTCATCAAATGCTAGAATTAAAATGGCAGTCGGTGAAGGGAGCTATGTTATAATTTGAAGCGTATGTAGTAGTAATTTGCTTACATAAAATAAAATAACAATGGGGTGAGCTATGTTGTAAAAATTATAAATATATGTTAGAATATTCCAATTTGTAACGACAAAATTGTAAAAAAATCATTTAGAAGTACATCAAAGTTTGACTTTTCCTATACAACTATTTTATGGCACTCTCCAATGCGCACGATGTGGTATTCCAGCGTGACAAAGTGGTCAGAACCAGACCTTTTAATGCGGAAAATCTATTTGACCTATTGAATTAGTTTGATATTCTTCTCCAGCCTTACTAGTTTTACGCAAAGAAGCAAGGAAGCTGCAAGGATGCGACCTAGAGTTCGGTGGTGGTGACCTAAGGAGGAGAAACATTGAAAAATGCTCATTATTTTTGTATGATAATGTTTCTTAAGAAAAAACAAAAGACACCTCATATCACAAGTACAAAAATAAACTCGGCCTAAATCATAGCATATCGTACTCACTTTTTTCAGCCATTGTATTAAGATCCAACCATCCTCATCCTTCTCCTCATCTCATATATATTCATCACACCAAAACCTAACTCATTCCCACCCCATTTGGCCATTCCCTAGTAGCCGTCGCCCCAACTCCCACCTACGCTTCTTCCCCTCAATGCGGCATAGGAGGAAAGGCGTCGAGGCGGCGCACCACAAGGGAACCGAGGCGGGCGCTAAAATGCATCATATTTGCTTATATTTTCTATTGTCGCAGACATGTAGGATCAAACTACGAAGAAAACAGACTTCCGGAGGGCCCAAACAAAAGAAATACAAAGAGAGAAGAACATCATTGCAATTTCACAGAACAAGGAAGACTAAATCATAAAATAGCAAAATCCCCAATCCTCAAAATTCCTAGTCGTCGCCTGCAATTTCTTGAGATCGACTTGTCTTCTCCCCTAGCCTCCTTTGCTCCTCTCTTCTTCCCCATCCTTCTACATCTTCGGCCACCGTCGAGGCCAGGCCGGCTCACTGGCGCACCACCGCTTCTCCACCGCACTCTCTCTAATCACCCGCAGCTCATCTACCCCCACGACATCCTCAGCTATCCATTGCGCCTCCCATCTCATGCATCGCTGCCTTGCTCTCCCCCTGGCACGCTACTCTACTGTCGTCCCCCTCTTCCTCTGTGCCGCCGGCACCCCACTCCTCCTACGGGCCTCCTATTCCATAGCTCATCGGTGTGCCAGGTCACATTGCCTCCTCCCTCATCTGCTCGGCCACCGGGAGTGGGAGGCAACGCTGTGGTGGGGCGCCGAGGCCAAGGCGGAAGGCGATGAGCCGATGAGGCGGGATGCAGGACAGACGGCCGACGGCTCCTCCTCTTAGCACGATATACTCCTTCCCTTCTACTCCCTCTATCTCTGCTCTGTGATGGCTTGTGCCCAAGGGATGGCGACGAGAGGGTGACGGGAGACGAGAGGTGAGGCCGAGGTCGAGGCGACCGCTGGCATTGGCGTGATGGCTGTGCCCTCCCTGTTGGCCATGCTCACCGGGCTAGGCTAGCTTTCCAGGCCCAGCCTAGCCCATCATTCATGCTGTACTGGCACAGCATGCCATGTGGCGTACCCGTGTCGTGCTTGGGTGGTGCCGGGCCAGGCCTCGGCTGGCACAGATAAGCCCGACCCCACTCTCAGCTCTACCCACGGTGGAGCTGTATAAGGGCGACATGGACCCTGTGAGTTCCTATGCGTCTATGAGACAGCTATCGAAGTAGTGTGGGGAGATGACTCGACGAATGCAAAGGGGTTGTTGCTCGCCCTTCAAGGAGTCGCGCTATCCTAGTTTTTTACCATCTCCCTCGGCTCGATATGCACGTGGGAGCAGGTATGGGACCTCATGCACAACAACTTTCAAGGCAACTATGTAAAACAGGCCGATGTCGACTAGCTCTTCATGGTAAGGCAGGCTTCGGGGAGAAGCTACGGGTGTATTTCAGATGCTTCGTGAAGGTTGCTGCTAAGTAAAGGACATCAACGAGATGACCATCATCAATGGCACCATCCACGGCCTTCGGAATGGGTCGCGGACACGAAAAGGGGTGAGGCTGAGAAGATGAGCACCAACAAGGACCATGGTGTGGGAGACCACATCACTCACGATTGCCTCCCTATCGCGGCGCTCCGCAAAAACATGGCCAGGGTTTGTGTCGAAAATGCAAGGGCACTAGTGTTGACCCATGTGCAGCAACACCCGGAGGCACAACTCGTCCAACCCCCGCCAAGTGTGTTGCAAATCCAGCCCCTAAAGCTAGCCCCTACTGTGTGATTAACATAATTATGGGCGGGTCATCCCTCGAATTCCCCTCCGAGCAATAGTGGAGGGTCTACGCGCACCGAATACATCACGTCGCTGCATTCCCCGCACACGTGGCCCTAGAGTGGGCCCGGGTGGATGTCACCTTCAAGGCAGAGGATGCCTCGGGAGTGGATTTCTCTCACCAAGACCTGCTGGTAATCGAGGCCAGCATCGTAGGGTGCGATGTGAGGCGAGTCCTAGTGGATGGAGGCAGCTCTACGGACCTCCTATTCATCGAAGCCTTCAATCAGGTAGGCATCCCTTGAACCACACTGGACCACTAGGGATAACCCTGCAAGGCTTCGGTGGGGAACCAGTCAATGCGTTAGGGCAGATAGCGCTTGATGTAGCCTTCGGGCAAGGAGAGCAAAGCAAGCAAAAAGTCATCAACTTTGACATTGTAGACCTTCAATATCCTTACAACGCCATCTTCAAAAGGGCTACTCTCAACGTGTTTGGCATGATCCCACATCACAACTACTTGTGCATGAAGCTCCCAGACCCTAGGGAAGTCATCATAGTGTTTGGCGACCAGGGCCTCACGCGACAGATTGAAGTGATCACACGGAGCTCTCACTAGAAAGCTACACTGTAGCCGAAGGATCCAATCCTACCTCAGCAATGCCTTCTCCCTCCACCCCAGGGTGGACGCCGAAGCCAAGGCCGGATGGAGGAGTTAAGAGGGTGCCACTCGGTAGGGAAGAACCATCGAAGCAAGTGTCCATAGGGCCCGGCCTTACTCAGGAGGCCGAGCGAAGAGTCAAATTCGATCCGAGGCTTGCCACCTTGTAGAAACTTTTCAGATGGGTTTACATCCACACAAGCATGAAAGGCACAGTGTAAAGAAGAGCTTAGCGCAAAAGCATTCAACAGAACAGTCCAGGTGTTTGCGGATTCGATCCGTCCCTCGCCAAATTCGATTTTCTCTTATTATAATTTCTGACGATTAATCGCAATTTTTTCAGCACAACCCAACAAGAACAATTCCGACGAATTCAAGATGCAACAACAACGAATGGATATAATCCACCACACACAAAAAAAAAAGCGCCGAAGAACGAGAAGAAATAATTTTGATCGGAAATTTACCTAGCAAAAATCGCATCGAGTTGCTCACGGATGCAAGGGCCTTCGGCAACCGATTCCGATCGATCAGCGAGCCACGCCGATCGACGAAATCGATCTTGGTCTCGACTCGGCACCGCCTCTGGGGCTTTCGGCATGCTCAAACACGCAAAAACCGAAGCCGGTAGAAACATGAGCAATGCAATGATCTACTAGCCAATCTCACGTCATGTGTACATGCATGCAAATAGACTCCCTTTTCTTCCTTCCCAAAAATCACGGCTCCAAGAAAAAAAAGCCGCAACTCACTTTTTCTTCCGAAATCACGGCTGCAAGCCGAACAGCCGCCAACACTCCAATACAATTATCTAGTCCTCTCAATACGACGTTATTAACCCTAATATAACTCATCCTATACCTTTTTACCTTATTTAGGCTTTTTGGCCCACTATTTTTCAAAGAACCCAAAACCCTTTATAATATGGGTTTTTTAAATTATTTTTACGCTTCCGATTTTTCCAGCTTATCACGTGTCGAAACCTTTAGGACCGCACCTCCTGTATCTTCTCCACGCATCATCCACTTTTGATATTCACGTGCTCAAGCATGATCTTGACCATCTCGTGACTCTCTCGACCGCTTGACCTCGGATATCCCTATCCTAGTCTCGGTCCTCCTCGTCATCGACCACGATCACCTCTATACTTCAACCTGCACATACAAAGACCAAAGAATATTTTTCTGACACAAATTCGTCCGAACTTGACCAACGTCAATCTGTACATGCGCAACACACCATAAACAATATCATAACCAACGTTATCGATTATTCATCATCTAAAATAGCCTAGATCTGACCACATGGTCTAACAGAAGTCATACTCAGAAACATCGATCGTAGTCTACACAGGAAAAGCGGCCCAAAAAAACAAAACAAAATAAAATAAATATAAATAGGTACTTGGAAGTATATTATAAATTTAGATAAATTTAAAAATTTGAACCACTTGATTCAGAGTTTGGATGGCAGAGAACGAGTTATTGAACGGTTTGCCGGAGGAAATAATATAGAAAAGATAAAGGAGATAATATGCAGTGGTGTTGTTTTTGTGAGTGATGCCTATTGATATGGCTGGGCAGTATAGTTTTTGGAATAAGTTTATCATGATTTTCATTTGGTTTTGGCAAACTGGGAAGGAATCGTGCCACGGAAAGCAGCAGTAACTTTTGCTCTCGGAAACGCTTGGAGCGGAGAGAAGGGTAAGAAGTAAGCAAGCAGCAAGTAAAATGACAAATATTACTACAAGTGGGTTGTTGGTTGTTACCAATTGCAGAAGGCTTTTGATTTGCTTTGCTTGTTACTTTGCTTTACTCAAGCAAAATGGCAAGCAACAAGCAATATGAGAGCAACAAGTAAATGTACAAAATTATTTCTGCTTTGCTTGTTGGTTGCCATCGGGAGAGAGGTGAGGCGCAAGCCTTACTAAGAGCCCCCGTTGGCTACGCCCCTGATCCTTATATAAGACGTTGTGTCATTTTCGACAACATATAGCCCTGCTCTGGCTTCAGCATCTAACTTTTTCTATGTTATTTAGAGTATGTTGATTTTTTAATTTTGGTTTTTGGACTTTTTTAGCTTTTTATTTTGTTTTTGTCTTTTTTACGTTGCATTGTCAGTGGAGATATAAATGTGTTTTCATTTTTCTTATTTTTTTATTTTTTTAATTGAATGACTCAGAAAAACTAACAATCACTACGATATAATTTCAGACAACAGCCATAAGCCGGATGGAGCGGTCCATACACTATACACTACAAGTCTGCAACATAGGAGTACTTTCCACCTAGGAAGCACCAATACGGAACACAACCTCCATACTCGTGTCTGATATGGCGACACGTTCCGATATACGGTAATACGGTATCGGCGAAATATTGATGAATTTCAGCCGAAAAATAGAAAATACCCCTAATACGTTTCCGATATGGCGTGATACGCGAGTGATACGTATGGCCTAATTGAATCTCGGCCCAACAAAGGAGATCCTAATGTCTCCGCTCACACCTACCAATCTGAGCCGTTGGTCACACCCAACAACGCCGAACCCTAATCCTCTCCTCACTCGCTCGCCGCCGCTGCCACTGCCCGAAGGCCACCGGCTAGCCGTCGCTTGGAGGTCCGCCACTCGCACCATAGGTGACTTATCGCTACTCCGTACTCATGGCAGAATAATTATATATTTTTGGATATACTTTTTCTATTATCGAGGTATTTACTTTGTATTTCTCTGTTTTTTATTGTTTGTCTCTATCCAATTGTGTAATTTTTGTGTGTATTTGAAATTCTATATGAGTAAAAGATTAAATTTATATCAACTTAGTTTAAATCTATAAATAGTTCAGCCTCCTCTCAATTTTATTCTTGGCTTCGCCACTGGAGATGGCCTGTGGCAATAGGTACTGAGGAATAAATACTTGCATTGCCAACCTCTTTCTGCTGTAAAACTTATGGCTGGTGATTCCCATTTTTGGGCTGGTCTTACGAAGGTTAGAGATTTGGTTTTCTCTTGCAGTAGAATGGTGGTAGGTGATGGTGTACAAATTAGGTTTTGGGAGGACACTTCGGTGAGGGATAGACCTCTTTGTCAGGTTTATCCTAAGCTTTACAACATTTCCGTTAATAAAAATATAACTTTGACTGAAGCTTTGGAAAATAACCTCCAAAACATTTCTTTCAAATGGACATTATCAAATGAAAATCTTGAGAACTGGAACAAAATTGTGGCAACGTGCCCTTCAGTTCAGTTAACTGATGGAAGAGACATAATTAAATGGAATTTAACCAAGAATGGACCATACATATATGCACTGCCTGCACGTAACCAGGTTGACGCTTAATTAATTAACCAGCACGCGACAGTACATATACAAAAGTTCTGCACTGCACAGTCGTTCTCCAGAATCCTGTTCACTGGGACCCAATCAAGACTTGGCGCGAAAAATGGAAGACCAACGGCCGAATCATTCCTGCACGTTACATAGAGTAGTTTTGGGGGCAAGTCAATTTGCCTGCTCCAATCGATCTCTCGGTGTATAGCTAAGTCGTGGGAGGTCGTCGTCGTCGCGACGTCGCCATGGGCAATTCAAGGTGTGCCGACAGGCGTTGAACTAAGCTGGCTTCGGATCCACAGAACGTCCGTACTCGCTCCCGACGCAGCGTGTTCGTAGGATTCTGCTCGGAGAAACTAAAAAATAATACGAATATATGGTTTTTTAAAACGATTTTTTCATTTCTCTTACTTCTATCTTATGTATTTCACTCCTCTTACTCCAGTCTTGTTTCGACATATTTCCCCTACTTTTCCCATCGCTCATCATCTCTTTCTAAAAACCATTTTTTCAGTCATTACTATGTAGTTTCAACTAAAAGTTATCTACCGCAGCCAAAAACCATCAGTAGAAACCAATACAACACCCTATAAGAACAGAGACCACCATCAGAAAGTAGTAACTCACTGATTGCTCTATGCAAGTTTTTCAAGTCAGAAAACTACATATGTATGATGTATCTTCTGACAAGACGAATTTGCTAGCTAGCTTGAGTGTAGTAGTATAATCCATTAATGACAGTGCATTTGCTTGTCACCTAAGGATCAATTAGCTTCAAGGTTCGTTTAACTAGCCTAGCTTGGCTAAGTTGACTATTGACAACTGACAAGTGAGAGTTAAGATACAAAGATATCTACTGGTCACAGATCATGCATGACCTGCTAAGGAGTAGGGCTACTAGCTAGCTAACTAGTGTAAGTGTGAGAGATGGTTTGTCGCATTTGTCTAGTGAGCTTAATTTGTACGTACCGTGAGACTGTAGAGCAAGGTCCCCATGGAATGGGACTTGTGTGCATGAAGGAGTCGGACACACATCCATGCATACAAGCATGCAAGGTACTGCCCACTATGTCACATGCAGTGAGTACTATGCAGCATGCACCTAAACTAGATTGGAAGTATAGCAGTATAGATAGATAGGAAGTATAGCAGTATTAACACCAAAGACAGATCATTGTGGTATACTTTGGCTTGTCACATCTATTGTCCAGCAATTAAGCTAGCTAAACTAGATAATATAGGAGCATAGCGGTACTAAGGGGGTGATCGTTTTAGCGATAATTTCTGGTTTTTAGCTGAAATTTCACTGTATCTGGCTTTTTTTACTGTAGCTGATTTAGCCTTTTGAGCATAATTAAATTTTAAAAAAATGTAAAAATAGAAAAAATATGTTAACCCATTACAGACAATGCAAAGGAACATGGGGAAAAAAAGAAAAATGCAAAAAAGCTCAAAAAATCTAAAAAAATTCAGAAAAAGACAAATTACTTAATAGTGAAAAAAAGCTGAAGCTGAAAAAAAGCTGAAACGAGCGGGGCCTAAGACCACAAAGGCTTCTCAGGTTTAGCACTTTTTTAAAAAGCTCAATTCTAGTAGGCAGCACGTGAAATGAACCACCTGTTTGGGAAAACCTACACATCCATAAGCAAATGCATGCAACCAATTAGCTCAACCCAGTAAAAAAGGGGGCACAAGTCCATTCAAAAGGAACCACCAATCTGTACGTTGTCATGGCCTACAAATTACACAGCAAGTTTGTTGGGAGGGGGAAACTGTTGTGAATCTAGAGCACGGCGTTTGTTAATGGGCGCCTCTTTGGTGCATCTCACCAAGAGATCGAACCAACCAATGCGTGGCTGGGAATAGTTCATGAATTGATCGTGTCGTGCAGACGTTGATGTTAACATGCTACCCCGTGCGTGCGCGCACTAATTCTGACCAGTACCGCCGTCGATCTGGAGGCAAGACGTACGTTGATGTGGGGCTCTCTCGTCTTCGGGTTTGAAGGCAACACAACAGAAAGCTTTCTGGGCTGCGTAATCCTAAATTCTAACAATTTGAGCTTGTTCCACTCATGTTCGATTACATATCACTTTCTTTGGAAACACTACAAATTACATTTCGTGGTTCAAAAGTCCTACAGTTTTCCGTAAAATTTGACATCAGGGGGGAATCTATTTGACATTTTGTTTGATGGGCCGGCCAGAATAACAAATGGCTGCATTGGGCACTGGCCTCTATGAGGCTTTGAGGCCCAGAGCAGGGAACAGTTTGCCCAACTAAACGGGCGTGCAATGGAGCGACATGGAAGGCCTATGACTTGCATCGAACAAAAAAATACAATAAATAAAAAGCCCAGTACCTCTCTCTCCAAAGAAAAACAGCCCAATACCTCTCCTAAGCAATATGACCAGTATTTCCTCCCTTTTTCTTTTGGAGAAATTGCCCCCCTGTTTTGCTTGCAGGTGGTAGTGGCAGTAGTGGAAGGGGAGGATAAGGCGGTAGCGGTGGGGGAGGGGCTTATGAGAGGGCATAGTCGGCATCAGTGACCCTGCTAATGCGGCGAGAGGCGGTGCGTTGAAGGGGGTGAGGGTTGTGGTGGCTGGGAGAGAGAGGGAGGGAGAAGTTAGGGTTAAAGGGTGAGTTTGTATAGGATTTAGAGGTTGAATCTCTCTATCTGATGGTTCATAAAAATGACTGTTTTGCAAGAAAAAACTGATAAATGTCTAATAGACAGATTCCTTTTTCTCTGCAAGCTAAAACTGGATTTCAAATCTTAAGAAAATCATATCGAACTGACGGACGAAAGTCACGAAACTGCTAATGTGAAACGAATTTTGAAGCTGAATGGATAATTTTCGAAACTATATGTCTACATATATAAAGCTTTACACGTTCTAAAATATATGGTTTTGCTAATTATCATGTGCCTAAAGGTAGGCCGAATTTTCTGACTTTAGATGTGATTGGAGATGCATGTGCTTCTATTGTTGGATATTGATATGAAGGAAGAAAATATGACTGATTGATCTAAAAAAAATTTGACTTATCACGGGAAAAAAAAATCAAAAATCCTATTGTATGGACAAGTACACCTCATAAAAAATGCGGGAAAAGAACAGGAGGCCCCAGCTGGCTTCCCGAACGATACTGAAAACTTGGAAACTAAAGATGTTGTACCTAGGGGTAAAAATTGGATATGAATTATTCATATTATCTGAATATGGTATATATTTTCCCATCCGATTAACAATTTATATCCTATTCGTATTCAAATTCGCATAAAAAAAATATGGATGCAAATATGGTATATATGGATTTTTAACATCCGAAGTTATTTTATCCGGACTATTATAACTGTATTCATGTTCGACGAAGTAATATGTATATTTTATTACAATACAACTAATTAGTTGAATAAGTTTTTTAATTAAACGTGAATTCGTCTTTCTTTAGGTGAAGTAAATGAATTAGAATGATTAAACGTGATTGTACGAGAATAAAATATCATTAATATCTTCATACTACATAAGTTATATATGAGGATATCCAGATCCGACTGAATTGAGTGGATATTCGATTCAGATTCGTATCCGACATTTATCCAGTCCATATTCGTATCCGACATTTGTTCGGTTTGTATTTGAATTTGAAAAAAAATAGATAGAAGTATGATTTCAGTACTATCCAATCTGTATTCAATTCGTTTTTACTCCTGGTTGTAACCGATACGGGTAGTCACACATTAGGGGAAAAAATGGTGTGGTTGTCGCGCCAGATGCGTGCCCAGGTAGCTTTGTCTTTTCAACAGCATTTCATTCCCTTGACATGAGCAGAAACACCACCAGGGACACACGGACGAGAGGGAGGGAGCCAAGCCAAACTAATCGAGTCAATCTTCACTTGCCAACAATTCTTCCTCTCCTCTCTCCTGCCCATTTACTTACTATCAATTGTACATGCTTTAGGCCCATCCCCCTCATTAATTCCTTGGCTTTTAAGCAATCTTTCCTTCCTTGCAATTCCAAACTTTACACTCATATACCTCTCCCTGCCTGTCTCTCTCCCCTTGCCCTCATTCTCTTCTTCTTGCCCATCTGCTTCTCCCAAGCACAGGAGAGCATGCCTCAATGTCCACAGAAAGGTAAGAGACCACCACAAGTAGATGCTGCTTTCAGTTAATTTCCTCCACTTTTCTTCCCTGCTTGTATCTTCTTTTTTTCAAAGTTCTCCATGTCTTATCTCCAAAAGGATCTAGGAGTGCTTTTGACCTATTGCTTTTGCTTGAAAGGTTAATCAAGAGATAAGCAATAGTAGTTCCTTTTCTTGTTCTTGTGGTTAGAATTCAACAAACCCTAAATAGCAACTCCGCCTTTTGGACTTCCGCCAGGGAGAGACTCGATGATATCGGCAAGAAGATCAAGCGAGAGCCGGACGCCGCCGCCGCACCGACCGAGCACCACGTCCCCCGCCGACTCGGCCTCGGTGGCGCCCTGAACACCGTGATCCCGTGCGCCGCGTGCAAGCTCCTCCGCCGGCGCTGCGCGCAGGAGTGCCCCTTCGCCCCCTACTTCTCCCCCCACGAACCCCACAAGTTCGCCGCCGTGCACAAGGTCTTCGGCGCCAGCAACGTCTCCAAGATGCTCCTGGTACGACCCAACAATTTTAAAAGAGCTTTTTTTTTTAACAAAAACTTGTACTGTGTGTGTGAATGGCTTCGGTCGGTGCAACGTGTTTTTAGGAGGTGGCCGAGTCGGAGAGAGCCGACGCGGCGAGCAGCCTGGTGTACGAGGCGAACCTGAGGCTGCGCGACCCGGTGTATGGCTGCATGGGCGCGATCTCGATGCTGCAGCAGCAGTTGAACGCGCTGGAGGCCGAGCTGGAGGCCGTCAGGGCCGAGATCTTCAAGCACAGGTACCGGCAGGCCAGCGCCGGCGCGGCGGGCCTCATGGACGACGTCCATGCCGTGGCCGTCTTCGCGGCTCCTGCGCCACCGCTGGTTCATTCTGGGGACGTGGTGTCGGTGGCAGAGACTGGCCAGGAAGTCGCAGCTGGCGCCGGAGCGCCGGGGATGTCGGCGCCGTCCGCGGTGTATGCTGCCGGGCAGCTATCAAGTACTGACCACGGATCCCTCAACACAAGTGAGCATGATCCATACTTTGGTTGACATGCATGGATTCATTTAACATTTTGGTGAGATCACAATTAAGCCGGGGAATAAACCGTGTGCAAGTTTAATTATATATATCTTTTCTAGAAATAGATATAGCTGTGGATACCTTGGTGAAAAAAAATTGCCCAGTGGATGTATTGATCCTTAACTTTCTTGTAAGTGTTCATTGTGATTCGTTGGTTAATTTATTTGACTGAGTGCATGCTTAAGGGATTGTTTTTTGGTGGTAGATTTAGAAGTCGGCAAAATTAAACAAACTAATTGACACTGCATCTGCATGTATATTTTTTCAACCTGAGTAATTTGATTAAGCAATATACAGTACTGATGGTGTATGTTATGCGTGCACGGAATATGATCCATCATTTTCTTCCTCTTTGGTTCCATGAAATTGTCAATGATTGATATGAATTTGCGTATAGGCTAGCATGTCCGTAGCAGTACAGCACTAGAGAAGTAGAGAGCTGATCACCACTTTTCTGCTCTGTGCAGTAGTTCTATTAGCTTGGAAATGAAACCTCTAAGAATTGGTCATGTGCACCAAAAGAGTGTATACTGGTTGTCTGACACTAGTGTGGATATGATGATGTGCATGCATGCATATCGACTTGATACTACTTAGTCACGTCGTTATCATTGTTCATTTTCTAGTTCTTGTAGTTCTTGACATAGTTTGGTAATTAATCATTTTGCTCAAGTAGAACTGTACTTGGATATAGGACAAATCACAGTACAGAACTTGTGAAGGAATCAATACAACGAAGCTACTATAGCACATACCTTTCTACACTCCATATGCATTTATTTTTTATTCTGTACAATGTATATAGGGTCTGTTCTTTACGGCTTCTAAAAGCTGCTTTTGTCTTTTGCTACAGTAACTAACTTTTAAACGGAGTATTTTTTTAAGATGGGGTCTACAAGTTAATTGTAGCACACGTTAAAAAACTAATATCTATATCATCAAAAATCGCAAGCGAGTATCTCTCTTTCCGCAATCTCTGTCACAAACAGCCAAAAAGCCATCAGCCGCAGCCAAAAGCCATCAGTCGCAGCCGGAAAGAACAGGCCTATAGTATTATATTAGATGTTATATATGATTGACGTCAATTCGTTTTCAACGAGCTAGCAGATCATCAAAAGATTTCCTTGTCCTGCAGCGCTAAAATGGTCGACGATTTTTTTCCCATGCAACATTTTCGATCTAGTGCTGGAAACATACATTTTCATTGCTAAGCTGAGCTTCTTTGAGCCCATTGTGCCACCTTATACAACCTTCAATTCACCTTTGTCATTTGCATAGTGGAGGACGCATGCATCCTTTGGTAAAAGGAAATATAGTGGGTTTTAGCATCTTTTATCCTCTACTAGTTATCATCAGCAAAGTTCCTTTTTAGATTTGTATTGTCCGATATATTCTTTTTTCACATGCTCATATTTTTTCACATGATCATCTTTTTAGCATCTTTTATCCTCTACTAGTTATCATCTGCAAAGTTCCTGTACTGAAGTCTGAACACCAAGTACACTAATAGTGCAGAGAATTATATATAGGTGAAGTGGTGGTAGCTGTTTGAACTTAGCGATTGAGGTATACGCTAATACGCATTCCTTTAACCATTTCCTTTGCCTAATATACACGTTGTCCCAGAAGAAAGCAATGTTATCTTTGGGTCATTGCATGTATGTTGGACCTGATACGGCAATCAGGTAGGGGAGTAAATGATGCTTTCAAATTCATTCTCCCAAAAAAATATTTCAAAACTTTCGCTTCACTTGCTATTAAAAGCTAGAAAGATTAGATTTACCTATCAACAAAGAACTCATAAAAATAAAGAAGGAAACGGAGTTCAATTCCCTTAAAATACTATGGAGAGTGATTGGATATGCTATGGAGAGTGATTGGATAGGCTTGGGAGCTGGTGGTCTGACCATCGAAATCAAACAATCTGATTGCTTGCTTGGGGGTGATCAGACCTCACCCCTATTCCAAATAGAAATCAGTCCGAGTCAAAACAAAAAATAACTCAATCTTCAAAATATGACTCCAAATGATTTAAAACTTTGCGCACAACTTGCTAAGGATCTTATAAACATAATCCATATAACAATCATATGAATTTAGCCAAAGTTTCAACCTTTCCTTTCGACAAACAATGTTGCATCAAAACTAGGCAAAACTCAAGAACTTGAGATATGATTTGCAGCATATCACAACAAGTAAGAGCACCCAAATATTCGAGGTTAAAACCCTACGAACAAGATATTGCTAGAAGAGTTCCAAATCGAACCAAACCGGGCAATCTTTAAGATCCTACTATAGTTGGTCTCTAGATGAATGAAATATGATCCTTATGAGGTATCTCCATCACTTACATATCCTTAGAACCCAGCAATATCAAGAGAGAAGGAGACGATAAGAGAATCAACTAAAACAAGTGCAAAATCAATAAGAGCAAGAACGTGCATGTATAATAAACAAGATTGATCTATTAAAATTTATAGATAAATGCTTTATAACCACTTCACCCTGGAAGATAGAGATCTCTCTCCCGAGAGCACTCACCGAAAGCCTCCCCTCCAAGGAAGCCTCTCTCAAACCCTAAAGAATTAATAGGTTGGTTGTTTAGTCACATGTCTTCAACCCCTTTCACTCATATAGATGGAGCAATCAGCCCACATCTAATCCTAATAGATACTATCCATTAGCACAACTAGAGAAACCCGTTAATCTCACATACATTGGGTTTTACACTCACACATAACTTATGCACGTTTTTCAAAGTGCATAAGTTCAAACCTGCTAAGGAGCAAATTTCTCATCTACTTGGCCTTCTCAGCTCTTCATTAACCTAAATCACTCTCCCAACGCTCTCCAAGCACCACAATTTTGATCACATCGCTGTTTCCGGTATTTTGGCTTCTCCATCAAAACACTCTTGTTTTGACCGTAGACCTCACCTCTTTACTGAGTTTAGTCCATGATCATCTTTTTCTTTGCAAGCAACTGACATGCTTGCAACGTGTAGGTGCACTAATGACTCATGCATCGACAAGTCTCTTCGCGTTGGCCCTCCTGACTATGTCTCACTTGCACTGATTATACTATTCGATGAACCGTTATTCGAACCTTCCTTTCAACATCCCTTGTCTTTTTTGAGCCTTGCTTGAGTTTAACCATCCTGCCCTGCTTTCTTTGCCACATCTCAGTTCATCCTCGAGTCTAGTCCCAATCCATGTGTCGATCATAGTTACTTTCAAGCTTTCTGCACATTAAAAATAAAGAAATCATTTTCAGACATAAGTTCTTCATAACTTGACATACGTTGGTCTAAACATGCTTCATGCACTGCGAATGTAATGATCTAAGATTCCAAAACTTAACCCATAATACTCCCAAAACCTTCTTGGCAATTTTCAAATAAAATTGGTGTGATTGCCATTGATTGGCCAATTAGACCACATTGGTCAATCCGATCAAACGCCGGTAATAGAGGAGCTAATAAGACTGCAGCAATCATGCCGGTTTGACTGATCAGCCAACCCCAGTTGGACTGTCACCCATTGGCTGGTCGAACTGCTCACATTTCTCTCACGTACACAAGTAAGGACCTCTATGGAAAAAATCAGCCACCAACTAAAAATCAATTGCACTACACTGGGGATCCACCGCCCCTAAAATCTAGTCACACCGGACATCGTTCAGACCGTCACCCATGGCCTATCAGATCACGCCAGCATTGCGGTCAGACCACTGTCCACTTGACAACGAAACTGAAAATTTGTAAACTTTTATGAATTCAAATTTCAACTCGACACGATTATCGATTACTCAACGCAAACAAATTATAGATATTTTCAACATGTTTCTACAGCATATATACTGTACCGAGTTAGCTCTTTCATCGTGGATTGGTTGTCAAATGTCAATGACTAAGGCCAGCTGCTAGCTAATCGCATTACTAAAAACTGTAGGACGAGGGGCCTTTCCTTGGCGTGCAGAGTTTGCAGCTCGTACTTGTTGAGTTCCAAGTTGGTAAAGTAGCTAGCTAGAGACACTCTTCACTCTTGAATTGTCGCACATTAAATAGCAACACCAACACGGCTTCTGGTTCCAGGATCCATGCGTGCTCTTTCCGAGCGAGGGAGAGAGAGGGAGGGAGAGGGAGAGCTCGCTGTTCGCGTTAGTTATTTGGGATTTGGTCCACCGTCGTGCTTGCTTGAGATGGCGGGCATCTCCGCTTGTGTGCACTCACTCCACACCAATGCCGATGCTTAAAAGTCTTCACTAACCTCGAAACCCAGCACGGAATGCTAGCCATCATCCAACTTGTACATCCCTACCACTAGTACTGATAGCGCACGACTGATCACATATCTACGGGCATGATATTTTTTTTTCTATGGCTTATAATTTTTAGTTAAAATTTTGAATTTTAGTTGTTTACGACAGAGATTACGGAAAAAGATACTTGCTTACGATTTTGGATGGTACAGATATTGATCTTTTAATGTGTGCTATAATTAACTTGTAGACTCTATTTTTAAAATATACTCCGTTTGAAAGTTAGGTACTGTAGCAAAAATTAAAAATTATTTTAAAAAACTGAAAAAAACAAGTCCATGACTATTGCACAGTGCATCTTGCATGCACATCATACAGGTACAGACTACAGAGAGGATGGAAAGGAAAAATGCTGAGGCTATCTGACATGAAGCAATGTTGATATGGGTTGAGAATCTGGGCCGGAAATTCAGCTGTGGTGCGTGAGCTGCAGCTGGGCATGTTAGGATTTCATATCCCAATTTCACATGCTTTGACTGGTCGGCGGCACAACGGTGGAAGCACGCTCTTGTGTAGCGACGAACAATGTAGCAGTTCCATTGACTAGGAGTTGCCGACTGCTGCACAAATCTTGAGAAGCTGCACGTGGTAGTGGCAGCTATACGCGACCCTCGATCGTACCACTGCTTTCATGTCTAGTCACTGGTGAGTGAGTAAACTGTACACATGGCATGCGTACCTTCCATCACCAATTCACGATTCACCGTTCACCAGTAGTGAAGTTTTTACTCCCAAAACACATGAGTTTCCAAACTAACTGGAGCCGAGAGGGGAATGTCGGCTTAGAAATGGTTTACTGAAATGCCAGCAATTAACAATGCCGTTTCTAGTGCTAGCCTCGTCAGCTCTGGGGGAGTGGCATGCTGTATTGCCTGAAAGTCTAGCTGGAGCTCGGAACAACAAGGATGTCTAGCACCAGAATTGCAGTCGCCTCGCATTAGCCCGGTCCAGTTTAACATTGGACACTTACCCCTGAAAATAAGGATTGTTATGTAGAAAAAAGTTCAGAGAGAAAAAAAGAAAACACATATGTTGAGAGTGGGATTTGAACCCATGCCCTTTTGGACCAGAATCTTAGGTCCGGTTCTTTTAGACTTAAATTGATTTATACTTATACTATATACAATAACTAACTTTTAAATAATACTTTTTTAAAGTAGGATTAATAGAAAAATTATAGTAAAAAGTATACTGAGTTTAGCTATACCAGCTAAAATAGCATGTGACTCTTTTTCTCTGCGTATTACCTCTCATAAACAGTCAGAATTTAAATATTTAAATCATAAAGTATAAATCATTAGCTTAAAAGAACTCACCCTAATATGGCGCCTTAGACCAGCTCGGCCATCTCAACGGCTACTGATGACTTTTCAAAATAAAATAGTGGTACTGTGTTTAGACATCAAGATTAAAGAGGTTCTCTAGGCAAGAAACAATCTCGAACCCAACGCGATGCTGGATGATAATTGATAACCCACTGGACGCTATTCAGAGTCTGCCAAAAAAACCACAATACCGAGCATGATTCACTCTCCAACTCCGTTTTCACTCCAGTAATATGTAAATATAGGCAATATACGCTTACCCGTGCTTAATGATCCTCCTACCATTGTTTGAGCTATCCTTCTGTACCGTATAGATAAGGCCAACATGTTATCGGTTTATCTTCAAAATGGAAAAGAAAATTATGCTCAACGAAGGATCCAGTCTCCATATTGGGCCCTTCTAACTTATTAGTTGGGCTAGCTCACGATCTGCCCAAACTGTTATGGGCCAGATCCTCTCTCTCAAAAAAGAAAAAGTCCAACGCAACCTTCACATTCATGTTCTCCGAAAATCATTTGTCACATCATCTGGAGATCCTAAGGATCAGCCCGTAATAAAACGCTGTAATTAACTTGCCAGACTAGGGAGTTAGACGATATCTTCAGAAAGTGGCTAGCTCTGACGACAAGCCTGCTCGATGTGTTTCATTCTTGAATGAAAACTGATCATTTTTTGGGGATATAGTGGAACGGATAAGACTAATGTAGTTCATTCTCTTTTGTTGCCACAAGTGAATCCCTTTTCTCCAAATATCTTATCATTGGCACTTGCCTCGTCGATCCACTTAGGTCAGCTAACACGAGAGATCGTGGTGGTGCCCGGCTTACTACTCTCGCGCAAAGGTGCAACGGAGAATCCTAGTTTCTGTCAAGCTACGGCCGGGAAAGGACGGTCAAAAAGCATCTGTAACGCCCGTTTCGGGTGCGCCCGGCAAACCAGCGTCCGTGCTGGATATGCGAGAGCGAGTCCGTCTGATGAGTGTTAGCACAACAAAGAGCAGCTTACAGGCAAAAGAAGAACCAGTTTATATTTACACATAATGCACGTCGGCTAGGTTTTGAAACAACGGCGGCAAGCCCAAATATAATTACACCACAAAAGTCCCAAATCGCGCCTGACTGCGATTACAACCTAAAACCACAGATCTTCAGCAGAAGCTTGATCGTCGGAGTCCTGCTCCACGTACCGCACATTAACCTCTGAACGCTGTCTGATGTTGAATTGCAAGCAGTGAGTACCTCCGCCCGACAAGTTCTGAGGAAACCCTAAATAGTTAAATGCATGGATACAACAAGGAAGGGAATACAAGGCTTACTATTTTATGTGGATGCAAATTTTAGTTTATAAACAACTTCGAAGCGGAAAATGATAACAATAAATAATAAACTGGGGTTGAAACATTAGCTTTTTCAATTACACATGTTAAACATCAAAAACACTACTTATGCTTTGTTCTTTGGATTCACCCATCAAACACGGCCGTTAACGGAAGCACGGCGCATTCGAATACAATTGAATTTTCACTCTGCGAGTTGCTCGGCTTTACCCATAAGATTTCTCATAATCTTAATGTCAAGCTATAAACACACGCCAACCGGTGTGCGTGACATGAGAAATCAAAGTTTTTATTGCTCAAACTATTAATTAAGCGCCACACGATAGATTGAATCCTACAACGGTGGGTATCCACGGGCGGTGTGGGGCGCTACCGCCGAGTCCGTGAGGATCTATCGTTATGCGTGTGACGAGCACTCGCCACACCGCACTCTTACTCTGTGGTAGTTCAACAATTTGAGCGATTTCTTTGGACTCGGATCGATGAATCGAACTTATGGTTGGCGATTCGTGCTCTAGACTCGGCATAAGGTTCCAAACCTAAATTTACTTCGAGGCGCCAAGCGTGGTGACTACCGATACATTAGTCCGTATCGATACCGATCTGTTGCACCCTCCACCCTAGGGTAGGGTTGTGGGCGTCCGCTCTGAGGTTCCACACTTCCACCCTACCCTAGTTCCAATTAAAACCATTTTCCGAACGAACTATCGATTCAATGATAGCTCGTTATTTTCTGAGACAATGAGCATTTGTTTTTATGTAATACTTAAATAATACTAGATTTGTCGAGGTGAATGTGGCCTTCAAAGTAAGCGAGGTAATTACGGTGGTAGGTCATAACTAAAAGATAACATGTCATTCCAATATTTTATTTTAATTAAATTAGCTTGGCAAATTACTAGTAATGCAAATAGTGTAGTTAAGTAATTACGGAAATCGTAGGATCAATATGTTCAAAACATGCAACTTGCCTTGCGGGTCGATTACTTGACGAGATCGTACAATTGACGGTTGCTCGGGCCTTGAGCGATCGTCTCGGACTCGCGGAAGCTAACATAAAGCGACATAAAATAAAGAATTAATCCGTGCTTGCAACTAAACAAGCTAGGAAGCAAAATAAAATTCTATTAAAAAGAAATAAAAGGCAATAAACTTCCAAAGGCTTGGATTAAATTTTTAGAGGTATGGTGTGAAGGATTGGGTGCCGGAAATGAACTCGTATCGTTGAGCGAGTCAAAGGATGTATTTTTGAATTTTTACGAGCTGGGAAATCAAAGGGTTCTTGTTCACCGGAGTGAGCAGTGCGGCCCAGCCCACTTGGCAAGGCGGAGCGCGCGCGCGCAGCGCCGTGCGATTCAAGCGGCGGTGGGCTCTGGGCTCGGCCCACTTGCGCCTTGTGAGCGCCGGAGGCGAGCGAGCGCTGGGAAGGAGCACGCGAGCGCGGGATCGTTGGATTACGCGCGGACGGCTCCGATGCAAACATACCGGTTGGGAGTCGTCTTCAACCTCGCGCGACGCGCGCGAAGGGAGAAAGAAGGAAAAAGCAGGCGTCGCCCTAGCTGCGATTTGGCTCCGACCGAGGTTCTCAGCGACCAACACCGATGCCAAAGGGTTCAGCAAGGAGAGGGGGTCTCATTTACGGGCTCGGTCGCGAGAAGGGGCAAGGAGAGGGTCGCGGCCGAGAGAGGAAGGTGGCGGCTAAGGTGGCGGTTCGAAGGTTCTAGAAGTGCATAAGCCGAGAGCTACGGTTGGAGCATCCACGGGGTTGGGTATCACGGTGAGGCACAAGCTCAACGCGGGAGGTTCGGTTGAGTGCCCACGGTGAGGTGGCGGCGGCGCTGGGAGGCTCACGGTGAGGGTTCACAGAGCGCATGCTCTTGCCAAATTGAGCGGGGTTTTGGGTTCAAGGGGTGGCGGTGAGGCTCTAGCAGCGGGGAATCGGATTTTCATCGCGCGAATAGGGAGATTGGCTCGGGAGCTCACCGGAACCAGGGCACGGCGGCGCGGGAGCTTCGGCGAGAAAGAGCCCAATCGGCTGCTGCAAGAGGTTCACTGGGGTGGTGGGAGGCGATCTGCAGCTGGAATTTGCTTAATATGCTCGGTTGAGGCGGTTTCAACAGGAGCCCGAGCTCGGCTCCGCTGGCGCGTGGAGGAGGGAGGCAAGGGAGCTTCGCCACTGGGGAGAGGAACCGCAGGTGGGTTGGTGTACTCCTCTGCAAGCATTAATGAGGGAGAGACAGCCCGGGTACGATTCGGAGACGCGCGGACGACTCGCCTCGCTCGGGTGCACGGCGGAGCTCCTCTCCGTCGGTCCTGGCGCGAGAAGCGAGGAGGGGGAATGACAGGGTGGCACTGGCGGTGGGTCCGCGGCAAGGAGGCGCGACCCAAGGTGTGAACGCGCACGGGGTTGCGGCGCCGCAAAAACAAGCGAGGAGACGCTGGCGCGTGGGAGCGAGCGGCGAGTCCGAGCGCGCCAGCGCGAAGGAAGGGGGGGGGTGAGCACCAATCTCAAAGCAAAGAGCAAGGGCTAGGGTGGGTTTGAGGTTCAAGCAAAGATTCAAAAAGAAATTCAAAGTTTTGAATTTTGAGAATGTTTCAACCTACCCCCTTAAAGGAATCTCGACCCGAGATTAACAGTCGAGGAGCGAGGTTAGGAAAGTCTCATTGCAAATCGGACTCTTTCTCCCAAGTTGATTCAGCCGCGGTATGGTTCTTCCACTGGACTCTGCAAAATCTGATGTTTCGATTTCTTAGTTGCCTTTCTGTGGTCTCAAGTATTTGAAACGGTTCTTCAGGATATGTCATATCATCTTGTAGGTCAATTTCTTCTATAGGTATGCCTTCTGATGGATGTCTTAAGCATTTTACGAGTTGCGATACATGAAACACATTATGTATCCTCGACAATCCTGGTGTTAATTGCAGCTCATATGCCACTTCTCCGATTCTCTTTGTGATTTGAAATGGACCAACATACCTCGGTGCCAATTTCCCCTTTACTTGAAACCTTTTAACACTCTTAAAGGGTGTAACCTTCAAGTATACATAATCTCCGATTTCAAAGCTCGAATCCTTTCGACGGATATGCGCATAGCTTTTACGGCGATCTTGTGCTATTTTCATTCTGTTTCTGATTATCTTTATATGAGTCTCTGCATCTTGAGCAACCTGAGGACCAAGAAATTGGCGTTCTCCAGTATCGGTCCAATTTAACGGGGTTCTGCATTCTCGCCCATAAAGGGCTTCAAATGGTGCCATTTAATGCTGGCTTGATAAGCTGTTATTATCATAAGCTGTGCAAATGGTAGCGGGCATTCCATGCTGCTCCATATACCAATGTACATGCTCTCAGCATGTCCTCCAGTATTTGATTTGTCCTTTCGGTTTGACCGTCAGTTTGCGGATGATATGCTGTACTAAAAGCTAAATCGGTGCCCATTGCTTCATGTAGCTTTTCCCAAAACTTGGATGTGAATTGGGCTCCTCTATCAGACACAATCCTCTTAGGTACCCCATGTAATACCACAATTCTCGTCAAATACAACTCAGCTAGCTTGTCCTTTCCATAAGTTTGTTTAATCGGAAGAAAGTGTGCCACCTTAGTCAGTCTATCGACAATGACCCATATGGCATCGTAACCCTCTTGGGTTTTGGGAAGTCCTGTTATAAAGTCCATGCCGATGTCGTCCCACTTCCACTCTGGTATTGGCAAAGGATGTAGCAATCGATGGTTTACGTGGTCAATCTTTATTTTCGACAAACATCACATTTTGCTATATATTCGCTATTTCTTTCTTCATTGAATTCCACCAGAATCTTTTCTTCATATCCTGATACATTTTTGTACCACCTGGATGTATTGATAACTGTGAGGAGTGAGCTTCTGCTAATATTAAATCTTTTAATTCTTTCTTGTCGGGGATGCAATATCGATCACGGAACCTTAGAATCCCTTTTTCATCTATAAGGAATTCCGTCGAGTTCCCTTCTTGGCTATTTTTCTTGAGTCGCTGTAATTCTTCGTCTTCATCTTGAGTGCTTTAATCGATCTGTCAATAAATTTGAATTTCTAATGCGCCACAAATCCTTGGTTAACCACATTAGACTTAACCTTTGCATATCCTTTTGTGCTGCATTGGGTCTTGGGCTTCATTGAGTATACTATGATATGCTTTTCTGTGAGTGCATCCGCCACAACATTTGCTTTTCCGGGGTGATACTGCAAATCCACATCATAGTCTTTAATTAACTCCAACCATCTTCGTTGTCTTAGATTCAATTCTGGCTGAGTAAACAAGTATTTCAGACTCTTATGGTCTGAAAATATCTCACAGTGATTACCCAATAAATAATGTCTCCATATCTTTAGTGAATGCACTACTGCGGCCAATTCTAAGTCATGTGTTGGGTAATTACCCTCATGGGGCCTTAATTGTCTTGAAGCATAAGCCACGACATTCCCATTTTGCATTAATACACACCCTAATCCATGTCGTGACGCATCACAGTATATCTGGAATTCTTTCTCTGCATCAGGGAGTATTAACACGGGTGTCGTTGTTAACTTGATTTTCAACTGTTGAAAGCTTTCCTCACATTCATTAGTCCATTTAAAAGGGTTTCCCTTCTTGAGAAGCTGAGTAAGTGGACGAGCAATTCTGGAGAACCCTTCTATAAATCGGCGATAATAGCCCGCCAATCCAAGAAAGCTTCTCACTTCCGTTACTGTCTTGGGTTGCTTCCACTTCATAACTGCATTAACTTTTTCAGGATCCACTTTAACTCCTTCTTCCGAAATGATGTGACCTAAAAATGCAACCTCCTTTAACCAGAAATTGCATTTTGGAAGTTTGGCATATAATTGATGCTCTCTCAGCTTAGTTAAGGCAATGTGTAGGTGTTGTACGTGGTCTTCCTCAGTCTTAGAGTATATTAGTATATCATCAATGAACACTACCACAAAATGATCCAATTGATCCATAAACACCAGGTTCATCAGATTCATAAAATACGCTGGAGCATTCGTTAAACCAAATGGCACTACTGAAAACTCATATAATCCATATCTGGTGGTAAATGCAGTCTTCTCTCGGTCTTGCTCTCGGATTTTCAATTGATGGTAGCCCGATCGTAAGTCGATCTTTGAAAATATCTTGGCTCCTTTTAACTGATCAAACAAATCATCTATTCTCGGTAATGGATATTTATTCTTAATTGTCACTGCATTCAATCCCCTGTAGTCTACACACATCCTCAGACTTCCATCTTTCTTTTTCACAAATAAAACTGGAGCTGACCAGGGTGATATACTAGGTCTGATAAATTCTTTCTCTTTCAAATCATCTAACTGCAACTTGAGTTCTTTAAGTTCATGTGCTGACATCCTGTACTGGTGCTTTGTAATTGGCTTAGTATCAGGTACTAACTCTATGGCGAGCTCAATTTGTCGATCTGGTGGTTTGCCTGGTAGTTCTTCTGGAAACACATCTGGGTATTCACTGACTACTGGTATCTAACCTGCTTCCATTGCCATTATATTATGGACCTTTCCTTTCACTCTGTCTATCAACTTTGAATCTGTCTTAACTGTCACTTGCTGACCTTCAGGGCTAGTCAAAGCTACTGTCTTATTCTCACAGTCCACCTTGGCTTTATTTTTAGTAAGCCAATTCATTCCTAGGATAATATCTATCCCTTTCATTTCCAACACCAACAGGTTGGTTTTGAACTCTACCCCTTTAATCTCTAGACTTAGATCCTTACACCCGAAATGGGCTTCCATCCTATTCCCAGGGGTTTGCACAGCATAAAATTCTTGCAGTGAAGTAAGTGGCAATTGATTTCTTGATGCAAAATCCATGGAAAGAAATGAATGTGTTGCACCAGGGTCAAATAAAATTAATGCTGACTTGGAGTTGACTAGGAACATACCGACGATGACGTCAGTAGCTCCTGCTGCATCTTCGGCAGTAATATGATTAACTCTTCCTTGGAAGGTTGGCTTTGAATTATTTCGGCCTTGGTTTACTTGATTTGACGTAGATGTCCCTGCTGGAGTTCCCATCGTTACCCCCGTGGGTATATCGCCCGCGGCGATGGGCGCCGCAGATATCCGTTGAAGGTGTTGTTGCGATGGTAATGGCGGCTTGATGTCTTTCTCGTGTTCTTGTTTGCATTTTGCCACTTGTAAGGCAATCCTCTCTTGGGCATTGGTCTTTGAAATGTCCCACTTGATCACAGTGATATGAGCATTAGGTCTTTGTAGGCCTTTGTCGGGTGTAATGGTTTCGGAACAAATATTGCATTTTGCCACGATCATTGGGGTTACTCTGTTGAGATTGCCACATGCATTGGGATCTTGGTATCCAAGCAAAGCGTCGACCATCTGTCCCTTATTACGTGGGGTTGTTATGACTCTTCCTTTACGAGGGTTGGTGGAGTGCGATGGTGTCGACATGGTCTTCCTCTTTGAACATCCTCCAACTCATTCCTTGCTCCTCCGAGGAAATCGGACTATCCACCATTTCGATAGATCGATAAACTTCATCGCAGAGATATGATACTTTAATGATTTACGTAATCACTGTCCGAATCTTCTCATCTTCTTGGCCGGTCTTGGTTTCATCTTCCGCATAACGAGCAAGGTGATTGAGCTGATGGAGATACTCTACCACCGTCTTGTTCCCTTGTTTGATTCATAAACTCTTGATACTTGGCTTCCATTACTCCTGCAGGATGTGAACCTTACGGAATGCCTCTTCAAACTCGGCCATAGGATGTCATGGCCTTCTTTCATTGATTGATAACTAATCCACGGTGGCGGTGGCCCTTGAAGTTGATGAGATGCATACAGGACCTTTTCTTTATCGTCACATTGGTGTTTTTAACTTCCTTTCAATGTCCCTAACCCAATCATCGGTTGCCATAGGATCCGCAGATGGCGAGAAGGTAGAAGTGCAGTCTTCGAAATCGGTCCATCTTGAGGTAATTGGACCACTATCCCGATAGCTTGATGGGCGAGAGACACCACCGCCACGAGGAGCTCGGTGGCGATTTGCTCAGTGCTTTGAATCGTTGCTCCATCAATCGGGTTTGATTTTGTTCCATTCTTTGCCATCATGTGGGCCAAAGTGGCGGTAATATCGTGGTGACCTCCACGGTCGGTGATTATCTTGACGACCCTTGCCACGCCATTGACGTGCTGCCAAATCAAACCTTGAAGTTAGTTCTGCAGCGGTTTTAATAAATCACAGATAGACACGTAAGAGCGGTGAATTTGAGATGAGTACAGAGCGAGTAAGGTGAGGTCGGGAGCGAAAAGGTGAGGATGAACTTTGGAAGGTGATGAAGTACAGATAACATAAGTAAACAAAGTAATAGATAATTAAACATATCTTTATTTAATACAAGCCGATGTTCTGCCACTTAGGGTCCTTACATACAACTTGCTTTACATACAAAAGTAGTCTAAAACACCAGGGTACTACTACCACTACCGCATACTAAATCGCTACTCACTTGCTGGAGCTCTCCTTCTTGTGGCTGCTCACATCTACCATCCACCGTGGGCGTGGCGTGGATGTGTAGTGGATCCGCTCCTCTGGATCTTCTTCTTCTTCCTCAGCTGCTGGCGGTGGCGGCGGTGGGGCCCTGGACGTAGAAGGACGGAACATGCCGCGATACTCGCTAGCAGTCATCCTCCTACGCTGTGGCTGCTTTGGTCTTGGTGCTCTGCTGCTGCTTGGCTTTGGCGGGCGGGGACATCAGGGGACTCCCCGGTGTCAGACATCTCCCCCGCCTCCACCATCAGGAAACGCTGCAGGTCACGTGTCATTTCTTTGCACTGCCTCAGGAAGCACGAAGCTTGAAGTGCAGATCTTCATTTTCCTCCACCGTCCTAAAATAGAAGGCCTCCTGGTATGCAATATGACGAGTCGCCACTGCTAGGCGAGGGTCGTCATACTCCGTCATTTCTGGAGTGGAGTAGTATCGCCCTTGGTCAGTGATCCGAGGTATCAGATCGAATGGCGTCTGGTCAAATTCTGCATTATAGTAATCACGAAGGTGGTGCACTGCCCGCCTGGCAGCATCCTGGATGGCATCTTCTTCTTCAATCCGGTGGCCATAGAAACGCAGTGGTATATCCGGGCGTACTGGCAAGGGTTCCAGTGTAACCCTGGCCTTCCATTCAAACCTTTCATTCCCTTCAAATTGTCCGACGGTGTGAAAGATAGGCTTGTGCCACTCTGTTGCCCCTAGGAACTGTTGCATTTCCCAGAGCTGCAGTGGCCACCCTGCAATGTCCTCTGGCCTTGAGTGAATCTTGTGCACCATCTGCTTAAAGACGGAAATTTTGAAGATTAGACGAGGTTAAACATAAATAATTTGCAAAGCAAAACTTAAGCAAAGCTATACTAAGACAGGTAAGGTAGCACAAGAAAGAAGAAGGAAGCAATATTTCTTACTTTTTATGTAGATTCCTTTTAAATTTTAAAATTAGGGTTTTGCTATAAAACAGAACTCCTATTCAGCCTTAGGTCTCGGTCTACAGTCAAGCGAGCACGCTCGATACCATACATGCGCCCCGTTTCGGTGCGCCCGACAAACCAGCGTCCGCTGATATATACTGAAGCGGGTCCGTCTGATAGTGTTAGCACAACAAAGAGCAGCTTACAGGCAAAAGAAGAACCAGTTTATATTTACACATAATGCACGTCGGCTAGGTTTTGAAACAACGCGGCAAGCCCAAATATAATTACACCACAAAAGTCCCAAATCGCGCTGTTGCGATTACAACCTAAAACCACGAGATCTTGTGAAGCTTGATCGTGAGTCTGCTCCACGTCTTGCACATTAACCTCTGACGCATGCGATGTTGAATTGCAAGCAGTGAGTACCTCCGTACCCAGCAAGTTACCAGGGGAAAACCTAAATAGTTAAATGCATGGATACAACAAGGAAGGGAATACAAGGCTTACTATTTTATGTGGATGCAAATTTTAGTTTATAAACAACTTCGAAGCGGAAAATGATAACAATAAATAATAAACTGGGGTTGAAACATTAGCTTTTTCAATTACACATGTTAAACATCAAAAACACTACTTATGCTTTGTTCTTTGGATTCACCCATCAAACACGGCCGTTAACCGGAAGCACGGCGCATTCGAATACAATTGAATTTTCACTCTGCGAGTTGCTCGACTTTACCCATAAGATTTCTCATAATCTTAATGTCAAGCTATAAACACACGCCAACGGTGTGCGTCGACATGAGAAATCAAAGTTTTTATTGCTCAAACTATTAATTAAGCGCCACGATAGATTGAATCCTACAACGGATCGGGTATCCACGGGCGGTGTGGGCGCTACCGCCGAGTCCGTGAGGATCTATCGTTATGCGTGTGACGAGCACTCGCCCACACCGCACTCTTACTCTGTGGTAGTTCAACAATTTGAGCGTTTCTTGGACTCGGATCGATGAATCGAACTTATGGTTGGCGATTCGTGCTCTAGACTCGGCATAAGGTTCCAAACCTAAATTTACTTCGAGAGGCGCCAGCGTGGTGACTACCGATACATTAGTCCGTATCGATACCGATCTGTTGCACCCTCCACCCTAGGGTAGGGTTGTGGGCGTCCGCTCTGAGGTTCCACACTTCCACCCTACCCTAGTTCCAATTAAAACCATTTTCCGACGAACTATCGATTCAATGATAGCTCGTTATTTTACGCGAGACAATGAGCATTTGTTTTTATGTAATACTTAAATAATACTAGATTTGTCGAGGTGAATGTGGCCTTCAAAGTAAACAGGGTAATTACGGTGGTAGGTCATAACTAAAAGATAACATGTCATTCCAATATTTTATTTTAATTAAATTAGCTTGGCAAATTACTAGTAATGCAAATAGTGTAGTTAAGTAATTACGGAAATCGTAGGATCAATATGTTCAAAACATGCAACTTGCCTTGCGGGTCGATTACTTCGACGAGATCGTACACCGTTGACGGTTGCTCCGGGCCTTGAACAGTCGTCTCGGACTCGGCGGAAGCTAACGCAAAACAGCATAAAATAAAGAATTAATCCGTGCTTGCAACTAAACAAGCTAGGAAGCAAAATAAAATTCTATTAAAAAGAAATAAAAGGCAATAAACTTCCAAAGGCTTGGATTAAATTTTTAGAGGTATGGTGTGAAGGATTGGGTGCCGGAAATGAACTCGTATCGCTGAGACGAGTCAAAAGGATGTATTTTTGAATTTTTCTGAGCTCGGGAAATCAAAAGGGTTACTGTTCACCGGAGTGAACAGTGCGGCCCAGCCCACTTCGCTGCGCGGGAGCGCGCGCGCACGCGCCAGCGCGATTCAAACGGCGGTGGGCTGCTGGGCTCGGCCCACTTGCGCACGCGCGAGCGGCCGGAGGCCGAGCGAGCGCGCGGGAAGGAGCACGCGAGCGCGGGATCGTTGGATTACGCGCGGACGGCTCCGATGCAAACATACCGGTTGGGGGAGTCGTCTTCAACCTCGCGCCGGCCGCAGCGAAGGGGAGAAAGAAGGAAAAACAGGGCATCGCCCCTAGCTGCGATTTGGCTCCGACCGAGGTTCTCAGCGACCAACACCGATGCCAAAGGGTTCAGCAAGGAGAGGGGGTCTCATTTCTGGGCTCAGATCAGCAGAAAGGGGCAAGGAGAGGGTCGCGGCCGAGAGAGGAAGGTGACGGCTAAGGTGGCGGTTCCAGAAGGTTCTAGAAGTGCATAAGCCCGAGAGCTACGGTTGGAGCATCCCTGGGGGTTGGGTATCACAGGTGAGGCACAAGCTCAACGCGGGGAGGTTCCAGTTGAGCTGTCCACGGTGAGGTGGCGGCGGCGCTGGGAGGCTCACGGTGAGGGTTCACAGAGCGCATGCTCTTGCCAAATTGAGCGGGGTTTTGGGTTCAAGGGGTGGCGGTGAGGCTCTAGCAGCGGGGAATCGGATTTTCATCGCGCGAATAGGGAGATTGGCTCGGGAGCTCACCGGAACCAGGGCACGGCGGCGCGGGAGCTTCGGCGAGAAAGAGCCCAATCGGCTGCTGCAAGAGGTTCACTGGGGTGGTGGGAGGCGATCTGCAGCCGGAATTTGCTTAATATGCTCGGTTGGCGGTTTCAACGAGAGCCGAGCTCGGCTCCGGGCGCGTGGAGGGGAGGCAAGGGAGCCGCCGCGGGGAGAGGAACCGCAGGTGGGTTGGTGTACTCCTCTGCAAGCATTAATGAGGAGAGACAGCCCGGTGCGGTCGAGGCGCGCGGACGACTCGCCTCGCTCGGGTGCACGGCGGAGCTCCTCTCCGTCGGTCTGCGCGCGAAGCGAGGAGAGGAATGACAGGTGGCACTGGCGGTGGGTCCGCGGCAAGGAGGCGCTGACCCAAGGTGTGAACGCGCACGGGGTTGCGGCGCCGCAAAAACAAGCGAGGAGACGCTGGCGCGTGGGAGCGAGCGGCGAGTCCGAGCGCGCCAGCGCGAAGGAAGGGGGGGGTGGGGTGAGCACCAATCTCAAAGCAAAGAGCAAGGGCTAGGGTGGGTTTGAGGTTCAAGCAAAGATTCAAAAAGAAATTCAAAGTTTTGAATTTTGAGAATGTTTCAGCATCCCTGCCGATAATTCTGTGGAGAAAGCACTTGGATCTGCAGAAAGGCACTTCGATCAGTCTTTTCTTCTCCCAAAGTAAGAACGCAGATGTACCAGTGCAGCATCACACCAGCGTCAGCGTGATGCATACGATTGCATAGAATCACCTGTTCAGGAATAGTCACCGGGCTACATACAT
This sequence comes from Melocanna baccifera, assembly GCA_036346265.1. Taxonomy (NCBI): domain Eukaryota; kingdom Viridiplantae; phylum Streptophyta; class Magnoliopsida; order Poales; family Poaceae; genus Melocanna; species Melocanna baccifera. The sequence goes on from CM070676.1 coordinate 39,152,907, forward strand.
ACATACATACTAAATCCAAATTTGTTTATCTATTAATCTGTTGACTGTTCAGTTCGTCGATGTGCTCAGAACCGGACGAACGCTAGCGGCCAGGTCAGTTAAGATCGAACTGACTGAAACACGCACACGTCAACACCCCCCGACGCTGTGCTGGCGCTGTTCTAATGTGATTGCTTGCTAGCTCGTGCTCTTGCGTTTCGCCTTTTCTTTTCCCCCTCTTTTTGGCACCAGACGATCAAGTTAATGACACCATCATGGCGTCGCTGTGGCGTCCCTGGCCGCGGAGGCCCCCCCGACCGCTGTCGGGGCACGTCGGCATCCGATCTGCTCGACATTAAATGTTTTGCCTATTAAATGCTAGACCCAGCGCCAGCCAGAGAGCAAACGGCACGAGTACCAGCATCAGCACTGTGGACGGGCTTGATTGCCCGTCGCCGTCACATCCCCCGTCGCCTATCTCTGCGTGCTTCAGCAGTTCGTGGCAGAGCCGGCGACCGTTTTCAAACAGAAAAGAAGAAACAAACGCAGAGCATAGCCAGCTTTCTCATGTCTTCCGCAACAGATCAACGTGAACACGTGACCGGCAACTTAAAGTCGTTCGGCCTCCCAAACTACCAAGCCACCACGTCCGCCCGCCGTCCAAAACGACGTCGCCACGGTTCACATTTTTCCGCAAAAGCCGGCGCACGCCCGACTAAACGAGTCCACGTGGGTCGCGCGCCACAAATGTGGTACCACCAACGCTTTGCCATGAACGGCACACGGGCGGGGCGGTCGCGCGGCTGTGCCGCTCACGACGGCTTTCAAACGCCGCGATAGCGGCGAAAACCACTGTGCACAGCGATCAAGCAATTATTGGCTATTTTGTCGCTTTGTTTTTTTTATTTTTTTGAATTTTTGTGTTTTATTTTTTTCCGTATTCTTTTGCATTGTTCGCTCTAGATTAGCATGCTGTTTTTATTTTTATATTTTTTAGATTTAATTATACACAATAAACCAACTCAGCTACAATAAAAAATAAATTAGCTACAGTAAAATTTCAGTAAAAATCAAAAACCATCAGTATTCCAAACACCACCAAATGCGTGTTACGGCGTGCTAGTAGGCTCAGGACCGGCCGCGCGTGGCCGTCCAACGCTACCGTGCTGTCTCGGACGAGCAGCAACATTGCCCGTGCCGGGTCCGCACGCGAGCGCCTGCGGGCTGGAACACCATAATTACGGTGCGTTTTGCTCCTGTCGGGTCGGGCCAGCCAGTGCCTTCACGCCGCGGCCTCGGTTTCCTAGCTTCCCGTCCTCTCTCGTCGCGCATTATGGCCTGTGTTGCGCGAGTGCGCGCGCGCTAGCTCCATGCTATTTTCAGCTTGTTTCATTTCTTCGCTCCTCTCCCTTCTGAATCGCAAGTGATCAGAGTTTGCAGGACCGAGAACATCTTTTTCTAAGAAAAATTCAAGGCTCTTTACCTATAATGGAAACTCCGAGAAAAACCGAGTAAAATGAGCCAAAACTTGCTCAGGCGGTCCGACATTTCAATTGAGGTCTGGCTTTTCTCTCAGAATATAACTAAAAATTTGCACAATTTTAAATCCAAAAAGCGAGGTAACTTTTAATTCATCTCTCCAAACCACTTAAAATATTGCACACACCTAGTTTATGATATTGTGAATCTAATCCACCAAGAAATTTAAGAAAATCTTTTCAAAGTTTTGATCCTTTTTAATCTGAAGGCAAGCCACATCAAAACCAGATCAAATACAAAAATGGTGATTGAGAGGAGCTCATAGGAGGAATCAACCCAAGATAGTCAAGGATGGTTTTCCATACATTCTAGCATCTTTAAATCACAGCAAGAAACAATCCAAATGCTCTCAAGATCAACACCCAAAATCACTATTTCTTAAGCCAAAACCGAGCAAATGCAGGAACTTGCAAAGAAAGTTACCTAGATGGATATGATCTAACCTTCAAGAAATATCTCAATAACTTACACATTGTTGGCACAAAGTAAGATGAAAAGAGAAGGAAACACTAAAAACCAAGCCGAGTCAAATTTTTAGTACTTGAGCGAAGAGAAAAAAAGATTTAGACAAATTTTGGATATTTATTGATACTTAGAGATGAATGTTTATAGTCACTCTATAGCCACTTACAAGCCTAAGAATAACAAGAAACTCAAGCACAAGAGCCATACTCTATCTCTCAGAATTTTCTCTCTAAGAATCCAAACTCTCCTCTACTTGGCTTTCCCAAAGTTTAATCTCTAAGCCATCTCTATCTCTCCTTTTATAGCATCGGCCAAGCCAACTGTAAGTTTATGCTCTAATTAAATTGATTTTGGTGATTAATAACAAATATAAATGTGAAATTAATTTCTTAATGATAAATCTAAATGTAAGACTAATTCGTTTGTTCAGTATAATATTATTTAGTCTCATTTAAATGAAAAAAAAAAAGAAAAACATGGAGGTATGTATTCGACGTCATATTCTTATATCTTGTTGCATTTATTGGATCCAAAATATATGTTGAACTCTACCAAAAGTCTAACTTGAATATGTGCATATATTTTTATTATATATTCTTGTATGCACATATTTAGGAGTTCACTCTATATTTTGATGTTTCATTAGTATTGATCTAAGTTTTTTTTATCTATATATATTGGAGATATCTACTTTGAAACATATCATTTGAGTATACAAAACTTGTGTAGTTTATATATACTCATACTAGTTGATATTCAATTATTTGTAATAGTGGTGGTTGCATCAATTACCAACAAGAAAAAGATTGAAGAATCTAGATTCACCATTATAAGTCAATGGTATTTTTTTTATAATTAATGATAATCGTATTATGGGATTAATATTTTTTGTGAGTTGGATGTTCTAAGCTTATGTTTTATAATGATGGAAACTTTGAATGCATGATAAGTTGATCGTCATGAAGTCAAAATTCAAGAAAAGGATACATCATGTGTTGATGTACATCAAGATCCCGAAGGAGAGATGATTATGAGTTAATTCTCAAATTAGGAGAAGATTCATCATGTGTTGATAGAGGGCTAGTGAAGGATGCATCATGGATTGATACATATCAAGATAATAACTTGGATTAGAGTAACGATGTGTGTTATTAAGTTTTAAAAGGATACTTAATGCAAATGTATAACTAGATAGGTCTAGCTAAATATGTGTTTCTAATCTTTTACCAGTCGTCATGTTTAGTTAAAAAACTGAATTGCTAGAATATGATTGATGTATTATTTAGAGGGGCTTTGTCTAGTATGCTAAGTCTCATCATGTATTGGTAGCTTATTTCTGCTTACTCTAGCTCTCTGTGGCATGATGCTATGATTTGCAAATGTGTTTTACAACTAATTGAGGCCCATACATCTAATCTTTCCATTGGTTGATCTGGCCACTACACAATGTTTCCCTTATCAAATTGTCATAGCTTATTCTAATATTTTCGGTCTAGGACTTTTTCACCGGGCGGTAACATAAGGCGCGTGCGCACACCAGTTTCATCCACGTGATCAACACTCTCTGGGTTCGTCACTTTATACGTGAAAGGCTACGCTGCAATTATTTTTTTAGTTTATGATTTATGTTTTTTAGATAAATAAATAAAATAACTCTTTTACCGTTTTTTAAAAATATTTTATCGAGATGGTGTTTTTAAAATAATTTATCTACTTATCGATATTTGATATATTTATATAAATATTTATGTTAAAATTTAAAATTATCAGCCAAAATAAGAAGACCCACCGTCCGGACTAAAGGCGGTTGCAAACATATCAACGACTGATATCCCAAGCCGGTCCGTACTACACTGTAAAAGGTTGAGGCGTTCACTCATGTCATACGCTAACGAAAGCAACACGTACTAAAGCTAAAGCGAAACGTGTGATAACGTACGTAACTGCCATCTTCCCTGATCGTTATTAACTAGCTTACGCGCCACCCGTGCCGTGCCGTCTCTTTCCCTCGTACCACTGATGGATGCTGACTTCTGGGGGTGCCTTTGGCATTTTTCTTCGGAGCTGGACCACTCCGGCCGGCCACATGCGGTCGAGCCATTGCGGCAGAGAAGAATCGAAAGCTCCATAGTCGCAGGACCGATCGAGAGGACAGGTGATCATCAACCGCACGCGTCATATCGTACGCGAGGGCCCGGCCGAATCCAGGTGTACCTATCAGACGGTGGATATGACTCGATCGCTTTGGGCCCATGTGCGACTGGCAGAGTTGCAGACGTGCTGATCCCAGCCGACGCATGCCCTGAACAGTTGGCATGCTCTGTGCACAGTTTTCAGCCCATGCCCCGTGCAACGCAGATATACTGTTGGCTATGTCTGCGTTGCACGGCCTTCAATTATTACAACCACCCGTCTAGTTCGACACATAAGTATTTTTAGTAAGAAATTTAGATTTTTTTAGACATTAGATCTTTATTTAATGCTTTAGATTTAAAGCACTTATTTTTTAAAAAAGTGGAATATACGAAGATCCATTGAATAACGATCTAATACCCTGGAACTATTTTTTAGAGGTATACAGAGGATCCATTAGATGAAGATTTAACGCTCAAAAATCTAAATATTTTTAATCTAAAAAAATATTTGAGCGTTATTTAGCACTTCCCTTCATTATCCAACGACAAGGGTAGCTACTGGCTTGTTTGGTCCGTGCGTAGTTGAACATGGATCAGTGATCACTCAGACTCAGCTACTTCATATCTGTGCATTTGTTCATGCTAACAGGAGACTATCATTCTCCCTCCTCTTCTGCACCAAGTACATATGGGGATTCTCCTTCTTGTCACGACAAGGCGAGCCAAGCCATGACCGGCGCTGCCGCTAGTTACAGAAAAGAAGCATCGCCGCAGACAATCCAGCCAACTATGCGGCATTCTATGTCCATTGTCTGATGTCGCTTGTAGCAAAACCTGGTAATCAAATTTCTCCAAGTGACGTCTCGGATTTATCCAGCCGGGAAATTAAGGGAGCGATAGCTCTCGAGTGAAAACGAGTGAGATTTGCATCAGGTGATGTGATCGTGTGACGCCCCGGCCGAGAACAACGCACCACGCTGTGTGTGAAAAATATTGATGATATACACAACCTGTCCTTTTAGGATACGTCTGATGATTTTTTATTTATATTTTTTAAGATAGTAGGAGATAACACATATAGTTTTAGACTATGAAGTTGTTTGAAAAAGACGTTTCAATAAGACACTCTATTTATTTTGATTTTCAGATAAATCAAAGTCCAAATAAAGAGAGTCATACATGGCTATCTAGCTACGCAAGGGAGACTGGTGAGGTGAGATTGGTCCATCTCCAATTGTCTTGTTCTTGTGTAAGACAATAATTGACACACCAAGTTGATTTCCTCACGAAGAAATTAGTCTCTATGTCATGTGATGCTAATGTGTACACATTTCAAAATCAACTAATTATTCGAAATAATATCATTAAGTGGTTAAAATTGGTTATCCAAAATTTTTTTTTTAACTGTTTAAAAAAAGGAGCAGCTAGAGAACGGTATACCGTTCCAACAGTATAGCAAAAGGTTTCCATGAAGTTATTTTGAAAGTTTTAAGTTTCAATGAGTTTTACGTGTTCTTAGAAGTTTCTACAAGATTACAAGAAAGTTCGAAGCCTAAGTTTCAACAAATTTCATATTTTAAAACACAAATTTTAGTTAAAGAGTTTCAACAAATTTCAACCAAACTTTCAAGGAGTTTCAAGAAATTTTGTTAAGTTTCATAAAAAACAAGCAAGAGCAAAATCCCAATGTGTGGCCTTTGGCCTCCCCGCCTGCCACCGAGCTCGCTCGTGGCTCCACGGCCGCCAAGACACTGTGGCAGCTCACCTTCCCGCCTGCCACTAAGCCCATTTGCTGCGCGTCGCTGCACCCCATTGTGCCAGACTGTGGCCTCCCGCGTGCTTGAGGCCACTCGCAGTGTGGAGGACCAGCCCACCATTGCTCATCACACATCGCTCGAGGGCCAACCCATCGCCCACTGCTTAACGTTTGCGATATTTTAGTGCGATTTAACAGCCGAGCCCATTGACCGCTTGTCACACTAGATGCTGATGCGTTCACTTCCTCGCCTATATGAGCTTACTCACAACTCGCGCCATGCCTGCTAGTCGCCTATGGCTGTTATGCTCCATCTGTCGTGCTTGTTGGGATACGGGTAAGCCACACTAGCATAAATTAAAATTTTTTATCATGTAAATCAGCAAGTCATATGAGTAAGAGATTATAGATTGCTACCACTAGATGCACAGTGCAGCGAAAATAGAGTTGAAGCAGCCGATTCAACGAACAGAGCGTTAGTGTAGTGGAAGTAGTCAACTGTTCTCCGGCCAACCGTCTCCTCCTCGCGTTCGTCTCAATCAGCGCTGCAGTCGTAGCAACGCCTCTACCGAGGTCCACATGTTCAGGGAGGGAACACCGTGCGTCAGTTTGCTAGCACCAGCGTACATGGCAGGGGTTATGAGAGGTCACAGTTAGAGTTTTGATGGGTGTGTTTCGGGATACTACTCTCAACTTCCGCACCTCTCCTTATATAGCCTCTAATCGAATCGTTATCATCCGGACCCTTATCAGTCCAGTCAATTAAGTGTGTGACCCTGTATGTTCATGTACATTTGGCCATGGGCCGAAACACCTTTTTGGTTCATATGTCGGTAGCGGTCCCTAGCAGTATATAACGACCCTCAAATATATATAAAGATCATATCAGACAAACTTATATAGTGCTTATTATCGATCCCTTTGCCTCGTGATACCAGATCGAACTCAAGGCGAGAAGCGTGCCATCCTATGATAGCTCAATTCTTCACTTAAATCTATAGTGGATTACTTAGTTGTGATTAACTCTTCAGCCACATTGGCATGGCCATGTACTTTCTTAATCCAACCATATTGAGGGGCCCAGAGATGTCTCTCCTGTTCTATAGGAGAGGCAAATTCTATCTTGATTGCTTATATTCCTCCGCATATTTCATAGTAAATCTGACAGATACCTTTATGACTATCCAATAACGGAGTAGTGTTTGGTAACTCCTAAGTAAACTATTATATATGTAAAAAATAATAACGATCTCAGGACTAAGGATCCTACATACACTGTGTATAAGACTAATTGATGACACTAAAAAAATATAACAATTTTTGCACTATCTCATAATGGGTTAACCTAACATTATGTTCTCTCACATGTGTTCACATTATTGATTTTATATCCCATATCCATGATCCGTGAAATATGATCATCAATCAATACATGTGCTAATCTGTAAATCATAATTGTCCCACATAATGATATAAGATCAGGGATAATTTAGAATAACATCAAAATATAAACAAAGAGTTTTATGAACAAGTCACACACTTGTTGATCAATATGAAAGATATTTATTCAAGGGACAAAATAACATATTATTTAAAACATCATAATCATAGAAGTGATACAATCATCTCTATGATTACTTCTAGGGTATATCACCAATAATCTCCCACTTGCATTAGAGTCAATCATGTAAGTATCTAATACCCATAGCTCCTATATGCACCGTATGCTTTGACTGTGGAAAAGGCTTTGTCAATGGATTAGCAATACACTCAACCTCCATTGTAGAATAAGTAACCATATCTTGCTTAAAACTTTTCTAGCTCGCTATTTCTTCATTATGATAAAACACAAACCCAAACTACGATAAAAAAATCATCTTTTTTGGTTTGAAAACTAGCATTAGTGTAATCATTTACAACTACTTCTTCCTCACCTCCATAAATAAGGAATGCATCTCTATTCCTTCTCAAGTATTTCAGAACATTTTTTACAGCTATCCAGTGACCTTCCCCTAGATCTGACTGATATATGCTCGCAACACTTAGAGCGTATGACACATCTGAGCATGTACAAAGCATGGCATATATGATAGACTAATACCATGTAACATAGGCAAGAAATCCTTCTTCGAATCCTACATGTTGAACTATTTCAACACTTTGTCAATATACGTATTTTGGTTTAATCCAATTAGCTTTTTAGTTCTATCTCTATAGATCTTTATGTCCAAAATATATGTTACATCTTTTAAACCTTTCATAGAGAAACTATTTCTTAATGAAGACTTGACAGATTTAAGCACATGATATTATTTCTAATCAATAATATGTCATCGACATATAGGATCAGAAAAACAAGTGTGCTCCCACTAGTATTTTTGTAAACACAAGGCTCTTCTTCATTCTTGATGAAGTCAAACCCTTTGACTACCTCATCAAAATGAATGTTCCAACTCCGAGAAGCTTGCATCGGTCCATAGATAGATCTCTAAAGCTTGCATATCTTTCTAGAATTTTGAGGATCGACAAAACTCTCAAGTTGTGTCATATACACATCCTCACTTAGGTTTCCATTTAGAAAAGCCGTGACACCCATCTACCATATATCATAATCGAAATATGCAGCAATAACTAGAATGATTTGGACATACTTAAACATAGCGACGGGCAAGAATATTTCATCATAATCAATACCTTGAATTTGTTTAACCAATTGTGCCTTATGGATATGAATATTTCTATCTGTGTCTATCTTTTTCTTAAAAATCCACTTGCACTTAATGAATATTACACCATCGATTGATCAACCAAGTTCTAAACTTGATTATCATACATGGATTGAATTTCAGATCTCATAGCACCAAACTATTTTTTAGAGTCTGGATCCATCATCACTTTCTCATAAGTCTTAGGCTTATCATTGTCTAATATTAAAATATCATGTCGATATCTTATCGGCAATTGACATGGTCTTTTAGATCTACGTAGGGCTAGTGCCTTTTTCACAGTTTCTAAAACATCTTGTAAAGTTTGTAGAGGTTTAGTAGGAGTTAAAATATTTTCTGATGTGTCTCGAATTTCTTCAAATCTCACTATACCTCTACTAACTCCTTTTGAGAGAAACTTTTTCTCCAAAAAGACACCATTTCGAACAATAAACACTTTGTTCTCATCCCTTTTATAAAAATAATATCCTTTAGTTTCCTTAACATACCCCGCAAAGAAGCATTTATTATATTTAGGTGCGAGTTTGTCAGACATCAAACGTTTTACATATACTTCTCATTCTCATATTTTGAGAAAAGATATCCAAGGACGCTTCCCAGTCTATATCTCATATGGTGTCTTCTCTACAACTTTTGATGTAACCCTATTTTATGTAAATGTAGCTGTTTCTAGAGCATACCCCTAAAAAGACAATAGCAGATTAAATTGGCTCATCATAGACTGAACCATGTTTAACAAGGTCTAATTTTGTCATTCAGACGCCTCATTCCATTGAGGTGTTCCTGGTGGAGTTAGCTGTGAAATGATTTCATATTGTTTTAGATGATTACCAAACTAATGGCTCAAATATTCACATTCACGATCTGATCGTAGGGATTTAATTGTCTTGCTAAGTTAATTTTGTACTTCATTATGAAATTCCTTGAACTTTTCAAATGATTAAGACTTATGTCTCATTAGGTAGATGTATCTATATATTGTAAAGTCATTGATAAAAGTTATGAAGTACTGAAAATCACCTCTGACTGTTGAGCTCATTGGTCTACATACATCCGAATGTACTAAGGCCAACAAGTTATTTGCCCTCTCACCTAGACCAGTGAAAGATGTCTTAGTCATTTTGCTAAGTAAACAAGACTCGCATATTTCAAATGATTCAAAATCAAATAAGTTTAGATGACCATCTTTATGGAGTTTCACCATATGCTTCTTATTTATGTGACCCAAACAACAATACCAAATATAAGTGGGATTCAAATTGTTAGGACGAAATCTCTTAGCATTAATATTATAGATAATCACATCTTCAAGATTTAAAACATATAACCCATTTATCAATGGAGCATAACCATAAATCATATCATTCAAATAAATTGAGCAACAATTGTTCTTTATTCTGAACTCATAACCTTCCGCTTCCAAACAGGAAGTAGAAATAATATTTTTACTTAAGGCGGGAACATAATAATAATTATTCAATTTCAAAATTAATCCTAAGGGTAAAGATAATGGTAAATTGCCAACAACCAATGCAACAACTTTTACTCTATTGCCCACGCGAAGATCAACCCCGTCTCTTGCTAAACTCTTACTCCTTATCAGCCTCTGTATTGAATTACAAATATGAGCAACCGATCTAGTATCAAATACACAAGAACTAACATGAGAAGTAGCAAGATTTATTTCTATAACATTTATACCTGAAGTATAAGTCTTACTACCCTTCTTTTTATCCAATTCTGCCAAGTACTTCTCACAATCCCTCTTCCAATGTCCAATCCCTTGGCAATGACAGCAAATAGCATCTTTATGTTCAAGATTTGATATTCAAGATTTCATCTTGAGTTTTGCCCGTGCCCTTTCTTTTGCCCAAAGCCTTATGATTCCTTTTTTTGAAATTGGTATTTTTTTGAACTATTATCACATGATTTGAGCTTTTCTTTATATTCTCTTCTTCTGACTTGAGTATCCCATGCAACTCGGCTATTGACTTCTCCATACCATTTATATGAAAGTTCAAAATGACTAACTCAAAGTTCGAAGGAGCGACTGGAGGATCATATCAGTAGCCAACTCTTGACTAAGAGGAAAACAAAGTTTTTTCAAACTCTCAATGTATCCAATCATTTTGATCACACGAGGGCTGACCAGACTTCCTTTAGCTAACTTGCACGCAAATAATGACTTAAAGGTTTTGTACCTTGTAGCCCTTATCTGGTTCTCAAACATGCCTTTAAGACCCACAATCATATTGTAGGCATCCATGTTCTCATATTGCTTCTGAAGCTTAGAGTTCATAGTGGCAAGTATGAGACAGCTAACATCAAGTGAGTCATTGCAATTTTTCTCATACTCATTCTTTTGAGTATGAGTAGCATCTTCAGCTGGTTCATCTGGATATGGAACCTTTAGAACATATTCCTTTTTTTCTTGCTTAAGAACAATTATCAAATTGCGATACCAGTCAATAAAGTTTGTTCCATTTAGTTTTCTTTCTCAAGAATAAATTGCAGCTTAAAATTGAGTGCGGAGGAAGTAGATGGTGGCATTATCTCCAACATAAAAAGTATAAGAAAAAATTCAACACTATATTTATGTGGAATCTTTCATTAAATAATTTAATAAAAGATACTCCCACTATGTCTAAAATCATGTACCCTCCAATAACATATAGTGAATTAAGATCTATATTTCACTAAGTCCTATTGAGCTTTGGTATCACTGCTAGAAATCTAGCGGCGTAGGTAAACAATCCCTTGCTAATTGTATCACATGCAACTCTTGTTTGTTGAGTGACATCCATATATCCCGGCTTTAACACTATGCCCCTAGATCCAAAACTATTTTGATAACCTAGTCAAGTTAAACTAATGTTATGTATGAAGTGTCCAACACTTTATCTTGTCTTATTGTGATAATTAATGGCACCCTATTTTGATAGACCTACCAGTTAATGATCAAAATATTGATAGGTGCAACTATTAGAAAGGCATCAAGTTTGACTTAATTTTTCTAGAGAGATATTATTCTATCATGTTAAAAACTCCCAAGATAGTAATAACATGAATAATAATATAACAGGAACATAAAACCATTCACAATTAAATCATATTAAATTATGATATAATATGGCCCTTAGCACGACAGTCTCCATCACTATGCTTCTAGTCCATTGAGCCATCAATGCTTGAGTTCGTCACTTGCCAAGCTTGGTTGGTCCATGAAGAGGTTAGATTTATAAGAACAGATTTTCAAAGGCTAAATTTAAAAAACAAGTGGCTACAGTGACTTTTGTGTGAACAGCTCCATAAAACTAAACAATCTGCACTATTATATTTTCTGTTCATGTATGTTTTTGCTGTTAGATTTTTTAATTTATTATTTGATTTAATTCTGCCTAACTACCTAAAACACTTCACTTGATTTAGGCCTGTTCTTTTCGGCTGTAGCTGATGGCTTTTGGCTGCGGCTGATGGCTTTTTGGCTGTTTGCGACAGAGATTGCGGAAAGAGAGATACTTGTTTGCGATTTTTGATGGTACAGATATTAGTTTTTTAACGTGTACTACAATTAACTTGTAGATCCCATCTTAAAAAAATACTTTGTTTAAAAGTTAGTTACTGTAGCAAAAGCCAAAAACGGCTTTTAGAAGCCGCAAAGAACAGGCCCTTAAACTGCCTTAAGATTATCTAAATGTAAATCATTAGATGATCCATAATTTTTTTACAATTTTTGTGAAATTTCTATGTAGTGCATTGGATAATGCAGCTAATTATAAAGCTGAAATAGTGGACAATACTAACTGTGCACGATAAAAGGAAAACGGAATCTTGGTTCCAGTACATTGCTCCAGCTAAGTATATTGGCATGAAATTCGAAGACTAACGTAGTGCTGCGCTTATAGAATCGGTACTCAGGTAATGGGGATTACCTGGCTATCAAGCAGGCGAAAAGAATGTGCATGTGAACAATTTTGAAAATTCAGTGATAAGCGGCTCGTTTTAATTCCTTTTCACTGTGTGACACACGCTTTCTCTCGACAAATAAATAGGACGATTTATCTATTATTTTTTCAAAACGACTTATCAAGATAGATTTTTTAAAACGGCTTATCAACGCATTGTCATTCAGTTTGTTTCTACAAACACTCACACTAGAGTAAAATCTATCAGCTATAGCTATAAACTACAAGCCACAACTAAAAATCACACGCCCATCGATATCAATGCTACCGTTTCATGATCTAATGGATGCTAATCCTTTCTCACACGGTTGGACATTTTGGATGACAAATATGTCTTTTCTGACAATAAGTTTTCGTTTGAGATGTCCCCGAGTGCTGTACAGTTTACCTGAGATATTCCGTTTGCTGACGGCATGCTTTCAGGGGAAGCATTGCCGAATCTAACCCGACCATTAGCAAGCGACCGCGAGAGACGAGTCTAATCATTACATCCACAACAATGATGTCCAACAAACTGCACGCGATCGATGAAATCTGTATTTACAAATGGACAGCGAAGAGTGCGTTTTCTCCTTTTTGCGGCGGCTTGCCTTCTCCGCGGATTCTACTCGTGCTAGGCATGTGCATGCGCAGGACACATGCCATGGCCTTCGCACATTTGCCTTCTCCACAACCACCGCCATTACCTCCACCAACACAGGCATCCCATCCACCACAATAACTACACCTGCACCAAGCATCCATCATTCCATCTCCTAGCCCAGGTAACATGGGTTCTTTTAGGCTTAGTGTATCAGGAAGTGATAAGACAAAGATTGAGCCTGACTGAACTCGAAAGAGGCACAGGAGATTGAGCTTAATTTGAGCATGTACATTACTACACTATCTCCATTAGCTCGATCATAGCAGGAAAAGATGGCTTAGATGTAGTACTTTTCCACTATCTAAGATGCCGTTGCAAATTAAAATGGATCAGTCATTGTGACAAGATTCAAGTCTTTAACAGTTTTTAAGCGAGTGCAAGCCGAAGTGAGCGATCGAACGGACATCACCGACGTGGGGGATGTCGCACCGATCCGGCCAACCAACCACACAAACCATAAATGAATTAGCTCACCAGAAAGATTGGAGATAGCTAGCCGCTAGCGCATCCGGCCGGGTTAGCAGAGTGATGGCTCTGCAAGCTTTCGGCGAATAAATAGCATTTGCCCAAGTACACGGGGAGATGGAACTGAACTTTACATTGCATTGCAGTGTGCCATCACACAACATGTGAGAGGAGCACGCGAGGCCTGCGATGGATCGATTTACTGTTCTGTATGGCTAGTATATGCAAAGGAAGGGGCTATGTCCGGGGGGCTACAAAATATTGTGGGCTGGGGGCCCAAAAAGTGGAGCCCCTGCGGTACGGGTTAGGTGTCTGAATCGAACATGTAACCGGGATATAAATATATACTATGGACTTCTTGTAATCCTAATCATAAAAAGAAACTCTTCGTACGGATGGAGCCGGCGTGATTTGGCTCCCGGAGATGTAGGCATTGCCAAACCTTGTTAACAAATCTTTGTGTCTCTTGTGTGTTTTTGCGCTTGCTGTGATTGTTTTCTTGTACTAGCACTACCGCCGATTTCAATAATTGGTATCAAAGTTCTGTTGAGATAGTAGTGTCGGGTATTCAGTTTGAAGTGGTGAAGTTCGATTGAACAGGGAACTTCGGATTATGACAAACGAGGGTGAATAATCTGGCAAGAATGCTCCAAGGGGTTGAGTGAAGCAAAGCCGAAAGGCATAGAGGACAATGATAGGGATGAGTTGAAGGAGCAATCAGCTGCGATCATACGGTTGTATCTTTTGGATCCGGTCGTGTATCACGTGATGGATATGACATTGCTAAAGAAAATCTGGGACAAGTTGCAGACTTAGTTTATGTCCAAATCACTCACGAACAAGTTGTATCTAAAGAACAAGCTGTACCGGCTCAAGATGCAGCAAGGTTCTGATCTTGCATAGCATGTTGATGCCTTCAATCAAGTGATCACCGACCTATGGTATTTAGAGTTGAAGATTGAGGGGTGAAGGCAAGGCAATAATTCTGATATGTTCATTTCCACCATCATATGAATATTTGGTCACCACTTTGACATATGGAAGAGATACTATCAAGGTTGATGATATCATAGCAGCTTTGTTGGCATATAACCAACGAAGACAGAATGCATGGGAGAGTTCTCATGGTGATAGTTTGTACGCAAGGGGCAAGTGTGGAAGGAAGCAGGAAAAGGAGAAGTCTGGAAGGCGTAAATCCATTTTAAATTCAAGGAGTAGAAAAAGTATTGAGTATTACAAGTGCAAGGAGATGGAGCATTATAAGAGATATTGTCCAAAGTTGAAAGAACATAATAGTGGGAGCATGATGAGAAGACTGTGAATGTGGCTCGAAAACAGGACTTAGACAGTAATGAAACGATGCAAATGTTCTCTTGGTTTCAAATGGTCGGCTGACAGATGCGTTGATTCTTGATTTGGGGTGTTCGTACCACATCACATCTAACAAGGATTGGTTCACCTTATACAAGTCAGGTAATTTTGGTTCCATTAACCTTGGTGATGATATATGCCATAGTATTGTCGGAATAGGTGATGTTGAAGTAATGATGTATGAGGTATTGTTGGATCAATGCCTGATGTTAGGCATATACTAGGGTTAAAAAAGAATCTAATTTCTTTAGATGCCTTACATAATAGTGGTTTAATTTATTTATAAGGATGAAAAGGATAAGAAAACCATAAAATTTTGTAAGGGTGCATTGGCTGTGATGAAAGGTAGAACTATTGGAAATATTTACATATTGCAAGAAGGAACTGCTGTAGGTGGAGTAATTCAGTTGAGTTACATGATGATATAGCAAAACTTCAACATATGCAGCTGGGTCCTCTTAGTTTTTGTGGGATGATAGAATTGTATAAAAGAAACCTATGGCAGGAATTAAAAGTTGTGAATTGGGTTTCTATAAGTTTTATGTTCTTAGAAAATAGTTTAAGATTTGCTTCTCAAGAGGCAAGTATGAAACATAATGCATTCTTAAGTATATATACTCTGATGTGTAGGGGTCTACTAGAAAATTGTCAATTGGTGGAGCTTAGCATTTTGTTACTTTTATTAATGATTTTTTCCCACAAGGTTAGGGTGTATTTCATGAAATAGAAATCAGAAGTGTTTGTCAGTATTTGTGATCTGATAATGGTATTGAATCACAGTTTCAAATATATTGTGAGGGGCAGGGGATTTAGCGGAATTACATAGTGAGCAAGACATTGTATCCAAATGGTTTGGCTGAAAGAATGAACATGACTATTTGTGAAAGGGCAATATGCTTGAGGCTGAATGAAGACCTCCTAAATATTTCTAGGTAGGAGCTGTAAATATGGATTACTACCTCATAAATAGATCACCATGGGTATCTCTATGTGGCAAGGTTGTGGAGGAGGTATGGACGGATAATTCAGTTGGTTATACTAATCTAAGAATTTTTTATTGTCCAGCCTATATGCATATACCAGGTGATGAACGATCAAAACTTGTTGCAAAGTCAAAGAAGTGTATTTTTCTGGGCTACAAAAAGGGTGTTAAAGGGTACAAGTTTTGGGATCTAACATCAAAGAGGGGAGTGATGAGTAGGGATGTTGTCTTTGATGAGAAATCAATGTTACAACACAATAAAGGGGAAGTGACATAGGATATTGCAGATCCAAATATAGTGCAGTTGGAGTTGGAACATTGTTCAAAGCCTCAAGATAGGAGTTCCACTACAGGAAGTTCTTCTTTAGATAATTAGCAGAATTTTCAATTATCAAGAGATAGACAGAGACACACTAATATAAAAGCTTCAGAGAGATTTGAGTATGAAGACCAAGTTACTTTTGCTCTTCTTGTTAGTATTGATGATCCAACTAGTTTTCAGGCGGCAATTATAAGCCAGAAGAAAGATAGATGGATGACTGTAGTGACATAACAGATGGAGTCTTTGTAGAAGAATCATACTTGGGAGCTAGCACGTCTTCCCACGGGAACAAAAGCAATTGGATGCAAATAGGTCAACAAGAAAATGCCAACAATATCAGAAAAAGAAGGGAAAAAATTCAAGGCTCAGTTAGTTGCAAAAGAGTACTTACAAAAGAAGGAGATTGATTATGATGAGGTTGTGAGGCATACTTTTATTACGATAGTTTTTACATTGGTAGCCAGTTGGGATTTGCACTTGGAACAAATGGATGTGAAAATGGCATTTTTGCACGGTGATCTTGATGAGCAAATCTACATGGAGTAACCAGAAAGGTTCACTGAACCGCTAATTGATATAAAGCACACGAGTGATGTTACTGGTCTGAATATTTTGTTAAGTTAGAAATTTGACATGAAAGACTTAGGGGCAGCAAAAAAATATTAGGCATGGAAATACACAGGGACAAAAGCTCAAATAAATTATGGTTATCTCAGCGGGAGTATGTTTAGAAGGTTTTAGAACGGTTTGATATGAGCAAGGCGAAACCAATAAGTACTCCATTAACACAACACTTTAGACTCTCTTTTGAGTTTTGTCATATATTAGACAAGAAAATTGAAGAGATGGCGAACATTTCTTATGCTGGTGCAGTTAGCTCCTTAATGTATGCAATAGTTTGCATAAGGTTGGATTTAGCGTATGCTATAAGTCAAGTTAACAAGTTTATGGCTAAATCAAGAAAGGGATTAGGAAGTCAAGTGGATATTCAGGTACTTGAGAGGGACAACAGTCATGGTATTATTTTTGGTGGACATCAAGGTAAACCTTTGGTCATTGAATATGTGGATTTGGACTATGCTGATGATTTGGATAATAGGAGATCTACTACAGGGTATGTTTTTACTCTAGATGGAGGGCCTATTTGCTGGAAATCATCAATTCAGTCTGTTATTGCATTGTCTACAACTGAGGTGGATTACATAGCTGTGGTTGAAGCTACAAAAGAAGTGTTATGGCTTGCAAGACTAGTGAAGGAACTGGACATTGAGCAAGGTGGAGTTCGAGTGTATTGTGATAGTCAATAGTGCAATTTATTTTGCGAACAATCAGGTGTGTCATGCCTGGATGAAGCACAATCATGCAAGGTAGATCAAAGAGTTGATTAACTCTAGGTAGATTGATTTGATGAAGGTACACACTAATGAGAATGTCACGGATATATTGACCAAGCCCATCACCAACACCAAGTTTGAGTGTTGCCTCAACTTGTTGGGAGTCACAATTTGCTAAGCAAGAAGGTAACCCTAGTTCACGGGTATGTGAGGAGTATGAAGGCATTTTCTTTTTATTCTTCAAAGTGATGCGCTTATCAAGATGGAGATGGTGTTATTCAAGGTGGTGTATTCGTCGAGGCGAAGATTTGTTATGTATGGCTCATATATGCAAAGGAAGGGCCTGTATCTGGAAAAGCAAAGCCTCCCGCAATACAGACTAAGTGTCCGAGTTGAACATCTAACAGAGGTATAAATATATATCACCAACCTCTTGTAACTGTAATTATAAAAAATCTTCATACAGATGGAGCCGCCATGATTTGACTCCCAAAAACATAGATATTACAGAATCTCGTTAACAAATATTCGTGTCTCGTATATGTTTTTACGTTTGCTGTGAGCTGCCACCGGTTTCAACACTTACCCTGCCCTTCCTTTAATGGTTACCTCTGCCTCACATGTTGACGATGTTCATGCTTGTAGTATGATGTAAACAACGAACTATATGTTCAGTTCTTGTATGGATTGGACACATCGGTGATGTTATTGTCGGAATGAATGGGGCAATGTAAATAGCTCAGTAGCGAGTGCTCGAGGTAAATGAGTTGCGTTACCTGGTCAAGATCCTGAAAGACAGGTTGTGATGCATTTGGACATATACACAAAGGACACTAGATTACCACTAGATGGGCATAGAATTTTGTGTTAACAATGAAGGGTTAGATTCCAGGTGTCCTACGGGACGTTGTAACAGACGTATCATCAAGCTGTGATTGACTAGGATTTTGTTGCAACCAAGTTTAGTAGTTTGTGTAAATATGTTAAGCTTTGTAACAACTTGGATTGCACTGCAAGTTACCTGGTGGCTCACGGCTTGGATTGTAACTATAACCGATGATTTGTTTCGGGTATATAAACAAAGGTACGCGGCCTTAAGATGAGGTGAGAACGCTTCCCAAACACATCTGATATTTCACATGGTATTAGAGCTCACCTCTTAGATCGACTCCATGTCGAGCGCGTCCTCCTCATCATCTGGCATCGCCGCCAGCGTGTTCCCCAATCACCCGATCACAAAGAAGCTAACCAAGACAAACCATGTGCTTTGGAAGGCCCAGGTGCTTCCGGCACTCCATGGAGCTGAATTGACCGGGTTCCTAGATGGAATTGAGATCGCTCCACCGAAGAACATCATTATCAAGAAAGGTGACAAGGGCGAGATCACCCTGGAGGAGCCGAACCCAGATTACTCCAAGTGGTTAGCACAGGATCAACATGTCCTGGGCTACCTCCTGTATTCCTTGTCGTGTGAAGTACTCACGCACATTGCGACGAAGACTACGGTTGTGTGACAGGCCAAATCATATGGTTGTTGATAGCTGGTATCGATTCAATGAAGATTTTGTTCTAGAAAAGAAGACTGCTGCAGCTGCCACAAACTCCTACGGGATCGACACCAACTGGTACACTGATACAGGCGCCACATATCATATTACATGCGAGCTTGATAAACTGAACGTCTGTGACAAATACAATGGTGTGGATCAGATCCACACCGCAAGTGGCGCAGGTATGGACATTAGCCATATTGGTCATTCTATTGTTCGTACCCCTCATTGCAATCTTTATCTTAACAATATCCTTCATGTACCAAATGCCAAAAAAAATCTTGTGTCTGTTCATCGCCTTGCTACAAATAATCATGCCTTCCTTGAATTTCATCCCAATTTCTTTCTTGTCAAGGATCAGGTAACGAAGAAAGTTCTTTGAGGAAAATGTAGAGGAGGTCTATATCCTCTCTCCTCAAACCCAGTTGGTCCAAATAAAAGTGTCTACAACATGGTCAGACCATCCTTGTCGAGGTGGCACAATTGGCTAGGTCATCCTGCCTTACCCATTGTTCAGCATGTTATCAGTCAGAATAATCTCCCACATACATTAGAGTCAAATAAAGAGTCTGTTTGTGATGCCTGTCAACAGGCAAAGAGTCATCAATTGTCTATGCAAAATCTGTTAGTGTGTCTTTAGTTCCTTTAGAACTAGTTTTTTCTGATGTATGGGGTCCTGCAATTGAGTCGGTGGGAAGAAATAAATATTATGTTAGTTTCATTGATAACTATAGCAAATTTACTTGGATTTATCTGATCAAACATAAATATGAGGTGTTCCAAAAATTCAATGAATTTCAAAGTTTAGTTGAACGATTGTTTGGAAGAAAAATCATCTCCATGCAAACCGACTAGGGAGGAGAATATGAGAGGCTTAATTCCTTTTTTAGAAAAATCGGCATCACCCATCAAGTTTCTTGTCCTTATGCTCATCAACAAAATGGGTCTGCCGAACGAAAACATCGTCATATTGTTGAAGTAGGGCTTGCTCTTCTTGCTCATGCAGCGATACCTCTAAAGTTTTGGGATGAGGCGTTTCTTGCCACCACATATCTTATAAATCGCACTCCTAGCAAGGTGATCCACTTAATGACACCCTTAGAACGATTGTTCAAAACCAAACCAAATTATTTTGCCCTTCGCACTTTTGGCTGTGCATGTTGGCCGAACCTCCGTCCTTACAATAATCACAAACTCCAGTTTCGTTCTAAATAGTGTGCTTTTCTTGGCTATAGTAACATGCATAAGGGCTTCAAATGTCTCGATATACAGATAGGACGAGTATATATTTCTCGTGATGTTGTCTTTGATGAAAAGTATATCCCTTTTCCAAACTTCATCCTAATGCCGGTGCAAAACTTTGATATGAAATTCTTTTGCTCCCTTCCTCCTTGTTAAATCCTATTAATCATGGGGGAGAACAAATAGATGATCAAGCAACTAATAGTCCTACTAACGGTGAAAATCTGGAGCACTTGTACGCACAGGACCATGCAGAAGAGGACAACGCACAACACCATGCATCCGAGGCGGTAGAATCACCCGCGCCTGCTCCTGATGACACGCCTGCGCCTGATTCGCCCATGCCGAATTCGCCTGTGCCAGCTACACCCGGGTCGGTAGGATCCTCTATGGCACACAGATCCCCTACACTAGCTGCGCAACAACGGCTAGTTACAAGGTTGCAACATGGTATAGTTCAACCAAAAATAGTCACTGATGGAACGATACAATATGGATTCCTAACCTCAACTGGTGAACCACAGAGCTTAGATGAGGTGTTAAATATTCAACATTGGAAAGAAGTAATGGATAGAGAATATGCAGCCCTTATTAAGAATGAAACTTGGCATTTAGTCCCTCCAAGAAAAGACATGAATATAATTGACTGTAAATAGGTCTATAAAATTAAAAGAAGGGCAGATGGGACCATAGACAGGTACAAGGGCAGATTAGTTGCTAAGGGATTTAAAAAAAAGATATGGCATTGACTATGAGGATACTTTTAGTCCAGTTGTTAAAGCAGCTACCATTAGACTTGTACTATCTATTGCTCTCTCTCTAGGGGTTGGAAGCTTTGGCAGCAAGATGTACAGAATGCGTTCCTTCATGGTGTTCTAGAGGAATATGTGTTTATGAAGCAGCCACCAGGGCATGAAGATAAGACAAGGTTAAACTATGTCTGCAAACTGGATAAATCTTTATATGGACTCAAACAAGCACCAAGGGCCTGGTATTCTAGACTCAGTGAAAAATTACTCAGTCTTGGCTTTCATCCCTCTAAGGCCGATACCTCTCTATTTTATTATAATGATGGAAAGGTTGTCATATTCATGCTTATTTATGTGGACAATATGATTGTGACTAGTTCTTGTGCAGATGCTACAGCTACGTTACTTTGTAATCTTAAGTCAGATTTTGCATTGAAGGATCTAGGAGATTTTCATTATTTTCTTGGTACAGAGGTCAAAAAACACAAGAAGGCATTCTCCTAACAGAAGAGAAGTATGCTACTGACCTTCTGAAAAGAGTCAATATGGCAAACTGTAAACCAATTAATACTCCCATGTCAACTACTGAGAAGCTATCGGCTCAAGGTGAATCACTTGGAATAGAAGACTCTACCAGGTACCGTAGCATTGTTGGTGCATTGCAATATTTGACTCTGACAAGGCCAGATATATCTTTCTCAGTAAATAGAGTTTGTCAATATCTGCATGCTCCTACAACTATGCACTGGACAGCGGTAAAAAGAATTCTTAGATATCTGAAATATACATTAGGTGTTCGTTTGCATTTTAACAAGTCCAATTCTATGCTAGTCAGTGCTTTCTCAGATACAGATTGGGATGGTTGCTCAGATGACAGAAGATCCACTGGTGGTTTTGCGGTGTTCTTAGGAACAAATTTGATTTCCTGGTGCGCACGCAAACAACCTACAGTGTCGAGATCTTTTACTAAGGCGGAATACAAAGCAGTAGCAAATGCCACAGCTGAAATAATGTGGATACAGTCATTGCTCAAAGAATTGGGAATCAAAAGTCCAACATCAGCTAGGCTGTGGTGTGATAATATTGGTGCTAAATATTTGTCTGCTAACCCAGTGTTTCATGCAAGAACTAAGTATATAGAAGTTGACTATCATTTTGTCAGAGAAAGAGTGAGTCAGAAGCTATTAGATATTCAGTATGTGTCTACAAATGATCAAATTGCATATGGCTTTACTAGAGCGCTCCCAATAAGAAAACTTGAAGATTTCAGGCACAATCTCAACCTCAGAAGATACGGTTGCAATTGAGGGAGGCTGTTAACAATGAAGGGTTAGATTCGAGGTGTCCTACAAGACGTTGTAACAGACGTATCATCAAGCCGTGATTGACCAGGATTCTGTTGCAACCAAGTTTAGTAGTTTGTGTAAATATGTAAAGCTTTATAACAACTTGGATTGCACTGCAAGTTACCTGGTGGCTCACGGCTTAGATTGTAACTATATCCGACGATTTGTTTCGGGTATATAAACAAAGGTACGCGACCTCGAGACAAGGTGAGAATGCTTCCCAAACACATCTGATATTTCACATTTTGGACATTTCGTACTAGATCTTTCATGGGCCATAGTGTAACTTCGATACCCATGTCAGCCACAGATCAGCAGTTCATCTCTTCAGTGGCCCTGTACGGAATATGGAGACTGCTACGGCACGTTTCCTAGACGAGATTTCCTCCGACGCTTCAAGGTCACAGTATCTATTCATTGAGATACAACAAATGACTCCAGTGTTTCCTCGTCCTAGACGGATTGACCACTACGCATACGAACAAATACTTGCGAAATTGTTATGGACAGTTATTGAAAGGTACAGTATCAGCTTTGACTCCATCTCATGTACATGTACGGACCTACCAATCAATCACTAGGCCATGTACCAAACAATGTCGTTTATAGTTTATACACGTATAGCTAAGCTACCTGCCAACCAGTACTCCATACCACTGACATGGCGGAATAACAGCCAGAATTTCTCACTGAAAAAAAAAAAGATCAAGAGATTGAAGATTGTCACTACTACTACATATTCCTGACTTCGCATTGAAAAACACGGAAGAACCACTGAAATGGACCACTGAAAAAGCAGTGGTTGCATACTCATAAATAAGTTATATATACAAGTCCAAACAGATCATTCATTGTTACTTTCATGCACTAAATGCTAATTACAGCTCCTCGTACTTACGACTATACACCAACCTCTCAATACTAAAGATACTACAACGGAAAATAAACAGATGATCAGCAAGTGTAGCAAAGACAGGATGAAAACCTGATTTTTTTTTTCCAACCACTCTTATATGCATATATGTTGTGAAAATGCCATCGACCTGCACAATATCAACTCAGTCCGGCTTTTCCCTGTATCCCCCATGGGATCAGTCCAGAAACCAAAGAAGAAAAAACAAAGATCAAAAGAAACAAAAGCTACATCGCCTAGAGGCAGATTCTTGTGTATTATCTCGCTAAATTAATCGACTTAAGAAGCCCTCAGATCAGAAACTTCTGAGGCCTTGGTACCACCTACTAAGTTAGCTAAGCGGGCAAGGCACGGTATACTTACTGGTGGCCTCCCGGCAAAATTGCGAGACCGCGCGTAGAGGACGGTGCAGAGCAGCGTGCCGACGGCGCACGTGGAGCCCCAGAAGACGAACGTCTCCTGGTAGCAGCTGGCGCCGGTGCAGGTGTGGCTCCCCCGCGCCCCGGCCTCGCGCTGGTAGAGGAACGCGGCGAGGTAACCGAAGCACAGGGAGCCCACCGGGATGTTGGTCACCAGGACGTTGTGGTTCACGCCGAAGTTCTTGGTGCCGAACAGCTCGCTCGTCGCGGACACCGCCACCGACGTGATCGCGCCCGTGCACGTGCCGATGATGGCCGTGCTCATGTACAGGTAGAAGTCGCTCGGATTGAGCAGCACGAAGAACGCGCCGGCCATGGGCGCCATCAGCGACGCCATGGACGCCGTCCTTGATATGGAGTAGCCACTTCTGCGCAAATGAACAACAAAATCAGTTAGCAGCTGGCAAACTAGTACATAGAAAGTAAATTACTCGGACAAAAACAGATAAGATTCATTAAACTCTACATAGAAAGTAGTGGTTAGCACGTCATTTAAAAAGACCGCTTGGATCTTTTTGATTATCTTCACAGAGTCTTTGTGGCCTCCAAGATCCCAGGATACTAATCAAACAAAAATAAGCATGCCAGTTTCAGCTTTTTAATTACGAAAGTTTGTGAAAAGAATAACGGCTTACTTCAAGGAATAGTAGTCCAAGAAGGACGGAAGTAGGCGGCCGAAGAAGCCAAACGAAGACGACAGGGAGACCAGCGTGGAAGTCCGCCCGAGCCCTCGCGACTCGGCAATCTGTCCCAGGTTGTTGAGGAAGACCAGACCCAGGGTGCCACTGAACATGTAGCTGAAGAAGTAGAGCCAGAAGTCCGGGTTCCTCAGCAGCCGGAGGCCGCCGACCTCCTCCTGGGGCTTCTCCGCGACGCTGCCTTCCTCCTTGGTCTCGACGTCAGCGACCTCGTTGACGACGACTGTCTCCACGGCCTCGGTCTCGTCGGTGCCAAGATCGTGGATTCTGTTCTCGCGCTTCGCCTCCCATATCTTGATCATGCCCTCCCGGATCTTGAGAGCCGCCGGGATGAGTATAGGCGTGGCCAGCAGCACGCTGAGGCTGATCATGTGCTCCGCCGAGGACAGCCCATTGGACGACGAGCCTATGCTGCCGACCACGGCGCAGGCTCCGGTCGCGAGCGTGATGGCGAACATGACGAGGAATGCCGCGTCCGTGCTCGCCTCGCTCTTGAGGTCGACCACCCTGAGGGACGGCGCCACCACGACCGTGACGAGCATCGGCACGACGGCATTGAGGAGGAGGTACGTCTTCGCCTTGGAGTTGGCCAGGCCGGGCATCGTGTCGGCCAGGCTCGTGTACACCTTGGCACTCAGGCCGAGGTAGCTCGTCGCGAGGCTCACCGCAACGCGGCTGCTGGACGCGAAGTTCTTGATGCAGAGGAGGTAGCAGACGGTGTTGATCCAGCAGATGCCATTCCCGGCCAGCGCAGTGAGCACGAACAGGTGCCAGTACCGGAGCCCAGCGCTTTCCAAGAACAGGTACTGGATGCCGTAGCCGACGAGGCTGAACGCTGCGCCGACGAACGCGACGAGCCACAGGGGCAGGTACAGGGCCGCCACCCCGGAGAACCAGCCGAAGAGCTTGCCCGCGTCGGACGCGAAGGCGAGGAAGTTGAGCTGCACCTGAGTGATGTGCTTGAGCTCCTTGAGCTGCGACGAGTACACCGGGAAGTCGGAGTTGGGGCCATTGATGGTTTGGAGCCAGATGCTTCCGATCAGGCTCAGCCAATGTGCCGTGGAAGGAGAAGGCATGGTGAGGAGTCTTCTTTGGTGGTGGTGGCACTTGAGCTGTAACGGCCTGTTGCGGCTCAGCATTTATGCAATACTGACGGTTAAATTAAGCGGCAATTAAATGGCCGATTGGGATGGCTGTGGCTGAAAGTTACATTTGTGGTTTGCTGTTAGCAGGTATGGGAATTAGCCATTTAGGCCATCAGCTTAAGTGCACTAAGCCAACACAATGGTGGCAACAATGTAAATTTTGGGCATGTGTAGCGCTAGGGACAGAGAAATGCCACTTTTGACCCTCTCACGCATGAAATGCCAGTTCTGACCCCCTAGTGTGGCTGTGTGCCACATAAGGCCCTTAGCGTGGCTGGCCCATGCGCAAGCCCTCCTGGTGTGCCATTTGGGCGCACGACCTAGCTAGCGCGCTTGCACACCGCGCCACCCCTCCATGCCACCTTCCTCCCACCCCACTGCACCAACCCCTCTTTCGACCGTGTGGCGTGACCCTTTAGCGCTGGCTCTTACCACGCGAGGTGTCGAACATCCTCTCACCCCCCCTGCGCACACGTCCCAAGTGGCAGCACCTGCGCGATCGGGCCCCCTCCCCTCCACTGAATGCATGATAAAAAAGGTTGATGCTTTTGTTATTTGGAGGAGATAGCAGTGCCATTTCATTTGAATGTAACCAAGAGCAAGAGAGGCAGCTGAGAAAAGAGGAAGAAGGCTGTGAAAGCATCTGATTTTTTAGCGGTTGTGAATTTGAGTTTCAAGTTTACGCAGTTGGAAAAGTTGTAGATCGGCTTTGGAGCATCCGAAAAAGGTAATATTCGTCGACATGCTACAAGTTTTTTAGCAACATGATTAGCATGTAATTAGAAATATGGTAGTTTGTTAGTATGAAAAGGTGATAGTTAGCCTTTTGTAATCAGGCAGTGGCCTTAGTTGATGTTAAAGAAGTAGCGTTGTTAGTGTCGTTAAATACTTATTAGTCACGCTAATTATATGAATGTTGTAGTTTATGCGTAGGTTATTTTGTTTGTATGGAAACAACATTGTATTTTTTTTTGCAATTGAAAAAAAGTAGTATGCATTTTGTATAATGTTATGCAGCAACTGTTAGACATGCATTTTTTAAGTTCAATTGTTGTGCTTTGTGCAAATTTTTATACATTACCGTTATATTAAAAATTGAATATCATTGTAGATGTTCGCTTAAAATATAATGCACTACTGTTAATAGTAATTTATGAATTATAGGGTGGTACATGTGTGATATGCTTAGTTTAGCAGTGGTATTAATATTGGGAAAAGCCATAACTTAACGTTACACACTCTAAAATATTTTGTAGGTACGTCATATCGGGTATTCAGGATCTGTTCGTGTTCCATGAGAATGGTATCGTACGTAACGAACCGTACAAGGTGGACCTATCAAATTATGACTGGACCATGATCCGGGCGCCCGATCAGAAGGACATGGGCCTCTTAGAGCTCAGGAGACGTGTCCGTTCCACGTTCAATCGCGCCATTGCAAAGAACAAGCTACGTATTGAAGCGTTGTACGTCTCCTTGGTGTGTGGTGAAGGGGAGACCTCATGGTAACTTCTGAAAGTGACAAGCGATGAGTCATGGGCCAGTTACGTGGAGGCTGTATGTAATCCTGCTGCTGTAATACATGGTAGACCGATGGTGCATGTTCAGTTCGTGGAGCAGACAGAGTCATCTGGCATGTCTTGTTCAGATGCAGGCGCTGCTGATGTAGTGTCTGGGTTGGTTTCCAGCGATGATGTAGATAGGGTTGCTGGTGGAGATGCGGGCGAGGCGGTGGGTGATAGAGACCTGAGGAGGCGTGCCCAAAATTTGAGCCCAATGAAGGCGTACAGAGATGGTGGACATCTCATATTAACTGCCACGAGTACCTGCCCAACTAAGTGGAAGAAATGAAGAGCGTGGAGGAGGATGTCGAAACATCTAGTTCTGGAGATGAGGAAGATGGAGAAGTTGCTACAGGAGGTGTAGTTAGTGGTGTTATTACCACCAATGGCACTTATGTCAGCTGTAGGTTGCACGACATTGTGGCAGTATCGCTGGTTCTGCCGCAGCCAGAGGAGGCACATTGGGGCTTCAATGAAGATACTCTACTCTTAGGACATCGTTTCCCTAACAAGAGCACTGCCTAACACGCTATTGCCAGATATGCCGTGGCCATTACCCGGACATATCGGGTGCGCAGGTCGAACCCTGACACCTATATTGTGAAGCGTGTGGACGAATCTTGCCCTGGCAAGGTCCGTGCCCAGTGGTCAAGGGGTGGGGTCATGGACTTCCGGATCACAGTGCTGATGGATCAAACATCCGAGTTTGCTGAGCCACTTCGAAGGCACCACAATCTGACGTCCTTGTATGTTGCTAACCTAGGCACCACAATCTGACGTCCTTGTATGTTGCTAACCTGATCAGTCACCTAGTCGTCGCAGATGTTTTCATTTCACTGAAGCTTCTGCACGCAGATGTTGTCAACATGGTAAGCATCGAGGTTAGCTACAAGAAGGTCTGGGCAGGTGAAAAAGAAGATTCTAGATTGTATGTATAGCACATACGAAGAGGCGTACGACCTAGTCACAAGATTGCTCCACCAAATAGTAGAATCAAATCCCGGGACATACATGAATGAGGTGGAGCGGCCACATCCCATGAAAGAGCAAAATTGCTTCATTCTTGATAGAGTGTTTTATTCCTTCCGTCAAGTGATCGACAGGTTCAAGTTTTGTCGTCCCGTGCTGACGATGGATGGCACCTTCCTATCTGAGAAGTACAAGAGCACCTCCTGACCACGGTTGCAGTTGATGCCAATGACTAGTTACTCCCCGTGGCACTCACAATTGTGGAGAGCGAGAACATGGAAAGCTGGCTGTGGTTTTGGCAAATGTAAAGTAAGCGGTGATTCAAGACCGACGGATGTGTGCATCATCTTAGACTGTAATGCTGGGTTGCTGTCCACGGTGAGCACGATGCAGAGCAGGACGCAGCCCCCATTTGTGTGGAACGACCTGAGGAATCGTTGGTGCATGAGGCATCTCGTGGTGAACTTCTGTAGAAGATTTCGAAGCAAGAAGCATGACCCATTTGTGTGGAAGTTTGAGGCTATGTGGAGACAGCTCGATGAGGACACCAGTAAGCATGTCATGCACCCATAGGATGGCGAACCAGGGGCAGCGGCAGGTAATTCCATGAGAGTTGGGGAGTTCACGTAGTGGGTGAACACACATGCGTGTAACTTGGAGAAATGGTCTCGACTGCATGATACCGGCGGTGCAAGGTATAGAATCATGACGATAAATATGCTCGAGGTGTACAACGGTGTCCTAAAGGGTGTGCGCTTCCTACCGATTACTGCGATCGTTGAGGAGAACTAGAGACACACTGTTGGGTACTTCGTGAACAGAGCCATGATGGCCAAGAGGCATGTGGAGGAAGGCAAGTAATTCTCCGAAGTTATGAAGGTGCATATGGATATGAAGATGACGAAGGCTCGTTCGAACATTGCCATACCCTTGGATGGTATCAGGAAGAAGTTTGAGATCCATCTGAGGGAAAAGTACGTCATGGGTCATTCCAGAGGAGATCTTAAACAAGTATGCATGATCGATGATGAAGCGCCGTGTACGTGCAATAAGCCGCATCTCCTTCATAAGCCTTGCACCCATGTGTATGTGGCCTACGTGGTATGGCGGCAGGCCTCGATGTCGTACATCTCAAAGTATTATGACATGCACCACCTGTATAGCACTTAGAGTACGGAGTTCAACTCATACAGGCTGGATGTGCACTATAGAGACCTTTGGCCAGGGGAGGTACGGTGGGTGCTGAACAACATGCTGAAGCATGCTGGCCGTGGAAGACGACAGTCCCGCCGCATTTGTAATGACATGGATAAAAGCTAGCGTGGCAAACGGGTCAAGCAGCTGAGATGTAGACTATGCAAGACAGTTGGGCACACCCTCAGTAGCGGCCCAAATAAGCCCAGCTCAAGTAATGCACCGTAGTGTTGAAGATATCATTCCATTGTAGTGATGTCGCTTGTTTGTTTTCGTGCATGTGGTTGCACTACCTTAAATTTGTTCATGACCACAATGTAACATATTGCACAATGTTTCGTCTGTACCCGTTTGTAATTAGTTTGCTGTACTGCATGCTCGTACTTCGTACTTTGCAGTAAGTAGTTTGGTTACTTCATCCATTCACAGAGAAAAAATTAGTTACTATGATATGAATACATTGAAGCAGCACCAATATGCAACCGTCTATCATGGTATAGGCATGGATATGCATTACACATGTATATATCATGCAAAGCACTACAAGTACCAACGTAAATGAAAACAACACTCCGAGCACTGCACCTTGAAGATAACAATGAACACAAGAAAGAAAATAACATACAATATTAAGTTAATATTTCACTCTAGTTTGTCAAAACGATGTCGTATCTCCACCATTTCTCTACTCCCATCACAACTCTCCCCTGTGGAATAATGCCAGACCTAGTGCCCATTTCATCCTCCCACATCCAGAATCAGTAACTGCCTAGGCCATCCTAGAATTCCATGAGAAGAAGGTTTTGTAACATCTGTTGAACGATTGCAACTAGCTCGAAACATGCTAACTCACCGAGTGAAAGAGACACTTGTAGTAGTGCCGTCCAGAATTTGCTGCCGTCTGGGAGGTCTTATGTCTAACAAGCGTGTTACACTTCGGGTAAAATCATTGTGGGTGACGACGATGAGGCGCTGACTTGACTTATCTCGACATCTAGGGGAGGGAGAAGCAAACTAAGGGAGGGAGAATGGGAAGAAATACTTCAGGGGGTGAAGGAGAACAATACAGGGGTAGTGGCTGAGGAATGGCTCCCTTTTATAGCCTAAAGTGCAAGGGCAAAATGGTATTTTTGCATCCCTAATGGAAGACAGATAATGATCAGTACGAGTGGGCGCGGTGGGCAGGTGCGCCAAGTAGCTGGTGTAGTGGGCGAGCGCGCAAGGCCTGCTTCACACAAAGGCTAGCCGCCCCAGGTGCACAGCGTGCTACACGACCGTGCCAGGGGGCCACTTCTGGTACTTCACACGAAGGGGTGGGGCTAAAAGTGCCATTACGCTGCTATAGAGGGCCAATTCTGCCTAAAATTCCAACAATGACATGGGCTATTCTCAAAAAAAAAAACAAATACCATGGGCCGAGATGTAACTTCTAGCAAGCAGGGAAAACTTTCTTGGGATTTCCCCCCATTGATAAATCCGAAATTCAGAAATTTTGGAATATCTCAAAAAAACTGTTTGAATTTTTTTAATTTCAAATCTAATTTTTTGAGGGGAAATGAAAAACAAAAAAAATACTGTTAGTTTTAGGGTTCAAACTCACAACTTAATGCTCACCAGCCACCATCCCTTATCACTAGGTTATCTAAATGCTTCTTACCTGATATTGGTTATAGAATTTATTTAAACTCTAAATTTTGAATCAAATACACCGATTTGAACATTTTTTAGATCCCACCGAGAAGACCGAATTTTGGTGTTTTTGCCTTTTTTTTAATTTCAAATCTAATTTTTTGAGGGGAAATGAAAAACAAAAAAATACTGTTAGTTTTAGGGTTCAAACTCACAACTTAATGCTCACCAGCCACCATCCCTTATCACTAGGTTAGCTAAATGCTTCTTACCTGATATTGGTTATAGAATTTATTTAAACTCCAAATTTTGAACCAAATACACCGATTTGAACATTTTTTAGATCCCACCGAGAAGACCGAATTTTGGTGTTTTTTCCTTTTTTAAATTTCAAATCTAATTTTTTGAGGGGAAATGAAAAACAATAAAATACTGTTAGTTTTAGGGTTCAAACTCACAACTTAATGCTCACCAGCCACCATCCCTTATCACTAGGTTAGCTATCTGTTTCTTACATGATATTGGTTATAGAATTTATTTAAACTCCAAATTTTGAACCGAATACACCGATTTGAACATTTTTTAGATCCCACCGAGAAGACCGAATTTTGGTGTTTTTGCCTTTTTTTTAATTTCAAATCTAATTTTTTGAGGGGAAATGAAAAACAATAAAATACTGTTAGTTTTAGGGTTCAAACTCACAACTTAATGCTCACCAGCCACCATCCCTTATCACTAGGTTAGCTAAATGCTTCTTACCTGATATTGGTTATAGAATTTATTTAAACTCCAAATTTTGAACCAAATACACCGATTTAAACATTTTTTTAGATCCCACCGAGAAGACCGAATTTTGGTGTTTTTGCCTTTTTTTAAATTTCAAATCTAATTTTTTGAGGGGAAATTAAAAACAAAAAAATACTGTTAGTTTTAGGGTTCAAACTCACAACTTAATGCTCACCAGCCACCATCCCTTATCACTAGGTTAGCTAAATGTTTCTTACCTGATATTGGTTATAGAATTTATTTAAACTCCAAATTTTGAACCAAATACACCGATTTGAACATTTTTTAGATCCCACCGAGAAGACCGAATTTTGATGTTTTTGCCTTTTTTTAATTTCAAATCTAATTTTTTGAGGGGAAATTAAAAACAAAAAATACTGTTAGTTTTAGGGTTCAAACTCATGACTTAATACTCACCAGCCACCATCCCTTATCACTAGGTTAGCTAAATGCTTCTTACCTGATATTGGTTATAGAATTTATTTAAACTCCAAATTTTGAACCAAATACACCGATTTGAACATTTTTTTAGATCCCACCGAGAAGACCAAATTTTGGTGTTTTTGCCTTTTTTTTAATTTCAAATCTAATTTTTGAGGGGAAATGAAAAACAAAAAAATACTGTTAGTTTTAGGGTTCAAACTCACAACTTAATGCTCACCAGCCACCATCCCTTATCACTAGGTTAGCTAAATGTTTCTTACCTGATATTGGTTATAGAATTTATTTAAACTCTAAATTTTGAACCAAATACACCGATTTGAACATTTTTTAGATCCCACCGAGAAGACCGAATTTTGGTGTTTTGCCTTTTTTTAATTTCAAATCTAATTTTTTGAGGGGAAATGAAAAACAAAAAATACTGTTAGTTTTAGGGTTCAAACTCACAACTTAATGCTCACCAGCCACCATCCCTTATCACTAGGTTAGCTAAATGCTTCTTACCTGATATTGGTTATAAAATTTATTTAAACTCCAAATTTTGAACCAAATACACCGATTTGAACATTTTTTTAGATCCCACTAAGAAGACCGAATTTTGGTGTTTTTGCCGAATTTTCGGCTGAAAATGTTTTCCTGCAGCCAGTGCGTTCAGAACGCAGTGAGTTCAGACTTCAGAACGCAATTAGTCGTTTGAAAGATTTTCGGTTCTGCCGCAGCAATGACATCTCACAAGCAGAGTTTCTGACTTGCCTTGCTCATAGACGTCACTGGAAGTAAAAACGAAATCAAACACTATGATGGGCCACAAACAAGTTGTATGTTTTGTGACGACAGTGTGTTTAGCAACAAAACTAGAAGTTTCCGAACTGTGGTCCTTGTGTAGTAGGGGTTCTTGCCTAACGTAATGCATATATAGCGAGGGTCCTTGGCCTAATTCTGGTGACCTAATCCTAATACGAAACGAGAACCGAACCTGAAACGGAATACTAATCCTAGTTCTAAACGGATCCTATTGAATAGTGTGTCCTAATCGGATTCAATTTCGAGAGAGGAGAGGCATTCGATCCTGCTGCCACAGAACTGCAAAAGTGAAGTTTCTCACGTTCAGCTTGCAGCAACAGGATCCATCTGACAGTGCAAAGATTCAGCTCAGCTGTCGACGTGAAGCTTTTCCCGCCATTCGGACCAATTCGGCTCCATGTGTAAATACATTGAACCACCTGCAGTGTGACTATTCTCTCGATCTGAACCCATTTTTTCGTTATCTCGTGATGGTCACGCTCCGGCCACTATCACCCTGAAACATCGCCACTGTTTCCGTTAAGCGGTTATGACATCACGTCGCGTAAGGTATGGCTAACTCGCCCTCGCCCGTACGCCCATTCATGTCTGGCCACGCTCACAGCTGCGGTTACTATCAGCTCACCTTGGCGCCATTGAAAACTGAGACCAGATCACCATGATCAGTAGGAATCGGTGATATCAGGATGCAAAAAAAAAAAAAAAACGAGGCATGAGCTCGTGTACTGATTTCTAGCCTTGTCTGCGAGAAGCCTGAATCGACCACTCGCGTTCAGGCCTCAGACCGCCTTCAACCTGAAGCTGAATTCACCTTTGCCATTTGGTAATGGTGACCGTTGCCATTAGGTAATGGTGACATCATATCATACGAGGAAGAGCCGATATCTTGCTTGGACTACTGTACGGAGTGCAGCCTGACCATACCTGAGACCTAATTCTCTTTGTTCCGCTTTCGGACCACCTTCGAGTTGAAACTGAATTGCCATTGTTGTTTGGTAAATAATGGTGGTATCATGTTGGGCTGGACTAAAAAATGGAAACGTATACTCATGCCCAACATGCTTTCCAATATTCCCAGAGCCTAGGGCTGGCATTCACATCATCTAACAGCCAAGTTCATGTTATCGGGGGAAAAAAGATCGACCAAGATCACTCTGAGCAAATGCTGATGTCATTTGATGAAAGATGAACTATTGTACTTCTGTACTGCCTTTTTCTTGTGTGAATAAAAAAGAAAATGTAGAGGTCAAAACTAGGCCAATAAGCTCGATCGGATTTGAGTCGACACCGTCAGAATATAAGAACACAAACCACATGATACCACTCCAAAAGCAATACACAATTATACATTCGATTGCGCTGTCATTTAAAGCACTATTTCACAGTCTTATCGGTTGAATTTCAAGGAGGATCCACGTGCAACCTTAGGTCCATAGTGATGTAGGCTATAGCTCACAAGGTAACCCCACATTCAGAATTCAGGCCTGACGAGTGGGAAATTGCTAAGATCTTCAGTAGTGAGTCACTTGATCAAACAGGTCAATGTTTAACCAATCTATCATCTACAGGCTTCTAGCATGAAGAAACACGCTTTATTTTGAGAACAGTTAGGTGCATCAAACTTAAAAGTTCAAAAGTATTTCTTTATAAACAGAGCCAAACAATCTAGTTAACAAAGGAGTGGCAATTTCTACTGTGACATCTCAAAGGTGCGGTCAAGATTTAGAGCACTTATATGTTCATGAACAAGATTTAGGTCCTTCATACTTGTGGTCATGATTCAGAGTCCATTAATCACCTGTTCTTGCGTTGCCGTCAAGGAGGGGAAGACCTTGCCGGCTCGAAGGTGGGGTGATGTGTACCAGAGAAATGCCATCTCGAAGGTGGCGCCCAAGACAAACTGGCATCTAAACCTTGCCTGTGGACGAGGAGAATAGCACTAAATGCGGTTGCCGTCAAGGAAGGGAAGACCTTCCCGGCTACCGGCGGCCAATGGCAGCCGGAGAAGTACGCATCGCTCGGGCAAGTTTGCTTGCAGTTGGTTAGGCTTTGACGCCAATCGCCAAGCCATTGTTTGGGCTGGGCTCAGAACCGACCCAGATTAGTTATACCCAGAGTGGGCTTGCTATTTTTTGCCGCTCGGACTTCCAAACAGAATTATCGGCATGGTCTTTATACCTTTTTCTCCCGGGCTAGCAAGCACAGTTATTTAGGATCTGTTCTTTTTAATTACGATTTATAATTTTTTATTAAATTTTTTAAATTTTAGTTATTTGTGATAGAGATTACGAAGAGACAGATACTCGTTTGCGATTTTGGATGGTATAGATGTTGAGCTTTTAACGTGTACTATAATTAATTTGTAGACTTCATCTTAAAAAAATACTCCGTTTAAAAATTAGGTATTGTAGTAAAAGCTAAAAATTATTTTGAGAAACTGAAAAGAACAGACACATAAGCTTCATATTTTTACCTCTCAGCTTATACAGCCCAACTATTGATCGGGCTGAAAAGAACGGATGAAAAAATCGCCAGAAGAACTGAAAGTGGAAATAGCACGATTTATTGAACTTTCACTATTCCTCCAAAGTACACATCCATTTATCAGTTTTGTACAGCTCCACTGTTAGTATTTCTATTTGGCAGATCCGCGGCTCCTCCGTCGTCGCCTCCTGCCTCTCCCTCTTCAATCACGTGCTTGTCGACCGGGCGCTTACGAAGGAAGAAAAAGTAGTGCACGCCGATCCCTGCGAACGCGATCAGGCACATCACGTCGACCACCCCAAAGATGATCAGGACCTTGCTGAGCACGGCGTTAGCGGCGCAGCTATCTTCTTCTTCGTCATCTTGTTCGTTAATCCTTCCTTTGCGAACCTTCACCCAGTAGCTGTACCGGTGGCTCCCGCCGGTCACCTCCCTGGCCCCCGCCGTCAGCTCGTAGTGAGAGCACACGCCATGGACATCGGTCGTGACGTTGCCTGCGCTGCCATTCACGTAGAGGGCGGCGGCGCACGAGCAGCTGCGCATGCACAGGTCCACGCACTGCTGCGTCGTCACGTTGACCAGCGGCGAGGAGGTCTTGAGCACCGTGGTGACGCCTCTCATCTCCACCATGTAGTGCTCCTCGGCGCTGGCCGTCGTGTTGCAGACGGTTCTGCCCTGCGCCGGCCAGACGCCGTACGCGGAGAAGTCTTTGCAGTTCCCGGCGGCGGAGCATACCCCGCTGGCGCCGCAGGCGAGAGGGAGCTCCCAGAACTCGAGCGCCTTGTACGAGGCTCTGAACTTCTTGTGACGGCGGTCGAAGAAGTACAAACCCAGGTTGCCGTCGTCTCCCAGCGCCAAGAACCTGACCGGCGCTTTCTTTACCACCGCCCGCGATATTTGCGCGACCGGCCTTTCCCGCCGGTCGAGCATCGTCAGCCCCGACTGGTCCATTCTCGCGAATGCCATGCTCCGGTTGTGGCTAGGAGTGAGCTCCCAGTAGGAGTACCTGGTTTCTCCGAAGTAGATATAGGCGGCGATCTTGTCACCCTCGAGCACGAAGCAGTAGAACGCCGAGGAGATCTTTGGCAGGGACGCGGTAAGGTACGAGGGCAACGGAAGCCGCTGGCCCTGCAGGAGTTTGTCCGTCGGTTTGTCGAAGCTTTGCCATATGGTTTGGTTCTTGGCGTCCAGGAGAACGAGGTTGCCGGTCATGGAATCCAAGTGCAGAGCCTGTACATGTGCCGAAGGAGGAGGGAGATGACAAGATTTGAACATTCAGTCAGTTAATAGCTCATTCCATAGGGCAAAGCGGCATATGCCTTCATGTAATTCATTTCTGCATAGAAGTATATACAACTGTTTTCTGTAGATCATGCAATTCAGAAGGCCCATATAGCAGCAAATTTTAGAATGCTACAATTAAACTTTTAAAACTTTTAGCACTAATATACATATAAGTATTTAGTTTGATCATATGGAATGCGTTTAGTTAAAGCAATTTACTCTTGCTACATATGTTTCTTGTCAAATATGAGAAGTGAACCATTGAACCATTGAACCATCTATATTGTTTAATTTGGTAAGCCTAAATTATAATGGTGAATACTAATCATATATATACTTCCATGATGAATATAATTTTATATATTTTAGATATAAAGATCTATATATTGTATCTGCCCGTGCAATTATGTGGTATTCCCTGCTACTTATTAAATTTTTTTAAAAAATTAAATATATTTTTATGGCATTGAAATCTCTGTTCCGAGACACCGACGTGTTACAACATCTCCAAGATGAGCAAAACTAGACACCAAGAAGGAAGTAGGAAGGATTAGAAAAAAGGGGCCTACTTGTCAAAGAGAAAAAGGAAATGTTTGAGATGAAGAGAGTGCGTGGGAAATGGATCCCACCTTAGAAGCTATAAAAATTGTATATGCTCCCCCATCCCTGTCACCTTGCGGGAAAACCTCCTATCATTGCCTGTTACTGCTTTACTAGTTAGGCTCCCTTAGTATATGAACCGTTATTAGATTGTCCATAAAGTATTTTATAAATCTAAGTAGATAGATTAGGATATTATTGAAGCCTTATTTTTAATAATATTTTAATTTAAGCCCAATAGTTTTAAAAAAAATTCTGGTTCCACATCCTTTCCACGCTTTTATGAAACAGTCGGTGCACGATGCCCTTCTAGACCACGTATGTTCTAATTTCACGCTTAAAATGAACTTCCTTTTTCCAAGCCTAGTTTCACCACATTTGCCTAGTGTGTCTTTCATTCCAGGAATTATTTTATCATTTGGGGAATGTATCAGATCTGGTAGCTAGTATATGCTGTTTAGCAATCCTTGATTCATATTTCTAAGGATCGAACCGATAGACGATGGTTCAGGTTCAATACGGTACGGAGCAGATCTACGACAAAACCGCGGATGTAGACACGTACAACCGCGGATGACTCTTACCATGTCTTGCACTGTTCCATCTTCAACAGCACTATATCCTGACGCATGCACTGGGCATCGCATATCTCTACCTTCCAATCCTATCAAATCTGCAAATCCTAGTTTTTTCCCCTCATAGCAAGTGCAAACCCAAGCCAAGAACGCAAGATCCGGGCAAACAAACGATGAGAACAATGGAAAAAGAAGACGACGCATCACCTTGGCGCCTCGCCCTGCCGTGGCGGACCACCCGACGGCCCCGGCGCCGTCCGTCAGCCGCAGCTGGCCGTCCCCCGTGAGCTCGAGCTGGCAAAGGGCCTGCACCGCGAACTTCTCGACGGAATGATCCGAAGCCCATACGGTGACGTTGCCCAGGAGGACAACGAGAGAGCACAGGTACCCTCCCATGCCGGCCTCCACGTTCACGGCGGCAGCGAAGCCAGGCTGCTGCTCATCGACTGCATCGAGCACGGTGATCCTCTCGGCGAACCCCGGCTCGTAGGCCGCAGGCAGAGGCACGGTGGACCGGGCGCCGAGAGGGAAATCCAACGAGGAGAGCGCGGTCTGGAGGAGAGCGACGGGGAGCAGCAGAAGCCAGGTGCCGGTACGGCTCATGGTCGCTGTCGTCGTGGTGGTCGGTGATGATCTTCTTCTTTTTTTTTTTTTGGTTGAGTTCGGGAAGGGAAAAGAAAAATATGGATGAAACTCAATTTGTTTTCTTTGCAGGTGCTTGTATTTATTCAGGGTTTGAAGACTCCAGATCGGGTGAGGGGATTTAGCTCTTGGAATTAATTCGGTGGCAGGATTATTGTTGGAATTCAGGGTTTAGAAATGGTAAGATGGCCGTGACAACTAATGGTAGTACCCTGCCTGGAAACGAAAAAATGGAATGTGGCAAAAAAAAGAGAAACGATAGTCGTGTCCCACTGAATCCTCCGTAGATATATGATCAAATTCTAATAATTTTAAAGGATTTCTTACGCCAAAATAGACGAGAAATAGCATTACTGCCCCTCAGATGTTGGGAGAATATGACATAATAATTTCCGTAAGATATAGTATTCCTCTGCCAAACAAAGAGTTAACTGTCAAAGTTAATTAGAACATATCTTTTTCATCGGCATTTAATGTTTGCAAAGATTCGCTCAATAATTCGCAATATGGCTTGAGTACACTGAAGTAGAGTGACGACACTGTAGTTGTCGCCTTCTGGTTAAGGAGAAAGAAACGTGGCGTTAGATCCTGTGTACAACTCAAAGAATGACGAAAGGGAAGTGCTCGGTCGTGCGAACTGTCCTGTCCCTGGCCTGCGCCTCATTTGCACCTTGCATATTCTTATGCTTTGCAAATGAATCAATCACCAACAGAAAAAGTGCCTGAAGTTTTCATGGGGTTTCATAATGGCGGCGTGTCCACAGAGAGAAGCAATGGGTCTATCAGTAATTCAGTATAGGTTAAAGGAAGGACATGGTGTACTTTAGTCATAGCACGACAAATATCGAGGGTATGCTTACGTCCCGTCGCTTATAGATGGTAAATCGTTTATGTTTAGCATCATATAATTGCTAGTAACGAATTGTTAGCAACCATATGTTCAGTGGTATTGAATGCTAGCAATTAAAGCCCACTAGACACCCGGCACCTCTCCATTCAGTCTCCTTTAACATCTTTTCTTCCCCAAATATTCCCACCTCCCCACCCCCAAGTCCTCACTCCCCCTCCAGTGGCTCACTGACCGGAGTCCGGCCTCTCTTCCATAGGACTTCCCCCTTCTCCCCCTCCTCTCTCTCTCTCTCTCTCTCTCTCTCTCTCAGCATCGCTACAGTGAGCTCTAACCAAACCATTGCAAGAGCATTCAATTTGTGCTCGAGGCAAGCCTTCCGCCATAGTCGGAGTTCATCGGAGATCAACCCTTTTTCGAGTGGCGGAGCTCATTAGATTTGTAGCTATCGCGACAGGAGCACATCGGATCTGAAGGAGAGGCGATGGCACCATGATTTGCAACCACTGGGCGTGGTTGGCTAGGGCGCCCAAACTACGGTCACTGTCACCTCAACCTCCTCTGAGCTTGGCTCATTAGTGATGTCTAAATGCCCGATCCACTCCTCCGGTATACTTGTTGTAAGCATTTTTTTTTTCTAAATTTGTGACAATTACTTTCTCAAATTGTTGCGTGAGGTGTTTTATTTTATTACAGCCTAGCAAATGTTGTAGCAAAAAGGAATTTTGTTGCGCTTGGGTTGTGGATTTGTTGCACAAGAAATTTTTTGTTGTAGTAGTAGGTTTGCTAGATTGATGCATCGCATTTGTTGTAATAGGTGGTTGCAACCATAGGGAATTTTGTTTCATATTTATCAGATTGATGATGTATTTCACTGTAAATTTATTGCATATTTAATTGTTTGCATGATCTACCCTAGTTTATTGTAAATTTATCTATGTTGTTGCATCTTTATAAAAAAAATTGTATTAATTATTATCGAATATTGCCACTACTATTTTAAAATCTTATAATGTTAAAACATCAAAATTTGTTTGCTTGGGATAATTAAATTTGTTTTAAAACGTAGCTAACATCCAAGCTAATGGTCGTGCAATTTTGGTGAGAAGATGATATGTTTCCCAAATTGTTTTATCAGGCATTGTCTTGTTATTGCTGCATTTTATTGTACATATTGATTAAAATTGTTGCACATATTATCTAAGAATGTTTGCGTCGGAGGGTACGATAAGAATGCTGCCATTTTATGTTTGGGCTCTAGCAACGCCCTTACAAATAAACAGTTTTGCATGGTCAACCTCATTAAAAACGGTGACGTTTTTCTGACAAATATTGTCACTGTTTTAAACAATTCTTTGGCCAGACACATTGGATTCAATTTTATGTGCACATTTTCCTGACTCCCTGTGCAGCGATTTGCCCTTTGACAAAATTTGCTACTCTAGTACAAAACATGACAATGGACAAGATCGAGCAAAGAGTCCAATTCAGTCACCATGAATTAGAATGGCTCGTTTTAGCACATTGGTGACTATCCTTGCATTCAGCCTGGCCAGGCCCAATCTATGTTTAGGGCTTTACTCAGGTCGAGGATTAGTGTACCTGTGGCTCCACAGTGCCTGTAATAGTGTACCAGTCAGGCAGGCCAGTTGGAACAATAACAAAAGAGTACCGACTTAGAAGAAAAGTTTCCTGAGAACCATCACAAATTCTAGACATTAACAACGCACATATAGGATTTCCTCTGCCAGTACATGCAAGAGCAACTCAGAAGAAGGGGATAATCCAGACACCAACACGTGTTGAAAGTTTGTAACAACAATCCACTCCAGAGCAATGTAATTAATCATTTATGTGCATGAACAACGTTCTACCATCTCTTTGTAACTGAACAGGCAGCACCCACGAAATTAACCAATGTAACCAAACATGTAAAGGAGGGGATGGAGATATACAGCAAATGTACATCGAACCAAGTAATCAACCAGAAAAGAATCTGACGATCACCGCCAGTCATTTTGAGAAAACCTATTCTTTCCACTAATCATAGGTTGATTATCATTTGAGCTACCCAAACTAGTGGGTTCGCCCATCTTATTTCCACCACTTCAACTCTTCAAGTCAATCAAATCACTGAATATATTATCAGGTATGTAGTAAGGTTTGCTTGCTGCTGCTGAAGCATCTTTTGGTTGTTGATTCCCATTCGTTTGAGCTTGAGGCACAGTTAGTCCGTTGGTCGTTGGAGAACCCACTGAACTGAACCGTTGCATTGGCTGGGTGGCTGCAGGTGGCACGTATGCCATTGCAGGAGAGGTATATGAAGCTGAGGGAGCTGCATAGGTGACTGCTGGGGCAACAGAAGCAACAGGAGGGAGTGGTTCTTGGTAAGCGGCTGACTGGAAAGGATTAGAATTGACACCTGGAGGTGTAGCCCATAGTGGTGCTGGATAGCCAGATGCATACACTGGAGGCTGAGTTGGATATGCTCTAGTTTGTGCCTAGGGAGCAACATAGTTGCTATTCTGTGGAGTATATCCCAGGTTTATTGGATGCGGCTGGTAGTTTGAAGGATATTGTGGCACACCAGAAGGATTTTGTTGCCATCTATAACTGCAGGTTGCTGAGGTCCATTTTAACTCTATGTTAAAGAATCTGTAGAAGTTTCATTGGTAGGGCTGCACAAGGTGAGGCTTAAAAGGTCGATCATATCTTGCTCTTTTGTTTGAGTACTACTACTGACAGGAGCTGGATCAAGAGGAACTAATGCATTGCTTGCAACAGAAGATGACGATTCTGAACATGCCAGATCAATTGGTACAAGAGCAAGGTCCCTGGTGCTGCTTGCTGATGTCTCATCACTAATCACAGTTTTGCTGCTTGCTGATGTCTCATCACTAATCACAGTTTTGTTTTTTTAACTTTTTTCTGCATATGCATAAAGCATGAAGCATTAATAATTGCACAGGAGAGTGCAGCTGGCATGCTACAGGCTACTCAAAAATACCTTTGTGCTAGCTGGGTGAACTCATCCTCTTCGTCGGGAATGTCATTATGTGCAACAGGAGGTGCAGATGGCTTTGCTGCTGGATTCTCTCTCGGAGCCTCAGCTGTCTCTCTCACAGCTGTTTCAATTGCCAAATGAGTACCAGAGGCCATGGCATCATATTTTGAAAGTATAAGGGGTGATCGGAATAGCGATGGCTTTTGGCTTTTGGCTGAAAAAACACTGTAGCTGGTTGAAAAAACACTGTAGCTAAGTTAGTAGATAGTGTAGTGAATAGTGAAAAAAAAGCTGAAGCCGAAACGATCAGGGCCTTTGTAAGCGATCATTTATTTCCAGTCCTTGCTTTAATAACTGCTCGTTCCTAAACAATGTAATAAAAGATCTCAAATATCACATTGTGTGCTAACTGCAGTGCTATGAAATATGATGTACACATAAGCTACAGTGAATGTGAAAGTACACATGCAAGACCAACGCTGTACGAAGAAGGGCAGTCATAATTACAGACCATATATTGATAACATTACCCTGTTGAACTGACAAACTGCATGAGCTTCTGTTGATTTGAGCGACATTGGCTCACAAGATCTATGATAATTTCTTCTTTAACAGCCAGAGTTCAAAAGAAATTTAAGAAGTGATTTAGAAGCATACACTAATAAAAAAAAGTCTACAATCAATAAGTACAGATGGTCAATAGTTAGCAATTTTAGATGTGAGCATTTTTACTACCTTGAGATCAGATGGGTTCAAAGCATGCGCCATATCATTCAGTAGTTCTGTCACAATTTGAATATTATCCAAAAGGGATAAAATGTTAAAATCACCAAATGGAGTGACTGGTTGATAACTGAGCACGTCAAACAAGTCCAATGCACTAAAAAAATGACATAACCTCAGTGTCTCGACATCAGAGGACATTCTCTCGTTCAAACTTCCTGTAGCATATCTGTGTGAACCATAGGTTTGAGAATTATGTGTTGCAGGAGGAGTAAATATTGGTGGGGCATCTATGGGACATCTTGGGAACACTACACCAGTCCTATGTAAAAAAATCACAATGTGCAAAGATGGTTACATCTAAAAGGATTCAAAGAGAAAAAGAATGCTTTCGCATAATCACATGATCCACGTATGTTGAACACAGGACATGCTTTTGGAATCATGCCCAGTTGGAACGGTATATTGATGATGACACGACACAAGATATTTCTACTTCCTAGGGAACAATCAGGAATTAGTTGCATACTTTTACTTCAAGATATGCCCAGTGATATTGCAGGTATTTACCTCCAGGTCCACCAAATGCTTCTTGCCATGAATCCAAAAGTAATAATACCTTCTCTCTTACATGCATATCGTTCTGAAAGCGAATTCCAAACAAGAAAACGCTTAGAATCTTAGCACAGACATGTTCAATTATCAGAGTGAATAGAACGACGACATAGGAATGGATCACAGATACAAACTGACAATGGATCTTAAGGTTTACAACAACAAAGCCGTTTGTGCTAAACAAGTAAGGATAGGCTAGGAATAAAATCTCCTTAAAGTCAAAAAACAAGAGCTTTGTAATAAAACATACAAGGCAAAAACCCTAAGTTTGCATACTACCATATGAGCAGAGAGCTTAAAACACCGCCCCTAAACCTTCTCTTATGTGATGGTTTCGATACACAGATTGTTAACTTCTATGTACTTCTATCCAAAACTAATTCTTTGGATATATTCCAATCTCTCAAGTTTTCTTGTATATCCTGCATGATCTCGTCTATCATTAGGACAAAAATGCATAGGTGCAATGCTGATGTTTGGTGTAGTCTTATCTTAATAAGAAAGTTATTGGTATCACCACCATATATTCTGATGTTAGTTACAACATCTTCATATATATCCTTAATGGATCTTAAGTTTTAGCAAAACATTATTTTGTTAAGAGGTGAGGGCTTACAGTTTGCAGGTATTGACATGTCAGACTGGATTGTACTTACACTGAAGTCACTATATTCTTCTGTAAATTGGTTTTCAGTTGTTGTATGTCCACTTAAGTTGAATATTTGTTTAATTGGAAAAATTGCAAGTTATATATGTCATTCTTGCAGTGTTAAATTGTTTGCAATTTTGTGCTGTTGTTTCTGAATTTTTTTTATAGTGACATGCATGAATAAAAATATACCTGGTTGTATGTCTTCAATTGGCTTAATAATTGGTCAGAACAATCCAGCACACCTATATACCTGCTGATCTGAAATATTAATCTAAATCTATTAGGGTGCATAATGTAGAGTGGTTTTATTTATTTGCATGGAGGTCAATTTGTGCATACATAACTCAAATGTTACCCACAGTCATGTTTTCCTGTGGTATTCCAACTTTTTGTGCTTCTATTGTTGGT
Source organism: Melocanna baccifera (assembly GCA_036346265.1). Lineage (NCBI taxonomy): Eukaryota > Viridiplantae > Streptophyta > Magnoliopsida > Poales > Poaceae > Melocanna > Melocanna baccifera. The sequence continues at coordinate 39,197,870 of CM070676.1, forward strand.
GTAGCCGCTATCATATTGTTCACATATAACTTGAGTTAATTAATTGCCCCTTTCTTAATTTATGAAAGATGCAAGCAAGCTAGCTGGCTACAATTCCATTGGAAACATAAAGTAGAAGATAGAGTATGTACATGGTTAGCTGATGTAGAGGAGTTCAGTTATCTGATTCATGAGAAAAACTTGTAGGTCATTTATATATAAGTTGATGTGTCACTTGACCTGCAAAAATGAGATTGTTTCTGCAAGTGTTGTGGAATAAAAATATACTTGGTTTATACTCCATCATGACTGAATATGTGCAGTTTTGCAGGTGTTATACCAATTTCTTTGGTTAGCATATAACTGCAGTGGAGTTATATTAATATGCAGCGTTCAATGTTGTGCAATTTATTTGTAATTTGACTGCAATTTTTTTGAAGGTTTGCATGCAAGGTGAAACCCTGTTTTCTGTGTGTGGTTGTGTATTGCCAAATGAATCGTTCCTGGCAATCAAGGGTTCTTCTTTTCCATGGTTTGCAATATAATATGATTCTTCCATCTTGCTTGGAACCTGCAGATCAAAATTTTATAGCTCAGTTTAATACATTATTCCACGTGAAATTAATATATGAACAGTAACATGTACATAACGTATACAAATAACCTGTAAGAATAAAAATTGTATTCCATTTTGAGTTCTTGACTAAAGTTGCAGTTCAAATAATTTTGCAATTTTAGTTCACTGTATCTGCAATTTTTTTTAAAATATTTTCTAATGAGTCATCATGTGTTCACATAGTTCAAGACATTTATATCCTTCTTAGTTATTTTTTTATTATTCAGAATGTGACTTTTGTATTTTGTAAGTGTTCACTTAGTCAGGATCTTTCTGTCCTTAGAAATTTTATTGATTCTTCAGTTTTTGACATTTGCTCTACGTAAAGGTTCTACTAGACTAGGTCATTAGTATATATTGGTCCTCCTTATGTACTCAGTAGTGCAATTTCTTTAAAAAAATTGTTTGTAGCAATTAGTTTTAACTTCAGCATGGTAATTAAGGTTTCATATTAGCAATAAAATGTAATTTTTGTCTGCATAATTCATTTCAGTGTATAAGTTCCATGCCATTAGTAGTAAGCTTTCACTTCCTTGTAATCTGCAATTTTAGTTCATAGTCAATGTTATTACCATTTTATGCCATTTTTATCTTAGGTATGAATTTTATTGAACGCTTTTTGGTTTTATCTTAGGGTTAACATAGGCCAACACCTTTTTGTGTCTTCACTTTTTCAATATGCTTAATATTGTAGTTCATTGATGTCAGGATATTTCTGTCCATCTTAGAATTAATATTCAATCTTAAAGTTTGATTCTATTTTATGTAAGGGTTCACCTAGGTGTCAAAGTTCTGTCCTTCTTACAGTACAATTTGTAGGTTTAGTTGCTGATTTTGTTGTATTGTAAGGCTACTGAAGTTTTCATAATGGCGACATTTTGTTCAGATTAAATTCAGAGATGTCAAAGCATTGCAACTGAGCTTGGAAACTCCGATCAATTTTATTTTCTGAATTAGTGTTTTTTTCTCGAACACGCAGGAGAGCTACATATCATTATATTAAGAAAAAATAGGAGTCAAAATAGACTCATACAAAACCGAAAGGGCCGGGTACACTAAAAGGAAACCACAGCCCTCCCACAACACCAAGCTAAGACCAAATGCGCCTGAGGTCTTTGGCCTCTGCTATACACCACATTTTTGCCTCATCTCTAATCTCATGCACTAAAGCTCTAGAATTAGGAGAAGCCCCTTCAAATATGCATCTATTTCTATGTTTCCAAATCCGTCAAACCACCAACATAACTAAAGAATTAAAACCCTTTTGATGTTATTTATCAAGATGCCGCATAACTTGGTGCCACCAAGCAATTAGATTGAAATCAGTAGGCCCAGAAGTATGGTGCTGTATGCCAATATTGGATAAAATTATGAACCACACTGTCCTTGAAAACACACAGGTGGTGAGCAGGTGCTGGATATTTTCCTCCTCTTGATCACAAAGTGAGCGTTTTTCGGGATGGTCCAGTCCACGACGAGCTAAACGGTCAGCAGTCCAACATCGATTAAGTGAGGTCAACCAAGTAAAAAATTTGCAGCGAGGAGGGGCCCGAGACTTCCATATCTCTTTCCAAGGCTCAAATTCAACAGCCCCCACCAAAAAAGGCCTATAGGCTGATTTGGTGGAGAACTCACCCGACGGTGAAGGGGCCCAAATGTGCTGATCCTCCACTCCAAGGGCAAGGTTCATCTCAGCCAACAGGTCCCACAACTGAAAGTACTCCAATAGCGCCACTGAGGACAGACCGCCATCAATATCACGGATCCAAGTAGTGCCAAATAGAGCCTCCTGCACAGTTCTGCACTTTACAATTCTTCTCTTCACTTGCTTACACAGGGATGACGCAATATCAGGCAAGGATTTACCATGTAACCATTTGTCACACCAAAAAAGTGTTCTGCGGCCATCATCTATAATTGAGATGACTGAGATGGTGAACAATGCAACTGAATTGGGATGTACTTGGATATCAAAACCGGCCCATGGCCGATCAGGCTGTATCTTCTTTAGCCAAAGCCATCTCATCCTCAAGGTCCACCCAAGCACTTCTAAATCCAGTATTCCCAGACCATTAAGATCAAATGGCCTCTTTACTTGCTCCCAAGCAACAAGTCAATGTCCACTGTTCACTTCCTTACAACCTTTCCAAAGAATGAATTAGTGCTTTGATCGGAAACGGCAATCATGTGTAACTTTGGGCAATGTTTTTTATCAGCTTTTTGTTGAGTTGGTGGAGAAGAAGCAAAGCTTTTCTGGATTGGAAAGGAATTTGTGCTATATTTTTTTTCTTCTACTGGTTTGCATTGTTGGAGAAGAAGCAAAAGAATCAATTTAGTTTTGGCGAGGAGAAGGAATTGTAGCAAAAGAACACTGAAATTGTGCAAGATCATTGGCCTGGGGTTCCTTGTTCATGTTCCTCTGATCATCAGGCACAAGCAAGTCTTCATCTTATTTTCCTTTTCTTGTACTTTTTTCTCTAGTGTTTCTTCTCTGCTTATTTTCTTGGGAGACATGTAAGATCACGAGATTTAAGTGATTCTTTTTTCCCCCGGGATGACATTTTTTTGGCATAGGTACGTTAACCTGGGCTGAAAGTTCGGGATGACATTTTTTTTGGCATAGGTACGTTAACCTGGGCTGAAAGTAGAGGGTTTTTCTTTGTTTGAAGGTGTTGGGTTCATAAATGAGTCTAAACAGGTCAGCCCACTATGAAGCAGGCGTCATCGGGTCGCTATCTGAGTTTGTGCGCCCGTTAAGATTCAAAAGAGGCCCGGCCTATCAAAAACAGAGCAAAATCACAACAGAAGTAGAACGAAAGCAGAGGAGCCACACGATGGGGATCATAAGGTGCAGGATTCTACTGAAACTTCAGAAGTTTTCGGTCGCCTGTGCATTAGATGGTCCCTTAAATATGCTCTAAACATAATGTCTGGGCAGGTGTACGGGGCCACCGTGCTAGTTTATTCCATATTACATGCAGGTAACTAATGTATCACCAATGGTATATACAACAATTGCCGGTCGCAACTCCCCTACACACACAACTGAGCGCCTGGCATCTCACGCGCCAAACAATCTCTCTCTACGATCAGAACCAAAAGCAGAGGAACGTTACAGGGGCAGCAATCTTTTGCTGTTGGGTTGCAAGCAATTACAACATTTTGGTTTATCTATACCTTTACTTGCTAGCTAGCTACGACATGAGCCCCTTTGACGTTGCCGCTGATGGAGCTCATGACGTTGGAGGCAATGGCGATGCTGCTCGTGATCACGGCCAGAGTGATCATCCCCGCCGCCAATGCCTTGTCCTTCCTGTTTGCTATTCCGTGAACGTCCCTGAAAAAAATTCGAGGTGTTGGATTAATTCTAGCCGAGCAACAGCAAGGAAACGTGCGTGATTTCTGAAACTTTCTTGTACAAGCAATGGCGTACCTGAGAACAATGGCGCCAGGGAAGATCAATGAGATACAGACCGCGAAGGTCGACCCAGAGTACTCGAAGAGCGTCCAGATGCTGGGGATGGCGATGGCGAGCGCGTAGAGCACCGCCATGAGCACGGCCGTGAGCGACACGAACCGGCGAGTGTCCGTGGCCAGCGGGCGCCGGCCCGGGAAGAGGAGCTCGTCGACGTTGACCCGGAGCGAGAAGTGGAGGAGCGGGAAGACAAGCACGAGGTGCAGCGCGTAGCTGAGGCGCGCCGCGTCGTTGAGCGCCTGCGGGACGCCGGCCCCGGAGCTGCGGTCGAAGTTGGCGAGCACGTCGGCCATGGTCGCGTCCCCGAAGAGGAGGAAGCCGAAGAAGCCGACCGCCGCGTAGATGACGGCGCAGAGCACGAGGGAGATGCGCACGGCAGCCTTCATGTCCGACGTCTTGCTCAGCTCCGCGCGGATAGGGTGCACTGCATGCATCGCGCAAGCCACATGCCAGCATGCAGATATTGAGTCACACGCGCGCGCGGTGCATATTCGGTACGGACATGTAACTACATATTATGGCACGGTCGATGTGATACCGTTGAAGTGGAAGGTGAAGGCGACGACGATTACAGGGACGGCGGTGAAGAGCTCGAACGGGGAGGAGAGGCGACAGAAGTCCGGGAGCATCCGCGGCATCTTCGCGGTGCCGCTGAAGAGAGCGTAGACCGCGATGCCTAGGCTGATGAGCATGAACACCACCGCCAGAAGGATGGACACGGCCGATGTGAACCTCAGTGAATCTGCATGTTGTAGCTAGTTTGTGAGTGAATATGCAATGCATAGGAAACCACAAAACAATTTTTCTAGTTGCGCTTATGCAGTTATGCTCTTGAAATGATGTTATTTCTAATTAGGGTGGTAGGATAAACTTACACCTTGTAAAATTAATTAACAACCTTAGGAACCCCTTTCGAAAGTTCTTTTCGGGGTGAGAACGATCTCTATGAATCTGTTCAGAACAATGTTGTCTTGTTGTGCGATTGCAACTCTACTGGTCGTGCTCTAGATAGGGGCTTAGCTCGTGCTCTAGATCATCTAGAATACATGTTTAGCTCAAAATCTTTTTCTGCCGAGAAAATATGATCCTCGTTCGGGTACTATAGTTCTGTTCGGTTCGATCGAACACCAGGGCATGGCTTACGTACCGACGCGCTTCCGAAGCACAAGAGGCAGGAGAATCACCGCGGCTACCACAAGCGTCACCTCCCTGCCGGTCCACCAGTGCTGCCCGAACCACTCCGGCAGCACCCCCGCTTGCGCCTTCCCGCCGCTCGTCGCGCCGGACATCACGTCCCCTGCAGGAAATACTCGCCCCATCCTAGGATCACTCATCACATCGCACTAAACACACATGTGCCAACCGAGCGAACGGTAAATTGCCCGTTCGCTCGACACATGGTACGTGTGGATTGCACGCTGGCGCTTGTGGTTGGTGAGGTTACCAATGATGATGAGGTAGACGGTGAGGGTCCCGATGGCATTGAAGGCGACGAAGACGTTGAGCAGCGCGGCCCCGGCGCGGCCGAACGCCTCGCCCATCAGCGCCGCGTACGACGGCCGGGCGCGGGTGTACCGGAGCATGAAGTCCACGGCGGAGTTGGCGAGGAGCGCAACGCCGACGACGAGAGCCACCGCCGGCGCCACGCCGAGCACCCGCATGGCCGCCGGGATCGACATGATCCCGGCGCCCACCACGCTCGTCGACACGTTGAACACCGCGGCGAGCACCGACGCCGCGCCGCCGCTCGGGGGCGCCCCCGCGGCTCCGGCGCCGTGCTCCGGCAGCAGGAGCTCTTCCGCTGCCCCCTCGTCGGCCATAGCGGGGGGCCGCGAGGTCTTGGACACCATGGTCGATATGATAAGCAGGAGAGGATGAAGAGAAGGGGTTTTTGATTTGGTGCGCGTTTGCTTCGGAATCGGCGGCTCGAGAGCGTATAAACATGGTGAAAAAACGACAGGAGGTCGAGGACTGTGGCCAGATAAGAGCTGAGTCAGATGAGCGAACGGAGCTCGACGGCCTAACAATTATTGGTGCGTGACTGGGGGAGGGAGATGGTGGCCGGGCAATCGTGCTTCCCACGAATTACAGGACTGGGCCGACTGGCAGACAAGCAAACCGGCCCCTCCTCCTTAGTTAAGCCACAGTCCTAGTCCAACTACTCTTGTCATGTTGTGTCACGCGGTCCGTGTGTACTACAATGAAGTCCTAAACTCCTAATCCCAACATATGTTTTTTGTGAATTGCTAACCAGGACTCCGAGTATTTTTTAGAATTGAGCTCAATTTCTCACCATATGATTTTTCCTTGAGATTTATGCTCCACCTCCTTCTCTGACTTTAGTGAGAGCTCCAACAAGTTAAGGTTAGGTTTAGGTTGGGCTCATTGCAGCCCTTGTGGATTTAGAGGGGGGCCAAGGTTGGTGGCAAACCGAGTGGGATATGCCATTGGTGCTGTGGGTTGGAGGAGGGTAGTGAGCAGCGATCGATAGGTGGAACAACTTTCGGGCGTGGAGTCAAGTTAGGTTGGACGAGAATGTGTGACGGTGAGCTATAAGATCAAAGATGACTGACTAGAGGGGGGTGAATATGCGGTTTTAAATTTTTTTGGCTAAAACCAAATTTATAATACGAAAGTGTAAATCAATTTAGTTTAATACAAATAAAGCCTAAATCAACTAGGTTCACCTAAGAGCACCAACAATCTTAGTCTATGTGAAAGGTTTGCAATTATAAGGTGACAAGCAATTAATTTAATTCTATGAATATAAATTAAGTACAAGAGAACAAATCACAATTGACATATGATGTTTTACCGTAGTGTTAGAAAACTTGTCGGTTTTCCCTAATCCACATTGAGATAACCCCAAACTAATTGGACCGGCTCAACGAATTAAGTCTAACCACCTAAATACGCTATGATTGCTCTTCCTCTACTCTGAAGATGGCAAGCACCACACCACTTACAATCCACTGGACCTTCTCACAAACTTCTTGAGAAGATCACTGGACCACCACACCTCCGAAGCCGTCTAAGAGTCGGCAAACTCCAAGAGTAACAAGTCAGAGACCCTCACTTGAACAAATTAAGTATCTCAGCTCAACGGACATAAAGTCCACCACCAAGCGCAACACATGCACAAGGTTGTCTCTCCAAAGCACCCCAAGTGCAACACATGCACATATGGAGAAGGAGATTTGCTCTTAGCTCAAAGGGAGGAAGAATAGCACTAGTAACCTTGTCCCAATAGCCCTTGAAGAGGTATTTATAAAATTCATCTAAAAACTAGCCGTTGGAACAAGTAAAAGCCAAGAATCAGCCTGGAGGCTGGTAGTACCGCAGTCCCTCCAATGGCTATACAACTAGCCGTTACATCAAGCTACCGGTACGACCGCCCACATAGGGACCAGTCTAACTACTAGGTCTGGTCAGACCACAAAGGTACCGGTCAGACCACTACAAGAAAAGTTGCCCACTAGAAAAAACATACCGCGAGAAAAATAGAAGTACTGCGAAGCGATCGGATCGCCACACAAATGTTGGTCTAACCGCTATGTATAGGCCGGTCAGACCGGTCTAGCCGGTCAAACTGCCATATACACGCCGGTCTGACCGCTCCACCGGTCAGACTCCCTCTCACCCTGGGTGAAAAATATTTAAGCTGGTTTGACCGCTTATACAAAGCCGATCAGACTGCCACCTTTAATGCTGGCCCAAGCCCAGTGAGTACACTGCATATTTCTTGAGAACTTTGTACAAAAGCTTTACAAAATATAAAGATATGCATCCAAGGTTAAAAAGTGACTCCCAACAGATTATGGAACACATCCACAATTATCTTTTGGAATCACATCACCGAGAATGACAACATGGACTTAAACCAAATTCAAATGGCCTTTTCAAACTTAAGTCACATGTATCAATGGTATTTGTATGATCCACAATCATTTGGGAGACACATCCCAAATATTAGCATCATGAATCAAAGAGGGAAAACATGTACTTCAATCATATTGCAAAACACATTCGCAAATATCTAGTCACATGTTGCAAAGGACTTATGCATGAGTTACAACCATTTTTAAAACACATTTTAAAATGTTGGCGTCATGCCATAAGGAGAGAAAATATGGACTTTAATCATGTTGCAAAACATATTCGCAAACATCCAGTCACATATTATAAAGAACTTTTGCATGAGCTATAACCATTTTCAAAACACACTTGAAAATGTTAGCGTCATGCCACAGAAAGAGCTAGAGCAATTAAATGAGCTATCAACACATGATATATTCGAGCTACTAGTCACGACCTCTCTTTCTAGTATGACATCTTACACTAGCAACCCAATCTTCCAATCAAACACCAAATCGGTAAAAGATTAGGAACACATCCTTAGCCCTAGCTAGCCATACCTTTGCCTTGCGCATTCACTTGAAGTTTGATAACATATATCTCAACTTTAAGCTTGGATCTTTGACTTTAATCATCAACACATGAAGTCTTTGCTTTACTTGACGATGCTCAACCGTATAAACCATCTCAAGTCATCCATTATCGTGAGACATATCCTGTTCATTCATTTCAATGAAACTATTAGTCCCACAATTCGATTGTTATTCTAGGATTGTAAACTTTGATCTAGACTTAGGTTGTTAGTGCACTTAGTGAGACTAGTTAATTTAGGTCTTAATTATGTAAAATCATTTTGATTTACGCTTCCGCATATAAACTTATGTTTTAGCCTAAGAGGTTTTTAAAACCATATGTTCACCCCCTCTAGTCGGCCTCAATCTTACAAGGTGGACTGATCGGCCCTCCGTTGTTGCCATTGAGTGATCCTTTGTCGTCATTCCCACTACTTCCTGGAGGAGGAGAACATGATAATGTACAATGAACACATCGCCAACGTTAGTCACTTATTGATTAGGTTGTGCATCCCAGTTCTAAATCATTTTGATTTACACTTCCACATATAAACTTATGTTTTAGCCTAAGAGGTTTTTAAAACTGTATGTTCACCCCCTCTAGCCGACCTCAATCTTACAAGGTGGACTGACCGACCCTCTGTTGTTGCCATTGAGTGATCCTTCGTCGCTGTTCCCACTACTTCCTGGAGAAGGAGAAATATGAAAATGTACAATGAACACATCACCAACGTTAGTCATTAATTAGGTTGTGCATCCTAGTTCCATCGTTTGTCTTCCTCAAAGATCACATCACGAGTCACTCGCAACTTCCTTGCCACCAGATCGAACACACAATACACTTTCAAGCAAGGTTCGTAGCCAAGAAAAACCATGATTGTGCTCCAATTAGCAACTTATTAATGTGTGGGCTCACATATTTCACATATGCTAAATAATCAAACGTCTGAAATTGTGTGCCTTTGGTTTCTTATGATACCATACCTCATACAGTGTCTTCCCGACTTAACTCCTTGTTAGTGCATGGTTTAGTAAGTACACAGCTGTCACCACGGCCTCTCCCTAGAACCTTCCAAGCATACCCTTGCTCTTCAACAAGCTTCTTACCATAGCAACCACAGTTTAGTTTCTGTGCTCCACTACTCCATTCTGTTGAGGCGAGTACAGAGCAGCTATAAATCGTTTCAGATTCTTTGGATGTTAACTCCCCTTCATTGTCTGCGCACAGTGCCTTCATCTTTTAATCAACTTCCAACCCTATACTGGCCCTCAATTTCTTGAAAGCACTAAGAGCCTCATCCTTGGTATTGATCAAAACAATCCACATGTAATGAATATAATCATCTACCATTAAAAGAAAGTACTTGCTACTACTAGGCATGGTAGGTTTGATCAGACCGCACAAATCCACATGAACAAGTGGTAGTGGCTTCTTTGCCTGATACATTGACTCGGATGGAAAAGGGGCGCACCATTGTTTGCCGACAGCAGCCATCACATATTTGCTCCACATGGTCATGTAATGGCACACCTTCAACCATCTTCATGTGTGCTAGTTTTCTCAGCCCTTGAAAGTTCAAGAGCCCATAACGTGCATGCCAAAGTCATGCATCATCCTTCAGACTTACCATAAGACACATGGACTACGTTAGTTTGAGATCAAGCACTTATAACCTGCTCATTGATCTTTTCACCTTTGCCAAGATTTTCCTCTTTTGATCAGATATGCACATAAAACAATCCTTCATAATAGTCTTGCACCCGCTCTTATTAAGTTATCCCAAACTCACGATGTTGCTTCTCAACTGTGGAATGTAGTAGACGTCTATTAGAACCCGATGCTCTCCGATTTGACATGCCACACCCACATATCTCAGTGATAGAACCATCACCAAACTTGATGTTGCCCTTTATTGATGCATTGAGCTACGAGAACTTATGTCTACATCCCATCATATGATTGTTTGCACCAGTGTCGAGGTACCACACATCACCTCCACTGCTCTTGGTGTTGTCTAATTACGGCTTCACTTTTTCTTCGTAGAGGTCAATATGTTCTCCTGTCTCATCAGTAGCTTGCAAGTGCACGCATATCTTCGCCATCAGTAGTGTTGACCCATCATCCTCTTCTCCTCTTTCTTCTTGGAACGACAGTCAGATACAAAGTGTCCATAATTTTGGCAATTATAGCACTGGACTTTGGTTATGTCAAATTTCCTATTACGCTAGCTTGAATTGTTGCAGTTGTTATTGTGATCTCCTTTGTCACGACCATGACCAAAATCACTACCACGCCCTTGGCCACGACCACGACATCCACCATTGACTCTCCCCCTGCATAGATTGGATGATGTTTGACCTCCAGCTTTCGCCTCCTTAGCTTTCCACTCGGCACGGGTGAGTAGCATATGTTCCTCCCCGGTGTTGCCATAGCTAGCGAGACGATTCTTATGTACCTTGAGCCTTTCAATCAACTCATCCAAAGTGAGGGTTCTTAGATCGGCAAATTGCTCAATGGTGGACACGATTAGAAGAAATTTGGCAAGGACAATACGGAGAACTTTCTTCGCGACATACATCTCCTCTGTCTTCTCACCGAGCCCGTGGATCTTATTGATCGTGGTTATCAACTACACAACGAAGTTGTCGACTGACTCTACTTCCTTCATTTGTAGCCCCTCAAACTCAATCTTGAGGGTCGGAACTTGCACTTCTATGACACGCTCCATGCCCATGTCCATGGTCAAGAGCGTCTCCCAAGCCTCCTTCGTTGTCTCCTTTTCCGCAATGAACAAGAGGATGTCTTTGCTGATGCCTTGATAGATGGCTGCTACGGCCAGCTAATCCCTCTGTATTTTAACCAGCTTCTTGAAGTCGATCACTTCCCACACATCCTGCGCCTTCAAATAAACCTTCATTTTGATGGCCCGTACCGTATAATTGATCTTAGTTAGCATGGTGCCACGTATGTAGAGAAAAAAATAGGTATCGGATTGTCTTCAAAATCTAAACAACGGGCACGGAATACAATTTGCATTTAATTCTCTTAAATATTATCAAATTATAATAGAATCTAAATTTAATTAAAAATATATAGCAAGTAAGGGTATATAGATAATCTACAAAATTTTAGAGGTGCCCGTGTTCACCGGGAGCCAAGTTGGCTCCGCCCATGATGGAAACCGTCGTCTTGGAGACGCGTGCGCTCTACTGTCCCCTGGTAGTCGTCAATCTCGTCGTGCCTCTCGGTGCCGTTGCGCAAGCACAGCGAGGACGACTTGGCCCTGGGAATTCAGACGCCTCCCTGTTTTCAGCGCTCGCCGGTTCCGTTTGACCGGGGAACATTGCTTTATGGCTCCCTACGACATAATGAGCACGTACACTGCACACTAGCGATATACTGCCATGCCACCAAGCTTGACCGGTTCTCCGGTGCACTTCTCTCTCGATCGAGCGCCGCCCGCGCTTTGGAGTGCTGTACTGCTGTGCGAAGCCTGACTGCTACGGGCTGCTCATTTGTTTTTTGTTTATAATTTATTTTATATTGTAGTTGTTAGTAATTTTTAATATAATTAAATTTAAAAAATTTAAAAATAAAAAAATAAATTTACTTATTACGAATAATACAGTGGAATATAAAAAATAAAAGGTTAAAAAAAGATGAAATTAAAGAATAGTAAATTAAAAGTTAAAAATTAGAAACTAAAGCTAAAATAAGTGGGAGACGTGAATAAAAGACTGAAGTTAAAACTAGCGGGGTTAGTGGTGAAGTACATTGCTGGAGTAGAAGATAACGCTGTGCCGTGACTACCGTCCCAACAAAGGTACCTAGGTCCCATCGAAAGCTTTCGTTTCGTTGGCTCGCGTCAAATACCCCGGCGGTTGTGTCATTCGTCAAGATTCAAGGCCAGTTTAGCTAGTCTGCCGCTTTCCCCTAGCGCAGGTTCTCCACAGCATCAGTTCATCAGAAAGTTTGGGGTTCTTTTTCATTCCATTGTAGGATCCTGCGAGCCTGCTGTGCTCTAAATTCGGATGAATTGAACAGCTTTTCGTCCAGTTCTTCCTTGGAGATTTTGCTTCGATCGGCTTGTCCTCTCCGTCTGAGAGGTATGTTCACTTGTATGATGACATGGGTATGCTTTCTGCTCCAATTCATACATAGCTGTGTTCTTGGATTTTAAAATTGGAGGATCTTTCTGTCCGACTATTGGATATGGCGCGGTTCCTTTTGTGCCTATGCTTTTGAGGTTGACAAGAGGAAATACATGTTTTTTTGAGGGAAAAGAGGAAATACATGTTATGACACAATCAAGGGAACTGGTAGATACTGCTGATTTCCCTAATTTTAGCACAATTGAAGTTGCAATGTTGAGTGGAGGAATAGAGCCTTCCAGTAGAGCCGCTTTCTTAGGCTGCTAGTGTGGATCGGTGCCGTAGTTTGCCCTTTAACTCTGTAAATTTTGTTTTGTGGACATCGCCCCTCGTCGTTCGATACTGTTTAGTCCTTCTTTAGTGAATGAATAGGCAGAGTTCCTGCTATCTTACTCAAAAAAAAGTTAAAATGGATTTGTTTTTCTACTGATGAGGATTTTCTAGAAGAAAATTTCCCACTTTTCGATCATATGTTTAGTTGAGTCGCATGAAAGAATTCTGCAGTGGTCAGCGGGCATGCCGATATACAGAATGTGTGGCGTGACTACAAATTTGTAGAACTTGTTGCATCTAATAGCTCACTGGATTTATACCAAAAGCTTCATATCATAAGCATATCCTGGTTCCACTAATATATGATGCTGTCTCTCCTTGCAGGTTACATGCAGCTACAAATATTCAGCCTACTTGAAGCCAGAAATCCTTGATTCTAACTCTCCTTTGCCTCTTCTACAGCAGAATGCTGCAATCCCTTTGACGCCCAGCTTCAAGTTGACCATCCCTGTCATTACGTTACCACAAGTACAAATTTCATCCACACATAAGAAATGGCTCAGAATGTCACTGACATACAAGACATACCGTGTTCAGATCCAAATTCACCAATTTTGACTGAATATCACATCGCGGTCCCTACTCTTCATGATGGATTAATGCAAGGGGCGGTCCATCATGAGAGACGGCTTCTGGATTTTCTCAAAGCCACTCCCTCGGTGCAATGGCTAAAGTGCATCGATCTTTGTTCCCCACTGACAAATTTTCAGCTACCATCTACTGGCGTCCGCCGCTATCTTCACGTTCACTTCATCAGAAGAGTCAACTGGAGTTCAGTCTTCACCATCTGCAAGAATTATCTCAAGCATCCTCTGAACATTGCTCTCCTCATATGGCTGCTCTGTGTTGCCACCTCTGGTGCCATGTTAATCCTGCTCCTGCTAGGACTGCTGAACAAGGCATTCCCTTCGAAGCCCCTGAGACACCACTGGATAGAGATCGACAACCAAATCCTCAACGCTCTGTTCACCCTCATGAGCATATACCAGCACCCCAACCTCATCCACCACCTTGTTCTCCTCTGCCGGTGGCGGCCAGAGGATGTCGCCGAGCTCCGAAAGGTGTACTGCAAGAATGGCGCGCACCGTCCCAGCGAGCGAGCGCACGTCTCCTTTGTGGTGGCTCTCCTCCACATCACTTGCATTTCCCAGTACATTGTGTGTAGCCTGTACTGGGGCTACCCCAGCAGATCACGCTCCGAGTTCGCCGATAACTTCTTCTTCATCCTCGGCATCGTCGCGCCGGTCGTTGCCGGAGTGTACACAGTGTACAGCCCTTTGGGCAGAGACGCCGACGCTGCCTCCTATGAAGAAACCAAGCAGCCCTACACAATCGAAGTCCAATTGCCCGAATCAAGAACAGTGGTCAGCAACCCCGCGTGGGCAGGAGGCCTGCTTGACTGCAGCGAGGACCCCGCGGCGTGCTACCTCTCGTTCCTGTGCACGTTCTGCGTGTTCGGCTGGAACATGGAGCGGCTCGGGTTCGGCAACATGTACGTGCACACCACCATGTTCCTTCTGCTGTGCGTCGCGCCGTTCTGGGTGTTCAATGTCACGGCGCTCAACATCCACGACTACGACCTCAGCGACGCCATCGGCGCAGCGGGGATCGTACTGTGCTTCTTCGGGCTGCTGTACGGTGGGTTCTGGAGGATCCAGATGAGGAAGAGGTTCGGGCTGCCCAGGAGCAGGTGGTGCTGTGGCTCGGCGTCGCTGACGGACTACGCGCAGTGGCTCCTCTGCTGGCCGTGCGCGCTTGCGCAGGAGGTGCGCACGGGGAACCTGTATGACGTGGAGGATGGCAGCTTCTACGAGAAACTGACGGACGGTGCTGATGTGGAGAGTGGGTCAGGATCGACGGTTGCGACGGAGGTGCCGGTCTCGACGGGAGCGCAAGAGGGGAATGGTGGTGTTGTCAAGCTCGCGGCGGATGGGGAAATGATCCCGCCCGTCCAACCGGTGATAGAGTCTGGACAGCGGGAAGGCGGTGGTGCAGAAATTGTGGCAAATGGTAGCATCCAGCTAAAAAGTTAGTCCAATTTTATTCAATTCAGCTACTGTAATACAGATGTCATTTTTAGCAGCTCCATGTTAAAAGGAAAAAGAATAGAATGAGCAGGCAGAGTCTATCTTGATTACTGTGATGATGAAGAAATATAAAATCGCAATATTGATGCCAGAAATTCAAAATTGACAAGACATTGGGCACATTCTTTTTGGTGTGGTGATGGCTTTTGGTATGGTGATGATTTTTGGTACATTTTGCGAGAGTTGCGGAAGAGAGATACTCGCTTACGATTTTTGATGGTTTAGATATTAGTTTTTTAACGTGTACTATAATTAACTTGTAGACTCTGTCTTAAAAAAATACTCCGTTTAAAAATTAGTTACTGTAGCTAAAGCTAAAAGTGGCTTTTAGAAGTCGCAAAAGAACAGGACCATTGTGCCGTTACATGTAACCTAGGAAAAAAAAGTCAGTAGCTCCACTATCCATCACTAGTCACTATTTCAGTGTCCATTTAAGGGTGTGCTCAGGACCGCGGCCAGCGTCAGCTTCTGGCTGCGCGATGGCTTCGCCGATCCTGTAGCCTTTTTGTTTTTATTTGTTTTTTCGTTTTTTTAGTTTGTTTTTTTTCCTGTATTCCTTTGCATTGTTCGTTTTAGATTAGCGTGTCATTTTTATTTTTATATTTTTTTAAATTTAATTATGTCCAATAAGCCAATTTAGTTACAGTAAAAAAATCAGTCAGCTACAGTAAAATTTCAGAAAGAGCTAAAAGACATCGCTATTTTGAACGTCCCCTAAGTCTCTGGTAGAAGGATAATGTGAGTAGGTCAGGTAATGTTATATCGGTAACTTCAGAAGGAGATTCTTATCCATCTCATGGTAGCCTTCGGCAATCTGTACAGCCCCTTCTCAAGTGTGAAATCCCTGACCTCATGAACTGCTTTAAAGTGAATTGATGATGTATGTGCTTTATTTTTCACGGTGGAGAACAAAAGTTGCCATTGCTTGCAGAAAAGAGAAAGGTACGGATGCAGCTATTTAAGCTCCAGGATACACAGAGACTTTACTGCGTGAGAAGACGGTACACAGTAGAGTAGTCTCCTGCTCTAGTCTCCGACAACCATGGCTGTAAGCTGTCAGTTCTTCTGTTTATGCAACAGTACAGTAGAAATATACATGGATTACCGTATATCGACAAATAGATCATGTTTATCCTTTTCAATAACTTGAGCCTCGAAGTTCATTTTGTGGCCACAGGTAGTGGAATTGAAGATTGGAATGCACTGCGACAGGTGCATCAAGGCGATTAAGAAGGCGATAAAAACGATTGATGCTAAGCCTATGGTCCACTCAATTCTCCTTGTACTACGATACAAAAGAAGGTCACTTTCCACACTTGCATAATTTACCATGCTTCTTGTGTACATATGTGCAGATATGGAGAGTTATCAGCTTGAGACGGATATAAACAAGGTCACTGTGAGAGGAAATGTTACCCCAGAGGAAGTCGAGGCTCTTCAGAAGATTGGGAAGACAGCAACTTACTGTGGTGAGCACTAAAGCGCCCATAGTTAGCTAGTTAGTATTAGCTAATGGATTACCAGCTCTGTAATGCGTATCTGATTTGATTGCAAAATTTTGTAGAGGACGAACACAACGTTTGTACGTTTTCATGGGGAATATGTATGGCATCTGTCCGAATTCAGAACATTACTAATGTAACTATACCTAGCAGTATTCCTTGACCATTTTCCGGAGATAATACATTGATGCTTGTTTGTCGTTAGTTAGGACTATTTCAGTTAGTAGCACATCGCATACAGAGCACTACGAGCGTGACATGCTGTGGTTTACTGCTGCTGCTGGCAGCTCAACTCTGCGTGCGACCTGCAAAAGTTGCTAATGAAGGATTACGTAAGGTGGTCCTAATTTATGTTGTGACGAACTATTGTAATTGAAAAGATCAAAGAATTGATTTGCATGCTTTATATTAGTTTGTTAGTCGGCCTGTTGATGGCCAGTCAGACCGGCTTTGATGCACCGGTCTGACCGGTTGGTATCAACGGTCAGATCGTCTAGGTGGAATGGTCAGATTGGCTAGTGTCTCAGCGGTTTGACCGCTTGGTGGTATCGATCAAACCGGCCCTTGTTAGCGGTCTGACAGCCCCAGGGTTGGCGGTCAAATTGGCTGAGGAATGGACAACTCTGGTGACTTTTGGAATTTATGGTTTTTGAGTTGAGAAATGAGTTCTTGTGAGTATGGTTAGTGTTTATATGTTGCATGAGTTATGTTACAGGTAACGTGGGTTAAGTTGTGAAGAACTTGTACTTAAAAACGATTTCTTTGTCTTTAGATGTGCAGGGTCGCTTGGAGTCAACCGTGACCAACGGCGATGATAGGAGCTAGACTCATGGAGGAGTTGAGGCCTAAAACATGTATAAATGAACACGTGTGAGTAAAACCTGTATGTGGGGTTAACAGGTTTCCTCTATTATACTAAGTGGATAGTATTCACTAAGAGATGGATATGGCTGATTAGTCCATCTATAAAAGGGGTTGAGATGAAGAGATGTGAAACTATTCAACCCACCTTTTATGTGCTCTTTTGTTTTAGGGTTAGGGCTTTGAGTGCATGGTATACTCTCTATCCTCCAAGGTATAATAGCTGTAAAACTTTCCTTCTCAAGCAGTAATAGAATTAATCTTTGATATTCTCTATGGCTATCTTTCTATTTAATTGATTTGCTCTTCTTTTAGTTGGTTTTCCTTTCTCCTCACCATTGTTTTGATTTTGCTGTGCCAAAGACGTGTAAGAGATGGAGAGAATCTCTGGCAATCATCTTCTATTCATTTAGGCACTTTAGTAGCAAGTTCATTAAGAAACTCGGTTTTTGCATATTTTTGATCTTACAAGTGTTTTCCTGATCTGAGGGTTTTTTGGAGTGATTTCTTCGGTATTTTTGCTTACTGTGATATATGAAAATATATCTAAAGTTATCTTGACTATCTTCTACTCATAAGCAAATCTTGATCATCGATTTTGATTTTTGCTCGGTTTGGTTGCAATATTTCTTAAAACTCAAAAAGGTCTGAACTTTGATATGGATTTTTGCGATTCATGTATGGAATAGGTTCTTGAGATCTTAAGCAAGATATGTACAAAGTTTCATGACTTTTGGATCATCCAATCAAAATTACGTAGATTTAAAATCTCGCACCCGTGCTGATTTTATTGTTCATAAACCTAAAAACATTATTAATAGCGGTCAGACCACCTGAATAGAGGTCAGACCGCCTCTTGGTTGGCGGTCAGACCACCCCTAATTGGCAGTGAAACCTCCAAGAGTTAAGTTCTTGGAGATTTTTGTGTTCTTGAGTGATGAGCTTTTGATTTTTGATTGTGAATTTGATTCTCAATAATTCTGTAGTTATTTGATAATAGAATCTAAAATACATAGAGAAAAAATTTAATCAGCGTCATTCACCCTTTTTATTACCTTATCGGTTCTACAGCTTATCTTTCCCATTGCTCTAATCATTTCAGATCTCTGAACTTTACGATGTTTGAGTACCTTTCAAAACAGTATACGGTGTTTCATCTTTAGGAGCAGATAGGTGTCAGCTGGAGGCCATACTTGGATGCCGCGTGAACGTAGATACTTGATTCGCATAGCAGGAACTGGAACACCATTGATTGATTGATACTATCTTTTGGTGGCTTCCTCCAACCATGCCACTCCTTATCCGTTCAGCAATCATACAGAGATACAGGTAGCAAGATAGCCCGGCCGGCACCCCCCATATGTGCAAGTCAAGAAAGGTACCCTTTTCTCTGCACAGGCGAGAGAAACACCTCTCAGTCTTTCTAGTAGCTAGGTGCAATCCAATCACAAATCGGTGTTAAGAGCAGAAGAGATAGCTACAGTTCGTCCTTCGGCGACAAGGAACCAAAAGTCCAAAACACTTGCCGGTGCATTGATAAAAATGAAAGAATAACTGAGATCGTTAGATATATAGATCCATGACAACGACGATTGTTTCTTGGTACAGACTATCCATTTTGACAAGGAAACACCATTCATTCGTTCTGAAGTTTCTTTTTTCGCGGAAGGAAGAACATGCAAGCATGTATTCAGGGAGCTTGGTTGGCAACGGCACGCTTGTTGCTGTCTCTGCTTGGGAGGCAACTTCCCAGAAAGTTTTGTCCGCCCCATCGCAAAGAAAATCAGCACCGACATATGCGTCTAGCAGGGTGTAGAACTGATTTTTCTCTCGGTGCACGTTGTGCGTGTAGATGTACCGTGTAACTGAGAATCCGCTCTAAATGGCTTCTGATTTTTTTCTGATATACAATTTTTTTTTAAAATTAAGAGTTACTTAGAATACGTTAATTTCTAATTTTGAGATATTTTTTTTGCTTTTGTTTTTTTCCGTTGCATTATCTGTAGAAATATATCATACTTTTATTTTTTTTACTTTTTTAATAAAATAATTTAAAATACTAATAATTATTATAGTATAATTTTAATCAATAGTAAGAAACCACAACAGAAGCCGGTTTTTAGATCTCCATCGTAGTTATTGCTTTGCATGTCATCAGCAGTTACGTCTCCCTTTCTCTCTTTCTTTTTGGCGAGAGCGCGTGCAATTACGTCTTTCTAACGAAGCACGTACTACTAGCATAAAAAGAACACGCTAGAAATTCGTACGGTGAGTCGGTGAACAATTTGTAAGACTTTAGCATCGTTTATTTGAGTTTAGATTTTTAATTTTTAGTTTATTATTATTTTTTTTAAATTTCATTTTTCTGACTTTTTAACTTTTTTTAGGTTTTTTGTATTTTCTTTTTTCGTATTTGTTTGCATTGTCTGTAAAGAGTTAATCTGTTTTCCTATTTTTAATTTTTTTAAAAAAATAATTACGCTAAATAAGTCACTATCAGCTACAGTGCAAAATAAATCAATTCAGCATAAATTCAGTTAAAAGCCATCAAAATTTAGTCCAACTAAGCACCATCTTTGTCATGTGCGTATACGGTGGTTCAGAACCGGAACACAGCTACCACGGCATTGCATTAATGCATGCACTTGCATCGGCGTATATAGTGGACTGAAAGCAACTAGTAGGATATGTTATTTTTTATTGCAGTTTATGATTTTTGGTAGAATTTTTTGAATTTTAGCTGTTTGCAACAGAGATTACAGAGAGAGATACTCGCTTGCGATTTTGGATGGTACAGATGTTAGGCTTTTAACGTGTACTATAGTTAACTTGTAGACTCTATCTTAAAAAAATATTCCGTTTAAAAGTTAAGTACTGTAGCAAAAACCAAAAGCCGTTTTGAGAAACTGAAAAGAACAAATCCTACATCGACAAACGCCAACTATTAGCACTATTGTGCCAATGCCTTCAGGTTTCGGACGAGTGAAGAGCAAACACTAAGTAATTAAGAACATGCATGTATGATAATCGAGTCAAAAGAAGAACATGCAGTATGATCTTCATAGGAACAAGAATCTTAAGCAGTGAAACCTTCCAAGAAAGATGGGGGAACAGAAACGGTCTTCCTTTCTAGGAAAGAGACAAAGGAGAACACGTTCAAAAGGAGAATTGATAAACATATGGTGGAGTTTTATGGCTCATGGAAAAACGCTAGGTAGGATCGCACAGAAGAGGAGCTCACCAAACATCGTATAGAAACGTCAGCCCATGGACCCGTCAGTCCACGGCTCCACGGCCACAAAATGGAGTAGAGAACGTTGAGTCTGTTCTTTTCAGTTTCTCAAAACGGTTTTTAGCTTTTGTTACAGTATCTAACTTTTAAATAGAGTATTTTTTTTAAGATGAAGTCTACAAGTTAATTATAGTACACGTTAAAAGTCCAATATCTGTACCATCCAAAATCGCAAGCGAGTATCTCTCTCCGTAATCTCTGTTGCAAACAGCTAAAATTCAAAAATTTCAGCCAAAAACCAAAAGCCACAGCAAAAAAGAACAGACCTAACATAGGATAGATCTTTCTTACATCTTGGTGCCAACAAGTTGTGAATAATCATGCACGACACCTTAAGTTAGCTTCAAGTCAGTATAGTTAAACAATCACAATAGGTGACAGTCACAATAAGCATTTCGTAAGTATGTAACTATCCCAAGAAAAGGAATTTATTCACTAAAGGAAGGTTACATATGAGAATCCAATAACAAGATTCCAAATGAGAATCCACAATTTGTCTGGCCCAAGAAGGCCGTCACAAGGGAGGAAAAGGCGCAATTGCCCCTACAATAATAGATCTAGATAGGGGTGTTTATGTAAGCAACATTCTTATAGCTATAAGTATGTGTCTCAGGACGCCATAAAAAGGAGAGATCTCATTTTTTACGAGAGATAAGCTTATGTAATACAGACTTCTATCCCAATCTCCACAGTTTCTAAGGCTCCGGGCAACCCCTTTTTGGCCTCTCCGTAGCCCCATTGTTCATTGTTTAGTTTGTAATTATAATAGTTGGCGCTATCTATGGAGAGCGATGTAGAAGCTGCAAGCCGAAGAAAGAGTAGTCGGATACAATGACACCAAAGAAGGCGATGATATCGATTCCTAAGTGGAAGAGGAGCATCACCACCGAGACCACTGCTGCGAGGACAAGGGAACCAGTCCGTGAAGGCCCCCTGCCTCCATGGCAACGACACACTGGCGCAGTGGCATCCTGACCCATGACAGGTAATGTGGGTGGCTCTTTGATAGCTGCGCCAATGGAGGACCCACCGAAACGTTGAGGTTTGTGCCACCCAAGTAGTGGTCTCTGCTGGCATTGACACCATCGTTGTCACTGCGTAGGGAGTAGAGGGCGTCCTCCCTCCAGCGCCGAGCGTGGGTGGAGGCTCCCTTGAGGCGATCCTCGAAACGCTATAGCGAGAGTTTATGGACCTATGAAGATCTATGCGCGAGATACAGGAGAGTCGAAGTTAGCCGATGTCTGCTGCAGTAGGGGCGAAGATGGCCACAGAAAGGATGAAGAGTCGCGAGGCTGACACTAGAGCCTACAATGTCTCTCGATGGGTGGACCTCGAGCCCCCCTCTGCATAAGCTTATAGCTGAGCGTTTGGCTGGAAGATTTTAAGATGCCCACGGTGGAGCCATACCAAGGCAACATACACCCCTGCAAGTTCCTACGTGTCTATGAGACAGCCATTGAGGCAGTGGAGAGAGACGACTCCGGCTAGGGGTGGTGTGATGCACGATAATAGAGAAGAAGACCACAGTAGCACAACGTCGAGGGAGTAGAGGTAGCCATGATAGTAGTGGTGGTGAGGTGTTCACGATATGGCAAAGATGCGATACAAGTTGCGAAAATGAATAGAACTTAGGGCAAATAAAATAGAACTCAGTGGACTCAATGATAAACATCCATACTTGGATGTCAGCTGCATAAGATGAATGTTAGACTAACATCCTTTTCCCACTGTGACACCTTAGTTAAACATGATGCTGCATGTATTCACATTACTATTGCTACATGTATTCACACTAGCGTCACCATTGTATATATATCTATGTACACCAATGAATCAGTTAAGTACTTCATTTCATGAGCCTTTATGATATCAGGGCTTTAGATTTTCTATCTTACAAATCCTAGCATTGCCGCTCGTCTTCCACTGCGCTGCCCCCGGGAGAAGTGTCTCCACTCCGGGGGCAGCCATCTTCTCGCCGCCCTGGCGTTGGACGGCATGGTTCTCTTGCATCGCTGCCTTAGCATCAGGCCGTCGTCGGTGCCGCTTCAAGAAGACTAATCGATGGTGGCCACAGTGGAGCTATACCAATGGATGCTCAAAGTGGTGCAAAAGCACATCTTCCTCAACCATCATAGCCTTTCCCCTTCTTCTCACTCTCTCGTGCTCTTTCTCTCTTTTGGTCTCTACCCGCTATCACTCTAGATCCACCGCCCCCAGTGGTTTCCTCACCACCGGCGCCCCTACCTCAGGTTGCCCCTCCTCTTCTTCTTCCACCTCGAAGCTACCACTCTTCTCATCTATCACGCCCACCCCCTTTCCTTCTCTAGGCACCACCAGCCCTATCCACTGCCTCCGGCTGCCTGTCTCACTGCTGACCACTTCTATAGCCGCCACCTCACCTACTCTACTCACTCCTCCCCTACCTCTCTACCTCTCTCCCCCTTCCCTCTACTTGCGTTGTCGGCATGATCTCTCAATGTCGGGGACCACCGTCGTCGACCTTTCTTCTCCGCCCCCAAAGCTTTGCCCCCACCTTCAAGGAATTCTACGCCAGTTTGAACGTTCGACTGATGTCTTCACCAAGTGTCTTCCCACGGCCATCTTCAAGGAGTTTTGTTCCAGTTTAAACGTCCGCTCCGCTCTCATTCCAACTGTCAGGGGGGTGTTAGCCTATCATCATGTTTTCACTGTGATGCCTCAGTTTAAGATGATGTTGTATGTATTCACATTACCATTGTTGTATGTATTCACATTAACGTCACTATTGTATATATATCTCTATACACCAATGAATCAATTAAATGCTTCATTTCTATTAGCCTTCAATGAATGCATCAGACCAAGACATGGACGATTGAATCAAATGACCACATCAAACAAAGATAACGGTGATCATCACTAAAGGAAAAGAAGCATGGAGTAAAAACAAATATGATGCAAGATACAATTCTGGTAGATCCATCACCCATTCGCCCTTGATGGCTCGATGGAAAAGAAACTGCAAGCAAGAGTATTAATCGTCAGAGGAAGCCCACGTGACCGCATCAGAGAATAGGGAGGTCACACTGGTATAAGCTAGAGCAATAGGCATGGAAGCGATTGATGAGGCCCCGCTCATTTCAGTTTTTTCAGCTTGATTTCTAGTTTGACTTTTTCACTATTGATAATTTATCTTTTCTGAATTTTTTAGATTTTGAGCTTTTTGCATTTTTCTTTTTTTCCCGTATTCCTTTGCATTGTCCGTGATGGGCTAACATATTTTTTCTATTTTTACATTTTTTTAAATTTAATTATGCCCAAAAAGCTAAATCAACTACAGTAAAAAAAAGTCAGCTACAGTGAAATTTCAGCCAAAAGCTAGAAACCATCGCTAAAACGATCACCCCTGAGGCGGCCGGTTGCTGTCTGACTCATCAGAGTTGACGGAGAAGCTAAGAAACCATGGCAACATGCAATATATGGTAGATTTACATGTGTGATTACATGCGGTAGTTACCTGGTGTAACAGAAGTATGTATTCGTGCATGCGGAGAGGTAGTTTGGTTGCCTTAACGGTAATCTCATGCAAGCACAAGAACGAAGAAACAGGCGCCTTAAGACGTGTCCGAAGCAAGTTGGTAAGCAATAGGCAAGTGACAATGGAAGAGGCGGCCAGGAATCTCTGGTAATAATTAGGAATATTCAAAAAATCAATTTTAGTACATGCTCCTTCCTACCTTCAAAATTGAACATATTTC
This sequence comes from Melocanna baccifera, assembly GCA_036346265.1. Classification (NCBI taxonomy): domain Eukaryota; kingdom Viridiplantae; phylum Streptophyta; class Magnoliopsida; order Poales; family Poaceae; genus Melocanna; species Melocanna baccifera. The sequence goes on from CM070676.1 coordinate 39,222,331, forward strand.
ATCTAAAAAATCAACATATTTTAGTGTTGATTTCCTGTAGATAGCCTCTAATTCTCTAATTATCAGTTTACGATGGTAATTATAGAAATACTAAAAATGATATATATATATATATATATATATATATATATATATATGGCTATTGTACTCTTTAATTTTATTTCCCAATATTCATACAAGCTGTGTTTTTTTTTTTTTTTTGCGATGATACAAATTGTATTTTCTAGAGTTAAAATTCAACAACAAATCTAAACTTTTGTCGTATGGACCAATTGCCACTGTGGGAACTTTTAGCTTGTTAGAACGAAATTTGTTTGATAGATTTGATCTTAATTGTACACATTAACATTTAGAAACTATTGTAGAGGCTGGCCGCGCAATCGCCGCACAGGCAACTCGGCTAGTTACATGTATTCCAGTAAGTAAATACCACTAGTAATCAACCAGAAAAGAGGTCAAATCCATTCCACTTCCACTCCACTTTACCGTCAGCAAGTAGAATTAACCCATGCATCTAGAAAGATCGACTGGCAGGGTGCAAGTTTACAGTGAGTCCGGTGATCCATTGCAACGAATACTACGACCAGAATAGAAATGAAAATGCGCAACTCTGCAAAGCAACTGCTAGGATCCAAAAATGAAGAACAAACCATAAAAAGCAGCCGTCATGGACAAACCAGTACCATGTATAAGAAATTAAGAACATAGCTCCAATAAATTAAATCCAAATTATAGTTCAGCAAATCTTGTCTTCTGTCCTGTAGCTTATATCATTTCTTTTACCTGAATACTAGTTTAAAACGAAATTTGGTTTATTTAACCAAAACAAATCCATCTGATTTAGTACCCTATAATTCCCATTGGAAATTTTGAGCAGGTCAAAGAAACGATCCATGACCACCAACGCCTCCGTCCACCCAAAACCATACCCGCATCCGCACCCGCGTGACACGACGCCAGCCACGCCATCACCACGCAGTGATGAAGCTCGTCCACTTGTGGTGGGTATCTGTCCATGCACGTCGAGCAGCGCTCGGCAATGCGCCGCCAGTCAAACCCCACGAGCTTTGACCAGTCAACGGTCAAACTTTCAAACCACTATATAGGCTTCCTCCAGTCCGTCCAAGCAATCCAGACGATCTCCTCTCCCTCCACCGCGCCTCCTCTCCCCTCTCTCTCTCTCTCTCTCCCCCCTTCCATCGTCTCTCGCCCTCCCTCCCCAAGTCCCCCGTGCTAACCCGAACGTACACGACGGACACAAGCACACCACACGACTGGTCGTGACGCCGCGGTTTTGATTTTTTTTTTCACGATGACTACTTCGTCGTCCGGGAGCATCGAGACGTCGGCCAATTCGAGGCCGGGCTCGTTCTCGTCCGCGAGCACGAGCTTCACGGACCTCCTGGGGGGGTCTGCGGCGGGCGGGGTGTCCAGGTACAAGGCCATGACTCCGCCTTCCCTGCCGCTCTCGCCTCCGCTGGTGTCGCCGTCGTCCTACTTCAACATGCCGACCAGCCTGAGCCAGGCCGACTTCCTCGACTCGCCGGTGCTCCTGACCTCCAGTGTAAGCAAGCACACGAACCAACTCCATTGACACCACGCCATTGCCTTGTCATTTTTGTACGGGGCGTAGCCACGCAGCCGTGCGGCCTTGACTTCTCCCGTTGTATTTGTTCGAGAGATCGACTAGCACGTACGCGCACATCACACGTGGTTCAGTTCAACTGTTCAATGCTAACGCGCGTGCACTTTTTGCCCGTTTCAGATCTTCCCGTCTCCCACGACGGGCGCATTCGGGTCGCAGCAGTTCAACTGGAGGCCGGAGCCGGCGGTGCCGAGCGCCGAACAGGGCGGCAAGGACGAGCAGAGGCAGCCGTCGTACTCCGACTTCTCCTTCCAGACTGCGCCGGTGAACAACGAGGAGGCTGCGCGGACGACGACATTCCAGCCACCGATTCCACCGGCCCCACTGGTGAGATCAGCACCCATCTGTTGCTTGCTTTTCGAGGAGCTCTTTGCTGACTTTGTCCAAAAGAAACTAGGATACAATTTTCTTCTTCGTTCGGCTTACCCAAATGGGAGTTGATATCCTTTGCAACACTTCAGGGGGAGGAGGCGTATAGAGGTCAGCAGCAGCAGCAGCCATGGGGCTACCTGCAACCTGCAGGCAGCATGGACGCGGGTGCCAACACGGCGGGCTTCGGCGCGGCGCCGTTCCAGGCGACCTCCTCGGAGATGGCGCCGCACGTGGGGGCGAGCGGCGGGTACAGCCAAACGCACTCGCAGAGGAGGTCGTCGGACGACGGGTACAACTGGCGCAAGTACGGGCAGAAGCAGGTGAAGGCGAGCGAGAACCCGCGCAGCTATTACAAGTGCACCTTCCCCAACTGCCCCACCAAGAAGAAGGTGGAGAGGTCGCTGGACGGCCAGATCACCGAGATCGTGTACAAGGGCACGCACAACCACGCCAAGCCGCAGAACACGCGCAGGGGCTCCGGCGCGGGCTCGGCGGCCGCACAGGTGCTGCAGAGCGGCGGCAACGCGTCCGAGCATTCCTTTGGCGTGATCTCGTCCACTCCCGTCGCGACGCCCGAGAACTCCTCGGCATCGTTTGAGGACGACGAGATCGGCGTAAGCTCGCAGCGGGCTGGTAACGCCGGCGGCGATGATTTCGACGACGATGAGCCGGATTCCAAGAGATGGTGAGTGCCGGGTTACAAAACTTTTCGCCAGGGGCGGACCGAGAGAAGGATAAATGGGGGCCGAGGCCCCCACTCAATTTTAAATTTGTAGTGAAGTAATCAAATGTTTTAGTACTTGGCCCCCACTCGAGCGACTTCGTGGCCCCCACTAGAGCGACTTCGATGTCTAGATCTACTACGGCGTGGGTTGAGTGCCCCCACTCAGTTTTTGTGCTGGGTCCGCCCCTGCTTTTCGCGCCAATTGTATAAGCTGTATTCTTGGAACAGGGGAAATTGAATTGCTATTGACCTGATTTTCAGGAGGAAAGACGGTGACGGAGAGGGGATTTCCATGGCCGGCAACCGGACGGTGCGGGAGCCGAGGGTCGTCGTCCAAACCATGAGTGACATCGACATCCTCGACGACGGCTACCGGTGGAGAAAGTACGGGCAGAAGGTGGTGAAGGGCAACCCGAACCCAAGGTACGAACCAAAGATGCAATCTCTCTCTCTCTCTCTGGTGTAAATTAAGCTTCTTCCATTGTGCGATCGCGCATGTGTGAGCTTATGTGCATGGTGTCTCGTGGGTACAGGAGCTACTACAAGTGCACCACGGCCGGTTGTCCCGTGCGAAAACACGTGGAGCGCGCGCCCCACGACCTGCGCGCCGTGATCACCACGTACGAGGGCAAGCACAATCACGACGTCCCCGCCGCGCGGGGGAGCGCCGCGCTCTACCGGCCCGCGCGGCCGGCGGACAATGCCGGGAGCAGCAGCCTCGACTACCTGTCAAACCAGCAGGCCATGACCTATCAGACCAGCGGTGACGGCCACGTCGTCGCCGCCGGGCCACAGTACGCCCTGAAACCCGACGGGTTCGGCAGCCAGGGCTCGTCGTTCGGCCTGAGCGGCGCGCCGGTGCAGGCCGCGGGGAGCAGCTTCGGCTTCTCCGGGTTCGACAACCCGATGGGGTCGTACATGAGGCAGCAGCAGCAGCAGAGGCAGAACGACGCGATGCACGCCTCGAGAACCAAGGTGGAGCCCAGAGAGGAGATGTTCTTCCAGCACTCGCTACACTGACCCAAGAATGGTACAAATGGCGAAAGACATGACATGATGGTATTGTTACTTGTAAGTTGTTTGTAATTTAGGTAATTAGGGGTGGTGTTGTACCTAGGATAGGCTTAGAAACATTTGTTTATTTTTTGGAGGCCCCGTGGTAGCAAATGGCTGCAGAACAGGGTACCCTTCCTTAACACGTGGAGAGGAAAGAAAGGATGTAGGATATCACAGAAGTTAGGGGCTGTACTATTTTTCACGTAGAAATATGTTGTATTCAAAATTGATTTACACAGTTTTTTAAGGACCAGTAAAATATCCGTCCGTTGCAACAAGATTTAAAAAAAAGGTGATACGTATTATCGAACGTGACCTAAATTATTCAATGAACATTAAAATAGAGGAGGCAATACAGGAACATATGAAGGAAGGTGATACGTATCATCGATAGGCAGATGGATTAATTCTGATTCATAATTTTTTTAAAAAAATGTAAGTTTAAATGTATTCTTATGTAAAACTATAAACAAGAATTCACCTCTACCATTTTGGTCAAAACACAACTACGACAAGAGCAAAAGTGATAAATTATGCTTTTTAGTAGAGAATAACCTTCTCCCCCCTCGCCTCCTAGCACCCATCGCCCACAACCACTGATTCCCACTCCAAAATCCCCAATTTCCCTCTCCCAAAGGTAGGCGTTGTGCTCCAATTTGCTCCATGTTCTCATTTCAATTCAAAATTTGTTTAGATTTTGCTATGTTGTGGCTTTGATTGGATTTTTCCTATCCTCTCCGAGTTCGAGCGAGAGCAGTGTGACTCGCTACGGAATACCCAACAGCGAAACATACCATAGTCTATATTAAGAATCAGAATAACATAGCTAGATGCTAAATGATCAATTATACCCATCACCGAAACAATTGCATTGCAGAAAAGGAATCAAGCAAATCCAAATGTAAACACAAGCAAACAATAACAGTAATATATATCTGATCTATATACAGCATGTGCTTCTGCGTCCAGCAATGGTTCATACTTTCAGGTCACTCTTAAGCCTAAACATAATTCAAGTACAAAAATTGCATAAGCACCTAAGTGCACATTTGACTTTCTTGTGAGATTTTCCTGTGTTAGCTAGTAGAGAAAATGTTTTAATATACAGAGTATATTGAAGATGATTCCAGACCATATGAGCTTGCAAATTTTGCACTTCAGAAACATATGGCTAATATCTTTATAACATGCTGAATCTTAATCATTATGCTGACGAAGAGGGCAAAAGCATCAAGTTTCCACAGTGGGGCATTATGAGCCAAACAAACACCTTGAGCTTTGCCAATCCTTTTTCTTTTTTTCCAAGGGAAAGCTTTGCCAATCCTGAAATTTTTCATATGCACCTCAAAATCTGACAAAACAAGGAATAGTTATCATCAAGTTGAGCTGTGGAGTACTGAACACTGATCATCTCATCCTATAGTGGCCGTAAGACTGTAGAGAATGGCAGCATCTACTATTGTAGGAGAAGCAATATTCGAAGTGTAAGAGTATTGTTGTAGGAGAGAATTATAGGAGAAGCAATATTCAGAGTGCAATATTCAGTTAATTTTCCAGCAATGTTTTAATGTGAAACTACAAGATGGGTTAAATCAATATCCAGTTACTTTTCCAAAAACGCATTAATGCGAAACTGCAAGATGGATTAAATCAATTTTGTAACAGAAGTATCAGCATCATAGATGGATAAGAATCTACATCATGGAGTTTTCAAGAAAAGGTCGATGCTAACTCCACATCATTGCCAACTGCAATATTTTCCTATTACATAAAATTGAAAAAAAATCATGAAGCAAGATAAAGGGCAAAAGTACTTGCAGGGTTTTTCCTCAATATCACAAATGAAAGCATATTATGAATACAACACCATACGAAGGAATGCTAACTTGGCACTTTTTATACTGATAGACCTAGTATAGCACTAGGAAGCATTTATCCTGATAGTAAATCAAGTCACCCTGCATGTGTAACAAGCTAACCCGTGATCATCTAAAAGTACAACTGAAATAGTCACATGTGACCCAATTATGTACATAGGTTTCAACATATTTTAACTAAGGTGTTATCATAATACAAAATAATTTTGAAATATTAATTACTAAAATTACATAGAGCAATTAATTGCTTGCGTGCTCTACTATCAGGATCGTCAATGCATTGTGGGATATGTTTGAGATCGAGCACATTGCATGTGCAGTTTAGTCTAGGAGAATTGAAGAACATAACCAAGCCAAACAGTATCGCATCAACTATAGGCGTGAAATTTTTGCAATTTGCGGTCAAAATAACCCAAAAAATTAGGGAAATTTAGGGGTGGCTCAAACTCATAGGGTGTTTGCATGCTGGATGTCGACCTTGAGAACCATCGGTGAGTCCTCGACAACTCGCACATTGAGCACAGGACCATTCCCTCCTCTTCCTCCTCGGCTCCCTCTGCTGCTCCAAGGCCTCACCGCCTCTTCTCCCACCCAACCATCCCTCTAGTACTAGGTCATGAGGCCATGACCCTACAATCTGCATACATATTGTGGATCCTAAGAACTGCTAAGTTCAGTAAAAGTGTTAGACCACGTGGCCGGATCTAGGATATTTTAAGTGATAAATAATTGACAATATTGGTTATGGTATTACTTATGGTGTGTTGCTTCTTTATATGATTGTGATAGCATGGTGATATGATAATATTGCATGATACACTCATGTGAGGTATTGTGCGGATTGACTTGAGTCAAGTCGTGGACTTGTGTTCATACGCGGTTACGTGTTTATTCATGTGCAAGTGTTGCTTGATGCGGAACATGGTCGATGACTGGACTGAAACTAGGTTCGAGTAGAACTGAAATTTCGGGACTACGTTCAGAGAGGGACTGAGGTCCTATCGGTCAAGAGTGTCATACAGGATGTTCAGGGTAAAGAACAATGCGTATGGAGATGATGCGTGGAGAAGATACAGGAGGTACGGTCCTGGATGCTTCAACGCGTGGAAGGCTGAAAAAATCGGAAGTGTAAAAAGAATTAAAAAACATATATTATGAAGGGTTTTAGGTCCCTTGAAAAGTAGTGGGTCAAAAAAGTTTGGTTGAGGTAAAAAGGTCTAGGATAAATTGTATTAGGGTTAATAATGTATTGTAGTAGATTAAGAATTTTTAGAAGGGTTAACGTTGGCTGGAGATGTATAAAAGGAGATGGACGTGAGTTTTGATTTGTTATGCAGTTTACGTGAGAAATAAAGAGAACAAGTAGTGCACGGCCTTTTTGTTTGGTCGGGCTTTTAAAAGAAAAATTGCGGCGGCTTCTCGGAGTAAAGAAGAGTGCGGCGATGTGGTGATTTTGTAAACAGAAAATAAAGGGGCACCGGCTGGTGTGGTGCGCGCAGGCGTCAGAGGACGTCGAGCAAACTGCTTCGGCTCGGGCAACCTGACTGCGTGCTATTCCGCGCCTAGCAGATCTACTGTCGCGGCCACGTTTGGTGAATCAAGCGCCTCCTGCAGTTTTTTTGTCCCGGGCGGAAAAGCTGGAAGACGGCAGCAGTCTTCGAGGCCGGCTGTTGTGTCTTTTGCCGTGAATTGATTAGAGGCGCATCAAGTGAAGGCAAAACAAAGAGCAGAGCTGCTGCGCGGTGCTGTTCTTTGCGTGTAGGAACCAAAAAGAAGGTGCTGCTTTGTGTTCCATCACATCAAAAGCAAGGATTTTTGTAATGTATGACTGCTGGTACTTCCGAGCGTGAAGTGATTGAGATGAGTCTTGACTAAGCTGTGAAATTGAATGTTATTTTTTCTCTTTGATCTGCATGCGTTGTTCCAATCCGGTTGCCAGCACCTCACGTGAAGCAAAGCATTAATGCCTTGTCTGACCTGTGCACTTGGTATTTTAGTAAATTCCTTGGCCAAGCTCTGCACACGTGTAGAAAAGTTTTACCTTTTTGTGCATATCAATGCATTATGACCTGAAGATAGCTAGTAGTTTATATCTAATGAAGTTCCATGGTTTTTGCTAGTATGCATGTACTACTTGTTTTTGGCAAGAATCTGTGATTTGACAGAAGAGTAGTGAGTGCTAATTACGGTTATCTTCCTCTGCTCATTATATACATACATAGCTTTTGATTAAATTCTTGTTTGTAAGTTTATGTTTAATTTAATCTATCTAATATAGTTAGGGTTTCGTATTTGTGATCTAGAAAGTTTGGTTGATTAACTCCTTACGATTTTTGCTTAATTTCTTAATTAGAGCTTAATCAATTTTCGTCATCATCTGCTCAACGGTTTTGTTTATTTTATATCTCGAATTCTAGACCTCCGTTTGACATGTTTTCAGTTAGGTTAGTTCAATAACTTTGTCTAATTTATTCTGACAAAATTTGAAGTCAATCGGAGTTACGGTTTTCTATTGAGATTAGTTCCATCTACTATAGTTAGGGCTTCATATTTGTGATCTGGAAAGTTTGGTTGATTAACTCCTTACGATTTTTGCTTAATTGCTTAATTAGAGCTTAATCAATTTTCGTCACTATCTGCTCAGCGGTTTTGTTTATTTTATATCTCGAGTTCTAGACCTCCGTTTGACGTGATTCCAGTTAGGTTAGTTCAATAACTTTGTCTAGTTTATTCTGATAAAGTTTGAAGTCAATCGGAGTTACGGTTTTCTATTGAGATTAGTTTTAGTGAGGATACAGTATTCTGTCCAGAACTTTAAACGAGATTTAAATAGGTTTTGTGTTTAGAGGGAGTCTTAAAATTTATTTTTAGCTTCCACAATCATTCACCCCCCTCTGATTGCCTATCTTAACGTGAATTGATCCTACAAAAAGGTCTAGCAAGATGGTTGGCGAGGGTATTGTCATGGATGGAGCAGCATCCTTGCCATGGGGGCTGCTCATGCGAGCAAGGCAATGGCAGCGCCTTCCCTTCCGGTAGCGCCACCTACCACTCCTCTCCATCCTAGCCTCCAAGGCGGCGCCCTCGCAACAACGTGCAGGCACGATGGCGCATCTCCTGAGGGCTTGCTGAGGCATAGGAAGGTTTGGTGAGAGGGAGCTCGTTGAAGGCTGCTAGTGATGGCTCGATTCCCTCCCCTCGCTAGTGGCGCTCTAGTCTGGAGGCTCTATTTGCGAGAGTTGTGGCCACGGCTCGACATGGGTTGTACACTGTGTACACCACAAGCACCCACGACATCCATCTACGAGCATCACTTGTCTGCCCATCATCTTCCACGTGGCCCCTACCCGTACTCCACCTATTCGTGCGTGCAACTACCATATTGGAAGGGGGCGAGGGGGAGGGGATGAAGAGGAGACGGTGACAACAGGGTGGCAGGGCCCAAGAAGGAGGAGCGCAAGGGAGGACTAGCGGAGGATGCAGAATCGCAGGTAGTTGAGGTAGATGAAAATAACTAGAAGGAGATGTAATTGTTACGAAACCTAATAGGTTTTCGATGTGAGCAAATACCTAAACTATCCCTGGGGGTTCCCTACTATAAATATAGAGGCATTGTACCATGTAAAGGAACCTATTGTCAATAAAACCTACATATGGTGTTCTTTCTCAATTGGTGTCTCTGTGATTGATCTATTGTGTCTTTCGGTGATTGATTGATTACGTGAATTGCGTTACCGTTCATCTACTCTTTATCGATTTTGTAACACGTTATCAGCACGAGGCTCTACGAGGTGTACGGTATGCAAATTCCAAAATTAATCTATTATGCTTTGCAATTGGTAGATCAATCTAGATTGATTTCTGAAATATCTGCAAATATAATTATATGTTGGTAGATCAATCTAGATCAATCCATTATGCTTTGCAATTGGTAGATCAATCAGTTGTATCCTAGGCAAAATATGATTATAGATTGATCCATGATTTATCTGTTGATTGCTCACGCTATTGATCTAATAGATTATTCATCCAATGCTTAGATCAGAATCCATCACAGATTAGATATGCTCTAGTAATTTTAGTCTCAGATCAATCTAAAATCTGCTAGCACGTTCGCTATGAACTTCTGTTAATATTCTAGATAGATCTAATTGAACCAAGATCCGTCAAGATAGAATATAGATTGGGTTTGCTAGAGATATCACATATGTTTCGGTGCTGTGGGAGAGATCATCGGCCGCCGCACGGCCTTGGCCGATCGAAGCCACAAAGCTCCACCTGAGGCCGCCTGTGCCTAAAGCCGTCGCCGCTGATTTTCCTGAGGCTGCCGACCCACACGCCTGAGTTTTTATCGTGGGAGGATGACAGTTTCTCAGGGAGACTAGAGTAGTGGGAGGGGTGACGTGAAAGGGGACGGCGATTAGTTGACAAGCCTGGCAAAGAGAGTTCGTATGTCAGCCTGTGCGCAGGAAGGTCTGACGAGAGGGAGCTCATCAAAGGTGGCTGTTGATGACTTGATCCCATCCCCTCGCCTGTGCCGCTCTAGTCCGACAGCTTTATTCGCGGGAGCTGTGGCCATGGCTCGACATGGGTTATACACTACATCCACCATGAGCACCCGCAACATCCATCTACGAGCATCGCCTGTCTACCCATCGTCTGTCGCACAGCCCCCACCCACACTCCACCTCATTCATGCACACAGCCGCCATATTGGAGGGGACAAGGGGGAGGGGGACAAAGAGGAGACAGCGACGGTAGCATGGCAGGTTTCAAGAAGGAGGAGCGTAAGGGAGGACTGGCGGAGGATGCAGAATCACAAGTGTTTGATGCAGATGAAAATAATCAAAAGGAGATGGAGTCGGTTTTTCTCGTAAGAGGATAACGGTTTCTCAGGGAGACGAGAGTGGTGGAAGGGTGCTGTGAAAGGGGGCAGCGATTAGTAGACATGTCTAACAAAGAGAGCCTGTACATCAATCTGTGCAAAGAGAACAGAAGAAGGGATGGTGAACGAACAAACTTCTCTTTTATATTAGTAGAAATTATAGCTCATTTACATTATTCAAGATTTATATTGGCCAATTGTGATATGTTGGGGTGCAGTTTAGTGGCGTGTTGTCTTTAATCTTCCGTAGAACCCATGATCGTCCTGTAGTTCTACAGACGTACTGATCAATTATATAAGACAAACGGGATCAATGGATTACGGGTGGCAACAGTCCTAACATGCAAAGGCTCCTTGCACGGCTGCACATTGTCAGATACACGCATAACCCAAAGGCGATAGAATGATACGTATACGGCTACTTCTAATGGAGGGAAAGCAACAAAAATAAGTAGAACTGGTTTGCACGTTGTACTTGAGTGAGTTTAACAGCCATACAAGGATTTGACCGTGGACTTTGACCCTTGTTCCTCCATACCCAACTTGCTGAAATTTCATTTGACCCTGTGCCCAAACAACAATCGAACCGGCAGACTCTGAACAAGGCAGTGCAGGTCAGCCATGCGCCATGAGTATAATAAATCGATCATCAGGACTCGTTGTACGCCGTAACCGAGGTCAACATGTGTTCAACAACACTTTAGTAGAGGCTAGTAGTGATGTACTACATAACATAGATCTCATGGTGTCAGAAGAGTGCTTCTCTACAGGTTCTTAAGCTGTTCACGTCCCATTCTTTTGGGTTCATACCTTATAACTTTTCTCGAACAAACAAACAAAATAATTTTTTTATCGTTTTTTTAAATTAACTTATCGGAATAGTCTTTTCGAAGCAGCTTATATTTGATTCGTTCACATAAGCGCTCGCGCAAAGATCAAAGGTTATAAATTAAAGCCATAAACAATAGATATTGTTCAAAAGTGTTGTAGCTTTTGGCTAAAATAGCACTATAGATAGTTAACTTTTTCTGATATATTCAATTAAACAAAAATAATAAAAAATAGAAAAAAAGTAAAAAAAACACCGTATATATCTATGGATAATATAAAGGAAAAAGAGGAAAGAAAAATCATGTTAAAAAGTTGACTTCTCAAATCAAAAGTTATTTGAAATAGGATCATAAACAATAACAAAAAAGAATTCGGTTAGCTAGAAGCCAAAAGCCACTTGCTTGTCTGACTACCTTCGTGCTACCTTAGGACATGTATAATATTTTGCCTCTTAAAGGTGTCTCTAAGGTTTTCACCTTATCTAAAGACAACATTAGATACAACCTCTCCAACAGTAAATCATTTCTCTAACTATTTTATACTATTTTCACCACAACTTCCTGTCTCACATTCTCTCACTATTTGCATTGGTTTACGGGCTCAAGTCAACTCTTGCATAAGAAATATTATATTATCTCTCATCACCTCCTCTCTCCTTCACATATGATTTTACTTATTTAATATAGTTAAGATAGCACTATTGAAGATGCCCTTAGCTCCTTAGCTAGAAGTTCCGAATGTTGCTATGCTCATCCCAAGGTGGCCAACGAACCAGACGAGTGCATTACCTCCGCAACCCACAGTTCCACATGGCCACTTGTTGGGTGTTGCCCCGCACTGCGGTGCCCATGGCACGGGCAAATCGGTCGAGTGCGTGCGTGCAGGCTGGCTGGCACGTCCGTGCAGGCACACGGGCTTTTATTCAAAGGATAATTGATTATATGCCACCGCAATCATATTCGGTCTAAAAAATACCACTACAATCGTGTTCCTTTGAAAAATGTCACTCCAATCATGAAATACTCCTAGAAATGCTATTATTCTCAGTACTAGCCGATTTTTAACGAATACACCTTCCGTATTTTTTTTGTATGTGTGAGACCATGTGGAGGTGACTCTATGATTGTGATGAGTAATTAACTTTTAATTAAAAGAGTCTGCGAAGTTTGAGTTTGGTTTTTAAGAGTTTGTAATTTTTTAGTTGCTTTGTATTGCCAGGGGTCTGACTAGCCAGAGGCTAGCAGTCAAACTAGCTATAGGAGACGGCGGTCAAATTGGCCTTTGGTTGGTGATCTGATCAGCCGAGGAGCTGTTTGAACATACATTTGTTTGAGTTAAGTTGCTTGAGTGTGGGTACGATATAGGTGTCGTTACTTGTGTACACATGAGTTTATTGTTTGGTCCTAGATTTAGGATCAGTATTTTTATTGCATACTTTTTGCATGGTGTATTGTATAGATTAATTGTGATAATTGATGACTTTGTATATTGTGCGATACTACGTGATGGTTTGCTTATTGTTGTTGGGCGTAGGATTTCGGAACTAGGTCATGATGAAGTGTAGGAGGACCGAGACTAGACATAGAGTGGTGTTGAAGTCCAGAACGGTCAGGGAGATGCCGAAGATGTCCGAGGCTTGCGGGGTGGTTACGAGGAAGTAGAGTGAGAGCTACCGGTGGTGAACATGACTAGCAACGACGAGATGGATTGGGACTAGGCTCACGGAGGAGTCGATATCCTATGCGGTCAAGGAAACCAGGTGCCGTTATATTTGAGAAGAAGCATGTGGTGCGCCAAGTGACTTGGATCGTTTGCAAATGATGACGGTTCAGTGGGATCCAGATATGTGAGAGGCTTGACAGCAAGTCATTGGGGCCACGTGAAAGATGACGAAACATGGGCGATGCTTCGTGGCAATGGAAGAGGAAACTTCATGGAAAGAGTAGAGAGACATTTTGGTAAATTATCCAATACCGGAAAAGTGATGGTGTGCAAAACTGCGGCGTTGGCCTAAGTGGTTTAGGTCATGTATATATTAAAAATATGAAGTAGATTAAGTATTAATTCACTAATAGGTTAATGGTTGTAAGCTGCTTTGAGAAGCGTGCGTGAGAGAGTAAAATCCGATGTTAGGTGGAGTTAACGGGTTATCTCCGGTTTGGCCTAATGGGTGGATCCATTAGGTTTTAGTTCAAATTATGAGGTTGTATAAGAGGAGGAGAGGCAAGGGCTAGGGTTTGAGAAGGTTGGCTAAACCTTTTGGTGGCTAGCAACTCCTCCCTACCATACGAGATTAGAGTTCCTTGAGTTGAAGCCTTATGTGTGTGTGCTCTAGGCTTAGAGCCTTACTATCTTGAAGGATTGGCTATAAATCATACCTTTTCAAGCAAGCAATACATCAATCTTTAATTAGCTCTATAGATCCATCATATTTTGAATGATGTGCTCTTAATTTGGTTAGTTTTGATCTTTCCTCCTCTTTTCTTGATCTTGTTGTGCCAAGAACGTGTAAGAGATGTACACAACCTCTAAGAATCTATCTTCACCCATCTAGGTACTGTGATAGTAAGTTTATTAAGAAAACTCGGTTTTGCTTGATTTGGCCTCAAAGTGTGATTTCTTAATCCGAGAGTTTTTTTAATGTGATTTCTTTCCTGTTCTTGCTTGCTGGGACATGTGGAAATATATATCTAGATCCATCTTGATCATCGTCTACCCACGAGTAAGTTGTATTCACCAGTTTTGATTTTGGCTTATTTTCAATGCACTTTTCCTTCAAGCTAAAAAAGGTCTCAACTTTGACCATGATTTTTATTATCATTTATTGAAATAAGTTCTTGATAATTTAGAGAAGATCCTGCAAAGTTTTATGTCATTTAGATTTATGAATCAAAAGTTCCATTGATTTTCGGATTTGAAATCAAGTCGAAAATACTATTCATTTCTGAAATTACTGTTGCAACTGTCTGACTGAGGTTACTGTAGCTCTACCTGATTTTACTGTTCATAGTGGTCAAACAGCCCAGAAAGAGGTCAGACTGCCTCCTTCATGAAGGTCATGCCTCCTTCATGAAGGTCAGACCATCGGGTTGTTTAAATGTGTTTTGCTCACTTTTGATTGGATCTTTTCATTATAATTGTTTGTCTCTAATATTCATAGCTTCCATAGCTACTGAAGTGAAGATTTTTGCTTTCGCTCAAAAGAAAAAAAATTGGAAAGCCTTAGAATTAATTTGGGCTTCAATTCATCCCCTCTAGTCGTCATATTCGATTCAACAATATGGACGAAATACATATTGACATAAGAGGGGTGCATTCATATAAAATAGGTTTTTATTGATGCTATTATGATCAACACAAGCTGATTTTATATTAATACACCTTTCGCATTTTGATTTGTATTTTTGTGTAGATAAATACCACTCTAATCATTTAATACTCGTATAAGTACCATTATAATTAATAAAAACTCATTTTATATCATTAAAAACCAGCTAGTACTGAGCACAACGGTATTTCTAGAAGTATTTTATGATTGAAGTGGTATTTTTTTAATAAATATAATTATAGTGATATTTTTCAGACCAAACACGATTACGATGACAATTATCTCTTTATTAAACGGCGCAAGAGATTGCGCGGCGCTGCCTCACTTTCGGATGGGCATGGCAAGGCACTGACAGGACTAGAGATGGCAATGGGTGCCCGATACCCGGTGGGTTTTTACTCTATTAGGGCATAGGTCTGGGTCAATTTCCTAACCCATGGGTCTGTCGGGTTTGGGTACATTCCTATAGTACCCGAACCCGTAAACCCATAGGTAATGTAAACCCGGCTATCCCAGCAAACCAGCTCATACCTTGGCCTACAATTACCCCAAAACTTCTCCAGCCGGCTTGACCCAACTAGTGCGTATAAAAGACGATAGCCCTTAAGCCCTAACCCTAGATCACTCACTCCTCCCCAGCCCGATTCAACAGCCACCGCAACATTGTGGATTTGTCATTGTTTGTTTCATGCATATTAGCATATAAATTGAACTTATTGTTGACTTACTAAGCACTGCACTGTCTACAATCTGCACAGCTGTTGTCGGGCACGGACGACCTGTGGGTACCCATTATCTGAGTGGGCATAGGTCTAGGCAAAAATCTGCACCCATCAACGGGTATGTGTTTTTTAGCGGGTACGTTTAACTTTCACGGACACGAGTTTAAAATAGCAAAACTCAGTGAATTTATGTCTGTTGCCATCTCTAGGCAGGACCGAATCAAACAGCAAAGGCCGCTGCTCCTTTCCCTGTCCGCGCGGCCTTTGTTCTTCCTTTTGCCCGATGGACCCCTTCCGGCGACGTTGATACGGTCAGGTTCTGCCCGGGTCAACCCCGACGCCGGAGCGCGCGACTGATGCGTTGCAAACTGCTACCGAGTCTACTTGCCAATTGATGATGTCAGGACGTGTTAGAAAAATTCGTTGGCTCTAGACAAACTCTTGTCTCGGGCGTAACTAAGAGCATCTCCAATGGTCCTAGCTAGCAACTAACTAGGAGACTTCCACATCATCAACCAAATAGCTAGCATACAAAGGACTGTCTATAAGGATAGCTATTTGATACTTAC
Source organism: Melocanna baccifera (assembly GCA_036346265.1). Lineage (NCBI taxonomy): Eukaryota > Viridiplantae > Streptophyta > Magnoliopsida > Poales > Poaceae > Melocanna > Melocanna baccifera. The sequence continues at coordinate 39,238,340 of CM070676.1, forward strand.
ATGCACACACAGTCATTTATAGAGACTACCTCGTTTTCTGTTATAGCCTAGTGCTTAAGGAAGAGCCGGCTCGATTTTTTTTGCATACTCTCTTTCCTCCATATAGGATTTATGCTGATGTGTACATGCAAATAGTCAGCTGACTCAGACCATTGGAGATGCCCTAATAAGCAGCTCGATGCCTTGGTCTGGCAGCTGCTGCACAGGAAACTCGGTCTTGGGTTTCGCACCTGTCGCCGTCGTATTTGACACGGCCGGGGGCCTGTTTGCTTGATAGTCGTGAGATGGATGGGTCCTCAAATGGACGGTAGATGCTAGGATTCGGTGTGCATGGTTAAGAGTTTTTGTCATAGTATACTAAGTAGAGAGTTGTACTCTTGTACGAACTTACCATGAGCAAAGCTATTTGTGTTTCCTCCGGAAAGAAGAGAAATGGAGTAATCATGGAGTGGGAAGTACTACCTGGTGTTCTCTCGAGTGCGCCACTATGAGATTGACTTACCATTTAGGGGGGCAGATAGTTAATCTGAAAGCACTGAAGAAACATGGGACAGTAGGACGTAGGAGTAAACGCTGATGAGAGGACGATCGAAGTTTTTTTTTAATAGGTGGGGTATCAATTGTACGACTAACATCCTAGCGCACATGTTAGTGCTGTACGTACGAGCTTACCATGCCTAATGTCGGAATGCCAGCTCCAATGGTTAGAGCATTTTGACTTAAACTTAAAGTAATGCTAATAGTAGTACTGTCAGATTGAGTTGATTATGGTTCATTTCAAACGGTTTTTAACTTTTTACTTTTAGAAACCAGTTTTAAATAAGTTGATTTTTCAAGGTGGTTTCTATAAGTTATTTGTAGGAATTATTACAAAAACTATTTTGAATAGAGTGACTTCTCAACGTGAATGTTCTTTACTCAATCTCTCTCGCAATCAGTTAAAAAATAAAAGTCATATGACTTTTAAATAAACCTATAATTTTCTTTCAAGCGACAGTATGCATTTACAATGTCACATGCATCCTCTATGGGTCATTCGTAAGTTGTATGAACTTTTCTTTGAACAATAATACAGAACTTTTCCCTTAAATCATACAATTTTATTCTACTAAGTATATGAAACAACCCCAAAAACTTCAAATGCCATTTGAATTTCTTTGGTTTTTGTTTGAGCCCTCCACCCAAAACCTCAGTCGTTGTTTTGCCTTGAGATTCGTGCCCTCCCTTCTCTCCCCTGCGCTGGCACGATCACGTGCGCTCGGCCGCTCGCTCGCACGCGCCAGCGCCTCCTTGCCCGATCTTGCGGCGCCGCCCTTCCTCTCCCGCATTCTCACCTGGAACCGGCTCCTGCCACCATGGTCCCCACCTGCCAGTGCTCCGCTCCACCTACCCTGTCAATCCTGCCCTTGTTCCTTGCACCCGATTCAATGGAGAGGCGCTCCGCCGTGCACCCGAGCTTGCCTCACCGTCCGCATGTGCTGTGACTGTACCGAGCTGTCTCTCCCTCACCAGCTCTTGCAGAGAAGTACACCAACTTGCGTGCAGTGCACCACCCCTGGGCGAAGCTCCCATACCTCCCTCCTCCACGCGTTGGCGACTCCCGAGGGCGGCTCCCGAGGGACTCCACTGTGGAAACCGCCTTCCCCGCACATTTAAACTCCAATTCCCGTCGCTCATAGCTTTGCATTACACCCTCATTCCTCTCAGAACCGGTCGTTTGAGCTCTCACCCCTCCCAGCGCCGCCGCCGTTCTCCCCTGGTCCAGGTAGGCTCCGAACCCAATTCCCCGAATTGATCAATGAAAATCCAATTACTCCCGCCTACAGCACCACCAAGCCATCACATTCGTATATCACGAACCAATTTTGCAAGAGCATGCTCCTGTTAGTCTCGCGCTGTGAACCATTTTCGGCCGCCACCACCCCTCCGTGGATAGCCCAGCTGAAGCCTCCCCGAGATGAACTTGTGCCTTTCCCGTGAAACCCACCTTCCATGAATGCTCAAACTGCAGCCCTTCGGGCCAGTGCATTTCTAGAACCTTCCCCAAAACATCACCTCACCCGCCGCTTTCTCTCTTAACCGTGACTCCCACCTCACATCCTCCCTCTGATTCGAGCCCAGATTTGGAACCTACTTGTCGCATGGAATGTTTTGGTGCGGGTCTCGACTCGGAGGACTCACCCTTGAGGCCGAATCGCATAAGCGAGGCCGCCTCTGCCTTTCCCGCCGCCGCACTCGATCTGAGGTTGAAGACGACCGCATGCGTGTTGACGTGTGCTAATCCGAGCCGCTCGCGTGTTATCGAACGGTTGCATTCGCTGGCGCTCGCCCGGCCTTCGGCCACTCGCACGTGGTTGTGGGCCGCGCCCAAGGCCCACCCTACCGTTTTGAACCACGTGCGCCCTCCCGCGCGCCCGTGGGCCGCGACCCCGCCAGCCCGTTTCCCTGTTCAACGTGTTCGCACGTCCGCGCGCACTCCCGCGTGAAGAGATGGGTCAGGCCGCACTGTGCTGCACTGTAGCCAATCCGACAAAATTGTGTTTCCAAATTTTCCAGCACCCAAAAATGTCCAAAAATACTTCTTTCAATTCGTTTCGCCACCCTGAGTCCAGATCCGGTGTCTTAATCCCCCAAAAATCCACTCCCAAAATTTCAGACCTATCCCATTTGCACATTTTGTATTTTATTCCTTTTTAACAGAATTTCATTTTTATTTTCCTAGCTTATGTAGTCATGAGCACGGATTGATATTTGTTTTTGGTGTGTTTCTCGTTAGCTCACGAGGAGTCTGAGGCGTCCGTTCAGGGTTCCGAGCCACAGCCAACCGTTTACGATCTTGTCGAAGTCGTTGACCCGCAAGGCAAGTTGCATGTTTTTGACCATATTTGAACCCATGGCGTTCCAAATTATTTTATGTAACGTATTTGCATGTATGTAATTATTCAATTTAATTTGATTAAAAATAAATGCTTAGAATGACATGTTAATTTCTAGTTAACTCCTACCACTGTGCAAATGCCCTGTTTACTCTAAGGCTATATTCACCTTGACAAATTTAGTATGGTTTAATTGCTGTATAAATAAACATTCCAATCACCTCACATAAAATAGCGAGCTATCGTCTAAATGATAGTTCACCGGCAAAATGGTTAAAAAGCAATCTAGGGTAGGGCGAAAGTTGTGGAGCACCTTGTAGCGGATAAGTCCACGACCCTACCCTAGGGTGGAGGGTGCAACAGGCAGGTACCGATACAGGCTTGTGTATCGGTAACCGGTTGTAGTTGGCAGTCTCAGAAGTAAAATTTAAGGACTGGACCCTTATGCTGAGTATAGAGCACAGTAACCGCTCAACCACAAGTTTCGACTCGTCGATCTGTGTCTAGTAGCTGCTCATTTTATTTGAACCCCCACAGGAGTACAGGTATGGTATGGGTGAGTATTCGCCGTACGCACAACGATAGGTCCTCACAGACTCGGACGGTAGCGTTCCGCATTGGCCCGTGGATACCCAGTTTGGTCAAAGGACTTAACCTATCGGATGGAAACTAATTAATAAATTGAGCAGCGAAAGATCTTAATTTCTCATTTCAGTCGCACACCAACTGACGTGTGCCTATAGCTTGACATTGTGATTATGAGAAATCTTGTGGGTAAAGCTGAACAACTCTGCAGAGTGAAATTAAGTTGTATTCGAATACGTCGTGCTTCCGGCTAATGAAGCTGTGTTTGATGGGTGAATCCAGTAGCGAGGCATAAGTAGTATTTCTGATGCTTTAAACTATGTAAGTGAAGAAGTTAATGTTCAGACCCCAAATTTCTTAATTACTATTACTGTTTTCCGCTTGAAGTTTGTTTACAAATTAAAACTGCATCTACATAAATTAATAAACCTACTATCCTATTTCCTTGTCATATCCAATGCATGTAATAATTTAGGGTTTACCCCTGTAACTTGCTGGGTACAATGTACTCACTGCTTGCAAACAACTCCAGAGAATGTTCAAGACAGCAGTGCGCAGTTCGTCGATCAGGATTCCGATGGTCAAGCTTCCGTAGAAGATTTGTGGTTTTAGGCCTTAGCCGCGTTCAGGCTCGATGATGGGACTTTTGTGCTGTAATATATTTGGGCTTTCCGCCGCTGTGTCAAAACCTAACCGACGTGCATTATGTGTAAATATGATATGGATTTCTTTTGCTTGTAAGCTGGTGCTGTTGTATTATCATTGCTGTACAGTACTCCACAACTGTACATTTTGTACGGATGTGGGACGCTGGCACTCCTGGAAATGAGGGCGTTACAGTATACAGATCTTTTGTTTTTGGCTACTAAATATAGAGCTCAGAACGAGGAATATTTTTTTGTGGGGTAATGGATTTATGCAAATCCTATATGGCGTGGCATATAGTTTCATGTTGCCCACCCTCTTGGGCTCATGGCTCACGCAGCGACGCCCACACACGAATGCCTAGCAGAAATACACTATGTGACAAAATTGACGATGTCTGTAGTCCTAAAAAGTGAATTCACAAAGTTAAAATGCTATAATTTTTAAATCAAATATCCGATCTGCGATCCGTTTGAACATTATGTTTATTATTACAAGATTTTTAGAACAAAATGTCACTTCATATATTTTGACATTGTTTTTGTTGGATATTATACTGAATGTTTCACTAATAATTTTTGTCTATTCAATTTGCCTTGGAACACCGTCGATGTCATGTTGAAACATCATCAATTAACTATTAGAACATTAAAACATAACAAATGGAACGTTGGATCAACCCTCTTATAACTTAATGTGTGGAATATCGTTGATGGACTGTTGGAATATTGAAACCAAATGCGTAGAACATCTCATTTTATCTACTGGAATATTCAACACCCACTCGATTCATTCCCACTACCTAATTCAAAACATACACACTGTTCATAAACTAATGAACATGATGAATTAATACATGGAACATTTTGTTTTATTTACCAAAACATATATCATATAGTTCATTACTATGTAAAAGATATGATCATTTGAATTTTTGAATTGCAAGAGAAAATCAACTCAAAATGTGAGAGATCATGTATAAGGTCGAGAATAAGTTTGTGATGAACAATTAGCACTTTGGTTGGGTTCAAATTGAATTTTGCGAAAGTTTTACAAAATTTAGAAATTCAGAATTGCTATTAGGTCTTAGGCGGTCTGATCAGACCTAAGATGGTAGTTAGACCGACCTTGACCTGTTCGTTAGGTTTTGTGCCCAGCGATCTGACTACCATGGGCAAACGGTCAGACTAATGCTAGGTGATCTGACCAGCCGTGGTACGGCGGTTAGATTGGTGTCTTGAGGGCAGACATCTCTAAGGTATTTAGAGAGTTTCTAGATAGGCTAGACATGTTCGGAGTACCTAAGACATGTCTAGGGTGTTGATGAAATTGGATATTGAGTTTGACTGAGTGTGAGCACGGCATGAGTATCGGTGTTTCATTATGTTGAGTTGCATGATGTATTATTTTGACTAACGAAAGTCGAGTGTATGGAACTTGTGTTCAAGATGGTTGCTTGGTTTTTGGATGTGTAGATGGCTTGAAGAATTCTAGTGGTTAACAGCAAGGGATTGGAACTAAGTGGAAGAGCTGAGGTCTATACAATCAAGTAAGTCCAGGTAAGGCTACGTGGCTCAAGCGGAAAGCACAGAGAAGACAAGAATTGTGAATAGTCGAATTGATGTATGTGGTGCGCCAAGCCACAAGGCCGATACACATAGAGATGGTTCAGGGGAAACCAAATGCGTGAAGGCATGATGGTTAGTCATTGGGCACTACGGGCTACATATGAAAGTATGAGGAGATGCTTTGATGTGAAGGTGAATACGGAGTCAAAGGAAGGTTCTCGGAAGCTTCGTCGAGGGCATTTTAGTAATTGGCCAAATACCGAATTGGTGCATTGATCAAAACCATGGAGCGGGGAAGTGCAAAGAAGAAGTGGTCTAGATCAAAGAGAACTGTAATTGCTGAGTGGATCAATCGCTAAATGTTTAGCAGGTTGAGTCTTGTAAATACTTTGAAAAGTGTGCGTGAGTGTGTAAAATCCATATTAGTGGGGTTGACGGGTTTTTCTAAGTGCTTAGGAGGTATTAGGGCCAATAATTTTAGGGTTGAGATTTTTGTTCTTCCACCTTGTCTCCTTCCATGGTTTAAGAAAGAGTTGAAGAGAAAAGAGTGGTGCTTTGGTAACATCTTATAATCTCTATATTGTTGTAATCCTTCATGTCTATGTGGTGCTTCAGAACATTTTCTTGGACATAGGGGCAAAAAAAGGGTGCAAAATAGGTTATTATTCAGTGGGTAGAAGCACTAGAATACACAATACAAGAAAAGGCTTGCTAGTCGGAATAATGTACTCCCTCTGTCCATAAATGTAGGTCATTTTTGACTTTTTACGGTCTCCATGCAAGACTTTGATTTTCATTTATTATCATGATATACTAGCAAAAATAATTAAAATATATATATTATAAAAGAATTTTGGAAGACAAATTCAATGGTATTTTTTCATGTGGTCAATCTTCAATGGTATTATTTTCATGTGGTCAATCTATATACTTTAACATATATTAATAATCAAAACTTGAAAAACTTGACCGCATAAAATCCACGACGACCTATATTTATAGACAAAGGAAGTAAATCAATATCAAATGACTACAACCTCAGAAGTATTAATGAACAAGATTTGTGATGATAAAAGTATGTCTAAATCGATCACAGGCAATATTGTTGGACAGTATTAGTAACAATTATGAATTACCTCAAGAGGAGTTCCACAAGCAACAAGCTTTATTCCATTATCACGACAGTAATTGAATAGAGGTTCATACTCCTGCCAGCGCTCTGCTGCCCAGTGAGATATGTACAACCTTAAGTTGTTGCCATCAATTCTGAAAAAAGCATAGACTTATTAGAAGTTCATCAAAAGGGAAGTACTGGAAGGCAGAAGGCTTATAAATTGCAATTGCTTTTATATAAATATGTTATTCCCCAAAAGGTCAGGAAGTTATCAAAAATTAGGGCTCCAATTTGAGCTTAGCCTGCATGGTCATGATAATAGTAGCATAGTAGATACAGAATAATTCTAGCAAACCCTCTGATAGCGGAATGATTCACGTTGTATGCTTGATTGATTCAATGGAGAGTTTGGTTACATATATATATAGCACACAGGCTAACGCAAAGTATGAACACATATGTGTGGATGCATATGTGTGAACACACTCAGGTTGGAGATCCTAGGCGGCACACCATGCAAGCCTTCATGCATGCATAGGGAGATGAAACGTAAGGAAGCCGAAGTGATATCCATGTGAAAGGGTCAATGCATTTATCTCTAACACTCCCCCGCAGTTGCAACGGGAGCCGAGCGAACGTTGAGACTGGAGCGAAACTACTGAAAGACCGAAGTAGGCAGCCCTTTGGTGAAGATGTCGGCGTACTGAGAAGACGTCGGGACTTGCAAGACACGGACGTCACCGAGACCAACACGTTCACGAACGAAATGCAGGTCAATCTCCACATGCTTGGTACGTTGATACTGGACTGGATTTCTAGAGAGATAGACAGCGCTGACGTTGTCACAATAAACAACAGTGGCACATTAAAGTGGACTATAGAACTCCAAGAGCAATTGTCACAGCCAACAAGCTTCGGCGACACCATTAGCGACGGCGTGGTACTCAGCTTCAGCACTGGACCGGGACACGGTGTGCTGTCGTTTGGACGACCAAGAGATAAGGTTGTTACCAAGAAAGACTGCATAGTCAGATGTAGACTTCTGTGTGTCAGGACAACCAGCCTAATCAGCATCAGTGTAGACAGTCAAAGCAGTAGTGGATGTCTGGTGAAGCACAATGCCGTGATCAAGAGTGTCGTGAAGATACCGCAAAATGCGTTTCACCAAATTAAGGTGAGGCTCACGAGGATCATGCATAAATAAGCAAACCTGCTGGACGGCATATGCGATATCCGGACAAGTGAAGGTCAAATATTGTAAAGCACCTGTGAGACTACGGTAGTGAGTCGGATCATCCACAGGAACACCATCACCAGAGAGTTTAGCGTGTGTGTCCACGGGGGTGTTGCGGGGCTTACAAGTTGACATCCCTGCACGCTCCAAGATATCCAGGATATACTATCGCTGGGAGAGAAAAAGAGCACCATTATGGCGGGTGACTGAGATCCCCAGAAAATGATGAAGAGGTCTGAGATCCTTCATGGCAAACTCCTGCTGAAGAGCCTAAATAGTGTGACGGAGAAGACTTGGAGATGAAGCGATTAAGACAATGTCGTCGACATACAGAAGCAGGTAGATAGTATTCGTGCCACGCCAAAAAATGAATAAAGAGGTGTCCGACTTGGCCTCCACAAAACCAAGAGAGAGAAGATGGGAGGCAAAGCGACTGTACCATGCTCGGGGCGCCTGCTTCAGTCCATAGAGGGATTTGTTCAATCTGCACACATCATCAGACTGAGTAGAGTCAACAAAACCAGAAGGCTGGACGCAGTAGACTATCTCAGAAAGCGTGCCATGAAGGAAAGCATTCTTCATGTTGAGCTGATGAATCAGCCAGTCAAGAGAGAGAGCCAATGTGAGGACAGTGCGAACAGTGGCAGGCTTGACAACAGGACTGAAGGTTTCATCGAAGTCAATGCCAGGACGTTGGGTGAAACCACGAAGGACCCAACATGCCTTGTATCGATCAAGAGAACCATCCGAACGAAGCTTATGACAAAACACCCATTTGCCTATGACAATATTTGCACTTAGAGGACAAGGAACAAGATCCCAAGTGTTGTTTGCCTAGAGAGCCTCAAACTCTTCAATCATAGCAGTGCGCCAATGCGGATCAAACAGAGCACTACGGTACATCTTTGGGATTGGCGAGAGGGTGGAGGCATGAAGATTCATGCGATCCACTGGGAGACGAAAACCCGCCTTACCACGAGTGACCATCTGATGGTGATTGTCAACTGGCGGGATGGAGATGGTAACCTCTTTTCCTATCCAACTGGCAACAGCCCGAGTGGGGGCAGTCAAACCAGAGACGGGGACTACAGGAACAGGTGAGGGAGGAAAAATCGGCATGGGCGCGGGTTCCCGTTGGGCGTCCGTCAATGGTGCCAAGAGCGGAGCCGTGTTGGCAGCACTAGCTGGGCCACCTGGAGGGGCGATACGTAGGCTGGCATCGGCGAGCCGGGCTGGAGAAGTGCGGGCTGATATGGCCCGGGGAGGGAACCCGGGAGGATGACTGGGCCTAGCCCCGCTGGCAACAACCTGCGACCGAAGGCCAACAGGGGCAGCAGGAGATGGGCCGTCCTCGCATGGCGCTATAGTATGAGCGCCACCAGGGATGGCGCCAGCGCTACTGGCAACATCCTGTGGTGGGAAACCAGCAGGGGCAGCAGTGCTAGCACCATGTAGTGGCCACCGAGCGTACCTGCATGGTTAGTACCAATAGAAGGCAAAGCAGTGGGGAACTCGGTTAAGAAATCAAAGTCAGACGAAGGTGGTGATGTCATCTCAGAGAAAGGAAAAGAGGATTCATCAAACACGACATGACATGAGATGATGATGCAGTTGGAAGAAAGGTCGAGGCATCGGTACCCCTTGTGATCCAAGGGATAACCGAGAAAGACATAGAGAATGGAGCGTGGTGACAGTTTGTGGGGAGAGGTAGCGGAGAGGTTGGGATAGCACTTGCACCCAAAAACGCGTAGATGAGAGTAGGTGGGCTGGACACCATGTAAAGCGAAGTATGGTGTAGAAAAGTAAAGGGCCTTTGTGGGGTAGCGATTGATAAGATAGGTGGCAGTGTTTAGTGCTTCGACCCAATAGAAGGGGGGCATGCTAGCTTGGAAAAGAAGGGAGTGAATAACATTGCTGATAGAACGAATGATGCGTGAGGTGTAGGGGCAGGAGAGACGCAATTGGACACCATGGGTAAGGAAGAAGGAATAGGTGAAGAGATTGTCAAACTCTCGGCTGTTGTTACATTGTACACTTTTAATGGTGCAACCAAATTATGTAGAAACATAGGAGAAAAAATGTGATAAAGTGGAAAAAAGTGTCAGATTTTAATCGCAAAGGAAACGTCCAAAGAAAATGAGAGCAATCATCAAGAATGATTAAATAATACTTATAATCGGAGACACTAGCAACAGGAGATGTCCAAAGGTCACAATGTATTAAATTGAAATTTTTGACGGCTCTAGAATTGGAACTAGGAAATGGTAGGCGCACATGGCGACCAAGTTGACAAACATAACAAAGAAATTTGGTTTTAGTACATGAAATGCCCGCAATGGTGGTGAGCTTGGAGAGGGCCTCATGACCGAGATGACCCAAACGCCGATGCTAGACAGCGGACATGTGTTGGCGAGGAACGCGTGCGGAGGGACCGACGATGCGAACAAGGGGTAGAGGTAGCCTGTGCTATTGCACCTGATGATCTTGTTCTTGGTTTGTAGATCCTTCACAGAAAGACCAAAGGGGTCAAATTCAACTGAACAATTATTGTCAGTAGTGAATTGTTGGATAGAAATGAGATTTTTAATAATATGTGGAGACACAAGAACGTGGCATAAATGAAGAGGACGCTGAGAAGCAGAAAAAGAGGTGGAGCCAGTAGATGTAATGGGAAGTAAGGACCCATTGCCGACAATGGTATTGCTTGGAGTGAAAGGGGTCGGAGGAGAAGAGACTGTGAGAATACTAGTGTTGGAAGACATGTGTGAGGATGCCCTCAAATCAATATACCATTCACCGCTCGGAGGTGGGTCGAGGGTCATGGTGTTGAAGGAATTGGCCAGAACGTTCTGGTCCCAGAAGCCTTAGGCACTCGTGCCTGGGGCAGGCGACGAAGGCCTAGCCTGGTGCCGCTAAAAAGGGCCTGACGTCATTGGCTGTTGAAAAATGGTTGGCGTCATCTGCTGCTGAGGAAGACCGGTGTAGAAAGCTTGCTGGGGCATGTTGACTGTGGGCGGCCAAGCTTGGCCACACGGGCGAGGCCCAAAGGGTCCAGCAGAAGAAGGTGCCGGACCGGGCCACATCTAAATACAACGTGTCCACGGGTGTACAAGGACAGCCATTGCTGGGCCAGGCCACCAGGAGTAGAGCCACTCGAGCGGGGATGGCCAGGCACGATGTTGGTGTTGGCCGATCCGTTGTCGTGGCGTCGGTCACATCGGCGGTTGCGACGAGACGTGGAGCCGCCACCGCCGAAGTTGTTCTGGCTGCTTCCGTTGGAGGGGAACTGGGTGCCGGAGTTGCTGTGCTGGCCGCCGTTTGTGCCATAGCCGGGCGAGAAGCCTTGGAGGTGGGCACTAGGCTGGCCAGACTTGGAGCCCGAACTAGTACCGGCAAAAAGGGCTGTAGACGATGCTCCAGGCTTGTTCTACAGGGTGATCTCCTCAAGAAGCAGATCGGAGCGTACGTCCATGAAGGAGGGGAATGGCAGCTGGCGCTTGAGGATCGAAGCGAGATGAGAAACTTTCTCATTCAAGCTACGAAGAACAGAGAGAACGAGCGTGCGGTCGACGACCGGTTTGCCCAAATCAGCGAGAGCATCTGCCACTGCTTTGATGCGACGGCAATAGTCCATCACAAAAAGATCCCCTTGGGAAAAATTTCGGAACTTAGCGTCGAGGATGAGAGCACGTGTCTCTTGGTTGTCGAGAAATTGCTGCTCAAGCCGCAGCCAAACCTCCCGAGCTGTAGAGTTGAGAACCATGATAATCTCGAGGAGGTCAGGAGAGACCGTGGCGTAGATCCACGAGTTCACGGTGTACTCCATGCGGCGCCATTCCTCATCGTCCAGAACGTCATCTGAGAGAACGTGGTCGACAAGGGTGTACTTGCCAAGGGTGTTGAGGAAGAGGCCGCGCTATCGACTGTAGTTGGTGGAACTGGTGTCGAGGACGATGGGAACCAGAACACGAAAGTTCTGGACGCAACAGCTTGCATGTGCAGGGCTGCCGTGGAGTTGACGAGGGCGAGAGCACGGGCAGCCGCGACGTCAAGGCGACGTTGTTCCTCTAGACGCGCAGCCTTAGCGCGCTCGGCCTCGGCGCGGCGTGCAGCCTCGCGTTTAGCCTCAGTTTGGGCCATGGCGTGGCGCACAACAAGGTCGTGACCTAACGGAGAGGGTAGAAGACGTCACGTGCAGACGTGCAACAAGACGGGGTGGAGGGCTGGCGAAACGGACGTCACCGACGAGGATTAGAGGTGCGGAAGTGAGGTCACAAAAGCTAACCTATCTAACACCATGATAGCGGAATGATTCATGTTGTATGCTTGATTGATTCAATGGAGAGTTTGGTTACATATATATATACATACATGCATATATATATATATATATATATATATATATATATATATATATATATATATATATATATATATATAGCATGAGCTAACACAAAGTGTGAACGCATATGTGTGAACACAATCAGGTTGAAGATCTTAGGCGGCACGCCATGCATACCTTCATGCATGCAAAGGGAGATGAAATGTGAGGAAGTCGAAGTGATATCCATTTTGAAGGGTCATGCATTTATCTCTAACACCCTCAAGGAGTGGTGAAACGTCTAGAGTACAGTATTTCACTAGTGAGGTTGTTACAATACATTCTTAGCTACTTGGCTACACTTACGCAAAATTTACCTTCCTACAGTTTGATAGAGCTCAACCAATCTGACGGTTTTGCCAGAAAAAAATAAATTAGCAAAAGGAGATTAGGAGATGGCAACAACCTGTTAGTGATGTGCCCAAGAGGCAATCATAAACAATTCGGTTTTATAGGCTAAAAGGGATATTGATCCATATGAGATTAGAGTTCTAATGGGCCTACAACGTAGAAGCCTATTAACATGCTCTGTAAATATGTGGAGGCGGGGCTGCAGATGATACTACCATCCTGAAAACCCAGGCCGCCACCTCCCCTCGGCCGTATCCCGAAACCCTAGCCAGGCGCGCGGTGCTAGCACACCAGCGCACGGTGTTCCATCCCAAACGTGTAGACTCCGTGGAGGCGCCGCTGCTGTTGCTGCTGTACTGATCGGCGAGAAGCGCAAGGCTATTGCTAGGACGCGAGGAGGAGACGTTCAGTTCGTGAAACGATCGACTATTTCTTCTTCATCGACGTGCATCTACGTTGGACCGGGATGCTCCAACACTTCTGCCGCTACGCAGCGTATCTAGTGGTAACTATCCATGACTCCCTTACACGCATGTTTTCTAGTTGAACGCGGTAGAAAATCAAATGTTGTAACTAGCGTAGCCTACCCGTTATCCTTCAGTAGTATCAGAGCGAAGCTGCGTAGTATATGGTCTGGATCATGCGCTTGTAGAATTTGGTGAACATCTAAAACAGTGTGGAATTGTTCCACAGCTCACTCCGCCTGGTATGCCTCAATGGAACGGGGTATCTGAACGGAGGAACCGGACCTTATTAGACATGGTTTGGTCTATGATAAGCCAATCTAATCTTCCATTATCCTTCTGGGGATATGCTCTAGAAACTGCTGCGTTTACACTAAACAGAGTTTCATCTAAATCAGTGGAAAAGACACCATACGAGAAATGGACCGGGAAACGTCCTGGATTGTCTTTCCTTAAGATATGGGGTTGTGAGACTTATGTGAAACGTTTGATATCTGATAAGCTCCATCCTAAATCTTATAAATGCTTTTTGTTGGGTATCCTAGGGAAATCAAAGGATATTATTTTTATAATCGGGAAGAAGGCAAAGTATTTGTCGCTCGGAACGGTGTCTTTTTGGAAAAAGAGATTCTTTCAAAGGGTGTTAGTGGGAGTAAGGTGCAGCTTGAAGAAATTCGGGAAACACCTGAAAATGTTTCAGCTCTTATTGAACCACAACAGGATGTACAAGATGTTGTACAGCCGGTTATGTAGGCACCGTCCCCACATAGGTCTACAAGGGCACGTCGCGTAACTGAAAAGTTCACGCTCCTAACCACGGGACAACGCGACATATTGTTGTTGGACAATGATGAGCCCAAGAGCTACACGGAAGCAATGATGGGACCAGACTCTGAAAAATAACTTGGAGCCATGAGGTCCGAAATAGAATCCATGTATGATAATCAAGCTTGGAACTTGGTGGATCCACCTGATGGTGTAAAAACTATTAGGTGTAAATGGATTTTTAAGAAAAAGATAGACATAGATGGAAATGTTCACATCTATAAGGCACAATTGGTGGCAAAAGCTTTTAAGTAAATTCAAGATGTTGATTATGATGAAACGTTTTCATCCGTTACTATGCTAAAGTCTATTCGGATCCTCCTAACGATTGCTGCCTATTTCGACTACGAGATTTGTCAAATGGATGTCAAAACGGCTTTCCTAAATGAAAACCTAAGCGATGATGTGTACATGACACAGCCTGAGGGTTTTGTTGATCCAAAAATTGCTGGGAGAATATGCAAGCTTCAGAAGTCCATTTATGGATTGAAGCAAGCATCTCGGAGTTGAAATCTTCATTTTGATGAAGTAATCAAAGGGTTTGGCTTCATCAAGAATGAAGAAGAGTCTTATGTTTACAAGAAGGCTAGTGGGAGCGCACTTGTTTTTCTAGTCTTGTATGTAGATGACATATTATTGATCGGAAATAATATTCCAATACTAGAAGTTGTGAAGTCTTCTTTGAGAAAAAGTTTCTCAATGAAAGATTTCGGAGAGGCAGCTTACATTTTGGACATAAAGATCTATAGAGATAGATCGAAGAGGCTAATTGGATTAAGCCAAAGTACATACATTGACAAGGTATTGAAACGGTTCAATATGCAAGATTCCAAGAAAGATTTCTTGCCTATGTCACATGGTATTAGTCTTAGTAAGACTCAGTGTACTTCAACACTTGATGAGCAAGAGAAGATGAGTGCGATTTCGTATGCCTCGACCATCGGATCCATCATGTATGCTATGCTTTATATACACCCAGATATTTCATATGCTATAAGTGTTACGAGCAAGTATCAATCTAGCCCCGGTCTAGCTCACTAGGTGGCTGTAAAGAATATTCTTAAATACTTTAGAAGGACTAAGGATATATTCCTTATTTTTGGAGGTGAAGAAGAGCTCGTTGTAAAAGGTTAAACCGATGCTAGCTTCCAAACTGATAAAGATGATAGCAGATCGTAGTCTGGTTTTGTGTTCTTGCTCAATGGAGGGGCAGTGAGCTGGAAAAGTTCTAAGTAAGAGACGGTAGCTGATTCGACAACTGAGGCCGAGTATATTGCAGCTTCTGAAGCTGCAAAGGAAGTTGTTTGGATCAGAAAATTTGTTTTTGAGTTGTGTGTGATCCCTAGTATGTCTAGTCCAGTGAATCTCTATTGTGATAATAGTGGAGCCATTGCACAAGCAAAGAAACCTAGGTCACACCAAAAGTCCAAACATATACTTCGACGCTATCACTTTATCCGTGAGATCATTGATAGAGGTGAAGTGAAGATTTGCAAGGTGCACACGGATTTGAATATTGTTATCCGTTGACGAAACCTTTCCCACAACCAAAGCATGAGGCACACACGAGTGCAATGGGTATTAGATATTTACATGATTGACTCTAGTGTGAATGGGATATGATTGTATCAAGTCTCTGTTTATGAAATTTTGAATAAGGTGTTATTTGGTTCCTTGAATAATGATTGTATGCATTGATTGGTAAGTATGTGACTTGTTCGTGAAACTCTTTGTTTTATTTAATGTTATTCTAAAGATCCCTAGTATTATGTCATTACGTGGGACAACAATGATTTATGGACTAGCACATGTATTGATTGATGATCATGTTTCACAGATCATGGATATAGGAATATCAAATCAATAATGTGGACACATGTTAGAGAACATGGTGTTGGATTGATCCACTCCGAGACGTTGCTGGGATTGTTATGTTAATATGTGCCATCAAGCGATCTCGAGTGGTATACCTACTGGATCCTTCGACCTGAAATCGTCATTGTTTCTCACTATGTGTAGTGGTGCGCTTTGGGGCTGCCAAATACTACTCCGTAACTGGGTAGCTATAAAAGTGGTCTTCAGGTGTATCATGAAACATGGAATAGGATATGAGCAGATTAAGATGGAATTTTCTCCTCCTACATAACAGGAAAGATATCTCTGGGCCATACCAATGTGATTAAAGAGTTAATTACAATGTGACTAAAGAGTTAGTCATAAGTCATAATCCACCACAAGATCGAGTGAATGGTTGAGCTATCACAAGGGTAGCACGAATCTCGCCTTAAGTTTGACTGGTATCGTGTGGCAAAGAGATTCAGGTGTGTGTATATCAAGGTTTAGCCGATATGATCTTTGTGTGTATTCGGAAGTCAATATGCCCTGCTAGGTGCCACTATTGACTTTTGGCTTGAAAAGGGTTTTCGGGTCATGGCTATCTACACATGAACCTAACAGGTCATACACTTAAAGGGTTAGAATTGGAAAGCTTGCCTATATGATTATCTCTAGTGCAAGTGGGAGGTTGTTAGTGATGTGCCCAAGAGACAATCATAGACAATTCAGTTTTATAGGCTAAAAGGGATATTGATCCATATGGGATTAGAGTTCTAATGGGCCTACAACGTAGAAGCCCATTAGCATGCTCTATAAATATGTGGAGGCGGGGCTGCAGATGATACTACCATCCTGAAAACCCTGGCCGCCACCTCCCCTCGGCCGTATCCCGAAACCCTAGCCAGGCGCGCGGTGCTAGCACACCAGCGCACGGCGTTCTATCCCGAACATGTGGACTCCGTGGAGGCGCCGCGCGTTATTCTTCTTTGTCTTCGATCGCGCGAAGCGCAAGGCTATTGCTAGAACGCGAGGAGGAGACGTTCAGTTCGTGAAATAATCGACTGCTTCTTCTTCATCGACGTGCATCTACGTTGGACCGGGCTGCTCCAACTCTTCTTCCGCTGCGCAGTGTATCTAGTGGTAACTATCCATGACTCCCTTAGATGCATATTTTCTGGTTGAACACAGTAGAAAATCAAATGTTGTAGCTAGCGTAGCCTACCCGTTATCCTTCACAACCTCCTATCCATGAACCGGTTGAGCCGCTCCTGGAGGTCGCAGGGAAAGGCCTCGAGCGCGAGCGAGAAGCTCCTCCCGACCTCGGCGCACAGTGCGGCCAACTTCCTCACTATCTCGAGCTGGAGCGCCCGGTCATCGCGGTCGAGCACGTGCTCCGCCTCATCAAGGTACACCACCCGTGCGGCCATCAGCTTCTCCCACACCCTCCCCTGCGTGTCCTTCCCCATGGCCTGCCGCTCCACGATGACCGTCGCGTCGTACACTCTCAACAGTGCTGCCGCATCGGGCTCCCCCGCCGGGGGCTAGTGGTCGGCGGCGGTGGGGCCGGCTTCTCATTGTCCGCGGCGAAGGCCGCGAGGGGGAGGTACTGGAGGGCTGTAGGCGCCGCGACTAGGGATGGGACGAGGAGGAGGAAGTCGCGGCATTGGAGGCGCAGAAGCTGCCGCGGGAGGAGGCGGGGGCGGGGGCGGCGTTGGAGGCGGAAGCAGCTTTTTTTAATTTTTTTTGTTTTTTCTTATTTATTTATATTATCTATAAAAATATAATTATTTTTTATTTTTTAGTTAAATAATTTAAAAAAGTTAATATATACTGTTACGTAACTTCAGCTAAAAATCAACGACTGGGAGCTGCAGCCGTTAAGGCAGGCGGTCTGGGGGCACAATTTGAAATTTCGATCAACTTGTCAGAGACACGGCAAAATGGCATGAGATTTGTTTGTTACTGACTGAAAATGACACGGCATTCCGAGATTTACTAGAGGACAAAGGAAACCGTGGTGCAATCGGGATTTCTATTGGATAGTAATTTTTCGCAAACAGAAGAAAAGAGCAAGTGGAATAGGGACGGCTGCATTCGCTCGACGCCTCATGGAGGACAATTGCTGCAAATCTAGATTTTTGGGGATTTGTTGCGGTGGAAATCGGGGCTACTTTTCATGGCAGAACTCGAGTGGTACCGGTCGATCTTGTTTGTCCGTTTGTGGCGGGATTTTGAACCCGTGTACCTGATTGTAAGGGTACGTTCTTTTTAATTATAACTTAAGGTTTTTTAATAAATAAACTGAATAAAATTTTCATCATTATTTCTAAACAATTTACCGAGATAATTTTTTAAATAATTTATTAATATTTAATTTATTCACAAAAACTTCGTACTAAGTCAAAAGCGTGGCAGTAGAAAATAATGCACGCATACACCTAGAAAGCCGAGAAGAAATCTTCGTCAAATTATAATGCAGTAGTCACAACTCACAAGTAACCAAGGGACAAAAGGATTCTAACGTGTAGGAGGATAAGCAGTGATCCTGAAACCGATGGCTCCAAAAACGTCACCTCTGGCTCACGAGCGTGTCCAGTCAGCAGCGTGCTAGATGGGTGGCTCACCTTTCGTGGAAACGTGGCTCCTTGCACTTGGTGCTGCCCAGCATAATATCGAGCCAAACCCTTGTACATCACAAGCCTTTTTAGTCGTCCGATATACTACCAGCGGTAGCGCAGTGTTATGTTATACTAGCTTTCATATGATCAAAGTAAAGAATGGTAATTTATGAAAAGGATTTTCTACAAAAATTAAAGACTCATATATAATTCTAAAAAAACAAAGATCTTTTCTACAAAAAAAAAATCAAAAATCCATACGTAATTTCAAAAAAAGTGCGAAGTTTTCTCAAGCAAAAAGAGAATTTCTCTATAAAATTTAGGAATTCATACATAATTTTTGAAAAACAAAAGGCCTTTTTATAAATTTTCTTACATGGAAGAGATCTTTTTTAAAAACTGAAAACCCTAACGTTGTTTCGAAAAACCAAAGGGCTTTTGTTAAATAAAGGGTCTTTTCACAAATTTGCTTATATGACAGGGAACTTTTTGTAAAACCAAGGACCCTAACGCTATTTAAAAAAACAAGAGGGCTTTTTTGTAAATCCAATGACGTGGGCACAGGAAAAGCCAGCGTTCCCCCGGCTATAATGCACTGAACAATCGGATTAGATGTTGAAAGGTAAACAAATATGGCAGCTAACAGGTAAGTGCGAGCCTGCAATCCATCTGAATTCTGAAAGACGAAAAAAGAAATCTCATGTACATGGTTCTCTCTCAGGAAGCAGGGGATTCCAGTCAGCTAGTTCCGTGTAATTATACAGAAAAAAACTCAATATTACAGTCAAGCCCAGGGTGAGGAGAAAAAGACTGGGAAAATAGACGTGTTGGTTTTGTGATCGTGGGTTGGTTCTTTCTTTCCTGAGAATTTTTCACGTACACAACCGGAGATAAGCCATCTCCAGAAAAAAAAATACTTGACCCAATACCCCTTGGGGAGTGGAAACTGTCTCTGCACATATAGCCTAAACCGCCGAGTTATAACACGATTCTCAATGCTGTAACTGATGTTGATGCTGCAGATAAACAAGTATATTTACGTATCCTACTTCAGCTGCTCCTGCCTGCGTATCCTTTTGTGTCTTCTGCTACCTTTGCCCATATACCAGCAATATGATCCGAGTACGCAACCTGCACATTGCGAAAAATCAATGATGAAAGCTTTAATCATCTTTGAAAAATCAATGATGAAAGCTTTAATCATCTTTGCCATGATTACATTTTTTGACTACTGTGAAATGCATTGCTGATGACAAGAGTACAGCAGGGAATTTTGCAGAAAAAAGAAATACAAGATAGCAATGAACCTTGATGAAATGATCTTGCAAGCTCTTTCTATGGAAAACGGCTTCCCTGTCCCCGTGTGGGTGTTCCCCTTCGTGTTCCCGCAATCTGAACCGTTCGATCTGGACCATGAGCGGTCCAGATCGCGGGAACACGGAGGGGAACACCCACACGGGAACAGGGAAGCTTCGTTCCTTTCTATGACAAGTGTTCAAAAGGAGAACGTGTCCCAACTCCCAACAGTATATTGTATACACCTACTACTATTATAAGCTGCCTGGTGTGAACTTTAGAAGTTTATTTCTTCCCAGTTAAAGTGTTGCAAAACTAAAATGGTTATCATACACAATGTGTTTTTCTTGGCCAAAAGGTCGATAAATATTTATCGCAAATGCACTGATGATTGTCTTCAGCAGACTGACATGTAGTTTAGATGTTGTCTACTGTATCCAAACAAACATTACATTTAATTGTCATTTCAAATGGTTATGCAACTCTATAGCTTTTCCAGTATATCTGCCTGTAGTGGCAGTATCAGAAGGTTTCCTCTTCAGCAGTGTGGCCTATTTCCCTTTCCATACAATCTAGATTTTGTCTTCCAAAGTGGTGTTATTTGCAATGTGAAATTTCACATATTACTACCATGAAGCATACAGTGAATTACACGGGTTAGACATATGAACATTGTTTTGCTCCTCTTAATCAGTTTATCTTTTGCTCTTTAGAAATAAACACAACAAATAACAAGCTACTAAATCATGTATAGCCAATCCCGTGTAACACTGCATGGGCCTTGCAAGTTCTAGTTTCAACATTGTTAAGATTTGACCCCCTCCTATACAACCTCAGAGGTCGCTAGGTGCACATGGTTTCTGCAAGCACTGAAACTTGTTTAGGTGGTGCTCATCGCTCAAGGTCTAGTGTTACCAGCAGAAACATAAAAAACACACACTTCACATGGCCTTAGGTTGATAATGACAAACATAACCAAAGGTGAGACTGCAAAGTACAACTGTACTGACCAATCACTTCTGCATGGATACAGATATAGAATTCAAATCTGCGGGAGGTAAATTTCATACAATCATGGTCAGCACATGCCAATTTCAAAGTGTTTGCTTTGCACATTGACAGAAAGGCGAGCAACTAGGCATGTACTAGCTTTGAATTTAAAATTGGATACTATTCTATACAATCAGAACAAATATTGTTCCATCTCAACACTAAGTAATGGTATTGAAAATATTTTGGGGTTAAATAGCAAGTACCTAATTTTTGAAAACAATAGAGCTATGAAGGCAGATCTACAGCAAATAGCAATGAATAAGTAATACACCAGACAGGTAGTTCAACTGATTTATTTATCTTTTGATTTTCGTTAAACCAAAATTCAAATGATAATGCAACAGCAGCCAAAAGAATAAGTTTGCAATCAAAGTGTAAAATTTCTACCTGATTTGTTACAAATCCTTTCAGCATCTCCACCCAATCCTGGCGTATCTCTTTGTTAAATCTTTTAATTTCATTCATGTTGTTTTCCTGCATTATCATAAAAGGTTATATCAGAAAAGCCCCAGATGTCCATGCCAAGCAATGAAGTTGGAATTTTAATTCAACAGCAGTCGTGTCCCTACCATTTCCAAAAATCCTACATATGGTTTGATAACTCTACAAAGGGGCATGCCAGTTTATTAGATTTGAGAGAAAAGCAAGATGATTGACGTAGCTATGCCTCCCGATGTTCACAATCACCTCAAACCGATGCTACCCTGATGACAGGCTTAAGCACCCTCCAATATTGTCATGACAGCATAAATTCCCGATGAAAAATAAAGCCCCATACATTTTTGAAGAAATCTAGTCCTAATATGCCAACACATAAGCTAGCATACCTAAGTCATGCCTGGTACTATCATCATTTAAATTACAGAAAGCTGTGTCTCGAAAACTTAAGCTGTGTCACTCGCAATAAATGTACTTTGAATACTTTCACCGCAGCTCTAACATGACCATACTTAGGAGCTGACAATCTTCTCTTGTTCTTTAGCAACACGTCGGCTACTATCCCTATGCTGAAGTAATCGCAGCTCTAAATTCATTCCGACTCCTGAGAGCTTAACTTGAAAATAATGCTAGTTTGACTTAGTCAACACTGTGTTAGCTAATGAGCAATTGAGCATTTCCATAGCACACATCGCTAAGGTAAACAACATTTGTTCAGACTGAGTGAATGAATGCACGATACATATATAGAGGATAGACTGATGTTTCATGCCATTTAAATGCTGCCACGTAATGTGTTAAACAAAACTCAAAACACCATTCTCTGATGTAATGCAAACTGAACAGACTATAGTCATGTTAGGTATCCAGCAGTGTGAAGCTATTGCTCCTAACAAAATAGATAAATATGTTGTGCAACTATTGCATGAATATTAACCATATATTAGTTAATTTTGTCATCTGAACTTATACAACAACAATCCTGAACTATGCAATTTAAAAAAGGAAAATTATGAATAGTAACTCAACATTGAGCAGGCCACTATGATAAGTACAAAACACAAATTGCACACTTTACTACATTAGTTTGGGTGATTTACCTTGATAAGATACTTACTTTACTACATTAGTTTGGGTGATTTACCTTGATAAGATCATACTCTTTACGTGCATGGCTTCTTGTGTCTTCTGTTGCTCTTATTGTTTCTTTCAGTTCTTTGATCTTCTGATATCTCAATCTCTCCTGATCAATTCCTCTCGATGACACTGATTCAAGTTTTGCCACCTGGGTGTGCAGGAGAAATAAGTCTGCTGACAGACTTTGCACATGAAGCAAAGCATTAGAGCGATCAGTAAATGCATTATGAACAGAAGTCATCGTCTCCAAGTATTCATGGATAGTGCCCTGTAAAAGCATAAACAATGTTACAATTCAAACAAAAAAACACAATCATAAAAACCTATATTCAAGCAAATGTTCCATCATTCCAGTTCCCCATGTACCAGATGTTTCACAATTTCAGCATTTAGTTTTGTCTGCGATCTACTGACTTTAACAACAGCATTTGCAAAGTTGTTAATATCAGCAGCTCGACTTCTCTGAGAACTGCATGTAGCCTGCCCTCTTTCAAATTTTGCCAGCTTAACGAATGTCATTCCCAAGTGAGCTGTAGTTGCTCTAAGATCATCATGAGCTTTAACAAGTGCCTCTGCCTACAAATGATGCAAAAGATTAGCTTCTGTACTTTTGTACACTAGTGCATAGTACTGAAATCTTGTGATGAACAAAATCCATTTCTTGACCAACTTGCAAAATGTAAGTGTAGTCCATGTACTTTTCAAAACAAGCACACAGAATTTAGTCACTTGCTTCATTTATCATGTGTTTCTGTCCACAATGACAATTCACAATTACACTAATTATGCAGAAGAGTAACATGAGTGCTCCAACATGCAACGTTGCAACAAAACCAGCGCAAACACGCACAGTTACCTGCTGAGATGTCGTCCTGAGCTGCTGCTCCAAGTCCTCAAGCTTGGCCTTTTGCGCGAGGAACTTTGTGTCAGTCTCCTCCTCCACTGGAGGCGGCCTCACCGCCACCCACCCATTCGCCACCGTCTGCTTCAGATCCTTAAATATCCCGAAAAAGTCTCTCCCGCTCTTTGCAGGCGGCGTTGGAGTGGCAATAGCCGTGGACGTGGCAGCATTCATCGCGGGACTCCACTTCGGTGACTCACCCGCGTAGGTGGGGATACCGCAAGGCTCAGCGAGGAAAGCATGGAGGTCGGTGCTGCGGCCGACGGTGGGGTGCGCGGCGAGGCAGCGGAAGTAGCGCTGGAGCGCGGCGCAACGCTGGTTCACGAAGTCATGCCGCTGCATGACCTGCCCCTCGACGATGCTCTTGTCGGGCCGCGCCGGAACGAAGAGGCCGCGGTGGGTGTCCGCGAGGCGGTCGGCGAGGGCCACCACGTCGCGGAAGCGCCGCCGCACGCGGAACTCGCCGCCGTCGGAGACCCGGGTGGTGATGAGGTAGGAGAAGTAGCTTCCAGAGCCAGGAATGACGCCCGCTGCTCCGGTGGCCGGCTCCGCGTGCTTCTTAGGCTCGGAAACGGTTATCTGGGCGAAGCCCGGGGATGCCTCTCTAGAAATGACTGAAGCGTCGGGAGTGGGGACTGGCGCCAGGTCATCCTCGCCGTCCTCGTCGACGAATGCGTCGTGGTTCGCGGCGGCGGTGGGAGAGGAGGCGGTAGATGAGGGGGAGGGAGGGGGGTGGAGCAGGGGGTCGGTAGAGGCAGCGGCTGCGGCAGAGGAATCAAGGGTGAGGGCTTCGAGGTCCTCGTCGGCGGCGGATCTGGCAGCTGTAGACGACTCGGCAGCCATCATGGCTGCCGCCGGCGGTTAGGGTTGGGGGAAAGGGGGATCTGGTGGGGAAGCCGGAACCGTGGAGGAAGGAGAAAGGTGAGCGTCGTGAATCGTGATACGCCCGCCGCGAGTACGCGACCTTTTCGCATCGCGTACACTCAATGGCAGGTGGGGCCAAGGTAAGCATCTCTTTTCTTTGACATGGAGATCTCGTCGCACTGTACTACTGTAGTACTGACATACTTGTGCAAAACTCTGCAGGTTACAGCTAACAACACAAAAACTTCTGAACAATTTGGAGAAGAATGATGCGCGTGGAGATCTACACGAACTGCAACTCATCAAAAATTTAAGCTAAAAATCAATCTACATAACCAGAACGCCAGTTGCAGCATGCTGTAAGCAAAAGGATCAATTCAATCCTGAAGTTCAAAGTACAGATAGTCAAGTGCATTTGCAATTGCAGTTGTACTTAGAAGACAAAGAGCATGCCTTATCCAACCCTGATTAAAATAAGGTTCAGACATAGCATGGACATGACATTTTTCTCCAACTTTCCAAAGCTATTCTGCCAAAAAAGAATTAGCCACATGTGGCATGGCAATAGAGAAAGACAGCAATCATCAAGTGATAATTAATCTCAGAAATGATTGCATGTCCAACTGCTTGTCTGAAATTCTCCTCCAAGCGATTGGAGCTTTGGGATTGGATCGGAGTTGTTTTCCTCGTTTGTTGTTCTCACCTGCCGTTCCTAACTCGAGAAGAGACTCACCAGATAGATATTCTGACGCATCGCAACGCGGGCGTGGAAGACCTTGGACGCACCAAGTAGATATTTCTGACGCATTGCTGTTTCTATTTTATATCTGAATCTTGGCGGTCCGACCGTTTCTACTTAGTTGGATCACTGCTAATCTTTCTAACCACTAGAAGTGTCCGATCAGTATTCGTTCAAAGCAATGAGAATTAGTTGAAGGTTATAATTGGCGTCATCTTCGTGTCTAGATGGACTTTGCACCGACTGAAGTTAGGCGTGGCTACTCGAGGTGATTCCGACTACAATTCTTCACCGTTATCTTCTGAGACTCTTTGAGTAAGATGCTATTTCTGTCTCCGAGAATGTTACTGTTCCAGTTTCTGGGTAAGTCTCTGTTTCGTTGCCGACTAGGATCATGTTACTTTCCTCATCGAGAACTCTTGTTTCTAAAGCTATTTATATCCTATGCAAGTTACCTAGTAGAGGCGAGGAATCACATATATGCTAAGAGCATTCTGCAACTTCTTCTCATATAGTGATTGTGCATCCATGGTTTTTCCCTCCAAGGTTTTTCATATTAAATCTTTATCTCATGCTCCTGATTATTTTTCATTGTTTCATATCTTGTCTAGTGTATTTCATAACAAAATAGTATCAAAGCTCCAAGTTCAAGATCAAAGCTGATACCCTAGGAGGAGAGACTCCCAGGGCAGCCATTGCATGGACAAGGTGGCCCTGCAGCTACTGAGGCATAGCATCGAGGACTCACCTCGACTCCGTTCCACAACTCAACTCTATATTAAGCGTCAACTCGCATCCTATCTCGGCGAATGTTTCAGTGCCAGGTTCGCCAGCATTATTGCCCACGTTGCCTGTGTCGGGCATTGTACTACGCCATCTCCATCAACGATCTTCCGTCCAGTCGATCGTCGTTTTCATCAAGAAGTTGTGTTACCAGCTTTGCATGTTCTATTGGAGGTGGAGTTTATAGTAATTTAGGCCATTGTGCCCATTATTAGCAACATCCATAATAGATTAATTATTGATGATTTATTTGACGATCTAACGTCTTCTATAAGTTGCTGCGGCAAGATCTGCAAATGAGGAGTCTAAAGCAGGGTTGCAGGTTTTTCCAACACAATTTGGGCTATACTTGATCGAGAAGATTTTGAAGAAAAAATCAATGTCAGTTGTGGAGACAACTAAATTTGGTGTTTTGTTCACTGTTTGGATATGTTACAATTTGGATCGTTTGCAATATCATCATAGAGGAGTTTATTGTATTCTTTTTGCTATAGGGGGGGATTCAATTCAATGTGAAGATTGTTGTATTTTGTTATGCAAACTTGGTCGGATCCGACCACTACTAATCTTTTTCGACCGTTTGAAGAGTCCGATCAGTATTCGTTCAAAGCAATGAGAATTGATCAGGGGTTATGATTGGGTTCATCTTCGTGTCCAGATGGACTCTACACTAACTGAATTCGGATGAGCCTACTTGAGGTGCTTTTGATTATAACTCTTTATCGTTATCTTCTGAGACTCTCCGAGTGTGGCGCTTTTTTTTTGTTTTCAAAAAGACTATTGTTCCAGTTTTTGAAGAGTTCTCTGTTTCGTTGCTGACTAGGATTCTATTCCTTTCCTCACCTGGGACTCTTGTTACTAAGGCTATTTATATTATTTGTAAGCTGCTTGGTAAAGGCGTGAAATCACATATACGTCAAGAGAGCTCTGTAATTTCTTCTTATATAGTGATTTCACTGATTGTATATGTGCTATTTTTCTCTCAAGGGTTTTCTACATTAAATTCGTGCGTACGTTCTTTTGATCGTCGTGCGTTTTCATAACAAGTACCGTTCTATTGTTGTTGTTCAGAGTTCAATGTTCATGTGAAATTGTCAACTGCTGATGCAAAAGCTTTGTTTTCATTTTCTTTAAAGAATTCCGAAGACATCTGCTAAAGGTTAATGCCATAGTGATTCGTGGAGTGGTTGTTCATGGATATATAGGACAAGTGAGAGTTCGTTTCACGGCGGCTGAGGTCCTGCATGTGTTGTGCAGCCTTATCTTCCAAGTTCATTTTATAAAAGCAAGACCAGACACGAGGCATCTAGAATTGGACTGAGCAATCAGCTTCGGTGCCATTGTGATCGTCAGAAGATTGATTCGGAAGATTTGTTGGAACAAATATTGACACTTGCAAAATAGGCGACCAAATCCACCTCCTTAGTACTAAAGTCATTGCAAAAAGACATCAATCCGATTCAACTGTAAAAGCACAGGCATAGTGACGAAGCTCAATGTGTTAGATTTATGCTGGCCAACAATTCATAGGGCAGGAACAAATATTAGACAAAAAATGTGACAGTTAACTCCTAATCATTGTGTTTCAAAACCAAGTTCCTTTGCCCACAAGTTTTAGCAACTATGATATGAAAAGCGACATATAGTATTTCTCTCAGCTAGCGTCTGATAGTGCCAGACTAACCGATCATGAGATAGATGGTCAACAAACACTCCCGATCGCTGCACCTTTTGAAATTAGAGATGCATGTAGAAGGATCAACGGGAGCAAATCCTCGATCAGAACAGTCGACCCAAGCACAGAACCATGCTTCATTTGCATGAAATAGTCGCTTCCGAGATGACAGATCAAAAGAGCAATGTTTTCATATTCACCTAGCTGCTCGCAAAAATCTACTGTTCCATCGACAAGTACAAAGTATCCCCGATTCACGGACCGTTAACGAATCATGGTATTTCCAGATTCGATGCAAACAAGTGAACAGCCGAATGAGATGGCAACAAAAAGCACGGTGCAGACACGGCTTTACTGAGAAGCGTGTGAAAGAAGTACAGGCCTGTTCTGCGAAACCACCGCGCCAACGGGGGCAGGCCAGTGGGTGCACCAACCAAACCGTCTGCAGGGTTGAACACACGATCTCGTAGCCATTCAGAACGCACTCCGATGGCTGCCGTAAAGAAATTTCTCCATGCAAAAAAATCAAAACCTAATCGACCAACCAGGGCAGCAACATGACGTAGCACTTGAATCCTGTTGGTTTGAGGCGCTATATATACCGTTCCCCGCACTGTCGAAGTCTCATTGCCAGCTCCGGGCAAAAGCTATACGTACTAGCTATCCCCCATTCGGCACGGTGCGCGGACGTACGCCGACAACAACGCGGCAACGCTCGATCGGCATGGCGTCGTCCCGGCTGCTCTTCCTCCTCTCGTGCAGCTGCCTCATGTTCGCCCTGCTGGCCGACGCGGAAGTGCACCACCACGACTTCGTCGTACGTGATCATATCCTGTCTCTCCTAGCCCTAGCAATGGTATTGCCGTGTTTGGATACGGTTCTGACCACGTTGCGTGGCATGTTTGTCTCGGTGGTGACGATTGATTAAGGTCCAGGAGACGCCGGTGGAGAGGCTGTGCAAGACGCACAACATCGTCACGGTGAACGGGCAGTTCCCTGGGCCGACGCTGGAGGTCCGGGAAGGCGACACCCTCGTGGTCAACGTCGTCAACCAGGCGCAGTACAACGTCACGATCCACTGGTACTGCCAGTCACTTTTCCGGCTTTGCACGGCATATATATATCTAGCTCCCGATCGATCACCGCGAATGGTAAATGCTTGCGCCATTTTTTAGTAACTTGAGCTCTCTCGTGTGTCTGTGCACGTACGGCACGCGACGCGGCATATATTTGCAGGCACGGCATCCGGCAGTTCAGGACAGGGTGGGCGGACGGGCCGGAGTTCGTGACGCAGTGCCCGATCAAGCCGGGCGGCAGCTACAAGTACCGCTTCACCATCAAGGGGCAGGAGGGCACCCTGTGGTGGCACGCGCACAGCTCCTGGCTCCGGGCCACCGTCTACGGCGCCCTCATCATCCGCCCCAGGGAGAACAAGACCTACCCGTTCGCCAAGCCCTCGCGCGAAGTCCCCATCCTGCTCGGTCTCGACTCTTCTAGCGCTCTCTCTCGTCCTTCGTTTTTTCGAATCTAATTATCTAAGCGACGATCAGAACGTAACAGCGACCTGCACTGTCTGAATGAAATGGCACCGAAAATCTTGACGATGATGCGTGGATGGACAGGGGAATGGTGGGACGCGAACCCGATCGATGTCATCCGGGAGGCTCAGAGGACCGGCGGTGCACCCAACGTCTCTGATGCGTTCACCATCAACGGCCAGCCCGGTGACCTCTACGGCTGCTCCAAAGAAGGTACTAATCTCTCGACTCACGTGCATGTCAGTCTGCATGACACACATCACGGTCTCTCTGTAATGTAACACACAATTAACAATGTATGTGCGTTTTTGTCGGCAGAGACTACCGCTATCCCGGTGAAGCCCGGGGAGACGGCGCTGCTGCGGTTCATCAACTCTGCACTCAACCACGAGCTCTTCGTCTCCATCGCGCAGCACAAGATGACCGTCGTCGGCGCCGACGCGTCCTACACCAAACCTTTCACCACCTCGGTGCTCATGCTCGCGCCGGGCCAGACCACCGACGTCCTCGTCACCATGGACCAGGCGCCCACCCGCTACTACATCGCCGCGCGCGCCTACGTCAGTGGACAGGGCGTGGCCTTCGATAATACCACCACCACGGCCGTCATTGAGTACGACTGCGGCTGCAGCAACGACTTCGGCCCCACGATCCCACCGGCGTTCCCGATCCTCCCGGCGTTCAACGACACCAACACCGCCACCGCCTTCGCCGCGGGCATCAAGAGCCCCTCGAAAGTCAAGGTCCCCGGGCCCGTCGACGATAACCTTTTCTTCACTGTCGGCCTCGGCCTGTTCAACTGCATGCCGGGGCAGAAATGCGCCGGGCCGAACAACACCCGCTTCACGGCCAGCATGAACAACGTCTCCTTCGTCTTCCCGCAGACCTCCTCCCTCCTCTACGCGCACTACTACGGCATCCCAGGCGTGTTCACCACCGACTTCCCGGCCTACCCGCCGGTGAAGTTCGACTACACGGCGCAGAGCGTCAGCCGCGACCTGTGGCAGCCGGTCCCGGCGACGAAGCTGTACAAGCTCAGGTTCGGCTCCGTGGTGCAGCTCGTCCTGCAGGACACCAGCATCGTCACGCCAGAAAACCACCCCATCCACATCCATGGCTACGACTTCTACATCCTCGCGGAGGGCTTCGGAAACTTCGACCCCAAGAAAGACGCCGAGAAGTTCAACCTCGTCGACCCGCCCCAGCGGAACACCGTGGCGGTGCCGGTGAACGGCTGGGCGGTCATCCGGTTCGTCGCCGACAACCCGGGGGTGTGGCTCATGCATTGCCATCTCGACGTGCACATAACCTGGGGCCTGGCAATGGCGTTCCTGGTGGAGGATGGGTATGGCGAACTGGATGCCCTGGAGGCGCCTCCAGTTGATCTTCCGATGTGCGAATGATCATGATCAGCAGAAGATACTGCGTTAAGAATATGGAAACCGGTTCATGTTTGTATTTTCAGTTGCTGCTTTTTGGGGGTATGTTTTGTGATCTTGAGTACTAGGGGGGTTGATTTTTCAGCTTGGTTTTGAACTTTCCCCTGTAAATTTATATAATTTTAAGTGATTTTTCGTGTATTATTTGAGAATAATCCAGTTTTTTAATCAAGTGTAACTCAAGCAATCACTGCATATGCGCAAGGGCAAATTGAAATGCTGACCCTAAGGAAAAATCCAAAATCAACGACTTGTTGCCATTCATACGTGATGATGTGGAAGTAACGAACTAAACAAAACAAAGTACAGTAAGAAACATAAAGTGAGATAAGATTGCAAGTTGCGAAGGTTCTTCTGGCAGTAGAATCACAGTTCACAACCCGTAATTCCTTTCCCATCAAGTATCAAACCTCTAAAAAAAAGTATCAAACATCTCCAACCTCAAGAACGCCAAGCAATGTTCTACCACGATTCAACATCCGACGCGAGCGTTATCCAGCTCCAGATGTTGTTGTTCCATGTAACATAAAAAAAAACTCAGGAAATTTTGCCACACGCCATTCAGGTTCGATAATTGTGACCGGCAAGTAAAATCTAGCTTGGGACAGTCCCCCTGC
The DNA here is from genome assembly GCA_036346265.1 of Melocanna baccifera. Classification (NCBI taxonomy): domain Eukaryota; kingdom Viridiplantae; phylum Streptophyta; class Magnoliopsida; order Poales; family Poaceae; genus Melocanna; species Melocanna baccifera. The sequence continues at coordinate 39,269,317 of CM070676.1, forward strand.
ATTCATTACCAGTGATAAAATGGGACACCATACAGATGACCATTTACAGACTGCATATTCCTTCAAACTGCGAAAGCAAGAATACACATTCCTTCAAACTGCAAAAGCGAGAACATCCCTGTCAACAACTGTAAAACACCTGAAGCAAAGTGTGAAAGAAAGATTAGCACAATTGCTTTGGGAGGAGGAGATTAAATGGTTCCAAAGGGTTAAGACCACAGGTTCCTGCTGGGAGACAACAATACAAAATATTTTCATATGGTTGCAAATGGTAAAAAAAGAAAAACTAGAATTTTTCGGCTTGACCAAGATGAAGGGGTGATTGAAGGAGATGAGAATCTGGAGAAGTATATTACAAAGTATTTTAAAAATCTCTTTGGGTCGACGCGAAGGAGTAGTTTGATTCTTGATGAAACTTTTATAGATGATATCCCTCAAGTGTCGGAAACAGAAAATATGATCCTAACAGATGTTTTCTCTGAAAAGGAAGTGAGAGATACCATTTTCTAAATGGAACACAAAAAAGCTCAGGGTCCTGATGGATTTCCTGTCGAGTTTTATCAAGTCTTTTGGAGTCTAATAAAAGATGACCTAATGGCCATGTTTAAATATTTCCATGAGAATAAAATTTCTCTTTTTAGCCTTAATTTTGGTATAATAACTCTCCTTCCAAAGCAAAAAGAGGTTACGAAAATTCAACACTATAGACCAATTTGTATGCTTAATGTTAGCTTTAAGATTTTCACAAAGTTGTTGGCTAATAGGATCACGGGGGTTGCTAGCAAGGTTATTAGACCTTCGCAAACGGCTTTTATCCCGGGGAGGAATATTATGGAAGGTGCAGTTATTTGGCATGAAACGTTACATGAGCTAAAAAGGAAAAAGATGGGTGGGATAATTCTGAAATTAGATTTTGAGAAAGCCTATGATAAGGTGAGTTGGATGTTTTTGCAACAGGTTCTGAGAATAAGAGGTTTCTCGTCCACTTGGTACAATTGGATCGAATCAGTAGTTAGTGGAGGCAGTGTAGGGGTCAAGATGAATGATAACATAAGCAATTTCTTTCAGACTAGAAAAGGTTTGAGGCAAGGGGATCCTCTGTCACCTATTCTTTTTAATCTAGTAGCTGATATGTTGGCAATTCTTTTGGATAGGGCCAAAGGCAATGGGCAGTTCAGGGGCTTAGTTCCTAATTTGGTTAACGACGGTTTGTCAATTCTCCAGTATGCGAATGATACTATTCTTTTTTTGGAAAATGATTTAGAAGAGGCAAAGAACCTAAAGTTAGTACTAAGTACTTTCGAAGAGTTGTCGGGCCTCAAAATTAATTTCCATAAAAGCGAGTTATTTTGCTTTGGGGGTGTGAAGGACAGATGCGCTGATCTTGTTGAAATTCTTGGTTGCAAGAAGGGATCTTTACCGTTTAGGCATTTAGGCCTCCCTATGCACCACCGTAAAATTTTGAGCAAGAATTGGAGGGAAGTCGAAGAAAGGTTTCAAAAAAAGCTTAGTAATTGGAAGAACAAATTGTTATCAGTGGGTGGCAGACTTGTTTTAATCAATTCGGTGCTTTTGAGTCTCCCGATGTTTATGATGTCCTTTTTCAAAATCCCTAAAGGAATCCTTAAGAAACTGGATTATTATCGTTCTAGATTTTTTGGCAAAGTGATGGGAATAGTAAGAAATACAGATTGGCCAGATGGGGTACCTTAGTCAACCGAAATGTGTGGGGGTTCTAGGTATTTTAAATCTTGAATTGCAGAATTGTTGTCTCTTAAGTAAGTGGTTGTTTAAGTTGTTGAATGAGGATGGCCTTTGGCAGAGCATGCTTAAGAAAAAGTATTTGAAAGGTAAGACTTGGTCACAAGTGGTTAAGCAACCAGGGGATTCTCATTTTTGGAGTGGTCTTATGGGGGTGAAAGACATTTTTTTTAGCAAGAAGCAGATTCAAGGTTAACAATGGTCAGCAAACGAGATTTTGGGAGGACATTTGGATTGGGAAGGAAGCTCTTATGTCGAAATTCCCTGATTTGTATAGAATTGTTAGAAAGAAGAATGTGACAGTGGCACAAGTTCTAGGTTCAACACTGCTTAATGTTTCTTTTAGAAGAGCATTAGTGGGTGAAAAGCTGACTGCTTGGCTTGAGCTAGTAAGTTTGATAGTGCGAGTTTCTCTGAATGAGCAAGAACATGTTGTAGTGTGGAACTTATGCAAGAATGGCTATTTCTCTGTTCATTCTTTGTACAAAGATCTCATGGAAAGAGAAACCATTCCAGAAAAGAATTTATTCTGGAAAGCAAAAATACCACTTAAGATCAAAGTATTCCTTTGGTGGTTGAAGAAGGGAGTTATTTTAACAAAGGATAATCTCGCTAAAAGACAGTGGTAAGGAAGTACCAAATGCTGTTTTTGTCCCTCTAATGAGAGCATTCAGCATCTTTTTTTCGAGTGCCATGTGACTCGGGCTTTTTAGAATGTGGTAGTCATTAGCTTTGGCTTTCAACCGCCTTCTAGTGTTGAGATGTTGTTTGGTTCTTAGCTTAGAAGTTTTTCTTTGAAGCTTAAAAATCATATTCTAGTCGGTATAGCGGCTCTTTGTTGGGCATTATGGTTGAATAGAAATGACGCAGTTTTCAAAAGAACCGTTACTCAATCTTTCTTGCAGGTCATTTTCAGGGGGACTTACTAGATCAAGTGCTGGTCGCAACTATTTAAAGAGGAAGCGAGAAGTGCACTCATTAACAAATGCAAAAGACTTGAGAGAGTAGTGATGAAGATTTTTAGCAAGTTTGGGTGGAGCGGTTGTTTTAGATTAAAGGGCTAAGTCTTTTGTCTTAAGTTATTTGCTTAGGAGTCTTTGTAGCTCCGTTTGGTGGTGTGTGGTTTGGTTACTGGGTTTGTTTCTGAACGGCTGTAGTCATTCTCGTAGAATGATTAAGGTTGGAATATTGTTATTCCGTTATCTTAAAAAAAGAAGAAAAAAGGCAAGACCTAAAAATTTCACTGATTGATACAATTTTCTACAGGTAGGCAAGTGATCGATATATTACTCCACGATTCAACACAATATAAGACAATGCTGTGAAACACATTAATCTCAATCTCAACAGACATTTTCAATCATAGCTAGGTCAACCACCACAGAAATCGTACTAAAGTATATTTCAGTATCAATTGTGTTCAACACGTTATCTCAATCTACATCCAATAACTGTCGATACACATCATGGTCATTGGTAGTTCAAACAGGCAAGAACCATGAAACCACCTGCATAGTTTAGACTTCCAATACTTTGACTGCATGTTGTGAGATAAGAAAATATTTACGCAAGACTTGACTCAACAGGAACTACAGAGAAATTCACGGATGGCAATCAGGATTCATAAGATATTAAAACCCCTATAATCCCATTCTTTGAAATCCCTTGCATGTAATTATATAGCATCTCCTCATGTGACTTGTTGAGTACGGTTGGTTGTACTCATACTTGCTATATTTTTCCCCCACAATAGATACCGGAGGAAGAAAGAATGTTACAAGTTTCGTATTAGGGTTACGACCACACACAAGCATTCCTGTGAGAGTTTTCTTCGGTTCTTCTAATTGTAAGTTATATTTTGGGCTTGGACGCCTATAAAATTAACAAAATTGATTGTTAGGTCTTATTTATGTCAAACTAATCCTTTTTAAATGATCGTGAGTAGGTTTGATACTTCTTTTGTCTACAACAAAACTCCTTGACTGTTGAAGGATGTACGGCACTCCTGTTCCCAAAGATGGGGGTGTTACACTACCGCCATATACACAACTTTTGTCTCACTTTGCCACAATGGTGGAGAGTGGTAGGCCTAACCTAGGAACGAAAAAGGCGGTAAATCCTTATTTGTTAATATCGTTTGCTGATATACATCTTTCTTGTATTAGAATGCGGTGTGCTAGCTGTTGTCCACATTGTATATTGTAAGAGTTATACCTAGCCTTCCAACACGATTCACCATAGCACAATATGTAAGTCAAGACATAAAACGGTCAAATATTCCACCACAACCCCATAATGCAATATTCAGATATCACAAATGATTTTGAACAAGTAGATCAAATGTTCTAAGGAGGTGTTAAGAATGGTAATAGCTTATGACTTTTTTACTATAGCTGAGTTGACTTATTTGATATAATTAAATTTTAAAAAAAAATTAAAATAGAAAAAAAAACATGTTAGCCCATAACAGACAATGCAAAGAAATACGAAAAAAAGAAAAAAAACTAAAATAAAAATAAAAATGCAAAAAAAGCCTGCGCCGAAATGCTCACCTAAGTGCGCCCTAAAGAGTGCAGGAAGTGATCGAAGAACCATAGAATCTGTCATGATGTTCAATTGTTTCAAGGAGCACAGAGATACATGCCAACAATATGACAATGCAGTCACCACATCTGGTCAAATCTAAGACAAGTATAATTGCTGCAGATGTTTGCATAATTCGAGGCACAGGTTAAAACCAAATTCAGATTCGCAAATTTGTAATTGTTTGCAATTAAGTACCAGCGGAGTGAGAAGCAATTCGCTACAGTTACCGAACCAGATGAATACCAATTCTGACTTAACATAAACTCCATGAGCTCAAGAACCCTACCAGATCTTGCGCCACCTCAAACCCCAGATCTGGACGATGTGAGGAAGGAGAGTAGCCTGTTTGTAGGGTTGCCATTAGACCCAGCGCTCGGATGTCAAGGAAGAGGTCCTCAGGCATGCGGAAGGAACCACGCACGGTGACGATCGCGCCGCTGATGTAGCACCATAAAAATCAGCATTTCAAAAAAAATCCATATTATCCCTATCTCTCTCCCTCCCATCTTTATGTCTCTCCAAAACCCATATACAACTCTCTCTCTCTCTTCCCCGTGAGGCCGGCGCAAGGGCTGACAGGCAGCGGTTGCATCACGGGTGGCGACAGTGGCCGGCGTGGAGGGGCGTGGCGTGCGGCGTAGGCGGCCAGCACAGGGGTGTGGCCGGCTGGAGTCGGCGCGGCGACCTATGGGTGGCACGGAGGTGTCATGCGGGCTGGCGTGGTGGTTATGCATTCTAGGACTGCATCATGTGAAAATTATCCTAAATTCACAATTGAGATGGATGCTCTTAACAAGACTCTAGAAGAGAAAGCTAAAATTGAAAAATCCTTAACTATGACTGAATCTAAAAAGGTTATTGATTCTAATTCTTGTGTATTTTGTGTTGAGAATGGCGTAAAATAGTTGAAGTGCAAGAGGCCTTTCGGGTCAAGTATCAAGAACAGTTGGTTAGGATTAAGAATGCCCCCTATGTGTCTTATAAGGCTCTAAAACTTAAGGTAGCCATTCATAAGAAAAAGTATGTTAGGGCAACTAAGTCAAAAGAGTGTGTTACTTGTGAGAATATAGCTAAAGAAAACGACTATATCAAAAAAACGCTTGAGAGATTTTTCTAGTGGGAAGAAGAATCACGATATGATTCTTGACTAATCTAAGGTGAGTGTGATGAAGAGAAGCCTAGGTTCTGATTCCCTAGAATATTCCAAAAACCATACACCTAAGATTATGTGGGTTGTTGAGAGTGGCATATTTGAGGTAGAACTCCCTGAGCCATCTAAGATAGCTTTTAGATCTACAGATTTTGCCCAAACCCCTTCTAACAAGATAGGTACTCCTTCCTCATCAGGTCAAATTCCTCAAAAGGTCAAATACCATTGTATCTTCTGCAAGAAGGATGACCACATAGTTAAGTTTTACTTCTGTAGAGTTATGGTTGAGAGGAAAAAGAGAAAGCATGCTTTGTGGCCCATTATAGAAGTTTTTTCACTCCTAACTGTCTCTAGAGCTAGGCAACCTGTTTTTCCTACTAGACATAGGGCTAGGTTTATAGGCAACTTCTTTAACTCCTTTAGTGATTCTAGGCAATGTTTTGGGTTAGCCAACATAACACATGTTGAACATAAGCACTAAATTCATACATAAATTCAAAAACCGATAAATTCATACGTAAGTTTAACACAAGCAGGGAGGATTGGTGGTAACTGGCTAGAGTGGCTAGACTCTGGAGTTAGGTTATGACTTGGGTAATATCTAAATCAGTTGGTGTCAATGATGGTTGATAGGCTGGCTCAGTTAGGTACTAACTTATTTGTTGGATATCCGGTCCGTTAGTATCGGTTTACCATTTACTAATGCTATTCGATTGGATTTTAGCTCTTTTATTTTCACTACCGTATCTGATAAATAACTATTTGGTATTAGATATTAAATTATCTTTTCATATTTTATACCGATAGAATTTGATATTGTATCGATCAAGATTAACCTATACTATTTATACCCCTATAGATGAGGCTGTTAGAAGAGAGCTGTTTTATGCGTCCGTGGGCTGGTGGTTCTGCGCCCGTCTCCACTACATTCACAGTGCGTGCGGTGCGGGACGAACTCGGGACCCACGCGGGGACTGTATTTGGTTTGGGCCCCGAACCACAAGGGGGACTGCCTACTCAGCACTTCCTAGTGCCCAATAGCCCGAGGCCATCTTCTAAAAAAACTGACCGAGCCCAAGTTGAGGAGTCCATCTCCACTTTCGCGTCAATCACGCCATCTCCGTCCCACTTTGTCAAACAAAACCTTTCCGTCTCGACGTGACACCAAAACCCCACTCCCTCGCCTGTGGCCCGACCTGTCAGCGAGAATTTAAACCCTCAGCTGCTCCCCGAGCGGCGTTGCTGTCCGCATTTATGCTTTCCCCACCAACCAATCCACCACCGGTCCACCACCCAGCCTTCCCGTTCCTTTCTTTCTCATCTCCCGAGGTCACCGCAGTTTTTACTCCCTTGTTACCACCACCTCCACGTCTCCATCTGATCCGGACCGTCCACCCGACCATCCCACCCGACCATCCACCGCCCACCGCAAATTACCCCCCGGCCGGACGGTAAATTTCCGAACCAGCGTTACGATTTACGACGGTGCCCCTCCAGCCCAACCAGCGAGGCACTGAGAGCTGAGCGAGACGGCCAGACGGCCCAGATCCCCACCGCGTCCGCGTCCCCGCAACCGGAAGGAGCCCCACGGCCGCACGGCGTGAGCCAATCCCTAGCCGGAACTACACGCAAGGTCGCCGGGAGAGTCTTCTGGCGACTGGTTCCTCGCGTAGCCGATGGCGGAGGACGGCGAGGAGAAGCTGCTCGCCACGGTGCAGCACATCGTCAAGACCCTGGGCCGCACCGACACGATGACGGAGGACATACTGAAGGTCTTCTCCAACTACGACGGCCGCCTCTCGCTCGACAAGCTCTACGCCACGCGCGCCGCGGCGGCGGCCGCGGCCGCGGCCGGAGGTGGGGGTGGGGAGCACTCCATGCCGGCCTCGCCGCCGCGGCCGCCCCCGCCCGCTGTGCCCTCTGCCGCGGCGGCGATGCCGGCGGTGACGTCGCTGGAACGGACCGTGCGCACGCTGGACCGGCAGATCTCACAGTTCGTGACCATGGATAGGCTGATATGGGCCGACTCCGCGGACGCGGACGCGTTCCTGGAGGCGGTGGACGACCTCATCGGCACAGTACAGGAGCTGGATTCGGCCGGGACCAACCGCGGGCTGCTCGACCGCGCCGACGAGCTGCTGAGCCGGTGCATGGCCCGGCTGGAGGACGAATTCCGGGCGCTCATAGAGCGCCCCGACGACGCGGCGCCGGCCGCACCCGGGGGATTTGGTTCTGACGAGAGCGAGGACGAAGACTACGACGCGGACGACGGCTACGGCGACGAGCCAATCCCAATCGCCAAGCCAGTCTCGGACTTCGACGTTGTTATCGACGCTCTCCCGCCTGGGTCCGTCTCCGACGTGCACCAGATTGCACGGCGGATGGTGGACGCGGGCTTCGGCCGCGAGTGCGCCGAGGCCTACGCGGCCGCGCGCCGCGGATTCATCGACGAGAGCGTCGCGCGCCTCGGTATCCGCTCCCGCACTGCCGACGAGGTCCACTCTTTACCGTGGGAGGAGCTCGAGTTCGACATTGCTCGATGGATCCCGGCCTTCAAGATGGTGTTCCGCATCCTGATCCCCAGTGAGCGCCGCCTCTGCGACCGTGTCTTCGACGGTCTCGCCCCCTATGGGGACCTCGCCTTTGTTGCCGCAGTTCGCACCCAGGCACTGCAGCTTATCTCATTCGGCGACGCAGTTGCTGCTGCCAGCCGCGCGCCAGAGCGCCTCTTCCGTGTCATCGACATGTACGAGGCAGTGCGGGACCTCCTCCCTGACCTTGACCCTGTCTTCTCTGATCCTTACTCTGCAGCACTGCGTGCTGAGGTCTCCGCCGTATGTAACACCCTTGGTTCCTCTATCAAAGGTATATTCATGGAGCTGGAAAATCTCATCCGCCGTGACCCAGCCCGTGTTGCTGTGCCTGGTGGTGGCATACACCCAATCACTCGGTATGTCATGAACTATCTCCGAGCCGCATGTGGATCAAGACAGACACTGGAAGAGGTGATGGAAGGTGACTTCGGTGCTGTTGCCGGGGCAGCTATTGCTGTTGATCCTGATCGCCCCACTTCGTCACTTGCCGTGCACATTGCGTGGATCATGGATGTGCTTCACAAAAATCTGGAAACCAAGTCTAAGATATATAGGGACCCGCCGCTTGCTTCCATCTTCTTGATGAATAATGGCAAGTACATTATTCACAAGGTGAATGACAGTGAACTTGGGGTTTTGCTTGGTGATGAGTGGATGAAGCAAATGATGAGTAGAGTGCGCCGGTGGAGTATGGAGTACCAGCGTGGGGCTTGGGCAAAGGTCATGTCAATCCTGCAGACAGGAGGTCCTGGGATTGGTAGTCTCTCTGCCAAAGCCATGTTGCAAAAACTGCGGATGTTCAACAGCTACTTGGAGGAGATTTGTGCGGTGCAGTCGTTGTGGGTGATCGTAGATGAGCAGCTGCGTGCAAATGTTAGGGCAACAATAGCAGATTCCGTGATGCCTGCATATACGGGCTTAATTACGAAGTTGAGATCATCTCCAGAAGCTGTGCGGGACTTGTTCATCAAGCATACCCCAGAGGATGTCGAGGCATGCATCCAACATTTGTTCGAAGGAGTGGCCAAGTGATTAGTTAATTATAGCGTGATGCTGCTATAGCTGTGATTTTGATTTCATTTCTATTATGGCGGATATCTGAACACTGGCAATGGTGACATTCTGGGTTTGATGGTGTTATGACATAAGGTTGGGCTTTATATTAGATGAGCAAATCATGGGCTTCACCAACTGTGTAAATTATTGTAGGTGTTTCTGTATCAGTTGGTAATGGTAAATCTTATTTGCCATATTATCAGTTCCTTTTTGGCTTAGTTGCTCCTTTAATTTTCGCAAATCAAGTGTGCTGATTGTATGTATTTCAAATACTTGTTTAGTTAACTTTTTTCAAAATCAGCACATGTGCTCAAGTGATGAAGAAGTAGCATCAATCTCGATTTCAGATCCATCAGGCTTTAGCTATTGTGATATTGTGTATGACCTAACTTTTATGATGGTTAAGAGTAGTAAGAGACTAAGAGCCCTATCATAGAAAGCATGTCAAGCTAATCTGCTTATTCTCACTTGTGGGTTGATGTCCCCAAACAGATTTATATTTCTCCTGTGTTATGTTTATATCGATATATAATCTTCAATATTATTATTTATTTCATTTGTGAAATAAACTCTCATCATAAAATTGTTAAAAAAAGGTGTTATGGATGAGGCTATAATTAGGAATTTTGTTACTTAGGGCAACTTTCAAAATTCAGTTTTGTTAACACAGTTGCAAGAAGATAAGGAAAAACTGTGTGAATACATCAGGCATAATCTAAAGGTTGACTAGGTTCCTTGTTCAAATGTAGAATTTTAGGCTTATGGAAAAATGTTTCTGGGTGAGGCAGTATGTGATGGATAAGTCTCTGTGTTGCTTTTTGCTTTTGCAGCATCTTAGGATAAGCATCTTAGGACAGCATCTTGTCTAGTCTTTAGGACAGCATCTTAGGACAAGCATCTTAGGACAGCATCTTGACTAGCATCTTAGACTAGCATCTTAGCATATGCTTGGCTGGTTAACAGCCTATAAATTTGTATCCCCAACCCTTCAGGTTGGCATGGCATTGTGTGAGAAATAATCTTAGAAAATTGTCCCATCTCCAAGTGTCATCCTCTCGATGAGAGTAAGGATCTTACTATCACCAAGAGCAAGAATCGAGCGACTAACAAGTGGTATTAGAGCGAGGTTATCCTGTAGCCTGAGCATCTCCTGCTCAATCCCTTCTCCAGCGTCGTTTTCAGCCTCGCAGCAGCCCCAACTAGCAGCAGCAGCAGCTCCGGCTGCCTCTGCTCACACCTTCCCCCCTGTTCAGACGAGCAGCAGCTCATCGAGGCGCTCTCTCCACGCAGCGATCCCGGTGGCGCGCCATGTCCGCGAGGCGATCTCGGCCTTCGATCGCCTCGAGCATGCGGCGGCGCAGAAGCAAGCGAGCTTCGGCGTGGCGAGGAACGCGAGCGGCGGCGACACAGCGCCGCGCGGCGGAAAGGGCGTCAAGGCGGGCGGCGGCGGCGGCGGCGAGAGCGAGGTGGAAGCGGCGGAGGTCGAGGTTCTACTGGCGGCAGCAGCAGCTCCGTCTCTGCTGATGAGCAGCCGACGCGGACCTTGAGCTGCCGAGAGGAGGCAGCGAGGGCGGCGGCGCGATGGCGTCGCGACGCCACAGCGCGGCGGCGGCTTTGCAGCAGCGTCGCGGACGCGCCAACGGCGTTCTGGAGGAGGCATGCACGGCGGCGGCGTGCGGGTCGACGGAGCGCGGCCTTCACAGCGGCGCGGCTCTCTCCCGGTTGATGCCGTGGTCACCACGAGTACCGGTATGTCGTCGAGGGCGTCGGCCCGGCGGCGGGTGGCCTACACTCATCAAGACCAACTCACGCCGAGTGGGCTGCGGTGATGAGGTAAAGCTCGAGTGCGGCATATGTGGGATGCGATCCGATGCGACGGCGTCGACTACGACCGAGGATCGGCGGCGCTGGATGCTCTCATCGCCGCAGATCCGCCGAGATGCGGTTCGCTTACCAACAAGCGGATCGCCAAAGAGGCTTGGGATGCCATCATTGCAAAGACGCATCGGCGGCGACCGCGCGCGCAAGTCTACATTACGGGCACTACGCAAGGAGGTGGGAGAACACGGCCTTCAAGCGGTGAGGACATGATGACTTTGCTCTCCGTCTCAACACTGCATTGCGAAGATGGTGCGGTTTGGCGACGACACCTACGGCGAGGAGAGCTGTGGAAAAGCTCTTCTGCTGCGTCCCCGAGAAGTACAAGCAAATGGCTCGCTCGATCGAGTCTCTGCTGGACCTCTCCACAATGACGATCGAGGAGGCGTTGGGTCGCCTCAAGGTCGTTGTGGCGATGAGCCACGGCGCCTCTCGGGACCCGTCACCATTGGCGGGAAGCTCCTCCTCACTCGGGAGCAGTGGGCTGTCGGCCAAGGTGACAGGAAGAAGGGGGAGCCTTCTTCCACGACAGGCGGCTGCAAGCGTGGCAAGCGCGGCAAGCGCGCAAAGACGCCAGCAGGGCGCGAGGGCGTCGCGAGGGTAATGACCGTGAGGCGCCCGAGCGGCGGCGGCAAGCAGCAAGCGACGACGACGACGCGCTTGCCACAAGCCGCAGCAAGCACGGTCATTGGGCCAAGGATTGTCGGATACCACGACGCGGCCAGCCCACGCCGCAGCGAAGGAGGAGGAGCAGCCGGCTCTGTTCATTGCTCATGCGAGCATGGAACTACCTCCAGCGGCACCGGCCGCAGCGACTCTCCTCCACCTTTACGAGCCAAAAGCACACGCCCTCCTCGGCGACAGTTCCGGCAACGATAAGACCGACGGGTGGTGCCTCGACACCGGCGCCACCCACCACATGACCGGGCGGCGGGAGTTCTTCTCCGAGCTCGACTCAGGCGTTCGAGGCACCGTCAAGTTCGGCGACGCCTCCGCCGTGGAGATCAAGGCGTCGGCTCTGCGTCTTAAATCGCCAAGATCGCGAGCACCGGCCGCTCACCGGTGTCTACTACATCCCGTGTTGAGGAACTCCATCATCGGCTTGGGACGGTGGATGAGAACGGATCGCGCGTGGAGATCGAGCGCGGGTGCTGCGCAGATCTGGGATCATCGCCGTCGGCTCCTCGTCAAGGTCAACAGAGCAACCGCCACGTCCTTCACGCGCGGTGGCGCAACCTCGTGTCTTGCGCCGCCGCGACGGCGGCGCTGGAGGTGGCACGAGCGCTTTGGGCACCTCAACTTTGAGGCCACGAGGCGGCTCGGCGGCAAGGAGATGGTGCGGGGCATGCAAGACGTCGACCACGTGGAGCGATTCTGCGACACTGCGTCCTCACCAAGCTACGGCGGCTCCCTTCCTCGCCGAGCGAGCTTCGCGCCAAGGAGAAGCCGGAGCTCGTACATGGTGACCTCTCGTGGCCCCGTGACACCGGCTACACCGAGGCGGCGCTACTTCCTCCTCGTCGACGGCGTGTCCCGCTACATGTGGGCTGTCTGCTCGGCGTCAAGGCGCTTGCGGCGGATGCCATCAAGCGCCTTCAAGGCTGCTGCGGGGCGAGCGCGGCCGCAAGCCGGGTCCTACGCACGGACAACGGCGGTGAGTTCACGGCGACCGAAGTTCGCGGCGTCATCGCGCCGACGAGGATCCATCGTCACTTCTCGCGCCGTACACCCCGCAGCAGTAAGCGTCGTCGGCGCCGCAACGAGGCGGTGGTTGCCACCGCCGCGCCTCCTCAAAGCAGAGAGGATGCGGCATTCTCTCGGGTGAGGCGGTGATGATCGCCATCCACTTGCTCAACCGCTCCCCCACCAAGGCCCTCGGCGGCAAGGCGCCATACGAGGCACGGCGCGGCGCAAGCCCGCGGTGAGCCACCTCCGTGTCTTGGTGCGGCGCCGTCAAGGAGCTCAACCACGTCGGCAAGCTCGGCGGCCGAGCACGCCAGGGTCTTCGCCGGTTCGCGAGGGCGCCAAGGCCTACCGCGTCCTCGACCTGCGACACGGCGCGTGCGCATCACGCATGACGTCGTGTTCGACGGCGGCGAGGGCGTGGGCAAGATGGTGGATGACGGCTCGACTCGACGACCGGCGATTTCGTCGTCGACCACGCCCACCGAGGAGGGGGGCGGCAGCTCGTCTTCACCGAGCTCGCCTACCCCACCACCTCGTTCGCCACCACCTCCGCGAGTCCTTCACCACCGCCACCACCGGCTCCGGCAAGCCCACGAGCTCGGCGAGTCCACCGCCGCCACGCCGCGCTCTCCTACTGCGGCGCCTACTCCTCGGGCTCGGCACCGGCGGCCCGCCCACGACGAGCGGCGCGCGGTGGAGTTCGCCACTCCACCGCCCAACGGCGAGGATCGCGCCGGCGCTACCACGGCGGCGAGCCTGCGCTACCGCATCGTGGACAACCTCCTCGCGGCGGCCGGTCCTCGGCGGCAGCGCGTGCGACTTCGAGGCGGAGCTGCACCTCGCACAGGACAACGGCGAGCCTCGTTCCTTCGCCGAGGCGGAGAGAGACGCGGCATGGCGTGCCGCGATGCAGGAGGAGATGGACGCCGTCGAGCGAAACAAGACATGGGAGCTGGCCGATCTTCCACCGCCACCACGCTATCTCTCAAGTGGGTCTTCAAGCTCAAGAAAGACGAGACTGGAGAGGTGATCAAGCACAAGGCGCGTCCGTGGCACGTGGCTTCGTTCAGCAGGAGGGAGTCGACTTCGACGATGCCTTCACGCCTGTTGCACGGATGGAGTCCGTGCGTCTCCTCCTTGCCCTCGCAGCCCAGGAGGGTGGTGCGTCCATCACATGGGCGTCAAGTCCGCTTTCCTCAACGGCGACTTGAAGGAGGAGGTCTCGTCCTCCACCCGCGGGATTCATCATCCCGGCAGGAGAGCAAGGTCCTCCGCTGCGCAAGGCCTCTACGGCTTGCGGCGGGGCACCGCGAGCTTGGAACGCCAAGCTGGACTCCACCCTCAAGCAAATGGGATTTCAGCAGAGCGCTCACGAGGCCGCGGTCTACCGGCGGGGCAAGGGAGGCTATGCCCTGCTGATAGGCGTCTACGTCGACGACCTTGTGATCACCGGTACCAAGGAAGAGGAGATCGAGGCATTCAAGGCGGAGATGAAGGCCACCTTCCAGATGAGCGACCTCGGGCCCCTCTCCTTCTACCTCGGGATCGAGGTCCACCGAGACGACTCGGCATCTCTCTTCGCGGATCGCCACGCCAAGCGCATCGTGGAACTGGGCGGCCTCACCGACTGCAACCCAGCCCACACTCCTATGGAGGAGAGGCTGAAGCTGAGTCGTGAGAGTATGGCGGAGGAGGTGGACGCGACGCAGTACCGGCGTATTGTGGGCAGCCTTCGCTACCTTGTCCACACGCGACCGGACTTGGCGTTCGCCGTTGGCTACGTCAGCCGGTTCATGCAGCGACCGACGACGGAGCACCAGCAGGCCGTGAAAAGGATCCTCCGCTACGTCGCGGGCACCTCCGACTACGGCTTGCACTACCCAAGGTGCCCCGGCGCGGCGCACTTCATTGGGTACAGCGACAGCGACCACGCCGGCGACATCGACACGAGCAAGAGCACCAGCGGGATGCTGTACTTCCTCGGCAAATGTCCGATCAGCTGGCAGTCGGTCAAGCAGCAGGTGGTGGCTTTGTCTAGCTGCGAGGCAGAGTACATTGCAGCCACTACCGCTTCTACTCAGCTCGTGGTGGCTCATTGTTTGGCGATCTCCTTGGCAGAGATGCGGAGGCAGTGGAGCTCAGGGTGGACAGCAAGTCCGCCTTGGCCTTGGCGAAGAACCCTGTCTTCCATGAGCGCAGCAAGCACATCCGGGTGAGGTATCACTTCATCAGAAGCTGCCTGGATGAAGGGAGTGTTCGGGCCAACTACATCAATACCCAAGACCAGCTCGCCGACTTCCTGACCAAGTCTCTTGGGCGGATCAAGTTCCAGGAGCTTCGCGTCAGGATCGGGATGGCTTAGATTCCCCACAAGGAGACACACAAGACTTAGGGGGAGAGTGATGGATAAGTCTCTGTGTTGCTTTTTGCTTTTGCAGCATCTTAGGACAAGCATCTTATGACAGCATCTTGACTAGTCTTTAGGACAGCATCTTAGGACAAGCATCTTAGGACAGCATCTTGACTAACATCTAGGACAGCATCTTAGACTAGCATCTTAGCATATGCTTGGCTGGTTAACAGCCTATAAATTTGTATCCCCAACCCCTTAGGTTGGCATGGCATTGTGTAAGAAATAATTCTAGAAAATTACCTCATCTCCAAGTGTCATTCTTTCGATGAGAGTAAGGATCTTGCTATCACCAAGAGCAAGAATCGAGCGACTAACAGTATGGAGCAGCCAAGCATGTAGCAAATGCTTATTCCTGTCTTCTGTAACTACATGTTGAGCTTGTTTGATCACCTGTAAATTGACTATTTATATTAAAAAACTGCCTGCTGCCATATGGGTAGCTATCCCCACTTACATGTGGTGCACTACACATTGCTTGTACTACATCCAAAATGTGGAAAAATTATAGATACACAGCTACCAATATATATTACATACCTGCAAGTTCAATAACTAATTAAGATAACTAAGAAAGACAAGTAACAGTACACACAATTTATGAATATATATGTGCACTAGTTTTTTTTCTTTGGTTACTGCAACTATGGATGAATTTGATCTTAATTTTTTTCAGGTATGTAGCACATCCCTGAATTTTATCACAAATTTGGAACAGTGCATGTACCTTTTTTTTTTGTAAAAGATGGTACCTACCCATATAGCAAATCTGTTCTTATTTTTTTTAACTTATGCGCTATTTGTCAGAGTTTGCCTTTTAGTTTTCAATAACTTGCTGTTGGTTTCAAGAAAAGTCAAAAAGGTGCAATTGCCGAGAAACAATGCGTTGTAATTATAGTCTTCAATGAAACTGTTGGATGTTGCTATCCTGATGTAAGCTCCTTTGACCCTAACAAACAGCTTTATTATTTGCTGAAATTCTGCTCTGGCTTTGTCCACATATGCACAACCCCTTGCCCCTCTTACATAAATGGTGTTATGCTAAGATTGTGTATTGTTTTAGATCATCAAGAACTTATTTTCATGGAGATTTAACTTGTATGTATCTCAGTGCGACAATTGTATCTCAATGCGACAATTGGTAGACAATCTTTTGCATCCTCATTTTGAAATTTTGCCTTCACTGAGGTATGTTTTGCCATCTCATTTCTTAGAACGTTAAGTATGAATTATGAAATGTTTGATCTAGTCAATTTTGTCAGCTACAGATGATTGGACTGGATTCCACCATCCTCTTCTATTGCTTGCATTGAGGACTTAGGACTCAGGAGGTCCATATATTCACGAAGTTATAGATCTGAAGAGACTTAAGCTAAGACTGGTTACTCCCTAGCATTGATGACTTGGCATGGAGGATACTCTGCAAGCACTTGATGATCTGATTTCCCAGTTCCTTAGCTTGGATTGGTCCCTCTGGAGCAGCTCTGATGATGCTGATGCCTTCCTAGAAGCTGTGGATGAACTAACTTCCACCGTCCACAGCCTCGACAACACCTCAGCGGACCATGCCCTCCTTGAGAGCTTTGATCACCTTGTAGAGCATTGTGCCTCGAGGCTTGGAGACTAGTTCCAGCACCTGATTGATACTTCTGGTTTTGATGCCAACAGTGGTTACCACAATATCAAGAAAAGCCATGATGATGATGACAGCCACACCCTTGTAGCACTGCTGGTTAGAAACTTTGACATCATCGTTGATACCTTACCAGAGGGTGTGATCTTTGAGGCAAACCGGATTGCAAGAAGGATGGTTGCTGCTGGTTTTGGTGATGCATGTGCTGAGAACTATGCTGCTGCACGCCACAGCTTCATTGATGAGAGCATTGCCCGCCTTGGGGTTCATGCTCACTTGGCAGAGACGTTCCAGTCAACATGGTGGGAGGAACTTAAGACTCCGATCATGCACTGGATCCCTGCAATCCGTGGCATGTTCCACATCTTAATCCCAAGTGAACGCCACCTATGTGATTGTGTTTTCGAGGACCTTGCATCCTACAATGGCCTTGCCTTTGCCACTGCGTGTGAGCCAATTCTTCAACTCCTGTCCTTTGCCAATTTTCTTGCTACTGCTGGACAGAATCCAGAGTCTCTTCCGCATAGTTGACATGTATGATGCTGTAAGTGATATACCTCCTGTCCTTGATGAAGCCTTCGATCATGAGGTAACTTCTCTTCGTGAGTGCCTTGGATTGTCAATTAAGGGCATCTTTATGGCTCTAGAAAATCTGATATGCCGTGATCCAAGTGAGTCTTCTCCACCAGATGGAGTGTACCCGATAACAAGGTATGTAATTAACTACCTTATGGCAGCTTGTGTATCTCGCCCTACTTTGGAAGAAGTGTGTAACGCTCTAGGATCCAAACCGGCTTAGGCCTAACCTCATTATGGATAAGCCACACACACGTAACAACCTGCTTGCGTTTTCGTTCTCGATTCGCGCAAAACGGTTAACCGGAGGTTATTATTAATGGTGCCTATATGTTTATATGTTAGGGTTTCTCATGTTAAGTTAACAATGTGCGACTAATCCACATCCTCACATGCACACATATATAGGCTATCATGAGCTGAGGTGTTACAAAGTGATTCTGTTGGAATTTGGTTGTGCTAAAACATGTCCAATAGACCCTGACCATCCAACGTCATCACTGGCTGTCCGCCTTGCTTGGATTGTGGATGTGCTCATTGAGAATCTTGATTCCAAATCCAAGGTTTATCGTCATGTCCCCCTCAGCTGTGTGTTTCTAACTAACAGTGGGATCTATATAATCAAGAAAGTCAATAGTTGTGAGCTTAAGGTCTTGCTGGGTGAGGATTGGACCAGGGTAATATCTGCAAAGGTTCGCCAATGGGTTTTGGAATATCGATGGGCTACCTGGGGGAAGGCTGTCATGATACTTGAGATGGACAAAAGGTTTGACAGCAATGTTAATGTTATGATGGAGAAGCTGAGCCATTTCAATGACTTTGTGGAAGCAGTTTGCCAGGTGCAGTCACGGTGGGTATTGATGGAGAAGCAGCAAGCAGTGGATTTGAGCATTTTGTTGGAGGAGCTAGGCATTCCAGCCTACAGGGATATAGTTGAGATGTTAAAGGCAACAGGAAGGGAGTCATATATGCGACCTGAGGATGTGCAGTCACAGATTCAGCAGTTGTTCAAAGCAATGGCCTGGTGATGGAGTGTGGCTCTTCTGGCTGCTACTTGCTGATTTGTGTTCAATATTTCTCAGGGAGAATAGTGTAAGGTGTGTCGCTGTAACTCTGTCACCAGTATTGTTTTCACACTATATGTGTTATAGTGGTTAATGTTTTACTAATTAGGATCATGTGGAGTCCCGTAGCGACTGATGCTGATATACTATTGTACTGATTTAGTCAGGGTTTTCTCATCTACTGTAATTAAAGAGAAGTTATGTTTACTATTAAACTTGCCCAATATATGAACAAGCATTTAAAAATAATGGCCAAAATGTATGCTGTAGGTTGATCTTCAACGATTGGTTTTGTAATCGTTTTCATGCTGAATCCATATGAGGGCTCTGTTTATTTATTTGTATTGAAGGAATTTGAGGGCTGTGTTAACCTTTTGTTTAGGACGAATCCTTAGTTGGACCTACTCCTTGTGTAGCCATCCCAAGTTTCTCTAATCCAGACAGTTATATGCCTTCGACCTCTATATTTCCATTCTTAAATCCACTGTTGAGAAGGCCAAGGAGTAAAGCATATTATGCATAACATGATAGATGAAACACATTCCAATGGCTCTTTCTTAAAAAGTGGACTTAAAGTACAAATCCAAAAGAATTAGCCGAATGCATTAATACAAGTAGGAAAACATTATTTGAGCATTTTTTTTTTAATTTGGAACCCTTATTTGAACATTTGGTTCATTAAAACTGTGGAATAACGTTTTTCAGTATGTAATAAGTTGTTATCCTATAGACCCTCTCTGTTGGGTGCACAGCATCGTAAAATACATAGGATGACGCATTCGTGCATGTAGGAGTCAATGCGTTGCAAAGCAGTCCGACCTCTCCGAGCCCAGTCCCACAACATCCTCGTGTTGTCTCTGTAAATCCTGTTATCATGGCAAACTTTTGGTGAGAACTGCTATTATTACAAGAAAGCAGTCTAGGTTGACATGAATAAATAACAAAAGCTGATACATGTGCCTTTTGACATTAAGTTAGCTGTTTGGTTTTCTGCCAGCCTGTAGTTGTTGGCGGACAAGTTTAGCACCATGGTGTTTACCAATTCTTCTTTAGCTAATAAAGAGTTAAAGACGCTGTCCTGGTGTTTTGCTCGAGAACTATAAGTGATCTCTTACAGGTGAACGCATTTTCTAGATAAGTTGTTACACTCCGATACCCTTTTTTATGCGTAGCAGCCTCTTAATCGGATCAAAGTTTGTGAGATACGGTATAAGTGTGCAAGAAATCAAAAACGAAGAAGATGAATTTTGTAAAGAGAACAAAAATAATGACATTGAAGTAATCATAATGAGAAGAAAGGATTTGGCGAAGCCAACTACAAATTTTTTAAACACAACCTTAAAAGAGTATAAGGGATTATCACTTACTCACAACCCTTTCGAATCTTTTTAGGACTCTCGGATCATTGCCCTATACAAAAAAGTAGTGCTAAATAATATCTTAACCCCTAATCCTCTCATGTGTCTCTACCTTGAATGAATATGTTTGGTTGTTTGTCTATGATCACCCTTATGGTTTACATAGTCCTTCATAACATTTCTCTAATTTATAATAGAAATCCTAATCAAAATAGGAGTTGGAGTTCTAATCTTAATAGGATTCATCTAGAACTTTTTATATCGCATCTTTCTAAATCTTAAAAGGTTAGATATGAGTCACCTTAACTCAACAATTATAAATTGTTGCACCCTGATACCCCTTATGTACAGTAGCCCTTAGATTGGGTCAGAGTTTATAAGATACGTCACAAGTGTGCATGGTATCAAGAACTAAAAAGATGAATCTTGTAGAGAGAACTAAAATAACGATGTTGAAACAATCATGACGAGAGAAAATATTTAGTGAAACCGATCTCAAATTCTTTAAGTACAACCTCAAAAGAGTACAAGTGATTGTTGTTCACTTATAACACTCTTGAATCTTTTAGGACCATCGAATTCTTATCCTATACAAGAATCTAGTGTTAAAGAATATCGTAACCTCTAAACCTCTCGTGCGTCCTCTGCTTTGGATGAGTATGCTTGATTGTTTGGTTTCTCTCTATAGTCACCCCCTATGGTTTATATAATCACTTCAAACCTTTCTCCAATTTAGAGTAGAAATCTTAATCCAAATAGGAGTAGAAGTTCTAATCCTTGTATGATTCATCTAGGACTCTTCATATCACACTTTTTCAACTCCTAAAATACTATATATGAGTTACTCTAGCTCAACAACCTCTACCTTGATTTTATCCGTTGAAGTCACTGTGTTTCTTCAAGAATTCGCTCCAAGTTGGTTTTACCTTTTTTTTTGTTTTTCATTTTTCCTTTCACCTTTAGGAGTGCCCCTACCACAGGGGCTCATGCACATCACCACATTATGCATGTTAGTATCTAGGTTAACCTGCTCGGACCGTCCACTTGAAAGCTCCATCGTTGTATAGTTTGATTAATCACACCTTCTATTCCTATAACCTTCCATGTCATAGGTTCGTATCGCCTTTGAGCTCCATCTGCTCATCAGTACTATGTAGTTGGTCCCACCACGTCTTTCTTCTTCTAACAGCTCATACCTTCGTCTTTGCATCTGCTAGATTTTGCAACCATCTTTACAATTCTGCACATAACTGCAGGTGAGATTTGAGTACCTACCATTAACTGCGTGGTTTCCTTCACTTGACTAGGATTTTTTTATCAAACCTCGCGTTAGTTGCTCCATATTTAAGATTACCCTTTAATCGATATCTTTTATTGCACCAGATACTTTTCATGATTACTTGCTCTTTGTAAGTAACTCGCATGGCTCCACCTTGAAGTGATACATCACAATTTTTGAGTTTAAGTAACCTCGCAAATATTATATTTTTCTTTAAACCAGGAACATACTGAACTCCCGTCAATGTGCGATGTACTCCTTCATATATCTTCAATGTAATCGTTCTTACCTTAGTAATTACATACTGCTTGCAATCCACTAAATTCTTTATCAAACATCTCCCTCACCAAATATAGATGGAAGCAACAATCTGAATTTAATATACATTCATGAGAAGTAACTGATTAACTGACTACTAGCACGTCTGAATCATTCTTTTCTACCGCCACTGAGCATGCAGCCTTCAAACTCGGATAGCCTTTTATCATGTTGCTTTTATGTGCAACACTTACTACAGCAAATGTTTAATCATACGAAGATGAAGATTCCGATAGTTCTTTCAAGGACTCCTCTTTTAATAGATATGCAACTGTCTAATTGAAGTTGAGAATGATTTTGCCGACGAAAATATTCATCACCACTTATTCTCATGATGGTCGTAGAGATGATGCCAGTATGATGACCTTGTCGTTCTCCTTAATTTTTTTCATTCATACTAGTCAGTTATGTGATAAACTTGTTGAAGACAATGAGGTGGTCAACAAACCGTGTACCTTTCTCTATGCGTAACATGTATAGTTGTCACTTCAGTAACCACCAGTTTGTTAGCGACTTTGTCATATATAATTGTTCTTTTCATAATTTCTTCAACGAATTCTCCTTGAACACTGAGTACTTTACCTTGTCAGAGAGACAGACGGATTGTACTGACAACCTTCCGCTCCATCACTTTCTAGTCTTTATTGGACGTCTTTTCCTGTTTGTTCCCTTCAAGAGTATCGATTAGCCCTTGCTAGACAAGGACATCCTTCACCACGTATTGTCACATGCTGAAATTTTCTCCGTCATCAAATTTATCTACTTGATTCCACATCATTAATATTGATCTTGATTTTGTGCCACCTGATGCTTTACTGACCTTCTCACAAATCAAATTAATCCGGCCTTGCCTCTGATACTATTTGTTACACTCTGATACCCCTTATGCACATCAGCCCTCAGATCATATTAGAGTTTGTGAGATACAACATGAGTATGTACGGTATCAAAAACAAAGAAGAATCTCGTAGAGAACCAAAATAACGATGTTGAAGCAATCATAACGAGAGAACAGATTTAGCGAAGTCAACCGCAAGTTCTTTAAGCACAACCTCAAAAGAATGCAAGGGATTGTCGCTCACTTATAACCCTTTTGAATTTTTTATGACCCTTGGATACTTGTCGTATACAAGAATCTAATACCAAAGAATATCCTAGCCTCTAATCTTCCCTGCGCACTCTGCTTTAGATGAGTAGTCTTGATTGCTTGGTTTCTCTTTATGATCACCCCATGGTTTATATAATCTCTCCCAAGGTTCGAAATCCCGCTACCGGAGTAAATCCCGGTCGCCGGGCGATATCGGTAACCGGAAATCCCGGATAAAATTTGGCAAACGAATTTCGCGGGCGGGGCGGGAGGAGACCGGTAACCGGACCGGCGGGGTGAAATTGAGTGTTGGTATTAATCCCGTGTGCTAGCATTAATCCTGTGTGCAGACCCCTAGTATTTTACTGTATCTTTTAATATCCTGCATGCATTTTAATGGCTGCATGCGCATGCTTTTAATATCCTGCATGCATGCATACGCATGCTTCTTAATGGCTGCATGCGCATGCTTTTAATATCCTGCATGCATGCATACGCATGCTTCTTA
This sequence comes from Melocanna baccifera, assembly GCA_036346265.1. Taxonomy (NCBI): domain Eukaryota; kingdom Viridiplantae; phylum Streptophyta; class Magnoliopsida; order Poales; family Poaceae; genus Melocanna; species Melocanna baccifera. The sequence goes on from CM070676.1 coordinate 39,292,261, forward strand.
ATGGCTGCATGCGCATGCTTTTAATATCCTGCATGCATGCCTCTTAATGGTTGCATGCGCATGCTTTTAATATCCTGCATGCATGCATACGCATGCTTCTTAATGGCTGCATACGCATGCTTTTAATATCCTGCATGTATGCATACGCATGCTTCTTAATGGTTGCATGCGCATGCTTCTTAAGTCCTACGCATGGCTCTTAGTTTGTTGGATTCCTACAAATGGCGCATTCAAATTGGAATTTAAACAAACCGGACCGGTAAAATACTTCCCGTTACCTACCGGTAAATCCGGTAACCGCCGGTAACCGGCCGGTTACCGGCGGGATTTCGAACCCTAATCTCTCCTAGTTCTAATTCTAATATGATTCATCTAGAACTTTTTACAACACATATTTTTAAATCCTAAAATACTATATATGAGTCACTCTAACTCAACACGTATCATGGCATTAATGCAAAACCTTACCATATTTAGTAGGATCATCAAGGATCTCCATGAGAGCTTCGTATGCATCGAAGTACACAATTTTGCTTCCATAGAGTGAGCCTTGCAATGTTGAGAGTAACTTCTGAAGTTTAGAGTTGTAGACCTGGGCATCCTTGTTTTGCTCATCCACACATGCCCTCTCGTCCTCAGGGTCTCCACTCAATGTGATCTGAATAGGTGTGCAACCAAATGGTGGAAGGCCTGCCAAGCAGAATTGCCGCCCCCCGAGGTTAAACAGTTCCTGCACCCCAGTTTAGGGAAATCAAAGAGTTTCTAGGTTAGAGAATTGGAACAAAATAGTTGAGTAGAAACAACTCAGGCAATGCCTATTTTTACCTCGACATAAGCCTGTGCCATCCGGAGCACACTTTCTTGGTATTCACGTATGTCCGTCTTCCTCTTTGAGGAACGGTAGTGACGTATAAAATCATTGGTTCCTGAGCTGATAAATAACAGAGAGTTGGCAATGATCCTGGAAGCCTCCTTTTCCCCAGCAATGTTCCTGAGCCGGAGGAGGTAGTCCTTGAAGAGGTCCACCTGCGTCGACATTGGCAGAGTATTGGACAGGTGCGACGTCTGGTCATCGAACCCTGAACCAGCCGACGCGAAGTTCACCCCTGTCATGATGTCACTGTTGGACATGTTCTTCTCCAGGAACGGTGGTGAGAATTCTTTGAGCTCCAGCTTCTCATTGAGGAGGTCTGGAACAAGCCGGCCATTAGAGAACCTCCCTGTTGGCTTCTTTCCTGGGAAGTCCCTCCCATAAGGAAAATGGTTTGCCACAGCCAGAGTCGGAATATGATTGTTGTTGCCTGTGTCAAGAACGGAGTCGCCAAAGTAGAAGATAGCCGAGAACTTCGGCTGAGGTCTCGTGGAGGTAGAAATTGTAGTGGAAGAGAGGAGGAACACTAGGAGAAGAACAGGATGTGCCATCAGAAGAACCGCTTGCCTGGGTTTTAATGCTCTCCAGTTGGTTCTTATTATATTTCTGGAGGGGCCATGCATGCCTAATAAATTTGGGACATATTGAGGTGATTTGCTGTAAGGAAAAATTAGATACATGCCATTATAAAGTGATCACTTTAGAAATATGCCATTATAAACTTTTGGTTTAGAATGATGCCATTCTAGAATGTTTATCTTTCGAAATATGACATTATAGCCATTTTTATATATTTCCTATCAAATACACAGCATATATTTATATATGTATTTTTGTATTCCTAAAATACCCTTCTCCCGATTGGATCCAACCCTTTCTCCCGACTCCCGAGCGTCATACATCCATCCCCTTTCAACTCCACGGCATCTGTTGATTATATTGATCAGTAATCACACCGACCTGTGTAACAACCAAAATCGAAACAAAGGAAACTAATCCTGCAGCGATGAAGATGACGCATCTCATCTCCTGCTTTGCTGTTGCTGCGCCTGGTGCTGCTGCTTGTGCAGCTGCGTGGAAGCGATGGCTAGCATCGACCTCACCTTCGCCACAGCCGCCGCCTTCTCCGACGAGCACCTCGCCAGCGCCACCCGCAGCGATCGCACGGCCGCGCCCGCCCGCCCGACCCCGAGCGCCGCGCATGCCGCCCGGTACACCTCGTCCGCGACCCACGCGTCGTAGCACGCGATGGAGGCCTCCCCTTCCTCGCCCTTGTCGGGAGACTGCTGCGACCGCGAGGAGGCGGAGGCGGGGTCGAGGAGGGCGCAGGCACGGGAGTACTCGGTGGAGGCAATGGCGGCGTCGATCTGGGACATGAGAGACTCGGCGTCGGCGGAAGCTGCGGATCGCATCGAGCGAGCTCGGCCTCGCCGGCCGTCGCCGGCTCGCGCGGTATGGCTGGTTCTCGCGATCGCGATGCGGGCGATGGGTAGCGTAGCACTCCGCCAGAGGCGGGCGAGCGACGCCTACGGGAGGAGAGGGGAGGAGAGCTGCGCCGCCGCCATGTTGCGTCTAATCGGGAGAAAGGGGATGGATGTATGACGCTCGGGAGTCGGGAGAAAGGGTTGGATCCAATCGGGAGAAGGGTATTTTAGGAATACGAAAATACATGTATAAATATATGCTGTGTATTTGATAGGAAATATATAAAAGTGATCATAACGGCATATTTCAAAAGATGAACATTCTAGAGTGACATCATTCTAAGCCAAAAGTTTATAATGGTATATTTCTAAAGTGGTCACTTTATAATAGCATGTATCTAATTTTTCCCTGCTGTAACTAATGCATATATATCTTCTGGATATCAGTTCTCTAGCATTTATCGCATGAATTTAATGTCCTTTTCTTGACTCATGATTTGGTTGTTTTGGCAGAATTGGAGATTTTGTATCCTACTCTAGATGGACCGAATGCAAGTATTTGTTGGTTACTGTGCAGTGTGCAGAATTTGGCACAGAGCAAACATGCTGATGCATGATATGGTAGTAGTACAATTGATCTTGGGAGTAACTCCACTGAAATCTATATGATCTCTGCTTTTCAGATGCGTGCCGCCAATGTTAGAATCTATATGGTGTGAGCATCCCAATAGGGTTTGCTCAAGTGAAAGGTAATTGATTGCGTTCTTATGCCAGTGTGTTTGGATGAAAAAGTTGTTCTGGTGACACGCATGATAAAGTTGTTCTGGTGACACGCATGATACTCCAAAAGCTAGTCATGATTACCCTTCTAAAGAAGTGAAAGAAATCCTTCCTGTTTTTTTTTGTTTGGACCAGGGAAAGTAGTATTTATATATGGTACAAGAAAACAATGTACAGATCAATACTTGCTGTGAGACGAACCGTACGCCATATACACGACGATATATGGATGATGGATTGGTGGCATCCCTGTTGACGATTGGTTGGTCAGGAAAGGGGACAAACTGCAAATTCACAGGCTGTTGGAACGTAGAATCCTTCCAGAATTTTGGTAGGCGACACAGTGTTAAGAAATAGGAGTGCGTAGCTAGCCCCGTCCACACATGTAACCGGCAGGCAGGCGGAAGCAGGCGCCTCGCATCTGTGTGCCAGACGAACCAGGGGGCAGTTGACCTGCGCAGAAGTTTTGGTTTGCTTGGACGTCATCCTGGGCGTCCGGTCGTCCGGACGCAGTGCGCTACCCTCCCCTTGTCAGACCCCATACACGAGCGGATGAGCCCTGGGCGGTACGGCGAGCGCCATTGAGCTCGGCGCAGCCCCGCGAACCTTTCCTGCCTTGGCACGGGCGCACCACCGGCGGACGGCAGCTAGCGACGGGATCGGGCTTCAGTCGAGCCGACGGGGCACGCGCAACTGGGCCGTGATCCGGTGATCGCGTCGGCCGCTCGGCGCTGGCTCCCATGTCATAATTGGTCCGTTTTGGCGTCCAGCCGTGCACGGCGGCGTGGATGCCGGGCACGTCCCGGCCCACAGATTCGAGGTGAGCAACCCACTTGCGCCCACCTCCGCGCTTGCCTCCCACCCGCGGGCCGCGATTCTTGCAACCTTCGAGTGTTTCTTCGGCTCGGCCGGACGCGTCGGTAGTCTAGTCTGACTTTTCATGTATGCACGGGCAAATGAAGTTCGAATTTTCAGCCAGGTTCATGTCAAAATTCCATAATGAAACCGACCAGTGGATGAACGTACGTAGACCATTCACGGTCGAGAAGTTTCACCGTCATTGAATTTTATGCCCTCTAAACCTTCACCACGTATCGCGCGCGCCCTATGGTATGCCAGCCGCATGCTACTTTCATTTAAAATTCAAACATTTCGTTTTTTTTCTCCTTTGCAATTATCCTATACATGTTTATCAATTCATTAGCTGGCACACCAGATTTGAACCATGACACTTCCTAAGTGTCCAGATTAGTTTCATCTCCCATACTTCATCGATTATTTATCAGGAAAATTTTCTCCTCTTCGTATATATAATACATGAACATTGAATCTGCACCAAACGTCGATGGAGACCTCGACATATATATATAAAAGGGCCATGCAACTTGTTTACTTTGCCATGCTGATCGGTCCAGATCAATCAGAAACCTCTCCATCAAATTGAGGTCCAGGCTATAGCATCAAAACGTAATGAAAAATCATATCTAAGCTAGATTTTTTTTTTTTTTGCGACGGTCTAAGCTGGAATATTAATTCTGACATCTAGCTTTGAATAGGAAAACAAATAGTGTTGTAAGGCGAAGTGGCAGCAGAAACCAGTCGAGCTAGCAGCTAGACATGCTATATCATTTAAAAAAAACTCTTTTGGATTCACTAATTCAAAGACACAGTTTATATCACTACTACAGAGAAGACTATACTGGACATCTCATCATAGACGGTTCCCCAAATCTGTCAGTGTTATAATTATCACAAACAATTTTACATATGTGACCATCTATGTTAGTAGCGATGGATTGAACCGTCTGTGATACATAATTACCACAGATAGTTCTTATTAAAAATCACATACGGTTCTAATAAATAACCATCTGTGAAGTCTCTCATTATCATAGACGGTTATATTATAGAACCATCAGTGATAGTTTCTCCTAATAAGTAGGGCTCCGCTAAGATTTGTGCCATCACTCACTCACTTGGGCACATCCTTTTGCCTCTTCTCATCCCGTCGCCTCCTCTCCTCCCGACACTGCATCGTGAGCATCTATGCTTTTTTAGCATTACCTTATCAAGTGTGCTATGCTAGTTGTTCATATCATTCTAACTAGTATTGGGAGACTTAGTTAGTAATGTTGTGGGCTTGGTTCATTGCTTTGTGATGAGATGACGTCAAATTAAGACTAAATATAATAATAGAAGTATAATCTGGCTTTGAGTTAACATATTACTTGCTGTTTTAGTATTGCATCATGTAATTCTTGGTCAATTTGTACATATGATTTATTTTGTCATTGATAGCTATCCTCTGTGATTCACTTTGTTCACTAGGTTGTTTAATCTTATTCATTGTGATTCATTCAGCATTTAATCATTGTACTGTATTGATCTTTTTCACTATCATATTCAATTGTCAATTTTTTCAATTGTCGGAAGTCAATAGACATTGTGTTTATAATTTGCATGTGTTGGATCTAAGCAAAGTGTCAATTTTAGCTCAAGGCTGAATTTATCTCGACTATCACATGCCCGCAACACGATTTTATATGCACATCTATCTTAATATGCACTATCTTTGTTAATCATGCGTTTGTCCTAGTTACTCCAATTTCGTCTACAACTATCTTTTTTAACAAAATCTCTACCACGCAGTCCGTGCTCAGCACTTGTTTATTTATCTTACACGATCGTGATTACTAGGTTTCACTTGTAGGCCATCTCTAGGCACCTATCTTTGAGAGATTGGATATTATTGAGGCACAAAAAGTTATGTGATTCCCATAGATTTGTTGTTGTTTCAGAGGTATCAACTTGTTTAAATGCTTTGTACCACTTTAAGTTCATGGTCCGTATTAATTCATTCCTTATTATGTCATATATACTTGGTGTATGCTGTGTAAAATTATTTTTTCTACTTCAGATATCACCAACTCGTAGACGATTATCATGGACAAATTTTGACTAACCTCTACTAAGGTTTACCATTACTAATCACCATCTTAGTTTTTATATCTTTCCCATACATTGGAGCACATATTTCATAGTAACACTAACATATGTATTCTTGCACACCCCACGATTTAAATGAGCTATCCAGCATGTGATTTACTCCATACCATTTGAAGTCTAAGTGTGATATGTGATTTGACTTTATCTCTAGCTCATTTAAATTGTGAGGTGTGTAAGACTACACATATATGTTAGTGTTACTACAAAATATATATTACTTTCAGTGCATGGGGAATATATAGAAAACTAAGATGGTGATTAGTAATATCACAGACAGTTATTTTTGAAAATCATTTGTGATAACACATCACAGACGATTTTTTTATTACTTATCTGTGATGTGTTGATATCACAAATGATTTTTATTAAAAATTGTATGTGTTGTAACTTATCACAGATAGTTTGGGAGCCGTTTGTGATAACATCTGTTATCACGGACGCAAAAAAATCAGACGGCTAAGAAACTATCTCTGATGAGCGTTATAAATAGTCTATAATAACATTATCTGTAGTAGTGTATCATCGTATAACAACATGTTACTTCTATTGGGATTTGGGATATAGTAGTTTTGTGATAGAAGGAAAGGTTGTCCTTGCATGGTGGAATCCTCGTTGGAAGTGCAACCTGGTGAGGGCCTTCAGGCAGAAATGGTAGCCCTTAGGCTCCGATTGGCGTCGGATATATGACGTTCGTCGGACAAGTCGCTACTTTTACTCGTCGGCTGCGTGCTCGTTCGTCGTATTCATATCGGCACTCTATATATCCATGGTGCGCATGGGTCCCCGAGGAAAATGAATTATGTTCGCATGCATTACCTTTTCTTTTCTTTCCCCACAGCGTTATCCCCCCCCCCCCCCCCCTTTTTTTTGTTTAATGAGTTAGAGGACATTCAGAATAGCGATAGCTTTTGGCTAAAATTTTACTATAACTGATTGATTTTTTTACTGTAACTGAGTTGGCTTATTGGATATAATTAAATTTAAAAAAATATAAAAATAAAAATGATATATTAACCTATTATGGACAATGTAAAAGAATACAAAAAAATAAAACACAAAAAACAAAAAAATGACAAATTCACTACAGTGTTCGAGAAACCAACTAATCCCGAACGTCACCGCTCACAGCCATAGTTAGCGGGGCTTAGTTGCATCAAAAGGACACAACATGCATATGGAGCATGTTGCTCCAGAGTCCAAATGTCGCCAATTGGATAACAGGGATAAATATAATAGTAGCACCAGTATACTTGAATTAGGTGCAATATGAAAAAGGTGGATGTATCAATTTGCGAAAACACAATTTACAGAAGGGCATTTAGGCTAGACAAAGTTTCCATGGACATCCATTCATGCATTCAACTACAAAAGTCACTCTCGATTAAATGGTGCAATCTATATATGTACAGACATCACCAATACAAAACGTGCTCACATTGCTTATCTATTTTATACTAACAAGTGGCTAAGGATTGATTTACTAATTCTTCTATACATGTTCCATATATCACTACTACAAAAATATTTATATTAGACGTCTCATCACAGACGATTCATAAAAACTGCCTATGTTAAATACAATCACAGACGGTTCTTGATAAGAACCGTATGTGATAAAATATTTATATTAGATGTCTCATCACAGACGATTCATAAAAACTACCTATGTTAAATACAATCACAGACGGTTCTTATCAAGAACCGTCCGTGATATTATCACAGACGGTTCTAAACTAGAACCATCTGTGGGATTTCACAATATCACAGACGGTTCTTAATTAAGAATCGTCAGTGATATGTTTCCCACTTCGTGCATATCTAAAATTCCATAATTTTCTGTCTGAGTTCGAGTAGAATTCTGTTTTGACACATCTTTAGTAAAATGAACATAACTTTTGCATACGATGTCCGTTTTCGACGTTCTTGTACTCGTTGGAAAGCTAATGACGAGCCCGATGCAAAAAAATGACTCGCTTGCGCCAGTCGCCCTCGAAGACCCTCAAAATCGGCCATCTTTAGCCTTAAATTTGAATCATAAGTTTTTTATTTTTATTTTTGCCAAAATTTTTGATCTTCCCTTCAAAATTTGGAGTTCGTCTCAACTACAAAGTTATAGATCGTCGAAACCTTTCAAATGAGTATATATAAGCTATATAAAACTTTATTATTTTATATTTTGAGACTAGTTATTTATATTGTATCGGTATATATATAGCCAATATCACAGACGGTTCTAACCAAAGAACCGTCTGTGATACTATTACAGAAGGTTACAGTTCTTACCAAGAACTGTCTATGATAATTTGTTCTCTGACCACTGGGCCCATCAATCCTCCTCAACCCAATTACAGCCAATAGAAACCGACCAACCCACACCCCCACAGATCGTAACTCTCCCTTTATAAATACTCACCCGAACCCATCCACCCCCCTTCAAATGCGTCTTAAGCTTTCTCCCTCCATTGTTTCTTCTAATATTTGATTCTGTGGGGTTTAGGTCTCCATCGTAACCTCTATTGTTGCTACTTTGTTGGGTTTAGAGTTACCAAGGAGCTTACAGTGAGACAGCTGCTAAGAAGGCTTACCCGAGCTTGTGATGGTGGATTGTTCTCTACTATGTTGCTTTCATTGTTCTCTTCATTGTAGCCTCCATTGTTGCTTTCATTGTTTTCTGCTATGTTCTCTGCTATTGTAATGGTGGATTGTAATATTATGATATTGTAATGATATATTGTAATCTTGTGATGTTGTAATGGAGGATTGTAATAGAAATAAAATGTTCTCTGCTATGTTTGATATCGTATTTGCTTGTTTTCGCTTGTTTTCAAAAAGCATAGCTAACATTTTTCTGATGCTAACTGAAAAATAGAAAAAAATTTAGGTATAAAATAAGCTATCATAGATGATTTTGTAGTATAAACCATCTATGACTCACACATCACAGACGGTTCTAGTTTAGACCTATCTGTGATAGTGTTTTTCATAAACGGTTCTAGTTACAAACTGTCTGTATTGTATTTATCACAGACGGCTCACAAACCGTTTGTGATAACCTTCGATTATCACTGACCCATAAATTCAGACGGTTCAAAAAACCGTCTGTGATGACGTTTTTGAATCGTCTGTGATGATGATTTCTGTAGTAGTACATGCTAAAGAATGTTAGCATATCCTTCAAAAAAGAAAGAAAGAAAGTTGGCATTAGTTGATCTATTTTGACGTCATATTAATTTTTTGTTTTTACCAGATTAATTAGTTTGCCATAGATGATCGATGCTTCAAGTTGCTATGTAAAAATATCTCAAAAAAGTTGATATGTAAAAAAGGACAATCCCAAACAACATGGATCCTATTTTATTGCCCAAGACCAAGAGGCACATCAATTAGCTCATTCCATTTTGATTTTTGACCTCCCTATGAATCGCTCAACTAACTACCCTTTTTGGCTTTTACTCTTTATACCGCCCATTCATTAGAAACAAGGGATTTGCTAGCGTCCGGACGTCCAATCCGGACGCTAGCTCTGTACACTTGGCCGAAAACATTTCTAGTTTATGTATGCAATATTTCTACCCCATGTATGCAACAAAAAAGAACAATAGAAGATGTAACATTTGTAGATTGTGTGTATAATAAATTTAACCACCGTATGTAACAAAATATTTTCACAACAATCTCAATATTGTATGGTTGCTACTAATTGTTGCACGGATAAAAATGAAATATTGTATAAACAAACACCTACCTCCGAAGAGGAAGTCGATGGCAGTGACCGGATCTGGCGACGCCACACCTGAAGAGGAAGTCAACGGCGGCAATCGGATCTAGAGGCGCCGCGCCTGAGGATGGCCAAAGAGGAAGTCGACGATGGCAGCCGAATCTGGTGGCGCCAGCATCGGAGACGCGATGGCTAGACTCGTGGTCGTCGCCGTGCATCAGGTTGAGTACTGGCGAAGGAGGAAGAGAGTGAGAGAACGAGGAGAGAGTGAGAGAATGTGCGACGAGAGCAATCCGAGTTAAATACTAATGGGCCGAGGAGTAGGGTACGCTAATATGTGGGCCAGCGTTCGATAGGGCCGGACGTTTGAGCCGTATCAATACTGTAGAAACAAACCTCAAAAGGTCAAAGCATTCCCATCCCCTAACTGGGCTAACTATTCCCAAGGCCAGCTCTCCCAAGTAACCCTAAACTATCGCATCAACTTCCCCAACCACACAGTAACGAAAGCAAGTCTATGACTTCCTAAAGAAAATTAACTATTTAACTTGCAACCATCCACCTCTTATCTCGAGCGCATATGACATATATAATATCTCCAAAGCCTCTCTCTTTGTTAATCCTAACCCACTCCTCTTAATTTCTTCTCTACAGAGAGAAAAGAACTACTCAAGGCTCACACAAATGCCGTACACAGCTACACGGCCGTCGCCGCAGCAGCACAGCCGGATCGGCACCGGCGGTAAGGTCTTGGTGGCGTGCGCGGGGCACGCGGCGGTGCCGGGCGAGGTGGCGCGGTACCACGAGCACGCGGTGGGCGCGGGGCAGTGCTGCTCGTCCGTGGTGCAGGAGATCGCGGCGCCGGTCAACGTGGTGTGGTCGGTGGTGCGGCGCTTCGACCAGCCGCAGGCGTACAAGCACTTCATCAAGAGCTGCCACCTCGTGGACGGCGACGGCGGCGCGGTGGGGTCGGTGCGGGAGGTGCGCGTGGTGTCCGGTCTGCCCGCCACGAGCAGCCGCGAGCGGCTCGAGATCCTGGACGACGAGCGGCGTGTGCTTAGCTTCCGGATCGTCGGCGGCGAGCACCGCCTCGCCAACTACCGCTCGGTGACCACCGTGCACGAGTTGGCGTCGGCGGCAGGGCCGTTCGTGACCGTGGTGGTCGAGTCGTACATGGTGGACGTGCCGCCGGGGAACACGAACGAGGAGACGCGCGTGTTCGTGGACACCATCGTGCGGTGCAACCTCCAGTCGCTGGCGCGCACGTCCGAGCAGCTCGCGCAGGCAGTGCCGCGCGTCAATTGATGCCCGGCCTGCCGGACACCACGGTTGGGCCGCCGTTTTCTGGGGTTCTCTTGATACTTTATTGACCTCTTCTGCTAATTTTCCTCCCTTAATTGGTAGATTAGGGTACGTAGGCTGTTCCCCCCAATTTCCTCTTAGGTTCGTTTGGGACACAGAAATTTTGCATCGAACCGTTCAATTCCCGCAGAATTCGAGAAAAATCATTGCGTTCTAAATGAGGCCCTTTTTTCTTTTTTCTTTCCTACAGAAATGTACAAAGTACTACATGGATATATGTCAACACTTGCCGATATGCATATGCATATTTTGGCCGGTCTATATTATAATTATGTAGATTAATCAAATATAAAAACTATAGTCTAGCTGTACAATTAAATCTGTTGTACATCAAAATATCAAATACATTTTTTTAGATCTCTAGCTGTGCGCAATTGCTACACAACATATATAAAGAAGTACGCATATAGGCCTAGAAAGCCGGCCCGACGGATGGCATAGCACAACATATCGTGCCGTGCTTAGGTCGGCCTGGCCTAATGAGCACGGCTGGCATGGGGGGCATGACCGGTGCTAGCGTCGGTGGCCGCCTTAGCCTCGACCTCGCCTCCCGCCTCCTGTCGCCTTCCCATCGCCATCCATCTCACAGTCATCCCCACAAGCCATCACAGAGCAGAGAGAGGGGGGAGTAGAGGGGAAAGAGTATACCGAAGCCATGTACTGCCAATCATCGGACAACCACGCGAGGTCACAAAGGCCGAAGTCCGGAGAGCACGTCCTAGCCTCCCGTGCATACTCCGACGTCGACACCGCGAACACGTATAGCCGACCCCACTTCCGCATGATGGTGGGGACCTCCCCCCACCCTCGGACGACGGTGGCGACCTCTCCCCACCCCCGAAGGCCTGGACGACAGCGCGGAGGGGGTCGCTAGTGGAGGCGAGGCTGGGGTGGTAGGAGGCGACGGGGGGAGGAGGGTGATGGCACAGAGGGGGTCGCCGGGGTGAACAACGACACAGGTAGGGAGGCGGAGGGCGTGGCTAGCGGTGGGTGCAGGGTTGATCGAGGGAGGCACGACTAGGATGGCAGGAGGCGGCTGGGGGAGGAGAGCGATAGTGCGGGTGGGGAGGCGCAGCCGGGGTGGCAGGAGGCGGTCGGTAAAGGGGGTTGCCAGGGTGGACGACCGCGCAGGTGGGGAGGCAAAGGGCGTGGCCAGGCACCGGTGGCATGAGGGGAGGGAGCGTCGAGAGCTCGAGATCTAGATCAGGAGGAGGGGATGAGGAAAAGAGGAAATGAAGAGGTGAGTGGCCGATGGGTCGGCCGGCTAGAAGAAAAAGGATATAGGAGAAAAGAAAGGGAGAAAAGGGAGAAAATAAAAAGACTTCAACTTTAATACAAAAATATTGGTTAGCACCTTAATACATCATACATACATAACTTATTGGGCTATACTTTCACTAGTTAGATTATACATGTTTGTGTATACATAGGAATTTCACTTTTCACTTGAAATATTTACATATGCAGACACAAGGTGCTTGACCGAATGACACTATAATAGCAAGAGAGATAATAGTTCTTTCACTCTGTTGGTTTGAGTTTTAACAAATATAATAGCAGTTCTAAACTTTAAGACTTTCCTAACATCAAGGCAAGTATATTGTACACTTGTCGTTTTTACACTCTCCGATAAACTCTTAGTATCTATACAAATATATAGTATACAATATGGTCACATTCCGTATATATCTATATTTGGCAAGCACACATGTACGTCATAAGACTAGTATATTGTACGCATGTTATTACCCCCCCCCAAATATTTACGTGTCCATATTTTTATACAAATAATCCAATTTTAACTAGTTTTTAACGAGACGAGTACGAGAGAAATGAAGATAGCGGCCGCTGCCACCATCGTTGCCGCCGCCTTCGTCGTGTATAGTTACTTCGAGTTAGACTTAGGTTGGCACGGCACAAACGCTGGCATGACGGCCTTTAGGCTATGCCTGTCTAGACCTGGTCGGAGGCAAGACAGGCTGGCACAATATGGGACGGCGGAGTGACCGGGCCAAGCCGACATGGCCCGAAGTATGGTGGGCCTGGGCCGTGCCGACATGGCACGGCCCAATGCTCACCTCTACACGCAATTTACCCTACAATTTGCGCCTTGTTTTGCATAGGAAAGTTCGCACGCCAACTTGTCAACTGTCATCACGGCCGGAGCCATCCTATTATCGCTCTACATCTTTAAATGTGGTTTAATTTTAGTTTATCGTAACTCCAAGGCTAATAATTGATGAGTTTGTAAGTTTTCTTTCTCAGCTTACATAAGCAATTGTTGCAAAATGTATATAGACCGGTGGGATGGGGGGCCAATGCACGGGGATTCATGCATATAGATTTCTAATCTCATGTACGTGCAATTAATAGGATAGCAATATATATTGACAGTGTATATTATTGCAGAGCTCTATGACCAGAAGCAGCATGATCTCATGCATACAATAACTTTTCAATATTGCTATTGCTATTTCTGATATATATACACTGTCATAGCTTCTAACGGCAAATTATGCACAAACTAAATGAGGCCGTTCGTAATGATCACCAATGCACTGGCCGCAGTAGCCTAATCTGAAGCAATTAAACCGCGTGCACCAAGTCAAATAGTCTTCATTCTTCACCTTCTAACATTAATCATGCTGCTGTGAAAACTTCCATAGTCTCGCTGAACCGTGACGCTGATGGAAAATAAATAGACAACTTGCGCGGTTGCGCCACCCTTTAGACACTTCTACACCCATCCCACACCTTTCACGTCTCAATCTAGAGGAATCTTGCGAACCCATTTGCGCCTCATACATTTCAAAGAAAAGGCTCTTCAAAATCTAGCTACCAGTTTGTTTTTTTAGCGGAATATAGCTACCAGTTAGAAGAAATATCAGAGCCGGCCCCCCTGTACGGCAACATGCCTTTCCTTGGCCCCCTAGATTATCTTGCAATGTACGTACCATATATCTTACATGATTTTATGGGACTAAACTTTGGCCAAGTTGCCAAAAGATGTTCATGGTGCGCACACTAGCTTCTGCAAGTGGCTCGTTTTTCTTCTACAAGTCTAGCTTTCTGTTCCATGTACGTACGCAGAAGCTAGCTAGCTAGTAGATCGACCTAATGTCACGTTGGCATGTCAGTGTCTCCAGCTTCTGGATGGCCAGCTGATTAGTGGAGTGAGCACTAGTATATATATATAACTTGCTTGGACAAGAACATTCAGTAATCAATTTAATTGGCCTAATGGAATATTACCATGCATGCCTGCCAGTTTGTCTGGGCTATATGTATATTGTGTATGTAATACAACACCCCGTGGATAAAATGTTATGGTAGTCGCATCGAGTGTGCAAGTTGCATCGCGTGGAAATGAAGGGAAGAATTCGCCGTTCTGCGTTACATTTGCGAGTTTTGACATGATGTTTTGTCGGCCATTTTAATGGCGGCAAGAGTGTGCAAATTTTCAAGGCCTGGAAGCAGAAAAGGAGGATAAGGATGTGATCTATCTCGGGGACTTGCAAATTGCCGAGGCCAATGGCCAATTGCATGGTAGGTAGGGTGATGCATTGATGCATCTAGTGGCTTTTGCCGGCCTCACCGTGCGCATATGGCGATGTCATACCGAGCATTGACAGGAGATGAGAAGTTTTGTAGACATTCCACCGGTTACATGCATTACATTTCCTTGATTTAACCCGTGATGCTACTGATTTTTTTTTTTTTTTGGGGAAAGAGATACTACTGAAATTCTAGTCGCATGGAAACCTCCTAAGGTGAGTTTTTTTAGACTGATAGCTTACGGCTTATAGTTTAAATATTTGAATTATGTCTATTCGCGAGAGACAGTACGTTGAGGAAAATGTGATTTTGGCTGATAAACCTGAGCTCAGTATATTTTTTACTATAATTTTTTATTGATCTATCTTAAATAAATACATTATTTAAAAATTAATTATAGATAGTATAAATATAAGTTATATATAAACTGAAAAGAACCGAGACTAAGTCTCCTGTACTGTGGAAGAAATGAACTAATGAGGCCTTAGAAAATTGCAGGCAAAGTCGAAAAATGATATCTTCTGAGTTGGGTCTAAATCCAAACCTACAAGCCCAACTCGGTCTAAAATCACACGCAGAAGGACTAGGTACCCCATCCAGCCCATCATCTCCTTCCCCGTCTTCTTCCACGCTCCCCAACTCTCCGCCGCCCTCTCCCCAAGCCGCAAATCCCGTGAGCCCGCGTCGGCGTCGGAGCCCCCGGCCGCCACGCGTTCCTGCGTGCTAAGGTGACGCGTTCTCCTGAGCCCCCTCTCTACACCGTTCCGGTGTTCTGCATTCAGTTGTCTCCATCGTTTCTTACTCCTGCCGCGAGTTAGGTTTATAGGGAATTCGAATTTCCAACTGCGTAATGCAGATTACGTAGGGCACGCACTCTGTCGTGTACTTATACTTTGACTTGCGAGTTGCGTCTGTAATTTTGGAAACGTGATGAACAAAAGTCATACTGCGGTTGGAAAGTAAGCGAGCGAATGCACAACGCATTGCCTTCCACTAAATGCAGGATGTGCCTTTTCTGTGATGAAACTTTGCTAAATTTCGACGTCTGAATCAGATGTTGCGTCTTGTATTGTTATCAAGAGAAATCTGAAAAGTCAATGTACTGCCTTCTGCTAAGGGAACGTTCAGAATGATTTTTTTAATGTAGTTGGGATAGTTTATTTGGTATAATTAAATTTAAAAATTTTAAAAAATAGAAAAAATATGTTAGCCTATTACAAACAATACAAAGGAACATGAGGAAAAAAAAAGAAAAAGCAAAAGCCTAAAAAATCTTTACAAAATAGAAAAAAACGAAATTACTGAATAGTGAAAAAAAGCAAAAATCAGAAACAGAAACTAACTTTAAGCCCTTTTGAGCGCCACCTAAGGTAAGAGTGCGGGCAAATAGCCAGGATTTCTTGCCCCTTCAGAAACAGAATTGTTAGCCTTGTATTTGGCTAGAAAATTATTTTGAATTTTTTATTGCTAGAGTTGGTTGGTCTGAACTATGGATATAACAGATCATCCTGTTCCTGTATGGTTACAACAGATGGATCGATTAAATTCCGCCGCAATAGTAATTTATACATACTAAAGTCTGCTTCCATATAACAGTGAGGAAAACAGTATTTCTAGGCTCAGAATTAGCGAATTTGTTTCTGTCTGGGATCCTGTGATGGCTTGGCTTCACGAAGCTCAATTTTGAGTGGGCGCTCGTTTTAGCGATGGCTTTTGGCTGAAATTTTACTGTAGCTGGCTTTTTTTTACTGTAGCTGATTTGGCTTTTTGGGCATAATTAATTTAAAAAAAATGTAAAAATAGAAAAACATGTTAACCCATTAGGGATAATACAAAGGAACACGAGAAAAAAAGAAAATACAAAAAAACCTAAAATATCTTTTAAAATTCAGAAAAAGACGAAATACTGAATAGTGAAAAAAAAACAGAAGTTAGAAGCTGAAGCTGAAAAAAAGTCGAAACGAGCGGGGCTGAAGGCATCAATGAAGCAGCGGTTTGCTGCAGCCAATGCCAACAAACTCCAATATGAACAATTGAAATATCAGATAAGAAATATCCTATATAGTGTAAGAAATGTTTCCAGCATTGTATTGGGTAAAGTGAGCAAGAATGCAAGAATACTGACAAAAAGTTGCCACATTTTTTTAATTATGATAATGCCATCACAATCTTAGATTTGATTTTCTATCTGCAAAAGTCTTATTCAGATGAAGGGATAAGGATTTCGAGAGAGTTCACTTGAAACTTGCAAATTTATCGTGACAAGTGATTAACTGACAAAGGCACTGTTGAAAGTGATCAAGTAGTCTGGTGTAGTATATTCCTCTTTGATTACTCAAAACAAATTCCGAAACAATCACATACTTAGTGGACATCATTGCTGTGTCATTATAGTGTGTAGTAAAAGTATAGGATTCTAAATTGGTTGACATAGAAAAAGGATTTATGGGCCTGTTCTTTTCGGTCATGGTGATGGCTTTTGGTGCGGTGATGGCTTTGGTCATGGTGATGGTTTTTGGTTGTTTCATGCAGAGATTGCGGAAAGAGAGATACTTGCTTGCAATTTTTGATGATACATATATTAGTTTTTTAACGTATACTACAATTAACTTGTAGATCCTGTTTTAAAAAAATACTCCGTTTAAAAATTAGTTACTATAGCAAAAGCTAAAAGTGGCTTTTAGAAGCCGTAAAGAACAGGGCTATAGAGCCATTTGAACAGGCATTGGTATAATTTATGACTTTGTGATGTGAAATAAGGGATAAGCTTTCATTCTTCTAGTCATGTTTTGGAGAACCGAAATCCTTAAACCACAGATTCCAAAACCAGGGTGCATGTGTCACTGGATATCTTTCTATTCATATCCCTTACAAATTGGGACATACCCTACAACTTCGATCCTTACAAATTGATACATAACCTACAATTTAGATCCTTTCAAAAACAAAGAAACTTTTGATCTCTCGATCTAAACACTTGAAATTTGAACCTCATGACATTAAGAACCTATTCTAACCAAAAAAATTTGAAAGAACTTGAGAAATTGGGATATTTTGTTTTGTGAAGCTCAGCTGCATCAAAACTGAGCTAAAATTTAAAATTGAGTTAACTTTCAAATTAAATATCTGAATGACTTAAAATTTGGTATGTACTTCTTTAGGATGTTAGGAAATCAACGATTAAAAAATTATTGAAATTTGATATGTAACTTCTTTCGGATGTCAGGAGCCTATTGTTTAGGATGTTAGAGCAACTCCAGCAGTAACCTTCAAAACAGGGCCCTTACTTTTTATTTGAGGGATCCTCTTATTTTTGAGGGCCCTATTTTCTGGGCTGCACTCCAGCAGGAGCCCTCAAAACAGAGCCCCTACTTCTCAATTCTCTCTATTTCCTCACACACTATATGCATATATATATATATGGGACAAAAGCACAATACACAATAAAATATTTATGATTTCACAATAAGGGACAATATGTAAATTTATGAATTCAAATACGAATATTCAAATTTAAATTCAAATTTATTCCGAATTTAAATTTATGAATTCAAATACGAATATTCAAATTTAAATTCAAATTTATTCCGAATTTAAATTTATGAATTCAAATACAAATATTTAAATTTAAATTCAAATTTGTTCCGAATTTAAATTGAAAGCACAATGAGGGACGTTTAAATTTATGAATTCAAATACGAATATTCAAATTTAAATTCAGATTTGTTCCGAGTCCTTGTATTTATTCAAATATGAATAAATCTGAGTTTAGGGGCTCAAGTAGGGGGCCCCTGGGAATGAGGGTTTGGAGGCCTCATTTGAGAGGCCCTCTATTTTTGAGGGCTCAAGTAGGGGTCCTGCTGGAGTTCAATTTTTTGCTCTGGCTCTCAAATCTGAGTTTAGAGGTTCAAGTAGGGGTCTGCTGGAGTTGCTCTTAGCAACCTGTTCCAACCTTCTTCCCCGGCCACGGCAGCCGCCGCCGCCGCCCGCCGAGCTCTCTCCCTCCTCTATCCCCCCTTCCGTTTTCCACTCCCCAACCAGAGCAGAAATGGCCATCCCCTCCGCCCTTTCCTTCTCCGATCGCAAGCGCCCCATCGTCGTTTCCGTCTCCCTCTTCCTCCTCTCCTCTCCTCTCTCTTCCTCCTCTTCAACCCTGCCCCTTCCGCTATCCCCTTCTCCTCCCGCGTCGCCGCCTTCCCGCCTCCCCAAACCCCAGTTCCCGTCTCCGCCGACGCATCTCCACCCGAAACCCCAACCGCTGTCACGTCCGACGGGAACAACAACAGCGCTGCCGATCCACCTCAACTAGACACCACCACCCCTGCCAGTGACGTTGTCGCCAGCGCTGTCGAACCAGATCACAGCATGCCGCCCCCTGTCTGCCGAAATGAGTGGATCGGTAGACGCTAACGAGACCACCGCCACCGTCTCGGGCGAACGAGATGGAGACGGGGAAGAAGGCGGCGGTGGTGGGGAGGAGCCAGTGTACGTGCCGTCGTGGGAGGTGTGCGAGGTGGGGAAGGGGGTGGAGGTGGCGGACTGATACCGTGCCTGGACAACGTGAAGGCGGTCAAGGCGCTCAACTCGCTGCGGCACATGGAGCACCGGGAGCGGCATTGTGCCTCGTGCCGCTGCCAGCGGGGTACCGGCTTCCCTTGCCGTGGCCACGCAGCCGTGACATGGTGAGGATGCCTGCTTGCCTTCTTCGGTAAGCGAGGAAGCGGTTTTCCTGCTTGCCTTCTTCGGTAAGCGTGGAATATTGTTATTATTAGTAACTTAATATTGCTAATCTGTGCTCTTACGCTCTGATTAAGAGGTAGTGTTGTGCTAATTTGGTTTGCCAGTGCCTTGGTCATAAAGACCCAAATGGGCATGTTTGAACATCCTCCAAACAGAATAACAGCGCAAAAATGGGCTCCATCTCTTTTTTTGTTACTCCACTAAAAGGGCTACTGTTATGAACCCATCTGTACAAACGAACCTTGTAAGCATAATAGAGAACTCTGTTAGCTTGGGATGTAGCCTTAAAACTCTGCCAGGTTTGGAATTGTGTGTATCCACGTGGTAATACCTACAAAAGCACAAATTTTTTATCATTTCTGGCAAAGGACCCTTTGGCACATGGATATGTGTATGGATATGGATACTGTCCATTAGATGAGAATTCAATTTATGCATGTATGCTGATGTCCTTTCCGGCAAATATAGACTTTGTCACCGTCCTTCTGAATCTCAAACTTGCAATCAGCTAGTGTGTGTTTTATATCTACCATTGCTGGCTTCCTTGTGATATCATATTCCCTTTGCAAGTTTCAGATTTGGTATAACAATGTTCCTCACCCAAAGCTAGTGGAATACAAGAAGGACCAGAACTGGGTTAGGAGGTTTGGTAATTATTTTGTTTTCCCTGTAGGTGGAACTCAATTTAAAGCAGGTGTGACTAGATACATTCAATTCATTGAACAGGTAAATATTACTTGTACCCTTTATATACTTTTAAACCTGTTAATTTCCATATAAGTTCCGTGACATTTAAATAATCAATGTATTTATGCATGCTCATGGTGCTGCTTGACTGTAAGACAACCTCGCAATCTAAGTTCAGTGTTTCAGTGATATGTTTCGAAGATTCACATTCAAGACCTGGTGGGCCAAAAGAAAATGTGTACTTGCATTCCTAGGATGATCACTACAAGTTGAAATTTTGTGACTTCAATATTGCTAATACAATGTTGTCCCTTGTTTTATTTGCCATAACTCACAGCTTGCAGTCATATTGTTTCAATAGATCATGCCAAACATTAAATGGGGAGCTCATACAATAACTGTCCTGGATGTTGGATGTGGTGTTGCCAGCTTTAGTGGATGCTTGGCAGGAATGTCATTACTATGTCTTTTGCACCCAAAGATGAGCATGAAGCTCAGATACAATTTGCACTAGAGCATGGAATTCGGGTGTTGTTGGCAGTGATTGGAACACAGAAACTTCCCTTCCCTGATAATGCATTTGATGTCATCCACTGTGCAAGGTGTAGGGTCCGCTGGTATGCTGATGGCAAGTACTTTGAACCATTCCTGCTATTTTGTTTTATAGTTCTTCTCCTGTTGATATTTAAAGATGATTCATTTATTCTGTTTACTTTTTCAAAATGTGTGTGCGTGTGACCTGTGTTATGCATACATTTTTAGTTAAGATTTTACTACTTTGGGGCATACAGGTGGAAAACAATTGTTGGAGCTCAATAGAATACTCAGACCTGGAGGATATTACATCTGGTCTGCGACACCTGTCTATCGTCATGGCAAAAGAGATGAAGATAACTGGAATGGTTAGCAAGCGCTATCTTTTCCCATCAGAATGATTGTTATCAGTACATGTTTTTAGCCTAGCATTTGTATGTCAAACAGATTATGCATGTTTGCAGAATACCGAAATAATTTGGTGTTAACAAGGGTTTCATGCATAAGATTTTATTGTAACCTGATGCCCCTATGTAATAGCATCATATGTCAAGGATACAAAAAGTATGATCCCATATTATTTATACTTCACATTTAATCATGTCACCATGCAACACAGTTGGTGAATCCAACAAAAACAGAGTGTGGGAAATGCAGTAGATATGCAGTTGATGGAATCCATTGGTTCGTTCATAGGAAAAGTATGGTCATTAACTCATTATGCTTGAATGATTACAACACATGTGACTGTTATCATATATGACTTGTGATAAGCGGTAACACTTTTAAAAAAATGGGCACCATTTTCCACTACTTTTAATAAAATAGGTTTGCATTAGTACCTAGATTACTTGTACTTAGGCCTACAACCCTGCTTATTTTGCAAATCTATCCTATGATTTGTAGAGATCAACCTCTTCTTGTTAATTCAAATTTGTGATCAACTTCTGGCATGGTTATTAAGTCGTCGACTATCGACGACTAGTCGACAAGTCGGTGGCCTGGTAATGACTTGCGCCGGCGACTCGACTTGCGCCGGCAAGTCGGGCGCCTGGTCGACTAGTCGTCGACTTGCTCGTCGACTAGTCGACCAGGCGACGGCAAGTCGGGTGCCTTGGGGAGGCGGGAGGCAAGCCTGGGGGGAAGGCGGCGGCGGCCGACCGGATCTAGACGGATCCGGTGGCGGGGAGCTCCGATCCTGCGCGAGGAGGCCGGATCTGGGCTGGGGCGACGTCGGCGGCGGCGGCGGCCGACCGGATCTAGACAGATCCGGTGGCGGGGAGCTCCGATCCGGCGTGAGGAGGCCGGATCTGGGCTGGGGCGACGTCGGCGGCGGCGGAGGCGTCCGGGTGGAGACGGGGAGCCCGGATCCGTGATGGAGGCGGTGGCGGCCCTGTGGAGGCGGCAGCGAACGGGTGGAGACAAGGCGGCGACGTCCGGGAGGCGCGCGTCGGGTGGAGGCGCGATCGTTCGTGAGGCGCGACGCCCGTGAGGCGCGGAGGAGAGAGCCGAGAGTGGGGGGTGGCGCTCGGAATCAGATGAGAGGGAGCGAGGCAGTGGGGATCTGCTAAGGCAGTTGGGGGTATGAGGATGATTATTTTGCAGTTTAGCCCTCTTCTTTTTTAAAATTACAATAAAGTCTTTATCTGTATATACATATTCATATAACTAATACAAACAGTACCTATCGACTAGTCAGCGACTAGTCGGTCACTAAGAGGGTAGTGTCGACTTGTCGACTTGATAACCTTGACTTCTGGCAGCGATGGTTATTCTAACCAAATCAGTCTGCTGAAGGATAGTGGTAAAATCTCAGGATGTTAATAAGATTTGGTGTTGTTATTTATCAAAAGCCGACCTCAAATTCTTGCTACCACGAAAGGAAAAATAATGAACCACCTCTATGCTCTGGGAGGGAGGGATCACATACTCCTTGGTACATTTTCTTGACATGTCCTTTTGTTTCACATGCGGTTTGAACTTATAATTTGTGCCAATCTTAATAGCCATCAGTGGCTAGGATCATTCTGTTGTCAGAAGAATGCTACTGCGATCAATCACTCAAAGATTTGCCAGTTAACTGAACTCACGTCTTCAGGGGTTGGTTTCAGACGTGAACAGTAACCTGACGGAAATCCGACAAAACAGGAAAACCAGTGAAAGATGAGTGGTGCAGAGCGCACTAAACTCGGTTCCACCGAGAGCCTCTTTATACTCTTATTGATTACTAAATCGGGATCTCTACATGCAAGAAACGCTCAACAAGAAAAACAAATTTGTCCCGCTAACTCGGACAACTCTCTCTCGCCACAAATACAGGAATGACCGAATCGCTACTTCCTTCCTAAGTTACTCGGCTTTATTCTAGTGATCAAAAACACATAGTTTGTGGAAGCAACTAAAATAGCAATGTTCAAGATTACATTCCAACAATTTCACCCCTAATCTTGACACATTCAAACTTGATCCAAACCCGTTTGTCTCTAAGTTCCTTGAATCGCACTCGCCAATTGGTTTTGTCGATATATCGCCAATTGATCTTCGATCAATGTACTCAATCAAATCTTCTTACGCTCAACACACTCTCTAATGAAATGATACCGAGTGTCAATATGCTTGCTTCGGTCATGGAGCACGTGATTCTTACAAAGATTAATGGCCGATTTGTTATCCACCTTTAACATCGCATCGCGATCTTGTTCTTCCATCGCTTCGCAACTAGGCGCCCAAGCCACATACCTTGGCAAGCTGCAGTAGCAGCTGCAATATATTCAGCTTCACAAGTGGACAATGCCACTATTCTTTGCTTTTGTGATTGCCAACTGATCAAATTGTCGCCAAGTAAGAATAGAACCCCTGTGGTGCTTTTCCGGTCATCTACATCTCTGGCCATGTCGCTATCACTAAATCCGACTAGTCGGAAATCTGCTCCTTGCCTTCTCTTAAACCTGCAGCCAATATTTACCGTTCCTGCAATATAACGTAACAAGTGTTTAATCGCAGCCCAATGTTCAAGATGGGTCTTTCCATGAACCTACTCACATAACCGACCGAATATGCAAGATCCGGCCTAGTATTCACCAAGAACCTTAAACTCCCCACGATGCTTCTATACTCTGTTGGTTCAATACAGTCCCCAGCGCTTTCCTTACTTAACTTAAGTCTGGGCTCCATAGGGATTTGAGAAGGGTTGCAACTTTCCATTCTTGCCTTCTGGAGAATCTTCCTTGCATATGCAGACTAAGACAAAGTAATGCATTCTTTGGTCTGACAAACTTCCATGCTGAGATAGTAACTTAAAAGACCCAGATCACTCATGCTGAATAAAGTCTTCATTTGCTCCTTGAATCTGGCTATCTCAGTAACTTGGGCTCCGGTAATGACAAGATCATCAACATATACACCCACTACGAGTCTTGAATTATCTGAACCTCGGGTATACACAGCTCCTTCCACAGCAGACTTGATAAAACCCAGGTTTGACAGACTGGAGTCTAACTTGGAATTCCAAGCCTGGGGTGCTTGCCGCAGGCCGTATAGCGCTTTCTTTAGTTTCAGCACTTTGTCGGGATTCTCTTCGTCAGTGAACCCTGGTGGCTGCACAACGTACACATCTTCTTCTAGATCTCCGTTCAAGAACGCTGTTTTAACATCCATATGGTGGATCTCCCAATCCTTTTGTGCAGCCAACGCAATGAGTAAACGCACGGTTTCCATCCTCGCAACCGGTGCAAATACCTCATCAAAGTCAATCCCGTGCTGTTGCACATAACCTTTAGCGACTAATCTGGCCTTGTGCCTCACCACAACTCCATTAGCATCCTTTTTAACCTTGAAAACCCACTTTAAACCGATTGCACAGTGTCCAGTTGGCAAATCGGTCAGGAACCAGGTGGAGTTGTCTTCAATTGAGCTCAGTTCTTCTAGCATTGCCTTGCGCCAACAACTTTGTCTTTCTGCCTCATCAAAGCTTGTTGGCTCCTCCTCGGCTAATAGGCATTGATCAAAATCTAAGACTGGAAGTGTGGATGTATAAAGATCTTCAATCCTTCTATATCGCCGGGGTGCTTCTTCAGTGTCCGTGGTGGCATTACTCGGTGGTGTACAAAATTGTATCCCCATAGGAGTATGCAATGAACTTGGAGTCATTGTCGAAGATGAACTCCCGCCTGGAGTCGTTGTCGAAAACGGACTCCTGTTAGCACCATTTTCATTTTCCGATGTTGCCGCTCTAGTCTCTGCTATAGCCGCTCCATTCATGGGTGTAGTGAAATACTCAACTACAAACTCCCCATCTCCATGATCCAAATCCTGCGGTGTGTTCATTCTCTCCCATGGCCAACTTGCCGTTTCATCGAACACAATGTCTCGTGATACACACACCTTCTTTCCCATCGGATCGTACATCCGATAGGCCTTGGATCCTTCTCCATAACCAATAAATACCATCTTTGTGCTGCGGTCTTCTAGCTTCTTGAGATTAGGCTTCACTGTCTTGACATGGCCGATGCACCCGAACGTTCGAAGATACTCAATGTTGGGTCGTCGGCCGTGCCAAGCTTCATAAGGCGTCACTCCTTCTAAACTCTTTGTTGGAGATCGATTCAACACATATACTACCGTTGCTACAGCTTCTCCCCAAAACTGACATGGCATCTTCATGGTTTTCAGCATACTGCGTGTAGCTGCTACAACCGTCTGATTTCGCCGTTCGACAACTCCATTTTGTTGGGGAGAATATGGGGCGGTTAGCTGGTGCTTGATGCCATGGCTTGCGCAATACTCTCCGAATTCGGCTGCATTGAATTCTCCACCCCGATCGATCTGAGTGTCTTGATCTTCGTCCGTCTCCATTTCGACAATGACTGAATATGTTTGATTGCCATGGCTGCTTGATCCTTCGAAGACAATAGCCGAATCCACATGTAACGGCTCATATCATCCACAAGTAACAAGAAATACTTCTTCCCTCCTGGAGTTGCCGGTGCTATCGGACCACAAAGATCCCCATGCACCAGTTCGAGCGCCGCCTGCGCCCGAAACTTCGCCTTTTCTGGAAAAGGCATTCGACGTTGCTTTCCCGCCAAACATCCATCGCAGATCTGATCAACATGATCTATCAATGGAAGTCCACGGACCATCCTTTCTTGTGAGAGCTTCCGAAGTGCCTGGAAATTTAGGTGGCAAAAGCGAGTGTGCCATTTCCAAGCCTCCTCAGTGCATGTTGTTGACAAACATATTGGCTTTGCCATATTGAGCTTCAGGAGGTACAAACGATTCTGGCTTCGTTGCCCCTTCGCAAGCAGTATACTTTGTGGATTTCGGATGGTGAGGACTCCTTCCTCAATATGGATTTTATACTTCTGCTCATCCAGCTGCCCAACACTGATAATGTTATGTCGCAGTCAGGGAATGAAATATACTCCTTCGAGTGTGCCGTGCTCTCCACTCTTGCATGCGTAAAGCACTGTGCCACGGCCACAGATTTCTGCTGCAGAACCATCTCCGAACTTGACAGTCCCTGCGACGTGTGTATCAAGTTCAGCAAAGACTCCCTTGGCGCCAGTCATATGATTTGTGGCACCAGTGTCCAAATACCAGATGTTTGACACGGGCTCATCAACGTCCTCCCGGAACTCAATTTCCTTGGCCTTCGTTTCATTCAGCTGCACTTGCTCATTTGTAAGAGTCTGACCGAGCGAGGAGAGCGCACACACTTGGGTCATAAGGAGTGTGGGTTCTTCCTTCGTCTGGGTCAAATTTGCTTGTTCTCTTCGCTCTCGCCGTGGCTTCCGACACTCCCTGGCGTAGTGCCCGGAGCTACCACAGTTATAACATTTCACCTTGGATTGATCACGTAGGCCGCCGCTGGACACAATCTCCTTGTTGTCGCGGCTTCTGTGCAATCCTGCATTCTTCGGGCGCCAACGACTTTGCTTGCTATTGGCTCCACTCTCTGTACTCCTGTAGCCATTTGGAAGACCCTCCTGATCTCTATGCTTCATTCGGGCTATCCACTCCTCTTCCGTGAGTAGGAGTCTGGCGCCGTGTTGTATTCCACCAGTGTCGCCGTCGTCGCCGTATCTCTCATCGACTGAGGATAGGCGACCGACCAATTCCTCCATGGGCATCGTCTTCAAGTCCAACAACTGCTCAATGGCAATTGCAACTTGCCGGTACCGGGGAGGCACGACACGAAGGAGCTTCTTGAGCACCTGTTCATCCTCGAGCACACCCCCCATGTCTCGTATATCATTGACGAGACCAGTGATGCGCACGCCGAAGTCTTCAACGGATTCACCTTCCTTGAAATGGATGGAGTCGAACTCTTGGCGCAAAGCTTGCTGTCTTGCCTCGCGCACACGAGAGACACCGACCCACATCGTCTTGACGGCTTCCCATGCCGCCTTGGCTGAATCTTTCGTCGCCAGCGACCTCAGCATTTCGCGTGGCACGGCCTGAAGAATTGCCGTGAGGGCCATGCGATCTTCCTTGAAATCACCACCTCCGGGTTCAATAGCTCCCCATACTCCCTGGGCCTGTAAATTGACCCGCATCAATAACGCCCAATCGGCGTAATTGGTTCTCGTCAGCATCGGATATCTCAGCGCCACTCCCGACTCCCTGGTTGCCTGTTGAGATATCGCTGGCGTCAGAACTCCATCGCTGCCTGTGCTGTCGCCGGTTCCGCTGGTGCTCCCGCCGTTGCCACTCATGCTGCTCCGTCGTCCAGGAGGAGTATAGCGGCTTGGCGAATGTGACATGGTGGTGTGCCGGATCAGAGAAACGCAGCTCTGATACCAAATGTCAGAAGAATGCTACTGCGATCAATCACTCAAAGATTTGCCAGTTAACTGAACTCACGTCTTCAGGGGTTGGTTTCAGACGTGAACAGTAACCTGACGGAAATCCGACAAAACAGGAAAACCAGTGAAAGATGAGTGGTGCAGAGCGCACTAAACTCGGTTCCACCGAGAGCCTCTTTATACTCTTATTGATTACTAAATCTGAGATCTGTTACATGCAAGAAACGTTCAACAAGAAAAACAAATTTGTCCTGCTAACTCGGACAACTCTCTCTCGGCCACAAATACAGCGAATGACCGAGGTTACTCCGGTTTTATTCTAGCTGATCAAAAACACATAGTTTGTGAAAGCAACTAAAATAGCAATGTTCAAGATTACATTCCAACATCTGTTTGGGCCCATTGCTGCGGCACCTATGATTTGTGCCATCTGCAAGTAGTCCTGGCTACTGAAACATAGGCCTCAGAGAATATTTATTGTATGATATTTTTTTATGCCAGATATACTAATGTTCTAATGTTTCCTTCTTCAGGTATACGGCTCTCGATAGTTGCCTCTTGTTGCCTGCTGTGTCAAGTTCAGGTGAAGGAAACAGTTGGCCCATTTCCTGGCCAGGAAGGCTTAACATCAGATACTCAACTACATTTGACAATTCCTCTACTCAGTTTTCTCAAGAAAAATTGATTCTGATACAAAGCACTGGAATGACCTTGTTTCAGAAGTATATTTTAGTGACTTTGCTGTTAATTGGTCTTGCGTTCGCAATGTTATGGACATGAATGCTGGTTTTGGAGGGTAAGAAAAAAATATAATTTGAGCTTTCATGCAATAGACTCATTGATTATTCCATAAGCCATGACAATATATTTCAATTTTCAGTGCTTTTGTTTGATCCCTGTGAAGTTTTTTGTCCTATGTTTCCTGAATGCTGTTAGACTATTAGTTGGCTCATGTCCTGATTGTTGATGTGTAGAGTTAACGTACTGGACCTAGTGCCCATCATTCCTTCTGGAATAGCTTTGCTTGTTGAAGAGAGGAACATACTGTTCAATGTTGTTTAATTGTTTTCAACAATCAATTTTCACAAACCTTGGCATTAACTTCTTGGAATGCTTAAGTGACAGCGTAGCTGATTGTTCTTTACTAGTTATCAATGCTTTGTAGGTTGGATGTTAGCTCGTTGAAATTAAGGATCTAACTTTCTTCAAAGGACAGATAATATGTTTACATGATTCCTATGGCCAATATTACATTCACTTGAAGTATTTTTTTTCAAGGATCCACCTTTTCTTAAAAATAATGATCAACATAGCCAGATGCTTCGTTTCATGGTGAGATATTTATCAATGTTGCTTTCTTAAACCAGATTTGCGACATCACTCATTGATCGAGCTTTATGGGTTATGAACGTTGTACCCTTCGATCAGCCAGACACTTTGCCTATCATTTTCAACAGAGGTTTGATTGGCGTATATCATGACTGGTGTGAATCTTTTAATACATATCCACGGACCTATGATCTTCTTCACATGACTGATCTCCTTCAGGGCCTCACAAATAGGTAAACAAGCCTGTCTTGATTCTTGAAGAATTGTTACTGTTTACATTCTAACATTCTCTTCTATTCTAGAGCAAGCAAGCTTTATGTTTATGCTTTTGTATTTTAGGTTTGATATCATTGAAGTAGCAGCAGAAATTGACAGGATACTTAGACCCGGTAGACGGTTTGTGTTGCAAGACACTATAGAAGTGATTAGAAAGATGGACCCAGTTCTTCGCTGTTTACATTACAAGACTTCAATTGTGAAACAGCAATTTCTTGTTGCCACCTGGTTTTCTGGCGACCTGACAGTACAGGTTCTTAGTCGCCGCGATTCCTGCTGCTCCTTCAGATGGTGTCATTGGTAAACAAAAGTGATCGATTCTTTAAATTCTGATTGCATCGATTCTTCGTATAGCATAGATGACACACAGCGGCCCCATATCAATGATGAGCTTGTTGGCATTTTCTAGGTTTGTTTGCATTTATTGCAATTTGTGCTTTGAGTTTGCTAAATGAAGTTTTTTTTGTCACGCAAATTAAATCCATGGCTATAGTAATAGCCAATAGGTTAGTGCTAGCAAGTTTGTAGGTGGACTCTAGAAGCATGTCTTGAAGGATTATGCTTCGGTGATTCTGTATATTTAGCAATAAAATTTTTATGTCGCCTTGCAAAGTAATAACTTTGAGCTCCCAACTGTTTACTTTGTTGCTCAGTATTGGTTGGCTTTGGATATTTGTAACCATCCCAGGTTAACTCGTCTGTTTAGATTCGACACTCGAGATCGTGTACCGATCGGAGGCATGGAGCTAGATCTTTACTGAAATACTCTGCTTTCCGCCGAACAATGGTTTTTAAAATGGACATGCCGGATCTGAATCCACTCGATAATACATAACGTTACTTGTGCTTTCTGCCGAACAATGGTTTTAAAATGGACATGCCCGGATCTGAATCCACTCGAGAATAGATAACGTCACTTTGGCACCGAAACTTTTTTAATAAAGAAAGATCTTTCAGAAGGTACTTCGCCATTGAAGAAACCATGCTAAGGCCCTGTTATTGATTTTTGCTTATAGCTTTTATTTAAAAAGCTAAAAATTAATATGAATATTGATTTATCCACTTCTCTTGGTCTAAAGATATGACAGGGGATCTAAGGGCAGTCCCTATGGTAGAAACCATGTGCGAAATCCAAGATAGCCACATCAGCAAAAATCTGAGTATAGAAACTGACTCACACAATGGGAGTTTCTTCGTACAACAAATAGTGGAAACCACCAGTTTCTTCCCAATGGTAAAATTGCAGTTTCTTCCCAGTGGAAACCGCGCGAGCAGGCATGTTGGGAGCGGTGCGAGCGCGCATGGAAACCACCAGTTTCTTCCCAATGGTAAAATTCTAGTTTCTTCGTGCATCGATTCAAGAGTAGAGGTGGTTTCCCTGAGAAGAAACGGTTTCTACTCTTTTTCTTCTCTTTCTTCATTAATTGAGTTGCCATGTCATCGTTTTGCCTACGTGGCAGGTCATTTAAGGAAGATAGAAACTGGTCATTAATTGCCATTGGGACTGCCCTAAGTGCATCATTATTCTAATCTTACTCTCGTCATACGTACATATTTATTTCTCACTTTTTTCATCGCTCACCCCTCATTTAAAAGTTACTTCTTTCAACTATTACTATTTATTTTCAATCAAAAATTATAAATTATAAGCAAAAATTATTAGCAAAAAATAATACAAACATCCACTGTGTTATAGTTCAGGCATTCTAACCCATGCGGTGAACCTGTAGTACAGCTTACTGCTTACATCGATCTGAATAGCAGCTGCACTAGCTCCATTTTACTCGCTATAAATAGTTTGACCGGTCAGAGAGAGAGCCAGGAGCCAGCTTATAAGTATGCATAATACACCGCACTACTCCAGTAAGTATCTAGCCGTTCCAACTTACTTCAGGCCCTACATTTTCATGTCAGCGTCGCTCGGACGGCCGTGGAGAAAGGGGGGAAAAAATACAAGGACCTGAGCTCCGTGACGTTACATTCGTACACTGCATTGAAATCGGGCGGTTCAGTACGCACCCCATGTTCTTGTGAACCGATGATCTGAACTAAATAGTCCCGACAAATCGATCGTTCTGGCCGCGCACGGGCACAGCTCGGGAGTGGCTGTACGTGCCACCCACGCGTGCCTGCCGATCGATCGTTGCCTGCCCGAGGCGACGCTTGGTGAAATGGAAAACCACGCGACGGCCGGGGCTCGCTGGCCTCCTGGGCCATGAACCATGATTGCCGCCGGCCAGCCGGCTCACCTGCAAGGCTGCAATGAAGCGACCGGGCACGCCCGGCCGTGTACGCGCGCAAGTTCAAACGAGCGGCGCGGCGGAGCTGCACGAAGACACGCCCTCACCGCGAGGCGGGACACGCACGTACGGCCGCACCCGCGTACGTTCCTGGCGCCTATGTAGCTGTACGTCTACGGTTATGTACGTCGCATGTCCATGTCGCATGTTCCGGCTGTGCTAATTAAGCTCACAGAGTACTGCCGCTGCTGCTGCATGCATGCGAGTCTGTTTGGTTACTCCTGCAGGGGTGGGCACTGTACATGCATGTCGATCGATCACATGCGTTGTGAGTGACATAGGAGATCGAGACCCTATTCCGATCAAGCCAGACCGCGAGGGGAGTGTTAAATGTGATCTGAATTGGCCACAGTGTCTGTGACGAACACGGTGCTGATCGGTGCCAGACGTGGCGCCAAAGTAGTACAAACCGACTCATTGGTTTTCTCTACATGAGGACTCTTACATCCTAGTCTTTAAATATACTCGTAGTATCATGTTTAGAGTACGTTGTGAGAGCATCGTGTTGCATGATTCAGACGTCCTATCGTCTTATGCTTGTAACTCTTCTCATACAATGATATTTGCTTTTGCATGACTGTGTTCTATTTCGTAAAAGTTTTTACGTTTAAATCCGTATCTTCTATTTTCTTTACCATCCTCTATTTTGCTATGTGTTTTATAATAAATAGCATTAGAGCTTCGCGTTTAAAACCCTAACCACTATCCTGGAGGAGTTATCTCGATCACGGGGCAGGCGGCACGGTGTCCATGTAGCATCCGGGGTGGAGTCCGCACAGCATCCAAGAGAGACGCAGCTTCTACCTCAAAAATATTCATCGACAAGACTCGTTGAAATCCCGACGGCATCAGCGTGATATCAAGTTATCAAAGTCCGCAACCTACTTTGGCTTTTTTTGTTTTGAAGCTGGCTTCTAGATTTTAATATATTTTTTTGTTTTTTGACTTTTTATTTTTTATATTCTTTTGCATTGTCTGTTTTAGATTAATCTATTTTTTCTATTTTTATCTTTTTAAAATTTAATTATATTAAATAAATTATTATCAGTTATAATAAAAATAAATTAGCTAAAATAAAATGATATAAGATATCGTCAAGAGCGCTCCTAGATCGAACCAACAACCGTGTTGGTTTCATTTGAGCCGACAACGTATGAAGCGTAGGCTCACGTCTCGAAGCGTCAGGAAGTTATCCATACGGTTCTCGTCGTGGCGAATCGCATCACTCGCGTGTTCTCGAGTATGAGACGAACCACGACCCAACGCAAAACCGGAGATGAAAAAGCTTGCGTCCGCGTGCAACAGGCGTCGAGTTAAGCCCAGGTTTTTTTCTTTTTTAGTTTTTTTAAGTAACTAAATTTTAAATAAAATATTTTTAAGATAAAATTTATAAATTAATTATAGTAACAGTGACAGATGCAAAATTTCGCTGTGACTCAGGTTAAATTCTAATAGACTAACATTCTAGAACTAGCGCTAATTTATATTCACACTATGGCATAACAAAAATTTGCTCTCTATTGTATTCATGGTAGTGCATGTTCTTGTTAGTTTTGGATGAAGAAAAGATTGCAGATAAGAGTTACACATATATATATATATATATGTGTGTGTGTGTGTGTATATATATATATATATATATATATATATATATATATATATATATATATATATATATATATATATATATATATATATATATATATATATATATATATATATATATATATATATATATGAATGATAAACCCGATCATGCTTCCTAAGAACAATCGTC
This sequence comes from Melocanna baccifera, assembly GCA_036346265.1. NCBI lineage: Eukaryota > Viridiplantae > Streptophyta > Magnoliopsida > Poales > Poaceae > Melocanna > Melocanna baccifera. The sequence continues at coordinate 39,325,426 of CM070676.1, forward strand.
ACTCAGACCATTTGATCAAAATATTCTAGATGCTAAGCTAATTGTCCAACATTTGAAAGCAAAATTGGTGCTAATCATATTAGAAACTAAATGGCAAGAACTTCAGGTCCTCTCAGTTTTGCCACTAAATATTTCTAAAACTAAATCTGCAAGAGGTTTTAGTAATCAAATAATTACCTTGACAGAGTAGATGTTGGTCTGCCCTACTGTGTCCTTCTTGACGTAGCCGGTTGAGCTTTTCTTCTTTGGGGGGGAAGGTGCCCATGGCCCATGACCTTGGTTCTCTCTCCATCTGGCCGCTCCACGCTTAGGTTATGAAGAGCAGAAGCATGATTATAAAAGGAAATTGTAAACCCTAGAATACGCACCTAAATATAGAATCCTCAAATCGAAATTCCTATTTCAGAATTTCCAAGAGTTGAGGCAAGATTAACATGTTAAGGAAATTGGGAACTCTAGAATTCGAACCTATACTTGAATCCCCAAATCAAAATCCCTGGAGGGAGGCAGCGCTGGACGGCAGGAGGGAGCTGGCACTGGAGGGAGGTAGCACAGGAGAGAGGCGATAGTAGTGGCACTGCAGGCCAGGAGCCGGCACTGGAGGGAGCCAGGAGCCTGGAGTGAGGCGATGCTGGAGGAGTGGAGGGACGCCACCGCAGCAGGAGGTGCCGAACTGCTAAAGGGACGTGTAGGAGGGAGGCCACCAGAGATCGGAGGCGCAGGCCACAGGCGGCAGAGGTGTGGATCTGGAGGGAGCCAGGGGGCGCTGGAGGGAGGGGTAAAGCCGTAAAGGCGTCGGGGCATCGGGCGAAGGGTGGTAGGCTGTGGCCACTGCAACCTCAAGCTGGGTTGTGTCGCCTTGGGCTAGGCCATTATAACTTGATTTTTCTTGGGTCTACGTAGGAATAATTCTATTGCTATTTTTTTCTAGCCCTTGGGTTATAGCCTATCTAACTCGAGGCCTAGATACGCCCTTATACTATAGCAATTTCATTTATATCAGCCAAAACCGTACGTAAGTTTCTGTTACTCCATATTCTCTCTCATAAACAGCTCAAAAACCATAAATTACAGCCAAAACCTATAAACCAAAGCCAAAAAACTCGTCCTACGACGTCATATCCGAGGCATTGGTAATTGCTTCCTGATTTCATCCGAAGAGAAGTGGAATTGCCCTTAGGTGCTACGCGCACAATTGGATTCCTACTAAGTGTACAAAACATGATTTACCAACGATAACACAATATATTGCTTCGCGTACACATAGCACACCAAGGTAAATGTAGCTTATTGCTAGATGCACATAGAGGCATACCAGGAGGCTTCCACGATCTTGCTGTGCACACACTTAATTGTACCAATGAACTCAAGTTTTGAGTTTTCATACTTCTGATCATCTTCATCGAGAAGTTCTGGTGGGGATTATATTGTGATGCTTCTTTACAATCAAGGGCTTGATTTACTATCTCTAAATTCCTTGCTAAGTAAGTTTGCATATGAGCAATTTTCATCGGAAATATTGGTGTACATCAAAGATGCTTGTTTTTGCCACTGCTATATAGTTACCTTCAGCTATGTTTGATCCAGGAGATTTTGAGGCAAGACAAAAAAAATCTTCCAATTCGGTAAGTTATGCAGTTCATGCATGTTTGACATCGCTAGAATAATGCTTTCCAGAGTTTGTTATTCATCAGTGTGAAGGTTACACTCTAAATTTAAGTTCAAGATGAAGTATTTAAATACAAAGAGTTTATTGTCTGCATAGATACTACAACGTTTGATATTGTAGTACAACACGTTGTAGTTATCATAGCTCAATATGAGGGGTATATTGCAGAGTTTTGTTTCTACTCTATTGATGACACGTTAAGAGTTCTTGTGCAAGTTCTTGGGATGAGTTCTTCACTATATTTATCTAGTGCTACAAGTAATGTCTTGGCTTATGCCATTTGATGATTGATCATTTGCTTAGGAGGTCAATTGGATAGATCCAGACTATGCTATGGTTATAAATTGATGAAGACATAGATTTATTTGCTTGCTTTGTTGATAGCTATGTGTTGGACCTATTGGTGATTTGCTCATATTGGCTTCATGAGAAATGTTTAGATAAAACTGTTCAAGTCTTACTAGTTGAGATTAGTTCTTTGGGCTTTTGAGGCATAAGATTTGTTGATGAAGACTTGTTTGGAGGAGTTCATTATGTTCTTCAACTACTAAAGGGAACTTGGTTTAAACTGTAGATTGTTAAAATGTTATCCAATTCCATCATAGTGTCTGTTCTGGACACGACACTGATAGGTGCTAGACGTGGTGCCAAATGGCGCAAACCGACTCCACATTGCTTTCCTTCTCCATTCGGGACTCTTATTCCCTAACCTATAAATATACCCCTATAATCTCATGTTAAGAACACATTGTGACATCATTGTGTTGCATGGTTTAGACGTCAGGTTGTCCTGTGCTTGTAACTCTTCTTATATAGTGATATTCACCTTCGTGTGTTTGTAATTTTTTCCCCATAGAGAATTTTTATATTAAATGCATGTCTACTGATCACGTGATCATCATCTATTTTGCTATGCATGCTACCTATATTATACCAGGGCGATTTGCCCCAAGAGAGCCTCCATTTCGGCTTATGTGCAAAAGGGCCCTCCAGCTTTTTCAAATTTGCGTACGGGTCCTCTACTTTTGCAGAAAGGCTCCTGCCATATCATTATTTTGTAAAAAGGCCCTTTGTTTTTTCAAAATTACATATAGGTCCTAGATTTTTTAGGGTGGCCCTCCTTTTACAGGTAAAGCCCCGCGGTTTTCCTGTTATTACATATAGGTCCTCGATTTTTTGTCAAAAAATCATTTGATTCTCCAAAAATTACGTATGGATCCTTGATTTTTCAGAAAAAAGCCCCTACGAATTGTCGGCTTTTTTACTTTGGTCCATGTGATAACTAGCGCGGCATGATGCCGTACTTCCCCTGCTAGTTCTATGACACCGAGGTTCACTCGACAGTGTAAGACGACTATGACCACACCGCACAATGATCAATGACCTTGCAGTGTAGGAACCATGGACGCTAATTGTTGGTAAGTCCAACGGTGTGGTAATCGGATATGCTGCACACAATGACCAAGTTTTGACTTCCACCAATTCCGTGTTGGATGGGTTATTTGTTTATTTTCCAAGATAACCCCTTGTGTTTGGTAAGTTTTAAGATAGTTTTGATGACTAGTTCCACTTATCATTGCTATATTGATGGCTCATTTTACTAGTGGAAGTGCTAGACATGATGGGTGTGTTCTTTTTTACTGTGATTTATGACTTTAACTATGATTTATGACTTTTGAATTCTGGCTGTTTCATGAGAGAGAGTACAAAGAGAGAGACAATCAAATGCAATTTTGGTTGATATAGCTGCAATCGGTACAATGTCTACTATAATAGACTTCTAGACCCCGCCTTAAAAAGATGCACCCTTTGAAAGCTAGTTACAATAGCAAAAACCAAAAGTAATAAGCATGAAGCCTAGAAGAACCCAGCTGATTACTAAGGCCACAATTGTATAGGTGTGTCTGGTTTTCTAAATCAAATTTTGTTTTAATTGTTAAAAGTTAAACTTAGGTCAATTTGAACTATATGCTCTCATGCATGTATGGTTTATTTATATTTTGTGGGTAAAACTATGTGATAGCTTTTAGCTCCAATGAAATGTTGTGGTAGTTTGTTCTAAAATATTAAAATGCAAATTAGCTTTTATTTTTAGGTCAATTGATTTTAACTTGAGAACGTATGATCACAAACTTAATTTATGTAGCGCTTTCATGAAACATATATTCCAATATCTAACAAATATATACTGGATCTAGTTCTTACCACTAAATTAAAAATTATTGATGATCATATATGTTTTTAGTCTAATTTTAGATTGGTTTTTTATGTATGGCACGACAACAAGTCAACATTGAATGCATCAAGCTCCTAAAAATAGTTTTGATAATTCATAACAATATGTGGATATGGGAGTAATGTGTTTACTGAGTATCACATAGGGTCAGTTCCTAATGATGAACGTGACAAATTGAAAATATATGCTAAAGGTCAACATAAGGATCAAGATAGTTCAAGACAAAGATACAAGTAGTATAGAATCTCTTTTTGTTTTTTACTGATCTTGGAAGAAAGGTTGCAAGACCGAATTAAAGGTTAATTGCCATACTATTAAAAGGGATAATAGAAAGTAACTTGAAAGTATATTCTTGTGTCATTTAGGTCAATATACGACCATGCATACACTTAGAATTAAATTTGAAAGCTAACCGTGCTTTGTCAGGAAAATCGAAAGTACGGGAGTGTGTTTAGCGGAACTACCGGAATCTGAAAGTACCGACGTATACACAATGGTACTACCAGAACTCGAAAGCACCGACACTTTGAAAAGTACAGTTTTTTTCAAAGAGCACTCACTTGAACACTTAGGTTCTTTGATAGTGGTAGTACCAGAAATTGAACGGCAGAACTACCGTAAAGTGCTACGACCGTACTCTAAAACAAAACTACCGAACCTCGCAAGTACCAAAACTTTGGGTGGTATGTTTTTTCAGAGAGGATCAACTTTTGGTCTCAAAACAAATGGTAGTACCATGCCACAAATCAAAACTACCGAAGATCGAAACTACCGCGATTTCAACGGCGGTAGTACCGTACCGACTTTCAAATGGGTAGTTCTGATGCTCGAACATAGTCGTTACTGTTTGCTTCAGTACAATGTGGTAATTCCACAAATTACACAGCAGCACTACTGATTTTTTTTATTTTTTAAGATTATTTTATGCAACGGCTATATTTGGTTGGTAGGAGTATAAATACTCCTCCATCAACTCAAGGACAGTAAATAGAGACTCCATTGAACATTCTTAAATATTGAGCATTCTTCCTACACCTCAATTTCACATTGTGCATTCATTTTAGGTAGTTGAGTCATGTCAAGTGTATTTCATTTCTAGATTGATCCTTGGCACTTAATCGCTATCAAGCGAAGTTGTGATTTGTTACTCTTGGTGCTTAATGACGCCTAGACAGTTTGGTGGAAGATTGCGAGGTGACCTCTTCAAGAAGATTATGAAGAGGCCCGGCGCTAACTTATGAGTGGTTTCGTGTCTACCATCTCTAGAGCGGAGGAAGGACAGTCACTAGTGGATTGAGGAGTTGAGGATTAATTCGTGAAGCCGATCCAAGTCGTTTAGACTTTTCGCAACATGGATTTGAAAAAACCGATAAGTTTCCAAAAACTACGATAAAATGTTGTGTGCCAATTGGTTATTTCTTTATCTCTCTTTGCACACTTATATTTCTAGCATATTGTGGTAATCATGATTGCTTAATTTGCTTGTGCAAGAGATATTTATAGACACTAGTGCTTGTGGTGCCTTAGATTTACTAAAATTGTGTAGGTTTAATTTGTATTGAAATCTTACCTAACTACAAAATGTGGTACTTAGCTTTAGAAGGCAAGAATTTTTATAACCTCCTATTCACCCTCCTCTAATCGGTTATCCTTGATCTTACAAATATGCAATTAATATTCCTGGTATGGGTAGTTCAAACTACTGCTCCATGTTTTTCTTTCGGTTAAGTGTAACTTAACTTATTGTATTCTGTTAAATAGTTAGAAAATGATGTTGTTTAATTCGATATTTTGGTCAGCATGTAGTATATAATCATATAGTGAGCGGTGCTTACATGCTTCACCCCTTCAATATGAGTTGAACAAACTTGAAGCACTTGAAGGGTTTAGAGATGGAATGCACATTGATTTGTGCTTTAAAATTTATGCAAAGGCATTTTCAGATGAACTTCTCCGTTAAGTTTTATGGATCAACTATTGGAGATATTGGTGAATCAAATTGTAGCAATACAAATTAATTTACTAACAAATCTTGAATTCAAAGTGTTCATTTAAAAGTTTTGCTGTTATCCATTGTGTACAGTTGTACGACTGTTATGGGCCAATTAAGCACTTATTACATGAAAGATATATTTTGGTAAATCAAATTAATAATTCAATTTTATTTCAACTTGATTTTGACTGTACAAGATAAACTAATTGAAACAATACGAGAACCAGATTTATTGCCTTTGGCAGATTATTTGAAGTTGCCAGGCCCACTGTGCATTTTTTTCAGATCAAATTATTCTTATGCACTAGCTAGTTCATAGATAAATGCTAGGAAACGTCCTTTTCTAATGCTTATATTGAACTTTTGTATGAACCATTTGTCTGCTAACGTTGATAATATTAGCCCTGTTCTTTGCGGCTTCTAAAAGTTGTTTTTAGTTTTTGTTACAGTAAATAACTTTTAAACGAAATATTTTTTTAAGATAAGGTCTATAAGTTAATTGTAGTACACGTTAAAAAACTAATATCTGTACCATCAAAAATCACAAGCAAGTATCTCACTTTCCGCAATCTCTGTCGTAAACAGCCAAAAAGCCATCAGCCGCAGCCAAAAGTCATCGGCCATAGCCATCAGCAAACATGCCCTTTTATCTAGTTCTCTAGGCTTAAAGTGATCCGTACATGCTATCATACCGCATAATTTGAGTAAAATAATAGGAAATCATCTCAATCCGCCCCCACTTTTATTCCTCTAATACGGAGTGCTCGGTGGCTGGTGCACTGAAGAAAGCATCATTCTACCTTACGTAGCTTCATCAAACTTTGGACTAATGATTATTTTATATATATCCAGTACCGCAACAGAACAATGCTTAACTATCAGATAGAGCGGCACCATCAGTTGGTTTCCATCCACATATTACAAAAGGAAAAACGAGCAGGTTGAATTACACGTATCTACTATTTATTGTTCTGTTTAGAAAAAGCCAATGAAATAAGCACAATAAACTGCAGGATCATTTGTCAAACGGATTTGCATAGTCAAACGCAGTTGTTTTTTCAATTAGTGTGGGCTATGCATGCAAATGGAATGAAAATTTGCAAAAAAAAAAAAGAGGTGCATGATTCTTTGCCTTCTTAAAATACAAAGCTTTTTCATACTCTTCTTAAAAGAAAGCTTCATCAGTCATAAAACGACATATTTTCTGCAAGGAATAAATTAAACGACGTATCAATGAGTTGATTCCTATAAATCAAACTATTAGCATGCAGCAACTACTTTAGAAATTAGTACATGAACAATTTTGTTCTGGAGAAGTAAACACATCCTATATACGCTCTTATCTCCTAAAAGAATCTTTGATAAACAAAATGGAGGTGCATGTTAATTGATTAGTGGGAAACAGGAACAGACATAAAATAGTCTTGCTTGCAAAATCAGCATGAAGTACCGAGAACTAGTGATCTTATAATTGTTCTGGACATGCGTTTATGCGACTGTAGCAGTACTATTAATTCCTGAGACGGCCGACGCTGACATTACAGTGTAATTTAAAAAGTTTGTTATTCCCTTTTCCGCCCAAGAAAGGAGTAAACCTGTATGAAGATCTGATTGAGAGTCAAGAAACAGTAGCAATAAAAAAAGAATGGTGAATACAATGATTGGTAGCGATCAATCCAGCAATAAAATAAGCAGGAAGATCTTCCTACCAATACCTAGGCTAGATATTCAGCCAACTGCATGCATCTGCAAACCAAAAAATCGATTAGTTTAACAGAAAGGGCTGACAGGCTGGAGGCACCCTCTGCATGTACAGGGCCTAACCAGAAACCAGTACTAAATCGATAGGTTGAGGAAGGAACATCATGAGAGGTGTAGGGTCGGATTAGTTGCCTCAACTTTAAGAACAGGAAAAATGCTTGTGCTTTCCTGCTCGATTGGGCACATCAGTGTTATATTATTCTTGGGCAAAAGCTGCAAGCTTCTGTTTCTTCTCCATATCAGCATCTATATAGTTACACCTTGCACATTGATTAATTAGTACGCCCCATTAAACTGCAAGCTCTATCTGAACCATTAAACTGCAGGTTCTATCTGAAGAGTGAAGAGAAGAAGACACCGATGAAAAATATGGAAGCATACCCGCAAGCGCTGCAGTTATACCTATTTATGAGCAACCACTGACATATATAGCAAATGATATATTGTATATAGCATGTATTTGTAGTGTAGCACAAGAAGCATCCGACATATATTTATGGATGACTACCCACTGAATAGCAGCAGCAGTATGCTTCTAAGCTTCTTTGCTGTAATATAGAGCAACAGCAACTGAGATCCAATTACCCGTTTGCAGTTAGTTTTCTGGTACCCACCAGAGCAGCTAATAAAAATGAACAAAGCGACGATATATATGATGGATGGTGGCTTGTACGCCTGTGCGTACACACGGTAGTACAGTACAGGGCTCTTGTGTCTAACCGCAGGTTTTACAACACAGTCATCATCGATGAAGAATACAACGATTCCTGTCCCTGAAAGACAATTCTCCCGTACCAAAGAAAAGGATTAATTAGTCGAACATCGCATCGCTGATTATAACGAGTTAAACACACTCAGCGCGCTTTTATTAATAGATTACTATATTAGAGAGATCGACGCTAATTGGACAGCGCCCCCATCGACGAGCATGCCTACTTGATTATACACATTCATGCTACTACTGCATGCAGGTAGATAGATAGATAGGCACAGTTCATTGCAAGAAATTAAATTTTCCAGTAGTTACTAGTTAAGCCTTCATCTTGCCCCATATGGTGCAAGCCAGGGCCTATGCACAATAAATTCAGAGGAGACCTGACATTTTTGGGAGTTGAAAGCAAGCAACAAGCACACGGGGCGCCTGTGATCGATCGATCAGGACAGGAATAAGGAGGAGGAGGAGGTCGCTCTGCCCGGCTGAAATTGCAAGGTGGGGCCGGACGCGCGCGGCGGAGCAAAGGCAGAGCGCGCGGCAACGCGAAAAACAAAAGAGGAAAGGACCTGGGTGATCGATGGCAGGCAGGCACGCAGGCATGCATGAACAGCGCGCTACAGTGGCTCGCGAGAGCTGAGAGACGTACGCGCGTTGGGGGAGAGAAGACGAGGGGCCGGGCCATGCAAAGGACAAAGGAGGCGATTCATTGTCTTTCCTTTTTGCTCCCAGGCCAAGTGTGGACATGAGCGAGCCTCGCCTTGGTCCACCACCACCTGCTGAGAAAGTGAGCGAGAAAGGCTAGCTAATGCTAAGGCTGGCCACTGTTCATCTTCTTCCTCGATCGCATGTATATCAGAAAGGAAGCAAATAGATAGTCAGGTGATCATACATAACAAATAAGAGAAAGGGCTCATCTGATACCAGGAAAGAATTCTATTACGAGGCAAACCAACCAGTACGTGTATCTGCCAGCTAATGACAAGACTCACTAGCCATGTTTGGGACATGGTATGTATGTATATAAATGCAATTAGAACAGGAAAAAAAAAGGAATGAAAAATACGAGAGAGAAAGGAGAGAGCGACCATGAATGTGAAGAGACAAGATCGAAGGAGAGAGGAAAGAGAGGACGCATGCAGGCAACAAATTGATCAGGAGTGGAGTGACTAGGTACCAAAGGAGTACCACGCCCACTGGCAGGCCATGCAGATGCATGCGTGCGTCTGAGCGAGAGGGGAGGCCGGCACGAATCAAGCAGTGAGAAAGAGAGGGCGGCAGTGTGACAGTGAGTGAGAGAGAAGAGTAGTGCACGTGTGGTCAGACTGAGCGCCTGCCAAGCCGTGCCATGGGCCTTGCGACTTGAGAGCCCACGGTCCCATCCAATCCGCCGGGGACCAGTGCAGAGATCACCCCTCCTCCCCCGCTCTTTTCTATCTAAGGCGCTCCAGACAAACCCCTCGCGCGCGCATGCCTAGCCCTATCAGCTACCTCCTCCCCTTCTTTCTCCTCCTCTCGCCATTACAAACCGCAAGAACTGATGACTGACTCATGCATCTCCCTCTCTCTCGATCTTGGGCAGAGTTTCTGCTGCTGTGCCTGCTGTGCGTACGTGGAATAGAAAATGGGAATGGTCTAATGGAGGAGCTAGCTGGGGAAGAAGGCCGGCCGGGGACTGTAGCGCGTGTCAGGGCCGTGCGCGCATGTGTGACAGGGAGGGCGCACGCCATCAAGGCAGGCCTAGCTTCTGCCTGTATCCTTCTCCATTTGCACAAGTCCATGCTAGGAGGAATATATCATTCATCGAGTGCTGCAAAACTGCAAATTAAGCAAGAAACTGATGGAAACCACAATAGAAATAATTAATATTGTGTGCAACAAGAGATTAGATTGCAATGGATGTGTGAGTGCATCACAATATATGTAGCTAAAAAAGTTAGCAAGAAATTAGTTGTGTCATGAGAGGAGAAGACTTGGAAGATCAAGGTGAAATATCTAGCTAGCCAGGAAGCCATTAATATGACCTCAAATCTTCATTTTTTTTACCAAGGATATGTATGGGATCATGAACAAACAGCAGCACCGATTAATTCATTTCCCCCTACTACTCCAACTGATCATTGCCATGTACGTACTAACCTAATTAATCAGAAAAAAAGGGACTTCAAAAAAGAGAAAGGAGGCAATGAACAACGAAAGAAGAAACAAAGCATACCAAAACCAGAAAGCTGAAATCTTGCGACGCGGAGACGATAAACAAATTAATAGACAAGGTTTGCAGGTCTACTGTACTCAAGAGGTGCTTGGTGCAGTACTGCCACTCCCTCCAGCTTGAGCAGCGGACGCAGCCGCGACGCCACCGCTGCCCCCGTCCCCGCCGCCAGCCGCGGCGCCAGCGGACGAGCTTGACGGCTCGACGGCGGCCGCCGCCTGCGCGCGTTTGCGCTTCTTCTTCTCATACGGGATGCCGCGCGCCTTGGCCTGCGAGTCGCGCACCTCGCGGAGGTAGATCCGGACGGCCCGCGCGGCGAAGGGGTTGGACTCGGGTGTGCCGCCGCTTTCCTCGTAGGCTGCGCGCAGGCGGCCGATGAGCGCGTCGAGGGATCCCCACGCCTGGCGCAGCGGGCACGGGCACGGCCCGGGCGGGCTGGGTTGGCCGTAGTAGGCGCACCCCGCGGCGTGCACCTTGGTCTTGCCGAACTGGTCCAGGTACCTGAGGAACTCGATCACGTGTGCGCCGCTGCACCGCGCCAGCGTCAGCGGCGGCCGGTGGTTCCGCAGGTACTGCAGGAACGTGTTCCAGTCCCTCCGCTTCTGCGACTCGTACCTGCTCAGCTGCGCCGGCGGCGGCTGCGGCCCCACGGCCGGCGCTCCGCCTCCGCCACCGCCCGCGCGGGAGGACGGGCCGGGGCCGGAGGAATCCATGCAACAGCTAGCAGGGAGAGCTAGCGCGCGCGGGCGATCGCGGTGAGTGGACGCGCACCGAGCGGGAGTAAAGGAGGAGATCTGGGGGGCTCGATGGGGTGGATCAAGATGGGACGTCGGAAAGGGGGGGGGGGGGGGGAGCGGAGGCGGAGAGGAGGGTGGAGCTGAATGTTACTGAAGTGGAGCGGAGAGGTAAGGTTGATGGGAGGCACCCGGGGCATTCACGTGGTGGCCCCCGTGCCGGAACAATCCGGGATGTATGTACGTGCGTACGTACGTATAAAACTACATACAGCAAGCACGTATGTATACCTAGTGCATGTGTCTCGGGGTATTTGTATGGTACTGAGTGGTATTGACAGTGCGTGTGTATTCATACGCATTCTGTATTCAGGCAAGGTTCCAATCGGACGGAGGCGCTACACGTGCGTTGCGTTACTTTGGCCGGATGTAATGCTTCAGGCACTCGGGGTAGAGCTGCTTCTTTTGAGTTGATTTATAATTTATAATTTAAATATTTAAATTTTAGTTGTTCGTAAGAAGTTGCATACAGAGATAAATAGTTATATGTGATTTTAATCGATATAGCTAATATTTTTTACTATACTTTTTTATTGTTCCTATCTTAAAAAATATTATGTAAAAGTTAATTAGTATACATAATATAAATATAAGTTATATACAAACTAAAAAGAACTCAACTGAGTCCAAGTGGCGAACGGATAAGAAACGGAAAGAAGAAATAACGGAACCTACGGCCGAGCCTTTCCAAGGATTGACAGCTAACCTGTTTTGGCGTTACGTTTTTTTTTCAAAAATCAATATTTCTCGGTTGATTCGAATTTGCGGTAACGGGTAAGACCTATGGCAACCTATGTAGTGCAACGAATATTTGATTTTGTTTATACTTTATTATTAAAGTTTAATATTGATTTTATATTATTTGCTATCCATTTTTACTGTCTGGTAGACAGTATTATGACTGACCTGCAGAGACGATCTGATCATTGTGTGCAGACGGTTTGACCACTCTATATGAGTTGTCTGACCGGTTCGCGGGAGCGGTCTAACAAGCCATTGGTTAGCGGTCAGACTGACCAATACTGAGTTGAGTTAGTTTCAGTTATGTTGGCGAGAGTACATGCAAGTGTTAATCATGGTGAAAGTACATGTACTATGGGAATCTTGACGTGGATATCAAGTGGTGTATGTTTGTGTTGGTTTTGTTGATGAGAGTCAAGTGTATATTACTTATGTTCAGGACAATTGCTTGTTTTTTTGATGTGCAGAGCACTTGATGATTATTGTAGTCAAAGGTAAGACTGAGGCTAGAGGGGGTGCTTTAAGGCCACTAAGGGTCGCGTAAATTCAAGTAAAGCATAACCTCAAGCGGAGAAACATAGGAGATAGATAAGGATCGTGATAAGATAAGTGAATGCATGTTGTGTGCCATTGAAATTGAGCATTACAGGTGGTGATGGTCCTCATAGTAGGTGTACGATCTTGGCGGCAAGTCATTAGGCATCACGAACTTCATGTGGTGGTTACTTCGAGAAAAAACATCATGAAGACCAGTAGGTAGCAAGAAAATTGTCCAATACCATATGGAGAGGTGGTTTCCGAAACCATGATGGTGGTATAAGTGGTTTAGGCTATGTGTTAGAGGATAGAGTATCTTATCGAGTAATTGGAGCCATGTAAAAGTTGTGCTTTGAAAAGAGTGCAAGCATATGTAAGTGTACAACCTGTTTATGTGTGGGTTACTGGGTTTTTCTATTTGTAAGTGGTTGTATTCACCAAGGTGTGCTGTTTGCCAGGGTTTGGTGGTAGATGAGGAGCCTCTACTATATAAACCCCTGTGTGTTGAGTAGTCTCAAAGAAGAGAGGCTCTTGGAGAGTTTTGATAGAGATATTAGGGTTTCCTTGTAGTGGACGCTTTATTTATGCGCTCTAGGATTAGAATTCTATCCTTTATGAGGAAGTGGCTGTATAATATAATCTCAATATTGAGACAGGGGTAGCCTAAGGTGAAAAAGGTATAGGGATATCAATATCAAATGAGGGTATAACAATGTCGAAATAACTATTAAGCTTGAGACAAGTTATCATTTTTATGTGAAATAGCAATGCATGTAAATTTAAAACAGTAAATAATTTTGATAAAACTGGGATCAACATGTCAAGGAAGACTTGCCTTTTGTGACTGGGGTCTTTTTTTGTTGGTCGGGAGCTTCTTCAATGACGTCGGATTCTACGCACAAAATGAGAAATATAAATAAATAAATACCAAAAAAATCACAAAAACTATAAAATATATACTAGAAGGAAGATTATGATTTTAGATGAATTTAGAAACTCGAATCATTGGATTCGAGGTTCGATGACAGGGAATGAGCGATCAAAAGATCGATAGGGAAAGAAAATCTTGAAATTCTAAAATGAGGAAATATTCCTCTGCATCTTCTTTTTGCTGGAATTTTTGGAATTGTGTGAGTATGACTTGTGAGGCCCACTTATCATGGACTTAAGCAAACTAAATGAAGAGAGTTAACAAAGAAACATCACTAGAGACTACAACAGAGCAGCACGCATGCCATTGGCTAGCTCTTTGGCCATGGCGGCTTATCAGTGAGGGGAGGCCAAGGTGGCACAGGAAGGGGGCAAAGCGGGTTGGCCACACCTCAAAGAACGGTCGACCGGTGGTGGCTCCGATAGACGTGGCCCACCACAGTGGCGACGGCACGATGTAGCGGCGGCACGTGTTGGCAAGGAAAATGAGGCATGGGTAGAGAACGCGGAGAAGCAAGCTAAGCATGGGCATGGCCTTGACCCATGGAATGTGATGGTGTGAGCGGTTTGGCAATATTGGGTTAGCTACGGTGATGTCCATGAAAACCAAGGGGTGCTCTGGTGCAGAATTTACTCGGCGATGCATTATGCAAATGGAGGTATGAAATGCATAGAGTAGATAATGGTGATCATGCAGTAGCAAAAGATTAGGTTTTGGGCTTTTGGCTCATCGGAGTAAAGAGGAGTAATTTGGGGGGTTTTGATCTTGAAGGGTGTTTTGACTTGAGTTTGAGCTGTGATCTAACTTGCTATGATATATGAGAACATATATAAGGTTATCTAGATCATCAAGGACATATAAGTAAGAGTTTCCCTCTTTTGCTTGGTTTTGGTGCAACATTTTTTATTTTAGATAAAGGTCAAAACTTTGGTATTGATTTTCTGATTCATGATTAGAATAGATTCCTAATATCCTATGGAGGATTTGTACTAAGTTTTATTCTGTTTGGATCAGTGGTTTAATAGTTAGTCGTTCTCTTGTTTTGTGTCTAGTTGTTTTCAACTTCTGTTCAGCGAGCGGTTAGACCACTGTGACCTGAACGATCTGATCGCCCTGACCGGTGTGACACTTGCGGTCAGGCGGGCCAAGTGGTCCGACCGCTCTCTAGCTGGCGGTCCGACCAGCGAGATTTTGTTGTCTCAAGTGCTTTATGATCTTTGTCTTTTGGCTTTGGTAGAGCTTGTAGTATTGAGCTTTCCACTCAATTTAGTTACTAAGATCAAGAAAAATATTTGAAGGAGTCATTCATCCATATCTGACTCGCCATGTCTGATCCTACGTAATGTTCGCCCACCTGTACAAAAACCATGGTTTTGTTCATACATATCACATGCAATGCACACACCTCGTATGGTTTGCTTAGTTAACAAGGAAAAAATTCAAATGGTTCTGTTGTGAGTTTCATCATCCCATGCAAGTGTGCTTAATTATTGCCGTCATTGTAGTTTATGGTGTGTGAATATAAACACTACTATGGATTCTATGGCCTGTTTCAAAGTGTTGTGCTTTTTATTTTGGTTGAAATGGTAGCAGCTGTTTGCTTTTTCTTATGTATGTAAGTAAAGAAAAATAGAAAAATAAAAAACACCGTTATATCTCCACGGATATGCAAAGGAAAAAGGGAAAAAAAGAAAAGAGATACAAAGAACAGAAAAAACTATATTAAGAAGCCAACACGTTCTAAACAACTTTTGGCTTCTGACTTTCATAAACCATCGCTGTTTGGAACGGGGCCTATATCAAACTATAGTTATTGCATTAAATAAGGAACACTACTACAAAAAGATTTCTATTAGACGTCTCATTTCAGACGGTTCATAAAAACCGTTTGTATTAAATGCAATCACAGACAGTTCTTAATAAGAACCGTCTATGATACTATCACAGATGGTTCTGTGATATTGGCAATATAAGTAAGAATCGTCTGTGATATGTTTCCCGCCCCCACACACCTATAAAATTTCATAATTTCCCGCTTGAGTTCGAGTAGAATTCCATTTTGACACACCTTCAGTAAAACGGACATAACTTTTGCATATGGTGTCCGTTTTCGACGTTTTTATACTCGTTGGAAAGCTAGACGAGCCCGATCCAAAAAACAACTAGCTTGCGTTAGTCGCCCTCAAAGACCCCCCAAAATCGGCCATTTGTAGCCTCAAATTCGAATTGAAAATTTTTGAATTCTGTTTTTGCCAAAATTTTTGATCTTCCCTTCGAAATTTGGGGTTTGTCTCAACTGCAAAGTTGTAGATCTCGTCGAAACCTTTCAAATGAGTATATATAAGCCATACAAAACTTTACTATTTCATACTTTGAGACAAGTTGTTTATATTGTATCGGTATATATATAGCCAATATCACAGACGGTTCTTAATAAGAACCGTCTGTGATGCTTTTACAAGCGGTTCTTAATAAGAACCATCTGTGATATTGGATATCACAGACGGCACTTAATTAAAAATCGTCTATGATATGTTTCCCGCTTCGCGTATTCGTAAAATTTCATAATTTTTCGCCTGGGTTCGAGTAGAACTCCTCTATAAATAATCACCCGAACTCATCCACCCCCTCCCTTCAAATGCGTCTGTGGGGTTTAGGTCTCCATTGTTTCCCGCTTCTTCCCTCCATTGTTTCTTCTAGTATTTGATTCTGTGGGGTTTAGGTCTCCATCGTAGCCTCTATTGTTGGGTTTAGAGTTGCTTGGGAGCTTACAGTGAGGCAACTGCTGAGAAAGCCTACCCGAGCTTGTGATGGTGGATTGTTCTCTGCTATGTTGCTTTCATTGTTCTCTTCATCGTAGCCTCCATTATTGCTTCCATTGTTTTCTGCTATTGTAATGGTGGATTGTAATATTGTGATGTTGTAATGATGGATTGTAATCTTGTAATGTTGTAATGGTGAATTGTAATTTTGTGATGTTGTAATAGTAGATTGTAATGAAAATAAAATATTTTCTGCTATGTTTGATATCGTATTTGCTTGTTTTCGCTTGTTTTCAAAAAGCATAGCTAACATTTTCTGAGACTAACTGAAAAATAGAAAAAAATTTTAGGTATAGAATAAACTATCATAGACGGTTTTGTAGTATAAACTATCTGTGATCACACATTACTAACGGTTCTAGTTTAGAACCGTCTGTGATGTGTGAGTATCACAGATGGTTCTAAACTTAGAACCGTCTGTGATGTGTGAGTATCACAGACAGTTCTAGTTTAGAACCGTCTGTAATAGTGTTTTTCACAGATGGTTCTAGTTACAAACCGTTTGTATTATATTTATCACAGACGGCTTACAAACCGTCTGTGATAACCTTCGATTATTACTAACCCATAAATTCAGACGGTTCAGAAAACCGTCTGTGATGATATTTTTGAACCGTCTGTGATGATGGTTTCTATAGTAGTGAAAAGAAACTAATAGAAGTCGAAGATAGTGGTAGTGAATATAGGAAGTTTTTTTTCTAGTTCATGCAATAAATTCTATATACTAATTTGATAGCGGCTATACATGTACCTCAGAAATCAGAAGCTAAATACTATTTGAAACAGGGACTATATCAAACTATAGTTATTGAATTAAATAAGAAAGAAAACTAATAGAAGTCAAAGACAAAGTGGTTGTGAATAGAGAGAGTTTTTTATTATCATTTTCTGGTTCTGCAAATGCTATGTACTGATCGCACAGCGGTTATACATGTACCTCAGAAGGTTGGGCATTGTCCTGTATATTTGTCAATTTGGCATGTCAAAACAGCAGCCATCTACTGAGCGCGCGACAACCCATTCTTTTACATTTTTCTTTCTTCTGACCAGGAGGTAAGGGGTTCCTGTTTACCATACAAGCTCAACAGTTCAAATGTCACTTTCTCAACGCATTCTTTTTCTATTTTTGACCTTCTAGTAAAGAATTATGGGATGAATATACAGAACTATACGAATGAAATTTTCTTTTCAAGATTATTCGTAATTATATAAAAAGAGGGTGTGTAGCGTTTCCAGAGAATGCCTTGTCTTCATCAACAAAATTTGGATCACAATTCAACGGGACGGAGGAAAGACCAAAAGACACTGAAACGGAATAAAGGAACAGAAATGATATTTTATTTCTATTCATATCCAACCAAGAGAATGCCTTATATTTTGGTAATTGCTTACGTTATTTTGGCTAGCGGTTGTACTTTGAATCATATCAGTTTAGCTCACCCTGCTAATTTGGCAAGTTATGATTGGATTCATGGCAAATTCATGGCCAAAATACGTGTTGCAGCAAAAGCTCCCACCAAATTTTTATTGCAAAATTCTGCTCCCTCTTCCTCTACAACATGTGGTTCATGTTTCGCAAGCCAAAATTTTGTTAATAAAAAATGGTGATTTTTTTGCACTATCGTGCGAAAAATGTACGCAAGGTTGTGTGAAAACTGTGTATCTTAACATCAATCTCAGGAGCTAAGGAGGACCACATGAAGGTTTAAAGTTTCTCGCATATTTCTTTCCAATGTTAAACACGGTAAATAAAAGAAAAAAAATCCTCAACCCTTCGCTGGCTCTCTCCCCTTCTCCCTCCCCCTTCCCTCTCAGGCTCTTACCCATGGTTGGTGAGCATCATGGCATGTCCTGTTGCCCCACTCAACTCAGTTTTTTTCAGCTTCAGCTTTTTTTTTCACTATTCAGTAATTCATTTTTTTCTAATTTTTTAGATATTTTGGGCTTTTTTGTATTTTTTTCCGTATTCATTTGCATTGTCCGTGATGGACTTAACGTATTTTTTCTATTTTTATATTTTTTAAATTTTAATTATGCCCAAAAGACAACTCAGCTACAGTAAAAAAAGCCAGCTACAATAAAATTTCAGCTAAAAACCAAAGTAATCGCTATTCCGAACGCCTTATTCCTCCATTTGCTCCAATGAATGGCACTGGTCCCAAAGCTCATTCTATCTCCTCTTGGTAGTTGTTACCTCCAAGATTCTACATTAATTGAAGGTGTGGGTATGCTATTTGTAAGTTTTCTTATTTGGTGTAAACTCTAAGTTGATTTTCTTAGCCTTCGGATTAGATTTGAAATACGTGTATCAATTTCTAGATTGATCCAATTATTTAAAAAAATCTGACTTATACTTAAGAAAGAATTAAACTTTAGAAACTCTGACTATCGATATCTTTTTAAATATTTAGATTAAATACATAAAAATTATATGTGTAGGTCTGTCTCGAAAAGTACCATAATAATTATAATTTTATTGGGTTTTATAAATATATTACCGTAATAATTAGTGATCAAAGCTGTATTTTGGTTTTGTGATCGTGTGGATATCTAAAACAACTTATTTTTATGAACCGGAGAGAGTAAGAAGCATATACGAGAGAGAACGAGCTGTATGCCTTGTCAGACTCAGATGTATATGGAATAGGCAAAAATATTATCCAGGCCGGAAGTGGATGGTATTTGCGTTTGGAACTGAGCTGAAGAATAACCGGTTGGATCGGTCGACGCAAGTATGGTTCGCTGGTGCAAGAAGTCAAGGTGCGCGCCGCCGGAACTTGGAAGAGTTCAGAATCACTATGATCAGGCCAACATCAAATGAATGGATCATCTTATATATAGCTAGAGCTGGCTGTAATGAAAGGAAGAATTTGTTACTTGGGTTGATGTTCTTTCGACTTTTGTGGTATCCACTCTGCATGATGACTGTAATATACTGATGGTTCTACAGTTTAAATTAGACCAGGCGGGAATTCGTCTAAAAGAATAGCACACACGAAAGTATCACTAGGACGTACACACACTAGTAGAGCTGATCCCGACCTCTACGAAGGCAATCTATCATGTTCCGGCGTTAGCACAAATCCCTTTAATTTCTACTACCGCCATCATGGACAGTTAATGGAAAGCGGTTGCCAGTCAGTTGCAATCGTAGGAATCTTTCACGGCTTCTTCACCTGGGGTTCATAATCATATCCGCACATGTAGGCATATCGCTCTCCAATTGAACAGTCTTTTCTCGAAGTGGCGAACTAAGCGACTTCTGTTTGTGTTTCTGATTGCTAAAATGCTTCGGTTTCTTAATTTTATATTTTTTTATCTTTTAGATTTTTTCTTATTTCTTTGTATTATCCGTGATAATATAATTTTTAAATGTAATTACTTAAAAAAATCTAACAATTGTTACAGTATATTTTCAACCGTATCAGTTAAGGGTGCAATCGGAGTGGATATGAACGGATATCGCACATCCTATATCCTATTCTATTTTTTTCTCGGAGTCGGAGTCGAATACGGATGATGCCAAATATACATTTCTCCATTCCGTATTTGTTCTATAAACCTTTGGACGGTCGATTGGATGAAAATTATCTGTTTCTTTTGCACCCATATACAATATTGGACAATAGGGTGCAATCAGAGTAAGCACAGAGAGACTAATCACCAATATATTAAAGGAAGTGCACTCAGTATTTTTCGTATATTTAGATGTAGCAATCTGCCTATATGTTAACTTGTTTCTAAGTAAAATCACAATATACTTTCTCATATCACTTGATATACAAATATATACAAACGGATATCATTTATCCCGTATTCTATTCCATATTTTTCCACAGAGTTAGAGCTAGATATAGATAGTGCTGAATACCTTTTTTTTGTATTTGCTCTATAAACTTTTAGTCAATCGGTCAAATAGAAATTATCCGTTCTATTTCCACATCTAGTAATAGAAGTTACTTTGACACGACCACAGTCTTCCTCGCTGGTTGCAAATTAAGGACCCGACCTAGCTACTAGCTAGTACTATCTACATTTCTGACGAAGCTAATTGCATGATGTCAAGTCAATTTATCAGTGATCGCCCAGTTGATCTTTCGCTTAGCAGCTGCCGCGCTTCGCCGGTGGTGACAGAGACGGGGCGCAGGTGTACCGAGCGAAGTGGGGGCAGGCAGCTGGATAGTCTCGCAGGCCGCAGTGGGATCAGAGTTTGACCCAGTGCCGGGCCACGCCGCCTGACGTTGCTGTCGTGGGACGGCCTGACCGTGGCCTCTGCGAGCCCAAGTGCATTGGTCTGACACGCCGCGTATGTTCATCGACGTTGGCCTTCGCACGGACGGACCAAATGATGCGAGGCGGACAGGAGAGTGAGAGCCACAGTCGCAGGCTAGGCTAGCTATGGCCCGCTTATCGTGTATAATTGCGTTATACACCATAAGCTAATCTATTTTTTATTTTTAGATTTTTTTAAATTAATTATATCAAATAAACTGCTATCAACTACAATATAATTTCTATTAATTACAATATAATTTTAACCATAAACTATAGAATTTCAGCCCAAACGCCCTCTATAGCAGGCAAGCGCCTTTCGATCGATCGGGTGATCTGACTCCTTTCATATCGGGACGTCCCGGCGTCCACAGTCTCTTTTGCTTCTTGCTTCTTGCTTCTCTGCTTGGCCGTTTCTCAAGTACTAGCACGTACGTCCTGACCACAGTTCAGCCGCATCGGATTCTCTCACACACATGATGAACCGTGCAAGAAGCACTGCAATGGAATCTATCGGCTCTCCTTTTTTTTTTGACTTCTAACAAAATATTTTTAAATTTTTCTATAATAAATAACTTTTAAATAGATTATTTTTAAGACAGTGTCTATAAATTAATTATAGTATATACTGTAACGATTTTATTTATATTGACTAAAATCACACGTAAATTTTATTATTTTATTCTCTCTTATAATCAGATTAAAAACAATAAACCACAACCATATGCTAAAAATAAAAAGAACAACCCAACTTAGCAAGGTTGAACAATAGTTTCATACGTAAATTCATGGGCCTGTTTGCGAATTGGCCTACTGGTAAACGTGCACTGGGCCGGGTGGGTCCGTCCAATACCACACGGAGAGACGGAGAGCAATTCGCCTGATAATACAGTCATCTGCTACTAATACAGGCACCAGCTGCAGAAATATAGGTATGTTTTTTTTAACTTTTAAAAGTGGTTTTTGATTTTTACTACAGTATTTAACTTTTAAACGGAGTATTTTTTTAAAACGAACTTTACAAATTTATTGTAGTACATATTAAAAGTCCAACATCTGTATAATCCAAAATTACAAACGATTATCTCTATGTCCGTAAGCTTTGTCATAAACAGCTAAAATTCAAAAATTTCAGCTAAAAACTAAAAGCTACAGCCATATCAAATAGGCCCTATATAGGGTCTGTTTGATATGGCTGTGGCTTATGATTTTTTACTGAAATATTTGAATTTTGACTGTTTGTGACAGAGATTACAGAGAGAGATATTCGCTTGTGATTTTGAATGGTATAAATATTAGACTTTTAATGTGTACTATAATTAACTTATAGACCTTATTTTGAAAAAATACTCTGTTTAAAAATTAGATACTGTAGTAAAAAACAAAAATTGGTTTGAGAAGTTGGAAGAAAAACATACCCATATTTTGTTGAGTTGGAGGTACATCTGTTTAAACCTGAAGCCGAGTTTGAGCCCAACCTTAGAATGCCTACCCTAGGTTTTGCCCAGCCCGGCCTTGTAAGTCCGATGATCAAGCCTGAGCCCGTAATATAATCAGGCTGGGCTAGTATGAATATGCCTAGTTATAGGGGAAAAAACTCTAAGCCCGTTCGGAGCTCAAGAAATTTTCCAATTAACATGGAAATTAAACTGTTTTCCGTGAAAACTCATATGTTTCAAATGGGGCCTTAGGTTTTATGCATGTGAGATTAGACCATGTTCAGACCATAACAGGCCACGTTAACTTTAGGCCCTGTTTAGAATATATAGGTTTCACAAGAATTTTGTAGGAATTTCATAGGATTTAACTCAATTTCCGTAGAAATTGGAAAAAAAATCCCACGTTCTGACAAAGCCTTGCCTTGCTATCCATAAAAAACTTTTAACTTGAGAAATTTGGTTCAAATTCGGGACTAGCGTAGTGTGAGTTTTCACATGTCTGAGTGCACAAGTAAAGCTGTCCAAATGGGTTGGACCAACCCTGCCAGTTTGAAACACGATACTGTTAGCCTAACCCAAACACGACACAACCCATGGCTAAATAGGTTATGCTATACTTGGGTTAGCACCTTAGCACGTTAGGCTCGCCCAGCCTAATTAGCCCCCTACCCTCCCTCTCTCAGTCACTACTCCTCCCACGTCGGCTTATCCCCTCTTCCTTGTGCCGAGTCACCCTCGTTGATCGTTGCCTCCTCGCCCCTCTCTCGGCCGCCACTCCCCTCCCCCTCCGCTTTGTCCCCCTCTCCAATGCCCGGCAGCCCCTCACCCCCTCCTCAGCTCCTCCCTCCTTGCTGCCTCCTCTCTATCTCTGACTTTTTGCTCCCTCTGACGATAGAGCAATACCTTCGAGGCGGTCAACAATCGACGACTGTCAAGCAAGGAGAATCCCTCAATGACGGCAACATCTCTCGACGTGCATGTCAAGCATCGTCCACGCGAGTGGAATGAAGTCCTTGTCACACCGCTGACAAGTTCGAGCCTCCCTGTTGTCAGCCCCAGCAGAATCTGATCCTTGTCTTCCCCATTAGACATATCTGATCCTCGTCCGTGTTGTTGACCATTCTCATCCATACCACTAATATCGACTGTCATGGTCCACACAGGTACAATAGGACAGTTATGGCTTATCAGACTTAACGTGAATGGGCATGACTCGTAAACCCTCTCGGGCCATGCCTATATCAAAGGTTGAACCTGTGGACTGGTATAACATATCCATTTAGTTTACTAGGCTAACCAGAACATATCTGAATGGATCGTGTCTAACCGGGCCTGTGCCGGGCCGTGCCATTCCCCATTCCCCCAGGTCTATGCACAAGCGTAAGCACCGTTGGATTCGAGGAGAATGCGGGGACGACGGCGAAGTGGCAAACTACACACAGAAATTCGGATAGCACGAGAGCAGCTACAGCGCCGCTCCCTTCGTCTCGTCGCCGACCTCCCCTCCCGGCGCGTGATGCTTCGTCTTCCCACTCTCTTTCCCCCTAAACTCTCGGCCCCCACCACCGGCTTAAACCCCACCCGCCGCAACCATGGCCGGTGTCCCAGGCGCCTCCTCGCCTCCCCCACCCCTCCGCCGCCGCGGCCGCCACGCCCTCCCAATCCAACCGCGGAACCCCCCAAACCCGAACACCGCACCAGCAGCCAGAATCCAGAAGACGCCGCCGCCGCCTTCCCCACAACGAAGCCCCGGAAGCCGCGCCGCGGGCGCCGCAGCGAGGCGGTGGCTGTGGAGGACTTCGTCCGCGGCCGCCTCGAGCAGGTCGTCGCCTCCATCCGGGAGCGCGACCCGGAGATCCTCGAAGGCAAAGGCGACATCCTGAAGCAGCAGGAGGAGGACGAGCGATTCTCCGGCGAGGAGGAACGAGGGGAGCCCGGCGAGGACGAGGGGGAACAGAAGGCGGTGGTGGAGGAGGAGGACCCGAGCTGGCCGCTGGACGCCGACGTCGGATGGGGGATCCGAGCGTCGGAATACTTCGACAAGCATTCGATCAAGAACGTGACGGTGGACGGGGTGGAGATCGATTGGGAGGGGGAGGTCGACGAGGGCTGGGTCAAGGAGATTAATTGCTTGGAGTGGGAGAGCTTCGCTTTCCACCCCAGTCCCCTCGTCGTCCTGGTCTTTGAGCGCTACAACCGGTAAAAATCATTCGTTCCTGTCCCGTGTCTATTCGTAAGCAGAATAATCACCCTTCAGGCTTTGCCCTTTTTGATGTCATGTGAATTGTGAATCGAATGAGCCAAAGGGAAAAAGAATGAGGGGGTTGAGAACTGTCCTGTGACTGATCCACAAATGAGCTTAGTTATGCACTGCTTCAGAAAATGA
The DNA here is from genome assembly GCA_036346265.1 of Melocanna baccifera. Classification (NCBI taxonomy): domain Eukaryota; kingdom Viridiplantae; phylum Streptophyta; class Magnoliopsida; order Poales; family Poaceae; genus Melocanna; species Melocanna baccifera. The sequence continues at coordinate 39,349,931 of CM070676.1, forward strand.
TGTCTTCTTGAGTTTCTTTGCTGGATGATTTGATAACTTGTATTGAAGTACTGAACTGTGGCTAATGTCGTGTTTTATAGGGCTGCTGACAATTGGAGGTTTCTTCAAGAATTGGAAAAGGCTGCTAAGGTGTACTGGAATGCTAAAGATCGGCTGCCTCCTCGGGTGTGTGAGAATCATATCATGGTTACTATACGATTAACTCTGGCAATGTTGTTCTGGTGTTTGGACAAGTGCTAAATTTGATTGTGTGTTTCAGACTATGAAGGTTGATATGAATATCGAGAGAGACCTGGCATGTGCACTTAAAGTAAAAGCATGCCCACAATTATTGTTCCTCAGGGGAAACAAAATCTTATACAGAGAAAAAGGTTAGTCTCATTTATCAGAAGCAGCATCTGTTAATCCCATATGTTTGTGTGCCTTTGATGGGAGTGTCTAGGCATCACCTCAATCATCCAAATTTATGACCGTTGGATCTCTAATCCAATGGCACCTTTTTTCTTAGAGGGGGATTTTTTTTGAGGGGAGGGAGGAATTTGCGGCTATTGAATCTTTAATCTAACGGTCATAAATTTAGTTTGGAAGAAAATATCGAGATGATATTTATCAACACCCTTATATATATATATATATATATATATATCAAGTTCGTGGTTGGTAGTTTGAAAACTAAAGGCGGCAATTGGTAGGTTGCACCTTTTAGCCATGCTTGCTATTTTAATGGTGGAAATATCCACTCTGGCAGTATCTGATTCTTTTCTTCACTGATTTGAGTATACAGAGATAAGAACAGCTGATGAATTAGTTCAAATGATTGCCCATTTCTACTACAATGCAAAGAGGCCATCTTTTGTCAATCCCGAAGCCATTGCTCCTCCATTCTGATTTCATATACAAGTGCGGAGATATTGCCTTGTTCTCAAATTTTGTGCTATAGTAGCACCGTTATTGCCCTCTGGTAAGCTTTTTATCCAGTGCAACCCTATTGCCCGTTCAAAACTGTAGTAGTGCTGGTTATTGTTCTCTTTAATATTTGATTTTCTGTATTTATCTGATGCAGGACAATGTTATTGGTTCATCTTTTGGAAGAAGAGGCTCCTAGTCTTATGGTTTGCCAGGATAAGATGTTAAAGAGAACAGTGTGGATGTGATGCTTCAATGTCTAAAATGAACAGCAGGAAGGGAACCAAGAGAAATAATCTCAATGGGTTGTCTGCCTCAAGCTAGGTTGGTGTGAACTAAATCATGCGCGTAGATATGCTCGCAATCTTTTGTAGTATGATCTAACAAAACATAGATTTTAAGTTTTCAGTTCACTACGATATGGGCAGTGTTGAGTGATCGCTTCATTTTCATGATAGATACATTATTGAGAACTTCGCAGAGTCGGTTAGAAACTTTTGAGGTTGAGCGTAATTCCAATTCAGTGCCCCTTTCTTTTAACTCTTCTGTGTTAGTTTTCTTTTAGCCGTAAAATTATTTTTCTTGAGGGGACAACATAGCAAGGCTGCCATGCGTGCTTTTTTTAGTTCAAGCAACCTTGAAAAATGTTTGATTTAGCAACTTCTGTGAGTAAAAAAGTAAAAAAAAAACAGAACAATCACTTCTGTGAGCTATACAGTGCAGTATTAATTTTCTCCTACAAACAACTCCGGATTGAACACAGCACATCTAGGCACACGACATCGACGAGGAAGAGGAGGATGCGATGCACAACGCCGCGCGGCTGCTGCCTCGGCGCCCCGGCTGCGCAGCAGCTGCGAGATCGTACCCCACCGTCACAGCCATCCGGAGCGGCGTCGCGCCCCTCCTGGTCTTGCATGGACGTCAGCGCCCATGCAAGCAGCAGCTGCACGGCCTCGGTGCATCCGCCTTCGACAGCGAGGTGCAGCAGCGGCCGGACCCGGCGAGCAAGGCCATCACGTCGCAGTGCCCTTTGATAGCGGCCAAGTGGAGCGCGGTCAGGCCGTACTGGTCGCGGACGCCGGTGCGCTTCTTGAGGAGGGACTCGAGTTTCTGGAGGTCGCCTCGCCTCGCCTCGCCGCCGTCATGACCAGCTCCCACCATTCCAGGATGTCCACTTCTTGCTGTACTCAGCAAACAACATTGTCGTTGCAATCTTTAGTTAGTTTAATTTTGAGAAGTCGAAATTGGAGGCAACGCTTCTTGAAAAACAATACTACGAGAACAGCACCGTATGTCTGCGTTTATATCCAGTGGTGCAGATAATGTTATGTCACAGGGGCATTTTAGGAATTTTCCAATTGAGAAAGGAAAAAAAAGAAGGGCCCACCTGTTGATGAGCTTGAGCGAAGAGATAAGGGGATGAGACAAGGTCTCCTCTCGTGTGGGTGTTTCTCTTCCGATCCGAAATCCAGGCGGGAGAGGGTGGTGGCGGCTTATTCGACAGTTCCGATCTGAGGAGCGGGGGTTTCGGCGGAGAGGTAAGGGGCGCTGGCGGCCCACGAGCCTCGGCTCTCGCCGTTGGCAGCCACCGCATCGATGGCCTCTACCCTTCCTCCTCTCGGCTATAAAAGAATGTCGTCTCCTCTCGTGAATCGCATTGGAAAAACGGGGAGCACTACCTCTTCAATCCCCTCTTCTCTTCTTCCCGATTTGGCTCTGATGTGTGGTCCTTAGGGCTTCTTCGGTGTTTAACCGCCGGCCTTGGCGGTGATACTCGGCCCCTGGTGCTCAGGGTGAGGCATTTGGCTGGTGTTTCACGTGTGCTTGTGCGGCGTCCCCTTCACCTCGACTTTGTCGGCTTAGTGAGTTCCGACCGGTGAAGGTGGACATTGTATCTCCGTCTACCTCGCTGCTCTTGTATAAATGACTTGGTAGATTTATATGTTTACATGAAAGTTATGTCATTTATATATTGCTTGTAATGTTATTTAATTATGCTTTATAATGTTGGAATCAAATTTAAATATATGCATATACCGCATTATTTACAACAGTCCAGAAAACCTAATCTTAAAGAAATGGTTTCATCGTTCGATATCGTTAAGCTGGAAGTATTTGACGGTACTAACTTTAAGTATTGGCAGGTGTTGTGGGGGTGGCCCAACCCCCGTGACGGGGCCTTGCAACTGGCCTAACATGTAATAGACCCAATAGTGTAGAGGTGTAAATATACCAATGTACCCTCATCCTTTGTAAGTACTAAGGGGCAGAATGGAGATTTTCCATTCTACCTCACTCATGTATATAAACCCCCAGGAGGGGTAGGAGGGGGGACACCTCCGTCATTCTGACCACTCTCTCACAGATCTGGTTCTCCTCTTCCTCCTCTACGAGTCCCCTTCTTTACTATTTGGCCTGTAGCCACAACAGCAGGCTAAGACGAAACTTTGGCTGACTAATCTCAAATTATTTTGAGTGATTTCGAATCCTCCGGTGTTCCCATTGAAAACCACTGAAATGACGCAGTGGGAGATGCAAATAACTCAATCTTAGCCCGTTTGCTAGCTATCTTATCTAACCGGCTGTTCAACGTCTACGTTAACTTCACCAATGCCAAACAATTCTGGAACAAACTTGATGAGAAGTATTCCGAAGGAGATAAAGAGAATGAGTCATTCATAACTACTAATTATTTGAACTATAAGATGGTTGATGGGCGATCGATGATGGAGCAGCTCCATGAGCTACAATTCCATGTACGTGATTTAAATCAATACGACTGTATCCTACCAAAGAAGTTCCAAGTAAACGTCATTCTGACTAAATTACCACCCTCGTGGCGTGACTTTGTTACTGCTCGTCGATATATAAAGGAGCGCTTGACTCTCAATGAGTTGTCAGCAGATATAAATATCAAAGAGCGTGCTAGAGTAGGAGATAGTATAGGAAAAGCTCAAGTCTAAGCTCATCAGGTGGAGGTCAAGAGTACTGGAGGCCCTGAAAAACCAAAATTCAAGAATCAATCCCAAGTCAAGCTCCAACAAAAGAAAATGAAAAACAAAAAGGAGGACATCGTCCGCTTGTTTGTGGGGAGGCTAGTCATAAGACCAACCACTACCGCAATCGTAAGGGCAAGGGTCCTTCCCATGGTTAGCATAAAGGCCGCAAGGCCGAAGTGAATGTCGCACTAGCTAACACCAATTCAGAAGAGTATGTACCTCAGAGCTTTATGGTAAATCCATCAATTGATTGGTGGATTGACACAGGTGCTACTAGATATATGTGTGCTAACCGATCTTATTTCTCTTCATTTCAGGGTGAAGGTGGTGGATCCATCCTAATGGGGAATGGAGCCACTGCTACAGTACGTGGGATTAGACAAGTTTGCTTGAAACTCACTTTAGGCAAAAACACTCATTTTGAAAGGCGCGTTGTATGTGCCTGCCATGACTCATAATCTGTTGAGTGGGTCAATGTTGTGCAGGCAATGAATAAAGCTTGTTTTTGAGTCTAATAAGGTCATGTTGATCAAGTTTGGTAATTTTATGAGCTAAGGCTATAATAGCATAGGCATGTTTTGTTTATCTATTTTTTATTTTAATAATGTAAACATTTATAATATTTTTCATTGTAATAAAATTCATGATATTCGGTATTCACGTTTGTGTCATGTTAATTTTGAAACCATTGTGTGGTTGAGCAAAATCAGTTTAATTTCAAGCAATAATTATAATAATGATTCAAAGTGTGAAGTGTATGTGCAATCAAAGCAACCCCGAAAACCTTTTCATAGCGTTGAAGGGTGATCACCTCTCCACTTGAGCTAATCTATTCTGATCTTTGTAAGATGAATGAAATATTAACTAAAAGCGGTAAACAATACTTTTTAACTCTCATAGATAATGCGACTAAGTATTACTACATTTATTTATTTAAGTCAAAAGATGAAACATTTAAACACTTCAAAGTCTATAAAGCCAAAGTTGAAAATCGGCTAGAAAAGAAAATCAAATAGTTAAGATCGAACCAAGGTGGTGAATACATCTCAAATGAAATCTCTCAATTTTGTGAAGGAAATGGAATAATTTATGAAATTACTTCACTATACTTACCCCAATCAAATGGAATAGCCGAAAGAAAGAACCGAACTCTTTATGATTTGGTTAATGCTATGCTCCAGAGTTTAGATATGTCAGACTATTGGTGGGGTAAATTAGCTCTCACAGGTAATTTTGTCCTGAATAAGGTTTTACCTCGTAATCAGGAGGAAACACCCTATGAAGGATGAAGGGGAGAAAATCTAACTTGTCATTTCTTCGGATATGGGGATGCCTTGCAAAGGTACATGTGTCATTACCGGAGAAAATAAAACTTGGTTCGAATATCGTAGATTATGTTTTTCTAGAGTATGCTATAAATAGCACGACTTATAGATTTTTAATGGTCAAATCCGAGGTGAGTGACATCACTACAAATATAATGATGGAGTCTCGTGATGCGATATTTTTTCATCATATGTTTTCTATGAGACCAAATGAAGTTATTGACCATACTGGTTCAGATAAATACTCTATTCTTCCTAGTGTGGATGACACCGCTCCAGAGTTGGAGTTGAGAAGGAAAAAGAGATAGAGGACTGAAAAGTCACTTGGCGATGACTATATCACCTATGTCATAGATGATGAACCATGAACCCTTTCAGAGCCATACGCATCTCTAGATGTGGATTACTGGAAGAAGACAGTTTGTAGAGAGATGGATTTCATCATAGCTAACGGAACATAGGATATTACAGATCTTTTGTCTGGTTTTAAGCCAGTGGACTGCAAATAGGTCTTTAAGAGAAAGCGTAGACCTGATGGTACTATTAGAAAGTACAAGGCCCACTTAGTGGCTAAAGGTTTCACGCAAAAAGGAGAAGACTATTTTGATATATACTCTTCTATGGCTCGTTTACCCATAATTCGGATGCTTTTTGCACTAACTGTTGCATAGAAACTTCAAGTGGATAAAATAGATATAAAGACTGCTTTCCTAAATGGAGAGTTGGATGAAGAGACTTATATGTAACAACCTGATTGTTTTGTGGTTGAAGGGCAAGAAAAGAAAGTATATCGATTGATTAAATCCTTATATGACCTAAAGCAAGCTCCCAAGTAATAGCACTAGAAATTTGATAGTGCAATGACCTCGGTCGGCTTTTTGTGTGCATGAAGTCGATAAATGTGTATACTATCGGTTCAGTGGGGGCGAAGGTGTTATTCTATGTCTATACATAGATAAATATTGCTTTTTGAGGCTAACATGGATGTAATCAATACAATAAAGTATTTTCCCTCCCAGAATTTTGATATGAACAATCTAGGTGAAGCTGATATTATTTTAAATATCAAGCTTATAAAGGATGAGAATGGGATTACTCTTTCATAATCTCATTATGTGGACAAGATCTTAATCAGATTTGGATTCACAGACTGTAAGCTAGCTGCTACACCCTATGATCCAAATGTTAAGATGCATAAAAATACTGGACACGAAAAAGACCAACTTAAATGCTCTCAAATTATTGGATCTCTGATGTATCTAACTAGAGCAACAAGGTCGAACATTTTATATGCTGTAAGCAGATTGAGTCATTATACGTCCAATCTAGAAGATGATCATTGGATAACACTAGAGAGAGTACTTAGATATGTAAAGGGGACCTCAAATTTGAGAATACATTATTCTAGCCATCCGACAATCTTGGAGGGATTCAGTGATTCTAACTTGATCAGTGACTCAGATGATATGAAGGTTATGAGTGGCTGCATGTTCACTCTAGCAGGTGGGGCCGTTTTATGGAGGTTTTCTAAACAAACTATCCTTACATGATCCACCATGGAGGTTGAGTTAGTAGCGCTCGATTCAATAGTTGTAGAGACAAAATGGATTGCAGAACTCTTTTCTGACCTACCGGTACTGAAAAAACCAATTCCAGTCATATTGACCTATTACGATAATCAAACCGTTCTGGCTAAGGCGAATTGTAGGAAAGACAACATGAAGACCTCAAAATATATAAAGAGACGACTTAAGTCAGTTAGGCATGCTAGAGAGACGGGTGGTATTTTTGTCGAATACATCTAGTCTAAAAGGAACTTGGCAGATCCTTTCACTAAAGAATTGGTGCGGAAGGTCATTCTTGCAGCATCGAAGGGAATAGGGATCATACCCGTGTAAATGTTCATATTGGTAGTAACCTATCATAGAAGATCAGAGATCCCGTAAACTAGACTCTAGGACAATAAACTATATAAGATTAAAGAGCATATCTAACAGGTCCCATTAGCTGCAGTGCTCTTTTTGTATAGAAGGTTGAGCATCATCTCTTAATGAATTCGATGTCTATATCACTTCGGGAGTCGTCCTACAAGATTCTCTGGAGAATTCACCTACTTTAGTATGATCGTGAGGTCGCGATCAAAGAAATACAAGGGTATACTTTCTTAAAAAGACTTATGAGCCAGATATGTGGACATGACTATAACGTCCCAACCCGAGAGGGAAAAGGGCTTGCTGCCTAGTATAGAATGTAACTAGGATGATAACTCTCACACTAAGACATTGGATCAAAGAAGCGTCCTCCTTTATCTGTGCAGAGCCTTCTTGTTGCTAGGCTTTGGGTTCAAACCTGAAAGATACCTATCGTCGAATAGTTGTATATTAAAGAAGACTTTGAACATCTTTTATCATTTGATAAATTGGTGGAAACTGTTGTGTTCCAGGGGCATTTTGGAAATTTTCCAATTGAGAAAGGAAAAAAAGAAGGGCCCACTTGTCGGTGAGCCTGAGCGAAGAGATAAGGGGGAGACGCGGTCTCTTTCTGTGCGGGCATTTCTCTTTCGATCTGAAATCCATAGGGGGCTGCGGCGGCTCATTCAACAGATCTGATATGAAAAGCGGGGGTTTCAACGGAGAGGTGAGGGGCACTAGCGGCCTGCAAGCCTCGACTCCAGCCATTGACGGTCATCGCACCGATGGCCTCTACCCCCTCCTCCTCTCTGCTATAAAAGGAGGTTGCCTCCTCCCGTGAATCACATTGGAAAAACGGGGAGCACTACCTCTTTAATCCCATCTTCTCTTCTTCCCGATTAGGCTCTGGTGTGTGGTCCTTGGGGCTTCTTCATTGGTGTTTAACAGCTAGCCTCGGCTGTGATACTCAGCCCTTGGTGCTCGGCGGTGAGACACTTGACCGGTGTTTCACGTGTGCTTGTGCAGCGTCCCGTTCACCTCAACTTTGTCAGCTTGGTGAGTTTTGACCGGCGAAGGTGGGCATTGTATCTTCGTCTACCTCGCTCCTTTCTCGTAGCGGCACAAAGGGGTGCTATATTTTCTGGGTCTGCACTTTTGGGTGTGCCTTGTCCAGTTCTTGTCGGTGATTTGCTCACCGCTGGCTTGATTCACTTTTGGACGGCTTTGAGTGCCGCCTGCACTGTGAGTATATCAATATTTGGATTACAAACTTTGTGAGTTGTGCTAGTTCGTTAATCACCGATATATGCTCTAGTACCGCGAGACATTGTTTGCTCATATGCTTGAATTGTATGCTCTGTGATGAACTTGTCTAATACTGAAATTGATCTGTACAGCGAGTTAGATTTGAGCTCTTGCTGTAGTCATTACTTCTGTTCATTGCTCTTTGAGTTGAATTTTTGGTCTATTAGATGTAAGCCACTAGATCTACGATTATATTTTGTAGGCTACTTTCATATTTCAATTTAAATTCTCAGAGGTTCTGTTCCTTGTTTGTTTTAGGTACTTGTAAATAGCATTGCTTGTACTCATTCTTCTGTTTGGTCACAGTACTCAATCTCTTGGATATTTCTACTATACCGAAAATTTCAAGATGTTGTCTTAGTGTATGCAAATTTGTAAGGTAGTTAAAGTAATGCACTAGAGCTCAAATCCTAACCATTAGTTGTCTTGTCAATTAATTAAAGTATTGCATCGGCGTGTTGGCGACTGTGGGGGTATTGGCGGCGGCGACGGTTATTGGGGAGGTTAGTTTTGTGGTGGCCATTTCTTGCTAGGTAGAAAGTAGCAAGGAATCTTCCACATCAACAACGCTGGGGGCAGCACCGACTCCTCCTGATAAGTCGGGCAACTACGAATAGAAAGTAGGTGAGCTCTCGGGACTGCTTGGGCAACCCACCGAAGCAGGCCAGTCGCGGGCCCCTTCGGCCTCAGCATCCACCCAAACGCCGCCCCACGCTTCCATAAGACCCTCGCCGCCCCAGCATCACCATCCCTGGTCCACTCCGATTGCCACCTCTTATGTGCTATCCTCAAAGATCAGCAGCGACCACCGGATATGCAACCCTCAATTTCAATCTGCGCTCTTGCTCGCTCGATCCACCACCCCCTCCACTGAACCATGACCCTACTCACCGGATCTACACCCATATCCCTCACCCCCGCAGCAGTCATGAAGCTTGTCACAGCATTTTTGCGCGAATCTGTGCCCGCGACCGACTCACGTGAAGAACGTCCGCCTCCCCCTTCAAAAGCTACCTTAAAGTGGTCCAACCACTTGCCCCAAGCGACGAGACAACCACCCACCGCAGAATTGAAGGCCAAATCCCACGAAATCTCATGCAAGTCAATTCTTCGCTGCACCGAGTTTCCTTCGCAGATGACTTTGAAAACCATTCTCGAGCTCCCCGCCACATCAGATCGCTGCTAATTGCCCCCCAGCACCTACCCCAACCAAAGGACATTCATGGCAGTGCAATCCTCCCACCCTCCTCTTCAAGACGCCCTCTACCCTCGAGTCAGATTCTCAAGCGCCAACCAGCCACTGCTCCCAAAGATACACCACATTCAAGTCTCCACAACCACCGACAATCTCGGTTGCAACGGAACCTCATCAGACCAAAATTTTGGTGGCGTAAAGAGAGCGGCCACAGGCGACCCTCCTCCAAGACCCTCATCAAAGCACCACCACGCCCCAACCACCGGCTCTCCTCGAGCGCACAAAAGGGCGCTGTTTCAACTGCCTAGGACGCAACCAACATATTGCCTCCTACAGAGATCCAACAAAGTGCTTGCGCTGCTTGTGTCTCAGCCACAAGGCAGTGCACTGTCGCTCGACTGCCTGATGAATCGGTCATGCTGATCCCTCCTCTGCAACAACGAGTCTTGCCAAAGAGACCACCACCGAAGCTGCTCACCTCTCCTCAATAAAGTGCCCAGCTGTTACACCGGACGCCCTTGGACCGGCTACCTCGTCATCGGCGCAACATCCCGGCTTGCATCTACACCGGCAGACCTCGAGAGGCATGGCTAATCCAAACCTTGGTGACCCAGCCACCCGAACATCGGAGGACACCTACATTGTGCCCTCCAGCACGGTGATCTAGAGGGAACTGTAGAGGAAATAGACCTACTCCGCCATCGTCTAGCTTGGCAGGACAAGGCCCAACACAAACATCCGAACTGTAGCCGAGGCTCTGAGAAGGCAATTCAATTTGAGGTCGTCCGACTTCTCGGTACATCATCATTATCCTAAAAATTTTCTGGTCAATTTCGAACATAACCCCCATAGGGATGAAGTTTCTTGCTACGACAAGTTCCATTTCCATGACCTTGAGTTTCACGTCAGGCCATGGAAGCCTCTTCGACATGCCTACGAGGCGGCCCTCCGATTTCGCATCCGGCTATGCCTTGGGGGCATTCCTATGCACGCTTGGAACAATGAGGTGGCAAGTAGTCATTGCCAATAAATGCTCTCTTGAAAGTGTTGACAGAAGCTCCCTACATCAGGAGGATAACCACACGCTCGATCTTTGGGCCTGGACGGCGAACCCCAGCTCCGTCCCTAAGGTATCGTGGCTCACTTTCACCGATAGTCCTTTAGATGCCTCTTCTTTAGGACCCCCGCAGCCTCATCTCATTCAGCGCGCTACACGAAAGGCCTCATGTACAAGGTGCTGATCCATCACGACTTCATTGAGGACTTCTCATCAACACCTCCTGAGGTCGATCCTAGCGCCACTGACATCATACTTTTCATGCCCGTTAAGCATAGCCTCTCATGGTGTCTTGGCATCATGGACGGTACGATGCTAATCTAGAAATGACTTGTTTACTGAAACCCTTTTAGTTTTGCAATTTTGTGAGCTACATGTTTTTTTTAACTATAAGACGATTTTTTAGATTAGTTTTGATATTTGTGTGTGTCTATTATTTGGATTGATCTAATAGTTCAAAAATATGTTTTATAAGACATCCCATTCTATTTTACCTCACGCAAACTTTACATTGCTTAACGCAAATTATAATCCTACATGTGGATGGACTGAAGTTACTCGTAGAAGTGGCCACAGCATCGCCTGCAGTCCGTGTCGACTCGCTGGTTCCCGCATGTCCTTCGTTTGCATGATAAACTACGGGACCAGCAGAGAATGATGGAGCGCCGCGGTACGGGCTATCTACCGGCCTACCGCACGTCCCATCAGAATGGGTGGCAAACCACGCCGAGGAGGGGCAACGGAGCAAGCAAAACGAGCGTGCGCGCACTACAGTGCCCACGTGAAGGCTCCAGCCTCGCGCGCGCCCAACGGGAATGTGGCCCGCTTGGCGAGCCCCCGCGGCTCGTTGGACTCTAGCCATGTGCCGCGCCTTGGCTGCTGCCCCTGCCCGTCCCATTGCCGTTTGTCGCGCACGAATCGGCACAGAAACGGGGCTTGGCCGCTTCCCTGGCTGACGCGTGCGCCTGCATCTCGGATCAGCGTGTAGCTTGGCGGCACGTGCCTACGCACTGCGCAGAGGCCCCGGCAGGGAGTAGAATACTCTGGTCCGAATGGTGCTGTCGCCACCCAACAATTCTCCTTCCCTTGTTTTATTATTATGCAACCGTACTTCATGGTTAAGCGGTAGAAGGGTCGTTTCTTTTTAACTTCTAAAAATAGTTTTTTAATTTTTCTATTCTAAATAGTTTTTAAATAGAGTATATTTTAAGGTAGAATCTATAAGTTAATGGTAATATATATTATAGTGATTTTATTTATATCAACTTTATTACTATATATATTTTTTATAAATAATCTATAAACTATAAACCAAAGACAAAAGAAAAAACAGACTTGGACTGTGCCCGGTGCTTGTCATAACTCAGACGCGCTGATCAGCTCGATCTACAACATGCCATCAGATAGGAGGATGAAGACTGGACATGTCATGAATGCATACTCCCTCGTGACGTGAGGAAAAGAAAGGAAGAAGTTGGATGTGGTGGAAATATGCCACAGGGGTAATTAATTTTGTTATGTTTAAAATTTGTTAGATAATATATGTGATTTTTTTAAAATTATCTATTTTTATTTGAAAATATAAAAATATACCATACTTAAAATTTTTTTTATAGAAGTAGCATCTAATCGTTTAACCGTTGAGCGATTAAACTCTTTCTAACAATGACCGAATGACACAGATAGTTATTGTGATCATTGGACGACAGGCTCCGGTCGGCGAACAATCGAATGACTCGACCTATTATCTTTTTAACTCTTCAGTGTTAGTTTTATTTTAGCAGTAAAATTATTTTTCTTGAAGGGAGAACTTAGCAAGGCTGCCATGCGTGCTGTTTAGTTCCGGCAAGCTTGAAAAATGTTTGATTTAGCAACTTTATTGGTAAATTAGCTATTTCCAGAAATGCATAAAGTTATTTTCTAAGTATCAATATCACGAAAGGGAGCAGTAAAAGTTTCCAACATAAATGTAATATAAAGCATTGCAATCAACTACATTTTATTGTTTTCACCAACACATTGCATCTATAGCAAAGCAAGCCAAACAAAGCCAAACATCCGTCCTGCATAAGAAGAGATACCAACAAAAGTAAAAAAAACAGAACAATCACTTCTGTTAACTATACAGTGCAGTATTAATTTTCTCCAACAACTCCGGATCGAACACAGCACAACTAGGCACACGACATCGACGAGGAAGACGAGGACGCGATGCACAACGCCGGCGCGGCTGCCGCCTCGGCGCCCCGGCTGCGCAGCAGCTGCGAGATGGCATCGTACCCCATCGTCACGGCCATCTGGAGCGGTGTCGCGCCCCTCCTGGTCTTGGCATGGATGTCAGCGCCCATGTCAAGCAGCAGCTCCACGGCCTCGGTGCAGCCGCCTTCGACAGCGAGGTGCAGCGGCCGGTGCCCTTCCACGTCCTCGCATTCAATGTCCATACAGCCGGACCCAGCGAGCAAGGCCATCACGTCGCAGTGCCCTTTGATAGCGGCCAAGTGGAGCGCGGTCATGCCGTACTGGTCACGGCCGTGGACGCCGGTGCGCTTCTTGAGGAGGGACTCGAGTTTCTGGAGGTCGCCTCGCCTCGCCGCCGTCATGACCAGCTCCCACCGTTCCAGGATGTCCACCACTTCTTGCTGTACTCAGCAAACAGCATTGTCGTTGCAATCTTAGATAGTTTAATTTTGAGAACAGCACTGTTTGTCTGCGTTTATATCCAGTCATGCAGATAACACTCAACAGCATTGTTTCATATGCAGGGTTGAGCACCTTAGACAGTAATGCTTCTTCAAAAAAAAAAAGCGATACTGGTCCGCAGATAATGTCATTTTGTGGAGCAAAGACGATTATGCATTTCAGGTGGACAATAATGGAGCTGCACTAGTATAACGCCGTGCTACTCCTACCATGCTTCACGAGCACAATGACACAGGTCACATAAGCCAAGTTACGTACAGACGCCAGCTGGTCCATGTCGTGATGCTTCCTAATCTTTATCTGCTCTGTTCGTTAGTGATCAAACCAATCAAAATCTTAAGAGTTTACCGCAACGATTAATACCCTTTTGTCATGCCAAATCGTTGTTACGACCTGTGACTCGTATTGGTAAAGACGGTCTGCTCGTAAGGTTTTTTATTATCACGAATCTTTGTCTAATTAAACAAGCAACATTTGAATTCCCTGAACTAAGAACAGGATAGTAAGAAGGACAAACAGGCAGATTCTGGTAACTTACATAGTCCTTCTCTCGCGCCACGTCCAGTGGGGTCCTCCCACGGGCGTCGGCCGCCGCGGGGTCGGCGCCCATGTCCACCAGCGCTGCCACCACCTCCGCCTCCCTGGCCGCGGCCGCCACGTGCAGAGCCGTCCTCCCCTCCCGGTCACGCGCTGCCAGCGCATCCGGCCCCAGCCTTCTCACCTCTCCGCAGTCCCCCCTCGAGGCCGCCGCGTGCAGCGGCGCCCACAGCTCGGCATCGGGAACCGCCGCCTCGGGATCGAGAAGCGGCAGGAGGTGCGGCTGCCGGCGCAGGATGAGGCGCACGACCGCGGCGTCCCCGGCGTCCACTGCGAGGCGGAGCAGGTAGGGCCCGCCGAAGAACACGCGGAGGCGGATGGCGTTGGCGCTGCTGAGGCTGGCGGCGGAGTCGAGCTGCGCGGCGGAGAGGGAGGAGAGGACGAGGAAGCGGTCGGCGCGGGAGCGGGGGAAGGACGGCGGCGCGTGCGGCTGCGGGCGCAGCACGACGCGGAGGGAGGCGGAGGAAAGCGGTTGCACGGCGCCGCGCGGGGGGCTGACGAGGAACTTGAGCGGGGAGGAGGTCTGGACCTTGAAGGCGACGGGGAGGGAGGGATGCAGGGAGCGGAGGCGAAGGTCAGCGCGGCACTTGGAGTTGGGCTTGAAGTCGATGACCACCTCGTCCTCCGCCACCTCCAAGAGCAGCTCAGGCGCCGGCGCGTTGGTGACTGGGGGGGTATTGGCGGCGGCGGCGGTTGTTGCGGAGGCTGGTTTCGTGGTGGCCATTTCTGGCTAGGTAGAAACTAGCAAGGAATATTCCACATCAACTAGTAACGCGTTTAGCTTCGGCTTATAGCGTAACGGTGCGTATTTTTATAACTCAGTAACGCGTTTAGATTCGGCTTATAGCGTAACGCACCGTTAAACAGTATGAAGTTTTAAAGCCATGTTTATAAATAGATTATAGTATAAATTATACTGAGTTTAGCTGTATTGGTTAAAATTATATGTGACTATTTCTTTATGCATACTGTTTCTCACAAACAGACCAAAATTCAAAAACCACAGCCATAAGTCTTAGTCCAAAAGAACCCACCTAGGAAGTAGGTGAGCTCTCGCAACTGCTTAGCTGACCCGCCTAAGCAGGCCCGTCACCGGCCACTCCGACCCTGACGTCCACCCAAACGCTGCCCCACGCTCCCTTAAGACCCTCGTCGTCTCTCGCCGCCCTAGCATCACCATCCCTGGTCCACACTGACTGCCACCTCTTGTGGGTTGTCCTCAAAGACTAGCAGCGGTCGCCAGATCTGCAACCCCCAAATCTAATCCGCGCTCCTGCCCACTCAATCCTCCACCCCTGCCACAGATCCATGTCCCTGCTCGCCGGATCTATGCCCATATCCCTCATCCCCGCAGCATTCATGAAGCCTATCACGGGATCTTCGCGCGGATTCGCACCCGCGACCGAATCCCGTGAGGAACGGTCGCCTCCCCCCTCAAAAGCTACCTTAAAGTGGTCCAACCACCTACCCCAAGCAAGATGACCACCCACCATAGAATTGAAGGCCAAATCCTACGAAATCTGACTCAAGTCAATTCTTCACAGCGCCGAGTTTCCTTCAACATGACTTTGAAGACCATTCTCAAGCTTCCCACCACATCAGATCACTGCTAGTTGCCCCCAAGCACCTTCCCCAACCAAAGAACATTCATGGCAGTGCAGTCCCCCACCCTCCTCTTCGAGACACCCTCCGCCCGAGTCAGAGTCCCGAGCCAACCGGCTTCCGCTCCCAAAGATACGCCACATTCAAGCCTCCATAACCACCCATAATCTTTCCTGCAATGGAACCTCGTTAGATCAAGATTTTGGTGGCGTAAAGAGAGCGGCCGCGGGCGACCCTGCTCCAAGACCCTCATCAAAGCACCACCATGCCCCAACCACTGGCTCTTCCTCAAGCGCACAAAAGGGCGTTGCTTCAATTGCCTAGGACACGACCACTGTATTGCCTCTTATAGAGATCCAACAATGTGCTTGTGTTGCTTACGTCTTAGGCACAAGGCAGTGCACTGTTGCTCCGCTGCCCGATGAATCGGTCTTGCTGATCCCTTCTCTGCAACAACGAGTCCGGCTAAGAAGGCCACCACCGGAGCTGCTCGCCACTCTCAGTAAAGTGCCCGGTTGTTATGTTGGACACCCTCGGACTGGCTGCCTCATCATCGGCGCAACATCCCGACTTGCATCTACATTGGCGGACCTTGGGAGGCATGGCCAATCCAAACCTTGGTGGCCCAGCCACCCAACCGTCAGAGGAAACCTACATTGTGCATTCCAGCATAGCGATCCAGAGGGAACTGTAGAGGAAAAAGACCTATTCCATCGTCATTTGGCTTGGCAGGGCAAGGCCCGACATAGACACCTGAACCGCAACCGAGGCTCTGAGGAGGTGATTCAATTTGAGGTTGTCCGACTTCTCGATACATCATCATTATCCTAAAAATTTTCTGGTCAATTTTGGACATAACCACCACCGGGATGAAGTTGCTCGCTACGACAAGTTCCATTTCCACAACCTTGAGTTTCACATCAGGTAGTGGAAGACTCTTCGACACGCCTACGAGGCGGTCCTCTGATTCCGCATCCGGCTATGCCTTGGTGGCATTCCTCTGCACGCTTGGAACAATGAGGTGGCAAGAAGAGTCATCGGCAACAAATGCTCCCCTGAAAGTGTTGACAGAAGCTCCCTACATCAGGAGGACACCCGCATGCTCGATCTGTGGGCCTGGACGGTGAACCTCAGCTCCATCCCTAAGGTATCGTGGCTCACTTTCACCGACAGTCCTTCAGACGCCTCTTCTTCAGAACCCCCATAGCCTCATCGCATTCAACATGCTACACGAAAGGCCTCACCTACAGGGTGCTGATCCACCTCGACTTCATCGAGGACTTCTCAGCAATACCTGCTGAGCCGACCCTGGTGCTGTCGACTTCATACCTTTCATGCCCATCAAGCACGGCCTCTCATGGCTTCTTGGTATCATGGACGGTACTCCGGAGACGATGGAGACTCAACAAATCCAGCACCATAGCAACGACACGAACCGGGTGGAGAAGGCCACCACCGGAGATGCTCGCCACTCTCGGTGTGCTAGAGCTGACGGCCAACCTCTGAAGCATGTCGCGATGACAACTGTTGCCGTGGTCACCGTCACGAAGACGACAATGATGACGATCACCACCAGCACCATAGACATGACCCCCAAGACAAGCGGAGAACACCAAATGGACCGCTCCCCTTAGCCGAGGCATCCAAATCAAGGAGTCCACAGATGTCACCACACCAAGCCTGCCGGCCTGGTCATCTTCGGACCCGGACTTGACTCTACCACCGATGCTACTGATGGCAAGCGCTCTCTCAAGGAGTACACAGACACCACCCCTCCAGGCTCTCTTCACCTCCTATGCAGTGCTCCTCCACCGCGAACTATCCGAGCTAGTCGATGCCAAGCTCTGACAG
The DNA here is from genome assembly GCA_036346265.1 of Melocanna baccifera. Taxonomy (NCBI): domain Eukaryota; kingdom Viridiplantae; phylum Streptophyta; class Magnoliopsida; order Poales; family Poaceae; genus Melocanna; species Melocanna baccifera. The sequence goes on from CM070676.1 coordinate 39,367,381, forward strand.
ACTGATGAGGAGGCACGCCTCAATAGATAAGAGTGTCTTCGCAAGGCCAATGACTACCTGCAAGTGGCGCAAGACACCAAGGATCAACTCCTCTTGCCAATTCGTCATAATTCAAGAGTCGAGAGAACCACTGCAAACTTAACCCTTGTCGCTGCCTGTGGACCAACCAGTCAGCTCCAGGGCCCCCAAGCCACCTGCTCTGCAGTCCATCATGATGCATCAACAACACCCGGCTCAGATGCTCCCCTACTCTAGATAACGGCATCTGACCAACAGTCTATGTCCCAGACTATCCCTCTCCCAACTTTGCAGCGGGGACTGCCATATCAGCTCTTGGGCGAGACCCACCACAACGAGGCATCGCTGCTTGCCCTGTTAGTGCAGGAGACTGATAACTCCGCTAGCAACGCTGAGGTTGCACTGCTGCCTGACTTGTCGGCACAGCATACCCTCACAACTCCACCAACGACGCTGCCTGCTCTGCCACTCCCAGCGTTGCTGCCTGCGCTAATAATGCTACTTGCTCTTGCACTCCCAAAGTTGCTGCCTGTGCTGCTAGTGCAGGTGATGATCACAATGTCACTACTGCCTGCTCTATCAAAGCAGGGCACTAATGCATTGGATGAGCCTCACTTACCGTTCCCAATTCAAAACCTGAGACCGTTCCCAATTTAGAACCTGAGTGGACATCTCTAGGTGCCCATCTCAGCATGACCGGCGGGAAGCCCTTCTCGACAACAGTTTTTGGGCTGGACCCTTAGCACTTCGATGCCAACACCTACCAATGGACGAACTCAACCGAGGTGCCAACACCTCCAGGGACAATCACAGAGCCGGCACCACAGGAAGCAGATGGTCCCCCCAACCTGATCGGGCACCTCTACCCTCAGTGTCAAGATTGAGCCCTACTAACAGCATCTTCATATAGTCCGCCCTACCACTACTGCCGAAGTGATCGACTGGCCTTGAAATGGTGAGACATCCTGATTCTATGACGCACACAAGAGGTCTTGGCCCGGAAGCTTGGGATTCTAGGCGATGAAGAGGCCATGATTGAGGAGGCACTCAAGAGCTACATTGTGACTTTCAATGGGCCATTACCGTCGGCCTCCTTATAGGCCCTTTCCGCCCTCTTCCGCCTCAACTCTAACCAAGTCACACAAGTGGATGACGCCCTACATAAGCAAATGCAAGCCGTTCGACTCGATGGGGATGATTTGGCAGCGTAACAGACTCAACGCAAATCTGTAATTGCCTAGATGTTTATTTCAAAAATTAGGGTAAAAAATTAATTTAACTAAGATAAAACTTTTGCTTTTGGTTGCTCAAATTTTCGAAAATTTACTTGCTTGTGTCTGTTTTTTAAAAAGGCATTTTATTTAAAAAGTAGTTTAAGTAAAATAATAAAACTATTATTAAATAAAGGATGTTTTGAATTTTTATAAAATCCAAATTAAAATTAATTATTTGAAACAATTTACCTTTATTTGAGTTTTCTGGATTTTTAAAAATCAATTTTAAAATTAACAAGTATTTGTAGTATAAAAATTTAACACCAAAATAAGTAAGAAATATTTTTCCTAAGTCCAAAATGGTTCGAGAAATTTTTGTGAATTGTTTTGGAATTTTTGGAGTTCAATTATTATTTTTCTAAGCCTTTATTCTCTTTCTCGGGTTTTCTGAATATAAAAAACAAAAATTAAAACTTTAAAACCTCCCACCTTCACCTCCGGGTGACTTATGAACAGCCTAGATCCGCCTGGATCGCAGCCCGAGCCTATCCCGGTTGCCCACCTTTTTCCTCACTCCCTCCGCGCATCGCCATCATTAGATCTCCATCCGACGACCCCCGCCAACCCTTTCCTTCTTGCACCGACACAATGGCCCCGCCTGTCATCCCTATCACCGTGCCTCCCCTCCCCTTTCCTTCTTTTCACTGGTGACCATAGCCTCGTCGAATCCTCACCTTCCCTTTCCGCCCCTCTACGGTTTTGGAAACCGTGCGCGATATGGAAATGGATCCCCTAATGCTCGCGCCCTTCCCTACCTCACCTTTCCTTCCTTCTCCCCCTCTCTTTCCTTCCACCGGTCGCCTAATACGGCAAGAAATCCTGACCTGTCCCACTCCACCCTATATAAAGGGGTCCCCTAGCATCTCCTTGCCTCACACCACCACCCCCCACCTCATTCTCCATTCCCTGTCCCCCAAGTCTCCCCACGTCGTAGCTGTCCCCCTCTGCTCACTAGCCGAGCCACGATGAGCAATTCCCACTACTTCGGCCATCTTCGAGGAGTGTTGACACCTCCACTAGCGTCCTCACACACCGGTGAACCAAGTCCACTCTTTTGCTGAGCAAGAGCACAGCTGGAGATTCACTTTCGCCGGAGCATCAAATTGCGCCGCCGTCTTTCTCTTCGCCAGCCACCCTCCGAGCCATTTCGATAATGCTCACATAGCCCAGTGCAACCCCTCCCCTTCCTCTTTCTTTTGCACTGCTTGCCACCCCTCGCTGGTAGGTCCACGTCAGAACACCAAGCACCTAGCACCACACGGCAGCCCACCTCAGCACCGAGCCGCCACACAGCATGCCATGCTAGCGCGTGCACTACCTCCTCCCTTGATCATTCGGACCGGTCCGAACATCCCCCATGACTAATCGGACGGTCCAAATGACCATCTTTCAGATCGGACAGTCTGAGCCCCATTTGGCCGTTCGGACTAGTCCAAAAGTTCCCGGCCGATCAGACAGTCCTTTAGCGATCGAATGGTCTGAAAGTTTTCTTGCCACTCGGACAGTCCAAATGTTCATTTGATGATCGGACGGTCCAAATATTTGTTTAATCGATCGAATGGTCTGGACAAATGCCACACCAAACAAGTCAAACCGTACGCCCACGAGGCAACCACGTGACGTGCCACCTCATGGCACAGGTCTATGTGGCCACTACATGGCATTGCCACATTAGCACCAAGCCACCCACTGGCCATGTCAATGCCATGTGTCAGACACATGGTAGCAACGTTAGCAAATTCGCCATGTCACCTACCACGTGTAGAGCTGACGTCAGGATGATGTCATAAACTAGATTTTTCTTTAAAAAATAATTCATAAAGACATCATAAATATCTTTTCTTCAGAAAAATAATTCCAAAAATCTTGGTTTTTCAATTTCTTTATAATTCAAACTTCTAAGAGCCTGTTCTTCTTCATCCTAATTCCGATTGAGTCCATTCAAATTTCTAAATTAATTAAAAATTTCCCTCTATCCTTTTCCACCCTCCTTTTTAACTTTGGAGTTTATTTAAATTTATTTAGATTTTATTTAAGTTTACTTAGGTATTTTCACGTGTAGACATCGACGATTCAAAAGAATTCTTCGACGACATTTCACATCAATTCACGGAGCAAGGCAAGTCACACACTTTGATCATATTGATCTTAAATTGTGAAATAGAATTATGTTGTTTTAAATTATTCTGCATGTATATTATTTATTCAACGTATTTCAATTCATTTTTAATTTAGTTAATGCCTACTTGTTATCACCTCCAATGATATTGATTCCCCAATACCTTATCACTCTAGATTAAAATTCTAGTTAGTACACTAGTATGGCTAGAGAATTTTTATAGCAAATGCTTAAACCTGTATAGATATAGGTATAACTCTAGCTCTCTATAGCATGATGCTTATATTTGCGAATTGTTTTGCAAACAATTGAAGCTCATGTGTCAGATCCTTGTAACATGGGACTATACATTGTGAATGTATTTTACAAGTATTTGAAGTTCATATTTACTACTCTTTGTGATATGAGGCTAATATTTGCAAATGATTGAATCTTATATATAATCCTTGTAGTATATGACTTAGATTTGTGAATATATTTTGCAAACATGAAGAGTCCATGTACCAATCATTGTGTCATAATTTCAAAAGTATGCATATGTGTTTTGTAACTTGTTAGAAATCATGATTGATCCTTGTGTGCTTGATAGCGGAAAAAAGCTACCACTAGTGGATTGAGGTGGAAGGCTTAATTAATGGAGCCGGTCCAATTCATTTGAGCTTACCTCAACATGGACTAGAGGAGACCGACAAGTCTACGAACACCACGATAAAATATTGTGTGTCAATTGTAGTTTGTTCTCTTGTGTTCAATCTATATTCAAACAATTTACATTCATAGAATTAAATTAATTGCTTGTCTTCCTAGGATTATAAACTTTTGACATAGATTTAGGTTATTGATACACTTAGATGAATCTAGTTGATTTAGACTATATTTGTACTAAACAAATTTGAATTAAACTTTCACATTATATACTTGATTTTAACCAAATAGAGAAATAAAAATTAGGAAAAAAATTTTAAAACCACCTATTTACCCTACTCTAATCGGTCTCCTTAATCTTTCACCTTACAGTAGCTTCGCGATCGAGCCTGGAGGGTTGCCTGCCGTCCAACCTCACAGCATTCTTTGCCCTATCGGTTACTTCTAATCACGTCGCACATACTATTCCGCCTACATGGCACCTCCCACATCTGCCTGCACCACAAACCCAAAATCGGGTACTTTTGGATTACCTGCACCGCAAGCCCAAAAGTGAGGTACTTCTGGATTGTTGCTCCAGCAGCCTGCTTGCCAACCCACACCCAGTGCGAGTACCTGCCCCTATGATAGGACCTAGACTGACAGTGCTCTCCTGGAATGTTAGCGGTCTAAACGCCCCAGCTCGTTGTACAACCATTAGAGAAATGATAGATCAAAATTAAACACCTTGTGTGTCTTCAAGAAACAAAATTAAGCACAATAGACCAAGCCCAGGCTCACACACTTGGTGGGAACAAATTGTGGGATTTCTTCTTCTTGCCAACATAGAGCACCCAGGGAGCCATACTCATCATTTGGAACAGTGAGTTGGTCCACGTCATCAACTGCTCCCGCAGCGAACACTGCCTGATGATACATGTGCAAATGAAATAATGCTCAACACACTTTATCACGATGATAGTCTACGGACCCTCGGTACAAAGTGACAAGGAACGATTTTTAACTGAGCTATGTGAAACGAACCCCACCAATGACAAGGGCTGGCTTCTTCTAGGAGACTTCAACCTCATATACAAGGCTAGTGACAAAAGCAACCTAACTCTTGAATGATGGCTAATGACTAAGTTCTGAAACACCCTGGACAGCTGTGAAGTGCAAGAGTTACACTTGCAAAACTGCAAGTTCACCTGGACCAACGAATGAGACAACCCAACTCTGATCAGACTAAACAGATTCTTCTACAACAAATCCTGGAATGCCACTTTCAACAATCACGTACTGCATGCCTTATCCACATCTCATTCAGACCATTACCCCTACCCCTATCAAACACAAGCGGCCCACGTCCGCCAATGAGTTTTCGCTTTAAAATTTTTTGGACTAGGCAACAGGAATTCCCACACATAGTGCAACAAGTGTGGGGAGAACCAACCTTTGGGCTAGATCTTATCATAAGGTTAAACCACAAATTGACAAACACGATGAAATGACTGAAAATTTGGGGTAAAAAATATTTCCGCAAAACAAACTCCAACTGCATATGGCTCAAGAGTTAATCATGCGCTTCGACATCGCACAAGATAATAGGCCCCTTTCACCAAGGGAGTGGGACCTGCTAATGCGTCTAAAGAAAAGGGTGTTGAGTCTAGCTATAATTGAAAAGGTGAGGAAGAAATAGGTGGAGCGAATTAATTGGCTTCGAGAGGGAGATACAAACACAAAATTCTTCCACATTAGAATCAATGATCGCAAGAGAAAGAACTTTATCCAGCAGCTATCCTCGGGCCCATATTGGGCGGTCACACACAAACATAAAACAAATATGCTTTTCAACCACTTCAACCAACTCATGGGCAGAGATCGCCTACCGCCACCTCCTTCAACTGGGAGACTCTACAATTGACTACATTGGATCTGCAACCCCTAATTGTACCCTTCACCGAGCATGAGACGCATCAGGCGATACTTCAATTGCCACCTAACAAAGCTCCAGGCCTCGACAATTTCAACGGAACATTCTATTGCATAAGATGGGACATCATAAAGGACGACTTCAGGGCTGCCCTACACACCTTTTTTTAACCTAAGAGCAAACAACTTCCCTTGCTTGAATGCTGCAAACTTGATCTTGCTGCCTAAAAAAGAGGGCTCCACCTCTGTAGGAGACTTCAGACCCATTAGTCTCTTTCACAGTGTCTCAAAAATCATTGCAAAAAACTTGGCATTGCAGCTGACACCCTACATGAATGAACTTATCTCCCCAAGCAACGTGCCTTCATTAGAGGAAGATGCATTCAAGACAATTACCTCTATATCCGCAACCTAGTAAGAAGATACCATCAAATCAGAACGCCATCCCTGTTCCTCAAGCTTGACATTGCGAAAGCTTTTGCTTAGTCTACTGGGAATACCTACTCCATCTTCTCAAAAACAGGGTTTTCCAACGCGCTGGTGAGATTAGATCTCATGCCTCCTTTCTACCGCTATCTCAAAAATTCTTCTAAATGGAATCCCAGGGGATGAACTACGACACCATAGAGGCATCCGACAGGGTGACCCACTACCTCCATTCCTCTTTATCTTAGCGATCGACCCGCTGCAAAATAATTCTAGACATTGCAACAGAATTAGGTACTTTACATCCCCTAGGGGGTCGTCCAGTCGCCCTCCGAACCTCTTTCTATACAGATAATGCTGCTATCTTCCTTGTACCTGAACAACAGGACATCCACACCCTCGTGCAAATCCTACAACAATTCAGCGATGTAACAGGACATTCACACCCTTGTCCAAATCCTACAACAACTCAGTGATGTAACAGGCCTGTGCACTAATCTTTAGAAAAGCTAGTTAGCACTAATAAGATGCGACCAGATCGACCCGCGATAGATATTGATTGATTTACCTGTACAACATGCCTCTTTCCCGATGAAGTACTTAGGCCTACCACTCGCAATCACAAGACTTCGCAAGGTCGACTTCAAAATACTGCAAGACAAATATGCAAGCCGTCTCGCAGAATGGCGTGTCAAGCTGTTGACTCTAGCGAGGAGAAAAACCCTGATACAATCCGTTCTAACACCCTAGTTGACCTGCTTCCTCACAACTATTAAGGCACGAAAATACGTGATCAAATCACTTAACAAACGGGTGATATGTTTCCTTTGGGCTAGGATTGAGCAACACCTAACGGGTGGATGTTGTAAGGTCAATTGGGATAGAGTATGTAGGCCAACTTATATGGGAGGATTGGCTCTCCTAGACCTAGAGCACTTCGCTAGGGCCCTCAAATTCAAATAGCTCTAGCGGAATTTGGAAGGAGTGGAATGGAGCTAGTCGCCTGACAAATTTGAAAGGAATGGAATGCTTGTATTTTTCGTTTCACGGCAACTACACTCCCGCTCTTGATCACCCTATTTATGAACGAGGGGGAAGCCTGGGCAATAGTGGGGTTCAAGAGGCTATACAGGAGCTGACAATTTTACCTATAACAACCTTATAATCTCTCTTTTAGACCAGCTGCCGGCTGCATTCCCTCCCACCTGTTTTTTCATACCATTGTTTGTTTTCATTCTCCCTTTGAATTGAATACAACGTAGTCCTTCTGCTCAGTTCAAAAAAAAAAAAAAAAACTAGCAAGAGTGGAATGGAGCAGTGGAAGCATGGAACCATGGCTGGCTACCTAGGAGGGAACGTTGATTTTCTGTGCCAGTGGTGGCCTGGTGGGTTGTGGGAATATGATGGGGGTTGGTTAGTTGATCAGTGATTATATGTTCATTGCAGTAAAAAGTTGCTTAGAGGATTGTGTGACATGTCATCGGTTAACCATTTAACAACACAAACTCTAACGTAAGCAGTCTCTTTTTATCAGTAATTATATAACATGTTACTTCTTAATATCTTTTTATCAATTTATATTAAATTACACTAACATATAATACGAGTTAGCTAAATTTGTAGTACTTTCGGATTGACCTTTTCAGACAAAACCCAAACAAAAAGCTACACGTGTGCCCGACCCCATGTTACATTTTATGTTCTCACAAATTCACAAGAGCACTTACAAGCATCGGCTCTTAGAACAAGCATTAATGTTTAAATTTTAATGTGTTTTTTCAATGTTGCAAGAAAACTACATTTATTTAAGCACTTTACATTGGACTATTGGAAAACTATATTAGGAGAGGATAATAAAAAATTAACTACAAATAGGAATTTGTAAAAATAGAATATCGTTAGAAATGGCTTGTTTGCTTAACGCAAATTATAATCCTACATGTGGATGGACTAAAGTTACTCGTAGAAGTGGCCACAGCATAGCCTGCAGTCCATGTCGACTCGCTGGATCCCGCATGTCCTTCGTTTGCATGATGAACTACGGGACCAGCAGAGAATGATGGAGCGCCGCGGTACGGGCTATCGACCAGCCTACCACACGTCCCATCAGAATGGGTGGCAAACCACGCCGGGGACGAGCAACGGAGCAAGCAAAGCGAGCGAGCGCGCACTACATTGCCCACACGAAGGCTTCGGCCTCGTGCGCGCGCCCAACGAGAATCTAGCCCGCTTGGCGAGCCCCCGCGGCTCGTTGGACTCTAGCCATGTGCCGCGCCTTGGCTGCTGCCCTACCCGTCCCATTGCCGTTTGTCGCGCACGAATCGGCACAGAAACGGGGCTTGGCCGGTTCCGCGGCTGACGCGTGCGCCTGCATCTCAGATCAGCGTGTAGCTCGGCGGTACGCGCCTACGCACTGCGCAGAGGCCCCGGCAGGGATTAGAATACTCTGGTCCGAGTGGTGCTGTCGCCACCCAACAATTCTGCTTCCCTTGTTTTATCACGCTACTGTACTTCATGTGTAAGCCCGGTGCTTGTTTTGGTCGGCTTTAAATTATTTTAGCTTTTAAAATTTTTAACTTTTAATTTATTTAAGTTATTCATTTAAAACATGTTGACTTTTAATTTCTGTTTTTTTTCTTTTTTACCTTTATTCTTTTATATTGTCTGTGATATATAACCGTTTTTTATTTTTATTTTCTCGTTTTTCTATTTTTTTAAAAAAACTAACAGCTACTAAGATACATTTTTAACTAAAAATCAAAAGTCATAATCATAAATTTAAGTCATAATTTCAGTTGAAGCATAACTTTTTAGTAGCTAGATCTACGACATGCCATCAGATACTGAACATGTCATGCATGCATGTACAGCGGATCTAAGAAATTGGCTCGCCAATGTCAGCACATGTTAATTTTAATTAGGCCATTAGGGTCATCTTCTGCATATGTAGAAGAGTTTTACCTTTGATTGTGTCGAGGTCGCCGGAGTCACGTGACCCGTGGATCCGCCCCTGCATGAATGTAGGATCAAATTGGTGCCCACTGGACGCTGACTATAGTACCTTCGCACCTCTTTACGAAAGGTGTAGTTTCATACGTCGTCAACACTTGGGGATCAAATGTTATCTACCACGGCAACATAGTCAACTGTGGGCTTATACAGGCCAATTAGTATTAGTTTGGAATCTTACCATCAAAGCATTTGTAGTCCAACGGTGAGGATAATTACCTGGGTTCGACTCCCGACAAACGCTTAAGTTTTCCAATCACTAACTTGCTTAGAGATAATAGCAAAAATAAAATATAATTATTCATACTAGAGATAATATCTCAAATAATATAAATTATTCATAGTAGAGATAATATCTCAAATAATATAAATTAATTAAAAAATATCGCAACATAAGTTTCTAAACAACATGCTATTTGAATTATAGCTCATTTCACATAGGAAACCAAACTTTTAGGGCTACTACATGAACAAGACACTTCACACAGGAAACCAAACCTTTAAAACTACTATATGAACATGACTGATTTGTCATGCAGACAAATATACAAAAGAAAACAACTTTAGCAATAAGTGAAAAACAAAACTCAAAGAAGTTCTAACCATGATAGCTGAAAATTAAATATGAACCGTTTTCCTGAAAACTAATAACCTGAGTCAAAGTTCAAATATGAATAATTCTACAATAGAGTTATACAATCACAACGACATGCTTTAATCAACCTAAACTGCTAAACAAAATATGAATGGAACAGCTAGACACCAAAGGGGATCAAATCATCTAAGTGTCCAACACATCAAGCTACAAAAAAGACTTGACAACAGTTGCATAGTTTCTAAATAATTGATACATCAATCATTAGAATATAATCAACTACAAATTTTAGAATTATTATAGAAGCCTCACTTGTATCGTATGAATCACAACAATGGGTCTAGGTCGGTATTTGGCGCCAATTTGGGCCTGCGTCAGTATCCGGCACCAAATTAGGCCTAGGAGAGGGAAATAAGGTAAAAGGATCTGGTGTCAATTTAGCCTGACTAAGTATGAACATGATAAATTTGAGCCAACTACTAGTATGCATATATATTGTATATAATAGATTTTTTATTAAAAATTTTAGATATTCAATTGAATACCTTAAATTGTGCTGAACCGCCCCTGTTTACCACTGTGTTTCTGCTTTACTGCCGCTTCTTCTCGAGTTTCCATCAATACAAAGAACGGTTACGGCTGACCGTGCTACTCTTTTTCACGCAAGCTGGCTGGGCTCACCTGGTCAACTGGATGGTTGGGCTCACCTGGTCACCTGGATGGAAGCCGCAAACTAGGCCTTGGTTTTATCCACCCTCATTGGAATTGGGCCAAATTGGTCTGCCTCCTCTCGACCACAATGGGCTGACATCACCTGGTATAGCACAACACAAATACGACTCGACTCAGCTTTCACTTGTGTGAAATGAGCTAGTTTGAAATTCTGACCAATATAGGGACACAGCGCCAATATCATTCCCATCAATCCACCATCCCATGTGCCAAGGCAACAGCAATGCCGATCGATCAGCATCGGTAAATGTCATGACGTTCTGACAATTAGGTGTGAAGTCACGCATAAGGATTGTCTCTCACATAGTTCCGTTCACTCCTTCCTCCGCAGCTGTAATCACAGTTCACAGCAAAAGGTCGGTAAGGGACACGATCTTGCCATCAACGCCATGTCAAAGTTAACCGCTCCATTCTTCCGATCGCCTGCGTGCCTGTGTTTGAAGGTTAGCTAGGTCGTCCAAGTTGCTGCATGGCAACAGCACGCCACATGCCTGTCTACCAAATACTAATTCCACTGCAGTAGATGGGCCATGCATGCCGCGTGCTAAGGTCCAAGCAGAAGCTTTTGCAGTCCTTTTATCTTTCCGGCACCCACCGTCACGTGGGCGCGGCATGCAGCAAGGCAAGCTAGCATATTCTCGACATGTTGCCGATGGCGCCAGGTTATCTAACTTTTGTCAGTGCTACGAGTACTGCAATATTTTCGGTACAGAATATAATATAAAACCTCTCCCCATGGTAGAGTAGTCAAGATTCTCTTACTAGCTAGTTCTTGCATCATCACTAACTTAGAACTGTCTCAAAGGGTCTGTCTCTGTTAGATTCTGCTTAGAGAAGTCAAAATATAATATAAATATTTGATTTTTTTTAAACGGATTTCTAATTTATCTTGCTTCTGTCTCACTTTGAGAATAAGGTAGGAAGTTATTGATGTATCACACACCTCACTTCTCTCGCTCCCGTCCCCTACATGTATCTCTTCCTCAATTTCCCTACCGCTCACCTCCTTCTTCTAAAAATCATTTTTTTTCAGTCACTACTATTTATTTTCAGTCAAAAACCATCAACTATAACTAAAAGCCATCAACCGCAACCAATATAAACACCCCAAAACTGTCAATATAGTACGATCTATAGGGTTGGAAAAATCATGTTACTGCTACAGTGCTACCTAGTTACACATAGAACCAAGTCTAGAAAACAAGGATGTTGATCAAACAGTACAAACACTGGAATAAAATGAGAATTTATTAAAATCAAAAGTCCGAGTTACATAAAACCTAAAGTAATCCAATCTTCGGTAGTACCAACCATATTCCCCATCTTAGGCGAATGAAACATGTTACTCTCTTTTATTGCTAATATCTTTATAATGGGTAAGTAATAAACTAGGTGAGGAACTCAGGACCGGGACAGAACCCGAAAGTTCTAAGGCGCTTATATTAACATAGGTGGAGTGTCAAGTATTTAGACCCACTCGACCAACAGCTATTTTAATAGTTGGACAGAGATGTAGTGATGAGAGTCGAGAAAATGTTTTGTATTATGAATTTTGGATTGCATCAAAAGAAATACAAAAGAACCCAGTGTCTATAAGAATTCAGAATAGTTATGAGTAAAGTGATAAGTCTGTGTAGTACTTAATAAATTATAAATTCATACCAGTCTCTTAGATAAAGTCTACAAAAACCAATGGAGCTTTCTCTCTTCTAGAATAATTATTAGAGCAAATTTCAAAAGTTAAAATCTTACATACTCTTAAAAATGATAACGATGGATTTTTGAACAATAGGTTAGATAAGAACTTGATAAGTATGAGAACAATATGTGCATCATTACTTAAAAATTTGCTGAGTATTTCGTACTCATTTTTGCTATTAAATCTCCCTATTTCAAAGCTATATTCAAACAGTATATGCTTGAGATTTAATGAGGATAGGGTTGATTATGAAGACACCAGGGGTATGAGGTTGAGACTGACAACGAATACAACGAGGCGGAGGCCTTATACGATATTTGGAAGGACTAAACAACTTGTAGCTCGTCGTATCAGGTCAAATTGGGTACTATGATTGATATATATATATATATATATATATATATATATATATATATATATATATATATATATATATATATATAGTGGTAAAGGCCTATTTAATGCTAAAATACTAAAACTTCTATAAAATCATCTGATCTGGCCTGTACGGCTCAGATCAAGGAGGGTGGAACCCCCACCTTATTTAATTCATTAAATTAATCTTTCACAAAACCCTTTGTATAGATTATTTTTTATGAGGTGGGGGTTCTACCCTCCTTGATCCGAGCCATACAGGTCAGATTAGATGGTTCTATAGAAGTTTTAATATTTTAGCACTGAATAGACTTTTAGCACTAGATATGCTTATATATATATGTGTGTGCGTGCGCGCTTTTTATGTTATCTTGACACTCTGTATAATTATTGGTGGTAAACAATTATATTGTAATAACTTCAGTCATTTATGTATCTAGACCTTAAAGCCCTACGTGGGTTGTAATTAATAAAGTATATTTATCTATAATTATTGTTTTGTTGTAACTATTCTGGTGGATTCATTATTTATTAAACTGATGTTTTATTAAATAAATGAGTAATAATTTGTTGATTATTGTTATTATCACTCTGTAATGACATGGGTTTCGTCACTCACCCTGTCATTGCTTCGAAGCATGGTTTTCCAATAGTAGGTTGGCAAGTTCGGTAGTTGCCAGGTGACAGTCATAGCAGAGACGGTTCAGGGTACAGCCGAAAACCGAGAAGAGAAAAATGGGCGAACGAAAACAAATGCCCATCTCGATCGTACTACTGTAGTTAGGGAAAAAAAAAGCCGGCACGCAATAATTCGACTGCAAACCGAACTCCAATGCTTACAGAGAAAGCCAGCCGTATTGGTTTACTGTCATACTGTTCTCGAGTACCATGTGAGTACCCGGTCTGAACAATCATTTGATGGTACATGGTATTGGCACCGTCCATTAGCCTACACAAGACCGCGTTCAGCGTCAGGAATCGTCCGCGTTCGGTGTTTGACGATGAGCGTTTTTTTTTACTATTTTTTTTATTTTGTATTTTATTTTTTATATCTTTTGCATTGTCTATGATAGATTAATATATCTTTTTTATTTTTAATTTTTTTAAATTTACTTATATCAAATAAGCTAACTAAATTACAGTAAAAAATTCAACTAGCTACAGTAAACAAAGCTATAAACCATCGTCATTCTCAATGTTACCAAAAAATGGCATAATGCTATTCATTTGATTGAGATCTCGCTCATTTAGGTTTATTTGGGTTTAGATTTCTGATTTTTGACTTATGTTTTTGCTATTTATAATTTTGTCTTTTTTTAGTTTTTGGGTATTCTAGAAGCTTTTTTACCGATTCTTTTTCCGTATTTGTTTACATTATACATAATGTGCTACCTGTTTTTCTATTTTTAGATTTGTTTTAAATTAATTACGTTAAATAAGTCATCGTTAGCTATAATATAATTTCAGCTAACTACAGTGTAATTTTAGCTATAAATCATCAAATTGTAGTCTAACCAAGTAGCCTCTAAAGTTAACAAAACTTTCGAATACTTTACCTTCTCGCTGAACGGAACAAAGATTTAATAGGCATCTGGATTTCCTACTAAGGCCTTATTCAGAAGGCGAGAATTTGAGGGTGTAAACAGCCCTCTTTTTTTTTTTAAGAATTTGATGTAAACAGCCTCTCGTTTTTAAGAATTTGATCCTCTGATCCATATGCCCTCCAAGTTTTAAATAGCACCATACAGATAAGGTGACCCACTAGGCAATGTGGTGGGGTTGGATTGAATGGGTGGAGGTGAGGACGTGTAAGCTCACATGTTTGTCATTAAGTAACAGCAGTAGTACTTGCAGAAACATAAACAAGAGAGGAAAATCACCCACACCTCACTTTCAAAAAAAAAAAGCCAACCACACGCTGGGCCATACTTTCCCCACAAATCAGCACCGGCCACCGCGGCCTTCTGGCACTGCCTGACTCCCCCCTCCCGCTCTGGCATTAACCCCAAACAAAGGCACCATTTAAAGCGACGTGGTTTTTAACTAAAATAATACTGTAACATCTATTAATTTTTTCAGTATATTAATTAAAAATAATAATAATAATAAAACACTATTATATTTTATGGATAATGCAAAGTAAAAAGAAAAAAAGAAAAAAAAACATATCAAGAAACCAACACGTTCCAAACGGTTTTTCTTCTAAAGTTAAAAACTGTTTAGAACAGAGCTAAGCAGATATAGTCCAGCGAGCCCCTCCATTTCAATCAAATTGCACGATGCTCTATCGTCATGTCCATAATTCAAAGCATATCACTTCGGTAAAAGCTCGACTAATATTCATGGATCATCCTCTTCTCCTCTAAATAAATCATGGTCATGCTATGGATTTTCACCATTATAGAACTATTCTCTTTTTAATCATATATGATGAAAATGCTGACCTTTTTTCAATTTCACTTGTTCTAGTTGTATGTTTTATACCGCCATTCCTACGAGATTTGAGGAGAAAATGAGGCCTCGTGGGAAACCAAGTTGATCTTGACATGAGTTAATAACAATATGTGGTCCCATTAGTTGCCCTATTAAGCTCGACCCATAATAGAACTTGCTCGACCTTCCCTCAAAATAGGTTATTATGCTTAGAAGATAGGTCTAGCCTCTACTATTTCTTTCCTTGGTCATTACACCATCAATGGCTGGCAATAATGCCAATCGTTAGCCTTAGACAGTTAAGACGCCACCCCGTCACCCTGTTATAACATTCCCTTTGATAATACATCACGTCAATCTTACGTTGATTCATTCATAAAGCAAAGGAAAGAAAAATAGTTGACTGTTGTCTCTGTTAAAAAAATACAGTTGATTTTATGTTTTTCTTAATAGTAATTTACATAATTTTTAAAGTACGATAAATGATAGATATATACTATTTACTTCTTTATATGCTTCGATATTAGTGTTACTCTTATTAGAGGGAAACGTTGGAAGTACTTCTCTAAAAAACCAACCACTATAATAGTATAACAGAAATGCAAAGCTGGACCAAAAATAACCTTTAGAACATACGCTCATTGCTTGTAGGACAAACCTCCGGCTTCCGAGGGCTAGAGAGGAAAAGAGCACCCCCCCCTTCGGATTCCAAACCAAACAACTGAGTGCGAGCCCAAAACCCAAAACCAAAGCGAAAGAGAGCCAAAACGCTAGTGCCACACCAGCGCCCAGCCCACACGCTTCCCCTCCAACCCGAACGAATCCCCACATCTCCTCGCTCCTCGCCCCATTCCTCCGGCCGCCCCTCATCGGCTCTTCCATCTCCTCCCATGTGGCTGCCCTGGGTCAAGACGCGCCTTTCCTCCCCCTCCTCCGCCGCCTCCACCTCCTCCTCCAGCGCGCTCTCCGCCGCCTCCCCGCGCGTGTCCTTCTCCTCCCCCTCCCTCAAGGACCTCCAGGCCCTGCTCCTCTCCAACCCCGCCGCCCCCTCGCCCTCCCCGCCGCCACCGCACACCGCGCCCTGCTCCCCCTCCGTCCGAGTCTTCCACCGCGTCCGCGTCGCCGCCTCCGCCATCCGCGCGCTCCGCACCCTCCATGCGCCTCCTGCCGAGGCCGAACGGCGCGTGGTGCTGTACTTCACCTCCCTCCACGTCGTCCGCGCCACCTATGAGGACTGCCGCGCCGTGCGCGCCATCCTGCGCGGCCTCCGGGCCTCCGTCGACGAGCGCGACCTCGCCATGGACCCGCGCTACCTCCAGGAGCTCGCCGTCCTCCTCCCGCGCGCCCGCCGCGTCGCCCTCCCCCAGGTCTTCGTCGGGGGCCGCCACCTCGGCGGCGCCGACGAGGTCCGCAGCCTCCACGAGTCCGGCGAGCTCCGATGCGTCGTAGCCGGCGCCGGCACCGCCTCCCTGACCGCCTGCGGCCGGTGCGGCGGTGAGCGCTACGTGCTCTGCGGCAGCTGCAACGGCAGCCACAAGCGGTACAGCCTCAAGGGCGGCGGCGGCTTCCGCGCCTGCGCCGGCTGCAACGAGAACGGCCTCGTCCGGTGCCCGGACTGCTCCCCGCCGGCCGTCTGATCCAGTTCCAAAGGTCCCAATCTAATAACTACTAGATGTTTATTTTCGTAGTATCAAACACGAGATAAGAAATGAGGTGTGTGTGTAACTGTTACTACTTACTCCTACTTGTTAGTGTAGTGGTGCTTGGTATGACAGTGGCCGGCCAATTCGTTCGGAGTTGCAAGTTTTTAGCGTTTTGGTAATCAGTGTCTCTAACGTTGCAGTAGGATTCAGTAGAAGTGTTCTTTGTTTCCTAGCTTCTTTGGCTGCTCCTTTTTCTTTCGCGTAGCTAAGCTATGTTGATCGTAAGTCTGGATCTGGTTGTGTTCGAGTAAACGATTGATAAGTGTTACTAGTAGTTAAGAACGATATAAATGTTGTAGTAGATATGTGAATTGTTTTGTGAGCTTTCTACGGGTCTGTTTTTTTAACTTTTTAAAATAACTTTTAACTTTTGTTATAGTACTTAATTTTTAAACAGAGTATTTTTTTAAGATGAAATATATAAGTTAATTATAGTACACGTTAAAAGCTCAACATTTGTACCATCTAAAATCGCAAGCGAATATCTCTCTCCGTAATTCATGTTATAAATAACTAAAATTTAAAAATTTCAATAAAAAATTATAACATGTAGCAAAAAAAAAACAGATCCTAAGTATCCAAGGCATGAGCGTTTTTTCTCTTCCTTGCATTGGCGTTTTCAAAATGCTCACCGCGTTGATCATTGAGTTTGAATGGTTGGTGTCTTGTCGCTTGTTCGCGGAGGCGCACCGTTGAAGCTTCTAGAAAGCTGGCCTGCCATTCCTGCTTGCGAGGACACTGGACTGGAGTATTACGGCAACGGTACGCCGCGTTCGGCATCTTGCTGCACCGCACTACAGAGCTCCGAAAAAAAAAACACTGACGCTTCGCTCGGAGCCAGCTTGCGACTTTCTTTTGGAAAATGGAATGGGCGCTCGTTCGGCGTCTGAATGCGATCCGATTGGTAAAGCGGCCGTTGGATTGATAAGGCACCGCACAAAATAATTTAAAATCAGTTTTTATTTTTTTACTATTCAGTAATTTTATTTTATTTTTTAAAAATTTTTAAGCTTTTTTTCTCGTATTTTTTTGTATTGTCTGTGATAGGTTAACATGTTTTTTTATTTATTTTTGTCAAATAAATTAATTTATCTATCATAAAAAATAAAATAACTACAATAAAAAATTATAAGTTAACGTGAAACTGTAGGCTATCATATAAGTTTTCCTTGGCACATTATGAACCTCATTGATAGCAAGCGGTACAGCGGCACGGTTGGGTTCCGTGAGAGACCCAAACCGGACGTTGAGACCGATGCTTGTAGTATTTGATTGATTCTTCTGCTAGTGCGCCCGCTGCTCGCACCCGCGCTCTGAAATCTGAATGCCCGCGAGCGTGTGGCTGACTCAAAATGCGCCAGTGTTCTTTTCTGTCTTACCTCACTGGCTCCCCCCAGTTTATGAGAGCTACGATCAAGTGATGATTACGATAAGGCAGCAAATTGGTCAATCATGTGATGCTTACGCCACGCTGCCACTTGGAGTAGGCACTACACCTGTACGGTTTGAGGGGATGAGGCCAAGAGGGGGACGCAACGTGCGGTGATAGCGGCGCACGGCACGGTCGCCACGAAGCCAGGCAGCCAGTGGCCGGCCGCTCGGCCGGTTGCGCATGGAAGCTCACGCTTGGCTTCAAGGGCTGAGCTTGAGAAGCCCGAGCAGTGAGGGCGCAAGACCCACGTGGTGGGACTCGGCGATCTCCTCTCGTTCCCATCCCATCCAGTCGCGCACCATGCCATGCAACGTGCCGCTCGCTCTGCGCGTGGAGGGGCCGCGCCCTGTTGCGGCTCCCTGCTCCATCAATATCATTGAACCAAGTGATCGCGTCAGAGCACTAGTAGTACCCTGTGCCCTCATCTTGTTGCTCCTCTTACACTTTTCCTTCTCCCTTACACTTTTCCTTCTCCCTCCCCCTCCTGCTGCCTGCTGATTCGTGCAAGGTGAACAGGAAAAAAATGTTTCTGGACTATGAAGAGTGCAAGTTTGATTTTTTTAAAAAAATAATTTTTTATTCAAAATACTAGAAATATATCCATATGAAAATTTTTTACAAGAATGATCTCCAGTCGTCCAACCATTGGACGACTAGAACCTATCGTCCAATGACCGCACGACATGAAAGCATTCCAAGACCGTTGGGCGACAGCTTGTAGTCGCCCAACCGTTGGGCGACCGAGACTAGTCATCCAACTGTTGGACAAGTGCAAGCTCCAGTCCCCCAACAGTGGAGCGACTGCAATTTTAGCCTATTTTTGCGCAACTGACCCCCTAGCGCTCATGGGGTTAAATGATAATTGTTGTAGATAAGTAACATTTTTCAAATTTTATCTATGAGTTGTATTTATTTTGGAGAACAAATAATGGGAGATAATGTCGGTTGATCTATTTATGATTTTCGTAGATTATAAATGGTATAAAATCTGTTAGATTCGCAACAATATTTTACGATCATTGTATGTTGTTGTAGTGCAAGAAATTTTATGAAAATTATTTTGAGGACGATTGAGATAACAACGATTGTTAAGTACGATGGTAAGTGACATTGTGATGCAACCGGGAATTCATACATGGAGGGGACATGGAGAATTTGTTTTTTTATGTTGTTGGATGCCTTGCTACGTGAAGAATTGAATGTGCCCTCCCACTGGGTTGTCCACTCCTCCATCTTCGCCGTCCTGTCTGTGCCACCTTTTACTCCCTTCCTAGAGTGCCTGCAGAAGGTAACATTTTGGTTAGAAGTCGTGTAACAAGACGGCAATAAAAGGAGAGACATCTGCGGTGGTAACTCACATGTGGACGTTATCAGGCACAAGTGCCCAACTGGTACTAGAATGACCTAGCATAGGCCAAACTAGCGCATGACACGATGCGCCACTTAGTCCTCCATGAAGACGTCAAACACGAGCTTCCTCTGCATCAACCAGAAAGCTCGGTCGTGCCAACACAACAAGGTCAACCCGTTAGGAGCGTGGCTCTCCACTGCCTTAGGGGAGTAGGGCTCCTAGCGCACATCATCAACCGTGAGCTGGTCAAACTACTCTACGAAGGGCATATACGCCCGTGTGACTTGAACATGCATGAACTGTACCTGAGAGAAACACCAGCTGTTACATAGGATGATCCGTAATACGAACGAATTAATTGCAAGCAAGACTGTACCCACCTACAGCACCAAAGAGAACCCATCGTAGACTAGCCACCTCACCCCCTAGGTACATCTTTGCCTTGTACGGAGTGATGTCCTCAAACATAGGTTGTTCGAGGCTGAAACACTCGAACGACCACAGCTGTAATAGCAACGGACATCCCGCGAGGACTAAGTTCACCTTGGTCCTCCCACACGCGTCGCACAAGCAGCAATAGGTGGCGGTAAGTGCGACTAAACCTCTGCTAATCTAGGGGTCTCCCTATCAACGATGGCCCTAGTATAAGTGATGAGGCGTGCGTTGATGGTGTTACTGTGGCTGCTGGTGAAGAACATCCAACCAACATAGCCATAGCAAGTAGGCCTCTAGGTACCGTGATACCTATTGCTCGTCTGCGGCCCGATCCATCCACTCTACCTGAGTACAAGCAAAAAGTTATTAAGACCATATTGTGGAAAGGAGAGTGCAGCGGATCGAACGGGAAAGGCGTCAGACACATACCCGAAACAACGAGAGCCACCACAACGACGGGCCGTGCATCTGACTCGGCGGAAAGATGTAGTGGCCTGCACCATTCAGGCGAGAGGAAGTAGTCCCGCATCGCGTAGCCTGCGAAACAAAAAGAGATCAGCACGCAACCTACGTATGGCAATAAGACAACGCTGTCGGAGTGCAAACCTAACTATCCACTGTGGGTCTAGCCTCCAGGCCACTCGGGGTGTGCACGTGCGGATCACCCCCAAGTTAGTCATCTCCTCTGCACTCCTAGGAGGTGGGACACGGCGCGACACGCGATGCCCCTAGTCGATGCGCTCATCCAGGAGGCCGTACGGCCAATCCAATCTACGAAGTTCACAAGCCATGCCTGCAAAATGAGTTCAAGTTAGCATTTACTGTGAAAAGAATTTGATGTCCCCCTCCTCGGACCACCTGCATCAGGCTTAGCCAGTATTGTGAGGCATTCGGGTTGTGCCGCCCTAAGCATGGCCGGTCTCTTGTTCCTCTCGTCGATGTGCTTTCTGCTGTGCTCATCCAACAACACTTATAACACATCGAATTTTTGCTTTTGGTTCTGCATAGTCAGCCTCTTGAACAGCTTCATCAACTATTGCTTGGGGAACTGCTTGAAGAAGTTCATCCTCAAGTGGCGAATGCACCATCTGTTCCTCATACCTGGCCAAGGGAAGGGCCTTTTGGGTTCTTTCTGAAGTTTTCTTATGGCCTTCACCATCCCGGCGTGGCGAACATGCATTATGCACACACTAGGACGAGCACCAACAACTCCAAATCCTAACATGTCGAAGGAACCACAACCAGCTGTCGTAATTCTCACATTACATGAATGCGATGGCTAGGGAAAGAATTTGATTATTGCTGTCAATGCTAATGACCGTAAAGATCTGACCCTTATATTTGCTAGTCAAAAAAGTTCCGTCAACTAAGATCATGGGAAGCATATGCCTAAATGCCTCAATGCACACACCAAAGCCTAAGAAGGCTCTCTGCAATACCACAAAGCTAGACGGTCTTGTAGATGGTTTGTCATTCACAGCAGTGTACGTGCTTGCATTCCTGTCCCATAGCACTTGAAGCATACAAGGAAAGTTGTTGTACATCGTCTCGAAAGACCCGAACAGTTTTCAAAGCCTTCTGCTATACACGCTACGTCTTTGCGTAGCTACTCTTGTACTTGAATTTCTTCTCAATAGCTACCATGATGTGTGAGGCCTCGATGTTCTTCTTCCTTACTATCTCCTCACACATCAATTGGCTATAAAGGCCCGGATGATAGTCGTCGGCATGACCTTATACAAATTCTATTGGGCATAGTTGTTCAAATAGTACGCACTCGTATCCACGGTGTCGGTAGCCTTGCACAAACCCCTTCCATGTAATAGTGTACATCAATGTTTTCAACTCCTATCTAATGTCCGTGGGAGACCGACTCCAAAACCTTTATATGACGACACTACAAGCCTCAGGGTTCAAAGAGAAGCTGCGAGTGAGCTAGTACATCACATTTGCGATTTGAGCATTCTTGCCATCCGGGTGTACCAGAGTGGCTTATGCAAAACTACTCAAGTCGACGCCATTCGGACCTTCACAGACGGTACCAACACCGTAATACATTTTCAATGTAGTGGCTATATGCATTACTGATGTCTGTCTGCAAATACACTTTCAATATTTTCAATGTCTGTCTGTCTGCATTACTGAAATCACATCGCACATTACGAAAGTAATGTTGTACTGTAATTTACATTTCTACGACTGTTCACTTATCATGACCAACTACACTACACTACTCTCATAGCGTAACCCTTTCTTATTCGCACCGACACTGCTCCCTTTCCTCGCCTCAATACGCATCAACTATCTATCTGCTCCCACGCGCATTGACACCGCTCTTCTCTCGCTACTCGAGCTTTCTCCTACTGTAAATAATTCCTAATAGGTTTCAATAAATTACATAACATACTGATTTAAATGCTAATATACCAGTTCTAACGGTACACATGTATTTTCAATATACTAACGACATTAAATTCATTCCTAATTATAATTTTATACGGATGCTAATTTTGTATATAATATTGACTAATTTTTCTACAACTATGATTTTCTACGTATGCTAATTTTATACAACTGTAATTTTATATGTACGTTAATTTTCTACAACTATAATTTTCTACGGATGTAAATTTTCTACAACTATATTGACTAAATTTTCTACAACTATAATATTGACTAAATTTTTTTACAGTTAAAATTTCCTAAGAATGTTAATTTTATACAACTATATTGATTATATTTTTTAGGCTATTTACTTCATATCAAATTTTCTTTGGATCCTAAATTTACACTAAATTATACAAAAATATTAACTAAAAAAATAAAATATTTTACCTCGTAGAACTATTGGAACCTCTCCTGTTTCATCTCCCTTTCCTTCCCTTTCCTCTCCTCTCCTCTCTTGTCTTCTTCTTTCTTTCCCCTTATTTTCTGTCCTTCGAATGCGTTGTGCGGTGTGCGGCTAGGGGTTCTGCCGCGCGGCCAACTATATATCGAACGCAATCGCCAAACGGTTGGGCGACTGGACCTTTAGTCGTCTAATGGTTGGACGACAGGTTTCAGTCGTCCCACCGTTAGGCGGCTGCAATTATGTCGTCCAACGGTCCAGCGATTGCATGCGTGTCACGTAGCTATTGGACGATAGGATTCAGTTACCCAACGATTAGACGACTGGAGACCATTCCTGTAAAAAAAATTTCGCGGATATATTTATGTAATTTGGAATAAAAAATTCGTGCAAGTTTCGTATGAAATTGTTGGCAACATCTCCTCTGCTCATGCTGGTGTGTGGCTGAGGAAGGAAACTATGGGAGGTAGGGCGGTGAAACTACGGTTTGATGGCTATGGGTATGTTCTTTTTGGCTTCTAAAAGCGGCTTTTGGCTTTTGCTACTGTACCTAACTTTTAAACGGAGTATTTTTTTAAGATGGAGTCTACAAGTTAATTGTAGTACATATTAAAAGACCAACACCTGTATAATCCAAAATCACAAGCGATTATCTCCCTGTCTATAATCTTTATCGCAAACAGCTAAAATTTAAAAATTTCAGCCAAAAACTAAAAGTCACAGTCATATCAAACAGGTCCATATCAGCCGGCGCAAGTTTCTTCCCTGGCCCACTGTTTGTCGGCGATGAGGCTAGCTGGTCGATTGCCCGACCAGCACCAACGGTGGCTCCGCCTTTGGCCTGCAGGACTTGGGGTGAAGGTTCAAGGACTGTCGTTAGCACTTCAATCCTCGCCATGAAATGGCCCTGCATCTTTTGCACAGAGACATTATTGTGTTTATGTGCTTCACATATTTGTGCCGCGTTTGTTCCTTTACTCACGCATGAATGGTGGCTTTGCCGTAGCCTGTGGTACCAGGAACGCTTTTTAACTCCGAATCCAGAATAAATTTCTGAGTAGCAGCAATAACTGGACAAGAAAAGAAGCACGCAAGAGCCGGCCTTTTACTAGGCGCTCTAATAAACACCCTTTTCTGTCCTACGTACTGCTTTTTTTTTTTTGCTTGCTTGCGATCACCCCGGTAATATCCATCTATATATCTATCATTAAAACAATAGAAAAAGAAGCCACCACGGTAACTCTTAATAGCTAGAGATTCCCATTTTAATCAATGAAAAAAGATGTACACCTTCAATTTCTGATAGGTTCATATTATAACGGTCTACATTAAAAGAAATAATCTATATCAAATACAATCCATAAATAACTAAAATAAAAAATAAAAAATAAAATAAAATTAGCAATTTGATTTTCATAAAAATTGCTAAGTAAAATCCCTAAATAAATATAATTTAGAATAAAAATTAGCAATTAGACTTGTATACGAATTCTAACAAAAATAACCGAAGTTCACAATAAAAGATAAAATAAAATTAGCAATTTGATTTACATAAAAATTCCTAACTAAAATCCTTAAATAAATAATTTAGAATAAAAAATTAAACAAAAAATAGCAATTGGAATTATATACGAGTTCCAACAAAAAAAAACCAATGTTAGGAATAAAAAATAAAAAATTTAGCAATTTGATTTGGATAAAAATTCAAAAGTAAAATGCCTAAATAAATATACTTTAGAATAAAAATCAAACAAAAATTAGCAATTGAACTTCTATATAAATTTCAATTAAATTCTAGCTCAATCTCTTACTTAAATCCTCTTTCTAGGACATATGGAAATAGATATGGAAGACCTTATGTTTTAGATCCCTACGAGTACTAGTACTAAGTACGTAGGCATTACTGATTTATTCTAGCTGTCAGGAGATCAGAGCATCCGTTATCCTTAATTTCTGTTAGTCCTGGGCTGCGTCAGCTTCGCGGCCATGACCGGCATTGGCGAGACATCCTGCTTGCCGCCCCTCCTCTCCCTGCTAACTCTCGGGCTGCCACTGTCCGTTCCTAGTTCGATGGATAGCTTGCTCAGAACCTTCCGTGCATCAGTGCAGTACTTCTTGCTCGTGTCGAGCAGCGACGACACGCCCCACCGACGGCTCTGCCATTCCTCACGATTTCTCTTCTCTCCACGCACGCGGCTGTTGCGGCAAGTCATGACGGCCACTGTTGGTTTTATTCTCCTCCTGTATGGCATCACGTAGGGTAGTGCTCGTGCGGCTGTGGGAGGCGGGTGAATGCGCGTCGGCTCCGGGGCGAGTCGTCGCGTACTGCACCGGGCTCCTGAACCCGCAGACCGCGGGTTTCGCGCTCCAGGGGAAGAACATCATGAGCCCGCAGGCTCTCGGGGACATCTGATCGACGCGCATGCACCTCAATGGTGAAGCGTGGCACAAGCTGCATCTGGACGGGGTCGTTGCTCTGACGGGGTGTCGGCCGCTCCACGTCATGATTGCGGCGCGTTCCGAGTCGCCGCCAGTGTTTCCGGTGCCTGCCCGAGGACGACGCGGAGACTGCGCCATCCGCGGCTGCGTGGGCGTGGCGGGACCGGTCCTTGACGAAGCTCGTGGTGCGGCCGATGAAGATGTCCTCGAAGCGCTTCGACGTGACCCGGTCGAACGAGCCGATCCGCTCGGGCAAGGAGATCCTGTCCAGGGCGTCGGAGAAGGACGTGTCGTCGTCGTCGCTGCTGGCCTCGCTGGCCGCGTCACCGTAGCACCAGTTCCTTGCGGGGCACGGCGGCCAGCGCCCGGGCGGTGGCGTCTCCTGCGCCTTGTGCACGTCCCTCCACGCGCTGCTCTTGGGCACGCCCGGGGATTTCTCCCAAGAAAACGGCACCTGCGTGCGCAGCGGCGAGGAGTCGGGATGGCACCGCAGGCTGCGCGCGTCCGCCGAGGCGCACGAGCGGCGCGGCGTGGGGAGCGGCGAGTCGAGCAGCTGTGGCAGCTCCCCATCGGCATTGCACTGCCTCTCCTTCGGGCGCTTGGTGATGATATCCATGGGGTTTTGTTCCGGCCGGGACCCCACTAGCTAGCTAGGGCGTACTGTTCGGAAGCATGCATCGATCGATCCCCGGCATGCAACGTGGGGGGACGTATAAGAGTGCACGCGAAGACTGCCGCGAGGTAGGTGAGGCAATGCTGCCACAGTGCCACCGCATGCTTTTCCGCGAAAAGTGGCACTAGCGGCGGTTGAGCCGTAGCTTCGTGTATGATTACTTGTGTGTCTCGGAGTTCTTCCCCCTCTTTGGCTCGTTCCCGTGAAGGTGCTCGAGCGCCTTAATGGCGGAGGTTACCGAGTGGTAGGCGAGGGGAGGGAGGAAAAACAAGACGGTCTCCTGTTACGGTGCAAGTTGCGTATCCTAAAGAGCCTGATGTGATGCTCATGCTCGGTGTTTTTAAATAGGGGTAAAAGTCTTAAAGATAAACTATTACACGTATTATTATACTGTTATGGTATTTTTTAATAGTATTATCTTAACTATATTAAATAAATAAAATTCTATGTAGAAGTGAGGGAAGATAATATATTATTTTTTATATATGAAATGATTTAAACCGTAAACCAATATAAATAATAAGAGAATGCGTGACAGAATATTACAGTTAAAATAGTATAAAATAGTTGAACGATAATTTTAGAAAACAGACTATTATAAAAGCCCGCGGTGGACGTCGAGCAGTAGTGAGTTAGCAATTCGAGGCTGCATATAGCACAGCATTTCTTAAGACCAAACATTTGGCCATCCTTCAGATACTGTTCTATGTGAGAAGATCAACTTGGAGAACACTTGTTGTACTAGAGTGAGAACTAGGCCCGCCAGTTCAAGGCCCATTCCGTATTACAACAGTCCAGGGCTCGAGGCCGATGACTAGATGCAACTGGGCCTAATAGAGAAATACTCTCCTAAGTCGTAAACCCTCGCTACAGGCCTACAGCTTGCGAGATTCCATCCCAACTTCTCGCCTCAACCCAGCCATGGCGATCGCCGCGGGTGCGGATTCCACCGCCGAGCAATCCGTGAACCCTGGACCCCACGAGCCCTCGGAGGAAGCCCGCAAGGCCCCCGAGCAACCTGACCACGGCGAGTCCAATGAGGACGACTCCGACGGGAAGGAGGACGATGCGGAGGAGCTGGACGGGCCGGCGGCGGAAGCGGCGGAGAGGGAGATGGTACAGGCCGTGTTCCGGCGCCTGTCCGCCGATCCGGTCAGCATCCGCGTCCACGACGTCGTCATCAAGGGCAACTCCAAGACCCGCCACGCGCTCATCGAGGCGGAGGTCGCCGACCTCCTCCGCTCCGCCGGCACCGTGCAGGACCTGGTGCGCGCCGCCAGCCTTGCCAATGCTCGGCTGCGCCGCCTCGACGTGTTTGACTCCGTCTACATCACCCTTGACGCCGGCCCGCCTGAGCTGCCTGGCACCACTACCGTCGTCATCGAAGTCGTCGAGGCGGCCAGCCCCATCACTGGAAGCGTCGGGTGCGTCTCCAAGCCGGAGGTGAATGAGATCTCTGCTTTGTTCAATCGGTTGTTCGTAGCACTGGGTGATCATTTCCGTGTATAATTGGTTGGTCAGAATTGGGTGAACAACTTTGCAAAGTTAGATGCTTTGAGAAACTATTAATGTTATCTGGTTAGCATATGAATGCAAACTTGCAAACATCGTGAACTATTGTCAAATACACACTTTGTTCGTTGTTTCTTTAGTTAGTGATCATCATAAACAACAACAATAATAAAGCCTTTTGTCCCAAACAAGTTGGGGCAGGCTAGTAATAAAACCTCTTCAAGGTCAAAGAAATAAGAGCCTTGTAATAAAATATACAAGGCTAAAACCTTAAGCTCTACATCCTGCCATCTGAACCGAGATCCTAAAACACTATCCCTGGACCTTCTTCTTATGTCATGGTTCCGGTATATGGATCGCTACGATTTATATTTGTTTCTATGTATATGCTTCAGTTATTGCTTTGCTGACATATTTTGGTACTAAAATCTAGCATATAGGACTCAACGTTAACAACCTAAGAGCAGAAGAATGCATTGAAAGACTTGATTACGGCCTGCTTCACATTTAAATCACATTCAATATCTGAAATATTTCCATATGATGCTTATCTTTAGGCAAGATCATGGTCACTTGAAGGATCACTCAAACTGAAGAATCCGTTTGGTTATGGTGACATTTGGGATGCTTCAGGAGCATATGGGTGGGACCAGTCATCAGAGATAGGCATTGGAGTGTCCCTACCAAGATTTAAATCAATACCAACACCCTTGACGGTTCGGGCATCATTACTGTCTCAAGATTGGTTGAAATTTTCATCATACAAGGAGCGTCTTCTTGGCTTTTCGTTTGGTTTGCTTTCAACCAGGCATCATGAGTTGTCTTATAATCTGGCATGGCGTACCTTAACTGATCCCTCACAAATGGCATCAAAGTCCATAAGAAGGCAGTTAGGCCATAATCTTCTTCCTGTGTTAAGATATACATATAAAATTGATCGAAGGGATTCACAACTCAGGCCAACAAAAGGATATGCATTTGTCTCAAATTCTCAAGTTGGTGGTCTATGGGACAGCAAAGGATTAAGATTCTTCCGCCAGGTTCTTTGCCTATCAGCTTCTTCTGTTTAATCTACTATGCAAAGTTCATGCCTATTTATCTTTGTTTCATCATTGCTTTCTTATTTGATGAATATATACTACCTACCAGGCTACCACTTAGTCTGGTATGTTAGCTGTAATGTTGTTACCTGTGAAGTAATGCATCAACTCCAGTCTCCAGGATTGGGCTTTATACTTTTGTTCTAGTATTACTATCTGGTCACTGCACTGTTAGAGTAAGAACATAAGTGTTTTGATGGAGACTGTTAGTACAGTGAATAAGTACTGTCTGTAAAAGCATATAGAGTGGGAAGTGTACAAGAGTGAGGGGTCCGGGATTAAACATTTTTTTTCTCTTTTCTCTTAATAAGTTCTATTTGGCAGTGGCAATATAGAATTGCAATTAGTTATGTAACTCAAAACTCCCATTGTTCTGAAGTAATTTTTTTGGATGATGGTCAGTGGCAATAATTGCAAGGATGAGAACAAAGATCAAGATTAGATTGATATGAACTGTTTTTTTCGTACCATGGGTTTGAATAAACGTGCTATATGTTGACATTTCACTATTTTTAAGAAATTTTTATTCTTATATTAAGGCCATTTTCTGCTAATGGATCATGCCCTTGAAGACGTAATATATTGCCAAATCTGTCCTTGCACTTACAAGTTACAAACCACATCCCAATAGAGGACATCACCAACCATCCGGAGCCACAATATTAGCAGTTAGCCATTAATCATAATATGTTCCCACTTGTAATTTGTTGATAACGGATTAACAGATCCATTTTTATTAGAACCCTTAATTAGCTTAAGTACTGTTGGAATAGGTTGGATCTTGTTTGTGTCGTTTTAATTTTACCTATGCTGTGGTCATCGAACTTTTGGGATGAACAAAGGTTTTTGGTCATGTCAGTGGGAGAAATGCAGTAAAATAAAGTTGAAGTTGCCAAACAAGACCTAATAGTCAAGACTCAGATGGTCATACTAACTGTTCACGCTTCAGATGAAGTACTTATCAGTTGTAACTACTGATTGCCTTCCGCTATTCCTCTTCTGTACATTGAGAAATCATTACATTTGATCTATAGAGAGGTGAGGTTTCAATAAGTACTACTCAATGATGGTATCAAGAGCCATTGCGTGTGTAACACCCATGAGCCAGATTGTCACAGATAATATTGTACATTCTAACCAGTGCCAATTAGGCAATTAACGATTTTGCTTTTTGCAGTACCCCCATGGTTTGGTAAATGGCATTAAATGACTTTGCTAGTGTTAATATGTAGTAATTGCTAAATGTTGAGATTTTTTGGCATTTACATGTGTTGGAAAATCATGGTGTTCATGTCTGCAAAGTTAACATGGATGACTTATATTGACTAATGCATGAGACTGAAATGAATGCACATATGGCTGACGAAAATCATGTATATCTGGAATTTTGGTACCCAAACTACTGTCTTGTTTTTTTTTCTGTCATCAATGCATGTGCTTGAAGATATTTGGGTCTGACGATGTGACATAGTATCATGTGACAACCTTGTTTTAATTTTGAAAGTAAGACAATCACGTATTATGCCTGTTTGGATGTAGAAATATCATTGCTTATTTGGCAGTGTTCATTGATGAATTTGCCAATGGCTGATTTTGGCCACACACACACACAGGAAATTATGTTAACAGATGGCTGATTTTGGCCCCACACACACGCACAC
Organism: Melocanna baccifera; assembly: GCA_036346265.1. Taxonomy (NCBI): domain Eukaryota; kingdom Viridiplantae; phylum Streptophyta; class Magnoliopsida; order Poales; family Poaceae; genus Melocanna; species Melocanna baccifera. The sequence continues at coordinate 39,397,771 of CM070676.1, forward strand.
AGGAAATTATGTTAACAGTGCACAATATGGACATCTTAAGCTTTGCATGTAGAGGCTTGTTCTTTTCACATGACTGGTGAAAACCTAATACTCAGATCACCTCATCAGCCCTGTTCTGTTTATCATATGGTTATAATGGTTTCCATATGGGTTGCCCACTTGCCCATGAGATTAGTAATTGCTATGTTCTCAAAAGAAGAGATTAGTAATTGCTGGTGTTATCCTGACAGGTGCATATACATAACCAAGAACTAGGGTCCTGTGCGTCTTTTTTGAGTATTCTTTAGTGCATAAGTACAGAGTTCCTCTGAATCAATTTCCAGATAGAAGTATACTTTGTTAATATATTCTCATCGAGCATTGTATTTTCTTTGCTGCAGGAGTTTGATGTTCGCGGTGCTGTTCCATTCGGCTTTTACAATACTGCCCTCAATGTTGGCATAGCAGCAGGGGTGATTCTACCTCTGGGTAGAGGATTTATGGAATTATCTTCACCTGTACCTGATAGATTTTACCTTGGAGGTCATTCTTCTCCAGTATGCAGCATTGGTGGGCTATCATCTCTGTTGGGTTTCAAAACAAGAGGAGTTGGCCCAACAGAACCACGGAGATTTGTCCCAAGTGAATCTGTTACGGACGACTCCACTGTCTTTCCAGGGAGGGATTACTTAGGCGGTAATCTTGCTGCCTCTGCATTTGCTGATCTGTCCTTTGATTTGCCCCTAAAGTTATTCAGAGATGCTGGGATACATGGCCATGCCTTTCTTACTGCTGGAAATCTTGCCAAGTTGTGTGAGAGTGAGTTTAAGAACTTTTCATTTTCTGAGTTTCGGCGCACATTCAGGAGCTCTGCTGGTGTTGGCATTATCTTGCCAACTAAACTGTTCCGGGTGGAGGTATATTTCTAGATGTTGTCAAATTTTCACTATACAAAAGACGGTAGATGTTTGCTTGGTGACTAATCTATTCTCTTGGGCTTTCATTTTCCCAGATAAACTACTGTTATATTTTGAAGAAATTTGAGCATGATCGTGGAAAGACTGGAATTCAGTTCAGCTTCTCCTCACCCTTGTAGATGTATGCCCCTTGAAGAATATTTTGCCCGATTGCAGTGAACCATTCTGTTTTTCTGGCAGAATCAGCTGTTTAATAAGGAGATCAGTTAATACATCATTTATTTGGTCTGTCATGCTATGCTCGGTCTCGAGCGTGAGGACTGGAAAAGCCAACAGACTGCTCGCTAGTCGCAGACCTCTTCTGGAAGGGTTTACTATTTTGCAGTATTGCCGTCTTAAAGATGCCTCGCTGGTTCAGTTGATATCAGCACACTTAGAAATTGGCGGTGCTGTGAATTATGATGGTTGATAGAATAATGCATGTTGGCAAGAGTTTTGCACCATGGTTGATGAATCATTTTTAATTGATACTGATCTGCCATATGAACTCATTTTGCATTTGTGTGGTGGGGGTTGAGAACAGAAATCCGCGCATTTCGTTTAGGAATGGTTAACTGCACAACTCATCATGATTCTTCCAGTCCGCCGCCGTTTTTTGAGAAACTCTTTGATGGCTCGATTCTCACACCATCTAATATAGTTAACAGGTAGCCTCATTTGTAACTTTTTTTTGTTTCGATTTCCCAATAATTTTTACTGATTAGCTTTGGATTGTAATCCAAAGTTCATTGTGGAAGGCTGGCACCTTGGGTTTAAATTTCGAACTACTCAAAAAATCACAAGAAATCCATTTCTTCATCAGGAATGTGCAGCTCCACTCGACAGGAGAGCATCCAGCTGCTCGTTTTCATGTCGAGCCAGCCAGCCAGGAACCTTATGCAGATGGGCGGCGTCACGTCGTACATCGCGAGCAGCGCGTACGGTTATGGAGAGGAGCCCGTCCCCGCATATCAGCCCCGACGTCAGCACCGGCGCGAACACCTGCGCGCTCTCCCTGTCCTCCCTGTTCCACAGGTACAGTATCAGGTTCGCCACGCACATGTCGATGGACACGGCCGGCGGGCCGGGACCAGCAGGAACGACACCGCCATGCGGGTGACGCTCGGGATGTACTGCTGCGCGCGCCACTTGCGGTGCGCCGCCACCTCCCGCAGCGCGCAGACGGCCAGCGCCACCGCGAAGAAGGCGACGCTGATGCCGACGCTGTTGGACGACACGATGCCGCAGATGACGAGGCTCCCCACGACCCCGCCGTTCTTCACGCCGATCCACCATGCGAACAGCAGGATTTTTGTATATTATCTTGTTGTCAGTCTAACGAAGAGATTTCTAGGTGCTTCTTTCTAGTAGATATTCATGATGACAAGTATGAACACTCGTGGCCGTATATAAAAAGCAAACTTTGCATGCATGTGTTAATGACAGCCGGATAACCAGTCTGAATACAAACTAGTTTGTGCCAAGCCGTATATGCCAAGGTAAGTCTAAATTCAAAATATTTCAAGCAGGAATTACAAGCTTGTTAGCAAGAGAATGTAGTAGAATCATCTAGCTACAAGTCTGAACACAAGTAAAGATAACTGATGAGCATGTCTGCATGAATACAAGTTAAGATAACCGATGAGCATGTCTGCATGAATTTTCTAGCAATAAAGGCTAGCTGTATTATGATGTGTGTGTTGTTAAAGTGGTGTATGCTAGCTGTAAAATAAGTGGTTTGTTGGAGTCGGTTCATTAGCTTATAAATATGATTTATGTACTTTCTTTTCAGAACTGAACGAATGGAGTCTCTATATGAGTTAAAAAGCAGTGAGTGTTAAGCTTTACATTGTATTTCTTACCTCAATCTTTAGAACACTAGTAGCTTCTACTTCCTACTGCTGCCCAATCTATGTCTTCCTGCATGCCATCCCATTAGTACTAACAGTTGGTATCAGAGCTCTGGTGATATCATAGACACCGGTAAAGAATGATACCGGCGACGCTACGATGTCGGACGCAGCTAGGAATGAGAGTTCAGTGGCTCTACAGTACCCACTACTGATGACCACAAACCATGCGATGTGGTCGATCAAGATGCGTCTACATGGAGGTGCAAGGCGTGTGGGATATGGTTGAAGTCGAGGGAGAGATCCACAACCAACGTGATAAGATAGCACCTGCAGCTATCTATCAAGGGGTAAGTGAAGAAACACTTCTCCTGCTCTCACAGAAGAAGACAGCCAAAGAAGCATGGGCTGCGTTAAAGTCCATGTATGTGGAGACCGGTTGTGTAACAAGGGCAAAACTCTAGACCCTCAAAATTGCGTTTGATGGGATCCGAATGCAGGGTGGGGGTAGTCCGTGGACGAGGATGATTTTGCCATGAGAATCACCATGGTTATCAGCAAAATACGCATACTCGGGGAGAAAATCGAGGACTCCTGTATGGTGGAGAAAGTGTTACATGTGGTGACACCAAAGTTATTACAAATTACTTCCACGTTAGAGCAATTCGGGAACTTAAAAGAATATGTCGATCGAGGAGTTATTTGGTCGAGTCAAGGCGCATGAGGAGCAACTCCAGGGTTATGGCGGCAAGGAAGATGAGCACGTGCTGCTGACTCATGTTGAATGGGAGGCTAGGTCAAGAAAGAAAGAGGGCGAGGGCTCTTTCAGAGGCATAAAGTGGAAAGATGGTAGAGGTGGATGTGGCCACGAGCATGGTCGTGGCCACATCCACCTCTACCGTCGTGGGCGTGGCAATGGGAAGCGCACCGATGATTCCCATAAGAAAAGTTTAAGTATGATAAAGCAAAAGTACGCTGCTACAACTATCAAGACTACGACCATTTTGCATCCGAGTGCCACTCGAAGAGGGTGCACTTTGCAGAAAAGCACAATGACGATGAGTTTGCTCTCTTGTCAATGGAAACATGTGAGCTTGTGCAATCCACCAAGAATAAGTCTGAGTATGTGTTGCTCCATGAGGAGAAGGTGAACTCGAAGCTCAGAGTCGAACAAGACTACAAAAGCAAAATGTGGTATTTCGATACTAGGGCCAATAATCACATGACCTGGTGCAGAGAGATATTCAATGAACTAGGCACCTAAATACATGGCTCGATGAGGTTCGGTGATGGCTCGGTTGTGGATATATGCGGTTGTGGTTCAGCCTTGTTCTAGACTCAAACCCAGGAGCATAAGCTGCTGACGGATGTATATTACATCTCTCAGTTGCAAAGCAATATCTTGAGTTTAGGCCAACTCGATAAACATAGTTGCAAAATCATTATGAAAGACAGGTATTTGCACATCTTTGATTGGGAAAGAAGGTTGCTGGCCGAAGTGAGGTGATCCCAAAATTGGTTGATGTGCTAAATCTCAACAAAGCATAATCGGTTTGTCTCCTAGCAAGGTATCAAGAAAAGGAGTACCTGTGGCATGCACGATATGGTCATCTGAACTTTTGTGCATTGAGGGATCTCTCACACAAGGGCATGGTTGATAGAATGCTAGAAATCAACCATGTTGATCAACTGTGTGAGGGATGTATGGCAGGCAAGCAGCGCCCCACACGAATTCCCATCGACTCGACATACTAAGCAAACAAGCTGATCGAGGTGCCCTATATCACCTGCAACTCCAGGAGGTTACCAGTATTTTATTTGTTAGTTGATAATTATAATAGATATGTGGATACGGTTACTCAATACGCAGGATGAGGCTCCAAATATATTCAAGAGAGTGAAGACACTAACAGAGATGGAGGTTGGCCACAAGGTGAAGGTCTTGAAGACAGACCATGGCGGTGAATTCACGTCAAATGAGTTCACATATTACTATGACAAGCTAAGACTACATTAGCATCTCATGGCATCATACTCACCACAACATAATGGAGTTGTGGAGTGTCGCAACCAAACTGTGGTGGCCATGGCAAGAAGATTGCTGAAAAGCAAGAACATGCTTGGAGCATTCTAGGAAGAGGCGGTGTCAACCACTATATACCTTCTAAATGCCGCGCCAACGTGAAGCTTAGATGGGATGACCCCGTATGAAGCCTGGTACAAGAAGAAGCCAAAGATAACACATCTTTGATTTTTTTGGTTGCTTGACATATGTTAGAACAACTGAGCCCCACCTCAAGAAATTGGTGGACTGAAGTACACCTATGGTATTCTTTGGATATGAACTGGGATCCAAGACGTACCGCGTATATGATCCCAAGAGTAAGAAGCTGCACATCAGTTGCGATGTGATCTTTGATGAGGAGAAGCAATGGGAATGGGAGATGAGCTGTGAACAAGTTCCTGTTTCATCAGGACATGGTGATATATTTACCGTGTTCCATGATATTGATCATACAACTAATGCACCAGCTAGAGGCATTAAAAGCATGCCATTCGCCGAACGACCTGGTCCAGCGCCAAGTTGCCCAGGTGGTGACACGAGTACTGGTCAAGCTGTGGAAGAGACAGGAGCACCAGCATTGAGCTCATCACTGATGATAAGCATTGAGGGCTCTGTTGAGTCATCATCATCACATTCAGAAGGGCCACATCATTTCTGATCTCTCCAGGATATCTATGATGCCACAAGTTAAGTGGAACTTGACTATGCTGGTTTGTGCTTACTGATTTATGAAGAACCAGTGAACTATGAAGATGTTGTGAAGAAGGAATACTGGCAACATACAATCATTGAAGAAATGAGATCCATTCAAGAAAATAGCACATGGGAACTGACTAATCTACCACTCGGTCACAAGGTAATCGGTTTGAAGTGGGTCTATAAAGAAAGATTCACATGGTGCAATAGTGAAGCACAAAGTAAGGCCTGTGGCAAAGGGTATGTCCAACGCCAGGGAGTGAATTTGGAAGAAGTTTTTGTCCCAGTGGTGAGACTTGAGACAGTGAGGCTTCTCATTGCATTTGCAGCGTAAGAAGGTTAGAAAGTGCATCATATAGATGTTAAATCAATATTTCTTAATGGTGAACTTGAGGAAGAAGTGTATGTGATTCAGCCACCTGGGTTTGTTGAGAAAAAACAATGAGCACAAAGTATTGAAATTAAAGAAGGGGATCTATGGGCTTAAGCAGGCACCAAAGGTGTGGTATGCAATACTGGACAAGACATTGGTGTTACTTAGATTTGAAAAAAAAAAGTCTACTTGAGCATGTGGTATACAAGAGAAATCGTGAAGAATCAAGCTTGCTTGTTGGTGTTTATGTTGATGATTTAATTATCACAAGATGAGATTCTTAACAGATTGAACAATTCAAGATGGAGATGAAGAGTCTATTCAACATGAGTGACCTAGGATTACTGAGTTACTATCTCGGTATTGAAGTAAGGAAAACTTCAATTGGAATTTCTTTATGTCAATCTAGCTATGCAGCTAGGATCTTGAAGAAATGTGGCATGAGCGGGTGCAATCATAGTAAAATTGAGTAAGAATACCACTAATTCTCCTGTTGATGTAACACTTTATAGAAGCATTGTTGTTAGCTTAAGATATCTAGTTAACACAAGGCCAAATATAGCCTATGTCGTGGGATTGTGAGTCGCTACATGGAAACTCCCACGACATAGCACATGGCAGTGGTGAAGCACATACTAAGGTATGTAAGTGGAACTTTGAGTTTTGGTTGTCATTATGAAAGGAGAGGAGAAATGCAACTGCAGTTGGTTGAGTATAGCGATAGGGACTTGGCTAGATATGTTGATGATCGGAAGAGTACTGCGGGAGTTATATACTTTTTTTGGTTCAAGCCCGATTACTTAGGTTTCACAGAAATAGAAGATAGTGGCATTGTCACCATGTGAGGTTGAATACATTGCCACTGCAATGGTTGTGTGTCAAGGCATTTGGTTCGGTTGATTGATGAGTGATATGAAGAACAAAAAAGTGAGTAAAGTCACATTGATGGTGGATAACAAGTTTGTAATTTCTCTTTGTAAGAATCCCGTAAATTAGATAGGAGGAAGCACATTGATATTCATTATCACTTCATACGTGAATGTGTTGAGAATGGCAAGATAATAGTAGAATTTTTGAAGACTGAAGATCAGCTAACCGATATATTAACCAAGCCTCTTGAACATGCAAAGCTTTTAGAGATGTGACAGAAAATTGGACTGCAAGATGTAAGCGACAAGATTAAGGGAGTGAATGTTGTATATAATCTTGTTGTTAGTCTTATGAAGAGATTTCTAGGTGCTCCTTTCTAATAGATATTCATGCCGACAAGTATGAACACAAGTAGCCATATAAAACAAAAAAAAGCAAATTTTGCTTGCATGTGTTAATAACAGCTAGAAAGCAGCTTGAACATAAATTAGTTTGTGCCAAGCCGTATATGCTAAGGAAGCCTAAATTCAGGATGTTTCAAGTAGGAATTACAGGCTTGTCGGTAAGAGAATATAATAGAATCATCTAGCTACAAGTCTGAACACAAGTAAAGATAGTTGATGGGCATGTCTGCATGAATTTTCTAGCAATAAAGGCTAGCTATATTATGATGTATGTGTGTGTTGTCAAAGTGGTGTATGCTAGTTGTAAAATGAGTTGGTTTGTTAGAGCCGGTTCATTAGCTTATAAATAGGACTAGGAACATAGTCCTAGTCGATAATAGTAACAGAGGTCTACTTGAAAACTGGAATAATAACTTGCTTCGAACCTTTTTTCTACCCTCGCCACTTCTTTCGCTGACCCTATCCACCTCCTTTGCGGAATACCAGATCAAGAGATGAATTAGCGAATCACAGGGCTAAGTCGAAGCATGCCAGAACCTTCTTTAGTAGTGAGCCGTACCGACTAGCTCCTAGCAAGGGCTTCAAGATCACAGTAATGCCTGCCAAAACTTTCCTTGGGTACGAATGTCATGTTCAAAGTGGTTTCTCTAGACACCTTGGAAAAGATCACCGACGAGCTCAATCTCAAAGTGTGAATGAAATTATCGGTGACAAAAGACTTGCATGAAATATTTGCACAGCAGTCCCTTTTCCGGTTGTGGCGGACAGGCTGAGAGATTCGCTTTACTCTTTTTAGTCCCAGTTGTTGCCTTCTAGATACCGGTGGTTGGAAAGCGTCCATTCAAATTAGTAGCTTGTTGAGAAGCAAGTTACAATCGGGTAACGAATCTATTCCATAAGGGTGGAAACAGGCAACCGAATGAAAAGGGGCTAAGGCAAGAGTGCTTGAAGAGATAGCTATCCAAAGGGGGTGCAGATACGCAAGGTCTAAGCCTTACATAGTTGTCTTTGTCTCCTTGGTACCCTCCTTCTTATTCTTCCTCTGTAATAGCAGCCTCTCCCATGAAGGGTCTTTCAAGCCCTGAGCGAGCTGAGTGCTTAGCACCGAATTAGTAGCACCACTTCTACCACTAGCCACTTGCATAGAATATCGGTAGTAGTAGGTTGCTATAAGACAAAAGAACTCACTCAAGAAGGCAAGAGAAGTGCTTTTCATTTCAAAGGTAGAGCTACAAGAAAGCATCTACTGAGCTAACCATCTAATCTAAGCAAGAGCATCTCAATTCAAGGAAGGGATTTCCCAAGAGCCTCTATCTACACAGTTAGCGACCCTCCTTAAGGAAGATGTTGGAATGCCTCTTATGCTAGATTTCGGGGCCTGTGCTCTTGGAGTTCTCCTATGATTGACAGCGAGACTTCCTCTAGTAATAGGATCAAACCTGAAAGGGTTTTCGGAAGAAAAAGTTGGGCCAAGACATCTAAAAACCTTCTAACGGCGAAGCTCTTTCCAGCTGCTGACATTTTGGCAGCTACATTTCTAAAAACCATCTAAAAACATTTCTACCTCATTCGGAGATGAAAAAGAGTCTCAGAAGATAGTGACAAAGAGTTATAGTCAGAAGCACCTCGAGTAGCCACGTTTGACTGTAGTTGGCGCAAACACCTTTGGACACCATGTCTGTTTCAAGTTGGTGCAGAGTCCATCACAAACTCGAAGATGATCCCAATCATAACCTCTAACCAGTTCATATTACCAACTAGTCATACTGATCGGAATATATCTTTTGAGCGAAACCTAATTGATTCTTCAAGTAGCATAAAATACAACAAGATATATTCTCAAAAAAATATATTCAGGTTGTTGAAGAATCTTCATCTCAAAAAATAACTCGGATGAACTGATATATGTTATTAATGTGCTTTGTAACAAAAAAACCAAAAACCTCTTGAATAACTTGTAAAACACTTCTTGTGCATCAAAGCATCCGAAAGGACTAATGAGTAATACTAACCAAATATGAGCAGAGCTTAGATTTAACGGTAGGAACTGGCTTTGTCATCATATCAGCCGGATTATCATGACTACTGATCTTGTAAACTTTAATATCACCTTGAGAAATAACTCCTCGGATGAGTGATGTATGATATCAATGTGTTTTGTTCTCTCATAGAACATTTGCTCCTTTGTAAAACAAATAGCAATCTAACTATCACATTAGATATTGATGCAAGATGTACTTTTATAAAGCTCGGTGTACATACTTCTTAGCCAAACAGCTTCTTTACAAACTTATGAAATAGTCATATATTCAGTTTCAGTGGTTGAAAGACAAACAATAGTTTGCAAGCAAGATTTCTAGCTTACGGCATAGCCACCAACAGTAAATATATAATTAGTAAAAGAACTCTCATATAAATCTCTAGCAAAATCAAAATCTACATATCCAACCAGTTCATCACTAGTCTTTTCAAAATACAAATAAGCATTAGAGGTGCCCCCTCAAATATCAGAAGATCCACTTAACTGCTCTTCGGTGGTCTTTTCCTAAATTGGCTATTTGTGTGCTAACAACACTCATAGCATGACATAGGTCAAGGCAAGAATAGACCATGGTGTACATAAGTGATACAATTGCACTTGCATAAAAAACACTTGACATGTATTCAATTTCTTTAACTGTTTATAGACTTGATGCTGAAGAGAATTTGAAGCATGCAGTTAACGGAGTGCTGGTCAGTTTGGGCTTGTGCATGTTGAAACAATGAAGCACTTTTCAATATGCCTTTTTTAACTCAGGTATAACTTTCCAAACCAACAATCTCTAAAGATTTTCATACCAAGAATTTTCTTTGTTGTAGTAGAGATTATTCATGCATGGTAGTCATCCACTTCTTTGACTCTTCAAAGCAGATGACCTCTGAATAAGTTGAAAATTTAGGAGTGCCTTCGATATCTTCTACCATGTTCAAATAAAAAGCCACAATGTTGGCTTCTTCAATTAACCTCTTCGAAGGTTGAATCTTCCTCCTTTCCTGAACAGCTGTAACGAATTGATGGTTCCGACTGATTCCTATCGGGGGATTACTAGTCACTGCTTAAATAAGGATATCCTGTGTATTCTCTTTATTGGCCTACGGTGAAAATCCTGAATCAATAACGTGCTCCACTTGCACGTTGGACTTCTATGGCTTCTCAATGGGAGCATCACTAGTCGTAATCCCTTTTAATATAACAGACTCATCGAAAGTAACACTTTGTCTCATGACCACCTTTTAAGTCTTAGGATTCCACAACTTATAACCTTTAACACTAGGCTTATAGCCGAGGAAGATACACTTAACAACACTTGGCTCAGGTTTACCTTTATCAATATAAGCATAAGTGGGACAGTCAAAATCCTTATGCTTGAGTAGTGTATGGGAGAACTAGACTACATATCGATTGAAGTTTTCTTGTCGATAGCAGTGTTCAGTGATCAATTGATTATATAACAGGCAATAGAAGTGGCTTCAGCCTAAACAAACTTTTTGACAAACCAAGCATGGACATCATGTAGCACACCTTTTTCATGATAGTTCTATTCATATGCTCAGCCATACTGTTCTGCTGAGGTGTGCTCGAAACTGTGTAATGCCTTATAGTACCCTCTGATCGACATAAGGCTTCTAATTCTTGCGAATATAATTTTAGGTCATTTTTTGTTTGAAGTTTTTTGACATGCTTTCCACTCCTTAAATGTCTTGAATACATCATACTTGTGCTTAATAAAGTGTGCTCAAGCTCTTCGAGAGTAGTCATCGATGATGGTCAGCACATAATTGGTGCCTCCAAGAGATGGAACGTGGGACTTACCCCATAAATCAGAGTAAACATAATCCAATATGCCTTTTGAAAAGTGATTTGCAGAGCTGAAAGTTACCTTCTTTTGTCTATCAAAGATACAGTGTTCACAAAACTTTGGCTGGTCAACGCCTTGACCATTAAGTAAACTTCTTTTGTACAACTTCTTTAAACCGACTTCACTCATATGCCTGAGATGCACATACCATAGACTTGTTCAATCAGAGTCGAACAACCTGGTTGTAGCAACAACAGCCTTCTCAGCTAGGGTAGTGCCTCGAAGATTATAGATGTTTGTTGCTTTCATATCACCTTTCACAATAAAAGAGCCTTTGGAGTTCTTTAGAACACCACCTCCACTTGAAAGCTGATTCCCTTTGGTATTAAGAGTACTCAAAGAGATAAGGTTCTTCAAATTTGAATATGTCAGACTTGTGTTTTAGTGGTGCCATCAAACATCTTGATCTAGGTGAAATTGATGCCTGCAATTTTACACGGAGTATTATCTCCTATTAACACAAATCCACTTGGAATAGCCTCATAAGTAATGAATTGGTCACGATTCGGGCTCAAGTGGAAAGTACAGGCTGAATCAAAAATCCATTCATAGTTGATTTTTGAATCACCAACAATGGCGACAAGAATCTCCCCATCGGAACCTTCTTTTGTGATAATAGTGGCCTTAGTTTCATTATCTTGTTGATCTTTCTTAAAATTATTATCCCTCTTCTCTTTATTCTGGAGTTTCCTGCACACGAAGATATCATGTCCACCCTTCTTCCTGTAGTAGCACGACTTCTTGGTCTTTGACTTCAAATGACTTTTTTATCTGCTTGAGCATCTATCTTTGGAATCGCTGGTCTGAGATTTCTCAACTAGTCTACCTCAAATGGACAAACCTTCTATATGCAAACTCGAGCTCTCCCTCGAAACTATACTTCTCTTCTTTTCTTTGGAATAGAGAGCTTCATAAATCTCCTTTAGAGTAATAATATCTCAACTATAGATAATGGTATCTCTAAACATAAAAAATGAAATAGACGGCGAATAAAGAGAATAAGACCCAAATTTTCATCAGCATATTTGACCTCATGGCTTCAAAGTCGAAGATCACATTTTTAAATGTGGCCAGATGATCTTACACCTATCCAACTTCTACCAACTTAAGTGAGAAAAACTTCTGCTTCAGATGCATCTTACTGGTTAGATCCTTAGTTATGTAGATCTGTTATAACTTTAGCTATAACGTAGCAGCGATGGTCTCCTTCATAACTTTTTGAAAAATACTATTAAAAAGATAAAGATGAATTTAAAAGAGAACCTTGTGATCACTTCTTTGCTTCTCCTAAACGGACCATGCAGCGGGCATCTTGTCAATTCTCAATAACGCATCATCCAAATTGAGTTGTGATAGAACAAATCGTATTTTGACTTGCCAAAGAAAAAAATCTTATGTCATGATCCAACAATAGAAGATCATACTTCTTTGGCGCCATGACGAGTATGCCCTAAATTGATCAGACGAAGAATCAAGTTCTGATACCACTTGATGTGAAACCGTACAGCAAAATATGAACCAATGAAGAATAATCAGAAGTACGAGACAAAGATTTAACGTGTAAAATACTTGCAAAAAATCACAAATGCACAATACGCAAAATCACTATATGGGGGAGAAGTTAAATAACGTTCTTGGCGTATTGCACATGGGTAGATAACTCAAGTTGTTCATGTTATCTATCATAAGACTTGAAGAAGGTATAAATAGCTTTGGAAACAAGAGTTCCGGATGAAAAAGAAATACAGTCGTAATCGGTTATGAAAACAAAGATCTATTCGAAAACTGGAATAGTAACCTGCTCTGAGACGAGAACAATACCCTACTCAGAGATAAAAACAAAGTCTCAGAAGATAACGGTGAATAGTTGTAGTCCAAAGCACCTTGAGCCACCACGTCTGACTTCAGGTGGCGTAAACACATTTGGGCACCACATTTGGTGCTAGTCAGTACAAAGTCCATCACAAACGTGAAAATGATCCCAATCATAATCTTCGATCAGTTTGTATTATCGATCAGTCATTCTGATTAGAATATATCTTTTGAACAAAACGTGATGGGAATCTTGTGTGGTTGGACCGACCAAAATAGAATCACAGAATACAACATCTTCACCTGTAAATTTTGTAATCAATCAAAAAGTTGATGTAATGGTCCTCGTAATCTGATTGATACCTTCACCCGTTGAGGCCCTTCAAACTGCTTTTCTGGAGATCGGCGTCGTACCAGATTCCTCTTTTGCTTCGGATGTACGGCCACATGATCCCCCCAGGAGACGATGGACCCGGCGAGCATCGAGATGTTTATCAGGTAAGGGCCGATCATCCCGACGCCAACGAAAGTTCCGTTCAAATTCATGTAGAAACTGCAAGCATCAGATAAACAGAAGTCATTCTCACTGAAAGCGCCCTAGAGTTTTTGCTACTGTGATGCCACGCCACCAATCTGAATTCAGCTCTTCCTCTGAATCCAGTTCTTCGGTCAGCTGGAATGCGTCTTGCATCAATGTAACGTGTGAATTTCGTGTCCTTAATTTTGTCGACTCTTGCCCGTGATTAAACGCGTGGAGTCCGAACGTCGGAAAGGTAGTGAAGCCGCAGGTTGGTCCTCCAGTGTAGAATCACTGGAAGACTGACCAGAACAAACTTCCTCATGGGGACAAATGGCGTGGAGGCCGACGAAGCTGACTATGAAGAAGTAGGCCATCATCCGACCAAGCGTAGGCTCGCTGACGTTCGTGCACGTCGCGCCGCATGCTGGCGCAGGCGACGACGCAGGTCTGGACGACGGCGTTCTCCTGGCGGGTGAAGGGACGGTGTGGCGCGCCAAGCCGCCAAGCTGGCCGAGCAGGCGCGTCCACGCCTTGAGGAGGAAGAAGCCGAGCAGGCTGGCGGAGATGTTGAGCGACGGGATGATCCCCAACGTGAACACCAGGTCCATCATCACGCCGCTTAGGGCCGCGCCCAGCACCAGGCTCAACACCACCGCGCGCACCGTCACCTGCTCCGTCCACGCCTGGACAGGCTTCACCTCGAACGCGCGCTCGGTCGACGGCCCTTCCCGCGGGTCGCCGACCGACTCCGTTCTCCTCCTACGCTAGATGGCCTCTCAGGAGGATCTTTGGTACAATCAAGTTGGTGGATAATGCATATACGTTGATTGCGCAGCTTGTGCATGCAAATTCTTTGGAGGAGGGAAGGGAGGAAAGGGGAACGAATGAATATGAGAGGCGGATAGTCTACATGTTTTTGCTCATGCAATTACTATTATTGACTTGGTAATGGTCTGTGAGAAGGAAAAGGACATGCTAATGCAACCGCGAAGTGCTCTGCGTATACAAACCCTGGTCCAAATTAGTTATCTTAGCTCTATACACATCGAACAAAGAAAAAGTTAAATACTTGAATTTTTTTTGGCCTGGTTAATCCTTATTACTTCTATATCCATCTTTCTATCGCCGCTACCGATAAGCAATCAATTAGGATATTTGGTGAAAAATGATACTTAAGTAAAATATGAAACTTTTGCAAATCAAAACCAGTACGCTAAAAGATAACCTATTTTGAATATTTTGAACTAGAGGTTGTATGGTCACTTTTGATGATCATTGCTTCTTTTCTTGGAAAGAAATCATTTTCATCGTCAAGAATCTTATGTAACTGTTATCTTCGTACACTGAAGGCTGAGGGCGCGCTCAGAGTAGTGACGAAACGTCGCGTTCGGCAATTCCTGCACTGTAGCGCTTTTGGTCTTTTTTTTTTGTTTTTTGGTTTTTTTGTGTTTTATTTTTTTTCCCCATATTCCTTAGCATCGTTCGCTCTAGATTAGCATGTTATTATATATATATATATATATATATATATATATAATTTAATTATACCCAATAAACCAACTCAACTACAGTAAAAAACCAGTTATAGTAAAATTTCAGTAAAAACCAAAAACCATCGCTATTCCAAACACTCCTTGAAGATATCTGACCTGATTGAGAACAAGTTCTGTTACATCATGTTCATGTTTCCCACTTGGCATATCGATTCTAAGATCAATGCATCCCCCCACCCCGGCAGGAAAAAAATAAAAAATGCATTACTCGTCATCTTGTTTGGTTCGAGAAATGGAATAAAAGTTAATAATAATGCCATTACTCATTAGCCGTAGCCACAAAACTAGTAAAATATGAGGAACAGAGTCATCCTAGAAAAATAATGAAATGACTCATGACGGACGAACCAAACATGGATCCATCATCCATTCCTCGAACCAAACATACGTCGTATTGACCACCTCAAAACAAAATGTTTCCATCAGAAGTCATGCATGATGTAAATCAGTTGGAGCATACATAAAATACAATGCAAATAAATTAACACGACAATTCACATTTCTTTTATAAGCATTCGAACAAAAGCTTGTTTACAACAGAAGAACAGAAGCAAAATAGACAAACAGAAGAGTAAGCACCACAGTTCTCTTTGTTGTCATTGACACCACCAGTGATTGACACAGCAACACATTTATCATGCAATGTAGTCTTCTCATACTGATGTACATCTTTCTAAATAACTGTCGTATGACACCGCACAGAAACGTGTTGG
The DNA here is from genome assembly GCA_036346265.1 of Melocanna baccifera. NCBI lineage: Eukaryota > Viridiplantae > Streptophyta > Magnoliopsida > Poales > Poaceae > Melocanna > Melocanna baccifera. Next base: position 39,413,461 of record CM070676.1, read on the forward strand.
ATCAACAAATTAACCAACTGATCCCTCAAGCTTCAGGTTCATAAGTGCATCCACCTCCTGCGCAAACTCAAGAGGAAGGTGATCGAAAACAGCTTTGCAGAATCCACCGATCATCATTGCAACAGCCTTTTCATGATCTATGCCTCTTTGCTGGAAATAAAATAGCTGGTCCTCTCCAATTTTGGATGTGCTTGCCTCATGCTCAACACGGCCAGAAGTGCAACCCACCTGTTATCATGCAGGTTGGATCAAAATGATGATGCAAATGTTTTCTGCTACACTATTGAAATGAGGGCAGTGAATCGGTAAAAATATCTCGTAAAAGCACAACATATGGTGCCTACAAAAAAACACTGGTGTGCAAGGAATAGAGTGAACAAAATAGAACTATCTCTAAGAATTTTTTTTAACATGAAGAGTTCATGTTGAGATGTAAATACAGTACTGGAGTCACACTGGCTACGTATATGAGTTCTGAACCCAATATACACGTACATGCAGCTTATGCAAGTGCTTGTATATGTTAGCATAAGGATGCAGCACATGCACGAAAAATACGCTCATGTGTTCCTGGAGATAAGAGGACCATCCAGGCATAACCAACTTATAGTTAAGGGCACAACAAAAAGCATCAAGATTAACTATTGAAACTAACTGATTAACCTAGAGGTAAAAGGAAGCATTTTAAAGGTATGAATATGCACAAAACACAGTAAAGTAGTGAAAAGTGGAGTTACAGAGGAATGCATCATATTAAACAATAAAGCTAGCTACAAAGGTGCATTTAGCATGGATGTATATATAAGATTCTAAAAGTCAATGTATCTCTGCTTACAAATGCAAGAGAATTCAACATTTGCATTGTATATACCCTAAAAGGATTGGACTTACAAGTGTGAAGGAGAACATTACAAAATCTACAGCACTGAACTAAACAAAAATTGTCCTGATTATATGCATCATAATGATGTCAGTCTTCCAATAAAAAAAATTAATCACTGAGTTGTTACAGAACAGCAAATTTTCTTTATCTATCAGGCAATGCAAGAATTTTTTTACCCTTTTTCTATTTTTCTTTCCTTATTATCATGAGAGCTTCTAAATGTGCTTTCACTACATGTATGGCAAGAGATTTTATTAGATTAGATAAATCAGATTAGATCAAAAGTTTGATACTTTCAGTCTTAATGTATATAGGAGTTTAATTCAGAAGCAGGACACCATTAGCATTTACCTTGCCTATCAACAAAACTTCAATAGAGAGAACTTAATAAAAAGTCATAACTAAGGACTAAGAAGAAGAATGGTACCCCTCAAACTTACCAAATTATCGAAGTCCCCTAAATCCTGTCACACTTCAGCATACAGAATGTCTCAAATTTGTACCAACTACATAGGTACCTAGTCTTACATATGCTTCGTGGCTTTTGCAAGAACAGTAACTATCTACAAATTAAGTACAGACTACAGAGCACTAACAGCTTGCCTTATCACACTGCAATTAACCTTTCATGCCAAACCAAGAACAGCAAAGACATAATCAAGATCAGAAGGAAAATCAGGTTACCTGAATGGTGGGATAGGTGTTGGCGGCAGCATTATCCCCAATCAGCATTGAATCACACTGCGAAGAATTATAAGCATTCTCTGCACCTGTGTTAATCTGAACCAGCCCACGGTAGCAATTCCTTGACTTCCCAGCTGAGATGCCCTTGGATATAATTCGGCTGCGCGAATTCTTCCCCTTGTGGATCATCTTTGTCCCTGTGTCTGCCTGCTGGCAATCCTTTGTCAGCGCAACCGAATAGAACTCTCCAACAGTGTGGTCCCCAACAAGCTCAACACTTGGGTACTTCCACGTGATTGCTGACCCTGTCTCAACCTGTGTCCATGAGATCTTCGATCCCTGCCCCTTGCACCGTCCCCTCTTAGTCACAAAATTGTAAATGCCACCTTTCCCCTCCTCATCACCAGAATACCAATTCTGCACCGTGGAGTACTTAATCTCCGCCCCCTCTTCGCACACAAGCTCAACCACCGCCGCATGGAGCTGGTTGGAGTCATATGATGGAGCAGTACACCCTTCCAAATAGCTAACCGAGCTCCTCTCATCAGCCACAATTAGAGTCCTCTCAAACTGCCCGGTCTCCTTGTCGTTGATTCTGAAGTAGGTCGATATCTCCATGGGGCAAACCGTATCCTTGGGCACGTAGCAGAACGACCCGTCGCTGAACACTGCCGAATTGAGGGCAGCATAGTAGTTGTCGCCCGGGGGCACGATGCTTCCGAGATAGCGCCTAACAAGGTCCGGGTACTCACGGATAGCCTCGGAGATGGAGCAAAAGATGACGCCCTTGGCCATGAGCGCCTCCCGGTGGGTTGTGGCGATGGAGGTGGAGTCTATGACGGCGTCAACGGCGACGTTGGCGAGGCGCTTCTGCTCGCTGAGCGGGATACCGAGGCGGTCGAAGGTTTTGAGCAGCTCCGGGTCGACCTCGTCGAGGCTGTCAAGCTTGGGCTTGGTCTTGGGCGCGGAGTAGTAGCAGATGGACTGGAGGTCCAACGGCTCGTACACGTTGTCGCTCCAGGTGGGCTCCACCATGGTCAGGAAGCGGCGGTAGGCGGCGAGGCGGAAGTCCAGCATCCACGCCGGCTCCGCCTTGAGCTCCGAGATGCGGCGGATGGTGGCCTCCGAGAGCCCCTTGGGGATGGAGAAGGACTCGAAGTCGGAGACGAACCCATACTTGTACTCCCGCTTCAGCAGGTTCTGCAGCGCGTCCGACTCGTCCCCCGCCTGAGACGGCGACGGCTTCTGCGGGCCCGTCTGCACGGCCACCACCGATAGGCGGCCGCGGCGCAATTGCACGCGGCGGCAGGAGCCATATGACGGGTACCCTACCCCGAGATTGAAGGTGAGGGCGCGGGGGGAGAAGAGGGAGGTGGAGGCGGCCATGGTGCGGCGGGGCGAAGCGAATTAGGGATTTGATGCGGAGACCGTCATGAGAGAGAAATAGGGGGTTTGTTGTGTGGCTGCAACCGTGGCACAGGCGTATGGTGCGCACGTGGAGGTGGGCCCAAGGAAGCGGGGAAGTGAGCCCGGTGTTGGTGGGCGCGATCCAGGGAGGGTTCTGCGGGAGGGGGCGAAGTCGTGTGGCGACCGATAGGTGGAGCACGACACTGGATGGGGTTCGCGACGCGTGGCGATTTTCCGAGGAAAACGTCGTGATTTTGGTCGAAATCGCCCGTTTCTTCGGAAGCAAATGGTACGGGCCCATATCCTGCACGTGGCTCTCCTCTGGAGCCACGTGGCAGCATCTGGGGATACAATTTTGCTTTCCGTTTCTTCCCACCGCAAACGCAACGACGAAACAGCCTCCGGGTCGGGACCGTCAGGGAGCGATCCGACGGAGGGAGCGCTCCTGAACCTCAGGCTTGCGGATTGAACGGAACACCCGGCCGTCGGCTCACCTTCCACGCGGCGGCTCCCCACCAGACCGCCCTCGTTAACTCCCCTCACTTCTCGCTTCGCTTCCCATCGCATCTCGTCTCGCGCGATGGCCGCCTCCTCCCTGCTCCGCTCGCTCTCCCGCCTCTCGCGTCGCGGCGGCGCGAGCGCGTTCTACCACCACCCTTACTCGCCGTTCTCCACAGCGGCGGCGGCGACGTCGGCAACGGTCGCGGGGATGCGGTGGGGATGGGGTTTGCGGGGCTGCGGCCGACGGCGAAGGTGAGAAGCGCGGTGAGTGGTCTTGAGGGACCGGGTGGGCGGGTCGCGGCTTATGAAGGACGTCGACACGAGCGGGTACGAGGTGGTCTGCGTCTCCCACGCAACCACATGGTGTTCACGACGCCTCGCGTCCGCTGCGTCGGACGCTCGAGTTCCGCTCCGTCGCAGAGCCGCTCGCACGCATCCGCCCCGCCGTGTCCAAGTCCCCGCTCACTTCCTCCGCGCGCATTGCACCGCCGTCGACCCCTACGCCCACACGGTGAGCCACCAGATTTTTGGGTCGGTTTGTGTGTTGATCTTGCCAAAATGGCGTCGCTTTAATATGTGTGTGCGGGAATGTGTCCCCCAAAGATTCTTGGTGGAATGCTCAGAGTGCCACTGCATAATTACTTTTGACCTTTATGAGGATACGAGTGATTTGGATGTGTGGGGTTAGTTGCAGTGGTGGAACCAGGATTTTGATAAGAGAATGTGAACCTAAGATACGTTTATTTTAAAATAAGTTCAAATGATATAGTATGAAAATTCAACATATGTAACTAAACAATCATTCAAGTATTATTCACCTATACTATTTATTAGCTTGTTACGATTGGTCAAAACTTCTGCAACTCTCTGTTGGGTTTTGATTTTATGATATCATCTTTTTAAACCCAAAGGCAAAAAAAGGAGCAATTTACTTTTTAATACCCCAAACCAATCTATATTCTGCAATCAAGGTTATCACGACGATAAGACGAGGTGAGGTGCCTGACTACCTTCACACCTTTTAGGCGAGTATGATGTGCGGCGAGGCGACGTCATACTCACATCCTAACCATTTATAGCAGCAAATTTGTTGAACATAGAGTGTGACTATTTTAACTATGTAATAAAGCAAGTAAACATGAATAATGGTGTAGCTAGAAAACATGAATGTTAAATGGCATACCTTGACAACATTGTCCATTGTTTGCTGACTGTGCTCTTCTCCCAAGTAGCATGCAGCTCCCATGAGTCCCATCTAATAGCATTGCTGCCATGGAGCAAAACTTAGTACGTTAGTAAATTGTTAACACCTTCTAATAAATTAAAGTGACAAACTGTACATATAAAATATGAAAACAAGACAACAATATCAATGAAAATTAAATGTGATTATATGACAAATGAAACCATAGTGGCATAGTCTATACAAATGAAACCATAGTGGCATGATTACAAAACAACAGTAACTTAGAAGTCACACACTCCACACAACCAAAAAGACCAAAACACCAACAATCTAGCACTCATCTCTCAATAATCATCCATCTCGAATGCATCCAAATCAATGCCATCCATATTCCCGCCATCGCTCTCCATATCATCAGGTGGAGCTTCACCATAATCATCAAACTCCTCGTCATCAAAAACAAAATCTTCGTCCTCATCTTCAGTGTCCGAATTTGAGTGTGGCTCACCTTCTTCAACCACCCTTCTTGTAGAACTAGAAGTGTGACGCCGAGAATAGCTTATGATATCACCCCTTCTTAATGTTCTAGGAAGATTACGACCTTGAAGCGTGCGTGATGCACCAACCGGTTTCTTTTCTTGGTATGGATCTACAAATAGTAAATAAATTGCTGCTTTAGCACATATGTAGCTACAAATTGAGAGTTGAAAAAGAACGGTTTGGCAAATTCACTTACAAACTCAAAGGTACTCCAATTGCGCTCACAACCGGAGGATGAACAGCAAAGATTAACGATACGCTTCGCAAATCTTTGTACCTCTATGGCTCGGCCACCATATGCACGCCACCAATCAACTAAAATGACAATAAGATACTCTAGTTAATTAATATTGAATACACAAAGAATTGAAAAAGTTTGTGCAACACTATAGAACTTACGAGGATTCCTTGATTCTTGGTTTTGGATTGCTAATTGATTTGAAAATACTTCTCCTCGCTGGTCCCCGTAGAGAATGGCTAGCGTATCAATCTTGTTTCGAAGATCGACATCAAGCACCATTTTTGCAAGCACATCATTGAATGCTCCTCTTAGCTCACCAACATATGCATCATCGCCTCTTTTCACGATGGAAAAGAATTTTCCTGGATTCAAGAAGAGTGCAGCCCCATACAATTTTTGGTCCATTTGCTTCACCCAACGTGTGTCAATAATGTTCATGATTTTCTTAAGCAATTTTGACTTGTTTTGGGTAGGGAAAGCTGCTTTGATTTTCTCCTTTGCTTGAGCCATAAATGCGGCAACCTCCGGCATGGCAGGCTTCTCATCTCCATCAACCACCCTCAGCACAACAGGTAGTAGTTGTGAAGCTTTTAGGCAATCTTCAACTGAATTCCAGAATTCCTTAGAAAGGATAATTTCATACACACTTTTACCTGCCTCTGTGGTTGCCAATTTAGCCCTAGTCCAATCTTCACCAACAAATAGATATCTCAAAGCATCTTTGTGCTTGTGCAAACTTTGTAAAGTAAGAAAAGATGTGGCAAAACGAGTAGCTGCAGGTCTCACAAGATCCCTCTCACCTGTTTTCTCCCTCATTGCACTAAGAAGCCTACTATGTCTATAAATAAATGTGGTGACATGTTTGGCACGTGCAATAGGCTTCTTAAATTCCTTTAGCTTCCCGATATATTCCAACATAATATCCAAGCAATGTGCAGCACAAGAGGTCTAAAACAGTGTAGGAATCCTCTCCATTAGAAGCTTACCTGCTGCCTTGTAGTTAGCACTATTATTGGTGACAACTTGAACCACCTTCTCTTTGCCAACATTCTCAATTCTCTTCTCTAGCAAGTCTACTAGCATCCTTGCATCATGTGCTTGTTCTAATGCATCGATAGACTCTAAGAAGAAAGTCCCCTCCGGACTGTTGACAAGAAAGTTAATCAAATGACGTCCTCTTCTATCCGTCCATCCATCCAACATGAGTGTGCAGCCATATTGCTTTCAAGCCTCCTCATGCTTCTCCCTCAATGTATTTGTCTCTTTAACGTTCTCCTCAAGCAAGGGCACCCTCAACTCATGATAACTAGGAGGCTTATAACCAGGACCGTATTGTCCAATGGACTCACACATAACCTCGAATCTCCTTGCGTTTGCAGCATTAAATGGTATGCCACACTCATAGAAGAACTTGGATACATGCATGTTCACAACATGTCTTTCTTCTTTGGTCCTCATCTTTGACTCCAAGGGACATTAAAAAGTGCCCTTGGTATGTCTTTGCTCAACATCTTCAGGTTTTGATCAAAGCATAGTAGCAATGGACTTATTTTGCTTTGCTTTTGGTGCTGGAACATTGAAATTAAGGGCAAATTGCTTTCTTTTTGCTGTTGTCCCGGAACTTGGTAGTGGCACAATGGCAGAGGCTACGGAGCCACCACCGCTGGCTACCTCAACTACATTATCTCCTTCTTCATCATCTAAGTTAAGTGGTCTGTTTCTTTTATTCTGCTTCAGATATTCTTGCATCTCTTTGATGATTGGTGTCGTCGTCTTGGCACATTTTTGCACATCTCCATATCCACCTGTGAGATGCTGCTTTAATCTTTTGATTCCACCACATACTCTCCTGTCACAAAGTGAACATTGCACCAAATCTCTCTTGCCAATCTCTGGCCAAAAAGCATACTTCCATCCTGGGTCTTTAGACTTCGCCTTCCTTTCAAGATCTTTCTTAGGATCATACTACCTATCTCCTTCAGCGGCAGCCACAGTAGTTGCTATTGCTGGCTCACTTTCATTTGCCATTGTGCTACCTAGTTCCTACTGCATAGCAAGTTAATAAGTAACAACATAATTGAGATTTCAGAACATGTGTGTCAGCATTGAACAATCAACAAGGAGAGCAACATCTAACAATCAACTTTAATAGGAATATCTCAATGCTCGGTGCTACAAATTTTTTGGCATACTTCAACTTCATTTAATTTTTTTGGTTCGGTGCTGATGTGCTGCAATAAAAAGGCTCGGTGTCGGAATAAGAAAACCATTCTATTGAAGCCTTTTGCATCTTCTTCCGATCACTAAACTTTGTAATAAGAAAACCCCCAATACACCACCTCGTGCCACATAAGCACACAAATTGGTATACCGAAACTCAAATTAACACCATGGAATTCACTAAAGGCATATCCTACAGCCTTATAACGTTCTAATCATACCTTAATTTAGACAACTCACAAGGATTAGACAATTCACAAGGATTCAGCAACATTATTAGCACCACCGAATTGCCAGCTATTTAACACATAAACATTAGGAGATGATCTACTAGCAATCAAGATTCAAAAAGCTAATCGACATAGAAGACTTAGGTGCATAGAAGAGCTGGGCAGTAAAAAGCAAGGCACAATAAGTCAGGAGCGTAGGGGACTTGGTGAGGCGAGTGTGGAAGAGTTGCTTGGAGAGCTCCTGGCACTTCTCGATGGTGGACGGGTCAACGACGTACTGCTTGTTCCTCTCCATAAGCGTATTGTGGTAAGTGCACCTGTACTGGGCCGCCAACCTCGTCGCCTCGCACGCCTTGGACTATAACTGTGCCAGTTTCAAGGCCAACACCTCACGAATCTACCACCATTTTATAGTTAAAGCAGAGCAATGCAAATGAGAAAAATCTGAACAATATATCTACGAATTGAAAAACACGAGATCGAGACTTGGCTCGATGACTTCTTTGATTTACCTTTTCCTCTCTGGTGCCTGGTGTTCGCCGGCAGCAGCGAGGACTTCGGCCTCAGGCGAGCGCGGCGGCAGCAATGATCTACGCGTGAGCAGAGCCGCGTGCTCGAGCTCGAGCTTGGCTATTGCGCTAGGGCAGAAACCTGAAGGATTTGGTTGATTGGGGAATCTTCGGTGGGGGTGGCCGATTGATTGAGAAGGTGAGAATGGTTTGGGCACTTGGGCTAATAGATTTGACTTGTTGTCTGTTGGACCTAATAGACTGCCAGAAGTATGTTAGTATGTGTAGTGTATACTTTGTGTATTAAGAAGTATATATATATGATTTTTACATAAAAATTTTGGAAGTGCAACTGCACACCCATGAAACACTATGGCTCCGCCACTAGTTAGTTGGATGGAGGAAAAGGAGGAATCTTGGCTTTACTCAACTGCATCATGGTCTGTCCAACATGTGATGCATGGGGTGCCTCAGTCTCCTTTTGCCTTCAGATTGATTGTGAGACAGTTACTGAAGGTGAGAAAGATGCCTTGAAGCCGCAGAAATTCAAGGTTGCATATGACAGATTGTGAGACAGTTACTGAAGCTAACAACAGTTACATCCTCTTCTGCTCAATGAAAAGTATCGCATAGATCATAAGTTCATGGGGAGGACGAAGTTTGATTGTTGCCTGAACAATCAATAGGAAGTGAAAGATATGCTAGTGAAAGTACTTTTATTGGAGGATAAATGAGAATAAAAAGATCAAGTTATGTACCTTCTCAAGCAACAAAGGCAAATGTCCACAAGTCCATTTTCCTGGTATTCATATATACTCAATTATATATAACCTCTCAGTTTTTGTGTTGAAAGGAGCTTCTTTGGATCATAAACAATCAAGCAGTCCACAAATGATGAGCTCTATGTGAATGCCTATTATTTGACAGTAGACAAGAATGACATTGCGTTGAATGCTCATTTGGGCATTCAATTTATGAGCAGGGGAATTTCATCCGACAACAACCATTAAGTTTCCTCCACATACATGGCTTCCAATAACTTAAGAGGTACATGCTATACAGACTACAGACAACCGTTTCAGTGGTACCTAGCAGAGGGGAAAAAAACTTACCGCAAAATTTTCACCTAAAACCGCTTATTATCGGTGTTATCAGTAGGGTCCAATAAAAATGCAAAAAAAATCGGATTAATCTAACTTTCATCAAATATAAAGGAAATTTGCAAATTTTCAACTTTTCTTTTCAAACTTTCGTCTGAAAAATCTGGTAACCACTGGTTACCGGTTCAATCGCTACCTTCCGATAAAATTTGCAAACCAATAGTGTTTTCCCAGGTACCTAGTAAATAAATTGAAGAGAAGAAACACCTGCAACACAGCAGATATCACCCAAAGAAACGAAATGCAATAACTGAAATCAGCAAAGCACACCATGAGAGTTTATAAAAAACACCGCACAGCAGATATCACCCAAAGAAACGAAATGCAATAACTGAAATCAGCAAAGCACACCATGAGAGTTTATAGAAAACACCGCAACTGAGAAGGTTCAGTTCATCCTTCGCCTCTTGTTCCGTCCGAGGCCCCCACCATCCACATCCAAAGAACCCAAGGCATTGCTCCTCCCCCTCCTCCTCAGGGATCTTGAAGACCCTGCATTACTAGGCTCTCCTGCGCTCTCAGAAATACCAGCGTCCCCCTGTATCACTGCAATGGTGCTCGAGTTAGATGCTTGGTCTGCAGAAGGTGCTGCAGCAACATGAGTTCCGTCAACTGTTGGCTCAGGATTTGGAGGATTCGATGATGAAGCCGATGCTCCATATTGGTTAGGCACAGCTATCCTTCTAAGGTCACTCATGGCAGTTGCCAATCTTTCCGTGTTTGCAAGGCCAATAAGGGTAAGTCGTTGCAATATATCAATTCCTTCCGGTAAAAGCGGGCTCGAACCATGTCTGGATGGATCTGATGCATTATTTCTAGGCAAACCACTATCAGGGGCAGTGGAACCACCATCAGGAGGGTTATCTGCTTCTCTCTGCAACCGTCTTGCTCTCATCCTTGTGGCCAATCTACTTAGGCGACTAGTGTGTTGAGCGGTATCAATTATTTCCTGCACTGATTCAGGTGGCCCTTCAAATCTACTCACACTATTCATGATCTGTTGATCAAGAAGGCGCCGCCATGATGACAATATCCCATGCGCCTCACCAAGCCTTCTTGAGATCGGTCGCAAATGGTGGAACTGCTGCCTGAAGCTTTCAAGCCGATTTCCATGTGGCCTTGGTGGGATAGTAGGACCTGGTGGCTTCCCATCTTCCACAGCAGCCTTCTCTGCGTCTGAACAGGGATTCCCTCTGCCGTAGATAGGAGTAATATTCGCCTCCGTCACCTCGCCTTTGCAGACTGGACATTCCTTGTGGTTGGAGTAAACATTAAGCCATTGGTACAAGCAAGGCCAGCAGAAGAGATGGCCACAGGAAGTGACCACCGGCTCACTGGCCATCTCAAAGCATATGTTACACTCAAATGTGGCAGCACTCTTGATGCCCTGCTCCTCTGACTCCTCCTCGGAGGCACCTAGTTCCACGCCATCGCCAATCGCCTTATTGTTTTCAACAGTATCATTTATCGGCTCATGCTGGGGCACCGGCACTGCTGTGTCCTGCCCTACGGGATAAGCCTCAGAGCTGAGGGGCGGAAGGTCCGACCTAAACCGCCTCGTGCGGAGCCACCTGCTTCCAGTGTGCTCGAGCAGCCGCCTGTGCCGGGCGGCAGTGTCAGGGAGGAAGGAGGAGGAGGCCGTCGAAGACGACGGCAGGTCCTCCCAACCCAGCAGTTCGCTGGCTCGCACCAGCGGAGGCGGGGGCTGAAAGCCGAACCCGAGGTCATCCGGGAGCTCGGGGATGACCGGAGCCGCAGGCGGCACGTACGGCAGGTGCGCGTCCAGAGCAGGCGGATCCTCGGGGTGGTATGAGGAGTACAGCTCCCGCGGTGGAGGGGAAAGGTTAGCGGGAGAGGGGGAGTACGGGGGGTGCGGAGGCTCCGGCGGCGGCGGGGCGTCGACGGAGGCGGCGGAGGAGGAGGGCGAGGAGGGCATCGGGGTGCTGAGGACGAGGTCGGAGCCGAGGTCGGAGCGGCGCGGGCGCGGGGCGCGGGGGAGACCGAGGTAGAGGTTCAGATCCATCCTCCTGCTGTTCCCCGCGGCCTCATCGGCGTCCATCCGACGGCGAGGCGTCCCAGAACCCGCCCCTGCTTCCTCCAGATAACACGAGGACGCCGCCTTCCCACCTTACAATCGCAGGGCGCCGCAAGAGGCAAACCCTAGCTGGGGCGGGCGCGGCGCGGCGCGGGCGGTCGGGTCATAGATGGGAGGATTAGTAACGCGCCCTCTCCGGTGCTGTTACAGAGGATTAGCAGGCGGCGGCTGCGGCGGAAGGAGGAGGCGGCGGCTGCGGCGGAAGGAGGCGGCGGCGGCGGCGAGGGGATGGGGAGGCCGAGGAGGAGGAGAAAAGGGGGAGAGGGAGTAGTAAAGCGGTGGGAAAGGATGCTGCTTTTTTATTGGCCATTTCGGAAGAACAGGTTGCCACGTCAGGTAAACAGTTGGTTAGAAACCGCAACCGCTTAACCGCAAAACTTCTTAGGAAAATTTGTTCAATTGCACTAAAAGTTCACTGCTTTTAAAAAATATCATCGAAAAAATCAAGCTCCGAAAATTACCACCGAAAGGTTCAAGTCGCTTTGAGATTTAGCACTCTGTTAGTTTTCATTCGTTAACTCTCATTTTTCGTCAGATAACGAACGCGAAATATCATTTTTGCCCCTCATAATATCTCCCCTCCGCTCACTCGCTCTCTCTGCTCGCTCGCTCTCTCTTTCAATCTCTCCGCTCTCGCTCTCTCCGCCCGCGCGCCGCCATCTCCCTCCCCGCTCCCTGCCGCCGCCGCATCCCTCCCCACCCCCCGGCCGCCTCCTCCCCGCCGCCTCCTCTCCGCTCCTGCCTCCCTCCCCGCTCCCCCGCCGCCACCTTCCTCCCAGCCCCCGCCGCCGCAGCCTCCCTCCCCTCAGGCGGCCGAGCGGCGAGTCCAGCGCCGTGGTCCACTCCGGCGACGCCTCCATCGGCGGTGTTCCTCGGCACCGCGGCGGGGAGCGCGGAGGGAGGGCAGCAAGCTGGGAGACGAGCCCAAACCTCCCGGGGGATGGCGTCGGATCGAGGGTCGTCGGGCATCTCGCAAACGAAGGAGTGGTCCCACGCGAGCTCCTCCAGCGTGCGGCGCGGCCGTGCAGCGCCCTCACCGTCGCCGTTTGTCCTGGCGGCCGACGCCTCGCCGGCTGCGGAGGTCATGCCTCAGGGAAGAAAGCGACGAATCGGGAGGCGGTAGGCTCCGTGTAGGCTCGGAGGCGGAGGAAGAGGTTGGGAAGGGCGGTGGAGAGACGGAGGAACTGGGGGGCATGGCGCTGCGTGCGGCGGCCTTTTTTCTTTGGGCGGGGAGGGAGGCAGGGGCGGGGAGGAGGCGGCTGGGGGTGGGGAGGGAGGCGGCGGCGGCGGGGAGCGGGGAGGGAGATGGAGGCGCGCGGGCGGAGAGACCGAGAGAGAGAGTGAGCGAGCGGAGGGGAGATATTATGAGAGGCAAAAATGACATTTCACGTTCGTTATCTGACGAAAAATGAGAGTTAACGAACGAAAACTAACAGAGTGCTAAATCCCGAAGCAACTTAAACCTTTCGGTGGTAATTTCTGGAGCCCGGTTCTTTTGATGGTATTTTTCGAAAGCAGTGAACTTTTAGTGCTACAAAATAAATTTTCCCAAACTTTTTTGTTTTACCCTCAAATCACATGGGCATTTTTACAGCAGCAAAAGTTACAGTGGTGTAGTCACGTGCTGTGTAGTTTACCAGTTTGGTTTCCTAGCTTGGTTCGATTCGGCCTGTGCTATTTGGTTTTAGTGTTTTGCTTATTTTTAAATGGTGTATTTTTTAAGATAGATTTTATAAGTTAATTATAGTAGATATTATACGGACTAAAATCGTATGCAACTGTCTCCTTTTTCATAATCTCTCTTCCGCACAATCAGAATTTAAAAATCATAAGCCAAAACATATAGCATAAAAGAACTCACCCATTTAGTTAGTGCATCTGAACATAGCTAGCAAGATCAAAGTGTAGTAAACAGTAACGTGAAATCCTTGCATATGTACACAATACATGCAGTTCACTTCTAGGCTAGCACGATGATTATGTTACGACAACTGTGCCGTTGCTCCACACAAAAGTCTGCAATACAAATCTTGCTACTGCAAGCGCTGCACATCTCCTCCGGAGATAAGACATCTCAACAAGAGAATACTACAAGACATTATAAGACATCTCAACAAGAGATTACTTTTGCTTACAACGGATTATTTCATTCTTCTGACTTTCACCCCCTCTTTTCAGCATCCATTTCAATAAGAGAATACTACAATACGCTATACCATCTGAATTAATTTTGATGGTATAGCTTGTACTCTTCGGACTGTCCTCTCCTTCTCTTCCTCCCTCTCCCTCATCTCTGCTACCTCCCTCCTCTGTCACTGTTGTCACCGTGTCTCAGCACACCTCCTCCTTCATCTCCACCTTTGCCCCCGCCTCCTTTGCGATGTTGTCACCGTGTCTCTGCACACCTCCTCCTTCATCTCCACCTTTGCCCCCACCTCCCTTGCGACCGACGGCGAGCTCGCCGCCTCATCACACCAAGCTCCCCCACCCTCGCCGACCATCCTACCCAATTTAACATTCTCTCGCCCCCACCCCACCAACACGCCTCCTACACTTCCCACCGCCGCCACCACCCATTGCCTCTCTAGCCTCAATCTACAACCAGGGGGCATGATGAATCCATCAGCGGTGGCAACATCACCACCGTCGGCCATCGCATGAGTGCGAGAGAGAGAGAGAGAGAGAGAGAGGAAGCTGGGATCCCTAGTTTTTCTCTTTCGTTAATAGTATGTCGTCACTATAAGTGAAGGGAAACATGGAATCTAAGTGATACAGGACGGAGGCATCAGATTCTACTCCGACAATACTGCACTTCCTTTACGTTGATTGCGCACAGATGTCATGGTAAAGTGAAAATTGCAGTATGATAGCATGATGCTACCACAGCAGAAATATCTTGGATGACTTCAAATTTTCATAGTAACTATTTCCTTTCACTCGGTGACTGGAGATGCTCTCATAGTAGTAGTACACCTCATCTTGAGAGAGGAAATAAGCCTGAGATGATCAAGTTGGTCTACGTGATCTCGTTTGCCTGGATGCCTCCATTCTCTAAAACAGCAGAGTTCCACCACAAAGGATAGTTGTTCATTGTTGTGGACTAACAATCTCAAGAATCTGCAATACAAAGGTAACAAAACGTAGAAAGGTCTGGTTTATGATCCTGTGTTAGAAGCATGCAACGAACACAGAACGTCTTACAATCTAATGCATGGACTGAGACAAAGAATTGGTTAAGCCCTTATATTTGGGCAGGCAAATGCTCCGGAACATTTCTAGAGACAAAACTAGTAATCAAGTTTTCTTCCTTTAACCGAACAAGTTCTTCAAAGGGCGACTAAAGACAGTGGTTATCAAGAATAAAATGAAGTCTGTAAATACCAAACACTTATTCCCTGATTTCTTTGAAATAACAAAAGTTATATTTACATTCAAGGGCAATTATCAAGTTGCATAACCAATAAGGGCAAGCAATTGCAATGAAATAAATACTCATGCTCCCTTCTTGCATAGTTATGTAGTTGTATGTGGGACCCTCAATAACAAGAGTCAGATTTTTACCTCCAATTCCTTACATAACAGGACTCTATAGCTGCTGTAACAACGGTAATAAGTCTACAATATGTTAAGAAAAGCAATTGTCTTAAGAGTTGCTTTCAAAAGCTAGAGCACGTACTAACTTCCTCCTGCACCGATGACTTGATAATTTCTTCTCGAGGCTTTGTCTTTTGGCAAAATTCCTCTGCAAATAAAGCAAATATTTAGCACCATACACTGACTATCCAGAATGAAGGGATTTGAAGCGACCAATATTCTCTAAGGCTAAGGTAGCTTGATATTATATAAATGATTATTATAGCTTGTAAGAATGTGTCTAGTGCTGTTAAACCAAGAAAAGCAAAATCTAAGTTGGAGGTCAAAGGTTACCACAGTATATAAGCATTCCATGCTACTCTGTAGTCTTGTAAGAATATATTGAAGAAATTCAGTGTATATGACTTTATTTCTTGCAAGTTGCATTGATTTGACAATTTAACTACTCTCTTATTGGACAACAAATTTGTTTATCAAAAGCATATAGATTCCATCCAAGTATTGTAGATTCAAAATGTTGAATATTAAGCATTCATTCATAGTTCATGCCCATCAATTGAATAATTAAGAGTAAATTTGTTGCGTACCATCGCAATTGTTGAGGTGTTACAAGATACCATCGCAAAGGAAGTCGACTGGAAAATACCATCGACGTCACGTTTTCCATCCCAACGGTGCGAAATGACCATTCCTGCAAAAGGATTTTTGGAGATGCCGGCAGCGCAGCACCGGTAGAGGACAGCGGCTGGTCTGGGATGAAGAAGAAGACTAAAGTGGCGAAGTGGGCTTGATATTGGACCGTCTAATACCTTATGGGCTGGCTTGTTTGCTGCTTGTTGGAGACTTGGAGGCCCAATTGGTGGAAGACTACTCTGTTGCGATGATGCCTGCACTCGAAGCCTACACGGGACGCAGTCACGCAGAGGCAGGGGGAGGGCGCGGCTAGGCGATCGCTCGAGCAGCAGGGCAGGCAAGGCGGCGCCCGGGCGCAGAGAGGGCAGGGCGGCCCACCGCGTTGACCGGCGAGGTGGGCGGCACGGCAGCATCGGCAGGCAAAGCGGCGTGGCTCAGGCGGCGTGAGTGTCGAGTGTGTGACCGCCGACCACGTCCCGGCGTCCGCAACAGCCCACAGGGCAAGAATGTGAGCCTCTCTTCTGAATGAATTTACGTATGAATTTGGAATTTGGATGGCAAAAAACCGGTAGATGTATCTTTGGTATGTTCGTCTTATGCTGTAGCTTCCACGTACGAGCATCCCTCTGTTTTCATCCTAGGGAGCGAGGGAGTCCATGTTTAGTTGTGAAATAATACATATGCATGCGGATGGATTATTTTGGATGTTACTCATGACTTTTAGTTTATGTATTTTAAATTCTGTTGGTTTGCAACAGATTACAAAAAGAAAAATAATCTGATGTAATTTTAATCGATATAATATCTACTATAATTAGACTGATATATTATTTAAAAGTTTGTTGGCAAAGTACAATAGACAAAAGGCTAAGGTCGTGTACCGAAACCAGCCCGGCGTTTCAGCTTGAGATGCATGCACCAGAGGCGTACATCGCACTACATCATTATAGTTCATTACGTATTGACCTGGTGATCTTCTCCTGCCCGCTTCTTCTAAAAAAACCTGGTGATCTTTCATTGGTGCTTGTCTTTATTATAGCTTCTCTGGCTGGCCACACTTATTTTACGTCTGTTCTGCTCCGCTTTACTCGTTCTTTTTCCAAACATTAAATAGTTACGTTGTATATCCGCTGAACAAGTTATGGTGTTCTAGAGGTTCTTTGGTTTCCTTTTGTTTTTCACTAGTTTATACCTTATATTTCTCGCTAGTTTATAAAAGTTTAACTGGATATAAAAAAAGAAAGACGAAACGATTGTTTTCCAGGTAGCATCATGGAGACAAGTTGTTTCCTCGCTCAGTTCGTACATTTCATATCCCATGCTCAAACCACTCCAAAAGTCAAAAAAAAAAAAACAGAACCCAATGCAAGGCTCACACCAACAAACATAGCTACAAGAGTAACAACCATGGACAATCTTATACCCGGTACCGAACCAGCGGGTCCTTGAACTGAAGCCGCTCATGGTAAACCCTCCACGCATAGTCCTCCAGCAAAAACGAGTGAAACCTCCACCCGTCCCCGTCACCGCCGGCACCGTCCGTCTCGCCATCGTCGTCGTCGCAGCCCTCTTCGCCGGCATCGGAGAACGGGACCAATGGCGAGATGGCATTGTCTAAGGACAGAGTGATCAGCACGGTCACTGACAAGCGGGCAGGCTCGCCGTGCCCGTCCTTGGGTGTATGAGTGGGGCGAGCCATCCCCCTCACTTTCGTCAACTTGCCATTGCTCCACACCTAGCACGCGTGCCAAGAGAAGCACGGCATAAAAGACGAGTGTTACTACTGCGTAAGGAGTAAAGAACAACAGACATGATTTGATGGCTTTGTGTTTTCGGAAGCCGAGATCTTTGACTCTTCTGTTGCATAAGTAGTCATTGAAATTGGACCCGTTCCATGCCCAGCAAATACAACCTGAACCCTCCTGAGAACACGTACATTCCAGCCATAGAAAGACGATGCCGACCGGCGGCCGTACAATGGTGAAAGTGAAACACACACACAAAATCAAGGAAATGTACGTCGCGCCGCATGCTGGCGCAGGCGACGACGAAGGTCTGGACGACGGCGTTCTCCTGGCGGGTGAAGGGACAGTGTGGCGTGCCTTAAAATGTGTGAAGGGAAGGGGGGAAAGGGGAACGAATGAATATGAGAGGCGGATAGTCTACATGTTTTTGCTCATGCAATTACTATCATTGAATGCATATGACAAATTCCGAGGAAAACGTCGTGATTTTGGTCGAAATCGCCCGTTTCTTCGGAAGCAAATGGTACGGGGGAAGGCTCTTGCCCATATGCTGCACGTGGCTCTCCTCTGGAGCCACGTGGCAGCATCTGGGATACAATTTTGCTTTCCGTTTCTTCCCACCGCAAACGCAACGCGAAACAGCCTCCGGGTCGGGACCGTCAGGAAGCGATCCGACGGAGGGAGCGCTCCTGAACCTCCGGATCTCAGGCTTGCGGATTGAACGGAACACGCGGCCGTCGGCTCACCCTCCACGCGGCGGCTCCCCACCAGACCGCCCTCGTTAACTCCCCTCACTCGCTTCGCTTCCCATCGCATCTCGTCTCGCGCGATGGCCGCCTCCTCCCTGCTCCGCTCGCTCTCCCGCCTCTCGCGCCGCGGCGGCGCGAGCGCGAGCCCGAGCGCGTTCTACCACCACCCTTACTCGCCGTTCTCCACAGCGGCGGCGGCGACGCGGCAACGGCGCGGGATGCGGTGGGGAGGGGTTTGCGGGCTGCGCCGACGGCGAAGGGGGAGAAGGCGCGGCTGGTGGTGCTGGGGACCGGGTGGGCGGGGTCGCGGCTTATGAAGGACGTCGACACGAGCGGGTACGAGGTGGTCTGCGTCTCCCCGCGCAACCACATGGTGTTCACGACGCTGCTCGCGTCCACCTGCGTCGGCACGCTCGAGTTCCGCTCCGTCGCAGAGCCGCTCGCACGCATCCAGCCCGCCGTGTCCAAGTCCCCCGGCTCTTACTTCCTCCTCGCCCGCTGCACCGCCGTCGACCCCTACGCCCACACGGTGAGCCACCAGATTTTTGGGTCGGTTTGTGTGTTGATCTTGCCAAAATGGCGTCGCTTTAATATGTGTGTGCGGGGAATGTGTCCCCCCCCCCCTCCCAAAGATTCTTGGTGGAATGCTCAGAGTGCCACTGCATAATTACTTTTGACCTTTATGAGGATACGAGTGATTTGGATGTGTGGGGTTAGTTGCAGTGGTGGAACTAGGATATTGACAAGAGATTGTGAACCTAAGATACGTCTATTTTAAAATAAGTTCAAATGATATAGTACAAAAATTTAACATATGTAACTAAGCAATCATTCAAGTATTGTTCACCTATACTATTTCTTAGCTTGTTAGGATTGGTCAAAACTCCTGCAACTCTCTGTTGGGTTTTGATTTTATGATATCATCTTTTTAAACTCAAAGGCAAAAAAGGGAGCAATTTACTTTATAATACCTCAAACCAATCTATATACTGCAATCAAGGTTATCACAGCGATAAGACGAGGCGAGGCGCCTGACTACCTTCGCACCTTTTAGGCGAGTATGGTGTGAGGCGAGGCGACGCCATACTCACATCCTAACCTTTTATAGCAGCAAATTTGTTGAACATAGAGCGTGACTATTTTAACTATGTAATAAAGCAAGTAAACATGAATAATGGTGTAGCTAGAAAACATGAATGTTGAATGGCACCTTGACAACATTGTTCATTGTTTGCTGACTGTGCTCTTCTCCCAAGTAGCATGCAGCTCTCATAAGTCCCATCTAATAGCGTTGCTGCCATGGAGCAAAACTTAGTATGTTAGTAAATTGTTAACACCTTCTAATAAATTAAAGTGACAAACTGTACATATAAAATATTAAAACAAGACAATAGTATCAATGAAAATTAAACGTGATTACATGACAAATGAAACCATAGTAGCATAGTCTATACAAATAAAACCATAGTGGCATGATTACAAAACAACAGTAACTTAGAAGTCACACACTCCACACAACCAAAAAGACCAAAACACCAACAATCTAGCACTCATCTCTCAATAATCATCCATCTCGAATGCATCCAAATCAATGCCATTCATATTCTCGCCATCGCTCTCCATATCATCAGGTGGAGCTTCACCATAATAATCAACCTCCTCGTCATCAAAAACAAAATCTTCGTCCTCATCTTCAGTGTCCGAATTTGAGTGTGGCTCACCTTCTTCAACCACCCTTCTTGTAGAACTAGAAGTGTGACGCCGAGAATAGCTTATGATATCAACATTCTTAATGTTCTAGGAATATTACGACCTTGAAGCGTGCGTGATGCACCAACAGCTTTATCAACATGTTCCCATGTAAGGTCATCACACCTGCGGTGACCTTGAACCGGTTCGACCAGTGGGTTAACCCATTCATTGTCCCAATCAAATTCATCTATGACCAAAGGGTCAGTTGTCGCCTTTCTCACGCCGCTTTTCAAACCTACTTTTCATCTTTTGGTTATATTGAACATAGACCAAATCGTTCAATCTTTGGTGCTCCAACCGGTTTCTTTTCTTGGTATGGATCTACAAATAGTAAATAAATTGCTGCTTTAGCACATATGTAGCTACAAATTGAGAGTTGAAAAAGAACAGTTTGGCAAATTCACTTATAAACTCAAAGGTACTCCAATTGCGCTCACAACCGGAGGATGAACAGCAAAGATTAACGATACGCTTTGCAAATCTTTGTAGCTCTATGGCTCGGCCACCATATGCACGCCACCAATCAACTAAAATGACAATAAGAGACTCTAGTTAATTAATATTGAATACACAAAGAATTGAAAAAGTTTGTGCAACACTATAGAACTTACGAGGATTCCTTGATTCTTGATTTTGGATTGCTAATTGATTTGAAAATACTTCTCCTCGCTAGTCCTCGTAGAGAATGGCTAGCGTATCAATCTTGTTTCGAAGATCGACATCAGGCACCATTTTTGCAAGCACATCATTGAATGCTCCTCTTAGCTCACCAACATATGCATCATCGCCTCTTTTCACGATGGAAAAGAATTTTCCTGGATTCAAGAAGAGTGCAGCCCCATACAATTTTTGGTCCATTTGCTTCACCCAACGTGTGTCAATAATGTTCATGATTTTCTTAAGCAATTTTGACTTGTTTTGGGTAGGGAAAGCTGCTTTGATTTTCTCCTTTGCTTGAGCCATAAATGCGGCAACCTCCGGCATGGCAGGCTTCTCATCTCCATCAACCACCCTCAGCACAACAGGTAGTAGTTGTGAAGCTTTTAGGCAATCTTCAACTGAATTCCAGAATTCCTTAGAAAGGATAATTTCATACACACTTTTACCTGCCTCTGTGGTTGCCAATTTAGCCCTAGTCCAATCTTCACCAACAAATAGATATCTCAGCATCTTTGTGCTTGTGCAAACTTCGCAAAGTAAGAAAAGATGTGGCAAAACGAGTAGCTGCAGGTCTCACAAGATCCCTCTCACCTGTTTTCTCTCTCATTGCACTAAGAAGCCTACTATGTCTATAAATAAATGTGGTGACACGTTTGCCACATGCAATAGGCTTCTTAAATTCCTTTAGCTTCCCGATATCTTCCAACATAATATCCAAGCAATGTGCAGCACAAGAGGTCTAAAACAGTGTAGGAATCCTCTCCATTAGAAGCTTACCTGCTGCCTTGTAGTTAGCACTATTATTGGTGACAACTTGAACCACCTTCTCTTTGCCAACATTCTCGATTCTCTTCTCTAGCAAGTCTATTAGCATCCTTGCATCATGTGCTTGTTCTAATGCATCGATAGACTCTAAGAAGAAAGTCCCCTCCGAACTGTTGACAAGGAAGTTAATCAAATGACGTCATCTTCTATCCGTCCATCCATCCAACATGAGTGTGCAGCCATATTGCTTCCAAGCCTCCTCATGCTTCTCCCTCAATGTATTTGTCTCTTTAACATTCTCCTCAAGCAAGGGCACCCTCAACTCATGATAACTAGGAGGCTTATAACCAGGACCGTATTGTCCAATGGACTCACACATAACCTCGAATCTCCTTGCGTTTACAACATTAAATGGTATGCCACACTCATAGAAGAACTTGGATACATGCATGTTCACAACATGTCTTTCTTCTTTGGTCCTCATCTTTGACTCCAAGGAACATTAAAAAGTGCCCTTGGTATGTCTTTGCTCAACATCTTCAGGTTTTGATCGAAGCATAGTAGCAATGGACTTATTTTGCTTTGCTTTTGGTGCTGGAACATTGAAATTAAGGGCAAATTGCTTTCTTTTTGCTGTTGTCCCAGAACTTGGTAGTGGCACAATGGCAGAGGCAACGGTAGAGGCTACGGAGCCACCACCGCTGGCTACCTCAACTACATTATCTCCTTCATCATCTAAGTTAAGTGGTCTATTTCTTTTGTTCTGCTTCAGATATTCTTGCATCTCTTTGATGATTGGTGTCGTCGTCTTGGCACATTTTTGCATATCTCCATATCCACCTGTGAGATGCTGCTTTAATCTTTTGATTCCACCACATACTCTCCTATCACAAAGTGAACATTGCACCAAATCTCTCTTGCCAATCTCTGGCCAAAAAGCATACTTCCATCCTGGGTCTTTAGACTTCGCCTTCCTTTCAAGATCTTTCTTAGGATCATACTACCTATCTCCTTCAGCGGCAGCCACAGTAGTTGCTATTGCTGGCTCACTTTCATTTGCCATTGTGCTACCTAGTTCCTACTGCATAGCAAGTTAACAAGTAACAACATAATTGAGATTTCAGAACATGTGTGTCAGCATTGAACAATCAACAAGGAGAGCAACATCTAACAATCAACTTTAATAGGAATATCTCAATGCTCGGTGCTACAAATTTTTTGGCATACTTCAACTTCATTTAATTTTTTTGGTTCGGTGCTGATGTGCTGCAATAAAAAGGCTCGGTGTCGGAATAAGAAAACCATTCTATTGAAGCCTTTTGCATCTTCTTCCGATCACTAAACACTGTAATAAGAAAACCCCCCAATACACCACCTCGTGCCACATAAGCACACAAATTGGCATACCAAAACTCAAATTAACACCATAGAATTCACTAAAGGCATATCATGCAGCCTTATAACGTTCTAATCATACCTTAATTTAGACAACTCACAAGGATTAGACAATTCACAAGGATTCAACAACATTATTAGCACCACCGAATTGCCAGCTATTTAACACATAAACATTAGGGGATGATCTACTAGCAATCAAGATTCAAAAAGCTAATCGACATAGAAGTAAAAAGCAAGGCATAATAAGTCAGGAGCGTAGGGGACTTGGTGAGGCGAGTGTCGAAGAGTTGCTTGGAGAGCTCCTGGCACTTCTCGATGGTGGACGGGTCAACGACGTACTGCTTGTTCCTCTCCATAAGCGTATTGTGGTAAGTGCACCTGTACTGGGCCGCCAACCTCGTCGCCTCGCACGCCTTGGACTATAACTGTGCCAGTTTCAAGGCCAACACCTCACGAATCTACCACCATTTTATATTTAAAGCAGAGCAATGCAAATGAGAAAAATCTGAACAATATATCTACGAATTGGAAAACACAAGATCGAGACTTGGCTCGATGACTTCTTTGATTTACCTTTTCCTCTCCTGCGCTCTCAGAAATACCAGCGTCCCCCTGTATCACTGCAATGGTGCTCGAGTTAGATGCTTGGTCTGCAGAAGGTGCTGCAGCAACATGAGTTCTGTCAACTGTTGGCTCAGGATTTGGAGGATTCGATGATGAAGCTGATGCTCCATATTGGTTAGGCACAGCTATCCTTCTAAGGTCACTCATGGCAGTTGCCAATCTTTCCGTGTTTGCAAGGCCAATAAGGGTAAGTCGTTGCAATAAATCAATTCCTTCCGGTAAAAGCGGGCTCGAACCATGTCTGGATGGATCTGATGCATTATTTCTAGGCAAACCACTATCAGGGGCAGTGGAACCACCATCAGGAGGGTTATCTGCTTCTCTCTGCAACCGTCTTGCTCTCATCCTTGTGACCAATCTACTTAGGCGACTAGTGTGTTGAGCGGTATCAATTATTTCCTGCACTGATTCAGGTGGCCCTTCAAATCTACTCACACTATTCATGATCTGTTGATCAAGAAGGCGCCGCCATGATGACAATATCCCATGCGCCTCACCAAGCCTTCTTGAGATCGGTCGCAAATGGTGGAACTGCTGCCTGAAGCTTTCAAGCCGATTTCCATGTGGCCTTGGTGGGATAGTAGGACCTGGTGGCTTCCCATCTTCCACAGCAGCCTTCTCTGCGTCTGAACAGGGATTCCCTCTGCGGTAGATAGGAGTAATATTCGCCTCCGTCACCTCGCCTTTGCAGACTGGACATTCCTTGTGGTTGGAGTAAACATTAAGCCATTGGTACAAGCAAGGCCAGCAGAAGAGATGGCCACAGGAAGTGACCACCGGCTCACTGGCCATCTCAAAGCATATGTTACACTCAAATGTGGCAGCACTCTTGCTGCCCTGCTCCTCTGACTCCTCCTCGGAGGCACCTAGTTCCACGCCATCGCCGATCGCCTTATTGTTTTCAACAGTATCATTTATCGGCTCATGCTGGGGCACCGGCACTGCTGTGTCCTGCCCTACGGGATAAGCCTCAGAGCTGAGGGGCGGAAGGTCCGACCTAAACCGCCTCGTGCGGAGCCACCTGCTTCCAGTGTGCTCGAGCAGCCGCCTGTGCCGGGCGGCAGTGTCAGGGAGGAAGGAGGAGGAGGCCGTCGAAGACGACGGCAGGTCCTCCCAACCCAGCAGTTCGCTGGCTCGCACCAGCGGAGGCGGGGGCTGAAAGCCGAACCCGAGGTCATCCGGGAGCTCGGGGATGACCGGAGCCGCGGGCGGCACGTACGGTAGGTGCGCGTCCAGAGCAGGCGGATCCTCGGGGTGGTATGAGGAGTACAGCTCCGGCGGTGGAGGGGAAAGGTTAGCGGGAGAGGGGGAGTACGGGGGGTGCGGAGGCTCCGGCGGCGGCGGGGCGTCGACGGAGGCGGCGGAGGAGGAGGGCGAGGAGGGCATCGGGGTGCTGAGGACGAGGTCGGAGCCGAGGTCGGAGCGGCGCGGGCGCGGGGCGCGGGGGAGGCCGAGGTAGAGGTTCAGATCCATCCTCCTGCTGTTCCCCGCGGCCTCATCGGCGTCCATCCGACGGCGAGGCGTCCCAGAACCCTCCCCTGCTTCCTCCAGATAACACGAGGACGCCGCCTTCCCACCTTACAATCGCAGGGCGCCGCAAGAGGCAAACCCTAGCTGGGGCGGGCGCGGCGCGGCGCGGGCGGTCGGGTCATAGATGGGAGGATTAGTAACGCGCCCTCTCCGGTGCTGTTACAGAGGATTAGCAGGCGGCGGCTGCGGCGGAAGGAGGAGGCGGCGGCTGCGGCGGAAGGAGGCGGCGGCGGCGGCGAGGGGATGGGGAGGCCGAGGAGGAGGAGAAAAGGGGGAGAGGGAGTAGTAAAGCGGTGGGAAAGGATGCTGCTTTTTTATTGGCCATTTCGGAAGAACAGGTTGCCACGTCAGGTAAACAGTTGGTTAGAAACCGCAACCGCTTAACCGCAAAACTTTTTAGGAAAATTTGTTCAATTGCACTAAAAGTTCACTGCTTTTGAAAAATATCATCGAAAAAATTAAGCTTCGAAAATTAGCACCGAAAGGTTCAAGTCGCTTTGGGATTTAGCACTCCGTTAGTTTTCATTCGTTAACTCTTATTTTTCGTCAGATAACAAACGCGAAATATCATTTTTGCCCCTCATAATATCTCCCCTCCGCTCACTCGCTCCCTCTGCTCGCTCGCTCTCTCTCTCGGTCTCTCGCATGTGCCATCTCCTCCCGCCTCCTGCTGCTGCCGCTGCCTCCCTCCCCCGCCGCCTCTCCCCCGCCGCCTCCTCTCGCCTGCCTCCTCCCCGCTCCCCGCGCCACCTTCCTCCCAGCCCCGCCGCGCAGCCTCCTCCCGCAGCGGCCGAGCGGCGAGTCCAGCCGCCATGTCCACTCCGGCGACGCCCATCGGCGGTGCTCCTGGCACCGCGGCGGGAGCGGGAGGGAGGCAGCAAGCGGGAGACGAGCCCAAACCTCTCGGGGATGGCGTCGGATCGAGGGTCGCCGGGCATCTCGCGGACGAAGAGTGGTCCCACGCGTGCTCCTCCAGCCAGCGACGCGTGCAGGCGCCCTCACCGCCGCTGCTCGTCCCGCGGCGGCGGCGCCTCGCCGCCTGCGGAGGTCATGCCTCGGGAAGAAAGCGCGACCGGGAGGCGGAGGCTCGCGTAGGCTCTGAGGCGCGGGAGGCGGAGGAAGAGGTTGGGAGGCGGTGGAGAGACGGAGGAACTGGGGGCATGGCGGCTGCGGCGCGGCCTTTTTCTTTGGGCGGGAGAAGGCGGCGCGGGGAGCGGGAGGAGGCAGAGGCGAGGAGGAGGCGGCGGGGGGGGAGGAGGCGGCGCGGGGAGCGGGGGGGCAGGGGCGAGGAGGAGGCGGCTGGGGGTGGGGAGGGAGGCGGCGGCGGCGGCGGGGAGCGGGGAGGGAGATGGCGACGCACGGGCGGAGAGAGCGAGAGCGGAGAGTCCGAGAGAGAGAGCGAGCGAGCGGAGGGGAGATATTATGAGGGGCAAAAATGACATTTCACGTTCGTTATCTGACGAAAAATGAGAGGTAACGAACGAAAACTAACAGAGTGCTAAATCCCGAAGCGACTTAAACCTTTCGGTGGTAATTTCTGGAGTCCAGTTCTTTCGATAGTATTTTCCGAAAGCAGTGAACTTTTAGTGCTACAGAACAAATTTTCTCAAACTTTTTTGTTTTACCCTCAAATCACATGGGCATTTTTACAGCAGCAAAAGTTACAGTGGTGCAGTCACGTGCTGTGTAGTTTACCAGTTTGGTTTCCTAGCTTGGTTCGATTCGGCCTGTGCTATTTGGTTTTAGTGTTTTGCTTATTTTTAAATGGTGTATTTTTTAAGATAAAGTTTATAAGTTAATTATAGTAGATATTATACGGACTAAAATCGTATGCAACTGTCTCCTTTTTCATAATATCTCTTCCGAACTATCAGAATTTAAAAATTATAAACTAAAACATATAGCATAAAAGAACTCACCCATTTAGTTAGTGCATCTGAACATAGCTAGCAAGATCAAAGTGTAGTAAACAGTAACGTGAAATCCTTGCATATGTACACAATACATGCAGTTCACTTCTAGGCTAGCACGATGATTATGTTACGACAACTGTTCCGTTGCTCCACACAAAAAAGTCTGCAATACAAATCTTGCTACTGCAAGCGCTGCACATCTCCTCCGGAGATAAGACATCTCAACAAGAGAATACTACAAGACATTATAAGACATCTCAACAAGAGATTACTTTTGCTTACAACGGATTATTTCATTCTTCTGACTTTCACCCCCTCTTTTCAGCATCCATTTCAATAAGAGAATACTACAATACGCTATACCATCTGAATTAATTTTGACGGTATAGCTTGTACTCTTCGGACTGTCCTCTCCTTCTCTTCCTCCCTCTCCCTCATCTCTGCTACCTCCCTCCTCTGTCACTGTTGTCACCGTGTCTCTGCACACCTCCTCCTTCATCTCCACCTTTGCCCCCGCCTCCTTTGCGATGTTGTCACCGTGTCTCTGCACACCTCCTCCTTCATCTCCACCTTTGCCCCCACCTCCCTTGCGACCGACGGTGAGCTCGCCACCTCGTCACACCAAGCTCCCCCACCCTCGCCGACCATCCTACCCAATTTAACATTCTCTCGCCCCCACCCCACCAACACGCCTCCTACACTTCCCACCGCCGCCACCACCCATTGCCTCTCTGGCCTCAATCTACAACCAGGGGGCATGATGAATCCATCAGCGGTGGCAACATCACCACCGTCGGCCATCGCATGAGTGCGAGAGAGAGAGAGAGGAAGCTGGGATCCCTAGTTTTTCTCTTTCGTTAATAGTATGTCGTCACTATAACTGAAGGGAAACATGGAATCTAAGTGATACAGGAAGGAGGCATCAGATTCTACTCCGACAATACTGCACTTCCTTTACGTTGATTGTGCACAGATGTCATAGTAAAGTGAAAATTGCAGTATGATAGCATGATTCTACCACAGCAGAAATATCTTGGATGACTTCAAATTTTCATAGTAACTCTTTCCTGTCACTCGGTGACTCGAGATGATCTCATAGTAGTAGTACACCTCATCTTGAGAGAGAAAATAAGTCTGAGATGATCGAGTTGCTCTACGTGATCTCGTTTGCCTGGATGCCTCCATTCTCTAAAGCAGCAGAGTTCCACCACAAAGGATAGTTGTTCATTGTTGTGGACTAACAATCTCAAGAATCTGCAATATAGAGGTAACAAAACGTAGAAAGGTCTGGTTTATGATCCTATGAAATTAACCAGGAATATCTGATGGGACAAGAAGACCAAATGCCAAGCCCAAGCGAGATCGGTGAAAGTGAAACCTTATTGGTGAACTGTTCAAAAGCTTGTCCTTCCATCGCTTTCTCTAATTCCTACAGATGAATAAATGAGGGCACACACATGAGAAAATTAAAAAAAAAAGGTGGGAAAAAAGGAGAAATACTATAAAATCAAGTGACATGGGCCCATTTGGAGCTTCTCAACGATCCGATCAGAAATCGAAGTCATGATGAAAGATGAGAAATAGAGATGTATACTATTCTCATGAGAAATATTGAATTTCTCACTCGCCTTCATCCTGATTGTTGGTTTTGCATCAGATGCGCTAAGCTAGGTATTGCATGAATGCATGTGCTATTTGAAGTTTAGAACAACAGAATAGAAGATATGAATCCAAATATACTTAACTAGTTAACGGAAACTTAGCAATTAAAACAAGAGTGGATAATTACCTTTTCTGGTTCTAAAGAGACATCAATCTTAAGTACCATTTTCTGTAATTCAGGGTCCTTCAGAGCATCTCGGATCTCATTGAATTCCACTAGTAAGGATGTAAAAATCAAGTACAAAGCTAAGTGAAGATGATTTGTGTTAGGGGGATGAAATAAGGTACAAATGCTATCAGTCTTTATCAATTTGTACAGAGACGAATGGAGAACCAATATATAACGAGAAGTTACACTTAGGTAGCATGAAGTCTTTCTGTACAGTTGAACTGCTTAGTATTATCCTTCCTATAATGTACACACCAATATTTTGAATCAAATTGAATGTCATTCAGGCCAGGTTTATATTCAATTAGTTCTCCTTACTATTCTGAAATCTGAATGGCTCAGCATCAGTCCATAATACCATGTCAACCTCAAATATATCACATACTGTAGGATCATTGGTACTTGAGCTCAAAACCAATTATGAAGTTGAAATTCGTGTTCTTGGGGCATAAGAATTGAAATGTTGGCACAACACTAACATTGTAACATGCTTTGAGCTGTCCAAATGAGGTCAGTGATCAGGTTAAAAGGCAAAAAAAATTACTTGTTATACACACAAACACGGTAGCGCTATTCTGCGCGTAGTTTTGTGCCCCGGAAAGTTATCACCGGCTATAAGAAAAGTTACCACCGATTGTGTACTATAAGCGTTCGGTAGTAACTTCACTCGCTATCGATGTTAATTGTTGTATATGCCAGAGGGCAAAATGGGAATTTTTCATTTGATTAAAAAGGAAAAAAAGGAGAGTGGCCCACCTGTCGGTCTGCCGGGTTGAGGATAAGGAGGGGCTCAGCTCCTCCTCTCTTCACCAGTGCACACGGGTAGCTCGGGAGTTCCGAGAAGGCGACGGCAAAGGTGATGGTGCGGGGGAGCCGATTCCTGCGGCGGCGTGCCCGGGGGAAGGTGGGGTCCACTTGGCGGCTCGGTCCTCCCGTGCGCCTGTTATCCCGTGCGACCCGCTCCTCCCCGTGCGATGCGCTCCCGTGCTGCCGCTCCGATTTGGTGCGGGCGTTGCTCCGATCCGGATTCCAGGGGGCGGTGTTGACTCGAGCGGGAAAGGAGGGGGCGGTGGCAGCCCGGGATCCTCGGATCTATCCGTTGGAGGCCACCGCTCCAGGGGTTGTTCCCCTCCTCTCTCACGGCTATAAGAAGGGGCATGCCTCTCTTTTGTGGAGTATCCGAAAACAGTGAGCTCTTCTTCCTCCTCTCTCTTTGATTTCCTATACTGCCTGTGGTGTGTGGCTTCGCTGTGATTGCTTGGCATCCCGACACCGACCTCAGTCCTCCTCAGTGCTTGACGGCGATAAGCTCGGCCGGTTCCTCTCGTGTTCTTGAGCGGCGTCCCCTGACCTCGGCTTTATCGGTGTGTGTGCATACTCCGGCAAAGGGGGCTTTGTATCTCCGATTGCTTGCTGATCTCTCTCACTGTGGTGTAGGGAGGCACTAGGTTTTCTGGGACAGCGCCTTGTGGCGTGTCTGGCTCTGTGATCTTCACGGTGATTTTGAGTATCACTGGCTTTGTGAGTATGCGGCTTATTTCTTTGTAGCTTACAGCCTATTCAAATATTTGTGATTGCAAAGAATCAGTGGGATTAATTGCTCGATGACGAATATGGTTATATGCTGAATTTGGATGAATTAAACCTTGAGCTCTAAATCTTTATTAGCTTGCTGTCCATCTCATTAAAAGATTACAAATTGAATGTTTGTACTTTAGTCAGTCACTTTGTAGCTCTTCAGCTTTATAGTTCTCGATATTTGCATGTTTTAGGATTACTTAAATGCAGATTTGATCACATGTTAATGTGCTTGTTCTGTTATTCATAACTTGATAAGTTAAGGTATGTTTTATAACCTGCTATTAGATCAAGTTGCATAAGTTCTTGTCCTTGATTTCAAGTGATCATTTTGCTTACATGCTGTGCTGGTCGAAAACATATAAACTGATTGGTTTTTCAATTGAGATTGGTCAATTTGTGATATAGAGCTCAAAGTTTATAATTTTCATATACATATCTAATTAATGAAGAGTATAAAACCATAAGTAGCGAAACGACCAAGAGTTAATCTTGTGTAACCCTACAATCTTAGAGCACCATTTTACAAATTATCTCTGGGCATTATGCTAGATATGATGATTTTCATGGTATACTTGTTGGACATATGCTTTTATGGAAATGGCTATGTTCATGCTTTTGTGATAATCAAGTCTTGTATATGTCTTTTATACCATGTTCATATTGTTACTAATTATATTGGTATTAAGTTTAAGTATATACTTATAACGCAATTATTACAACAGTAACTTCATTCAGAAACATCACTAACTTTTTGGTTATATATATATATATATATATATATATATATATATATATATATATATATATATATATATATATATATATATATATATATATATATATATATATATATATATATACACACACACACACACATTAGCATATCTAGTGCTAAAGGCATATTCGATGCTAAAATGATAAAACTTCCACAGAGCCATCTGATCTAGCCTGTACGACTCGGATAAAGGAGCGTGGAACCCCCACCTCATAAAAAATAATTTATGCGAAGGGTTTTGTGAAAGATTGATTAAATGAATTAAATGATGTGGGGGTTCCATCCTCTTTGATCCAAGCCGTAAGTCAGATCAGATGGATCTGTAGAAGTTTTAGCATTTTAGCACTGAATAGACCTTTAGCACTAGATATGCTCTATATATATATAGTTCTATTAAGAGTCGAGACATGATGCAAGAGAATTAGAAAGGCCATGCTAATATCCCTTTTGTTTGCAAATAATCTACATGACAAATTGGCAATCTTATTAAGACAACAACTTGCAGAGTGTATAACATGTAAACAAATTTCAAACTTGGCAGTAAGGTAGGCTATTGCTAAAGACCTTAATCTATTCTTGTCAACAAGCCAGCTTGGATCCTCAACTCCGAGAGCTTTTGTAGGGCACAGTGTGTTTGGAGATAGTGTGGGGCACATTGTGTCCGGTGCTACAGAGCAACAGTGGAGCTTACAATTAAACACTTTAATGCCATTCAGAATGAAGATACATATAGCATCCCTTATCACATTTTGGAGAAACTATTTTAATTTCTTTTAACAGAGTCTGCAACTGGAGGAAGCGGCAAGTAGTGAGTCAAACGAATATTCATAGTAGGTAACTAGGTATATAATATAATCTATTAAGTCTGAGCTGAAACCAACTTTTAGTGAAAAACATCAAATGGAAGAAACAGAGAAATTACAAGAAAGATCATTATGTTGCAATTACGTAAAGAGGGAAGGGGATCCTTGTCATTAGCACAATTTACGTAAAGAGTGACCCGGATCTCGTTGCTGAAAACAATACAAGGCACAACTATAAATCCCTCTAAACTGTGTTAGAAGCATGCAACGAACACAGAACGTCTTACAATCTAATGCATGGACTGAGACAAAGAATTGGTTAAGCCCTTATATTTGGGCAGGCAAATGCTCCGGAACATTTCTAGAGACAAAACTAGTAATCAAGTTTTCTTCCTTTAACCGAACAAGTTCTTCAAAGGGCGACTAAAGACAGTGGTTATCAAGAATAAAATGAAGTCTGTAAATACCAAACACTTATTCCCTGATTTCTTTGAAATAACAAAAGTTATATTTACATTCAAGGGCAATTATCAAGTTGCATAACCAATAAGGGCAAGCAATTGCAATGAAATAAATACTCATGCTCCCTTCTTGCATAGTTATGTAGTTGTATGTGGGACCCTCAATAACAAGAGTCAGATTTTTACCTCCAATTCCTTACATAACAGGACTCTATAGCTGCTGTAACAACGGTAATAAGTCTACAATATGCTAAGAAAAGCAATTGTCTTAAGAGTTGCTTTCAAAAGCTAGAGCACGTACTAACTTCCTCCTGCACCGATGACTTGATAATTTCTTCTCGAGGCTTTGTCTTTTGGCAAAATTCCTCTGCAAATAAAGCAAATATTTAGCACCATACACTGACTATCCAGAATGAAGGGATTTGAAGCGACCAATATTCTCTAAGGCTAAGGTAGCTTGATATTATATAAATGATTATTATAGCTTGTAAGAATGTGTCTAGTGCTGTTAAACCAAGAAAAGCAAAATCTAAGTTGGAGGTCAAAAGGTTACCACAGTATATAAGCATTCCATGCTACTCTGTAGTCTTGTAAGAATATATTGAAGAAATTCAGTGTATATGACTTTATTTCTTGCAAGTTGCATTGATTTGACAATTTAACTACTCTCTTATTGGACAACAAATTTGTTTATCAAAAGCATATAGATTCCATCCAAGTATTGTAGATTCAAAATGTTGAATATTAAGCATTCATTCATAGTTCATGCCCATCAATTGAATAATTAAGAGTAAATTTGTTGCGTACCATCGCAATTGTTGAGGTGTTACAAGATACCATCGCAAAGGAAGTCGACTGGAAAATACCATCGACGTCACGTTTTCCATCCCAACGGTGCGAAATGACCATTCCTGCAAAAGGATTTTGGAGATGCCGGCAGCGCAGCACCGGTAGAGGACAGCGGCTGGTCTGGGATGAAGAAGAAGACTAAAGTGGCGAAGTGGGCTTGATATTGGACCGTCTAATACCTTATGGGCTGGCTTGTTTGCTGCTTGTTGGAGACTTGGAGGCCCAATTGGTGGAAGACTACTCTGTTGCGATGATGCCTGCACTCGAAGCCTACACGGGACGCAGTCACGCAGAGGCAGGGGGAGGGCGCGGCTAGGCGATCGCTCGAGCAGCAGGGCAGGCAAGGCGGCGCCCGGGCGCAGAGAGGGCAGGGCGGCCCACCGCGTTGACCGGCGAGGTGGGCGGCACGGCAGCATCGGCAGGCAAAGCGGCGTGGCTCAGGCGGCGTGAGTGTCGAGTGTGTGACCGCCGACCACGTCCCGGCGTCCGCAACAGCCAACAGGGCAAGAATGTGAGCCTCTCTTCTGAATGAATTTACGTATGAATTTGGAATTTGGATGGCAAAAAACCGGTAGATGTATCTTTGGTATGTTCGTCTTATGCTGTAGCTTCCACGTACGAGCATCCCTCTGTTTTCATCCTAGGGAGCGAGGGAGTCCATGTTTAGTTGTGAAATAATACATATGCATGCGGATGGATTATTTTGGATGTTACTCATGACTTTTAGTTTATGTATTTTAAATTCTGTTGATTTACAACGGAAAAATAGTCTAATATAATTTTAATTGATATAATATCTACTATAATTACACTAATATATTATTTAAAAATTAGTTGGTAAAGTACAATAGACAAAAGGCTAAGGCCGTACCGAACCTAGCCCGGCGTTTCAGCTTGATATGCATGCACCAGAGGCGTACATCGCACTACGTCATTATAGTTCATTACGTATTGACCTGGTGATCTTCTCCTGCCCGCTTCTTCTAAAAAAACGTGGTGATCTTTCATTGGTGCTTGTCTTTATTATAGCTTCTCTGGCTGGCCACACTTATTTTACGCCTGTTCTGCTCCGCTTTACTCGTTCTTTTTCCAAACATTAAATAGTTACGTTGTATATCCGCTGAACAAGTTACAGTGTTCTAGAGGTTCTTTGGTTTCCTTTTGTTTCTCACTAGTTTATACCTTATATTTCTCGCTAGTTTATAAAAGTTTAACTGGAAATAAAAAAAAGAAAGACGAAACGATCGTTTTCCAGCTAGCATCATGAAAACAAGCTGTTTCCTCGCTCAGTTCGTACATTTCAGATCCCATGCTCAAACCACTCCAAAAGTCAAAAAAAAAAAAAATCAGAACCCAATGCAAGGTTCACACCAACAAACATATAACTACAAGAGTAACAACCATGGACAATCTTATACCCGGTACCGAACCAGCGGTTTAAAAGAGAAGCACGGCATAAAAGACGAGTGTTACTACTGCGTAAGGAGTAAAGAACAACAGACATGATATGATAGCTTCGTGTTTTCGGAAGCCGAGATCTTTAACTCTCCTGTTGCATAAGTAGTCATTGAAATTGGACATGTTCCATGCCCAGCAAATACGACCCGAACCCTCCTGAGAACACGTACATTCCAGCAATAGAAAGACGATGCCGACCGGCGGCCGTGCAATGGTGAAATGGTGAAAGTGAAACACACACACAAAATCAAGGAAACGTACGTCGCGCCGCATGCTGGCGCAGGCGACGACGAAGGTCTGGACGACGACGTTCTCCTGGCGGGTGAAGGGACGGTGTGGCGCGCCGAGCTGGCCGAGCAGGCGTGTCCGTCGACGGCCCTTCCCGCGGGTCGCCGACCGACTCCGTTCTCCTCCTACGCTAGATGGCCTCTCAGGAGGATCTTTGGTACAATCAAGTTGGTGGATAATGCATATACGTTGATTGCGCAGCTTGTGCATGCAAATTCTTTGGAGGAGGGAAGGGAGGAAAGGGGAACGAATGAATATGAGGCGGATAGTCTACATGTTTTTGCTCATGCAATTACTATCATTGAATGCATATGACAAATTCCGAGGAAAACGTCGTGATTTTGGTCGAAACCGCCCGTTTCTTCGGAAGCAAATGGTACGGGGGAAGGCTCTTGCCCATATGCTGCACGTGGCTCTCCTCTGGAGCCACGTGGCAGCATCTGGGATACAATTTTGCTTTCCGTTTCTTCCGACCGCAAACGCAACGCGAAACAGCCTCCGGGTCGGGACCGTCAGGAAGCGATCCGACGGAGGGAGCGCTCCTGAACCTCCGGATCTCAGGCTTGCGGATTGAACGGAACACGCGGCCGTCGGCTCACCCTCCACGCGGCGGCTCCCCACCAGACCGCCCTCGTTAACTCCCCTCACTTCTCGCTTCGCTTCCCATCGCATCTCGTCTCGCGCGATGGCCGCCTCCTCCCTGCTCCGCTCGCTCTCCCGCCTCTCGCGCCGCGGCGGCGCGAGCGCGAGCCCGAGCGCGTTCTACCACCACCCTTACTCGCCGTTCTCCACAGCGGCGGCGGCGACGTCGGCGACGGGCGCGGGGATGCGGTGGGGAGGGGGTTTGCGGGGCTGGGGCCGACGGCGAAGGGGGAGAAGGCGCGACTGGTGGTGCTGGGGACGGGGTGGGCGGGGTCGCGGCTTATGAAGGACGTCGACACGAGCGGGTACGAGGTGGTCTGCGTCTCCCCGCGTAACCACATGGTGTTCACGCCGCTGCTCGCGTCCACCTGCGTCGGCACGCTCGAGTTCCGCTCCGTCGCAGAGCCGCTCGCACGTATCCAGCCCGCCGTGTCCAAGTCCCCCGGCTCTTACTTCCTCCTCGCCCGCTGCACCGCCGTCGACCCCGACGCCCACACGGTGAGCCACCAGATTTTTGGGTCGGTGTGTGTGTTGATCTTGCCAAATGGCGTCGCTTTAATATGTGTGTGCGGGGAATGTGTCCCCCCCCCCCCCTCAAAGATTCTTGGTGGAATGCTCAGAGTGCAATTGTGCTAGCCTTGTGCATAATTACTTTTGACCTTTGCGAGGATATGAGTGATTTGGATGTGTGGGGTTAGTTGCAGTGGCGGAACCAGAATTTTGATGATGGGGATGTGAGATACGTTAATTCTAAAACAAGTTCAAATGATATAGTACGAAAATTCAATATATGTAACTAAGCAATCATTCAAGTATTGTTCAACTATACTATTTCTTAGCTTGTTAGGATTAGTTTGATTTATGATATCATCCTTTTAAACCGAAAGGTAAAAAAAGAAGCAATTTACTTTCTGGTGCCATAAACCAATGTATATACTGCAATCTATAACTACCATGAAAACCATTCTATTGAAGCCTTTTGCATCCCCACCCAATCACTAAACTCTGTAACAAGAAAACCCCTAATACACCATTCCGTGCCACACAAGCACACAAATTGGTATACCAAAACTCAAATTAACACCATAGAATTCTCCAAAGGCATATCCTGCAGCCTCATAATATTCTAATCATACCTTAATTTGGACAATTCACAAGGATTCAACAACATTATTAGCACCACCGAATTGCCAGCTAGTTAACACATACACATTAGGAGATGATCTACTAGCATTCAAGATTCAAGAAGCTAATCGACATCGAGGACTCAAGTGCATAGAAGAGCTGGGCAGTAAAAAGCAAGGGACAATAAGTCAGGAGTGTAGGGGACTTGGTGAGGCGGGTGTGGAAGAGCTGCTTAGAGAGCTCCTAGCACTTCTCGATGGTGAACGGGTCAACGACGTACTGCTTGTTCCTCTCCATAAGCGTCTTGTGGTACGTGCACCTGTGCTGGGCCGCCAACCTCGTCGCCTCGCACGCCTTGGATTATAACCGTGCCAATTTCAACGCCAACGCTTCACGGATCTGCCACCATTTTATAGTTAAAGCAGAGCAATGCGAATGAGAAAAATCTGAACAATATATCAACGGATTGGGAAATACGGGATCGAGACTTGGCTCGATGACTTCTTTGGTTTACCTTTTCCTCTCTGGTGCCTGGCGTTCGCCGGCAGCGGCGAGGACTTCGGCCTCAGGGGAGCGCGGCGACAGCAATGATCTACGCGTGAGCAGAGCCGTGTGCCCAAGCTCGAGCTTGGCTATTGCGCTAGGGCAGAAACTTGAAGGATTTGGTTGATTGGGGAATCTTCGGTGGGGGTGACCGATTGATTGAGAAGGTGATTCGGCTTGGGCACTTGGGCTAACAGATTTGACTTGTTGTCTGTTGGGCCTAATGGGCTGCCAGAAGTATGTTAGTATGTGTAGTGTATACTTTGTGTATTAAGAAGTATATATATATATGATTTTTACGTAAAAATTTTGGAAGTGCAACTGCACACCCATGAAACACTGTGGCTCCGCCACTAGTTAGTTGGATGGAGGAACAGGAGGAATCTTGGCTTCACTCATCTGCGTCATGGTCTGTCCAACATGTGCTGCATGTCATGCCTCAGTCTATGGCTCTATGCTAATGGAGTGGTTGGTCTGCTGCCTTTGGCAACACGGAAGGAGAAAGTTCATCACCAACCTTTCAATT
Source organism: Melocanna baccifera (assembly GCA_036346265.1). NCBI lineage: Eukaryota > Viridiplantae > Streptophyta > Magnoliopsida > Poales > Poaceae > Melocanna > Melocanna baccifera. Next base: position 39,451,362 of record CM070676.1, read on the forward strand.
TTTTCCTTGAGCCAAAACTGTTTATGAAAATATGGGGAAATTAGCTATTTGACAGTGCAAACTTGTTTACATTCATCCATCACTCGTCAGGTCTTGTATGTTTACACATTCACAGTCATGAGACTTCTGTATCATTTCACTAGTTCATGCTTTATCATTGAGCTAGTAATATGGTAATTGCTTCCTAAATTTACACGACAACCTTTGCTGGATCGAATAGTCAGTTTCCTAGTAGATTCAATGTGCAACTTAGACAGTTCCCTTGGTGCCGCATGGATTGGTAACTCTGCTGAGCAGCTGTAATGCTTTATAAGTAAGACAAGTCACCTCTTCCCACAAAAAAGTCATAATCCTTAACAAATATTTGCCATCTAAGTGATATTTAGATTGCAGTCTTCATTTAATCTGTGCACATTTACTTGGAGGGATTATGGATATCACATGAATCCTCCAGTACCGACATGAGTGTTTCTCTGCACAGTTTTTCAACCCATTTATTCAGCCTCCTTTTGTCTTCAGATTGATTGTGAGACAGTTACTGAAGGTGAGAAAGATGCCTTGAAGCCGCGGAAATTCAAGGTTGCATATGACAAATTGGTCTTTGCATGTGGAGCTGAGGCATTAACTTTTGGGATACGTGGTGTTACTGAACATGCAATCTTTCTTCGAGAAGTTCACCATGCTCAAGAGATCCGCAGGAAGCTGCTTCTTAATCTGATGCTGTCTGTTGTACCTGGTATGCCTACAGTAACATGGTGCAATTCAACATATTGTACTAGTACTTATGTAGTATCTTACGTTGCTAATCACCCTTCACTGGCACAAACTCATCAGCTATTACTTTTACTCTTCGTTTCCTTTTACATAATTCATGCTTAAGTGGATGCAATTACACATCCTTAGTACTGTTTTAGTTCCTTTTTGTTTTATCAAGTATAATGTAGAATAAAACTATTTCATGTCTGATATACTTGGTTCTCAGAAGATACCTTGTGTGCTCAAGCCTTATATCCCCTTGATTATCACTGATAGAGCAACACTATTTGGTTAAACAGGAATATCAGAGGAAGAAAAGCGCAGACTATTGCACTGTGTTGTTGTTGGAGGTGGTCCAACAGGGGTTGAATTTAGTGGTGAACTTAGTGATTTCATCATCAGAGATGTTAAACAACGTTACTCACATGTGAAAGATTATATCCGTGTGACCCTGATTGAGGTTTGAGTTGTTGCTTTTCAAGTTTGGTCTCTCTAAAAAAAGAAAAAACTTTGAGCACACATAACTGCTATTTCACCTTTTCATCTCAGGCAAATGAGATATTGTCGTCCTTTGATGTTCGCCTCAGGCAATATGCTACAAACCAATTAATTAAGGTTTGTTATCTTTGTTCAGTATCTAATGTCCTATGGTCCTACCTTTTCTAGCCATCACGGAAGAAGACTGAAACCTGTAGATTTCCAAAGACAGCATGCTGACAATCACATAGCATATATGGTTGTAATGAATTTACTAATAGGTTGCATATCATTCCTTCTAATATTATTTGGAATATGAAAAATAATATTTCCTCATATGTTCATCCACCAGTCAGGTGTTAGGCTAGTACAAGGAATTGTGAAGGATGTACAGCCCAACAAACTAATCCTGGACAATGGAGAGGAGGTTCCTTATGGTTTGCTGGTATGGTCTACTGGAGTTGGTGCTTCGCCATTTGTTAAGTCGTTGCCATTTCCTAAGTCACCAGGTGGAAGGTATAATAGATCGGTATGATCATATAATTATTTGTCTACGAGCATCATGTACTGAATGGGTTGTGATTGCCTGCACACACGCATCTTCTGTACTTTGAGAGTGGGGATCATGTGGTCTATATTAGATAATAAAATGAATTCTCTTGGCAGCCCAATATACTACATGTGTGTCTACATCCTAGGATCTTAAATAGATTTTGTGTTGTTTGCAGGATTGGCGTCGATGAGTGGTTACATGTTCCTTCTGCTCGGGATGTTTTCGCTATTGGTGATTGCAGTGGATTTCTTGAAAGCACAGGCAAGGAAGTTCTCCCGGCTTTAGCTCAGGTAATCCATGAACTATCCCAATGCAATCCAAGAATCAGAAAGTATTTGTGAAGCTACTATGGCAAGGTATTTGGGGTTTCTGTGACGTTTTTCTGAAGTGCGAGAAAACTGGGTGGAATAGGAACACAGAAAGTTAATTGAACAGATGGATATACATCAACTTAAGTTGCTGATGTTTGCCATGGCATAAGCTGCATCGGTTTGTAATATAAATTCTATTTTTCTGAATAGACACATTATCGGTTATGCATTTCTATGATTTAGTTGTACTCTGTTCCGCTTGTGCTCTTGACCAGGTTGCCGAACGACAAGGCAAGTACCTCGCTCGCTTGCTCAACCATGTCATGAAAGCTGGAGGAGGGCATGCAAACTCTGAGATCGACGTTGATCTAGGTCCAACCTTCGTGTACAAGCATCTAGGGAGCATGGCAACTGTTGGAAGATACAAAGCTCTAGTCGATCTGAGGCAAAGCAAGGTTGGTTGCTGCTTCATTCTTTGTAAACTTTTACAGCTCCCTAACCGCTCACTAGTCAATTGAGACTATTTCTCTATTGTCAGGAATCGAGAGGGCTCTCTCTCGCAGGATTTGTGAGTTGGTTTATCTGGCGCTCAGCATACCTAACTCGTGTTATTAGCTGGAGGAATAGGCTCTACGTGGCTGTCAATTGGCTGACCACGCTCTTATTTGGCCGAGACGTAAGCCGTATCTAGGGTGTCTGTCAGTAGATGTCTGAACTCTGAACAGTATTTTGATACAGTACATATGCCACGGTCACAAAAAATATATATATATGCCACGGTCCCGTTGCTCCTTTTGTTTGTTCCTCCTCTTTACCCCCATCAGCCTTGTCGGCTACGTCTGTAAGCTCCAAATGCACATTTTTTTTTCTAGTGAATTATGAATAAAAACAGATGGCATTTGAGGGTATTCCAGTTACTTGATGTACACGATCAATGTATAATACTTGAGCAACTATAGTTTCTTGCTCAGGAAAGAAATCAATATGTCGAGGAAAATTCACTGCACAAATCGTCGACTTCATGCAAAGAAATAAATGCAAACCAAGAGAATGAAAAACAATATCGAGAAAAGAAATAAATGCAACCCAAGAGCAAAAACAATATCGACAAGACCAGTACACGACACTTCAAAGAAACTGGCGCTTAAACTCTATATATCCAGGTGTTTTTAGACTCATTTAAGTTTGTCGTTGTTGATTGGTGTCCTCTACCATGCACAGTATACTGTTGAACTGATTCTCAAATTAAAAGAATACTGTTTAACTAAGGTTAAATCAAAGGACGTAGTATAAAAGCTAACAACAGTTACATCCTCTTCTGCTCAATGAAAAGTATCGCATAGATCGTAAGTTCATGGGGAGGACGAAGTTTGGCTTGTTGCCTGAACAATCAATAGGAAGTGAAAGATATGCTAGTGAAAGTACTTTTATTGGAGGATAAATGAGAATAAAAAGATCAAGCTACGTACCTTCTCAAGCAACAAAGGCAAATGTCCACAAGTCCATTTTCCTGGTATTCATATATACTCAATTATATATAACCTCTCAGTTTTTGTGTTGAAAGGAGCTTCTTTGGATCATAAACAATCAAGCAGTCCACAAATGATAAGCTCTATGTGAATGCCTATTATTTGACAGTAGACAAGAATGACATTGCGTTGAATGCTCACTTGGGCATTCAATTTATGAGCAGGGGAATTTCATCCGACAACAAGTCAACAACCATTAAGTTTCCTCCACATAAATGGCTTCCAATAACTTAAGAGGTACATGCTATAGAGAAACTACAGACAACCGTTTCAGTGGTACCTAGCAGAGGGAAAAAAAACTTATCGCCAAAATTTCACCTAAAACAGCTGATTATCGGTGTTATCAGTAGGGTCCGATAAAAAAGCAAAAAAAATTGGATTTATCTAATTTTCATCAAATATAAAGGAAATTTGCAAATTTTCAACTTTTCTTTTTACAATTTCGTCTGCAAAATCTAGTAACCACCGGTTACCGGTTCTATCGCTACCTTCTGATAAAAATTGCAAACCTATAGTGTTTTCCCTGGTACCTAATAAATAAATTGAAGAGAAGAAACACCTGCAACACAGCAGATATCACCCAAAGAAACGAAATGCAATAACTGAAATCAGCAAAGCACACCATGAGAGTTTATAAAAAAACACCGCACAGCAGATATCACCCAAAGAAACGAAATGCAATAACTGAAATCAGCAAAGCACACCATGAGAGTTTATAAAAAACACCGCAACTGAGAAGGTTCAGTTCATCCTTCGCCTCTTGTTCCGTTCGAGGCCCCCACCATCCACATCCAAAGAACCCAAGGCATTGCTCCTCCCCCTCCTCCTCAGGGATCTTGAAGACCCTGCATTACTAGGCTCTCCTGCGCTCTCAGAAATACCAGTGTCCCCCTGTATCACTGCAATGGTGCTCGAGTTAGATGCTTGGTCTGCAGAAGGTGCTGCAGCAACATGAGTTCCGTCAACTGTTGGCTCAGGATTTGGAGGATTCGATGATGAAGCCGATGCTCCATATTGGTTAGGCACAGCTATCCTTCTAAGGTCACTCATGGCAGTTGCCAATCTTTCCGTGTTTGCAAGGCCAATAAGGGTAAGTCGTTGCAGTATATCAATTCCTTCCGGTAAAAGCGGGCTCGAACCATGTCTGGATGGATCTGATGCATTATTTCTAGGCAAACCACTATCAGGGGCAGTGGAACCACCATCAGGAGGATTATCTGCTTCTCTCTGCAACCGTCTTGCTCTCATCCTTGTGGCCAATCTACTTAGGCGACTAGTGTGTTGAGCTGTATCAATTATTTCCTGCACTGATTCAGGTGGCCCTTCAAATCTACTCACACTATTCATGATCTGTTGATCAAGAAGGCGCCGCCATGATGACAATATCCCATGCGCCTCACCAAGCCTTCTTGAGATCGGTCGCAAATGGTGGAACTGCTGCCTGAAGCTTTCAAGCCGATTTCCATGTGGCCTTGGTGGGATAGTAGGACCTGGTGGCTTCCCATCTTCCACAGCAGCCTTCTCTGCGTCTGAACAGGGATTCCCTCTGCCGTAGATAGGAGTAATATTCGCCTCCGTCACCTCGCCTTTGCAGACTGGACATTCCTTGTGGTTGGAGTAAACATTAAGCCATTGGTACAAGCAAGGCCAGCAGAAGAGATGGCCACAGGAAGTGACCACCGGCTCACTGGCCATCTCAAAGCATATGTTACACTCAAATGTGGCAGCACTCTTGCTGCCCTGCTCCTCTGACTCCTCCTCGGAGGCACCTAGTTCCACGCCATCGCCAATCGCCTTATTGTTTTCAACAGTATCATTTATCGGCTCATGCTGGGGCACCGGCACTGCTGTGTCCTGCCCTACGGGATAAGCCTCAGAGCTGAGGGGCGGAAGGTCCGACCTAAACCGCCTCGTGCGGAGCCACCTGCTTCCAGTGTGCTCGAGCAGCCGCCTGTGCCGGGCGGCAGTGTCAGGGAGGAAGGAGGAGGAGGCCGTCGAAGACGACGGCAGGTCCTCCCAACCCAGCAGTTCGCTGGCTCGCACCAGCGGAGGCGGGGGCTGAAAGCCGAACCCGAGGTCATCCGGGAGCTCGGGGATGACCGGAGCCGCAGGCGGCACGTACGGTAGGTGCGCGTCCAGAGCAGGCGGATCCTCGGGGTGGTATGAGGAGTACAGCTCCGGCGGTGGAGGGGAAAGGTTAGCGGGAGAGGGGGAGTACGGGGGGTGCGGAGGCTCCGGCGGCGGCGGGGCGTCGACGGAGGCGGCGGAGGAGGAGGGCGAGGAGGGCATCGGGGTGCTGAGGACGAGGTCGGAGCCGAGGTCGGAGCGGCGCGGGCGCGGGGCGCGGGGGAGGCCGAGGTAGAGGTTCAGATCCATCCTCCTGCTGTTCCCCGCGGCCTCATCGGCGTCCATCCGACGGCGAGGCGTCCCAGAACCCGCCCCTGCTTCCTCCAGATAACACGAGGACGCCGCCTTCCCACCTTACAATCGCAGGGCGCCGCAAGAGGCAAACCCTAGCTGGGGCGGGCGCGGCGCGGCGCGGGCGGTCGGGTCATAGATGGGAGGATTAGTAACGCGCCCTCTCCGGTGCTGTTACAGAGGATTAGCAGGCGGCGGCTGCGGCGGAAGGAGGAGGCGACGGCGGCGGCGAGGGGAGCGGAGGCGAGGGGATGGGGAGGCCGAGGAGGAGAAGAGGGAGAGAGGGAGTAGTAAAGCGGTGCGAAAGGATGCTGCTTTTTTATTGGCCATTCGGAAGAACAGATGCCACGTCAGGTAAACCGTTGGTTAGAAACCGCTTAACCGCGATCTGCGGGGGTAAGACGGTCCTCTCACGTAGATCGAGAAACTCTCCGAATCTCTGCTCCACCTTTACACAGCGGCACCGTCGCCTGTGTGAGAACAACCAACGACCTAGGCTGGGCCTTAGACCTATGCTTTAGTGTGGTAGCAGGCGAGGGGGTTTTTTTCCCTCGCCTGAAAATTCGCTCCCACTGGGAGTCGAACCTAGGATCTGAGGGTGCTACTAGAGCGCTCTAACCATTACACTAGAGATCCGTTCGCGGCCTGTGCTATTTAGTTTTAGTGTTCTGCTTATTTTTAAATGGTATATTTTTAAGACGGAGTTTATAAGTAAATTATAGTAAATATTGTATCGGTTAAAATTATATGCAACTATCTCCTTTTTCGTAATCTCTCTTGCAAATAAGCAGAAAAATACATAACATAAAATAACTCACCCATGTAGTTAGTGCATCTAAACATAGTTAGCAAGATCAAATTGTAGTAAACAGTAACGTGAAATCCATGCATATGTACACAATACATGCAGCTCACTTCAAGGTAGCACGATGATTATGTTACGACAACTGTTCCGTTGCTCCACACAAAAGCTTGCAATACAAATCTTGTTACTGCAGGCGCTGCACATCTCCTCTGGAGAGAAAGCACATCTCAACACAAAGCTTTTGCTTAGGACGGATTATTTCATTCTTCCGACTTTCACCCCCTCTTTTCAGCATCCATTTCAATAAGAGAATACTGCAAGACGATATACCATCTAAATTAATTTCGACGATATAGCTTGTACTCTTCGGATTGTCCTCTCCTTCTCTTCCTCCCTCTCCCTCATCTCTGTTGCCTCCCTCCTCTGTCACTATCGTCATCACGTCTCCGCACACTCCTCCTCCATCTCCGTCTCTGCCCCTGCCTCCCTTGCGACCGACGGCGAGCTCGCTGCCTCGTCACACCAGGCTCCCCCACCCTCATCAGCCATCCTACCCAATCTAACATTCTCTCGTCCCTCACCTCACCAACACGCCCTCCTACACCGCCCACTGCCGCCGCCACCCATTGCCTCTCCGACCTCAATCTACAACCAGGGGGTATGGTGAATCCATCAGCAGCGGCAACACCACCCCTGTCGGCCGTCGCATGAGTACGAGAGAGACAGAGAGGGGAAGCTGGGTTCCCTAGTTTTTCTCTTTCGTTAATAGTATGTCGTCACTGTAAGTGATACAGGAAGGAGGCATCAGATTCTACTCCGACAATACTGCACTTCCTTTACGTTGATTGCGCACAGATGTCATGGTAAAGTGAAAATTGCAGTATGATAGCATGATGCTACCACAGCAGAAATATCTTGGATGACTTCAAATTTTCATAGTAACTATTTCCTTTCACTCGGTGACTGGAGATGCTCTCATAGTAGTAGTACACCTCATCTTGAGAGAGGAAATAAGTCTGAGATGATCAAGTTGGTCTACGTGATCTCGTTTGCCTGGATGCCTCCATTCTCTAAAACAGCAGAGTTCCACCACAAAGGATAGTTGTTCATTGTTGTGGACTAACAATCTCAAGAATCTGCAATACAAAGGTAACAAAACGTAGAAGGGTCTGGTTTATGATCCTATGAAATTAACCAGGAATATCTGATGGGACAAGAAGACCAAATGCCAAGCCCAAGCGAGATCGGTGAAAGTGAAACCTTATTGGTGAACTGTTCAAAAGCTTGTCCTTCCATCGCTTTCTCTAATTCCTACAGATGAATAAATGAGGGAGCACACATGAGAAAATTAAAAAAAAAGGTGGGAAAAAAAGGAGAAATACTATAAAATCAAGTGACATGGGCCCATTTGGAGCTTCTCAACGATCCGATCAGAAATCAAAGTCACGATGAAAAATGAGAAATAGAGATATAAAGTTCTATTAAGAGCCGAGGCATGATGTAAGAGAATTAGAAAGGCCATGCTAATATCCTTTTTGTTTGCAAATAATCTACATAACAAATTGGCAATCTTGTTAAGACAACAGTTTGCAGAGTGTATAACATGTAAATAAATTTCAAACTTGGCAGTAAGGTAGGCCATTACTAAAGACCTTAATCTATTCTTGTCAACAAGCCAGCTTGGATCCTCAGCTTCAAGAGCTTTGGTAGGGCACAGTGTGTTTGGAGATTGTGTGGGGGCACATTGTGTCTGGTGCTACAGAGCAACAGTGGAGCTTACAATTAAACACTTTAATGCCATTCATAATGAAGATACATATAACATCCTTTATCACATTTTAGAGAAACTATTTTAATTTCTTTTAACAGAGTCTGCAACTGGAGGAAGCGGCAAGTAGTGAGTCAAACGAATATTCATAGTAGGTAACTAGGTATATAATATAATCTATTAAGTCTGAGCTGAAACCAACTTTTAGTGAAAAACATCAAATGGAAGAAACAGAGAAATTACAAGAAGATCAGTATGTTGTATTTTACGTAAAGAGGGAAGGGGATCCTTGTCATTAGCACAATTTGTTCCATTTTCCAGTGACCCGGAACTGTGTTAGAAACATGCAACTAACACAGAACGTCTTACAATCTAATGCATGGACTGAGACAAAGAATTGGTTAAGCCCTTATATTTGGGCAAGCAAATGCTCTGGAACATTTCTAGAGACAAAACTAGTAATCAAGTTTTCTTCCTTTAACCGGACAAGTTCTTCAAAGGGCGACTAAAGACAGTGGTTATCAAGAATAAAATGAAGTCTGTAAATACCAAACACTTATTCCCTGATTTCTTTGAAATAACAAAAGTTATATTTACATTCAAGGGCAATTATCAAGTTGCATAACCAATAAGGGCAAGCAATTGCAATGAAATAAATACTCATGCTCCCTTCTTGCATAGTTATGTAGTTGTATGTGGGATCCTCAATAACAAGAGTCAGATTTTCACCTCCAATTCCTTACATAACAGGACTCTATAGCTGCTGTAACAACGGTAATAAGTCCACAATATGTTAAGAAAAGCAATTGTCTTAAGAGTTGCTTTCAAAAGCTAGAGCACTTACTAACTTCCTCCTGCACCGATGACTTGATAATTTCTTTTCGAGGCTTTGTCTTTTGGCAAAATTCCTCTGCAAATAAAGCAAATATTTAGCACCATACACTGACTATCCAGAATGAAGGGATTTGAAGCGACCAATATTCTCTAAGGCTAAGATAGCTTGATATTGTATAAATGATTATTATAGCTTGTAAGAATGTGTCTAGTGCTGTTAAACCGAGAAAAGCAAAATCTAAGTTGGAGGTCAAAAGGTTACCACAGTATATAAGCATTCCATGCTACTCTGTAGTCTTGTAAGAATATATCGAAGAAATTCAGTGTAGATGATTTTATTTCTTGCAAGTTGCATTGCTTTGACAATTTAACTACCCTCTTATTGGACAACAAATTTGTTTATCAAAAGCATATAAATTCCATCCAAGTATTGTAGATTCAAAATGTTGAATATTAAGCATTCATTCATAGTTCATGCCCATCACTTGAATAATCAAGAGTAAATTTGCTGCGTACCATCGCAATTGTTGAGGTGTTACAAGATACCATCGCAAAGGAAGTCGACTGGAAAATACCATCGACGTCACGTTTTCCATCCCAATGGTGCGAAATGACCATTTCTGCAAAAGGATTTTTGGAGATGCTGGCAGCGCAGCACCGGTAGAGGACAGCGGCTGGTCCGGGAAGAAGAAGACTAAAGTGGCCGAGTGGGCTTGATATTGGACCGTCTAATACCTTATGGACTGGCTAGTTTTCTGCTTGTTGGAGACTTGGAGGCCCAATTGGTGGAAGACTAATCTGCTGCGGTGATGCCTGCACTTGAAGCCTACACGGGACGCAGTCACGCAAAGGCAGGGGGAGGGCGCGGCTAGGCGATCACTCGAGCAGCAGGGCAGGCAAGATTACGAAGCATCCCTCTGTAGCTTCGACGTACGAGCATCCCTCTGTTTTCATCCTAGGGAGCGAGGGAGTCCATGTTTAGTTGTGAAATAATACATAGGCGCGGATGGACTATTTTGATATGTCTTTTAAATTCTGTCTATTAGTAAAAGATTACGAAGAGAAAAATAATTGAATATAATTTTAATCGGTATAATATCTACTATAATTAAATATCATTCTAAAAAATACATTATTTAAAAATTAGTTAGCAACGTACAATAGACAAAAGGCTAAGGCCGTACCGAGCCCAGCCCGGCATTTCAGCTTGAGATGCATGCACCAGAGGTGTACATCGTACTACGGCAGTGATCGTTTTGACTTTTAAAAACTTCAACTTCTAGTTTTAGTTTTTTTCACTATTCACTATACTATCCACTAACTCAGTTACAGTAAAAAAAAAGCTAGCTACAGTGAAATTTCAGTTAATAGACATCGCTACATCATTATAGTTCATTACGTATTGACCTGGTGATCTTCTCCTGCCCGCTTCTTCTAAAAAAAACCTACTGATCTTTCGTTGGTGCTTGTCTTTATTATAGCTTCTCTGGCTGGCCACACATATTTTACGTCTGTTCTGCTCCGCTTTACTCGTTCTTTTTCCAAACATTGAATAGTTGCGTTGTATGTCCGCTGAACAAGTTACAGTGTTCTAGAGGTTCTTTGGTTTCCTTTTGTTTCTCACTAGTTTATACCTTATATTTCTCGCTAGTTTATAAAAGTTTAACTGGACATAAAAAAAGAAAGACGAAACGATTGTTTTCCAGGTAGCATCATGGAAACAAGTTGTTTGCTCGCTCAGTTCGTACATTTCATATCCCATGCTCAAACCACTCCAAAAGTCAAAAAAAATCAGAACCCAATGCAAGGCTCACACCAACAAACAAAGCTACAAGAGTAACAACCATGGACAATCTTATACCCGGTACCGAACCAGCGGGTCCTTGAACTGAAGCCGCTCATGGTAAACCCTCCACGCATAGTCCTCCAGCAAAAACGAGTGAAACCTCCACCCGTCCTCGTCACCGCCGGCACCGTCCGTCTCATCATCATCGTCGTCGCAACCCTCTTTGCCGGCATCGGAGAACGGGACCAATGGCGAGATGGCATTGTCCAAGGTCAAAGTGATCAGCACGGTCACTGACAAGCGAGCAGACTCGCCGTGCCCGTCCTTGGGTGTAGGAGTGGGGCGAGCCATCCCTCTCACTTTCGTCAACTTGCCATTGCTCCACACCTAGCACGCGTGCCAAGAGAAGCACGGCATAAAAGACAAGTGTTACTACTGCGTAAGGAGTAAAGAACAACAGACATGATATGATGGCTTCGTGTTTTCGAAAGCCGAGATCTTTGACTCTTCTGTTGCATAAGTAGTCACTAAAATTGGACCGGTCAAGATCTTGGTTTGCAGTTTTCTGGTCCAATCGATGGTTCAGCTAGTGAACTATCAGTTCAAACATAGTACTTGAATAATATATTTTTTATGTTAGACATACCAAATAAGTTGGCCTATTGGTCAACGTGTGTTTACCCATGTCTCCTCATACTTATGTCCTGGGTTCAAAACCATCTTTTATTCTACAAGCTAACATTTATTCTCTCCGCCTCAGCAAACCAGCTGAACCGGTCCATTGCTCCAACTGCTTAGCCGATCCAATAACAAAATTAGACCAGACTGGCCATTGGTTCTGGTTTTCCTGGTTGAACCGTTGGTCCAGTGTGGTTTTAATATCTGTCACTCTTCATGTATTCCAAACCGAGTAGTAGCCAGTGATCCAGACGTGGGGCCTTACCAGCTCATTGGGTCCAAATTGAGCGGTGATACACAGACTACTTTGAAATTTGATGCCACTGCGGAATAAAAAAGTTGCTCTATCTCTGCCTGTGGTTCTTGAACTGTGGCCCTAGCATACATCTAGAATCTAGCAAGTGTATGCCTGTAGAAGAGCACTAACTAGCTTTATTTTATTTTGAGAATTGCTATATAATATTCACATGTTTTTTAATATCAAATTAGTTAGATTTTATGACGTTGGATCTTCATCCAACAGATCCCTATACCTCCTTCAAAAAAAATGAGTGGTAGGTATTGAATCTCCATTCAATGAATCCCCCTATACCTTCTCTAAAAAATGAATTGTTTGAATCTAAAGTGCTGGATCAAAAAATTTGACTAATTTGAACTCAAAAAACATACAAAAACATACAAATGTTATATACACACTCCCTTTTATTTTTTGACCAACTCAAAACTAAAAAGAAGAGTTGTGCTTTTGTAATCCGTACTATTGCAAAATTCCAATTGGAATGAGTATAGAATATCCTACGATTTGCAAATTGGTCAAAATGATATATTTACACGCACGTACCTGAGCAATGTCGCCGATGGTGACCAGAAGTGCGCCGTCGCGCGCGCCTACGGCCATCCACTCGCCGCTGTCGTCCATCACCCATCTCGCTGGCTCCGCCTCCTGCTCCCACTGGCAATGGAGGCCCACTACGTAAGGGTACGCCTTTGCCTTTCCGGCGACCGGAGGCGCCTCCTCGCCAGCGGCGACCTTGGAGACCCACATCAGGCACCTCGCCTTCCTGCTCCCCTCCGCGAACGGCTCCTCCACGATACCCACTTCGGGACACCCAGACAGCAGCGCCACCACCTGCATGCCCACATCCCTCATCCGCCGCCCGTACTCCGCCGCAGCTGGGAACGCGTCCATCTCCCCCGCGTCGACGTCGAACACGACAGCGGGGTCTTCGGCGTCGTCCGCTTCTTGCTCCTCCTCCGAGAAGCCGAGCGTGCGAAGGTTGGACGCGCGGCGCGTGGACGCGTCGAAAAGAGAGAGCTCGGCGAGCGCGGAGGATGGTAGTTGGGAAGGAACGCCGTGTCCGGCGAGGTGGAAGTAGCCCACGTCGGCGGCGTCGCGAAGGGGGCATGGGTCGGGAGACTCAAAAGAAACAACAGGCGGGAGATACGGCATGGTTCTATATCGGGAGGAGAGCGGTGAGCGGAGTGTTGGGGCCGAGGAGGAGAGGAGCAGGCGGTGAAGGAAAGCAGAGAGTGCGGCCTCGGTGCCCCTCGCGACGGCGGAGGGGAGCGGATGGTGATTCGACGGCGTTGGTGGGGGAGGGCCTGGGAGTATGCTTTCTCCGGCTGTCGTACCAGACATGGCTGCGGCGGCGGCGGAGGTGGAGGAGGAGGAGGCCATGGAGTTGAGACGGGCAAACAGAGGCTTTTTGGTGGGAAACGTGTGTGGGTTGTTGGGCGACGTTTGGATCGTGGGAGAGGAGGCGTTTGATGGACCAATTTATTTGGGTCTTCGTTGCTGGTCTGGCCGTGTGGGCCCTGTTGCTGAGTGAGCGGTGGGCCCGTTGAGGGCATCGCGCCGACCTGGACCGGTGAAGCTGGTGGTGGGCCGGAACAGGGCTTTCAGACCTGAACCGCTCCCCCAAATCACTGCGTTCTGCTTCATTAGCTTTTATCGATTCTGCAAAACTAGCAGAGTGTCCGGTTCATTTATGTGACTAGATTTATTTTAAATTTTTAGTATCAAATAATATAACTTAAAAGTTTAAAAATATATTTACATATCTTATAGGCTATTTAGAATTTTAATACATCATAAGCATTGGAAATGATAATAGAAGATTGGAGGAAAATACAATCTGATAAATGTAATTGAAGTATCATGCATAGATCATATAGTTGCATGCTCATATTCTTCCTCCATCAGTTACTCTTTCCAAAAAAAAAGTATGATGCACATATACCTCTATTTAATTTCAAAGCAATATGCTGATTATTTGTGTGACAATCTTATTAGTTTATATGGTATTAGAATATATTGCTCACACATACACCAATGCACCATGGACGACCTACGTTGGATTTATAATCCCTCACACATCGATTGCCTCACCGAACCATGTCTTCTTTCTCTTCTCGCTATTACAACTTTTCTGTTTTAACCTTCAACAGTACACCAAATTCTTGATCGATCATTCTTGACTATTACCCATTCCAATACAACCTCTTAACCGCTACCCCTTCTAATTTTGTTTAATTTATTCTAAATTTTATTTTTTTATGGATTTATTTACTTTGGAATTGTATGGAAATCAAATTTGAAATTTTCTTTTCATTTCAAATTTCAATTTTATTGGTTGGAGTTTGTACACATATATTATTGCTAATTTTTCTTTAATTTTTATTATGATTTACAGTTATTTAGGTATTTTAATTTGGAATTCATACCGTAATCAAATTGATAATACTATTTTATTTTTATTCCGTATTTTTATTATTTTTGTGGAATTCATATACAAATCCCATTGTTAATTTTTATTATTATTTATTTTTCTTAGAAATTCGAATGGAAATTAAATTTCTAATTTTTCATTTTTATTCTGAATTTCAGTTATTTTTTAGATTGTACTTGATATGGGTTATTTCTTTAATCTAAACTGTTATCATCTGGATCTACCACGATCAATAGTGTGGATCGTTCTTTTTTCTCTTTGATGATCTACCACGATCAATAGTGTGGATTGTTCTTTTTTCTCTCTGATTAACGTGGGAATTTTTATCTCTTAAGAGCGAACGTGGTAGCTCATTTTGACTTTGTTTTAATAATATAATATATTGTTCTCTCTAAAAAAACAGTGCAAAATTGTTTTTGGGGGTTTCTAGAAAATATTTTTGTTCCTTCTGTGCTTCTGTACAGCTATGAAGGAATGAAAGTGAAATAGTTTGAGTTCGCTTCTTTGTCCGTGGGACATTAACCTTCACATTTAGCCAGCCATCGGGTGTCACACTGTCATTGCACAATTTCACGTCATATACCAGTAAATTACAAGGAGGGATGGAATAAAAAGGGCGAGTAGGTCTGCGCGGACGTTTGAGTTGGGGCTTCATTTTCTGCTACAGGGACATGCCATTCTCGTTTATCTTTAATGGCTGTGAAAAGTTATCCTTGCTTCAGAAAACAAATTTTGGAAAGTTCTGAATACATGCGCAATGACATCTGAGAAGCAACCATTGGCGTTAGCTGTTAAGATAGAGAATAGCACTGGGAGCAAGATATGTACATTCACATTAGTAGTAGTATGTAATCCTAGTAATAAGCGGAAATCGGGATCTACACTGGAGTTTGGCTGCGCGTACAACGGAGGTGGGCGATGGTTTCTGGTTGCGCGTTGAGCTTTAAAAACACTGTAGCTTTTGCTTGGTGTGCTTCAAGATTAGTGCAAGTAATTTTATTTTCTGATTTTTGCTTGGTTTAGGAAATATGTCAAGGGATTAAAGCACCGATTAAAGGGGCGCAAGTACAGGTGGACCCACCGCCCCTCTCTTTCTCCCCCCATCAACCTCACAATTCCCTCCATTTATGTTTGAATTTTGAAAACGTACACATACACAAGTATTGTACACACATTTACACATGCATCTCACAACAATACAAATCACTACCATGTCGTATACAAATACAAATTTTGCAGCAGAGAAAAACTAATTTTGCAAAACATATGTACTGTACTTCTTGTACTCATAGTGTACACTACATTGGACAGAGAGGGAGGGAGGGAGGGAGATGTGCAGTGGTACTTCTTGTACATCGTCGCTGGTGATGTACACCGCCGTGAGCACCAGATGTGTTTGCGACCAATGCGAAGGAGACGCACAAGGTAGTAGGTGAACGGAGTCAGTGCACCTTGATGATGAAGATGGTGGAGGTGCACAAGCGGTAACACAATACACATCGAGGGGGGCACCTCTGTGGCATGGTGTACCGGCTTGGAGCACCTTCACGACACCGCGCAAGGATGGTGGACAGCGGATTTGGCATGACACATGTCTAGGTGGAGCACCACGATGGCTTGGTGTATTGGCGCAAAGCACCTTGCCGACACTAGCAAGGAAGAAGATGAGCAATGGATTCGGCATGGTACACGCTGAGGCAGAGCACCTTGGCGGCGTGGGTGTACCGAACCTAAGGAAGAAGGCTCGAACAAGGTGCGTCAGCGTAGCTTTATCAGAGCTGACGTGCTCGTCGACGGTGGGAAGGTGAATCAGCTCACCGGTCGTTACTGGCCTTATTGCCGACCATCGGTTCTCCACCAGATCTGGATCTAGAATCGCCGACCATCCACTTGCCGGTGCCAAATATGGGCAGAGGTGCACCAAGCCGACACTCCGGATCCTCCACTTGCCGATCGCCATGCCGAATCTTTGGATACTTCACCCATGTGTCGCACCCGATCCTCCACTGACAGATGAGATGCGTTGGTGCTGCCATGCCGGCTAATGTATTCACTAGAGAGGTTGGGGAGAGAGATCTGGAGTCAATAGCCACGTCTCGCTAGCCGCTAGATCTGGACTCGGCCGTCGTGCCTCATCGGACGCCAGATCTAGAGCCAACCGCCGCCGCCTCATCATCAACTGACACGCCACCACCGCCTCATCATCTCGCTGGGAGAGACTGAGACTGGAGAGAGAATGAGACGGAGTGAGAGGTGAGATGGTCTAGGAGGATGTGCGCAGGCCCCACACCTAGTGTATAATATTGTTCATCCAACGTTTCTCTATACCGCTGGCTGATTAAAAACGAAAAAGTTAAAATCCAAAAAACATCTGGCATAGATCTCAAAAGAAGCACCAATGATATAGATTGTGGGTACATACGAACCCAGGTTCATATTCTTCTTATTCTAGTAATAACAGGATAATCTCTCTCTCTCTCTCTCGGGTAAATAAGATGATCCTTGTGACGCCGAACCATAGGCATCGATCGCTATTATTGATCCATCAACCAAATCGAAACGCTTCGTATCTCCATTGGATGGAGAGAGCACGAGACATGGAAATTCACATCTCTCTGAATTCGATCTTGGCATGTTGCGAGACTTTCAGTATACGTGCAATTCTTGCACGACACTCCTGTTTGTCGTTTCAATTAAACTACTGCCGAATAGACAGGGTCATGCTTTCCCCGTTTTAATACATTTTGTGCGGTTGTGGTGCTCAAATTATGGAAATGTGTAGTACATATTATAAGCCAACTTTTAGTGCCTTGTTTGAATCCTGTTTAGTGATTCCCTGTCATGTATTTGTTGTTGTATCGTCCATATCCTGCAATGCTATACAATTGTAGTTGTTGCTAGCTTTTTGTGTTCTGTGAGTGTGCCACATCATCGATAATAAATCTGGCCGTTGGATTAGAGTTTGGCGACACAGATTTGCCTTCTCAGGCTGGTGCAGATCTAACGAGTCCAGCCCAAGGCGAGCACCGCAAATCCAAGAAGTCCAGCCCATTTTCCCGCCATCCTCGCAACACTCCCCACCTTCAGCAGCGAAATCCCGCGTCGCGTGCTTACCGGCGTCGAGCGGCTCAGCTTCCGAAACTGACTCGGGCATCCGAGCGGACGGCTTCTGCAGGGATTGTAATAGCATTTGTTTCCTCTTTCTGCATTGTAGGATCGTCTTTCCACTCGTCTCCACCCCACCGGGTTGTCTCAGAAACCTCGCCGGCACCTCCCGCAGCCCCGCACCTACCATCGGCGGCTGCCGTGGCCGCGCCCCGAAACCGACTACCGTCCACACGTGCTGCTGTCGGAGGCCGTCGCCACATACTCTGATCTCGTGTCCCTGCCATCAACCAATCCCAACCAGTCGCCCAATCAGGTCCGCATCTGATTCCCCCTGTCGCTGATCCAATCTGATTCAAGAATACAGGGACAGCTCTAAATTTTATTGTCCCTGTTTAGGATCGGGTGACATATTCATCCCCCCGTCACTGATCCTTCTCAGATATATTTTGTTGCCGCTGTAACTTCAGGTTTATTGGTTGCTACAGTTCTATGATTGCCTGTCCTCTGCAGCCTCCGCTCCTCGCGGTCGTCTCTAACCTCCACTGTGTTTTGCCTTACGTCTCCGACTCCTAGTAGAATCGATGAGCACATCGTCCACGGACACGTTAGATTTAATCATAATGGAGCTCAAGCTGTTCCAGGGCCCCAGACCTCATCTCAGCCTGCTATCTCGCTGTGTATATTTTTGGTCGCAGCCAAGCGCCCATGTTTCTTCACACGACAGCTATACGTAAGATCTTGCTACTAATTAATCCTTAGATCAATAATGAAAAGTATCATCATATCCTTGCCAATGGCATCTGATGGTTTTCTCAGAATTGTTGAATTGAGCTGTGCTGCCCAAAATTGCTATACAGCTGCTACTTCTTAACTTCTCATTTGTTTGTAGAGGTGAATTTCTAGGTTTTATTTGGTGCTTTCATAGGCATGATTAACTTGATGTGTTTCAGGGTATTACTGTCTTTGCTTCTTATCAGTGACCAACTCACAACCTCTGTGAAATTGACAAATTATTTGTTCGGAGGTAATTGTACTGACTCTTCGAGTTCTAACTCAATATTTTCATAAACTACTTTGATCAGTTTGATCCCAAAAACGAACAGATCAATGTTCAATAATTTGTGGGTTATATTTAATTATGATATTTGATATGATTAAAAGGAGATGTTCGGATAAACACTGGTAAGGAGGAAAGCTGTACAGAAGCTTTCGTATGCCAAGAACTTTGTTAGGTACGTAACAAACATCATCGTAGCAAGGACTACTATTTTTTTGTTAGGAAAAATAAGTTTGCCAACGAATATGGCAATAAATTAATTTTTTTGGATGTCATGCAGCTTTGAGATCCATCAGTTTTGTACCTAAAGCCAGTCATCATAAATATAAAAGTGTTCTGTTTGTATCAACAATAATTTGGTTAAAATGAAAAAAGGTGGGGTGACAGTCATACACTGTAATGTTTTCCTTCATACATAGCATTGCCCAGTCATTACCCTATTTTTTGATTGAATTATTCATTAATATATAGCCGTTGGCATTACAGAAAATAATCAATAAAATGCCTATAGTGAAACGACCCGCACTATTACCACGGGGTAATAATGCTAGTCAACGGATTACTATTCGTTTTAGCCGATAAAACATCGCTCTAACGAATAGTAAGCCCATCAGAGTATTACAACAGAACAACAATTAACGATAGCATAATACATACATTCACATATAGCCACGCAGGGCTAGAGTTTAATACAACCGAACTAGTCCAGTTATTACAACGCTAACCAAAAGTTTAAACAGTCTTCTAATTATACAAGAGACGAATGTACATATACCATATACCAGAAATACATATAACTAAGGAGTGGAGTCCGAACTACTCCTATCTCTCTACTCGTCCCAGTCATCGTATGAGGGATAACCCCCATACGGCTCCACCTCAGAACCACCGCCCTCTCCTGGAGAGTAGGGCTCCTCTGGACTAGCTTCGTCTCCCTCCCCGGTCCCGGTGAACTGGCCATCCTCTAAGAAAGGGGATTAATACAAGGGTGAGTACAGAGTACTCAGCAAGCGTATATATGTAGTAAAAATGCATTTCATGCCTCTGTCTTTTCCCGGATCTTCCATCCTCAGAATCAATTCCAAATTTTACATCCATAGGAAAATAGGGTTTTTAGTTGTGAAAGATTTCGATTTCATTAATTAAAAAGCTACTGAACATTTGTATGAACCGATAAGAACTTCCACAAGTTTCCGTACTCTCCTTACCCGGAGACAGACATGAATTCATGATTTATATAGCATTGCGTAAGCTTGTACCACTTTACCCATCATCATTCTGATCCTAATGGCTCGTGGAATCCCGTATTTCCTAAGATGCGGTGCCCAGATCAGAATACAGAACTTTTGTATCTATCTCAGTATATTATATCTCCACCCAGTTACTCGTATTCAACAGTCTGAGGTGAGGTACCACTCTCGCCCAGACCCATCAAAACGACATAACTGTTGGTTGGGGTGGTTTTCAACCCACCCCCAACACTCCACTGCGTAATATATCGCCCTTGCGTAACCCTTTTGCTGATCACTAACCAGTCTTGGGTTCTTGCGAGCCGCATCCCCCTTTTGCTGATCACTAAGCAGTCTCGGGTTCCTGCGATTTTTGGATCCCCCCTTGCTGATCACTAACCAGTCTGGGTTCATTTCCCTTGATTAATACTTACCCATGTGGAGAATATAATAATATTGATAGCATTACTAACTCTGTCCGTCCTTAGACGAAATGTGGTTGATACGTATTGATACGGTCTATTCATACAGATGAAGTTTGTGGTTACTTATATAATATCTTATGCAGAGGTCCCCAACCTGCCCCTCTGTTACCTGCCACGGCAACCTCTGCCCACCTTGTATTACTCTATACAGCCGACTGCTCCATCAGTCGCCGATGCTTCCTCTTTCTTTTTCTTTCTCAACTTATTCTCGATTTAAATCATTTGTCACTGACATGCAGGGTGATATTAAGTTAATAGGAAAAATACTTTATTTTACTAAAAACACTCTGATCATATGCTCAAAGTAATGCTTGCCTGAGTGTAACAAAAAGCTCTGAGTCCCTGTACTATCCCAGTATTCTTCCCTTTGGTCTTTTGGGATGCCTTCTGCAAGAGCAACGTGCCACTAATTTATCTTGTGGTTTTGACGAAATGATAATGAGTTACTACAATGCGGCAATACTGTCGTGAGGCTTCTAGGGTTAGGTTTGCTCTCGACGTGACAATTTCATAGCATCGGTTACTCCCCTACGCTCAACCCCATTTGATATCGTCTCAATGCGTACACTTCGAAATTAATAAACCGGCACGAAGCAAAAATCTAAATTGGGTTTCAAATGAGTTTATAAAAAAATTACCATTATTGTTATGCTACCAAAATTTTAGGTGCAGGTTTCTAAATAAATTTTCTGCTTCATTAATTTCTATCCTCCTTTTCTTCCAATTTTTCCCTTCTCTTTTCATTTTCTTTCAAACTCAGCCGGCCCTTTTGGCCCAAAAAATCTCCTCAGGCCCACCCCTTTTTTATTTTCTTTCCCTAACCCTACCTCCTTCCTCCCCTTTGTTCCCCAGGCGTCGCCGTCCCTGGCTCCTCTTGCGCTGACGCCTCCCTTCCCCCCCTCTTTTCTCCCCTTCTCTCTCTCCGGTGCCGCGCCGCCGTCTTCTCTCCCTCTCACCTCACTTTCTCTCTCTCGCCGCCGCCCTTCTCTCCCACTCCTCTCTCGCCTTCTCCCTCTCTCTCCGGTGCCGTGCCACCGTGCGCCGCCTCCTCGCGGCCCACCGCACCGCGTCGACCACTCCGGTTTCGGGTTCCGTGGCCTTCGGCCCGGATCTGGCCCTACTAGGCCCGATTTCTACCCTCTCATACTTCTTTCTGGATGCTATTCTACTGATGCTTGTTTATTTTGATTTTTCTTAACACAAGTGAAGGGGTTGGCATGGATGTGTGCTGCTGCAGCTCGGCCCTGTGGGGATCGAGGCCATCCGCATACCGGGGGGTGTGTGATGGCTCTCGAGGGCGCCGGTGCTAGGCCGCTGGCGGCGTGTCGCCGCCTAACTCACTGAGGTAAGGCTCCTATGTGCCTTTCTACTACTTTCCTTTGTGCCGAAAATTACTGGTGGTGTTGGTGCTATTGTCCACAGGTGCGGCTCTGGATTAGTTGCTCTATTCGGTTGGTGGATGGTTAACTATTGAATGCGGCATAAACTTACTACTAAGATTGCTAGAATGGACAAGGGTTTTGGGGCTACCTTTACCAGTGAACAGATGGTGATTTGGATGCGGTGATGGTGATGCTTGTGGTTGTTTGTGTGCGGCTCGGTCCTAGTGGGGGTTCCTTCTGCTTGGGGGTTGGGGTCCTGCTGCCTGGCCCCTTCTTCTTGCCTTCGGTTGGGTGATGCTGAGGTGCGTGGTGACGGCTGTTGTCGGCTTGGGGTAGTGTCTCCGGTTGGGGAATGGAAGGAAGGAAAATGGCTGTTGTTCTCTTCTGTTGACCGATGACCGTGGTGTCTGGGATGTCCTGGTTGGTGCTTTCTGGATGCTTTGAGTTGGCCTCTGTGTCTTGAGGGTGGTGCGGTGTTGTATTATGTGGTGGCTTCTGGAGGATGATGTAGGATGATGTGCTGGCTATTTGACCTGGCCGTGTGGGGGATACTGATGCCGTACTTGTTTGATGGTTATTTAACCCTCGTCTAATTTCTGCTATAGTGCGGGCAAAATAAAACAGGTTTGTATTATGCCAAGTAATGAACCTTATGGTTGTGAGAGGTGTCGACTGGCTCCCGGACGGTCAGGTATCTCCGTGAACGGAATGCCTCGCCCGAGATAACCTCGAAGGCTCTGACGGCAACTAATCTTTAATTCTATTTGCTAAAGATATTTGCTCTTTTGTTCGGTCTCTTTTGGTATCTAAACTATTGACTGCTCTCAAATGAAAAGGGTGTGACTCGATGGCAAATCTAATGTATAAAATGCAAAGATGTGCACCACAGTGTAATCTTGTGACAGTGTACTAGCGTGCGTGTTTAAACTTCCTAATGTATGTGTGGATGTATGAGATGATCCATATATGTAAATTGTTTTCCTCTGATGTAATTTGTAAACTTATAATAAAGATTTTGTTCAGTGTTTATACTACTTGTGCTATTGTTTGCGATGGTTACAACAAAAATTTTAATTCTACCGAATCTTTAAATTAGCACTTAATCTCGTTAACCACTTAACTAATTAACCCGCATGATTGATACTAATCACCGTCATCTTGCTAATTAACAAACACGGGGTGTTTCATATAGCCAATAGACGCGTTTTAGATTCAACTGGTACAAATTGGGTTCCAATTTGTCCTATTTTTGTGCCTTATTATGACTAGGTTTTGTTTTGAAGATGAGTATTGGAATAAGTGCATCAAGGAGGAAAGGGCAGCAGAAAGTCCTTGAAAAAGAAAATGGGAAATATACAACAACTAAAGTAATTGATCTATGGATGAGCACTCTACTAGCTCCAAGTGCCTTTACTTTGCGGAGGTCGTACAGTAGGGCCCGTACTCTATCGCGTTATTGGTGGTTGGAAATTCAAGGCATGTTGTGTAGGCTAACATTTGCCCTTTGGGGGTAGTGACGACGACTCTGACTTAGGCACCGTGGCCCCTATGCGTCGTTTGAGTGCAAGGCCCATATTGGCTCTGGGGGTGGTGTATGCCTAGGTTGGTGTGCAGGTGTCCACTTCACCACGAAGTATGCCATGATTTGTGACTTTATCATCGTGCGACAATGTAGCTGATGAAGAAATGTGCCAATTCAACGGCCTATTTGCCAATGCAACCAGTGGACTTCTTATTCTGCAACATTTCTCGAAGAGGGAAGGATGAAGGTACGATTATCTTGTGTGCTAGGAAGTAGTGTCTCAACTTCCGCAAGGCCATTAACAGGGCGTAGACCAACTTCTTCAGCTCAGTTTAACTTGTCTTCGCGCCTTGTAGCGCCTTAGACACATAATACACTAGGCGCTAGGAGCGTGCCTCCTCGGGAACGAGGACCACGTTGATGGCCTAGGGACTTGTTGCCGAGTTGTCAAATCCCGAGATAGGAATCCAATGTGGGGATGTTTGTGTCGCTGATTTGGGAATTTTGTATCGCACTCGGGAACGAAGAACCCTAACAACTATAACTAGAAGTTTCTTAGCATAATGGTAGGATACCTTTCTCATTACTTCCCAGAGCTATCTATATGCTTACATAATCCAGTCTTAGAGTTAAAGAGGAAAGGATTACAAGTAAATGTCTCTGTTTAGCAGAGCACTAATACTATTCACCGTAATGATCTGTTTTGAACATAAACAGTGATTACTGAAATGTGTATTGGCCGTTGATAAAAAACAAAGAGGTATCGATTAATCCTAGCCATCCTTGATAACTGAATACTTGCCATGAATTTTGAATATCTATTAATACTTAGATATGAATGTTTATAGTCACTCCCTAGACATACAAAACCTAAGGATGATAAAAAAGCTTAACCACAAGAGTCTCTCACATCTCCCATAAGGTTCTCTCCATGAGCTCTAACTCTCCTCTCCTCTCTTTACGAGGCTTAGACTAAACTCTCCCAAAAGCTTACCCCAAGTCACCTCTCTCTCCTAAACTCTCCCAAAAGCTTACCCCAAGTCACCTCTCTCTCCCTTCTTATATATAGAGACTCATAAGAAAAACTCTAATCAGTACCTCTAATAGAGTTTCAATCACTCTTACATGGGTTAATTCGTTAACCTAATACCATATCAGGTTTTACACTTGCATATGTACGCTTCTCAAAGCACACACACCCATAAACCTATTAGTGAATCAACACTTGATCCACTTAGTAATTTCAGCACCGCCATGACCTAAACTGTTTAGGCCACATTTGTGGTTTTTGCACACCACCACTTTTTCAATATTGGATAATTGACCAAAATGCCCCTCTATCGCCTTCCTCAAAGCTTTGCGCTTCCTTTGCTTTGATTGTGGACCTCACCTCTTCTCAAACCTAGTCTATGGTCATCTTCTCCTTTGTAAAAAATCTTCATGCTTACAATGTGTAGATTCACTAATGACTCACGCATCAATAAGTCTCTTCATGTCGATTCTCCCAACCACACCTTACTTACACTGATTGCACCATTCGATGAATCATTGTTCAAACCTTCCCTTCAATGTTCCTTATTTTCATTGTGGCATTCTTGAGCTCAATCATCTCACCTTATATCCTTAACTGCTCTGGACCTAAGCTCCTCTATGAGCATAGTACCGGTTCTCGTCGCTGACCATTGTTGACTCGAAACTTCTCTACACATACAAAGATAAATAAATTATTTTGTGCATAAGTTCTTCATAAGTTGATCTACGTTTTCAGACATATTTAGACACAAGTCTAAACATGTTTCATGCACCATGAATGAACTAAAGCAATAGCACCTATATCGTGCACACAATCAACCAAGCATAGCTCAACCAATTCACACTCCAAACCTCTAGGGCCGATCTAACCATCAACCAAAGGCCGGTCTGACCACCGCCTCTTATAGACCGTCTGACTGTCAAATCTAGGCCAGTCTGACCGTGGCCCCAATGCTGATCAGATTGCTGGCAACAAAATGTAACTGAAAATTGTAATTCTCAAAAATTAAACTCAAACTCTGAAAATTTTTTGAATCAAAAATTAATTACTCATCACAACTATAGAATAATTTTACATGGTCTTACAACAGCAACAGAAGAAGAGAGAAAAAAGAAAGAAAGAAACTAAGACTGAGACTCCAAGAAGACCGTTAGCTGCACGGCGCGAGGAACAGGCCCAAAACCATTATCTGTTAGCAGACCATTAACTCATCAAATTAATGCGGTGGAGAAATGTCAGAGCACACGTCATCTATTGCGCCAGGGAGCCCAACTTCTCCGCTAGTCGCTAGCAGAAATGCATGCATGGCGCCGTAGGCGAAATCAAATCAGCTTGGGGCCCATTAGCCCGACAAGGCCCCAAGCTAGCCCATACTCAGGTTAGACCGGTTGTGTACTTGTGTTCAAGTCTTGATTAGAAAATTATTACTTCTAAGCAGAATACAATTCCATCGTGATCCCTGGCTCCTAAACGAATTTGGATTTTACGTTACCCGTTTATCATTCACGTATAGTCTCTCTTTCTTTCCACTTTAGTTTCAAGGAGCTATTTTCTGGGTCTCACACTCACAGGACAGACAAGTTGGCTCACTACATAGGGTTTACATGACGCATGCTAGAGTTATAATGTATCAACTATCACCTTGCAAATAAACCAAAGCTGAAAGATCCTGCTTAATCCCCTAAATAGACTAATGCTGCAGAAAACGCGCCCATGCCTAGCCCCTCCTGTTGCTTAAGCTAAATCTGAGATGTGCACGAACCCTCAAGCAAACGCGGCCGGCACGCACGGTGGTTGCTTTTTTTGAAACCAACGCGCGGTTGTTGCTTTACTCAGGAAAAAGCAGTCATTTTTTTTTCATATCAGATCTGCCTTTCCTAGGTTGCGAAACGTTTGATCGATTGCAGGCATGACTACGATCACAGACCAGATCTTCACGTACAACCAAACTACTCAATAAAGGAAAAAAAAGGTTTGATAAATGTCCCCGGATATTTTTTTCTAAATAATCATCCAAAATTTTCACTTTTGGATGTGTGCGAAGATTCATACGCTGCTAACTCCACCTTCTCCGGTGACCTCTTCCTCCTCTCCGACGATCCATTCTTCCTCCTCGTTAGCACGCCCGAGGGGAGAATCTTACCCCCTGCGCCTAGGGTCACCATTCGCCCCTGGGCATAGAGGAAGACCGAGGGGCGATGGGCTGGTGGTAGGCGACGGTGGGGGTGTCGGACGGGGTAAAATAGTGGTGAGTGGCGGTGACAAAAGATACTAGCTATTAGATTGGACGGAGGTGGCACGGCGGGGAGGAGTAGGGGCGGCGGGCGGTGGCGGGGGGAGATGCGTTGAGCTGCCCCAGCGAGAGAAGGGATGGCCCGAAGGGTGGCGTGAAGGGCGTGGGGTGGGAGGTGGCGGGGTCAGGATAGGATTAGGGTTATGGATTATATAGCAAGGGAAAAAAGGTGAGGGTATTTGAATCTTAAAAAACAATCAAATTTAACCGCACCAACGGCTGCAACTTGCGAAGAAGCGCACTCCCCCTTGTCAGTAATCCACCGCAGTGCCTGTTTAGAATTCTTAAAGGAACCACTTGACCTGAATTTATTTGAGATAATCAGCAGGTAATCTCTGGATTCCGGGCGGTAGTACGTCCAATTCTGATCAAGTCCATACACTGCTGGTCCTTCCTCCGCTGAATCTGAAAGGACCCGTCAATTCTTGCGGGTTTGCGCGCGCGCACGCGGCTGGGGAAGCCTACTTGCTAACCAGCCCGGAAGACCGTGGTCCTGGACCCCTTCCAACCCGCACGACGGAGGCCATGTCGTTTACGAACCACCGTGCGTTTTGTCTTCAAGCTTCATGCCAGATGGTTACAAACGCAACTCTATTTGTTCTGGCTGCGTCCGTCCCGTCGTCAATCAATTATTGCCATGATTAACCGGCCCTGGTTTCTCTTCTGGCTGATGATGAGTACGTACATGGCATAATGATCCTATGTAGTTCTTAAATCCAAAAGACTGGAAGTCCGAATTCCTGAGCTGCAGAAGCTTTGATTGAACAGTTTGTATTTCTGCCCACTTTGGTCGAGACCTACTCTGTATGTATGCTCTGCACGAACAGTCAAGCCGATGCCTACTGAGTAATGAAAAACTACTGGAAAAAAACAAGGTGCAGTCATGCAATGCGCTGGAACAACCCGGTCCTAGACCGGGAGAATATCTATTCCGTGAAATACTTTTTGTCTCCACTGCATGACTACATCGGATACGAGCGGTCGACGGCAAGCTGTATTTTACAACGCGAGCAAATTCTCTGAACCGAAGAAGACGAGTGCAAACTGGAAAGGCAGAGGTATATATGATATATCTCCATCCATCCCTGGACCATTACAAGAACACATGGGGAAACAGTTAACGCTCCGCCGGGGAGAGAAAAACCAGACTGGAATAAGAGAAGCAATTCAGATTCCTCACGATTCCACTTGGACTACTAGCTCGGACGCACAGTGGCGTTCGCTGGCTGCAGTCGCTGTCTGATTTGCGTCCGTGAGCGCTACTAAAACCAAACCAAATCATCTCCGGGCTGGGCTTCCAAGCGAAGGAAAATTCGATCTACTAATAAAGTGCCGTTTCAGGAACATCGCTGTAGTTGCAAAGAAGATTTTGGACGATGCAAACTATTTTCTGTTAGGTAGCCAAACGGCTATAAGGCGCCAAAAATGCTTATGGGGATCACAGGAGGAACAGGGGTCGATACAGAATGGCATTGGTGAGAGTGGCGACTAAGTGGCTGATAACGACGGCCTGCAGGTGCAAGTAATGCAACAGGCTTGTCAATGGCTCTGTACCGTGGGGGTAGACAGTAAGACTCGACAGCAGTTTAACTACAAATTATTGCGTTTTATTCTGGACGGGTTGCTGTCCGAGGAACGTATGCTTGGCACTTGATGCAGCGAATTCGTCAGGTTTTGAGTGCTCGATCAGCTAGCGTGTTCATCAAGAAGGGATTTAGGATTTTGTCACGTCTTAGACTAGGGACAGTCAAATGTTACTATTATTTAAGTTGAAAGGGAAAGTTACGTATTTAGGTTACTTAGATTTATCTTTAGGTTTTTGTATTGATAAATATCGGACATTTCAGACTAGAGCTTAGACTGATCGAGGTGTGAATCCACCCCTGGTTCCATCAGAAATGGCCGGCGAAAACATTGTATGCAACTAGCACGGCCTTGCGATTATCCTCCTTGATCGATTTGGAGCGTTGATTCCAGATCGGTCTTGTGATGGCACAAGCGTGCGTGTCATTGGAACTCTTGAGTCTTGGAAGGAGGCGTACAAAAAAATAAAGGAAAAATGTGTGTTCCGAGGCTGCCGGAAATGCACACATCCTTTTCCCGGCAGCACAGCTGAAGCGTCGCCCCACGGCCGGTACGATGGTGCCTTGCTGTCGAAAAGGATATTGCAACTGTGCAATTCGATTCAGCTTATGTAACAATTAATCTCGCTTGGCTGAATATATGTCACTAGCTCGTCCTCACCAATGGAAGTAGTGAAGATGTTTTTTTACCCCTTTTTTTTTTTGCAAAATGAAACGTGCTTCTCGACGTGTTCGCAGGATGATTGAGCGATGACAGTGTAGTGGAGAAGCGTGAAGCACACTCGGCTCCATGGTTTCTTCTGCTCACAAGAGAAGCGACAGGACACTGCGGAATCACCAACAGTTTTGTTGGAAAATATAGGTAGTATTTTACTACCAAGTTTTACTAGGAGATAAATACAATAAAAAAATAGTGATGCAAAACTCACAAATAACAGTAGACTACTCATTATACTTTAGAAAATACATAAGAAAAATAGTATCAAAGTCGATCAAACGCACGAACGATTTACTGTTGGGTTTGATAAAGAACAAAAAACAACGTAGGCTTGATGCAGTGTAGAACATAGATGACGCAGCGAAGCGAGCGGTCGCGCAGATGTGCGCTGCTGAGAAACCTTATTGCTGCCCCCGTATAGGTCTTCATGGTAGCAACGGTTCGGAGATACAGCTCCCCTTCTTCACGGTGCACGTTGGGAGAAGAGTCGACGAGTTTCAGACAGCGCAGCACAAGTTCGTATGAGGAAAAAATGATATATCTTTACTACTATAAAAGAAGGAGTTGGTGGTTGCCGAAGCCTCCATCCAATCTGGACCGTCGGATCTTCTCTCCTCTCCCGCCACCCGGCCAACCCTAAAACCCTCCCACCCGCGCCCTCCCCACCCACCCTCCCACCCGCGCCGCCACCTCCTCTCCCTCCCCCTCCCCTCCCTCCCCCCCGCGCCGCTCCCCTCCCTCCCACCCGCGCGCCACCTCCTCCCCCTCCCTCCCACCCCGCGCGCCGCCTCCTCCTCCTCCCCGCACCGTCGCCGCCTCCCTCCCCCCACCCCGCGCGCCGCCTCCTCCCCTCCCTCCCACCCCGCGCCGTAGCCGCCTCCTCCTCCTCCTCCCCACCTTGCTCCGCCGCTGCCTCCCCTCCTCTCCACCCTGCGCCCGCATCGCCGAGGAGGAGGTCGCCTCCGCCTCGGCCCCATCCAAGACCGCCGCCCGCAAGGCGGCGCGCGAGGTCGGCCTCGGTGACGGCGGCGTGGCTGAAGAAGAGTCGCCCGCGACGTGGCGCAGGCGCGAGGCTGCTCGGGGATCCTGTCAGGCCAGTTCGCGTCTCACAGGGGTCAATCCTATTTATTGGGAAGTCGGCTTTCTCTGTGGATTTGCCTTTGCAATGTTTATCTGCAGGAAATTGGGGTTGAGGAGTATTGGGAAGTTGTGTGTTCGTGTGAATTTGAGGCTTGAGCGCGGGGGAGCTATTTGGTTTGATGAATTTTGGACATGGATTCAATAATACTTGAAGTGATGAGCTGCATATGCCCGAAATTTAGATAGGTTTTGTTATGATGGATATCTGGGAGTCGTTTTATCGGTGAACTAAGCATGGTGTCTATTAATTTCGAATATTGTAGCCTATTTGGTTATTTTTTGTATTTTAGCGCACTGACATCACTATTTGTTATCACGGTGCGTTGAAGGCTTGGGCATTTACTCGGTTTGATGCTAACAAATTGTTATCACGACTTCGATGAGTTATACTGAAAATTGATACTTGGAGGTACTGCTTAAAACAGTAATTTTGGTTGCATTAGATCGCTAACGTTAGCTTTTGTTTGCTCAAAATATACCTAAACCGCTTTATGGGAAGGTTACTGAACGCCGATATTCATTGCTTTAAGGTTTTTTCGGAAATAAAATGTAGCTGCTCTCTTTGCCGATATTCCTTGTGTGCTCTGGATTTAGCCTCTCTTGCTCTCACTTTTTATTACTTCCCATTTGTGGTTTCTTAACCCTTGATGACGCACGTATCTATTTAGTCTTTTGGTTCTGGACTTACATGGGTTATTGAACCAAACCTATGTCGACAAAAATTGCGTTTCGTGCACATAAACTTAATGAATTTTTTGGGAGTTTTGGTTGATTGCGTTTCGAGGATCACCTTTGTCGAGGATGAAATTTGGTTAAATTTATTTGACTAAGAGACTTAAGGATTACACTCTTTACGCGCGAATAGTTTTTGTTGCATGTCTTCTCCACTAGATTGATTGCTTTTGCACTAAAGCTAGACAATAGTATTGAAAGAGGGACAACTGGTTTGATTATGTCTGTTTTGGATATTCAGAGGGTTCTTCAATGCTTTTTTGCAGGTTCAATTAGAGCCCACAACCTCGTGGGGTGTACTTCAAAGGGATGTCTACGGACCTTCGAAGTACACCGGTCTTTCGCAAGCAACTAAAGATATTATCCGAGAGGAAGGTTTGCCATATTCGCTTTTCTTTGAACATTTCTCAGCTTATGCCATATTTAGAAATGATCCTGTAAATGTACTGTAACTACTGTTGCTCATGGACTTGCATGCCTATGTGGCATGTGCTCAACTAAATGCTCAGATAGCCTTATTTTATTGAATCCTACTTCTGCACCATACTTACAAGTGGATACAAAGATTGCCACCAATTGGATGGATTTAGCAGAGCAGTTATAAATTGGTCATTTGCTAATAGCTTGACACTTGAATTGAATGAGATTTGCTTCTTTTCCTTCAAGCGAAACTTTCCTCCATGAGATTCTTCTTTATGCATGGTGAATACTTGCATTTTGTATACAAATCAGAATATGGGCATGTTCTTTCCGGCTGCGGCTGATGGCTTTTTGGCTGTTTGCGACAGAGATTGTGGAAAGAGAGATACTCACTTGTGATTTTTGATGATACAGATATTAGTTTTTTAATGTGTACTACAATTAACTTATAGACCTCATCTTAAAAAAATACTCCGTTTAAAAGTTAGTTACTGTAGCAAAATTCAAAAGCGACTTTTAGAAGCCGTAAAGAACAGGGCCTATGTTGCTTTAGGCAGATGACAGCATGACAGCTTGAACTTCCCACAAATGATGCCATTTTGTATACAAAACTTTTTGTTTGGTGAGACTATTCTACAACATTCAGGGCTTGTTGCAACGCTACTTATCTAGAATTTCTTTTTGTGCTCTTAGATTTTCATAATCAAGGATGCTTGTATTCAAGAATGTAGAACCTCACATAGTTTTCTCAATGCACCTCACATAGTTTTCTCAATGCATCTCAATGCCTGTGTGGGGTGACACTTTGCAGTTTGTTTTGCTTCTTCTTAATACAAAAGATACGCAATTCTCCCATGTATTCGAGAGAAAAAGTAAATGCTACTATTCTTTTAAAAGGAATGCTACCGATATCTTTGCAATATGTAATCTAACTATTGGGTTGGGAAAAACAAGCATTGTTATTTTTTAGTATTAATAGCAGTGCAGAGTGTATACTACAATGTATAAACGTTATACCCTAGATTGTCGCTTGCGGATGTGACCTGAACTTGTACAAGATCGAGGAGGTGAGATGTTCAATTCGTTTGGTCATGTATTCTTTCTCTAAAGTTGGTTCTTTTCTTTATGTGTGTTTTCCTCTTGTAGTGGTTATCGGCGTCATGGTGAAAGTGCAAATAGGAGGAAATTTTTAGATGTTCCTA
This sequence comes from Melocanna baccifera, assembly GCA_036346265.1. Classification (NCBI taxonomy): domain Eukaryota; kingdom Viridiplantae; phylum Streptophyta; class Magnoliopsida; order Poales; family Poaceae; genus Melocanna; species Melocanna baccifera. Next base: position 39,483,910 of record CM070676.1, read on the forward strand.
TCTTTTGCTTTCTTCCTATGATAGCTAGCATATTTAGCCCATAATTATGTTGGTTCTTTTGGATTGGAGGATGGAAAGTTAGATTTATGGTGCGATTTTGTATAGTGCTTTCTGTTTTATGGGGAATTGTTAGAAGCAATGTTTATGCTTTGGGATGTGATATTTGGGTTTGGGGTATGGTTTGGTGTTAGGGAGTGTAGAAGAATATGCACAGGCACCACACAGCTAAATGGCTGGGGTGGCTTTGTATATATATAGCTCGGTGCAGGTATACAAGAAAAGCACATACAAGAAAAGCATATGCTATACAAGAATTTTAATAGGGAGGAATAATATCCTTACTCTTTAGTTCATGGGAATTTGTCACGTTATATACATGGTTTAATCTATGAAATATTTTCGTTAAGAAGCATTGTGGTTTTGAAATATTCTTTATGATGTTATTTGCTTCTTGATGATTGCCTTCTGGATTTACTAATGAAAGATCACTCGCCGTATTGCTTATACAAGAAAAGTCAACTTTATTTTTACTCTATTTACACTTTACAATTAGCCAACTATAAGTACTCAAGATTTTATGATTTTAGCTAATTTTTTCAGAACTTATCACAATGGTAAAAGTTTGTGCGAGTAGGATATGCCACTTCTCCTAATAAGCCCATCTATCTTTTGGGAAATTCTTTTAGAGGATGCTTGTCACTTGCAGCAGCTACTTGTAATCCTTGCAATGTAGCTGCTTGTAATTTACTTTAGGATTTTGTAGCAACGCACAGGCATTTGACTAGTGTGTGTGTGTGTGTGTGTGTCTATATATATATATATATATATATATATATATATATATATATATATATATATATATATATATATATATATATATATATATATATATATCATTTTGCAATGAACCATCCTTAAGTCTGCCAAAAAAATCAGTTTATAGCGATTGCGAAATGTTACTAAATTTGTGGAAGAATAACCAGTAGCATTTAATACATGTGCTGTATATATATATAGATCATTTCGCAATGAACCATATATATCAGCTCGTCGTCCAAATTAAGTCTGCCAAAAAAAATCAGTTTATGGCGATTGCAAAATGTTTCTAAATTTGTGGAAGAATAACCAGTAGCATTTAATACCTGTTCTGTATATACGCAGGACACGAATGTATTAATGTAGTCGATAGATGGCGTGCTGTGCCACGTTTCTCCATGCCTCGTCTGGCCAAGTCCACCCATCCATCCAATTAACCTCGCTTGGTTGCCCATTCAACGCCAGAACGCCTGACCAAGGAAGAGCAGGGAGCGAGAAGCATCGACAAAAGATGGCTTCACCACACCAAATCCTCAGCCCCCGTTGCTGACTCCCACGCCCGCGCGCCAATCCATAAAGCCCCCTCGCGCGGCTAGCTAGCTCGCTCGCTCGCTCTCTCTCCGCGCGCGCACGCATCGAGCGAGTAGGCACTAGCAAACTGCGGGCGCCATGCCCTCCGCCGGCCGGCGCAAGTCATCGCTCGCTGGCGCCGGGGCCGGGGCGTTCGACCCGTTCGGCGAGAAGCACGCCGTGTCGTCGCTGCGCAAGGGCGGGCGGCTGCCGGTGTACGTGGCGGGCGTCTTCTTCGTCATGTTCGTCATCATCATGTACGGCGAGGACATCCGGTCGCTCACGCTCGAGCCGCTCGCGCGCGTTGGGCCCTCGTCGCCGCCGGCGGCCGTCTCGGGCGGACACGTCGCGCGCGTTACCCCCCGGCGCGACATCTCTTCTGCGGAAAAGACCGTCTCGTCGCCGAGCTACGACGAGGAGCCGAAGCACGCGGTGACGGAGGTGGCGGCGCAGGGAGTCCGGAAGGCCGCCAGCAAGAACAAGAAGACGAAGAAAGCAAAGAAGCCGAGGAGGCAGCGGGCGGCGAAGAAGACGGTGGCGCCGGCCGTGCTGAGCGTACCGGAGACGTGCGACCTGTCCAAGGGCGAGTGGGTGTTCGACAACGCCAGCTACCCGCTGTACCGGGAGGAAGAGTGCCAGTTCCTCACGGCGCAGGTGACGTGCATGAAGAACGGCCGCCGCGACGACACCTACCAGAAGTGGCGGTGGCAGCCCAACGACTGCTCCATGCCCAGGTACACACACACACGCATGCATGCACGTCTTAATTTGCAGTGGAAACGTATAGTGCGTTGCTTCCTTTGACGGCTCAGACGACAGGCATGGAATAGCTGGATATGCATGCATAAACGGCAGCTTTTCCCCCCTTAATTTTGAAGGTTTGACGCGAAGCTGTTCATGGAGAGGCTCCGGGGGAAGCGGTTCATGTTCGTGGGGGACTCGCTGAACCGGAACCAGTGGGAATCGATGGTGTGCCTGGTGCAGTCGGCGCTGTCGCCGGGGAAGAAGTACGTCACCTGGGAGGGCCAGCGGGTCGTCTTCCACGCCGTGGTGCGTACGCCGCCGTCTGACTCTCCCTCTAAGATTCGACCCCACGGCTGCTATAGCTATAATTAGCAGCCTTTTTCAAATATGACGTGCCTGTTGGTGGCGGCTAGGTGCACCAGCTTCTTATTTCTCCGGGCTGTTTCTGATCAGGTTAACTGGTCGGCCTTGTCTTGATTAACAGGAGTACAACGCGACGGTGGAGTTCTACTGGGCTCCGTTCCTTGTGGAGTCGAACTCCGATGACCCCAAGATCCACAGCATCCAGCACCGGATCATCAAGGCGGAGGAGATCGCGGCGCACGCCGACAACTGGCGCGGCGTCGACTACCTCGTCTTCAACACCTACATCTGGTGGATGAACACCCTCAACATGAAAGTCAAGTATGTACACATGCACATCTACTGACGCACGCGTGCCGTGCCGTGCAACCAACGACGCGGGCGAACGAAAATTACACCGTTTTAATTGATGTGGCTGATGTAACAAGCAGCGACGACCTTGACATGAAAGTTTCCGGTGATCTTTGATCAATTCGCAGGAGACCGGGCGGGCAGAACTGGGAGGAACATGACGAGGTCGTGAGGATTGAGGCTTACAGGAAGGTGCTGACCACCTGGGCGAGCTGGGTGAACGAGAACATCGACCCGGCGCGCACGTCCGTCTTCTTCATGAGCATGTCCCCTCTTCACATCAGGTACCCCTACTTACCTTACTTTTATCTATTCTCGTAGTTTTCTATTCCATCCATTCCGTCGTATACTTTCAAGTTTTAAACAAAAAAGCATTCACTCGATCGAGTAAGCACGTATGTACGCACAGGGGCGGATTGGGCCCTTGGCAGGGTCGGAGCGTAAGAGAATAACATGTGTATAGTCTAGCCTAGTCTAGGGTAATATTGTTTACATTTAGCTTAGGTATTAGAGAATCTCTACTGTTTGATAAGCATCGTCTGAGCAGCAGGAGGGGATCTCTTCGGACGGTCCGCCAATCACCAATAACCTTTCGGCCGTTGGATGTACATCGGGCGATCAGTAGAGCGCAACTCTTCGGACTGAACAATCGGCTGAATAACCCTTAACCGTTAGATCTGGATCGAATGACTGTCAGTCCATACATCTTCGTTTATTGAAGTTGGCAACAACTTCCATAACTCAGACCACTATCCGATCAGCATCGTGCGAACCATTCCAGATCAGACGTTCGGACCATCCGAACGTTAAATCACTCTCGGCCGCTGAATCTACATCGGATGCACAACAAATGGTAACTGCTCGGATGGTCCAAATATCACCATCACTATTGGCCGCTGGATCTACATCGGATGTACAGCAGATGATAACGTTTCGGTCGGTCCGAACATTCTCTAAACGCTGAGCCGCTCGATTGCACTTAACGCTTCAACTTCTCATTTCAGCCGTCCAGAGCTATTATTTTAACCTTTTGAGAATAACAAAAAGTTAAATAATACTAGTAAATATTGCATTAGTATGCTTGTTAATTGTTATCCTTTTGGTATCAGATTATAAGAGCTATCTACAGTACAAAAATGTTTTTTTGAAATGTAATGTTTTTCATACTTTAAATCCAATATCCTGGTAGGTCTTATAAGAAAAAAGAGGAAAAAATTTTGTTTTTTAATTTCCTTGCTCTTTCAATCATTAGATTTTTCAGTAAATTATATTTTCTTCCCCAAACTCTATATGTTTAATTTCTAGCCAATTGCCATTTGCCACGATACATGCATACCATATACAAACTACGTCGTAACCTCTTCATATATACCTATATTTTGACTAATTGCCTTATTATTTTTATATGATCAACTGTTAAAAAAATAAGTAAATTATACTTTTTATTTTTGTATATATAGGATTTATTTTGTATAAATTAATATTACTTTTAGATTGGTAGTCTTTTATAATTCAGTTCAGGATACGACGCTACGTACTTACGCACGATTGACCAATCATTCAGTAGTGCCAGTTTAGTTCCTGACGCCAAAGTCTCGAAACTTTTGCACACCAAAAGGTACGCATGCAGGGTGGTACCCTGCAGCCGAAAAGACGAAAGGGCAGCGCGTCAGGCTGGAGATCGAATTGTCGTGCACGGATTGGTGGTGCAGCGGGCGCAGTCGGCACGGTCGGTTTCCAGGGGCAGAATGGGGACGCCCGGCGGGCCGAGCCGAACGGTCGTTATCTCCGGAGCTTGGAAATGACCAGACCTGGGGGCGCGGGCACTGCTGCGTGTCCTGCTGAGATGGCCGCGGCGGTGTGGCTTTTTTTGCGTGCAATCTTCGGTTGGTCTGTTTTTTCCTAGACAGTTTTGAGTTTATAGAGCTGTTTAGAAAATTTATTTTTTTAAAAAAACTATTTTATTTATTTTAATTTTTAGAGAAATTAAAAGTCTAAAAAAATACACCGTTAAGTCATGAAACTAGATGCAAACCCTCTTAAAAAATAGAGGAAAAAAACTAGATGCACACGTGCAACATCGGTGTGATGCGATTAGCACATCGCGCGCGAGCAGTGGATGGAACACATGGGCTTAGGTTGCCCGTCCGTCCGCGGTCCTACGGTATATACCGCAGCGAACCAATTAGGATACGAGTGCCCTCTTTAAAAAAGGTTTGACATTTCAGCTAGTTCATAATGGTGGAATCAAGTACAGAGACTAATCTAGTTACACGGAATGCCACCACGGACCACTGCCACAGCTAGCATAAATATCAAGGTGTGTCTAGTAATAATTTAGATGTTTAATAAATAATGATGGCTGAAAAAAAATAAAAATTAAAAACGCTAAAAGGGTAAAAAGAAACTGCTATCGTAGAGATGTTGTTCATGTTAAATTCTGAAAATTTAATAATAACTTGATAGGACCGTAGGTTGCGTGGTGTATGTATGGTTGTGCGTACCTGTCAGGTCACATGGGCGATGGAATTACTATTTGCGCATGAATCCGAGATGGAAGCTTCCGCGAGATTTTCCTTTGGGCGTTGCGATCCGTGAAGATGCCATGATGCATCAATCATCAGCGGCGTATCGTAGTTCGTGATGGGGGAGAGAAAACTGTGAGCGCGTTGTTGCCTAGTCGGTGCATCATCCTGAGGGAGAGGCTATCCCGTGACCGGAATTTTAGGATCTCGAAGTAGAGAACACATTAGGCACAATCAGCCAGGTTATCTGGTCATCCGTTCTGTCACGTTTTAGGCTTAAAAGCCGGAGGTGAATTCGGATCTGGTTATTTGATCTTACATATCACTTGGATCTGACGTTTTGCTTTTCTTTTTTGCGCAATTCAGTTTCGAAGTTCTTTGGTGTTACATCGTCCCGCTCGTTTTGGTTTTTTTTCAGCTTCAGTTTCTAACTTCTGTTTTTTTTTCACTATTTAATATTTCATTTTTTTCTAAATATTTTTAGATATTTTAGGTTTTTTGTATTTTCTTTTTTTCCTGTGTTCATTTGTATTGTCTCTAATGGGTTAACATGTTTTTTCTGTTTTTACATTTTTAAAAATTAATTATGCCCAAAAAGCCAAATCAGCTACAGTAAAAAAAAAAGCCAGCTACAGTGAAATTTCAGCCAAAAGTCAGAAGCCATCGCTAAAACGAGCGTGTTTGTTCTTTACATATACCAACTATATGGTTTGTTCTTTTAGGTCGTGACTTATCCTTTTTGGCTATTTACGCGAGAGAGGGTACAGAGAAATAGATATTTATGTGCGATTTTGGCTGATATAAATAAAGTCTTTGCAGTGTGTACTATAATCGATTTGTAGATCCTATCTTAAAAAGACACTCCATTTGAAAACTAGTTACTGTAGAAATCGGTTTTTAGAAACCAAAAAGAAGAGAGCCATAGCCTTACCCCCTCTCCCCTTCCTTCAGATCACACATAAGACCTGTTCTCAGATCACACATAAGACCTGTTCATACATGAAAATTCCTTCAGATCACACATAAAACCTGTTCATACATGAATTATTGCCTAGCTACTAATTAACAATGCCAAATGAAGGACCAGATGTGTGCACCGCTGGTAAGATCAACCAGAAGGTTGTGTTGGTTACCTATCACCTATGACAATAAGCATTGATAAGGATCTGTTTGGCATGGCCCGGGGATGACGACTTACGAAAGCTCACCTAAAGCTTTTAGTAAAAGGGATGGCTTATCCTGATATTGATAGATGTTTAGGTTCCGTGAAGCAAACAACTTTGATTAGTCTGAGCATTTTTCAGTCAATGATTCTCGTTGGTATTGTGTGAGAAGACGAGTAACCGGACAAAACTGCCATAGTATCGTTCTGGTGAATGAACAAATCACCGAGTTTTTTTTTGCGGGGGAAATCACTGAGGATTTCCACATATGTCACGAGCCTGTTAGAGAGAGTAGTAGCACAGAAACTACTTTCCTTTTTGAAGTACGAATATCAATCAAAAGAAAACGGCCCATTCCTTTTAGTTTATGAACAAACATGATGATTTTCAAAGCGACTTATTGACTTAACAGTATTCGACTGCTGGTGGGGACTTCGTCCACGAAGAAGCTCCTATCATATAGTTTAAGACATGTCACATCAAAACATACGATTAAAGTTTGGTCAACCGAAGAATAATACTAACGATTCCCGTACGTGAAGAGAACGGAAGTAGTATTCGGCTGCACAAAGGATGTAGATCTGCTAGCTGTTTGTTCACCAGAAGCAGCATGACAAATTTAGCTAACCGGTTTTGTTCTAGAAATGGCTAAACTTCAGAACCTGACGAATTATTCTCATTAGTCGTCACAACGTTCCGATGATATAGAGTACTTGGCTAATCAACTCATTTTGATGGTTTCTCTGAACAGCCCGCAGGTCTGGGGCAACCCTGATGGGATCCGGTGCGCCAAGGAGACGATGCCGCTGCTCAATCGCACGCCCTATCCGGCCGGGACGGATCGACATGTTCCACGCGCGGCCAACATCACCCGCGGCGCGCGCGCGCGTGCGCTCATCACGCTCGTGGACATCACCATCATGTCGGAGCGGCGCAAGGACGGCACACCTGCTGCACACCATCCGTCGTGGCAAGGTGCTCACGCCGAAGCAGCAGGCCGACCCGACCACCTACGCCGACTGCATCCACTGGTGCCTCCCCGGCGTGCCGGACATCTGGAACCTCATACTCTACACAAGGATACTGTCCAGGACAGGATAGGTATAGCAATGAAACAGAAGCTCTATTAGAATTCGATCGATTCATACTTCATAGGCGGGGCTAGCTGGACGGTAATACATCGTACCGAAAAGAAATTTTCTTCTTCTTTTCTTTACATTCTTTCTGGCATTTTCACCTGCGAAGAGATGCCTTTGTACTTTGGGGGTTAGGTTAAGCGGAAGAGATACTTTATTGGTAATACATGGCTAATGGATGGCCATGTATGCATGCATATATGCGCTGTAAGGTTCCTGATCAAAACTGTACATTGGGGGAAAAGTGAAAGTGAAAGAGATGAACAAATATGGTTTACAGAGAAACGGACGGTTGCATGCGTCCAGCTGCAGAGTCGTGTGTGTGGGTGGTGGGGGGGTGCTCATTTCATTGTAAAGCTTGATGGTCTACCTAAAAAAGTGACTGAAAAAGAAGCACCACTTGAGGGAGATACTAAGGCCATCCACAACGCTCCACCATGGCTGGTGGCCTTGCAGGTCCACGTCAGAGCCAAGCCACAGTGGAGGGGAGAAGGAGGAAAGATGACGGCTTGCAGTGTGTTTGGAGAAGAGAGAAGGTGGTCCATGGAGAGAGGGGGAGAGAAAAGGGCATTGCACCTCCTGCGCGTCCGGCGGCACGGTCGCGTGTGCCCCAGCACAAGCGGGTCCCTAAGTCCCAACGTGGCACCTTGAGTCCCAAGACGGCCGACAAAGACAGACTACACAGCCAATCAAGCGCCATGGCTAGATTCCATGGAAGAGCTCACCATTTAGGAGAAGAAATCCGGAGCGAATCGAACCAAATCGAGAGGGGAAAATTAGGGGGACACACCAAGAGGGATGAAGTAGTAGCTGGGAGGAAGGTAATCGGCAGATCCGCTATTACCAATGCCAGGTCTAGCCATAGTAGCGCCGTCGGCAAGAAATGGGGAGGAAGAACGCACGAGCCCAGCCGTGAGAATCGAGAGGAAATAATGGGGATAGGGTGATTGGTAGAGCTGGGAGTTGGGCCAGGCTGATTCGTGGCAGCCCAAGGCCTGGCTGGCCCGGTACAGCCCAAGCACACCATGAATGGTGGGCCAGACTGGGCATGGAAAGCCGGTCTATCGGATGGCATGGCACGTCATATCGTGTCGTGCTTGGGCCGGTCCGGCCCTACGAGCATAGCTAGCACTGGGTACAATCGCACGCAGCACACCAAGCACACCTGCTCGCAGCCCTCGCCGGCTCCTCCTCCTCCCCCCGCCTACCCTCCCGTCATCATCCCATCAATCCACCCCCACAAGCAATCACAGAGCAGAGAGAGGGAGTAGAGGAGTAGAGTGGAAGGGAAGGAGCATACTTGAGCTCGAGCATAGACTGCATGGTGTAGGGGCAGTTGCTATTGTGCATGGCGCAGCGGTCAGCCGTACTCCGAGGCCTCGGAGTTGTGCTGAGGTAGCGCTACCCCGACTCATCCGTGGCCGTGGCGCTTTGCGAGCTAGAGCCGAACACGACCGCCTTACTCCCAGAGGTTGGGAATAGGAACACGTGGAGTTTGGTAGAGCCGTCGGGCAGGCACCCCGCCACCGCCCTCGTCTACCGCCTCGACCTTCCGCATGACCTCCTAGAATGATGCGGTCCGTGGCACGGAGATGAGCCACATCTGCCCGCCCATGTACCGTAACGACTGGGAGGAAGGGGAGGTGGGGGGAGGAGGGCGGCGACTGGGGGAAGGGGGAGGGGGGCCAGGGGAAGAGACAGTGGCTGGGGGAGGAGGCAGCGGCTGGGAGAGGTGGAGGCGTCTGGGTGAGGAAGGAGACAACTGGGGGAAGGGGGAGGAGGGGGGACCAGGGGAGGAAGGAGGGGGCTGAGGTAGGTGGCGGTGGCTGGGGAAGAAGGGTAGAGGGCCAGGGGAGGTGGAGGTGTCGGGGGAGGTGAAGGGGGCTGGGAGAGGAGGGAGGTGGAGGCGACCGGGCGAGGTGGAGGGGACCGGGGGAGGCGGAGGCGGCCAGGAGGGCGGAGGGGCCAGGGGAGGAGAGAGACAACCATGGGAAGGGGGAGGAGGGAGGGGTTAGGTGGAAAAGGGAGGGGGATGATCAAAAGAGGGAGGGGGACGGGGTAGGTGGAGGATTGGGAAGAGGGACTGAGGGAGGCTGGAGTGGACAGGCGCCTGATTTTCCAGCTAAACTATCAGACATGATCACATGAGTGATTGACATGACAACGATCATAAGGTCTATATTTTACGAGAAGCAACGTTCGGAATGAACGTTCGGGACATGCAACGGCCGAGTAACGTTTATTTCTTTGTGATGCTTATAAATTAACTCCACTTCTTATTCCTTCACAACTCACAAGCTATTCAATCTTCTATTTTTTTTCAAGAGCTCTCTACACTCTTCAATATCCACTTCTTTAACATCTCTCTACACCCTATTTCTTCAACATCCCTCTACTACACTTCTCATTTATTTACCATTCATTTAATATACTACCAAGAAGTCAGAGTACCAAGGAGTTCCTGAGCGGTATGCAGAGGAGTTGAAGCACGAAAATGGCAGCAGGGAACTTTGTGTATGATCCCGTCGTCGCTCTCCTAATCCTCCTCCAGCTCCAACTCCAATTGATACTCGTCGGTTCTCACCAAGCATGGAATATTACGACATGGATGACCATCATATGGATAGTAGAGAGAGCTACGAAGAGTACCAGGGTGGTCCAGGGCCAATGGAGAGTCGAGAGTTCCCTCTCCAGCTCGTGGACGACAACATTGGCGGGTCTGGACGAAGAGTGAATTGCTAAAAATACATGACCTGGAGCCAAGAAATCTGAGATGGTGAAACCGTAGAAATCGTAACTTGTAATTGTTGTAATGCTAAATTAACTGCTCGTACAACTGTAGGTATAAGACACTTGAACCGACACTACAAAGCATGCTTACGCAAGATGCAGCACAGGGCCGAGGGGCAGAGTCATAGGATTTAAAGTAATAAATGAATCATACATGGGAGATACCATTGCCGAGCATATACTGCATATACTTGATGATTTTAAGATAGATAATAAAATTATTTCTATAACTCTTGATAACACATCGACAAACACAACAGTTATGAACATTCCTATCCTTAGGTTGCAAACATATATTGATGGTTATATCCTCCACCAAAGATGTGTATGCCACATCTTGAATCTTGTTGTTCAAGACGGTTTGCAAGCAATTGGTACATATTTAAACAGTATCCGTGATACCATTCATTACATCATAAGTTCTCTACAAAGTGGTAGCCAGGTTCGTGGAGTATTGCACAACCACTGGGAAAGAGTTAAGAAAATTTAGTCTTGATATTAAGGTAAAGTGGAACTACCGCATATATCATGTTAAAGAAGTTACAAGGGTACGAACATGTTATATCTATTTTTGTCAATGCTAACTTTCAAAATAATGAATTGGTAGTTACTAATTCTGATTGGTAGATTACTAGTCATTTTTGAGAGTTTTTAAAACCTTTTTATAAAGCAATAAATGTTTTATCAGGTATTTATTATCCTACCTCTTGTTTAGTTATAGAATTTGTTTAGTTAATTGTAGACAAAATTACCAAATATAGGGAGGATCCCTTTTTAAACCATGTCGTTGTAGCAATGGAGAAAAAATTTATTAAATATTTTGGTTCTATTTCATATTTATATTGCTTTGCTATCATTTTCGATTCTATGAAAAAGTTGGCTAGTTTACAGATTGGCATGGAGAGAATAGGTGAATGTCTTGACATTAATTATTTCGAAGCTTTCGCACATATCAAAGATGAGCTTTTTTGTGTTTTTTATATGTATCATGACAAATTTAGCAGCAGCGTAAGATCAAAGATCTTACAGCAGACGCAACAAGGAAAGATAAGCTTGACATCACACTTATAGAAGAAACTAAAGGGCAAATCTATTTCTTCGTTCTCTCAACCTTAGGCGGCTTACAAGTGGAATTTTGTCTCGGAGCTAAACCACTACTTAGAGTATGATTTTGCAAATATTAATCTTGATCTTACTGATGGAGGCAAGATAGATTTACTCGAGTAGTGGAAGAATAACAAGCAGATATTTTCTGTGCTATCACATTTCGCACGGGATGTTCTTCTGATGCCAGTATCCATCATCTCTTCAAAAGCAATGTTTAGCACGGTAGGAAGAATAATCGAAGAAATGAGATCGTCCCTCACGATTAGGATGGTGGTGATAATCATATGTGCTAAAGACTGGGAATTAGCTAAAGAACGACAATAGCATCAACTGGAGGATTCTGAAATCATGTAGGCGTACGCTGACCTCGAACGCATAAATGACCTAGACATTGATGAGTAGATACTATGTACGCATATTGTTATAATTAGTATATACATATATTGTTATTTACTCTTTTCCTTACTCAGGGAACCTCACTCTGAGGCGTAAGGTTTTTAACGAGATAATAACATTGTATTTTAAAATATGAAGGAAATTTTACTTTTTTCTGAAATATTTACATCATTATGTGCCCATATTTTTATACAACTAATTCAATTTAAACTAGTTTTTAACGAGACGAATACAAGAGAAAGGAAGATAGCGTTCGTCACCACCATCGATGCCGCCGTCTTCATCGTGTATAGTTATTTCGGGTTAGGCTTGGGCTGGCATGGTACGAACGCCGGTACGGTGGACTTTAGGCCGTACTTGGGTCTGGTCGGAGACGAGGTGTGTCGGCACGGCGGGATGACTGCGTCGAGTCAGTTTGATACGAAATGATCCGAAGCACGATAAACCCTTACCGGTACGACACGGTTAACTCCCAGCTCTAGTGACTAGTCGGTGCTGTGGTGAGAAGAAAAGCTAGCATACGATGTTTCTTTAGCCGTAGGGCCCACCGTACAGCGGTAGTACTGGTGTTCCATACCAAGCATAGACACCAGTAGGGGTGAAAACGGATCGGATACGGACGGATAATGCCTTTACCATTTTTGTTTTCATATTTTTTTCGGATACGGATACGAATACGGATAACTCGAATACGAATACAAATATGAATAATATCGAATACAGATACGGATCGAATACGAATCGAAACGAATACGGTTACGAATATTTATCGGAACATAAAAACCCCTTAAACTATACATCCAAAATTAACAAAAATACGTAAATAGTTTTTAACATCCTGATTTTCTGGAGTTTATAAAGCCCTATTTTTAAAAATAAATTTTGTGGAATTAAATCAAGCTTAAAATAAAATTTTAGAATTTAAAATAATTTAATATGATTAAATTAAACTTTAACATGAGCTAAAAATATTTTATTTGTGTTCCTCAGGTCTTAAGGATTTTTCTGGTATTTTTGGTGAATTTTTGAGATTTAATTGCTATTTTCTAGAGCCTTTTGGATTTTATTTGGATTTTGAAAATAAGAAAACGGGGAGATTTTAAAAAATCGGATATCCGGTTTCGTTTTATCCGGATTATCCGTATCCGTATCCGTATTCGACGGATACTAGGCTTACCGTATCCGTATCCGTATCCGATAAAAAAAATCCGTATCCGTATCCGATCCGAGAATTATCCGAAAAAAATCCGATCCGACACAATCCGTATCCGTATTCGTCCGGATCGGTCGGAAACTATCCGATCCATTTTCACCCCTAGACACCAGTGAGGAGCCGAGAGCCTCACGTAGGTGAGAAAAGAAACGGAGAAAAGTTGAACTATAATTGAAGCTATCACTTTAAGCTATCATGTACTATAGAAGAAAATTTTTTATGTGGTGGTTTGAGTTAATGTAGTAGTATTCTCTCTCATAAAACTCACCTTATGGTAAGCTCTACTATGAATGCCCTAATGATAACATTACAAATGTGTTGGCTATTGGGCTGGTATACAGGATTCTGAGAGATCCATACCCCTTTTTGCCTTCTTTGTGGTAGCAAAGCTCGCGTATCTCTCTTTGTCCTGACCAGATGTTGCGACAGGTCCTGCACGGAAATGTGGCGTTCCATATACGAGAGGCGCAGAGCCATGATGAGAGAAAGGAAGGACGGAGCTTTTCTTTATTGGAGAGATAAAAGTTGCTATAACTTGCTGGTACAACGAACAAACCAATCTCAAGGCTTGGACTGGAGTAGTCCTGAAACCTGCCATCAGAAGAGAGAAGAAAAATTTATGGAGGCAGGACCTCATGTGGAGACTTTCTTATTCATCGATAGATCAAGACTATAAAATTAATTCAATAGCTGAGAGGAGGAGAGGTCTCTCCGTAAAAATCCCTTCCCAGAAGAGAGATGGAGGCTGTACTTTCAGGAGTAACTGAACTCACATGTAGGTACTTTTTAAAAAAGGAAAACTCACATGTAGTTTGATGTCTCGTGTTACTGCACAGTACAGCGCTACCTCATCAGATCAGCCTCAATCAATGCCTCAGATCGGACGCGAAGCATGCTTGGTCCTCGAGACGGGAGTTCGAGTGCTACTACCAGGCAGAATGGAGCATGAAGATACGCTCCGTACATATCGGCAACAAAAAAGTGTTGTTGTGAAATGCTGCAGTATTCATGTCAGCATAAGCAGCGCATGTCGAGTTCCCAATGTTTAGGTTGCAGATTTTTTTACATATAAACAAGCTTGGAGAATTTTGGGATCAAAGGGGCAGAAATTTTTTGGGATCTCAGTGACTTACTGCTTGCTTACGGTTTTACCACTGGGCTAAGGCCTCATTGGCCAGAGACCCTAAAGAATATTCAGGCTTGTTCAGTCTGGCCCACTCCACTTCAAAATTAAAACGCAGTTTAACATGGACGTACATTTACTGCTTAATTACCACCATTGATTAGGTTTCCTAAAATCTGATCGAACAGAGCAAAATGGTTTGCAGCAGTAAGATGGATGGATGGCTTCAGTTCAGCAAACGATAAAAGAAAATGCAGAATTCCAAGGGTAAAACTAAGGCAAATTGTGGGCCGGCCTGGTTCGTAGGCCGTAGCCATGTGGAAAGGCCCAGACCACACCGGACACCCGAACTCGCTTAACCTAGGAGACGCGCACGGCGCACCGCGCCTCGTTCCCAGTCCCGCCCGCCGCCGGCCGCTCTATAAAACCTCTGCCTTACCCTCAAGCTCCCAATTCCACAGCGACTCCTCAAGCTCCAAACAAGTCTGCCTTCCGCTTCATCCTAATCGTCCCTAGCGTCCGCTTCGATCCATCTCTGCTGTCGCCTTCCACTCTCCAAAGTAGTGGTTGTTGCAATTGTGAGTCCAAAGCCTGGACTCTCGCGATGGGAGTGTTGTTTCGTTTCTGCTGTAAATTTTCCTCCGCGGTGTTACACGTGTTTGTACTATTCGCGTCGGCAACACTATCAGGAAGAAGGAAAAAAGTGGCATACTTCTAAATCAAAACTTTATAATGATATATATCTAAAGTGATCACTTTATAATTGTATATATCTAATTTTTCCCAGGAAGGACCATCGATAGCTAAGTTGTACCCTTCTTTTCGCGGTTGCCCACATCGAATCTTAAGTAATATATTGATTATATGTATGACAAATTATCTTTTTACTTTATATAATATTAGAGTCCCTTGCTTAGTATATATCAATAGATTATAGACGATTTATCTTGAATTTATCTTCCCTCATGCATCGGCTATCTTGTTAAACCATGTGTCTTTTATGTCTTATTGCTGTCACAACGTTTTTCAACCTCTAACAACAAGCCTATTTTTTGATTGATCCCTCTCAGCTGCTACTTCAAATGCGATACTCTAAATAGTTATATTCTACTACTATCCAATTATTACTTAATGCAGACTGATGCAACATCAATATGCATACACGCGCAACAGTCGCCAGTCCATACCGAAGACACTCGTCACATTGTCTCATGTGGTCCTTAGTCTATTACCTACGGTTGCATCATCTTTACTCTAAGCTTTTTGCTTCTCTACTTCCGTACTCCCGTGCTTCTATTGGTACGGATGTATACATGAAATTATACATACTAGATACCCTTTTCTCCCATATCGATCGCTCCTCTTCTTCAACGTTGGCCAACTTAACGCTGTGGCTTCCTTGCTAACCATGACAATCTTCTATCTTCACTGATGCCGACATGCCTACCTTAGTCACTGTCCAACGATATGAAAAATCTTTTCATCATCACTAGTGATGTCATACCTCTCACCAACAATGGTATGCTCCTAGCTATCTATGGCCTCATATCATCTGTAGTCATCTTCAATGCAAATTTTTATCTCCTTTCTGCCAGGGCTTCAACAACAAGGGTTTTCACTGCATATGGCAACAAGGTACAGTGTATGGAAAGCAATTTCCGCATTATTATTGATTGATTGATAATATATTGATTATTAATCATTCAAGCAATGCGTTTTTTAAGTTGAACATTTACGCAGTATGTTACACTATACACACAACAAAGGGCAATCCTACCTAGATGATGCATGATGACAGGAAGGTGGTGAACAGTTCTACCCATGAACAAGATATTACTCCTTTGCGTCACAACTTATTGGAATGTTTGAAAATGTTGCAAATAATATATGGAAAAGTAGAAATGGGAGATGTAAATCTTACGTGAAAAACCCTTTTGGAAAAAGCAATGGACGCACGAAGGTCATATCACTATATGAGAAGATGCTTGTAATAAAGCTCTTGCTCTTCCTATGAACTACATGGGTATATTTATAAGGCTATAAAGGAGACTACGTGTAGGAGTAAAACTCCATATTTGGAAAGGAAACAAAACTGAAATGAATTTGGATCACAAACTCAATGATCTCCACCTTAAGCCAAATTTCTCCTATAGCCAAAATAAAATATGAATTTTCTTGAAACAGATCCGCATGAATACCTCGTGCGCCAAAAGTCTATTGGACTAATGAGTGATACCAACTAAGTCTGAGAAAAGCTTAAACTTAGCGATAGAAACTGGTTTGGTTAATATATTAGTTGGATTATCATATGTACCTACCTTATTGACTTTAATGTCACCTTAAGCAATGACACCTTGAATGTAGTTATATCTGACATCAATGTGCTTTGTTCTTTCATGTAACATATAATCCTTTGTGTAGGACCGAGAACGACGACTAGAGGTGGGTGAATAGGAGTCAATACAATTAAAAGCCTTTTCAAAGGAGAAGGCAAAACTCTTCACTCCAATACCTACGAGAAGCTATGAAGATCAAAGACCAATCACCCATAAGGAAAAATTCAAGAAAAAATCGAGCAAAACAAACCTTGACAACCTAAATAGTCTGACCTCTCCCCAGGGGGCAGTCTAATCTCTTATTCCGGAACAGAGTAAGTTTCAGTAATATTTCAAATTTAAAAATCAATGAAACTTTTGTTCCAAAACTCCAAATGACTTAAAACTTAAACCAAAACTATATTATGACCTTAAAAACCTATCCCAATCAAAGATCGTGAAAGAGCCTCTGAAAATTGGGACCTATTGGCTCTTGAATATTAGCTGCACCAAAATCGAGCTAAAATCACAAATTGAGCCAACTCTCAAACCAAACTTCAAACCACTTGAAATTTGGTATGCACCTTCCCTAGAATATCAGGAACCTATTCTAATAAATGATTAAGAAAATTGTTATAAAGTTCTAACCTTTTTTTTGTTCGACGGAAAGTTGCACCAAACTTGAGCAAAAGAGGGAAATCTTTATCTGCTCTTGCTTGTTTGTTTTTGATGATCTTGATGACCTTGAATGGGTTTTCACATATCATAGCAAGGTAGATCACAACACGAACTCAAGCTAAAACATCCACAACCCTAAAACCCCAAAATCACCCCTTCTTAAACCAAAACCGGGCAAACACAAGAATTTACAAATACAAGTGCCTAGATGGATGAAATCTGATCTCCAAAATACATCTTTACCATTTACATATCCTTAGCAAACAACAAGATTAAGGGAAAAAGACGAAATACAAAAAATCAAGCGAAATCAAAATTTCATCACAAGAGCAAAAGTGGAAAATATTTGGACGAATTTTGATCTCTATTGATACTTAAAAATGAATATTTACATCCACTCTTTAGCCACGTTACAAGCCTAACGATGACAAAAAGCTCAGCCACAAGTGCCTCTCATACCTCCAACAAAATTCTCTCTAAGAACCTTAACTCTCTTAAGGCTAGGCACGAACTCTCCCAAAAGTTTAACCTAACTACCTTTTTTCCTCTTTATATATGGATGCTTACAAGAAAAACTCTAACCAACAACTCTAGTTGGATTTTATCCACTTATATGGGCTAACTCGTTAATCCAACATCATCTCGGGTTTTACATTTACACATGCATGCTTCTCAAAGCACATACACCCATTAACCTATTAGTGAATCAATATTTGATCCACTTTATATTTTCAATACATACGAGATATAAAGCACTTAAGCCAATATTGTAGTTTTACACACCGCCACCTTTTCAGTATTAGGTAATTTACCAAAATGCCCCTGTATCACCTTCCACAAAGCTTCTCGCATTCTTTGACACGAAACATCGTCCATGCTTCGCCATCTTCTATCTGGCCCTAATGACTTGTTGCCAAGTCTCTCTTATGTCCGGATCCCACCGAATCGTCCTCGCTTGTAAACAACCCAAGTCACTTGGCACACCACATTCTTCTCCTCGCACATGATGGCACCCAATTTCCTTGATCACTCTGGACCTCAACTCCTCCCTGAGCTTAATCCCAATCTAACTTGCCATTACCTATCATATCCACCACTGGTAGCTCCCGCTCTAGTTTCTTATCGTCCTGACTTGTAATCACCCCACAAGCCTTGATCACCTTCGGTGCCTCATTTATCCTCTGGACCTTGACTCCTCTTGAGCATAATCTTGATCCCTTGACTGCTTTGAATCTAAGCTCTCCTAGCTTAGTCCCGGTCCTATCCACCTCACCATGATAACATAACTTCGAAGTCCTACAGCCAACACAAACAAGTAAACTGTCACATAGCACCGCACAATACACAAAGTTATCAATCAACACAATTCATCCATACAATGTACCATGCAAAATGTTTGCAACCAAATCACTAACACTAAACTTAGGACTAAACAAAAAACCCATGTGTACACAAACAACGACCTAGGTTAAACCAAACTCACTATAACTCAAAATCCTAAAATACAAACCTTGGCCTGAGAGCATCCATGCTTAGTCGGTCTGATCGAACCTTACCACCGGTCAAACCACCGACAATCACCGGTTTGAACTGGCAAACATTCTCGGTCAGTTCGCTGGAGATTACTGCTCTAACCACCGCCCCTGAGCCGATCTGACCGGTTAGTCTGCTAACTTCCACAAAATTCTGACAAATTTACAAATAAAGTTTCCAACCTTCTAAATACCAAACTCAAAAACCTACAAACTCTCTGAACCAAAAGTTAATTACTCATCACAACCACAGGGTGACCTCCACATGGTCTCACACTTTGTAAGGTAAATAGTACTCTGACTATCATAGAATATTGTAGAGAAAGACATACTTCCATAAAGCTTACTAAATAATCATTTCAGCCAAACGATTTCTGTGCAAGTTTCAGAAATAGTTATATACTCAGCTTTTGTAGTAGACAAGGTAACGGTAACTTACAGACTTGCTTTCCAACTATCAGCACATCATCTGATTGTGGACACGATGATGAAGAAAGTCTGAAATGTACATCTAATGGCATATTCACCAGTTTGGCATTATGCATGTTAATGTGATGAAGAACTTTATCAACATACCCTTTATGTCTTAGGTATAATTTACCAAACTATCTGTCTCGGATGATTTTCATACCAAGAGCCTTCTTTGCTGTACCAAATCATTCATCTCAAATTCACCGCTCAATTATGCCTTTGATTTTGAATTTCGGTCATGTCTGCTGCAGTAATCAACATATTATTGACATATAGAAGCAAATAAATAGCTGAACCATTAACGATCTTCAAATAAATACAACTATTATAGTTAGATCTTTTGAAAGCTTGAGAGATCATAAAGGATTCAAATCTTTTTGTACCATTGTCTAGGTAATTGCTTTAAGGGCCTATTCATATTGGCTCTATTTTCAGAAGCAAAAGCCAATACGAACGTCCTAACTTCTATAGGCCGCTTCTATCAACCACTACTATTCATCAATCACTATGTTTTGCTTTTATATATTGTAACATACTTTATATTTTATTATATCACAATTTTGTAAGTTACATGGTGGTCCAAATGTTTTAGTGCTTTTTGTTGCACCGTCTTTCTTACATAATATACTACTATTCATGAGTCGCTTCTATCAGTCACTACTATTCATCAATCGCAGCCAAAAACTATCAACAAAAGCCAATATGAACGTACCCTAAACCATAGAGTTTTCTTTAACTTGCAAGCAAAATTCCTATTTCTCGAAACGACAAAACCTTCCAGCTGCCCCATATAAATATCTTCCTTCAAGTCCCCTTGTAAGAATACGATTTTTATATCTAATTGCTCAAGCTTATAATCATGTATAGCCACAACTTGTTAGCGGAGCACAGTGCCATGCACGTAGAGCGCACAGGACCATGCACGTGGCCCCCTTGCTGTTACGGAGATTACGCTGCACCAAGCAGTAAGTTGCCATATTTAGGAGTTTCTCTTCCATATTTGTTATTGATATATTTGACTGTAACAGATTCGGTTCCAACCGAATCCATCTGTACGCTATATATTGGAAACTCCTAATGGAAATAATCAAGGGCGTTTTGCTCCCAACGTTTTTCATGGTATCAGATTACACGTATGATCCTGCCTCCTCCCGTCTCTCGCCATGACGCAGAGCGCCAGCGCGCGAGATGCCGCCGCAGACGCAGCCACGGCCGCCGCCACCGAGGCCAAGGCCGCTGCCCTCGCCGCGGCCGATCTCGAGGCCAAAGCGGCGCTGTGGACGCAAGCTGTCGGTGTCTCCAGCATCAAGCTCTTGGTCCCCGTCACCCTCGATCTACAGGCGGGCCACTATACCCAATGGCGTGGGCTGTTCGAGGTCGCTCTCGCCAAGTTCGCTCTCGACGACCACCTCTGCGCAGCCTCTACTTCGACCCCGGATGCGCAGTGGATTCGCCTGGACGCCCTCGTCCGCTCATGGCTGTACGCAGCCATCACTCCCGAGCTTCTCGCCATGGTGATGGACTCCACGGAGTCTAACGCCACCGCCCACACCATCTGGACACGAATCGAAGGCCTTCATCGCGACAACGCCGAAACCCGGGCCATCTATCTTGAGCAAGAGTTCTACAGTCTTATGCAAGGGTCCATGTCCATCATGGATTATTGCCGCAAGCAGAAAACACTTGCCGATGATCTCACTGCCGTGGGACACCCGATCGCCGACCGGAGCCTCGTCCTCAACACCCTCCGTGGTTTGAACTCCCGCTTCTCCCATATGCGCACACTCATCTCGATGCAGCGCCCCGTCCCGTCCTTCCTTGAAGCACGGTCTGCACTTCTCCTGGAGGAGCTCTCCCTCGGCAAAGACACTCCTTCGGCATCGGTTTTCACCGTCACCACCCCTGGCGCCCAGTCCAGCGGCTCTGCATCGAAGCCGGCGTCCGGAATCATGGCTTCAACTCCCAGCGGTCCTCAGCATCGTCCGCCGACGTCCTACACCGGTTCCTCCAACCGCAATAACTACCGGCGCCGCAACTTCCGAGGCACTGGTGGTGGTGGCTCGCGCGGCAACCACAACAGCCAGACGCAGCCCTGGCCGTCCTTCCAACACCCGTGGGCTGGCTCCATTCATATGTGGCCAGGCCAGGGGCCTCGCCCCAACCAGCAAGGAGTGCTGGGGCCCCGACCTCCTGCTGCCTTCACCGCTACTGTGCAAGAATAGCGCCCGATGGGGGCCCAGAGGCGCCCCATGCCCGCGACGCACGGCACGGGTGCATCCTCCTGCTACTATCGCCACGCCAACGCCATCCTGGGATCAACAACAACTCATGCACGCCTTCAACACCATGACGCTCAATCCTCCATCTTCGGATTGGTACATGGATTCCGGGGCCTCCACCCACATGACCTCCGATCAGGGTACTCTCTCCTCTCTCTCCCACTCCCCTCCCACTTCATCATATGCGATTGTTGGTAATGGCACTCACATCCCCATCACTCATTCTGGTTCTGCCCTTCTCAACTTTCCCCCTAACTCCTTTACCTTAAACGATGTCCTTGTCACACCTTCCATCATTAAAAATCTCATCTCTGTTCGTCGTTTCACCATAGACAATCATTGTTCTGTCGAATTTGACCCTTTTGGTCTCTCTGTGAAGGATCTCCGCACCAAGACCGAGATCATCAGGTGCAATAGTCGCGGCGACCTCTACCCGTTTCGTTGGCCCCCTGCTCCCCATGCACTCTCCGTCACGCGGTCATCCTCCACCTTGTGGCATCGACGCCTTGGCCATCTCGGCTCCGCTGCATTGTCACACCTTGCGCGCGCCTCCCATATTTCTTGTAATAAAAATTTAGATGACTCCTTGTGTCATGCTTGTCAATTAGGTCGACATGTTCGCCTTCCTTTTTTTCCCTCTACTTCTCGCACTACCACAGCTTTTGAGTTAATTCATTGTGATCTTTGGACCTCGCCAGTCCTCAGTATTTCTGGATACAAATATTATTTGGTCATACTAGATGATTTTACTCATTATCTATGGACGTTTCCCCTTCGTTTTAAATCTGAAGTACTTGATGTTCTTCGCAATTTTCTTGCCCATGTCCGCACTCAGTTTTCCTCCAACGTCCAAGCAATTCAGTGCGACAACGGTGGTGAGTTTGATAATAACACCATGCGCCTCCACCTGCTCTCCCATGGCATCGCACTCCGCATGTCATGTCCACACACATCCCAACAAAACGGCAAAGCAGAACGCATTATTCGTTCCATCAACAACATCCTTCGCTCTCTTCTATTCCAAGCTAGCATGCCGCCTGTCTTTTGGGCCGAGGCGCTCCGCACCGCCACATATCTTCTCAATCTCCACCCCTCCAAGTCCCTCGACTTCGGCATTCCGCATCACGCTCTCTTTGGATCACCCCCCGATTACTCTCATCTTCGTGTATTCGGGTGTCGTTGCTATCCAAACTTATCTGCCACAGCTCCCCACAAGCTCGCGCCGCGATCCGCCGCTTGTGTCTTCCTTGGCTATCCCACGAACCACAAAGGCTACCGCTGTCTCGATCTTGCCACCAATCGCATTCTCATCTCACGCCATGTCACCTTCGACGAGTCAGCCTTTCCTTTTGCCGAGCACAGTGCCCCTCCAGCATCATCTGATTTTGATTTTTTATCCATTGCCGCCCAGACACCTTCATCAGCACCTATGCCCATTGCTCCACCCGTTGTCACTGTTCCTGCGCCCCCTGCAGCACCAGCTTCTCCCGTGCAAACCAGCTCCCCACCTGCACCCGCCGCAGCACATGCTTCTCCCGTGCACACCGGCCTCCCAGCTGCACCCGCCCTTGGCCATTTTGATATCGTGCCTGACCTTGCTGCCGTTCCAGCCCCTCCCACTGCACGGCAAATTCCTCCCACCGCCAATGATCATTCCATGACCACACGTGCCAAACGTGGTTTTCGGCAGCCAACCAACCGCCTCAACTTGCATGTCACTGTTCCCTCCCCGATTCCACGCACGTACCGTGCTGCTCTCCAAGATGCAAATTGGCGGTTGGCTATGCAACAGGAATATGATGCTCTATGCGCTAACAATACGTGGCAGCTTGTTCCACGTCCGACGGGTGTTAATGTTGTTACAGGAAAATGGATTTATCGACACAAGTTGAAGCCAGATGGCTCCTTGGATCGATACAAGGCTCGTTGGGTTCTCCGCGGCTTCACACAGCGACCCGGCGTGGACTTCGGCGAGACCTTTAGTCCAGTTGTCAAACCGGCTACTGTCCGCACTGTTCTCACCGTCGCCTTGGCCAATGACTGGCCCGTCCACCAGCTCGACGTCAACAATGCCTTCCTCAATGGGACACTGTCTGAGACCGTCTACTGTCAGCAACCATCCGGTTTCGTCGACCCGACCAGGAGCTCGCATGTCTGCCGACTCAACCGCTCACTTTACGGCCTCAAGCAGGCTCCCCGGGCCTGGTTCACCCGCTTCGCGACATATCTCCAGTCGCTCGGCTTTCTGGCGTCCAAAGCTGATCCATCATTATTCATCTATCGGCGGAACTCCGACACTGTCTACTTGCTGGTTTATGTTGATGATATTATCCTCACTGCTTCATCGCCAAGCTTACTACGTCGCGTCATCAATTCGCTTCACCGCGAATTTTCACTGAAGGATCTTGGCGATCTCCATTTTTTTCTCGGTGTCTCCGTACAGCGCACTCCATCAGGCTTCTTCCTGTCGCAGCGGCACTACATAGAGGAGATTCTTACTCGTGCTGGTATGACTAATTGCAATCCCTGCAGTACTCCAGTCGACACCAATGCCAAACTACCTGTTGCAGGCGCCCCGGTGACCAACGCCACCGACTATCGGAGCATTGCTGGCGCACTTCAATACCTGACCTTCACGCGCCCCGACATTTCGTATGCGGTTCAGCAAGCATGTCTTCACATGCATGACCCGCGTGAGCCTCATGCAAACTTACTGAAACGTATCCTGAGATATCTCAAGGGTACCATGGATCATGGCCTCCAGCTCCATCGAACTTCACCGACTAAGTTACTTGCATATACTGACGCCGACTGGGCTGGATGCCCCGACACCCGCAAGTCGACCTCAGGATATGCCATCTTCCTCGGCGACAATCTCATCTCGTGGTCATCCAAGCGTCAACAAACAGTCTCCCGCTCCAGTGCTGAAGCTGAGTACCGGGCTGTCGCTAACGCCGTCGCTGAGTCCACCTGGCTTCGACAACTCCTCGCCGAGCTGTTTTGTCCTCTTCAGCATGCTACTGTCGTCTTCTGCGACAACATCAGCGCCGTGTACCTCTCGACAAATCCAGTTCAGCACCAGAGAACGAAGCATGTCGAAATCGACCTTCATTTTGTCCAGGAGCGTGTCGCACTTGGCGAGGTCTGTGTTCTACACGTACCCACGACCTCGCAGTACGCTGATGTTTTCACCAAGGGGCTTCCCATTGCTGTCTTCCGAGAATTTTGTTCCAGTTTGAACGTCTGCGTCGCCCCCGTTCCAACTGCGGCAGGGTGTTAGTATTGGAATACGCGTAGGCTACGGAAGCAGAAAACAAAACTTTTCTACCGCGCACCCAAGAACATCATGCTAAGGAAGGATCATGGATCGTTACCACTTAGACGCGCAGCGCAAGTGAAGAAGAATTGAAACCGATCCAATCACGCGCGTCGAGGTAGTAGTGGAAGTAGCCGATCGTCCCGACAGATCGTCTCCTCCACGCACGCCGATCAAGATCGCAACGAGCGGCGCCTCCACCGGTATCCACACGCCCGGGCCGAACGCCGATCGCGAGTGTACTAGCACTCGTGAGCGACTAGGGTTTGGCTCGGGAGGTGGCGGCTAGGGTTTTGCTAGATGTTAACAGGCACACACCCCTTCGCCTCGCCTCATATATATAGACCTCCTCACGTGGGCCTCGTGGACCGAGGCCCAATAGGAGTCTATTCGGATCTCTATCCGAATTGAGCCCATATCCGAATCATATTCGAGTTAGTGTTCCAACCCGTTAAGCGTGCGACCACAGAGGTTCACGTATACTTGGTCGTGACCCGAAACGCCTTTCCAGCTACCATGTTAATAGCGGCCTCTAGTAAGACATATTAACCCCAAAGTATATGTGAAGATCATATCGGTGAACTCGTAATGTTCTCTCATGTACGAATCCCTTTGCCTCACGATATAGATTGAGCTCAAGGCGAGACTGTGTCATCCTCTTAATAGCTCAATCACTCTCTCGATTCCGTGATGGATTATAAACTCGTGATTGACTCCTCAATCACCTTGGCATGGCCATGCACTTTCATAATCCATTACATCGAGGCCCAGAGATATCTCTCCCATAAGGAGGGCAAATTCTATCTTGATCATTCACATCCCACTACATGTTTCATGGCAAACCCGAAGACTACTTTTATGACTACCCGATTCACGGAGTAGTGTTTAGTAGTCCCAAAATAAGCTACTACTCATGTTGGGAACCATGATGATCTCAAGTCTAAGGACTCTACATAAACACTACTTGAGACCAAGCGATGACACATGGAATCTCTGCGGTGTCTCATGGCAGTCTATCCAACATATGTTCACTAACACATGTCCATATTATTGATTTGGTATCACCATACCATGATCCATGAGACATGATCATCAATCAATACATATGCTGATCTTTGTCTTTGAATCATATTTGTTCCTCATATGATATACGATCAGGGATCATTTAGAAATAGCAACATCTTAGTATTTAAGAGTCTCATGAATAAGTCACATACTCATTGATCAATAATGATGATGTCTATTCCAAGGAACAAAGTAATGTATCATAAACATAGTATGTGATATATACAACATCTCCATGTTGCCTCTAGGGCATATCACTAACAGTTAGCGGAGCACAGTGCCATGCACGTAGAGCGCACAGGACCATGCACGTGGCCCCCTTGCTGTTACGGAGATTACGCTGCACCAAGCAGTAAGTTGCCATATTTAGGAGTTTCTCTTCCATATTTGTTATTGATATATTTGACTGTAACAGATTCGGTTCCAACCGAATCCATCTGTATGCTATATATTGGAAACTCCTAATGGAAATAATCAAGGGCGTTTTGCTCCCAACGTTCTTCACAACTATGTTTCACAACTAGGAAAAAAACATTGGTGAAATCAAAACCTAGAATTTGGCTGCATGCTTTAGTAACGAGCCTGCTTTGCATCCTTTTGGATACTTGCCGTGCACTTTTCCAGTTTTTGGACTTCCCCATGCTTCTTTCTTCTGGCTTCGTGTGATTCTCGATGACATCCGAGTCGGGTTAAGGTTGATTCAATCAGTTACTTGTTCATTGTTCCCTTTTCATTTTTCTGAGACTTTTCTTCTATCTTTGCATGCTTTTATCCATAATTGGGTCTGTTACAGTTGCCCGTCTGTTTACATTATCAGTGTCCCTTCGTAACATAAAGCTTTAATGATTAAATAAACTGAACTTTTCTCTTAGAAGTATATATTATTGTTTATCAAACTAACGTTCCAGCATTTGTTTCTGCTTGTTACCTGTTATGCTTTCGTTTAATTTTCTTCCCATGTAGTTATAGAACTACCTTAATTTCAGTTGTAGAGTGATTTACAAGGTCGCATGGTGGTTAGGAGTTTTTAATGATGCAGTCATTAGTCTGACAAATTTATACTGTTCCTTGCAGGGTAGGCTTTTGTTGGGAAGTATTTGAGGATGATAGTATCCAATGGAAACTACGATAATGCATGTTAGAGATCTGTAAGAGTTGTGCTGGACATTTGTCTCTGATTAATTTGGTCTTTCCAAATTCCAAGCGACAACAAAATGACAATGTGACACATCGCTGAGTATGTTTTGCATGCCAAATATGTAAAGAGGAATATGTAACGTCTCATCTGCTAAAGGGATGCTTCGATAGTGAAGTATTTTGGTCTAGAAGTCATGTTATATCAGGACATCAGAGTTGCTCCAACTATTTGTCTGCAGCTTTTCTTTTATGTTATATTTTTGTTTTACAAGATTGATTTACTACACTTGTAAAATTTGTGGCTGCTAGGAATGCATGGCAGTCATGTGGTTCATCCCTTCTCTACGCTTGATGCCCTGCATTTGTACATGGCAGAGCAAGAGCAGCATGTAGAGTAACAAAGATCGTGTGTAATTTCACAGCATCATGTATTTGTCTGCAGCCGAAAGGGAGCTTTCACAGCATCGTGTTTAATTTCTTGGTAAAGGAGCGATAGTATCAAACCGCAGGAGTGTGGCTAGTGTGCCACATCACTTGAGCTACGTAGCTGCCGCCCCGTTGCAGAAAAGCAGCTTTATATGTATAAAGCTAAACAAGCACGCATCGCCTAATATCCATGAACACGTTCACCACCAGAATGCCGTATCCCCCGGCTTTTCGTGCAATTGCCACCATCATTACAATCATCGACCACCTTGTGCAGGGTACATATTCTTCACCACCTGCATGCGCCCTCACTGCACAAGGTCTTCGATTACTGAACATTGCATCACTGTTCCCAGGAAAAGAAACATATGTACAGTGCTTCAACGGATAGCACGATATGGTTGTGACAAATTAAGCTTCGAGGGCATTCATTTATGCTGTGACTGAAATAAGCTAGAAACAAAAGCTAAATTAAAATTCTGAAAAAAATGGGGCCTATATTTGGATTGCTCCTTGAGCTTGTTTAGCTTAAGTGTCGTGTATAACTAAATATGACGACTAGAGCGAGTGAATATATAGGAGCCACACCGATAATAACTTCTTTAAAATCTTTTGCCTCAATATTGTTAGAGCCTTTCACTTCAATAGCTATGATAAGCTATGGAGATTTGAGTCTAAGCACTCCTAGAGAAATCATTAAGAAAAACTAAACCAAACAAGACTTGATACCTCATAGCAGTACTATCACCATGTAAGGTGCAGTTCTACTGGCATGTAATAAGTGGTTCAATCTTTCCCTCATATCAGCATAGGAAATACAGCTAGAACAGAACCAAAAACCACACAATTTTCATATGGAATGTCCAAATGACTTGAAATTTCACAAACACCTTCTCTAGAATATCACGAACATATTCCAACTAACGATCAAGAGAATCGTTGCTAAAGTTATGATATTTTTATATTTGAAGAAAGGTCACATCAAAACTAGCCAAAATAGGAAAATCTCGATCTGCTCTTGATCGTGAATCCTATATGATCTAGGTGACCTTATATGGTTTCTCACATGTTATAGCAAACTAAATCACAACACAAATTCAACCTAAATCACTTACAAGAGCAAAACCCCACCTCTCTCTTGAGGAAAACCAAGTAAACTCAATAACTTCCTCTGGATCATGTTTAGATGGATGTGATCTTATTTGTAAGAGATATCTCCACCTCTTACATATTCTTGGCACTAGAAAAGATCAAAAAGAGATAAATCCAAATAAAAAAGTCAAGCAAATTAAGAACACAAAAGATGATCCATGACACAACTCACTTGGCAAACATTGAATGTTCATATCACTTGAAGAGAATGTTTTACAGCCAATCTTTCAGGATAGCAAAGCTCTAACAAAAAAGCGCACATACAAGGCTTCAACACAAAGAAACCCTCACCCTAATATTAGAGTCTCACATAACTCAACTCAATACAAGACTTATATAATAGAATCTCCTCACCTTTCAGTTAACCTTAACAACCAGCCACTTCTTAGTGGATTACACCACTTACAATTAGGAAAACTCGGTAACCCATACACAAACGGGTTTAACATTACACACTTCAAGCTTTTCAAAGCACATGCCCGATAAGACATTCCATCAACAAAGACGTGACCTAAATCACTTAGGCCAGCGCCACGGTTTTGCAAACTATCACTCCACCCAGTTTCGGACAATTTCCTTAATTGCCACCCACCGGTCTTCACGACGTTGCAATGTCTATAACTTATCGCCAAGATCGTATGCCTACGCCAAACCCGTCACCACTTGAAACGCTTAAGTCTCATAGCACACCAACATCACACCACAGTCTGTGATGCCCAATGCATGCCGCTAAGATCGTACGTCTACTTCGAGAATCGTCACCACTTAAAACGTATAAGACCAATTGGCACACCACATGCATATATTGCCTCCTCACTATCTTTGTGTTTCTTTCGTGCTCTCGGCTTAGATAATACTCCACCCAAACTTACACAACACCCCATGACCACCAAACCTCAATCTTGTCACTGGCTGTAATTATCATTAAAGCACCTACACAGTAAAGACAAAACAATCAATCCAAGCATAAGTGACATGCACTTGACTCTTAATTAGCAAAACATATGTATATACCTACACCATGACTTACATATGCATAGAAACCCCATGGCTAACACTGCACGGGCTCCTGTCGTGAGTAACACCACAACGAACAACACAAATTATCATAGGGGCTGGTCTGACCGTGGCACCTATGCCGATCAGTAGCCTAACACCCACCGGTCAAACCATGATTACAACGCCGGTACTACCGCACTAGGCTTAGATCAAAAACCTTTGAAAGACCTCCTCTAGAAAATGGCTTCCATCAACTATGGACATGTACTATCACTCTTTGGTCGGACCATCACCATAGCTGGTAGCACCGCTGCCTCTCAGCCAGTTGGACCACCAGCAACAGCCGGTCACACCGCACCAGTCGAACCGCCAGGGCACAGCCGATCTGATCATAGCCACACAGTTGTCAAACCGTCACCCAGGCTAGTCTAACCGGTACTATTAGAAAAGCATAGGTCAAAATACAAATTCACAAAAATCAAACTCAATTAACAAAGCAAGACACAAACAATATCAAATATTCATCACTTTTATAGGGCTGTCACCACATGGTCTTACATGCCCCCAACAAAATCCCAAGCGCGAGACGGACACAACCACGAATATGTATACCCTGACAATGCAATTTCACAAAAATATCCAAAGGATCTAGGGTTAGCGCTTTCATAAGCACTTTATCAATTTATTGGCAGCACAGACTCTAATAATCTAAATGACTTAGATTATAAATTTTGAAAATTTGGTAGCACATATTTTTTTCCTCTCCGGTAGTTTGCTAATAAGATATGGCGGAAGTATACATGGAAGAAAGAGTAGTGAGATCCACTAGTTGAAGGACCAAAGTGGAATATCAAAGAATTTTTTTTTAGAAAGACACTCCAGTGTTCCCTAGTATCACTTTTAATTTCCCAGGATAGTACCACCGCTTGGAGAAACACAATAGTGCAATGCATTCATAATTTATCATCTCACTACTACAAAAGAGGTTATACTGGACGCCTATATCACAGACGATTCATAAGGAATCATATGTGCTGTAAATATCACACACGGTTTTACAAGTGTGACCATGTACCATCTGTGATATGCAACTAGCACAGACGGTTATTACAAATAACAATCTATGATATTTTCACAGATGGTTATTTATATCAACCATCTATGATAACACCAGACATCACAGATGATTCTTACTAATAACCGTCTGTGATAATTCACAGACAGTTATTGCCACAAATTTTGGACGAGTACGTTAGAGGGTGGACGTATTTCAGGCTTTATTCGCTGATGAACCTGAACCATCTGATGCTGACCATGACGCCTATGAAGCTTTGAAGGCGGAGATAGCATGCTACCTCCACCACTAGAAAAAAAATTTAGTTTCTCCTTTTTTTTGTTATAAAAGCGATTGGTCACGCTGTTTGGCCATATGTAAAATAAAGCAGTTGAATTTGTATTAACTGTCTTCTATATATGTAAATGGTCTCGGTATAACAAAATGACGGCATTATTGACGATAAAAACAACTAAGTAATACATATTTACTCCTGAGGCATTACTGAATTTGCATTTATATATATGAGAATGAATTTAGAGTTATTATCACAAATTGTTCCACTTTAGAACCGTCTGTGATATATTTTTACAGATGGTTATTAAGTAGAACCATCTATAATAACTAATTATCATAGATGGTTATTAATGATAACTGTCTATGTTAATTAGATAACACAAACGGTTAATGATATGAACCATCTGTGATAAGCATATATCGCAGACAGTTTGAGGTTGGACGTGTCTGGGATAAACCACGTTATTAAACGCCTAGCTACCAGCGGGGTCTCGATAGATCTATCATCATTGTGCTGCATTGAAGGAGTTAGGTGACTGGCTTTGGGGAGTTTGGTGAAAGAATACCGCTTGTAGATCAAGCTTGGCTGTGTATGAAGTAGAAGTATGCATGTACAACCTTTCTTCTTAGTTGTGTATGAAGCGAAAGTACATTTTAATGTCATTACTTATCTAAAGGCCAAATTAACATGGGAACGATATTGATGTGTACCTAGTACCATTGGTGTAAGATCTTGTAATATTATGAAATGAAGAGGCACAAGTATGGAATACAGACAAATGAGAGAACTTCACTATGCATGTCATGTTATTCTGCACCATCAATGATTTTTCTACCCCTGGTAACCTATTGGGGTTAAGTATAAAAGGAGTCAAAGCCTGTCTACACTGCTTAGATTATACCGAGAGTGTGTGATTAAAAAACTTGCGTAAAACTATGTACATACGTCACGTAAATTCCTTCTAAGGTATCACCCATACTGCAAGATGGAGAAATAATTTGATACAAAAAAGTGGATGACTCAGCACCTAGACCTTTTAGCGAGAAAGAGATTTATGATATGGTCAAAAATATCCAAGTTGTGCTTGGAAAGGGACACAACTTGAGGACCCGTCAGAAGAACATGTGTGGAAGAAGAGGTCAATATTTTGAGATTTGCCTTATTGAGAGTACTTAAAAATTTACAATTGCATCGATGTTATGCATGTAGAGAAGAATATATAAGATAGTTTGATTAGTCTCTTCCTGAACATTCATGATAAAACAAATGACCGAGTTCGCACCGATAGACACCAATAAAGGCCGAACGTACTTTCCCCTAGCTTGCTACACTTTATCTAAGTCTGAGAGATATGAACTGTACCAATGCTTGCATGATGTGAAAGTTTCATCTGGTCACTCCACCAGCGTGAAGAAACTTGTTTCTAAGGAATATTTGAAATTAGTTGACATGAAGTCTTATGACTATCATGTGCTAATTACATAATTGCTTTCTGTTACAATTAGAAGCATTTTGCTGAACAAGATTTGAGTGACAATCACGAGGCTGTGTTATTTCTTTAACGCAATTGCTCAAAAGGTCATCGATCCCGATGGACTAGATGCTCTACAGACTGAGGTGGTGATAACTCTATGTTATCTTGAGATGTATTACTCTCCGTCATTTTTTGATATCATAGTTCATTTCATTGTCCACCTTATGATGGAGATAAAGATATTCGGCCCCGTATTTGTTTATCATATGTACCCGTTCGAGAGGTATATGGCAATTCTCAAGTCCTATGTACGCAATCGATTTCGGCCGGAGGGTAGTATCGTCGAAAATTATGCAACGAAGAGGTCATTGACTTCTGAATCGATTACATGGACTAGGTCGAGTCGATAGGTGTACCTCTATCTTGTCACGAGGGGAGGCTAGAGGGTATTGAGACCATTGGAAGGAAAGCAATAACTTTGCATTTGGATACGTATGTTTAAGCCCATTTCACGGTTTTGTAACAAATGACTGAAGTGTCCCCGTATATTGAAGAGTATAAGGGCATGTTACACCAAGAGAATCCATACCAATCAGAGGCTTGAATCACGAGACAACACAACCGTCGGTTCAACAAATGGAGAAAGGTGTGATTCACTGGGAAGTCATCAAATGAAGCGTTGCAATGGTTGGCAAAAGGGTCAACATTTATAATTGTGACATGGCAAGGATATGACATTAATGGGTACACATTTTATACAATAGATCAGGATAGAAGGAGCACAGTGCAGAACTCAGGTGTCTGCATAGATGCATTTCGTACACACTTCAATACTGCTAGCTCAAGCTCATACTACTGGCTTGTAGAGGAGATTTAGAAGCTTGACTGTGTAATTTTTAATATCCCTCTATTTCGGTGCCGTTGGGTCCAATCCCTATGGGGTATAAAGGTCAACAAGTATGGCATCACTACTGTGGATCTCAAATGTGTAGGATACAAAGATAAATCATTCGTGCTCGCGAGGCAAGTTGTTAAAGTTTTTATGTAATTGACCCGGCAAATAAGAAGCGTCAAATAGTTCTTCATGGAAAAAGAATGATTGTCGGAGTTGAAAATATCGTGGATGAAAAAGAGTACAATCAATCTCCATTTAGAGATGGCATTAGGCTCAAGGAAGAACGAGATAATGAAGCAAGCTATATGTGTGTCAATCATCATGAAGGGCTTTAGTTAAAAGGATATAGTCTAGTGTAACCAATGGTCCCACACGGCGAACACCTGTTTGAAAATTATTGCAATGTAATCATTAGAAACTCAGTATGTAATTATGGAACTATTTCATCGTAATTGATTCATTAATTAAGAAAAAAATTACATATGTGATTATGCTTGTTTTGTTTTCATAGAGTATGGCTAGCATTTCTTGAGGCTAGCTAGCTGAAAAACAAGATTTGTTGTACATAGAAGAAGGAACTATCACAAGCAGTTTAGTGGAACAAACACTACTACAGAACAGGCTATACTGGACGGTAAATCACAGACGGTTCATACGGAACCGTCTGTGCTTAAACTATCACAGACGGTTCATACTACCACCCGGCTGTGATACTGTCGCAGACGGTTATTAACACGACCCGTTTGTGATAATCGAGACATCACAGACGGTTCATGTTAATCACCGTCTGTGAAAGTTCACAGACAGTTATTAACACGAACCGTCTGTGATAATCGAGACATCACAGACGGGTCGTGTTAATAACCGTCTGTGCACTTTCACAGACGGTTATTAACACGAACCGTCTGTGATGTCTCGATTATCACATACGGTTGGTATAATAAACTGTCTTTGATATTAATCGTCACAGACGGTTCGTGTTAATAACCGTCTGTGATAAATTGCACTATTAATACTTGGTCCAGATCTGTCTTCATTAATTGCGCTGTATCGGTGGAGCAAGGCGGCCGGCTTTAGGGAGTTCGGGGGTGAAAATATATCGCCGTATTCTTAGTGATCTAATTAGGTGTTAGTACTCAATTACTTTTAAGTATGTTTATATACATGTTTTGTAATGGAAGTCGATCCAGAGATGGTAACTTATATGCTATGTAGTAGCGGTAATAATCATTTTTGGCAACCATTTGTTACTTGTGTAGCTAGCGTAGATGGATCGAAGCTGGATGTACATTGAAAATCGTGTGAGTGAAGAGTACATTATTGGCGTGTCTGTTTTTAGAAGAGCGGCCGAACTGGATATGTTAAAGAAGGGGATAAAATATATGTACTATCCATGTATTGATTGTGATAATCTCAAGATGTTTAGCAACTCAGCGCAGATCGAAACTCACTTGATTCGAAGGGGTTTCAGAAAAGGGTACAAATGTTGGACCAGTCACGGTGAAGATAAGTGTACACAAGAAGCTGGTAGTTATGACATAGTCGAAGGGGACAACGATATGCCAGTTGTGGATTGTGCTTTTGATCATGAGGATGGATCGCATGATGACAATCTAGATCAGATGTTATGTGATGCAGAAGGGAACTATAGTGAAAGAGAGTTTGGTAAATTCGAGGGCTTGATGGAGGACTCGGAGAAACCTTTGTTCTCGGGATGCAAGCCGCAATACACGAGGTTGTCATTAGTTCTAGAACTACTGAAATTGAAGGTAAGCAATGGTTGGTCCGACAAGAGTTTCACGGTATTGTTAGGTCTCCTAGCGGACATGCTTCCAAAGGAAAATGTGTTGCCGAGAACCACCTACCAAGCCAAGAAGATGCTTTGTCCATTAGGAATGGAAGTAGAAAGAATAAATGCATGTCCGAATGATTGTATCCTGTACCATAAAGAGTATGCTAGCTTAAATGACTCTGATTCTGACCAGTGGTGGAACATCGATAGGATGTTTATAGATTTCGGTGTGGAACTGAGAAATATAAGGTTTGGTTTAAGTACAGATGGAATGAATCCTTTTGGTAACATGAGCAGTCGACATAGCACCTGGCCCATGACTCTAAGGGCCGAAGTATATTTTGATGTCACTACTTATCCAAGGGCCGAAGCAACCTGGCAACGATATTGATGTGTTCCTAGCACCATTGGTAGAAGATCTTGTAATACTGTGGAACGAAGGGGTACATGTATGGGATGCAGACAAACGAGTGAACTTTACTCTACGCGCTATATTGTTCTGCACCATTAATGATTTTTCTGCCCTTAGTAACCTGTCAAGGTTGAGTACAAAAAGAGCCAAAGCGTGTCCACACTGCTTAGATTATACCGAGAGTGTGTGGTTGAACAACTCGCGTAAAACTGTGTACATGCATCACCGTAAATTCCTTCCAAAGTATCACCTATACCGCAAGATGAAGAAACAATTTGATGAAAAAAAGAAGATAACTCAGTACCAAGACCTTTTAGGGGAAAGTGGTGTATGATATGGTCAAGGATGTAAACGTTGTGCTTGGAAAGGGGCGTAAATTGAGGAAGAAAATGTGGAAAAGAGGCCAATATTTTGGGACTTGCCTTATTGGGAGCACTTAGAAGTTCGCAATTGCATCGATGTCACGCACGTAGAGAAGAATATATGTGACAGTTTGATTAGTCTCTTGCTGAACATTCCTGATAAAACTAAGGATGATGTTAACGTAAGGCGTGACTTGGTCACTATGAACATCAGGACCGAGTTAGCACCGATAGAGACCGATAAAGGCCGGACATACCTTCCTCCAGCTTGCTACACTCTGTCTAAGTCCGAGAGAACTGAACTGTGCCAATCCTTACATGGTGTAAAAGTTCCATCCGGTCACTCCACTAGCACGAAGAAACTTGTTTCCATAGAACATTTGAAATTAATTGGCATGAAGTCCCACGACTGTCATGTGCTAATGACACAAATGCTACCTGTTTCAATTAGAAGTATTTTGCCGAACAAGGTTCGAGTGACAATCATAAGGCTGTGTTATTTCTTTAACGCAATTGCTCAGAAGGTCATTGATCCCGATGGATTAGATGCTCTGCAAACCGAGGTGGTAACAACTCTATGTCATCTAGAGATGTATTTTCCTCCATCATTTTTTGATATCGTAGTCCATCTCATTGTCCACCTTGTGAAAGAGATAAAAATATACGGCCCCGTGTTTCTACGTCATATGTACCCTTTCGAGAGGTACATAGGAATTCTCAAATCCTATGTACGCAATCGATCTCGACCGGATGGTAACATCATCGAAGGTTATACAAGAGAAGAGGTCATTGAATTCTGCATCGGCTACATGGCTCAGGTCAATCCGATAGGTGTACCTGTATCTCGTCACGAGGGGAGGCTAGAGGGTATCGGGACTATCGAAAGGAAAGCAATAATACAGATCAAAATACGTATGCTCAAGCCTATTTCACGGTTTTACAATACATGACTGAAGTGACCCCATATATTGAAGAGCACAAGGACATGCTACGTCAAGAGAATGCAGGCCAGTCAGAAGTTTGGATCACGAGACAACACAACCGTCAGTTCAACGAATGATTGAAGACGCAATTGACTAGGAGGTCGTCAAGTGAAACAATACAATGGTTGGCAAAAAGGCCAAAATTTACAATTGTGACATGGCGAGGATACGACATTCATGGCTACACATTTTATACAACAGATCAGAATAAAAAGAGCACAGTACAGAACTCAGGTGTCCACATAGATGCCTATGATGCGCACGTCAGTACCACTGGCTCAAGTTCGTACTACATGCTTATAGAGGAGATTTTGGAGCTTGACTACGTAATTTTTAAGATTCCTTTATTTCGGTGCCGTTGGGTCCACCTCCCACGGGGTGTAAAGGTCGACAAGTACGG
This sequence comes from Melocanna baccifera, assembly GCA_036346265.1. Classification (NCBI taxonomy): domain Eukaryota; kingdom Viridiplantae; phylum Streptophyta; class Magnoliopsida; order Poales; family Poaceae; genus Melocanna; species Melocanna baccifera. Next base: position 39,521,247 of record CM070676.1, read on the forward strand.
TGTCACTACCGTGGATATCGAATGTGTAGGATACAAAGATGAACCATTCGTACTCACGAGGTAAGTTGTTCAAATATTTTATGTAACCGACCCGGCAAATAAGAAGCGTCATGTAGTTCTTCAGGGAAAAACAAGGATTGTTGGAGTTGAGAATGTTGTGGATGAGGAAGAGTACAATCAATTTGATGATTTGCCTCCATTCGGAGACGGCATCAGGCTCGAGGAAGAACAAGGCGATGAAACAAGCTATATGCGGGCCGATCATCGTGAAGGGCTTTATTTAAAATGAAATAGCTATGTGTAATAAATGTAAATATATATGTTTTATTCTAATTGTAAAATGACTCAGGAACTGTGATGTATTTGTGAATTTGAATTTATATATATGTGTGAATTGAATGATGGTAGGTGCAGTTATATTCATTACACTCTGTGAGGGGTCTTATTGAATGTTGGTAGTGTAGTTACAATAGCCAGCCGGCAAAGGTTTATTGCAGTCAGCCAGCAGGTAAAGGCTTATCACAGATGATTATAAACTTAGAACCGTCTGTGATAGTTATCACAGACGGTTCTACACTTATAACCGTCTGTGATATTATACTATCCAGACAGTTATAAGTTAAGAACCGTCTGTGATAGTATAATATCACAGACGGTTTAGTTATAGAACCGTCTGTAATAGAACTATCACAGACGGTTCCTTTACGGAACCATCTGTAATAGTTTTTCTTATAAATACCCCCAGCTAGGGCACAGATTTCGCACTCACGCACTCTAGATCTCCAGCGCCCCTGGTATGTTATTGCTCTCTCACGCCGCCCTTCCCTCCCGACACCGCCGCCGCTGGTCGCTCCCGACGCCGCTCCCTCCCGATGCCGCTCCCTCCCCCGACGCCGCTCCCTTCCCTGAGCCCGGTGCCCTCCTTCCCCGACGCCGCTCCCTCCCCCAAGCTATGTGTTATGACATTTGTATTTCGATTGATGTCATCTTTGTGCTCACATAATCATACTAGAATTATATTGCTATATATGAATTATTAGCAGCTATAGCTAGAGATATACCACACCTCACTGCGTCCACATAGTCATCCAAAAATAGATGCCACATAGACCTTCAAAGGGCATGAAGCTAGTGACATACTCCAGTGTATCGGGTTCAATGAACTTGATACATTGGTTTGTGTCATTTGCTTCATAGAACTTTGTTTAGGTCGACACCTCACTGCGTCCACACAGTCGTCCAAAAAGTTTTAGTACATGCCATATAGACCTTCAAAGGGCATGAAGCTAATGACACACTCCAGTGTATCGGGTTCAATGAACTTGATACACTAGTTTGTGTCATTTTCTTCATAGAACTTTGAAGTGCCACCAGCAACTACAGGGCAACGTATGTGGATTCTAGTTTGCCGCCATATGAAGGAAATTATGGATAGTAAGATCAATGGTCGAGAGGTTTGTCATGTCCTTGCAATAATTATTATTTTCTGATTATATATGTATATATATACACACACATGCTAATTAATGACTTATTGCTCCTAGCGACAGCGGGTGGACTTCGATGTAAGTACATATGATCTTGACCAACTCGTCGAAATTCGTGCAACACTCTCCGGGTTCTTACTAGGACAGTGTATAAACAAGACTGAAGAGTTCTACCCCGGCAATGGTGATAATTAGATGTTGAAACATTGGATGTAATTGTACAAATCACTCAGCTGTGCTTAATCAAACAATTCATTTGTCAGAACAGCGTAACGATTTTCATTCTATATATGTATGTGATCTGTTGGCCATTTGTTACATTCGTAATTCACTTTGAGTTGCAATTAACTTATCTATGTAACTTTGAGTTGCAATGTATGTGATTCATTTGTCAGATCTGTGTAATCTGCAATGTATGTGATTCTATATATGTTGTAATCTTCTTGCTTACTTTCAGAGGGTATGGCTAGCATATCCTGAGGCTAGCCAAAAAACGGCAAATAAAACTGCTGTTGCAATTGCTATCACAGACGGTCATTGTTTTTAACCGTCTGTGAAAGTCGACTATCACAGATGATTTTTTTTGCAAAAACCGTCTGTAATGTAAGTTATCACAGACGGCTCCCAAGCCGTCTATGATAACCACCTATTATCACTAACATATAAAAACAGACGGTTCAAAAACCGTCTGTGATGACGATTCTGAACCGTCTGTGATAGGCATGTCTGTAGCAGTGAAACCATCTACGATATATGTATTGCAGACAGTTGCATAATGGAATCGTATATGATATATGACATATAACATACGATGGCATAACGGAACTGTCTATGATATGTGGCATATCACAAATGGTTTCATTAGATTACCCTCTGTAATATTAATATCACAGATGGTTCTATTATTGAACCGTCTATGATAGTTCCTCTATACGTAGGCCTTGCTAGGTTTCGTACTCTCACTCCACACTTGCGCACTCCTCTGTCTCCGCCGCCCCTGGTAGCTAGGTGTTTCTCTCACTCCACACTCGTGCACCCGACGTCGCCTCTCCTCCCAACACCGCCTCTTCGGACGGCGCCGCCTCTCCCTCTTGACATCGCCTCCCCGGACGCTGCTACCTCTCCTCCCTATCGCCTCTCCTCCCAATGGTATGGATCCCAAATCCCTCTGCTTTTAGGAGGTAGATCATGGTGAGTTTAGACATTCTCTCCTCCCTACCTACTACTATTACATCAAATGATATGCATTAGACTTTACAATAAATGTTTGTGGGCATGGTTTAATGCCCAATGATGATAGTTGTCTATTATTGAAATTGAGATGATAAGCTAGTTTAGATTGGGCTCTTTCAAGTGATGCTTATTGCTGTCATTTGCTAATCGTGTTGTCAGTTGTATTAGTTCCTTTCAGTCCTATAGTTTGGAATAGATTCAGTACTATCTAGTTTATTCTCAACATATCTATAAAAGATCCTGCTATCTTTAAGGTCCTGTGATTTTGTTTATTATATGTTGATCAAGTTTTTATAGTTGGTAAAAGTACTGTTAATTTGAGAATCAGTCTTTTGGTGATGTCCTGTTAATTCATAGTAAGTTGATTCCCTGAGTGTTGGCAGCTTTCTATGTATTTTCACTTAAGCATAATTTTAAGAGCTCAAATTCTAAACTTTAGTAGTTATTTCTTAATTTGTGAAGAGTATGGACAAAGTATCGAGAAGTCCAAGAATTAATCTTGAGCAACTCTACCTCTGAAAGCAATAACAATCATTATAGCATAAGCTTTTTGTTGGTTTTAATTATTTATTTGCTTTATGCCTTGAGTGCATTATTTCCTATATTGGCTGAGTACAATGTTGATTATTGTATACACGTTACAAGAGGAACATTATAGCACTAAATATTTGAGCTTCAAAAGGATTGAAGCTAATTAGTTTCAATCCTTTCGAAGCTCAAGTGTATAGTGCTTTAATGTTCATCTTGTAGTTATTGATAAATACATGTTGTGGTGAGAATATTAAAAAAATAGTTAGGGAATAAATTTAGAGATAAATTGTTGGAGCTATTGTTTCTAAGTGAGTTGGAGTTCTTAGCGACAACATTTAGGGAGTCATGTTATTGCTACAAGATCTATTTGGAATGGTATCTTACTGTTTGAAAGGGATTTTGTAGCAACAATGTATGCCAAAGAGACCTTGTAGCAATAACATACTCCAAATCACACACTTCAATGTGTCAAGTTCTATAAAGTAAGTTGTGCCTATTGTTTCTTCCTTCTCATCAGATTGTATGTTAGGCTTGGTTGATATCTTAGGCATAAAAAATCTTTGGGCTGTCGTGCCATTCATTTGTAAATGAAGGGTGTGATATCTCAAAAGTTTTTTTATGCCTAAGACAACAACTAAGCCTAATACACAAAATAATGAGGAGGAAGATACTACTATCATAACTTACTTTATAGAATCTGAGACACTGGACTGTTTGATTTGGGATGATAGTATTGCAAAGAGACCTTATAGCAATAATATACGTCACCGAATGTTCTTATTTCTTGTAAGATCAACCATATGACAACGTTTATGCTTACAACTCACTGTAATTAGATATTTCTTGTAAGAGAGATGACGTCCGAACAGAGTCATCACCTTTGATGTCACCAAATAGGTCTGACGCTGCAAAGACCGGGGTAACTCAGTGTGGTAGAGGATTATCGAATGACCATCACTATGGTCTCTCCGGATGGGGTCCCTCTGCAACCAAAGAAAGCAGCAGCAGCATTCTAGACAACATGCGGGATAATTGGAAGGCAACGGGTCCCCATCACCGCAGTAAGAAGGAAAGATTTGACAAAGGAACAGAAAAGTCAGCTGTGGGTGGAAATAACAGAGTTGTTCGAGATCCCAGCAGAAGTCCATGTACTTGTGCAATAGAAGGTGCTCCTCGCGGTGGGAAAAGTATGGATGAACTTCAAGAGCACGCTTGTCATGCAGTACGTGACCAAGGATCGCACACCCCTCACGAGTTATCCTTTTGTGTCACTGGAAGCATGGGAGGCCTTTGCGCAGATAAAGACGATAACCGAATTTCAACAACAAAGTGTGGTGCACAAGGCTCTCCGGGCACAAAACACTCACCTCTACAGACTCGGCACTACTGGGTACGCAGGTAAAATCCCACAATGGAGGATACAAGACGATGTCACAATCCGATCGGAGGCCTCTCCGCTATTTGTCGGGATAAAAAATGAGCGCGCCAAAAACTAGTTAAGAGCGAGGTCATCAACCACGTCGTCGGGTGTCTCGTCTTTCAAAAACCTTGTAGACGGTTTCTGTAGTAGTGTCTCGTTAGTTAAATACATGTTTAATGACTGGTAGGATTTTCTCATGAAACATTTCGATTACAGAAATATGAGAGATTCTTCCGCTTGGCCCCACGGAGATAGAGCTAGCCATTCCATGGAGCAGCACGACAGCGCAATTCGTACACTGCCAAGAAACCTAAGGCCCGGTTCAATTAGCCTTTTTCATGTGTCTTTGGCATAAATGACAGTACAACAATTGTTAGCTTTTTCTAATACATTCAATTAAAAAAATAAAGAGAAAAAGAGAAAAAAATGAAAAACGTTATATTTCTCACGGATAATATAAATGAAAAAGGTATTAAAAAGACAACATATTTCAAATAATTTTTGGTTTCTAAAAGCTAAAACACAAAAACCAAGGACTGCTGGAAAAGACCTAAGCTGATGCTCCAAAGGGCATAAGCTTAGACTTTTAGTTTTTTTACATTGTAGTGATTAAAAATGCACTGTAATTGATGTTAGTTTTTTGCGTAATTAAATTATATATATATCATCACATATGATTGAAAGAAATAAAAAACAAAAATAAAAAACCAAAAAAAGATAAAATTAAAAAATAGAAGCAAAAGAGAAGAAAAAACATGCTGTAGCCAGCTAGCCGGGCTGCAGTCTCGCCGATCGAGGCATACCAGCCTATCTGTCTTGCCACATGGCTACATATAAAGTAATTTAAAGCCCTAGAACATCAAATCGGCCGCTATGTAACACAGCAGCAGTTCTGCGTGCCAAAAATCTTTACCTCTGACCACACGGGTGAGCGTCGCCGTCCCCATTAATCGAGCCCTTTGTTCTCGCACAGTCCAGTTCCTGCAGCCTGCAGGCATGATCTAAGGCGTACACATGGACAGCGTACGTGGAGCCCATGCTCCAGGCCGGCCGGCAACTGTACAGTGTCGTCCAAGCTTAGATCTACGTGCTTTTAACTTCTAGCTTTTTTTAATTTATCTTTTTCTGATTTTTTTATTTTTTTCTGTATTACTTTACATTGTTGTGACGAGGGAAAATATTTTTTTTCTATTTTTAATTTATAGCAACTATAGTAAAAAACCTTAAACAGTGTTAAACAATGTTAAATAAACCAAAAAATCAGAAGTATAAGCCAAAATGAGCACCCAGATCATCCAGAAGTGGGCATCATGCGCTGGTGGCCAAGGCAGGAAATGCTACGAGGTTGGAGTAGTAGCTAGGACAAACTAGTTCTAGCCCTTGTTTGCATATACTGACTACTGTACCATTGAGTTGGAGCGAAATTGTTAACGAAAATACCTACAACTAGCAGCCAAACAGAATGATCTTCTCCACTCCACTATTTGTTGGCCGCAGTAGCGATGTTGCACGCGGCCGGCTAACATGCACCAAGCATCATCTCCGGCTGGTATGACATACACTTAATTACCATATGCATGCGGGCAGTACCTGGATATATACTTCCTGTATACTCATAATACATAGGTATGTACAAGTGTACAGAGCATACATTTTCCTATGCCAAGTATACAGATAGGTTGAATCACGGACGCAGTCGATCCCCCCAAGCATTGGGGTGCCGAGTATCGATAGATCTGTATGTAAAACCCAAACAGGAGGGGTGGGGGAGAGAAGAATAGGTTGCAAGTGATAATATGAGAAGTGTTTAATTAGATAGAACAACGAAATAAGAAGCAAACATACAAGTTCGATGAGAGTGCTAGTTTAAGCTAGTTCGGGATCTTCATGGTGTTGAAAACAAGCATGCATGCAAAGAAAGTCTCCCATCTGTGATCACATCGATAACAGAATGACAGAACCATGCATGCATGCACCGAGAGAAACTAACGTAACTGCCTTCCCAGGCCGTTAATACTATAGAGCTAAGTAGAGAAGCTAGCAGCTACGTACGGGTGTACGGAAACTACATTCTAGATAGCTAAGTAGCTAATAAGATCCGTGTACATCAGTCTCCTCGCCTTGGAGATCACACAGAGAGTAGCACGCGTGTGCAGACTCTTCGTCAAAGACGCAAGAAGGCAACGGAGGCAGCTCGTGAGCACTACTCATCTGCCCTGGGCCTAGATCAGCAAGGACTTGCACCTGATGAGCCCCAGTGTGATAGCTCATCACCTCCTGGACCGGTACTCCTGGAAGCTGCATCGTCACCTCGTCATCCGCACCACGGCGAGCAGCTGTGAACTCATGGCAGCCCTCCTCGTGCTGCATGAGCGCGGCCTGATGCAGGCTGACCTGAGCCTTGAGGAACTTGACGTAGTGGATGGTCTGCTCGAGCATGGAGACCGTATCCATCTTGCTGCCGCCGGGCACGAGGCTGCGGAGCACGCGGAAGCGGTCGCTGATCCGGTGCCGCCGCTCCCGCGCCGCCACGCTCTGGGGGTCCGTCGAGAGCTTCGCGCCGGGGCAGCGCCGCCCGCCGCCCCTCATCCTGCTCTCGCCGAGGCCGGCCGGGTGGTGGAGGTAGGGCTGCGGGTGCACGGGGAAGCCGCGTGGGTCATGCATGTTTTCGTAGTGGTATGGATCCATAGGTAGGATGCGCTGCTACTTGTGTAACCACTGTGTTGTTGGTTTCAGCCCTAGAGCTAGCTATGTGCGTGTTGGGGTGGAACCGTGGAGGTGATGCTATGTATATACCGCGCGTAGGATCGCATGGGAGAGTATGACCACATGCAAAGTGCTTTCATTTGGGTGATAAATGAAGGTAAGCAGGGGTGGAGCCGGAATTTAGAAATGAACGAGGGCCAAACAACTTATACAATTTAATTAAACTTGATGAAGAGATCAAATAGCATTAACGATAATAAAATTTTTTAAAATATAAAAAGATATAGTATAAATTTATCTAAACATAAGGGAGGCCTGGCACTGCCGGAACCCCTCCCTCCGCCCCCGAAGACAAGTACGTATTTTCATTTGGGTGATATATGAAGACCAAGATTGTCAGCTTCCTGTATGTGATCCAAGATTTAGCAATATAGGATTTTTCCATATTTCAGGGACGACCAGCCAGGAGTTATTTGGGATTATTTCGGCCGGGAAAAAACAGGACTTTCTCCCCGCTGCTATATATGGTGCCTTCTTGACCTAAGTAAAATCTGGGAATTGGTGACAACTAGCCAGTTCTTGATGGTTTTCTGAATCCTGTATGTGTACAAGTCCATGAATATACAAATCACAAAGGAACATTTAAGAGATCCTGACAAAAAGGAAATTCAAGAGTGTCACACAAAGATGTAGGTCTTGCTTGTGATGAGGTTCGTTTGGATGTAACAATTAAGGGGAACTGAAACTGAACGTTTTGCAAAAAAAAAAAACAATGGTGAATTGTTTTTTTCCTTACTTATGTATTCTGTGATTAATGTTTATGCAAAAATGACTTGTGGCTTTGTGAACATGAGGTCAAAAGTACACATGCACTATTATTCGTTGTTTCCTTCTAGCCTCTAGTCATAGCTTCGAGTTGAATCGAACCTGGAAAATTGAATAGAAAAGTATGATTTCACAAGCCTTTTTGTATTTAAAGGCGCAACCTAGATTGATCCCTAAGAAAAATGACCAAAAGTCAACACTTACTCCTAGCCTCTTCAAGTACACAAAGTTTTGTCAATTGGCTTGTTCTACTTTCTGGTGCATATTCGGTAGAAAACTTTACTACGTACGTAGTATGGCAGTCCATTATTTATTCGGTAAGTATAACGATGTAGGCAATCACAGATCACAACGCTGGCTTCCCGGTAGAAGTTCACGAAACGATAGATAGCTCTCTCCACTTTCTAGCGACGCATACAGTGAGCGATCGGACGCCCTCACGGGCTTTGGTGAAAAGGACGCCTAGGGTTTTAGGAAACCGTACATCCTTTTGATCAAGTACCTTTGTGAGATACATGATCACATGAATGGTACCTGTGTCACATCCAGCTTGTACAGATGACCACCAGGGAAGCAACACATCCCCGGAGATGGAGGCAAAGAGACAGCATAGAATATTACTCATTTATTCGTTTCCTGCTTCACCTCCGTTCTCTCCCAGTTGTTTTACCTTATGGTTCCTGGAATTTGAAGCTCTGCAACCGATGAAGTTTTTTCTTTTTTAAAAAAGGATCGCACATCAACCGTTTTCTATCAGATATATGTTCATTTTAGATAATGATCGTGCACCGTGCATGTCGTTTTTTCACACCATATTTTCGTGCGTATTACGTCTATGTAAATGTACACCGACCTTTGATTTAGGATGATCATACGATTAACCACCTAAATTACAATTGATTTGTACGTACAAGATGGAATTTGCTACCCAGCTTACGATAAGGCGCATCACTGGATTTGACGCGTGCTCAAGCCTCGAGTCATCCAAAATTTTGGTCACTAGAATGATGCTATAGCATTTCGAGAAAATTGTTGAATCAAAGATGGATACGTTCCAAACTTCCAATCCTGCGCGAGTACAGTTCGTGTGTAGGATCAGTATGGTAAATTAGAGGAGATGGTCACTCTTCAAAACTTATTCACTAGGTATTAACAACAACACGCAACAGGAACATAAACTTACAAGTTCACCAAAACCAAGAGCTAAAAATTACAAAGATCACCAGAGACTTTTGGCTCAATCGGTCTGACCGCCAGCCTGGAAGTGGTCTGACCGTTTAGTTTTTTGCTGTCTGACCACTCACAGAGAAACAATACAGACTACATTGCACACGATCTAAGAAATGAACTAACTTTCAAACCACTGATAATACAGTGAAATTTGACACAAATTCTCGTAAGGATATCAAGAACATATTCTAATCATGGATTATGAAGATCGATGCCAAAGTTCTAACATTTATATAAAACAAAGAAGATTGCACCAAAATCGAACAAAAGAAGAAAATCTTGATCTAATCTTACTCGTGAGTCTTTAATGATTTACATGACCTTAGATGAGTTCTCATATATTATAACAAGCTTGATCACAACAAAAACTCAAACCAAAACGGCTACAAGAACAAAACCCTAAAATTACCACTCTCTAAAGGAAAACTAGGCAAACTCAAGAACTTCCTCTGAAAGATGACTAGATGGATGGGATCTATTCTTCAAGAGATATCTCCACATCTTACACGTCCTTAGCACCAAGAAAGATCAAAAAGAGATAAATGCAAAAAAGAAAGCCAAGCAAATCGAAAACACAAAAAACGATCCATGGCACAACTCACTTGAGCAAACTTTGCATATTCATTTTACTTGAAAAGGAATATGTTACAGCCACTCCTTCATAGTGGTAGAGCTTTAAACTTAGAGCAAACATAAAGGACTCTAACACAAAAAAAAAACCCTAAGCTCATCTCTCAAGCGTTAATGGCCTTATTTTTTTGGGTTGCGGTTTATGACTTTTGACTACGGGCATGTTCTTTTTAGCTGCGATTTTTGGCTTTTGGCTAAAATTTTTGAATTTTAATTGTTTGCGACAGAGATTACGGAGATAGATACTCTTTTACAATTTTGGATGGTACAGATATTGGGTTTTTAACGTGTACTATAATTAACTTGTAGACTCTATCTTAAAAAAAATACTCCATTTGAAAGTTAGGTACCGTAGCAAAAGCCAAAAGCCGTTTTGAGAAGCTAAAAAGAATAGACCCTACAACCTATTAGTCTAATGAATAGTGATTGTTGAAAAAAGTCGAAGCCAAAAGCTAACTAAAAAACCAAAAAAAAGATGCCAGTAATATCTCTCTTCACACATAAGGGCTTATATAGTGGAAACTTCTGCCTCACTTCAAACTCTTAACACTAGCAACTTTTTGTAGATAATAGCCACTTACAAATGGAGAAACCTGGTAATCTGCACACAAACAGGTGTTACAGTTTACACACTATACGCCTCAACTGCATCTCCACCACCATCCTCTGTCCCACCGTTCTCAACCCCTACCTACACACCTACACTACTCTCCCCCATTTCACGGGCGTTGTGAAGTAAACATGGACAAGGCTGCACCAACAACACCCATTGATAGCCACAACGCTTGCAACCTTCCAACCAGCTCTGTTATGACTTCATTCGCTTCATGGGCCTCAACTCCCAACATATCACTTCTGGTGAATGGCTCCATAAGCATTTAATGGTCACCCTATACAGTGCTGGGTCCAATGAAAAGCTCAACGTCAACCACATCAACACCACCCAGATTAAAATATTATTCGAGTTTGGGTGATACGGAGTGGTCTACTGAAAACTGCTCAAATCAACCCCACAAAGTCTCTCACGAAATTCTTCCTACCCGTAAAACACTCTAAAAAATTATTGTCCTGACATACCACCCACACAACTCAAAATATTCAAAACACACAGTAATTACGTAGGCTACGTAGGGCCTAACGATAAACAAATTAAACTACACCCCGTATGAATAAAGCCAACCATGTCTATCAAAATGGCCTCTATTTGACACACATCTCCTAAAACATGACTACAAATATACAATTAAAATAAAAATAAAACATAAATAACCTAAAACTAGTATCCCTAGGTCTTGTGGATCTAAACCTAAGCAACCTAAGTCTTCCTCCGATTGATCTACTAATAAGGGTACCCTAACATTTTTATGCTATAATAAATACATAAATATCCTATATTATAACACTATACACAACCTTAACCCAAAAATTGCAGATGTACAAATAAAAATTGTTAACCCCAAAATTGCTTATCTACAACTACAAACCCTAGTTCTACCACGAAGCTATGTTTATTATTGCTAACCTAACATGTTTTTATCAAAATAACCAACAAATTACATGAGCGCAACAAACTCATCGCAAAAGAACAAGTTCACATAGATGCGCTGTGCCGAGGGAAGAGCCGCCTCTTCTCTCCTTTCCTCTCCTTTCCATTCTCTCCTCTGCTCTCCTCCCGTCTCTTCTCTGCTGAGAGCGCCTCCCCTCTTCTGCTTTTATGTGCCGACACGATTCAATCTGAATCAGTCTATATGGAGCACCAGTCACTCCATGGTGGCACGATTGGGCATCAATCCCGCTATGAAAGTTCGATTGGTCTGATACGGGGGTCGCCCGATCTTCTCGACGTAGGATGGATACCCACGGGAGTCTTGATGAATCGTAACAATATTTCAATGCCAGTGCAAGGGACGAACAATTTTTAATCCGCCAAAACACACTCGCGTCGATTTCGTCGACCACCAAGCGAAGATCTATTGTGCACCCAATTCCCAGCAGAAAGGCTGAACGATCTTGATTGAAGAACATTTCTGATTCTCTTTGGAATTTCGGTAATCACAAGGAACTTGAACAAAAACTTTCATAGATTGATTTTTCTCAAAGGTGGTCTGTGTTACATGGCCAGTGGAGCCTCTATTTATAGGGGCACGCAGGCCCTCACATATGAAAAGTTTTCAACACATGAAAAGTAATCAAATACTTTCGGATTCTATTTCTGTTTCCAAAACAGAAAGATTGTTTTGATGATTACGACACGCACAAAAGGAATTTTCGGATAGACCCAGATCCATTGGAAAGAGAACGAGATAAGCTTTCCACACTGTACTCACACATTCTAAATGGACTCTTGATGTGAAATTTATGAGCATTTAAAATTGGTTCTGTCAGGCTAAGTCAGCGTCAGATTGTTTTGGTAATTGCGGTGCACACAGAAGGAATTTGGAGGTGAGACCAGATCTATCTGAAAGTAGACTTCAAAAGCTTTTCAACAAGTACTCATGGACCTCGAGATTCTTTCTGGATAAAAAATTATGGCCGTTTGAAGTAGACGATGTCAAGGGAGCCGAATCTGAGTTGAACATGAACAGGATTTGTTTGCGCTTGACAGTTTCACTTGTATATTTGGGCTCACGTGGTTCTTCTCCATAGTTCCTAAGGATAATTAAATCATCACAAGAATTAAATAGGGAACATTTGTATGTAAAGTTAAAAATGTATTCACCTGATAGTTAAGTTGACGTGCTCGCGCTCGAGTCATTGGTCCTTGTATCGTAGGTTTGGCTTCGTGAATATTCTCATGCATACTAGATGTGGAAGTAACTTTTGTTTATTCTTGGAAGTTTTGGTCGTATGCGTTTGTGGCGTGGTCGCATCAACATCAACATGTGTATCCGTATCATGGGCGATGTGGCTCAACGTCGTCTGCTCGTCACATGGCTGAGTGTTGGTGAGATTCAGTTGCGAGATGAGACCACGATTGTGGGTCTGGTTGGCTCAAATTGCTGATCCATTGCGCAATTGAGTCCATTCGCACGATGGACCAATGTTTGTGATTTTTTAAAAAAATAAAATACAACAATAACACAACCTTTGATCTCAAACAACTTAGAATAGACTAATAACTCTGCCTATGTAGTTTTCTATATGGTTTGTCCCAAGCCAGAAAAAAGAGGAGGGTTATGTCAGACCTGACTAGTCGACGTAAAATCAAAGTTATCTTTTCATGAAATGAAACTTAAAAATAAAACAGGATGTTTTGTAAAATTATTAAAATATGATTTATTTAAAAAATCCTTAATTTCGTTTTGGAAAGTTTTGAATTCCCGATTGGGAACGCCTGCGGCAACACCAACTACGTGCCGAACAACTACCGGGCACGACACTTGACAATAAATAGTTCGTGAACGGTCAGTGCTCTCGGTCCCAGTTCCTACGGATCGTGTCGTGTCAGGCCATGAATAGATTGCCATGTGACATTCGTGTGTACGCTCTCCTAGGATTGCGTGACTAGTGTGTGTGAGAGAGAGGGACATGTGGCCGGCTGAATCGCTGACGGTTCTGCAGTGAGATGGAGTAGCGATCTGGCAATCTGGCCCCCTACCTGCTCCTGTCCTGCAGTGCCGCTTCAGATCTGGGCTGGCGCTCATGAGCTCATGATAGCCACGAAGGCAAGCGTGGCGCGGGCCCCATCCGCGTACGTGTCCGTCTCGTCTTTCGCGACACCACGCCACTCCCTGTCTCGTGTCCGCCAACTATTTATATAAATAGGACTGTATCTTATTATCAGGACTGTTCCTTATATTTTGGAGAGATAAAAAAAGAGGTCTTGTGATATTTTTGATATTTCAAAAACTTTACTTCTATTCAGACATATTTTTATAGTCAAAACCTAATATATACTAATAACAAGTACAAATAATTTTAGATAACTAACATCCTGCTGTATGAGTAAGATTATACATGCTAAAAATCTCTTGCAAGTTGCAAGAGAAATATAACTTAAAGGCCCTATTTGAATCTCAAGAAATTTATACAGTTTCTTATAACATTCATATGTTCCAAGCATGCTCTTTAGGAATGAAACGACATAAAAAACTATTTTATGAGATTTTTCAAGTAACCGGGACATATAACTAAGTAGTCATCAGCCACACTAAGAGGCAAAAACACCAACCTTCAAAAAAAATTCAATCCTTCAACCGTTATAGAACTTTCTGTTAGTCGCCAAACACAACCACATGCACTGAATATCTAGAGTTCTAAGCTACCAATCTTGAATAATTTTTTTTTGTATACTTGAACTAAATAATTCAAATATCTAAGAAATCACCGTTTGTCAAATTCTCAGTTTAATTAGCAAGTAAATAAGATACAAGTTAGTTGAGCCAAGCTATACATTGATCTTATGAGCGAGCATTCGTTCATTTAGTCATTTGTGACATGCCAAATGAGGTGTTTCTAAATTGAGTTGGACATTTGGACTGCCTAGACAAGTTCTCAGTATACTTGTTAGTTGTATACTTCATGTTGTTACTAGTGATTGCCTAGAAGTTAATGATATGACCCTATACCTATACATACTTTAGTTGGTCCTTCTAACTATGAACCTGAACAAGTTACATAAAGGTGTATATATATATATGGGCTAAGGCTCCTGACTTTTATGGGCCCTAGGCGGTCACCCTTACTGCCCATGCCCAGAACCGACCTTTCTTATTATTTTTTAAATTTAGTTTTGATCACCTTTTTTTTTATAAATATAGCTCACTTTTTGGACCTACCGAGCTACAAAAGCTTGACAAACACCTATAAAGCACCTCTTGCTTGATAGTAGGAGCTACTGAACCTCATGGTAGCAAAATTATGGCTCATGAATTAGCGCTAAGTAGATGTAATTAGTACTAATTAAATATGATTAGCACTAGGGTAAGCATACACACTAAGCAGGATGCAGCCGGGCGATGACCTACCGAGCTCCCCTACCTAATAGATATCTACCAAGCTTGATGGATATGAGAAGAGGACTTAATTTATAAAAAGAGATGATCAAAAACTAAATTAAAAAAATAGCTATAATATTATTTATATAAACAGTTCCGTGTCTATCTCCTCACCGTGATCTCCTGCGTGCCGTGCCGACGGTTGCGTGCAGTGCGTGCGTGCGGCTGCCGGTCGGTAGCACGCGCATGCAGTCGCGCGCACCCCGCCGGCCACGGGATGTTGTTCGTGCCTGGTCACCGTCCCGAGTGTGGAATCACCGGTCCAACCCTGTATAACATGCCTACGCGTCCGGCGCAGAACGTTCATCGCCCAGCCCGCGTGGTGAAATAGTCGTGGGCGCCCGGCCCAGCCCGCGCGCTCGGCGGGCTGCTCGTCCAGCTCGGCGCTCGGGGCTCAGGCAGAACACATGGACGAGCCCGCGCGCTGCGTACGTATGTACGTCCCTTGTGGCCGTGCCCGTGCGGTCGCCGCATCTCCTCTTGCAGGCGCGTTCGTTCGCGCCCCATACTGCACGAGTATGGGATCACTGCTTGCGTACGTCAGATAACATGTGTATGCCACGCGCATCCAAAGCCGCTTGGCAGTTGTATCTCTGGTTGCGCATGATCAAATCCTGTTCATGATCATCAATATTAGGACATCACACAAGTAAGAGTTTAAACTTTATTTTTTATTAATATTCCAAAAAATCAAGCGAATAACGGATTTCATAAACAAAATTAAACCGAACATTTAGGATCGCTCCAACTAGCTCATAGCTTAAGTTTCTAACTGAAATTGCAATATAGTGACTGTGAGTTTTTTCAAAAAAATAAGTAAAAATAGAAAAAAAGTTATATCATCACGTACAATGCAAAAACAAAAAAACAAAAAAACTAAAATAAGTCAAAATTTGAAGTCCATATGTTTTAAGCAGCTTCTAGATTAAATAAATTGAAAGTTAATATAAATTAAAAGTTAAAATTATTTAGAACGAGGTCTAAACTAACCCTCAATCTGAGAAACAGGGTCGAGGGTTACTTTATATCCTTGTGAGACCACTGTAATAAACGTATTTGTTTTTCAGAATTACACAATGACGGGTTTGGTCCATCAGCTCATGCGGTCAAACGCATACAGCTAGATCGTACTAGGCTGGCTAGGCACTGGGATTTCTCTGGAACGCTCTCGCCGTAACTCGCGAGTTTTGTCTTCCACTGACCTGCCCAGACGGCCCAATCACTGAACACGTGACTTCCTGAGGGACATGAATCCCCATTGCGCTCTTCTATGGATGACATTCGGCTATGGCTAACATTCTCAATGAACAAAAGCGTCTGGACATAAGCTAGAACCCCCACCATGTGGTCACCAACAGAGAGCATACCCCACTGCCTTGTGGGCCTTATAATTAAGTTGGGCCCCACATGTCAACTGTAGATCTAAACAACGTACTACCATCCGGCGTCGGCGTAAACCATGGTTGCCGTACCACATAAATTATGCTATGGTCGAGTGAGTAGTCACATTTTGTGGGCCTTGGTCAATTGAAGGCAAAGTATTTGGTGCACCAAACACCATGACTAGTTTCAAACTTTCTATTATCTTTTAAATCCAGTGAATAGTCTTGCTTAGGGCCAGCCGGTTTTTTCTCGTGACCTACGCATTACTACAGTAACATGTTTAGGTTTATGCCTTTAGAAGACCAAATACCCATGTGGTATTTTAAATCAGTGAATATTTCACTGGGTATTTGTAAACTTTAAGCTATATGTGATTTAGCACTTTCTTTGCCACACAATAAGTAATACTTCAGATTAGACATATTACGATTATAATAATATTTTAAAATGTTTTAGTCTTGTCATGTGAAATAGTACCGGCATACATTTTATCAAAAGTATTTTTTGAGCATTACTAATTTTTATAAGTTTTTAGTAATGTGAAATTAAATAACTACCTGATTGGCTCACTCAATTGTGTGGTTTGGTGTAGTATAGTATAACTTTACATAATTCCAAATTTTAAACTTTATATTTTGCTCTAAATTTAAATTTAGGATATTCGATTTCATATTTAATTAACAAATTTTATTTTGAGATCTATCTCTCCTTTTGTGTGAATGACAGGATTGGGAAGTGGGCCAATCGAGCTTACACTCTCAACTTTTGAATTAAATGTAGTATTACCTATTTTTATAAATTAATATATATCTAAGACAATTATTAAATCTAAACCTTTAAAATTAGAGTCCACAAAATTAAGGGTTTGATGTTTTTAATCTTTTTTAAATTAATATATCTCCAAGACAACTATCTAATCTAAGCCTCTAAAATTAGGGTCCATCAAATTAAGGGTATGATTTCATATTAATATATCTATAAGACAATAATTAAATCTAAGTCTTTAAAATTAGTGTCCTCCAATTTAAAGGTCGAATGTTTTTCTTTTAACATATAATAATTGATTGATGATGGTTTTATGCCTTTTAAGAATGAAAAATTAATGGTTATAGTTGCTCATTTAAGAATATGAAAAACATGAAAAGATCAATCTTTTACACTAAAGGGTATAGTTATCAGACCCGGACTAACCATCAATCCGGTTAAGGTCTTGGGTCAATAACCCAGTGGTTGGACTAGTGGGTCATTGGTCGGACCATATGTTTTATTTAAATATTTGTATTACACTAGTAAGGTGCCCGTGCGTTGCAACGGAAAACCAAATAAAAATGATGTATACTATCAAATATGATCTCAAACTGAATAATAAATATCAACATTTTCTTACGTCATCATGTATCAAACAAACATACATGTTCATACTCGTAAATAAAATATTTCTATTGCAATAATCTTATTTCTGATTCACTCAGAAGAGCAATAAGCATCTGCTTGAGCTTTATAGCATCATAGTAGAAATGATGTCATCATTGAAGAAATGAGTGCTCAAGCTAACAAGTATTAATTTCAGCAACTTCAAAAGGGCAAGAAAAAATAGTATAAATTAGTAGGTATACATCACCTCTTATTTCCTTTCAAAGTTTTACTATATTTGAACTGAATAATAATTTGAAATTTTGAAGTAGCACGGCAAAACAAATATTAAATGTCGTAGTCCGTAAATCCAAGAAGCTTACATGCTACTAACGTATGATTGGATCAAAATTGTAAAGAAGCTTCATAAGGTTAATAGTATATTCGAATATTGGTAACATAGTGTCATCATTAGTCATTCGGTTAAAAATCTAGGATCGGAAATGTAAAACTAAAACATCTTGATGGTGCACATTGTTGTGAATATATAAAATTATCTGTAGATATCTATATCCATACACCAAACCGTGTCTGCAAAATAAAAATGTACACTAATATTGCTCTGGTTTACTTTCCTTGAAACATGTGCAAGTAAAACAATGGTTTGAGTACAATGAAATTCTACTCCTAGACATTTATGATCAAACAATTTTTTTTGTATTTTCTTGAAGTATATCTTTGAAAATTATGTATGTAAAATAGTGATTATTCCAAACTCAATAGCTAAAACTTCATTACAATAGTACATAAAAATATATTGAGAAAATTAAGTGCACAACATCTGAACCAAACTCTATGCAAATTTTTACTACACCAGACTAATTTGTAAATGAAAGATTGATTACAATTCACACATATAGTAGATCAATATAATTTGGATTTATGAAGATGGAGCACAACAAATTGCGGTCAAATTCCTTACTTATGGTTCAGAAGGTAGGTTGAGAGACACAATGTTATTGTCTCACACAATATGGATGCAACAATTAAGCACATATTTAACTTTTTTAGAGCAAGAGCACAGACTTCACTTCGGATAGCATATATACGAGAATAATATCAACATGCATATACCTAGAGTTTTACGATCGCAAGCTAGAATCACATTGATTTGAATTGTACTCTTGCAATGCACAATATGCACTTTCAATAAATCACACCAAGCATATCTACAAAAATAGAGAAGGCATTAGGTGGGAAAAAAATCATTTTTTCCAGCATTCATGCTATTTCGTGTGATGAAGACATTCGATAGCAATGACTGATGCTTGTCATTCAAGCGGTGTCCACTTCACAACAAATTGAGAATTGAAGTATGTGGACAAAGAACAAACTAATGACAAGGAGCTGTTCTAATGACAAGGACAACAATGATCGACATTATAGTATTGAAATCGAGTGTCAATACCTCCTCATTTTGTCATCCGAGGTCGCTGTTTTCAAAAATAAGTAAAGGATAATGTAAGGCTACGATTATCAAAATGTTGCCATAGTGCCATCATCTTGATACTCCATTGGCGATAAATCAATTACTAATAATAACACGTATATAGCAATAGCACCACTTAACTACGTAAGAAACTATGGATCAAACCAAGTTGGTCCACAATCGCATCCCGCAATTGTTAAACTTTATCGCCTACTGAGACAAACTTAAATGTGCAGCTTTTGCAAGTTCGGTAGAATATGCTATCTCACGACAAGGAGCAAATTAGTTTTCTTACCTCCTAGGCCTAAAAGCTAGACATCGAACAAAAAGCTACTGCAAAGTAATCGGTAGAATTGACTATTTAGGTGTAAGGTTAAGTCGAGAAAATTACAAGATATCATTAATACAGATAAGCTTTATGCAACAAAGACGAAGCTCACGAGAGCCACGAGATTGATCGATCAAAAATTAACAAATAGATTCAAACAACTGCTTCACAAATTTAAAGTTACTCAAACAACATGGCTTAAAACAATAGTTCTCTTTCCAACATTTGCAGCATAAAGCAACATTTTCCATAACATGTCAATTCCTATAGCCTTACTGAAAACATGGGATCAATAAATAAATTTGCCGATATGTGGTGAACTCGTTGGAAACTGCTCTGGTTGCTTTCAAATCTGCCTAATAGTGTGCTCAGCGTGCTGTAAATACTAAAATCTAGAGTACCTAGTTACTTCAAAAACAAAAGTAGTAATCAATAATTCATTTCCACTGGAACCACAAAAATAGAAAATCATACCAAACGCCAAACAGATAGCACCTGATCGCCCCTGCTATGAACTGTAACATGGGCAATTGGGCATTGCCTGTAAGTGCTGGAGTCATCTAGTTTAAAAATCCAAGACTATATTATTGTTGAGTTTCATGACTATATTATTGTTGCTCTCCTAAGTAAGCTGGCATGATTTGAACAAGCAATCACAAATGGATTTAGTATGAGACAATAAATAATAGGCCCTATTTAGATTACCTTGTCACGTGGCTTGGATTGCATCCACCTGCCTATATATAGATCAGTCCTCCCTTGAGTGTCCTTGTTCATTGGAAGAGGGTACTAAAGGCAAAAAAGAGGAATGAAAGTTGAAAATTAGCTTGATCACTTATGCATGACTTCAATGATAATTGGAATGAACTTTAGAACAGAAGATAATATAATAGTTAAAAGGAAGGAATCTGCACAAACAATTTCTATAACAACAACAACATGATCGAATCCGCTCTTAGTGTTTACGTAATTTCACTTTAAGTACACTATATTGCCATCATGTATCCACAATACATCCTAATTGCAAAGTGTTAGCAGCAAAACAATATATTACCTTAACATGGAACACCTCAAGAATAATCTGAATTCCTTAGCATACCAATCCATAGCAACTGGATGAACCATCAGCAGCAGTATAGAAACTAAAAAGTGTGACTTTTAATACAACATGCAAGCACATACAGTAATTTACCAGTGATGAACATCTCAAATACATCAAACATCGGAAGCAATTGTTACCTTAGAGTCACCCCGGTGTGGCGGGGTAAAGGAGAGAGGAGGAGCACAGTCGATGGTGAAGCTCTCAACGAAGCGGTGGCACAGGGGAAAGGAGGCGTTGGCGCGTGAGGAGGCGGCGGTGAAGATTCAGGGGCTCCCACCCGGCCGTCTCCTGCAGCGGAGGTGTGGGGGGAGGAGGAGGCGTTGGCGGAGCAGAGGAGGGGAGGAGGCGGCGGCGGAGCGGAGGGGTGGGGAGGAGGAGGCGCCGCGGCGCGGGGTGGGAGGAGGAAGAGGCGGCGGCTGCGGGGGGGAGGAGGCGGCGGCGGTGCGGAGGGGTGGGGGGGAGGAGGCGACGGCGCGGGGTGTGGAGGGGGGAGGAGGCGGCGCGGGGGGGGAGGAGGAGGTTTGCGGGGTGGGGAGGAGGCGGTGGCGGAGCGAGAGGTGGGGAGGCGGCGGCGGTGCGGGGTGGGGAGGAGGAGGCGGCGCGCGCGGGGTGGGGCGAGGGGCTAGGGTTTTGGGAGGCGGAGATGGGGTCGGGAGAGGGGAGGAGGTGGCGCGCGGGGGGAGGAGGAGGAGGCGGCGCGGGGTGGGAGGCGGAGCGCGGGGTGGCGAGAGGGGGAGGCGCGCGCAGGGCGGGAGGAGGCGCGCGGGGTGGGGAGAGGGGAGGAGGCGGCGCGTGGGGTGGGAGGCGCGGGTGGGAGAGAGGTGCGGCGCGTGGGGTGGGAGGCGTGCGGGGTGGGGAGAGGGGAGGAGCGGTGCGTGAGGTGGGTGTACGGTTCGGATTTTATCTCGTAATCAGATCGGAGGGCTGAGAGGAGAGGAGTGACGACGGACCAACCACCAATTGCTTCTTTTATAATAGTAAAGATATTATATGTAAAAGCTACATGTACAAAAATATCTCTATAATTTTTTAGTACACAGTAGGTTAGTATAACTATGCTTATTATTTAAGGTGCATATGATGCGAGGACAACAAAATGTTATACCTTTAATACTGTATCTTGGCAGATTGACAGGTTGCTTATTTTACCATGTATATATTTCTTTGCTACTCAATAACACATGAAGAAGAATGCTTAGTTGGCTAGCACCTCAGAGGCTAATGGCACCACTCAAAATGGCTTAAAATCAGCTTCTACTTTTTTCACTATTTAGTAATTTTGTCTTTTTTTGGTTTTTTAGATTTTTTGGGCTTTTTTGCCTTTTTCTTTTTTTTCCCCGTATTCCTTTGCATTGTTTGTGATGGGCTAACATGTTTTTTCTATTTTTAATTTTTTTAAATTTAATTATGCCAAATAAACCAACTCAGCTACAGTAAAAATAAGCTAGCTACAGTAAAAAAGTCATAAACCAACGCCAAACTGAGCGTCTCATGCATGAGGTTCCAGTTTCAAAGCCTGTGGGTTGACCACGCGCCGATTCACAGGGAAATCGGTTGGTTCCATCTATTTTTATACTAGTTTAATAAAGTGGGCTAATTGCATCTCTGGTCTATGTGGCCCAGACTGGATTAGGCTCTGGGTCGGTTTTTTCTAGTTGAATCGTCGGTCCGATCTAGGTGTAATAATTGTGTTAATAAATGGTAGCTTATTTAGGGCACTTTGAATTATGTGGTGAACAATGCCACAAACCTAGGCATAGGCCTGGGCCTGTAAGCTTGGCCCATTGGTGGTCACTCTCTACTAAGTCTATAAATAGATATCTTACTCACTGTAACGAGTATATGTGAACAGAGAAAACAATAAAGAAAGGAGTTCTCATTTCATCTCTCTGTGTTCAATTTATTATCTTGCATAGGAGCAATTGCTCAAACTGGACAAGCTAGCGATGGTTTCTTGCTGGACAAGCTAGCGATGGTTTCTTAACACGTTATCAGCACAAATTGTTCTGGTGGATCAAAGGTAATTATCAAAGCACTTATAGATTGAATTATCTGTCTAGATCACTTTCAATTCTGCAAAATTTGCTTTCTAGATGTTTTCTATAGTGTGAATCCGCTCTAACTTGCCGCGAGCAGACTGGAAGTTGTTGGCACAATGCCGATCGGTAGATTACATAAAAAAGAGAGCAGATGTTGATTGTACTATAGATAGATTGAAAAAAAAGAGAAGAATGAACCAAGCACCGCTAGCCTAGAGCTGCACCACCGCTAGCTTGGAGCCGTGCCACCTCTCGGTCGCCGCCGGCCTAGAGCCGCACCGCTGCTCGGTCGTCGCCTGCACGCGGCATAAGTGTCGCCCTCACGGCCGTGCCCCGCTGCACTGACTGGCCGTCCGGGGCTGTCCCCGCACGAGGCATGTGCGCCGCCACTAGCGTCACCCGCCCGACCAGCCCGCTACGCCTCTTGATCGTTCCGACGTTGCCCTACTTGGCCGCACCAAGCGTTGCCGTCTCGAAGCCGCCGCTGCCGTATGGCGCGTCGCCGCCCGCCCGCCACGCTATGCCATCACTGGCTGCACTAGCGCCGCCTCGCATGGGCGGCCGCACCAGCCCCACTCTCGTATGAGCATTGCCATTGACCACAGGCTCCCACCACGTCGCGCGCCCCTACCTCGACCGTCGGTCGCCGCACCGCGCGCCCCCGCACTTGCCGCCGCTAGCTCCCACGATGTCACCACCCGCACAGGCCGGGCGCCGCTGTAGCACGAGCGCCGTCGTTGCCCCGCACGACCTTTCCACGCTACACCGCCCCGCACAGCATCCACGCCGTGCCACGCTGCCTGAGTCGTCGGCCCGGAGCCGCACCACGCCACCATGTGGTAAACAGGGGTAGGGGGAACTCTACCCCTCTATCTTTGAATCGGTCATGAGATATCTAGACCATTCGATCGGTCGTGGACCGTCCAATTGGCCACGAGAAATTTGGTCCAGTCTGAACGATCATGAGAAATCTGGACCGTCCGATCAACCATGAGAAGTTTGGACCAATCTGAACGGTCATAAGATATATGGAATGTCCAATCGGCCGTGGGCCATCCGATCAACAACGAGAAGTTTGGACCATCCGATCGTCCATAGCAAGCTTGGACCAGTCCGATCGGCCAAAGGAGGATTGTACCATCCGATCGGCCGAAGACAGTTCGGATCGTCTAATCAGCCGAGGGGAGGGCTCAGGGGGGCTCCTATTTTTATAAATAGGCCCTTAGAAAATTGGAAAATTATGCAAAAAATGTTCTCAGAATTGAAAATTAGCAGAGAAGCCCTCAGAAATGGCAGAATTCACTGAAAATATATATTCTAGCACAAAAGGGCCTTGAGAATTCAAATTTTGAGTTATTTTTCACATCTAAAGCTTGTTTAGCATTATTGTTATTATTTTCTATGCTTTCTATATTTATTTACTATTTTTGATTAATCATAATTATTTTAATTACTTTTAACCACTAAAATACACAGTAAAATTATAAAAAATACTCATAAAATTCTGAAATATCATGAGAATATTTTGTATCATTATCTAACTTATTTCAGGCATATTTATCTGCAGTAAATTTATATATTTTCTTCATGCACATGTAGATGACAAGCATCACAAACTAGAAGTTCGAGGAGGTGGCCCAGTATAACCAAAACTAGTTGACTTGGGCTTCTGATATCGAGATCGTACTTAGAGCCAAGAAGGTCTGTGCTGCCATTAGGATTGGTGCACCGTAGGATGCTAAACCCACACCTGAAGAAAATGATTAGGTACTTCATTTCCTCAGACATCACCTCTGTCACACTCTCAAGAATGAAGTACATGATAGAGAAGAGCGCGCTAGCACTATAGACTGTACTTGAGAAGCGATTTGAGAAACTGAAGTACACTATTCTTTCTCAGGTAGAGCAGGAATGGATTCGACTCAGATTTGCTAATTTCAAGACGGTTGAGGAGTACAACTCTCCTCTACACATAATTTATACCAATCTTTAGCTTTGTGATAAGCATATCACAGACGAGCAGAAGATTGAGAAAACCCTCTTTACCTTCCACCCTAGTGCAGTGTAGTCCGCGCACATCTATCGTCAAGACGGCTACAAAGAGTATATTAAATTGATCGATATCATGCAAGTTGTAGAGGCTCAAGATGAAGCTCTTCGCAAGAACTTTATCACACAGTCACCTGGGAGCTCCACTGGTCGTGAGGCCAATGTTGGGAGCTACAAGGTGTGGAAGCCTATAATGAAGAAAAAAAGGAAGAAAGGACAGAGTCACACTCAGAAAGGCAAGTCAAATACTCCACCAGAGAATAAGGCCGGTAAACCAAAACATAACGACAAGCCCTATGGTCATCAAGACCAAAACTGCTATAAGTGTGGCAAGTGGGGCCACTGATCGTGGATCTGCAAAGAGCTGCAACACATCGTCGACGCCTTCTAAGACAAAAAGAATAAGGTTGGCCAAGGGCAATATGAAATTCACTTTTCCTTTGTCGAGGGGGGGGCGGATTTTGAGCAGCAGCCTACACCAATGGAGGTGGACTCCACTCCTGCAGCCGCACCCCCTTTTGATATTGCAGCCGCCATCATGATTTCTTTAGAACATCATCTCACCCCTCAGAAGATAGCAGCCAAAGTCTCAGACTTCTTGGAAGATTTAATCTAATGCACATAATGTATATAGATTTTAATTGTTATTCATTTCATGTGTGAAAGGAATAGGTTAGACTTATAATAATGATACTCAAATAATTCATTTATGTGATAGTTGGATGATATTAATCCACTCATTTATTCAGCCAATAACAGCATGATATGTTCTGATATTTGAAGTGTTTTATTTTATATATTGATTGTCTTCTGCTACATATTAATAAAGTACTTTATATTAGAACACATGTGGTACCCTATGAAGGAAGTATGCTTAACTGACAACAGCACAATAAATACCATCTTGAGGGAGACAAAATTCTTTTAGCTGATTAGTAAGAATGATGGCTGCTTTACGACAATCATTGGTAGTGATGCCTGTATAATAGGTTCAGGAAGAGCCACAATTATACTCCCGATAGGCACAACTTTGATCATTAAAGAAGCCTTGTTGTAGCCATAATTGACTAGAATTCTCCTAAGTTTTAAAGACAGACTGAAGAAGGGTATGGTAAAAAATACCAACTCATTACAACGTGTGAAGCGCAAGTGAAAAATAGTATTAGAAAGACTTCTTTCATTTGAATCTGGACTATACTACACTAATATTAAGGCACCCATAGCCTATACTATCATGAAAACTATATTTAGAAACTCTAAATTTTTTTGTGTCTGACATGATAGATTAGGCCACTTAGGCCTTAGAATGATGATAAATATAATTAACAATTCACAACAACATAATATAGATGTAAAAAAATTTTCAAGTAAGGAAGAATTTGTGTGCCCCGCATGTGCCACCGAAACATTTTTATGGTGCTCATCGATCCTTCCATAAAATGGTCACACACATATTTATTATCTACGAGAAACTGATCTCGTAGATAATTCAAATTAGAAATAATTCCCCTAATCATCACATGAAATCCATTAGAATGGACAATGACAGAGAATTTACTTCAAAAACATTTGATGATTATTCCATGGCAATAGGAATTAAAATTGAGCATTCTATCCCGCATGTCCATACCCAGAATGAACTAGCAAAGACATTAATTAAGAGTATTAAATTTATTGTCCGACCACTTTTACTGAATTGTAACTTATCAACTATATGTTGGGGACACGTAGTCTTACATGCAGGAACTCTCATTAACTTTAGTCTATCCGTATATAACATCCATTCACCTGTGCAACTAGCGTAAGAGTCACTACCAAAAATTTCTCATTTCTGAATGTTTGGTTGCAAAGTTTATGTACCTATACTCCCACCACAGCGTATTGCAATAGGCCCTATTTGAAAGTCTGGGATGTAAGTTGGTTACGAGACATCATCCATAATCAAATATTTAGACCCTATGACAAGGGATGTGCATACTACCCATTTCGCTGATACTATTTGATTGGAATAGTTTCCCAACATTAGGAAGAGGAAATCAACCCCTTGATGAAAAATATCGAAAAATTATGTGGCAAGACACAGGAATCCATACACATGACTCGTGCACTAGTGAAGCAAATAGAGAAGTCCAGAAGATCATTGATTTACAGACATTAGCAAATAAATTGCCTGATCATTTTATTGATTTAAAGAGCGTGAGTAAGTCGCATGTGCCAGCACGCAATGCACTGGAGAGGGTTGAAATACCAAAGAAAGTAGAAGGTACCCTAATTCTATCCAAAGGCCTCAGAATAAAACGACGAGAACTCTGGCCCTTCAAATCCCAAGTAGCCGGGGATGCCTGATGAAAAACAATAAGAATGACTTGGCACAACCAATCACTGAAGTTCCCTAGAACCAGTAGGGGAACTAGTTGAGACCTGGCCCCAGTATAACACCTTTAGAAAAAGGTGTATCAAATCTGAACATTCCCGTGGAGAGAGAAACCAGTATGAATGTGTGCGCACACACAGGAGCTGCAAAACTAAAGGGACTTGCTCCTGCAACAAGAAGGAGCGATGAGCAAGCAGAAGAACTACAAGAATTATTCCATGATGTAATATCTATAAAATATATGCACATAGGAGAATCTATGAATAGAACAACAACCAATGTTGATATCTATTTTACAAAAAAATTACTACAATCATCGATCTTGATTCAAAGCCTGTATCGCTCAATGAATGAAAAAAAAGATCTGATTGGGATGATTGAAAAAAGGTAATAGAAAATAAATTATTATCTCTAAATAAAAGAGAGGTGTTCGGGCCTATAAGCTGCACACCTCCTTATGTGCACCCCATAAGGCATAAATGGGTCTTTGTTCGAAAGAGAAATGAAAAAAAATGAAGTTGTAAGATATAAAGAAAGGCTTGTTGCACAAGATTTTACTCAACGACCAAGAGTTGATTATGAAGAAACCTATTCCATGGTCATGGGTGGTATTACCTTTAGATATTTAATCTCGATGGCAGTAAATATAAATTTAGAAATAAAATTAATGAATGTGGTAACAACATACCTTTTATAAAAATTTAGATTCAGACATTTATATGAAGATATCTGAAGGTATCCTTGTCCCAAGCCAAGACAGAGTAAACAGAAACCTGTATAGTGTAAAACTCAGAAAATCATGGTATGGGCTTAAGTAATCAGGCAAAATATGGTATAATCACTTAAGAAACTTTCTACACAAGAAAGGCTACACGTATGATGAGGATTGTCCATGTGTATTTATATAACGATCCCAAAATAGATTTTGTATAATCTCAATGTATGTAAATGATCTGAATATCATTAGAACCCTAGATGATATAAAAGAAGCGAGCTCTTACCTAGAATTACAGTTCGAAATGAAAGATTTGGGTAAAACCAAATATTGCTTAGGCTTGCAGCTTGAGCATGTCCCGGAAGGGATATTAGTGCATCAGTCAGCCTACACTCAGAAGGTGTTAGAGAGATTTGTCTTTGAAAAACATACCCTTTAAAGGTACTAATGATCGGAAGATCTTTGTAGCAAGACAAAGACCCGTACAAACCTAGAGAAAAGTGGGAGGAACTCCTGAGACTAGAATTCCCATACATAAGTGCGTAGAAGCACATATGTATTTAGCAAATTGTACTAGATCGGATATATCATTTGTCGTAAATATATTAGTAAGGTATAGTGCATAACCTACCAAAAGGCATTGGCAGAGAATAAAAGACATCTTTCGATACCTCCAAGGAAGCAAAGATCATGGACTGTTCTACAGAAAGAACCAAGATCTCAATATGACTAGTTATACAGATGCCGAGTACTTGTCAGACCCGCATACCGCCAGATCACAAACAGGCTATGTATTCCTATGTGGTAGAACTGCTATTTTATAGAAATCGTCTAAGCAAAGTCTTATATTGACTTCGACGAACCACTCAGAAATCATAGCCTTGTATAAAGTCGTACAAGAATGTGCTTAGTTTCGACGAATAGCTCACTGTATCCAATAGTCATGTAGACTGAACATCACGTAAACTCTCACAATTATCTATAAAGATAATGTAGCTTGTGTTGCACAGGTGCAAACGGGTTACGTGAAGAGTCATATTACGAAGCATATCAACTCCATGTTCTTCTATGCTCTTGAATTGCAAAGATGGACGAAATTAAGGTACTGCATACTAAGTCATGTGAAAGATGTGTACGTGAAATTGGAATGATGAGACTTAGAGAAGTGCAGAATTCAGATAAAGATCCTTCTCAATCTCACTATTAAAACTTGATCATGAAAATTGAGCACCATGGAATAAATCCTATAGATAAAATAAAATTGGGTGGATTGTACTCTTTTTTCCTTGACGAGTTTTCCTGAAATTTCTCGGCCAAGATTTTTAATGAGGCAATTCGTGCAACACAACATAACATGTATCATGTACTCTTTCTCTAAATTTTTTTCACTGGATTTTTATGGAGTTTCGATAAGGCCTGAACGTATCAGATGAGTGCCCAAGGAAGGTGTTGGGAAACCTAAGTCTGGCCTATTGGTGGGTATCTTCCACTTAGTCTGTAAATAGGGGTTCTGCTCGTTGTAATATGTAGATGTGAACAGAGAAAACAATAAAGAAAATAGTTTTCCTCTCATATTTCTGTGTCCAATTTATTATTTTATATTACCTATATTTAATCTATCTCTTACATAAAAGATATTATTTGGACTAGATTCATCAATGATGATTCTTTATCAAACAAAAATGGACCATGGTGGTTCATTACTTGTGGTGATCGAGATGCATGGTACACCCGACAAGAAAGCCACTCTGGCTTTCGAAGACCGACTTTTCCTAATGCCAAGTAAATTAGCTTCCCTTTGTCTGTGGGAAAAACTATGTATACAATCTATTTCCGTTAACCCGCTGTACTATGTACTTGGCCTTTCCAATGTGCCATTGCCGGCTCGTGGATCTTTCTATTTTCTCAAGTCTGAACATGGGACAACGATGACATCCATGGATCTTAACGATAGGAGGTTATACTCCGGGTTTTGTAAAAGCAAACCTTCCGTCATTAAAGTGCTAATTTCGAAGTAAGTAGAAATTTAACATAAACATTATACAGTAGGAAGCACAACAAATCCTCTGGAGTTTGGACCACCTTCTTCACTCTCCCAAACAAATCCTCAAATTTTTTTTAGTGGAAAACACATCTCAACGTACCAAAAGCATGCAATCAAAGAACTAGCTGTCTCACACTACAAGTTTTTAGACTTATCAACTGGCTACCGTCCTATTTTTTAGACTGGGATTAATAATTTTTAGATATAATTAATAGTTTTATTTGTGTTTTTTAAAAGAACAGGACACCAGCTTTTAGCCTTGGAGTAGGGGTGAAAACGGATCGGATAGTTTCCGACCGATCCGGACGAATACGGATACGGATTGTGTCGGATCGGATTTTTTTCGGATAATTCTCGGATCGGATACGGATACGGATTTTTTTTATCGGATACGGATACGGATACGGTAAGCCTAGTATCCGTCGAATACGGATACGGATACGGATAATCCGGATAAAATGAAATCGGATATCCGGATTTTCTAGAATCTCCCCATTTTCTTATTTCTAAAATCCAAATAAAATCAATAGGCTCTAGAAAATAGCAATTAAATCCTAAAAATTCACCAAAAATACCAGAAAAATCCATGAGACTTGAGGAACACAAATAAAATATTTTTAGCTCATGTTAAAGTTTAATTTAATTATATTAAATTATTTTAAATTTTAAAAATTTATTTTAAGCTTGATTTAATTCCAAAAAATTTATTTTTATAAATAGGGCTTTATAAACTCCAGAAAATCAGGATGTTACAAACTATTTACGTATTTTTGTTAATTTTGGATATATAGTTTAAGGGTTTTCTGTTAGATAAATATTAAATGAATCAGTATTCGTTTCGATTCGTATTCGATCCGTATCTGTATTCGATATTATTCGTATTTGTATTCGTATTCGAGTTATCCGTATTCGTATCCGTATTCGAAAAAAAATATGAAAACAAATATGGTAGAGGCATTATCCGTCCGTATCCGATCCGTTTTCACCCCTACCTTGGAGGAGATTGTAGAGAGTTCGACACGGTGCTAGATCCACCCAACCGAGTAAACCGACCCACCTCGCCAAGAATTTCGCAATCACGAGGCCGGCCGGGCCCAAGTGTCCAAAGCCCAAACCACGAGCGGCCGACCCCACAAAACTCTGGCGTCACGTCCCGTCCTGTCAAAGGCAGGCAGGCGGGCGGGCAGCACGAGACATCCACCCCCAGCCGGGAACCAGTTTCCTGCACCTCCCGGGAATCCAAAGTTGTACTTGGAGAACACCCCAAAACTCGCAAAAATCTTACTTCCAAGAGAATTCCGACGACGACTACTGCTCCTCGCTCCCTCGCTCCCTCGCCTGTTGCTTCTCCTGGAGGGAAGGAACGCGGGAAGCCGGCCTCCCACCCGTCGCAAAAGCCACGCGACACCAACCTTTCCCTCCGCCCGTCGCTTTCGCCTTTTAACCCAACCGAATCGGTGGGTCGCGGAGGCCGGGGAAGGAGGGCATAAAAGCTCTGGGCTGGCGACGATGGGCGGCGGCGGCGGCAGATCGGGCGCGAGGGACGGGGAGGGCGAGTGGGAGGTGCGGCCGGGCGGGATGCTGGTGCAGCGCAGGGACGGCGACGCGGGGCCTGCCGTCAGGCTCAGGGTGTCCCACGGCGCCGCCTTCCGCGACGTCGCCGTGCCGGCGCAGGCCTCCTTCGGTACGTCGCCTCTTTGGATCCTCGCACTTCGTCTAGTAATTCTTGTTTGATCTAGCGACTCCGTGTACTTCATTTATGGCGCATATTAGTCCTGGCGCATGGTAGTCAACTCATCGGTGACGGTGATCAGGAAAAGGGTTCCTTATCAATTCGATTTTGAGATGTAGCCGTGCAATGCTTGCCCGGCAAGTGTGCGATGAATTGCCGTTCCCAGTAACACAGCTGACCATGCTCGATTCGCATAATTGCAATTCAGCTTGGATCTTGACCGGTCAACCAGCAATTTCGTCAAGTAGTAGTTTGTGAAAACACATCCTCTAGTTTTCCATGAATCGAATTGGATAGCTAAACAAATCTAGATTAAGAAAAAAAAATGCCTGCATATGTGGTTGTGTCATTGTGTGGCAGGCGGCTGGCCGACGAATCATGGGCCTGCTCTGGTTACTTTACCTTGTTGGACTTTGGCAAGCAGACGTACGTCAGTACACGGCGACAAAAGATCAAATTTTTAAGTGTCCTTTTAACGACCATTAAGCCAACAATTAATCAGTATTGTACCTTTGCACAACTTCTGTTTAGTTATGGCGATCAATAGGAGCCCATACTGGCCCACCTAAGGTAGTTGTGTAATTTACTAAACTTCTTCTCTTTACCAGCCTGGAGAAATTGAATTTCGATGGTGAAACTGTACAGAGATTAGTTGTTGAAACTAGAGTTTATGGA
Organism: Melocanna baccifera; assembly: GCA_036346265.1. Classification (NCBI taxonomy): domain Eukaryota; kingdom Viridiplantae; phylum Streptophyta; class Magnoliopsida; order Poales; family Poaceae; genus Melocanna; species Melocanna baccifera. The sequence goes on from CM070676.1 coordinate 39,553,589, forward strand.
GTTAAAACTGAACATTGTTTTGAGTAACTTGCAAAAACTGAACATTGTTTTGTAAAAACTTTGTTGCTTGAAGAAACTGAATACCAACATCCTAATTGGTGATTAAAATTTGTATTTTGTATGAAGGTGAATTGAAGAGGGTCCTTGCCCAGACTACTGGCTTGGAGCCTGAGAGGCAGAGGCTCTTCTTCCGTGGGAAGGAGAAGAGTGACAACGAGTTCCTACACACAGCAGGGGTCAAGGATGGAGCAAAACTGCTTCTGCTTGAGAAGCCTGCCCCTGCCAACGTGGAGCAGAAGGTCGAGCCAATGATGATGGATGAGAGCATGATGAAGGCTTGTGAGGCTGTTGCGCGTGTCAGAACTGAAGTTGACAAGCTCTCTTCTAAGGTGAAAGAACAATACTTTTGCCGCCTTTTAAGACTGTGATGCTTCTTGTACCATGGTGTTAATGCAGTACTTTTGTTTTTTGTTCTATCATTAGGTGTGTGATTTAGACAAAAGCGTGCTTGCCGGGAGAAAGATTGAAGATAAAGAATTTGTTGTCTTGACAGAGCTGCTTATGATGCAGCTGCTGAAACTTGACGGCATAGAGGCAGAGGGAGAAGCAAGGGCACAGAGGAAGGCAGAGGTACAATGGTTATTGAACACTTATTGTTGCTATTTTTTAAACCTGCTTAGTCATGATTTATCGCAAATTCTACATGTTCAATTCGAACACTTAACAGGGGCTGAAATATTTTTGATGCAATACTTTCAAGTTAGATTATTTTCTGTTGATATACTAGCCATGGCATATTCTTTCTCAAAACGTTTCTATCATTTTTGGCTAAAATGAAAGGCACATTTTCATCATTTGTGATAGTGATATAATAGTCCAGTACTAGTTAGCTCCTGATTGTACAGACAGTTAAAACATATCTATCATGAGAAGGGGGATTTCTCATCCTAGGTAACCTAGCATCCTTTGATGATAAAATTTGTCAGCGACACTTTTAGGACCTTGGTTTAAAAACATTGAAAAGATACATGTGTCATGTCTACCATTCGAAGCTTGCCATTCAGTAACTTCTCTGCTATGTTGAATCAATCTTTATTGCTACCTCCGCGAAGTATGTCAAATGAGGAGTATTTCTAGATTTTTAGTTTGACTGGACCTTCCCTCTTATTGTAAGGATTACTGTCTGGGTTATGGGCAATAGACAAGGGGTTTGCTTGACTTGGCCGACTCTCACATATAAGACGGTTCGTTGTGGCATAAGTTAGTAGCTCGTAAAACCAAATTGAGCTTAGTTGATGACTTCACATGGAAGAGGGGCTCCAACTAAGTGAGCCCTAAATTAATCTTGCTGTGTGGTCCGAACTTCAGTTTGAAAGCCCAAGCTAGCTGAAACTGAGGCCGAACAAATGCTTGATCTGATGTTGGACATATCCTTAGGCATATATAATTCCTTGGTGTTGATTTAAATTATAAAGGCCAAAAAAAATGTTGGTATATTAGGATTATACTTGGCCAAGGGTGAAAACTACATGTAGTTTTTGTGCGGTTTTTTTTTATTTTGTTGCCTTAACTTGATTTAATAGAATGAGACTGGTGAAAAGGTCAATAGATGTAGGATGCTTCGAGAAGGAAATTGGGCCAAGATTTTATTGACAGGAATATACATATTGAGGTGTACTGTGAGATGAATGGTAACACCAGGTCAAAACATAACTTTTAGTTCTTCAGCTTCACAGAATCCTGATTTTGTCTAGGTAATTTTTGGAATCTTATGTAAACACAGTCGGTTTGGTTGCTTGACCGCGATGTAATTTTGTGAACTTTGCCGGTATGCCCATCTGACTATGGGGTTGGTCCCTATGAGCAAAATCCTTTGTTATGGTCATAAAATAATGTCAGCAGAGATCCATGTATACACACCAACCTCACAAAACCGATATCTCATATATCGTTTGTGTTGCACATCTCAGGTGCGCCGAGTTCAATCTCTTGTGGAGACCTTGGACAAGCTGAAGGCAAGAAATGCGAAGCCCTTCAGTGATCACAAGGCTGTTTCAGTGACGACACAGTGGGAGACGTTCGACAATGGCATGGGCAGCTTGAATGCACCCCCACCTCGGGTTTCTTCCACAGAAATCAACACTGACTGGGAGCAATTTGACTAGCCTCAGATCGCGCTTTCTTAATGTATCGTGTGACTTGTGAGATTCGTATCTACATTCCTTTCACAGGGGCGAAGTAGTAGTGTATATGCACGAAGTTTTATGCCTTTTGCTATTCCACTGCCTGTGAGATGTTACCAAATGATACAGGTGAATTGCTTCTTAGACCTGTTAGGCTTTCAAATTTCAGTCTGCACTGGCCATGCCGTGTGGTAAATTCTGTCTTGCTTCTGCTGATAGTAACATCACGTGTTGGTTCTTTGGACCAGGCGTCCACGGGTGGACGCGTAGTCTTTCGGTTACTTAACAAGGCTAAATCGCAGCCTCCATTTCAGATGTGCTGAGGCAAAACTGTGCAAAATATAATTTTATTTATTTATTTATTTTTGCGAATCAAGTGTGCAAAATATACACAAAAGCATTGGTCGAAATAATCAGCCTGTCAAAATTATGTTATATTGAACACATGCTATGCTTCGTAACAGCCATGCTCAGGTCATGTCTTTCCAGGCAATGCCAGCAACAAGATTCATTCAAGAAACAAGCTGACCTTTTTTCTCTTTTTCTGTCAAGCTGATTGTCTAGCCTAAGTTTTAGCAAAGCCAAAGTAACATGGCCATTGGCCAAGGTTGTTGTATGGACTCCCAGAGCACGACACATGTAAATCTTGCATTAGTATTGCAAGTACGTATAAAATAAAACTTATGTCCTTCAGCGAAAAATGACGTACGTATTTCTGTTACAATTGTTACCTTGCAAGTTCTCTTTCATTTCTTTTTAGGAATGATCTGATCAACTATCCAATTTAGCAGCAGGCCAGCAGCTCTGCAACAAATGCTTCTACAGTTCTACCACCACTAACAAAGCTAGCTGCTCCATTCCCTTGCCGCCTTCAGCTACAACTGAATGGTGACGCCTCTAGCTTCCCTGCCGGCCAGCCGGTGGTCCACCGACTCGTCCCCAACCCCGCCGCCCCAGGCGCCGGCCCTCGCCGCCTCGTGGCGCGTCACGTCGAACCTCTCGCCGTCGCCCCAGAGCGCGTAGGCCTCCTCCCCGTGCGCCGCGTCGTCGCCGATCTTGAGCTGGTCGTCGGGCATGCGCAGCGGGACGACGAGGCCCACGCCGATGAGGATGGCGGTGGTGACCGCGACGTTCCACGCGATGACGAAGAGAGCGCCGGCGAGCTGCTTGCCCACCTGCGCGATGCCGCCGCCGTAGAAGGCGCCGCGCGTTCCCGGGACGTGGGAGTGGAGGGCGGTGAGGTCCGGGGTGGCGAGGAGGCCCGTGAGGACGCCGCCAAGGAGGCCGGATACGGCGTGGGTGTGGAAGACGGCGAGGGTGTCGTCGACCTTCTGGAGGAGGGAGAACTTCTTGTGGAGGATCATCATGGTGACCCAGGGCACGCTGCCGGCGCAGATGCCCATCAGTATCGCCGACCATGTGTGCACCAGTCCTGTGTGCCATCCGTGCACAAAAAATACAGAAGAACTGCAACTATCAGTGTACTAAACTAGAAAGAGACACAACAACAACAACAACAACAAATCGTGGCAAATAGCATTTCTCGATCACTTCTCGTAGATATATTAATGCATTACATGATGGGCGTGCTCTCGACAGTGCAGTGTCTGATGGATTAATTCCGGCAAAATAATTTAGCTTGATTGACAGATCGAGTAATCATTCGGATTTGTCTTCAGCCAATTATTGGGCTCATGCTGTCGTGCATAGCCAGGAGTGGTTGGCTCGTCAGGCGGATGAAGTCTTGTGTGCATATTATTCGAGCCAGGTATCCTTGAATAATTACTTCGCTATTTCATTCTAGATCTTCTAATTCAATAAAAAAATTAGTGAGCAATACCCAATTCCACGAGCCCTTGCATGAAATCCATCAGCTTGCCTGAGCTAGTTTACGTGTGATCCAGTTGGATTTGTTTACAGCATTGTGCCTCTTGGTGGTTCGAACCAATGTTAACCAAATCACACTTGTTTTATCAGTGAAGTCAGTTTTGTGCTATAATTCAACAATTCAAGCAAGAATGTGATACCTGCGCCGGCGGTGATGCAAACCAGACCAGTCATCATGCCCTGCACCGCGCCGATCACGGAGGGCTTGCCGAAGAATATGACGTCGAGGCAGGTCCAGGTGAGGAGGCTCGACGCGGCGCTGACATTAGTGTTGAGCACGGCGACGGACGCGGTGACGTTTGGGGCGTACGGTGCGCCGCCGTTGAACCCGGCCCAGCCCAGCCACAGCAGCCCCCCGCCGGCGATCATGAGCAGGACGTTGTTCGGCGAGAACCTCTCCCTGTCGCACTTCAGCCTCGGGCCCACCTGCCAGAAATGAATCGCATCACGTGGTTAACATTGCATCGAGATTTGCGATATGTAAATAATGCACCATAGTGTTCCTAGATTCTCCGGGGTGAGTTTTTAGCAGCTCGTACAAGCAAGGCTTGGGCAATGAAAGAAGTGCAGCTTTAAACAGAAAGCCAAATCTTGTTTCTCTTCGTAGGCACCCATCAAAACGGGTTAAAATTAGTTTTTACTTCTAGTTTTTATTTTTTTTCATTATTCAATAATTTTGTTTTTATAGTTTTTTTTAAATTTTTTGTCTTTTCTTTTTTCCATGTATTCTCTTGCATTGTTCGTAATGGGTTAATATACTTTTTCTATTTTTAATTTTTTTAAAAAAATTTAATTATGTCAAATAAATCAACTCAATTACAGTAAAAAAATAAGTTAACTACAGTAAAAAAGTTATAAGTCAACGCTAAACTGAACACTACCATAATATGCTTATAGAGTTATGGATAGCCACAAGACCCACACGCAACTAAAGATAGCAACGGGTACCTGAAACCCGAGTACCCGATGGGTTTTACCCGATAAGAAGGTGGGTATGGAAAGATATCTTCACCCGCGGGTATGTTAATGGGCAAAATTCTCTACCCATCGGGTATACGGGTACGGGTATAGGTGTATACTACCCATACCCGCATACCCGCGGATAAAATATACCCACCTGAGCCACATCATCTAAATCCGCCCGAGGCCGATCCCCCGGGCCCAAATCCCGCCCGAGACCCCTCCTGGCCTCCTTTGCCCCGCTGCCCCTCCCGGCCTCCTCTCCCCGCCGCCCTCCACCCCGGTCCTCCCCGCCCCTCCTCTCCCGCCGCGCCGCCCCCCGCCATGCCGTGCCCTCCTCTCCCCGCGCGCCGCCTCCCCGCCGTGCCCCCTCCTCTCCCCCGCCGCGCCTCCCCGCCGTGCGTGCCCCCCCCGCCGTCCCCCGCCCCGACCCCGCACCTCTCCCGCGCCGTGCCCTCCTCTCCTCCCGCCGCGCGCCTCCCCCGCTGTGCCCCTCTCCTCTCCGCGCCGCGCCTCCCGCGCGTGCCCCCCCCGCCGTCCCCGCCGCCGACCCCCCCCTCCTCTCCGCCGCCGCGCCTCCTCCCCCTCCCCGCCGCGCGCGCCTCCCCGCCGCCCCGCCCCTCGACCCCCGCCGCGCCTCCTCCCTCGTCCCCCTCCCCGCCGCCCCTCCCCCGCCGTCCCGCCCCCCTCCCCGCGCGCCCCCTCCCCGCCGTCCCCCTCGCCTCGCCTTCGGCTCGCGTCTCGCTCGCGACCTCCCGCGCCGCGCGCGCGCCTCGCCTCCTCCGGCTCTGCCTCCTCGCGGCCTTCGGCGCCGCCCTCGCCTCCTCCGGCTCCGCCTCCTCCTCGCGGCCTCCGGCGCCGCCCTCGCCTCCACCGGCTCCGGCTCCACCTCCTCCAGTCCTCCTCCGCCCTCGGTCAGTCCTCCTCCTCGCGGCCTCGCTTCCTCCTCTCCTCTGGTATCGGGTATGGGTTACCCGTCGGGTACAAATACCCGCGCGGGTCCGGGTATGGGTAAGTTTTTATACCCGGGTGCGGGTACGAGTATTGTAACGGGTACGGGTACTGTTTGTCGGGTACGGGTATGGATTGGCTATACCCGACGGGTATTTATCCGTTGCCATCTTGACGCGCAACCAATTGACTTGCATATAGAGTTATGGATAGCCACAAGACCCACAACAAATTGTCATCTGCAAACAGTATTTACTAAGCTTGCTATCACTAGCTGCAAATTTGCGAGTATGACGAAGTTGCATCAGATGCCAAAAGACAAGAAGTAACAGTGCATTCTTTGGACATGTCTTTAATTACGGCATGTATAATAGGATGATATAAACTATCTATAAAAGGTGTTACATAGAAATTTTATTAAGATGGATGAAAGAGGAATAGCAGTAAGAAGGACGTCAACTATAATTCTATCAATGATCGAAACGTGAGAAAATAGCCTACCATAGATGGCTTTCCTGTCATTGTATCAATGTTATCTATATTTTATAGACAATCCGTTATAGACAACTTACAGACAACCCATTATAAAAGTATCTTCAGTATTATCTACATATGACATGGAATGATACTATAGACAGCAGCTGTCTGTACCACTGTATGTGTCCTTAGTAATGTATATATAAGTACATCGTTTCCAGATGTAATCAGTAATGTATATATACGTGCTATACGACTAAGTCTTAGGGGGCGCTCAACTCAGCGGCCAGACACCGTGTTCGGTTTTTTTGCACTGTTCACATTTTGTTCGTTTCTTTTTTTGAATTTTTGTGTTTTATTTTATCTCGTATTTCTTTGTATTGTCCGTGATAGGTTAGCATGCCGTTTTTATTTTTATATTTTTTTAAATTTAATTATGCCTAAAAAGTCAACTCAGTTATAGTAAAAAATCAATCATCTATAATAAAATTTCAGCAAAAATAAAAAACCATCTCTGTTCCAAACGCCTCCTTAATCTGATTCATTTCTTTGCTCAATATTCGCATGTACCGTAAAGTCCATGCTCCCGCGTGCCACCGAACCGTTCACCACAAGTCCACACGTCTCATGTACGGGCACACCAACCACCTGTCCTGACTCGTGAGCACCGGAAAAGTAAACCCGGCGGCTCATATGACCGACCGAACAGGTCACCCATGATCTAACGAAAATCGAATTACCGAAATCCACAGTTAATTTGGCACACCGGTCGTACCGTACATACGTACCCAGTAGGCGGCGGTGAAGCCGGCGACGCCGGAGGAGACATGAATGACGTATCCGCCGGAGTAGTCGATGACGCCCCAGTGATAGAGGAAGCCGCCGCCCCAGAGGCTAAAGGCGCAGACGGTGTAGGAGAGGAGCAGCCACAGCGGCGTGAACGCCATCCACGCCTTGATGTTCATCCTCCCGAGGAGCGACCCGGCGAGCAGCACGAGCGTGATGGCCGCGAGCTCGAATTGGAACAGCACCAACGATGCCTCTGGGTAGTAGGGATCCGTGCGAGCCACCTCAAGCGTGCCACCCCTGCCGTAGTGCGCCGTGGCGGGCAAGGACGCGCGCCCCACGAGGAAGCTCTCCGTCAGCGCCGGGCTGGCCTTCCCCCAGAACGGGAGCAGTCGATCGCCGAACGCCATGCGGAAGCCGACGAGCACCCACACGATGAGCGTGGACGCATAGGCGTAGAGCGCCATGAAGGCCGAGTTGACGGCCCACTTCTTCTTGACAATGCTGCCGTAGAGCACGACGAGCCCCGGCATCGACTGGATGCCGACGAACGTCGCCGCCGTCAGCTGCCACGCGTTGTCGCCCTTGTTCAGCCACTCCGGCACGGCCGGGAAGGGGGGCATGTACGCGCCTGGCTGAGGCTGCGCGGCCATTTCGGTCCGTACGTGCACGGTAACAAACTATTCTCGCGACGTGATCGATGCAGGTGCACTGCGAGACGCGGCTCCTTGGCGATGCGCGTTCAATATAAGTTCGCGAGTGATCGATGGGGGTCGGTGGAATGGTGGAATTCTAGGGGGCACGTGGGCCGCATGGACCAATGGCGGGCCGGTGGGAAGGCGGGTCAACACCAGGTGGGCCATATTCTTGAGCGTTCCGTGCTATCTGGTATGCTATTTTTCTTTGTTCGCATTGTTTTATACATTTTTCCTCCTGTTGCCGTGGTAGCATAGCTCTTTTCTTTCGATCATTTGAATTTTGAAGCCCATGTCACTGTGTTTTGCCACTTGAAAATGGAAACTAAGTATAATAATGTACATACCTGTTTTTAGCACCATTATGTGGTGTTCATACTTTCTCTGTAAAGTAGGTGCAGCAATATGATGGTTAATGTAATCTTTCTTGCTAGTTAAGGTTGCATTAAGCATATATGTGGCATGCTGGGCAAGTAGCTAACAAATTTACCATTAAATTATACGCAATTGAGGTAACCATAAGTCAGGAAGAAAATATTTCCTAGCCCAGAACTCTGAAAAGTGGAAAAACTTGGAACACCAGGGTGGACCAAAGTTAAGTAGGGTGGGCAAGTCAAGCACGGATCTAGAGCGGAGGAGGGACAGATCAGGAGACTCCAAGGCTCCTGTGTGCATAATGTCAAAACAAAACAACAGCCATAAAAACGAAAAATGACGTCATAAGAAGTTAAAAGGACATCGACGACTATGAAAGTTCACCACCTTAATTATCATTGACCAACTAGTCCAGTTAACAGCAATGGATATTACATCTCTAATAGTATCATCTTAGTTATCTCTTAGCTATATCAAATAAGTAAAATCCTATACCAAAGAGAGAGGAGGTGATGAGAGATAATGCGATATCCCTTATTTACAAGGCGACTTGAGTCCAAAAACTAACGTAAATAGTGAGTGTGTAAGACAGAAAGTTATGATAAAAACAATATAAAATAGTTAGATAAATAATTTATTATTAGAGATGTTATCTCTAGTATTATCTTTAGGTGAGATAAAAATCTTACAGACAACTTTAAGAAACAGTCTATTGTATATGCTCTTACACCAGCATAGCATCAGCAAATTAACACTAAACATCGAAACAAAAATACATGAGAACCCATGCCGGCGATGGTGTGTGGGTGTGGAAGACGGCGCGAGAGTCGTCGACCTTCATGAGGGAGGATTTCTTGTGCAGGATCATCATCATGAACCACAGGACGCTGCCCGGGAACATGCCCATCAGCATTTGCCGACCACGTGTGCACCAGCCATGTGCACTACTACAGAAAGCCTAATACTAGACGTCAAATCATAGACGATTTTGTAAAACCGTCTGTGATGTACACTATCACAGACGGCTTTAATTTGGAGACCGTCTGTGTTACTGAAGGAGTATCACAAACGGTTCTTACCGATGAACCGTCTGTGATACTGGCACATGACAAACGATTTTTAATTAAAAATCGTCTGTGATAATTCCAGGTTATCACAAATGATTTTTCGTTAACAACCATCTGTGATACTGGACTATTCATTCTCGTTTCAAGATCCGTGCTACTATATATACTTCTCTACTTCTTGCATGGTGTTTGGCCTCAAGAAACAAATGGAGAGTAGAGATAGTTTGTAGAGATCTACATATGTGTAGACACTACATAAGATACTCTAATATGTAGATCTCCACAAACTATCTCTCTCTCTCTCTCGACATATTAGTATTTAAGTGTATCAAAAGTGATAAAGATGTATAAAATATTTGTTTACGTGTTATATTAGAAATAAGAGTATATACTTCTAAGAGTACAGAATAGGCTTTTATATATATATATATATATAGGAAGTCTCTTTTCTACACCCGGGTGTAGTTACACCCTATGTCGTTTCTCACAACGTAGGAAGTATCTCGCGCAACGGAAAGTATGTACGTATAGTATACGAGTATTTAAGATTATCTAGGTGGTATGAATAATTTTTTAGAGGTAGTATGTATATTTTTTTAGACATACTCCTTTTTATGTGCGTATATGAAGGTATTTACAAAATATACTAAAACTATGGACTCCCTTGCAATTTTTTCATGTGGTTCACATTGAAATATCTTATAATTAGTATATGAGTATATCCAAAGTGATAAAGGAGTATTTCAAGTTCGTTTAGGTGGTATATTAGAGGTGGGTGTAATTACACACGGTGTAGAAAGTATTTTTCCTATATATATATATATATATATATATATATATATATATATATATATATATATATATATATATATATATATATAGAAAGGCATAGAGAAAAATAAATAAATGGCACCAACGAAAATTTTCAACCAAGTCATATTGGAGTATCTTATAATTAGTATTTAAGTATATCGAAAGTAATAAAAAGGTATAACATGTTGGTATATTAAAATTGGGAGTATATATTCCTGAGAGTATGGAAAAGGCTTCCTACACACACACACACAAATCTGCACCCGTTTGTAGATGCTCCACCACTTCCCATGGATCAAAATCCATATCCCACCTTGGTCAAACATTGGTCAAAGAAAACCCACCACCTCCGTCAATCCCTGTGTCTCTCTCCACCCACCTTTTCTGTGCTTAGATGATGCAGTAATTGACTAGCTTAGGTAAAGTAAACCTAAACTTTTGGTGCAATAATATTTTTTACAGCATTAAAACATATTCATCATGGATGTCTTTTTGTTAAGCATATTTTTTCAAGCAAAACACTTCAAACAGATTGTAAATCAGATAAATAGTTTAGGAGATATCATCATTCAAAGTTTGCAATCAACTCACATTTCTCTCTCCACGAGCTTCCCTGCACTCAGCGTGGTAGAAAATCTCCCATAAAGACGTAGTAAGAACATAAGGAGTGTAGTAATGCTATGTGTGATAGTGTCTGTATTATAAAGGTGCAGTAAACAAATAAGAAGATCACGATAAATCTCTTATAGTGTTGCCGTAAAATCACAAGGAGGGCATAACAAATCTGTTGTATAGGTTTATTTAAGGCACAATGAGGTTACAGTAAACCTCTTGTAATGGCACTGTAAAAGCAAAAGGAGGTTGCAGTAAATCTGTTGTATAGGTTCAGTGAATACACAATGAGGTCACAAAAAACTTCTGTAACAATGCAATAAATGCATATGGAGGTGGCTGTAAATCCCTTTCAGCGATGCAGTAAAAATTAAAATCACACCAAGCCATTTCAATATACATTTTTTAAAGCATGTGATAAACAATCGTTAAAAAACTTTAATTTCATGTACATTTTTTAAAGGTACATATTTCAATATATATGTATATAGAGAGAAAAATACCTATTTTCGATCATGGTGCCCAGGCACTATAGTGTTTCAGTTAATTATACTATATACACACACAGTGATGCTATCTTGTGTCTAAGTGTAGAATATCTTATTCTACCCTCAGACTGTAACTGGTGCCACACCCCACGTGCCCGACCATGACCCACTTGCTCACGATCCCAGGCACCCTCACGTAACCACCCATGAAACCGCATGCCCCTTGTCTTCCACCGCGCTGTATGGCGGCACTGTGCAGAATTGAGGGTAATGGCGCGAGGCCATCCACCACACAGGTGCGGGAGCCCACCAATCAGCAGTAATTGATCACCGTCGCTTGTGTCATGTAGTTTTGCAGCCACCGCACTACCGCTATCTCCCATGCCAATGCCACCACTGTGTGATGATGGCAATAAAAATAGAAACCACGTTTACGACCACATAACATTCCATTTCACAGCTAAATGATATCGCTTTTACTGTACTGACTAATTTACTAGACACATCGTTAAAATTTACCGCCACACCTAGCCATGGCACATGCTGGCCGTGTGACAGTGGTAGTAAAAATGAAAAATCACATTTACGTCCAGATACATACCAACTTATGGCCAAGATAAACCACGCGACTCGACGATATGTTGGAATCGGCAATAAAAAATGAAAACCATATTTATGACCAGATGAAACCACTTATGTTGTACTGATAAATTTATTGGATGCATCATTAGAGTTTATTTTTACAGCTAGTCGTAGCGCATACTGGCCATGTGACGAGGTAGTAAAAATAGAAATCACATTTACGGCCAGATGCATTCTATTTTACGGCTAGACGAAACCACTTACATTGTACTAATGAATTTACTGGACGCGTCATTAAAGTTTACTACCACACCTAGCTATAGCGCATGTTGGCCATGTGATGGCAGTAGTAAAAATGGAAACGATATTTACAATAGATACATTCCATTTTACCACCTAATGAAACCGCTTACACTGTACTGATGAATCCACAGGACGCATGTAAGGGTTTACTACCACAACTACGGTGGCGCATGCTAGCCTTGTGATGACAGTAATAAAATGTAAACTATATTTCTGACCAAATATATTCCATTTTATAGTCAAATGAAACTGCTTACATTGTACTGATAATCTATTGGATACATCGTTGGAGTTTACTATCACACATAACATACATGGGTTCGCAGCCCATGTATGTTATGATCGACCCAATCGGATAGGGGTTTGGCCCAAGGGGGTAGGGACAGTTAGGTTGCGCGGCTCGTTAGGGGGACGGGCTCGGTCAGGGCGGGGGAATTGGTTAGAGCATAGAATAACTTATTCTATGCTTAGACACAAAATAGTGTGTATATATATAGAGAGAGAGAGAGATCAAGACACAGAGAGGGGGGAATACTAACTACTCCCGAGTGCTAGAAGATGTAGCACTTGGCGAGTTCCTTGAAGAAGCAGAGGAGGGTGAGGGCGACGCTAGCGGTGGCGACCACGGACCTAGGGCCGTGGGCTAGGCTGGCCACCCTTCGGCTAGATCCCCGCAGCCATCATCGTTTCCCTCTGGCCCGGTTGGCGGCGAAAGCAACAGCGGAGAGAGGGCAGCGCAGAGGTGCAGGGGCGGATGCACAGGGGGCACAAAACCCCACGCCAATTTTTTTTTGTTACTTAGAATTTAAGCTTACACAGTGCGTGCCCCTACGTACCAAAAACTAGTGGCCCCATATGCCAAAACTACATCTATGTAAAAGAAAAAAAGGTTTAAATATGTTGACAAACAGAGAGAAAAGGAAAAACGTGTAAATAGTAGGTTTTTAGATTTATCCTAGATCATTCACTAATAGTAGGTTTCTTGATTTTGGTATATTGTATGATAAATAGCTATTTACTATTAAATTTTGTTATGAATTTAGTTGATATTACAAAATTCAGAATATATTAGTATCTACTACATTATTAATGGATGTATTGATAAATACATGTATAAAGTATGATACCTCTATGTCATTTTTGTTCAAAATTCGTTACTGCAGAGGTGGGGGTGGCCGCGGCTGCGTCGGTCGGTGAGAAGATGGGTCTCCATCGGAGGCGAGGGTTGGGTGGGGAAGAGGTGGACACCGGGAAGGGATGGGCGTTGAGACCGAGCAGCATTTCGTCGCGTCCAACTGACAGTAATGGACAGAGACGGAAGAGTCTAGAGCTAGAGCGAGGACTGACGAGTGAAGACAGTGAAAAGGGCCCAGAAAATGGGAGAGGAGTCGGAGGGTACAGAAAAATGGCTACCGATTACTACCAAATTGTAACGAGAAATTGGGAAATTACTCCTTCATTAGACAGTGCCTAGAGTTTAAACTTAACAGAGTTTTGAATTCTCAACTATAAACATACCGAACTACTCTAGTACACTCTGTTGGTAATTAAAAAAGGATAACGAAGCCAATCAAAGCACGGAATAAGAAGGCCATGTGCCCATTTATCGCTGATGGGTCGTTTTAGAGATGCGTCGTTTTGATACAGTACTTAGTTGGCAGTTCGAGAGGCTCATCAATATTCTAAGATCATTAGCATTCGTTCCTGTGTAGTCGGATGTGCCACGCTGACATGCACGGATGCGCCATCTCTGCACAGAAGTTCGAGGCCACAGCTAGAAATGATATTTCTTTCCTTTCAAAAAAGAAATCATTTCTTCCCTGGATCTCTCTACTTCCCATAACTGAGCTTCTTTTTCACATAACTAATTTTGAAGTTGCGACAATGAGATCAAACAAATGAACTTATACTGTGCATACTTAACAATTTAAAACTAACCACGCTGCCGTTTTGCGCCATGACAGATGAACTAGAATGGCAAAAGTCAGTAGCACACTAGCACAAGCTGGTCACACACTGGACACACCATATAAGGCTCCAAAATATGGACTACTACCAACACGAGCGCCCAAGTGCACCGTGCACTACCTTAACTAAAGCTTACGTTGCAAAATGGTGCCTAGGCCAATGCTCGCCGCCGCTGCCGCATCCCTCCTCTTCTCCCTGGCCGCTGTCCACCTTAGCGCCATCGCGGCCGCCGACACCACGCTGCTAAGCGGCAGAGCGTACGACATCCCTGCCGTGTTCGCCTTCGGCGACTCCACGCTCGACGCGGGCAACAACAACCGCCTCCTCACGGCGGTCCGCGCCGACCACCCGCCCTACGGCCGTGACTTCCCCGGGGGCGCGCCCACGGGCCGGTTCTCGGACGGCAAGCTCTTGACCGACTTCCTCGTGGCCGCGCTCGGCATCAAGGGCCTCCTCCCGGCGTACCACTCCGACGGCCTCACGGACGCCGACGCCGCCACGGGCGTCAGCTTCGCGTCGGGCGGCTCCGGCCTAGACGACGTGACGGCGACGAACGCCGGCGTCGCGACACTCGCCTCGCAGGTAGCGGACTTCCGGGAGCTCGTCGGGAGGATGGGCGCCCGGAATGCCGGCGAGGTGGTGAACAAGTCAGTGTTCCTTGTGTCGGCCGGGACTAACGACATGATCATGAACTACTACCTGCTTCCGTCGGGGAGTAAGTATACGCTCGATCAGTACCATGACCTCCTCATCGGCAAGCTTCGATCTTACATACAGGTTCTGCGCAAAATCCATTCGTTTATTCAGGTTAATTCAGTTTTATTTCGAGTTCTAGTGATAGCTGCATGCGCGCATTACACTTTCTAGATCAGGAGATTAGTTAGTTGTTAACGACAGTTGTCACGTCACCGTGCAGGATGTGCAATGCGAAGACAAGTACGTCTTCTTTATTTTTTTTGCCAAAAGTACTCGTGCAGTTTAGAGTATCTATAGTGTATGAAAATAGGGATCTTAAGTCATTTTAAAGTCGATCTTATATATTATAGGATTGATCTTAAGCAGACTATAAGCAAAAAAGGCTTGAGACCGATCCTCAAACTAAAGATCCGACCATAAACATTAAAATACAATTTTTCTTTTGAATCACGTGTTCTCTCTCCCCCACCAGCCAATCACCGTAGCATAAGGGATATTTTTTACTGCCGAATGGAACCCTCGTTACAGCCGAGTGGTGGTCTTATATATAACAGAGTCGATCTTAACAATTATGTGGAATCCACTTTAAAATTTATTGTGATATATATACTCCTGATGCCCTTACAACTGACTATATCTAACTGTACTTGTGCTGTTGTGTTTATTCTGGAATGTATAGATAGTGGCTGCAAATTTGCACATACATTTTAGGGAAGAGAACAGGCACAAATGCCGTGCTTCGCTATTCCTCTGAAAGAAAGGAGAGGTATCAAACTACTGAAATCCGTTATCACGCATGAAACACTTGCAGTTAGGCACTCTGTTTCAGCAAGCAAGAATCCTCTAATCATCCCTATAGAAGATGACTAGATACACGCACCATTGCAACCTGCAAACGTGTCGAGCCTCCCAATCTAACTGTAAAACATGAATTACTTGCTTGTTTTCCTTTTTAAGATTTAACCATATGATTAAAGCATACCTTATGTCTTCTTGTGTACTACTGATCATCGAACCTGAACAGCTACTTCTGCTGTACCAACTGATGCAGAGTCTGTACAATCTGGGGGCCCGCAGAATCCTGGTGGCCGGCTTGCCGCCGGTCGGATGCCTCCCGTTGCAGATGACGATTGCGGCGCTGCGGCAGCCGCCGAGGCCCCAGGGGTGCATAGCGGAGCAGAACACGGCCGCGGAGAGCTACAACGCCGAACTCCGGCGAATGCTCACCAAGTTTCAGTCCGGCTCACCCGGCGCGAAAGCTGTGTACATTGACATCTACAGCCCTCTGATGGACATGGTCGATCAGCCCCAAAAGTACGGTAAGGACAAGTTGCAAACCCATCCGATTGCATAACTGCATTGTTGTACAGATTCAGATTGCCGCACCTATACATAAATTGCCTGAGATCTTTATGATAGCGATGTTCATGGTTGCAAAGGCGTAGGAACACAAAAAAACAAGTCATTTCGTATTGAAAAGAAACTTATGATCATACGGTCTTCACAAGCTGTGAGATTTTGATAACATTTGTTGTTCCTTTCGATCCTTGGTGTACAAGGTTTCGCTGAAACCAGCAAGGGCTGCTGTGGAACTGGACTGTTGGAGATGGGGCCTCTATGCACAGATCTGGTCCCGACCTGCCCGATGGCATCCCAGTTCATGTTCTGGGACTCTGTTCATCCGACGGAAGCCACCTACAAAGCTGTCGCTAACCACTTCCTGCGAGCTAACATCCTGCAGTTCGATGATTAATTCTGGCTTAATTATACCTCATTTTTATAAAATAGAGTACAGTGACGAAGCTAATAATAGCTTTGAGATTTGTAAGCATTGTGACAAACACAGATATGGACACAAAAGGTTGTACCAAAGCTCAAGTCGATTCACATGATCTGCGAAACATCTTTACTGCAGGCTCTAGATTGTGAATCAACAGAAACCGGTCAGGTATAAATGCAGTCCTTTGCACCTGCAATAATAATTTATAACACGAAATAATATATTTATAATTTTTTAAAAAAGATCCCGTCCTCACCTTGCTAGCCTAGCAGAAGCCATTCCCGTTTCCCGCAAAGGGGAGATGGTGCGCCTCTACCTCAGTGGGGATTTCCCCCGTGAGGACCCGCCTTCACGCAAAAATTGTCGTCTCTAAAAAAGAAGCCAAGATGGTTGGCAAGAGGGGTAAGAATAAGATGCATTTTCCTCTTTTCAATCTTCATTTGCATTTGAAATGAATGGTTGTAATATATACTAGCTGCATTGACGTGATGCTTGGATGGATTGGATGCAGACATGCAATTCATAGCCTTGTGCGATAGTATTTGTTCGTTCTTATAGATGCCCCGTGTTCTGAATACTACTGTGAACCTTGTTACCCTAACCAAGATAACATACCCTGTGCATGTAACATGTCATAGTGGGGTAGATAGGACGCGGCTTGCCTGCGCTCTTCCAATGCTCCCATCGTGCATCTTCAACATGGCGTCCATCCGATGGTTGTGATCTTGGTGGTGAGGGTCTCACCTATCGCCTTCATACTCTGTACAACACTCCACGTTGTGCAGTAGCCCCAAACCTCGGCGTTAGATTCTTAGTGCCAGCTCAGTTTAATGGGTGCCTCGCAGATGCTTAGAGTAGCCTGTTGTAAACTCAAACTCCATTAAATTAATTTTGGTGATAATCATAGATATAATTGTGAGATTAATATGCTTTTTAGTTATGATATTGCCTAATCTTATTTGGATATAATAAATAACAAATGCAATTGTGAGACTAACATGTTTGAATGATTATAATATAGCTTAGTCTCACTTGGATGAAGAGGTGAAAATCATGGAGGTTTGCATTGTATATCATATTCCTACATTTTAGTGCATTCATCGGATCTAAAATATAGATTAAACTCCACCAAAAGTTTAAAATGAATATGTGTATATGCACACATTTAGGAGGAGTTCACTCTATATTTTATGGTTTCATTAGTATTGATTCATGTTTCTTTTCCACATATATTAAGATTTCTACTTTGAATTATATCCTTTGAGTATATAAAACTTGTGTAGTTCATATATACTCACATTGACTCATATTGCTTTATACTCAATTATTTGTGTTTGCAAAAAGGGACTAACATGTATGTCAAGTGATTGAAAGATTTGGTCCCGAAATTTGTTTGACTGTCTGGAGATGCATACTAAGATTGATAAGAAAATCGACATGCCTCGAGATAAATGTCAGCTTGCATTTGAATTTAAATCCTAAAGCCAACTATGTATTGTCAGAAAAATGGTAGTACCGGTGTGTAACCGACAGTACTACCGCAGTGTGTAACCAGGATGGTAGTGCGAAACTACCGGAACCCAAAGGTATCGACGTGTATTTGACGGAACGTTTTTTTTCCATAAAGCACCCCGTGAAATACTTAGTCACTCTGAAAACAGTAGTACTGGAGTTTGAATGGCGGAACTACCGTAGATCGGTATGATCGCAACTCCTAAACGGTACTACTGGACCCCGAAAGTTCTAGATTTATGGGCGGTATATTTTTTTTCAGAAAGGATCAAGTTTTGGTTCTCAAGACAAACAAAAGTACCGCGCTAGAAATCGAAACTATCAGAGAGCGAAACTACCGAACTTATAATGGTGGTAGTACCGTACTTTGAGTTTGATGGTTTTATATTCAATTATTTGCAATTGTAGTGGTTATCATCAATTACTAAAGAGAAGATTGAAGAATCTAGACCCGCCATTATGAGTTAAAGGTAAGTTTTGATAATTAATGACAATCACATTGTGGGACTAACATTTTTCATGAGTTGGATGAATAGGTTATGTTTCATGATGATGATAACTTTGAATGGTTTCATATGTTGAAGATCATCGAGTAAAGGTTCGGGTTGAAAGATGGATTCATAAGTTGAAGACCATCAAGAAGAAGATGTATCATATGTTAATAAATGTCAAAGAGGAAATGCATCATGTATTGATGTACATCAAGATCTCGAAAAGGAGATGATCATGAGTTGATCATCAAGTCAAGAGAAGACAATGACCTAGATTTGAAGTGAAGATGTCCATCATCAAGTTTCAAGAAGATGTTTAAGATAAAGGTATGATTGCTAGGGCTAAGTATGCATTTCTAGTGTTTTACCGATCTTGGTGTTTGGTTGAAAGACCGGATTGCTAGTATAGATTTCTCATACTATTAAGAGGGGTTTTGTCTAGTAGCTTAAGTATTATCATATGTTGGTAGCTCAATCTCGTTTACTTTAGCTATCCATAGTATGATGCTATTATTTGTGAATATGTTTTGCAAATAGTTAAGGCTCATATATCTAATCCTTACAACATGTGACTGTATTTTGCAGATGATTGAAGTCCATATACCTTTTCCTTGTTGCATGATCTAAGTTTACAAATGTGTTTTGTAAATTGTTAGAACTCATGCATTATCCGATTTATTGGCTATTACCAACAGTATCGATTCCTGAAAACCAACTAAACCACTCCACCGAAGCAAAGATATACATGGATTTACCTATACGAGCAGGAGGCGTAGAACTTTAACTCGACGATGGTGCCGTAGCCAGGTCCATCCACCTATGGTTCCTACACCAGAGACGAGGGAGAGAGAATAACATGAATCATCTTGCTCAAGTTAGATCGGAGATCGAATTGGCACTAGAGTGGGCGAGAAGGTTGGACTTACAGCCACCTGCGCGGAAGGCGTCAGGAGACGGCTGTTGGTGGTGGTCGGGCTTGGGGGTCGTCGGCGGCTGCGGCGCAAAGAGGGTGACGAGGTCGGAGCAAAAGAGGAGGATAGGGAGGCCCAGGAGCACGAGCTGCACATGGTCCATGGCGGCTGCGCTGCTCTGCTATAGGACTGGGGTATCTCCGCTTGCTTGGCTCAGCCATAGATGGCGGAGAAAAAGTAGGCGGAAGAAGAAGAACAACAAGGGAGTCGACGGCAATGACCATAGGAAAGCAGGAATTTTGGGTAAATACTCCGAGGGCATCTCCGGTAGCACCTTCTTTAACTGTCTCTTAGTTATATTAAATAAATAAAATTATATGAAGAAAAAAAGATAAGAAAAAACTATATGCTATCTCTTATACAAGAGATGACCTAAACCCGCAAACCAACATAAATAGCGAGAGAGGGTGAGATAGGAAATTACGATAAAAATAGTATAAAATAGTTATATGAATGATTTACTATTGGAGATACTATCTCTAGTATTGTTTTTAGATGGGATGAAAGATTTAGAGACAATCTTAAGAAACTAACTATTAATTATTGTACGCACGTGGCACATAGCCTCCTGCCACCCACCTCAGCCCACGGTCCAACGATGCGGTGCTACAGCTAAGCATGACGCGGGCACACGACATGCCCAATTCATGCATTGTGCATGGCCTACCGACTATTATATACGGCAGTGCACATGAATGTATGAGAACTGAATGGATTTACTTCTTTTTCTTCTTTGATTCTTTTTCCATTTTCTTTCTTTCTTCATTTTTTATGTCTTTCTTATTATTCTTTTCCTCTTGCCATTTTTTTGGTTATTATAGTAGGTGTTTTTCCTCATGTCATTCTCTTCGTCATTGTTTTATCAATATTTTTTTCAACTAATTATCTTGATTTGTTCTACTAACATTTTCATTCTACTAATTGTTTCTCAACCGATTCATTAAAAGTCTTGAATTGTTCCACGAGCACATTTGATTTGTTCCGCTAATATTTTTATTTCTTCTGAACATCGCTGGTGAACTGTTGGAACATCACGATGTCCTGTTGGACGAACATTGAAAACCAAATGCATGAAATATTGACATATTTTTCATTAGAATTTTATGTGTGAAACATCATCAAAGAGATATTGGAATATTGCTGATGATGTGCTGGAGCATTGAAACAAAATGCGTGCAACATTGGCCTATTCCCCCTAGAATGGAAGTGTGGAACATCGTCAATGGACTATCAAAACATTGAAACCAAATGTGTGAAATATTTCATTTAACCTACTAGAACATCCAGCACTTGTCTAGTTCATCCCCCTTCTCAATTCAAAAAATACGTACTAGACCATTGTACATGAATTAATGAAACATTGGGAAGTAATGTGTAGAACGTTTTATTTTCTCTATTGAAATATATGGCTAATGATATCATGTACTAAGTTTAAATTTGTGCAACTAGGGTCTAATTTTGAAGATCTCCTCATAAAGAGCATGATGGTTAAAACACTATTGTCTTAAAGGGATATGATCATTTGAAATTTCATATTGAAAAAAAAGCACCTCGAACTGCATGCGTTGATGTATTCGCTTTTGGTCGGCTGATCCTGACTACATGGGCATAAAGGGCTTTTCGTTTTTCACGTAGCGTGATCCACGGCCCAAAGTGGCCGCTTTTAATCGACTGCTCTTGACTATAAAAGTGTGAAGGCTTTCCATTTCTGGGTGGCACATCCCATGACTCAAAGTGGGTGGCACGCCGTTACTTTTCGCACAAGCAATAGATGCCCTCGAAATTTTGTGCGATGTGTTGGGCCAAGCTCCCCTAGGACAAACAGCACGGCCCAAAGTGGGCAACACATCGTTACTTGCCACATGGGTGGTAGATGCCGCCGAAAATTTGTGTGACGTGCCAGGCTCCCCTTGGGCAAACGGCTTGGCCCAAAGTGGGCAGCACGTCGTTACTTGCTGCAGGGGTGATAGATGTCCCCAAAATTTTGTGTGACGTTTCGAGCCAGACTTCCCTTGGACAAACGAGATAGGCCAAAGTGGACAGCACGTCGTTACTTGCCGCACAAGCGGCAGATGCCCCCAGAATTTCGTGTGACGTACCGGGACGGGCTACCCTTGGACAAATGGTGGAGCCGGGAAAACAGTGGAGCCGGGAGTCCGGCACGTGCAAGTCATTGATGCTAGTCCATGGCTGATACGCTCGGCCCAATGTGTCTACCTAGGCTTGGTAGCCAAGCAATTAGGGTCACCTTGCCGGGCCCAAACAGACAAAACACATCCAACCTCCAAATCATGCTCTTCGACATAAGCATCATGCTTTCCTAAAAATAGACTTAAGTTGCAAGTACATGTGTGATGACACATATAGATCGTGAGGGTTATATTAAAGCTGAAATGATGCTAGATGGGTTTTTTTGGCTGTGTCTTATGGCTTGGCTTAAATTTTTGAATTTTGTTTGTTCACAAAAGAGAGTACGGAGAGAGACACTCGCATGTGATTTTAGCCGATATGGGTCTGTTTGATATGGCTGTGACTTCTGGTTTTTGGCTGAAATTTTTGAATTTTAGCTGTTTACGACAAAGATTACGGACAAAGAGATAATCGCTTGCGATTTTGGATTATACAGATGTTAGGCTTTTAATGTGTACTACAATTAAGTTGTAGATCTCGTCTTAAAAAATACTCCGTTTAAAAGTTAGGTACTGTAGCAAAAGCCAAAAGCCGCTTTTAGAAGCCGAAAAGAACAAGCCCTATAGATGAATTTGGTACAGTATCTACTACAATTAACTTATGTATCTCATCTTAAAAAGATACTCTATTTAAAAGTTAGTTACTATAGTATAAAACAAAAATCATAAATCCGTCCGAATTCTTAGAGCACGGATCACGAGAAATCAAACAGTATGCAGGAATCGCAGGTTCACACAGGATATTGCAAACGCAAACTCGCTGTACCACGGCCGATCGGTGCAGCACGACGCCATTTGCTCTACTGCTCCACATGATTCACAACGTACAGCGAACAACTGCAAGTTTGTACTAAAACTGCTACGCGATCTATTCACCCAGCAGCTTGTGCTGGAGAGAATGGTCTCAGGCTGCAGCGACTCCAATCATTTGAGTCCGTTTAAATGGGCACGGCCCACTCTTGCCCGCGCGCTGGACCCGAATTCAATCCGGCTGCAGTTGCATGACATTGATGGTTTTTTGTGCGCAAAATCGCTATTGCGCGCTCTGCCGGGCAGGAACAGTGATCCTTTTTATTACGCACCCGACCGGCTTGTTTTGGCGGACAAGCGCCACAACTCTTAGGGGGTGATCGGAATGGCTTCTAAAAGTTTCAGCTTCTAGCTTCAGCTTTTTTTCACTATTCACTACACTATCCACTAACTCATTCTGATGTTTTTGATCATTCTGATATTTTTCACCAAAAGCCATCGCTATTCCGATCACCCCCTTAACATTTCGCGGTGAGAGATACAACGGCAGGGTGTTTGTATTGATTTTTATTAGTGGTTTTTAGTTATGATTTATGGTTTTTAGCTAAAAATAATAGTAATAACTAAAAAAATGGTATTTAGAAAAATAAGTGGTATTTAGAATGAGAAGCAAGCGCTGAAATAAGTGAAGGAGATATACGTACGTATGATAGGAGCGAAATGAGCGAGATATGTGATGCACCCATAATTCGGTTCCTTATCTCTAGAGAGAAATGACGATGATAAGAGTGAAGAAATTATTTCAAAAATTCAAATATTCACACTAACTTTTCTAAACGTAAATTAGGACAAGCTAATACAAACAGAGCCCTGAGGTGAATCGTGCATGTAACTGTATGCCGATAAGACAGCTTACCTGTCTGACTTTTTACCGTTCGAATGGCACCGGTCCAAGCCCCTGCCGCGTTTCAGTGTTTCACCGAGGAGCTGTGCCTTAGCCCGACCAGAGCCAATCATTAGGGAAGGGAGCCCTTGGTAGAGAAGGGGGGGTGGGAGAAAGGGCACGGCAGGCGTGCACGACGGCATCCAAAGAAAAAGGGCACGCAAAAGTGGAGCCCCAGCCTGCCAGCGGCAGCAGCAGCCTGCTCCTTTTAAGCAAAAGTTTGGTGGAGACAAGACGGGGCTTTGCTCGCGCCAAGATCCATTTTCCACAGCGAGGCCAGTGGTTGGTTGGTTGGCTGTCACCTGCTGCGAGCACCCCCTGTACGCACTGCAGACAGACATGGCAGGCTTGGCTTCTTCCCACTGGAGATGTGACCGCCGAGCCCGAGCCCTTCCGTGTCGTCGTGTTCATTCTACTTCGCGGCCGAGAATGGCGGTGCCACGCAGGATCTAGCCGCTGTCCTTGCTGCTTTTGAATTCACCCCAGGGAACGACGGCGATCTTTCAGGGTTCCCATGTGCCGCGGGCGCCGGGCAACATGGCCACACAGTTCGTTGCCGGTTTGCGTGTGCTCTCGTTACCGGGAAGTTTCACAGATCACAGGTCGTATTCCATGGGTTAATATCGAAGCGCGCCCGGCTTGCTTTTGTCGAGCAGTCGCTGTCGCCCCCCTTGTCGTCGGAAGCATGGCTAATCTTAAGCCGGACCTTGCTTTGCTTTTGCCGCCGCGTGCGGCCGGAAGTGAATTTCAAATTTACAGTGCTACAGTGAAAATCAGCTCGGGTAAACAGTAGATAACTGATCTATTTCAAATCTAAAAATCTATATAACTTTTAATTCGTAAATCGAAAAGATTTCAAATTAAATCAAGGCTAGATTATGACCTTAAGAACCTATCCCAACTAAATATCTTGAAATACTTAAGTGAATTGAGATCTTTTGGTCCGTGAAACTCCGCTGCGCTAAAGCCGAGACAAAACTAAAAATTGAGCAAACTCTCAAACTAAGCCTTCAAATCACTTCAAATTTGCTATACACCTTCTCTAGGATGTCATAAATCTATTCCAATCAACGATTAAGAAAATCATTGACAAAGTTCTGAACTTTTTCCGTTTGAAGGGATATTGAACTAAAATTGGGCAAAAATCAAAAACAGTGAATATGACTTATTCATAGATAAATGATAACCAAGATAAATCTAGATATATTCTCACATATCACAGCAACTAGGACGTCCAACAAATCGAGACAAAAACAATTGGATCAAGAAATTGCTCCGAGATGCCAAATCAAGCAAAAACCAGATAATTTCAATAACTTGTCAAACCTTATGCTTAAGCATCGTAGTTTTAATTTAAGGTAGTTTCTGATATTTTGATCAACTTACCAAAGTATCTTTTATTAACTCGGTCTTCATCTCCTTTGTAAGTAACCACCATGATTGCCACGTGTCGATGCATCACTGGTTTGCCATGGTTGGCAAGTCTCTCCTATTTCAATTCAACCGGATCATACCTCACTTGAACCGATCAAGCCAACTTTTCTTCAACATTTCTCGTATTTCTTGTTTCATGCTTGAGTTTAGGCATCTCATCTAGCATTCTTAATCGTTCTGGAGCTCGGCTCCTCTATGAGCATAGCCCCGATTCTCATCGTTGATCATAGTTAACTACAAACGTCCCCGTACATTCAAAGACTAAGAAATATTTTTGGATACAAGTTTTTCACAACTTGACTCACGTTAGCTGAAACATACATTATGAAACACATATGCATAGATCTAAGTTAAACCAAATCGTTATATGACTTCAAATTTTCAAAATCATCCATGTGAGCCAAAGCAACACAAGCTGGCCGGTTAGACCGTTGCTTTAGCAAGTTGTACAGAAAAATCTGCAAATTTATAAATTCTAAATTTTCACTCCTTTAAAATAACAATTGTTTATCACATAAAACTTTATACCTCTCCATGTGTCCTTCGGATCTTAGGATGACGTCGAGAGCATCATCGTCGTCATTGCTAATTGTGATTCATGCTAAGGTCCTAACTGTACTTAAGTTCAGCACGAGACTGTTGAAATTTATCAAGAAGCTTCTAAATGGTAGTTGCAATAGCTGACGAATGTGTTGAGATTTCTCGCATTTCAACTCGTACCTTTGAAACTGAGAATAGGTAGCATAACCTAATTCTCGTCTGCTGCTGATCGAGTGGCTACTGGTTGAGTGGTAGACAATAAGCGAAGGATGATTGCACGTTGCACAGTGCAAACAAAACATTACAACATCCTGAAGCTGGAAAAGGTAAAAAAAAAAGGTTAAGAAGCCGACTTATAAGTGACTTCTGCCTTTCAAAAACTAGAAGCTAGAGCTTTAACTGGTTGGAGAGGAGCCTACGCTCACGAATTCAGCGTCTTGTCCCGTAGTTAGGTTCCGCGAAGACAATAATACAATGTCCTAAATACGATTTTGACAATCTCTGACAATGATGGCATCGCATGAGCCATGACTGAGGGTAATATCAGAAGCATGCATTTAAATACATCAATTTTCAAAGACATCAGTCGCAAATCATGAAATCTAAACTAATCAGGAATGGGTACATCATAAATAAACGAATTTAATGAGGCGATAGGAGGCAAACACTTGAAAAAGATTTCTTTTGTTGGGACACCCTCCATAGCCACAAAATTTAACTTTTGAAATATGGAATCGAGGTACTCTGATGCACATACGCTTCCATACTAGCAGTGCAATGCTAATGTACGGTGATTTAAATTAAGAGTAAATTTGCAATCGTCTCGGACTTGCAAAATACTATTGTGAAGAAATCAGACTTATAAATATCATCGCAAACACAAAAGGTTTTGAAAATATCATCATCATCATATTTTCCATCCCAAAAATGTGATTCTTTTTTCCTTCCTTTTCCTTTTCTTTAGTCCCATCTGTCATTCAATCTTCTAGTCTCATTCATCCACAGTAAAAAGGGATTAAATCTCAACCATTCTTTCACCCTCTTCTCTTCTTTCTCTCCTTCCCACATGCTTTCTTAGTGACTAAAGGAGTGAGGAGACCGATCAGCGAGGAAGGACACAGATCAACAAATCTCAAAGTGAGGCTCTAAGAAGAACCAAAATAGAGTGAGGAAGACGGGGCAAATCTGGGAGGTGGTGGTCTACGGAGAAACACACTAGAGACGTGCCTGTGGCAACAAGTGACTGGTGGGCATTGTGTGCTTGTGACAGTGGCAACTCGGAGGTCGAGAGGGAAAAGTGAGCGCGTCAAAATGACGAAGATATCAAGGGGGTGTTCCTGAAGGGATTGGACTAATGATGACCTACAACGATGAACGGAGGTAGAGAGGATGAACGGATTCAGACAACAAAAATGACTAACTCGTTGCACTAAGTGAATGAAAACAAAATTAATTCGACGTAAGAGTCCATAAAGGGCTAGAACACGATATGATGTGAATAAACATTGATATTGTTCACCGGATTGGAGGATCACTTGGTGGTGTCGTACTCTCAGGTCTAAAATATGGAATAGAAGTGGTCTGTAATTATTTTTTTAATTACGTCAACCGGGTCTCGAATTCAAGATCTCTTTACTCTGATACTATATTGAGTTGCATGTACCAACTAGTTCACCAAAAAGTTTAAGCTGATGAGGAAAGATGGATAATTCACTTATATTTTAATAGAGAAGATGACGCTGATATAGCTTCTTTTGGCTCTCACGTTGAGTTGGATAGGGGAAGGGAAGAGGAGTGGCTAGCACATGAAATTAAGGACTTTGGCTCCATTTTTATGAATAAGATCGAGCTCGATTCTCGCCTATGTGATACGAGCAAGCTAAAGATTATATAGCACCGAACAAATTTACTCTTAAATTAATCCTTATTTACCCATCAAAAGCAGAGAGTGACACGCCATTTCCCTGTTTTCTCTCGCCACACCGTCGAGCCCCGGAGCGCTGCACAGCCAAAACTCCCCACTGCAAAACCCAAACCGCACCCAGAAACCGACCGAGAACTGTGGAGACCCACCGGCCAGCGACCCGTCATGCACACGGGGGGCGATGCACGTGGGAATGTTCCCCTCCTCGCGTCGTCCTCGTCGGCCTCTACTAATAAAAGCTCCCGCCCACCCGTCGCCGGCTACGCGTCCCCAGCGCCCCCTCCATAACGTTACCCGACACTGTTACTGTCCCTCGCCTCTCTGTCTCTGCGTGTAGGCTGCAATCTCCTTCGAGCCCCCACCAGTCCAGCGCGCAATGCCGCACAAACCCTAGCCTCCCTCCTCTGATCTCGCGTGGCCATGGGCAACTGCTGCCGCTCGCCGTTCGCCGCCGCGCGGGAGGACGTCAAGTCCTCGCACTTCCCCGCATCCGCCGCGAAGAAGCCGCACCAGCCGCGTAACGGCGCTGCGGGGGGTGGCGGCGGCGGGCATAAGCGGCTGGCCGTGCTGGGCGAGGAGGGGTGCGAGCTGGTCGGCGGGATCGACGACAAGTACGTGCTGGACAGGGAGCTCGGGCGCGGGGAGTTCGGGGTGACGTACCTGTGCATGGATCGGGATACCAAGGAGCTGCTCGCGTGCAAGTCCATCTCCAAGCGGAAGCTGCGGACGGCGGTCGACGTGGAGGACGTGCGCCGGGAGGTCGCCATCATGCGCCACCTGCCCAAGAGCCCCAGCATCGTGTCGCTGCGGGAGTCGTGCGAGGACGAGGGCGCCGTGCACCTCGTCATGGAGCTCTGCGAGGGCGGCGAGCTCTTCGACCGCATCGTCGCGCGGGGGCACTACACGGAACGCGCCGCCGCCAACGTCACTCGCACCATCGTCGAGGTCGTGCAGCTCTGCCACCGCCACGGAGTTATCCACCGGGACCTCAAGCCCGAGAACTTCCTCTTCGCCAACAAGAAGGAGAACTCGCCGCTCAAGGCCATCGATTTCGGCCTCTCCATCTTCTTCAAGCCCGGTGAGCCTCCCGGAATCGATATTCGCTCCAAATTTAGGAGAATTGCCCACCAGCACGTTTGAATTGCGTGCGCTCTTGCGGGATCTGTGGGTTTAATGGGTTATTCTGGCTGGAATTCTGGGTAGTGGACATCACTGTAGCTAAATGCAATTGCTTGCTGTATAATCTGAAAAAGAATTAGGTGATTCTTACATTAGGAGCTTAGGATTCTCGGAAAGAGTTTGGTAGTGAATGTACCTGTAGTTATACAGTAGTCTTAGTACTTAATTTTCGATGGAAGGATTTGGGAATGGTCGAGTGGGTACTGTATATGTCATCGCCTTTGGTATGGTATTTGGATGGAATTAGTTGTCTTTCACAGAACAGTAGTTCAATGGCGGTCCGTTCTGCTTCCTTGCTATGGTATTTGGATGGAATTGGTAATGTTTCACAGAACAGTAGTTCAATGGCGGTCTGTTCTGCTTCTTTGCTATGGTATTTGGATGGAATTGGTAATGTTTCACAGAACAGTAGTTCAGTGTTGGCCCTTTCTGCAATTGGATCAGACTCGATAGTTTGGTTTGCTGAAGGTCGTGCTGTGGGTTCACTGGTTCAGTGATTGGTACTTTAGGTCTAGGATTGTAGTGTGTACCTACTATGTTAGGATTTGGAAGAAACAGGTGGTGGTGCATTAGTTGTTGCTAAATTTAGTTATTTTGCATCACATATTCACATATAGTGTTATCAGTGAAGGGCGGGCCTGGCGCATTGGTGGAGTCTCTCCAAGTTGCGCTGGTGATTGCGGGTTTGAATCAGCCTCTCTGCAAAGCAGGGGAAAGGCTGCCTAGAAAATCTCCTTCCCCAGATCCCACACAGTGTGGGAGCTTCAGCACTGGGTACATATAGTGTTATCAGTACATTCATTTCATCAATATGTGATGTGAGTTTAGTGGGTCTACTTTGGGGAAGGATATAGCACTGAAATTATGAGGATTTAGGAGTGGGTTCTGGATGTATATGCTTTGGGAAATAATGGTTCACGATGAAGTTTACAGTATGTAATTTAAATGCAATTGCTTACTACAGTAGTAGTGACTATGGTACTTTACTTACATAACAACTTGTCAAGTGAGTTTACTGGTTGGGATTTGGGATGTAGATAAGTAAGATAAAGCCCTGCCTCTACCACGATTATGTTGTGGGTGAATTATCCTTCATAGAGGAACTTGATTAGATCGAGTTCTTGTTTAGGTTCTTCTCATCTTGAGGCTGTTCTATGTTTTCATACGGACAACTGAATATTCTGTTGTTTCTGTAGATGATGTTAGTAAGTAACAGCATGTCCACACTCCACACAAACGAGGCTGCTCAGAAATTCCAGAAGTGTTTTTTCCTTTTTGTTTGTGGAACACTTGTAAATTGTGGAGTTACATTGAAATTGATCAGTATGTTTCATGAAAATTGAGGAATATTAACATTCCACCATTGCTTATGGATATCAGTGCCCCAACATTACCTTAGCATCAAGAGAAATGTTTCTTTTTTTTCTTTTAAAACAAGAGAGAATGGACTGTAATCAATCCTTCTAAATGCTGCCATTCCCCCTTTACAATGATGCTAATGACAATGTTTTTTATTTGCAATGCTTGTAGGGCTGGCGTGCCTATTATGCAAACAAAACTCTAGTTTCATCCAGTCCTTTCTTACGCAATTGTTCTATTTTTTTAGGTGAAAAATTTTCAGAAATTGTTGGAAGCCCTTATTACATGGCTCCCGAAGTTTTGAAGAGAAACTATGGACCGGAAATAGACATATGGAGCGTGGGGGTTATCTTGTATATTTTATTATGTGGAGTTCCTCCATTTTGGGCTGGTATTTTTTTTATCAAAACCTTCTTTGTCATTAACTTTACGCTCTCTTTCATGAAACCTTACTTGGAAAATTGCAGAGACTGAACAAGGGGTAGCACAAGCTATTCTTCGTGGAAATATCGATTTTAAGCGAGAACCCTGGCCTAATGTTTCGGAAAATGCTAAAGATTTAGTTCGACGTGTGTTGGAACCTGATCCAAAGCTCAGGTTAACTGCAAAGCAGGTTCTCGGTATGTTACATGTGCTAAAAAAGCAGGCACACTGATATGCTACTTGCCTACATCCCTCCAAAAATTGTCCAGTTCAGCAGTCAGTAATTACCGTTGCATAAAACTCCACTTGTTTTCTTTCCTGTTCCTTCTAACAATATAGCGTTATCATGGAGTCTGATTTGATCTGACTAGTTTTCTATTTACTGAGGTGTTCTCCAGCTATGCATAAATTAAATTGTCACCTAATGGGGAAAGTATATTTTTCTCTCTTTTTTTTTGGCTAAATGGTATTTAGGTTGTACATTAGGTGGAATTTGGACTATTTAGATGGCCAGTGCTTGGATTAATTGTTCAGCAAGATCCATTTTCAAATATTTACTCTGAGATGGAACTTTTCTAATCAATGACATGTTAAGAACTTATGCTAGTCCTGGTTGGCCAATTTTCATTTCTCCCCTAAAAGAAATTTCTGTTATAATTCAATGACATGCTAAGCTATATTAATATTTGAGGTATTATTTTTGGCAGTTTTGTTGTTTGGTTTTCATTGTGTTGTGCCTCTGCCCTTGTTTTGTTTCTCACCATTGTTGTTGATGTTGTGTACTTGTGTGTTTAGGGTGTTATTTTCAAGGTAAATAGTTATGTGTCCTATGGCGACTTGACTTGGTGACTCAATAGCTATGCAGTAAACATTTATGCATCCGAAGTAATTCAATTTCAAGGTTTTCATGCACTACATGTTGTGTTCCAGTAAACACAGGAACACATGTATTATGTTCAAAGACTAATATATGCTAGTTTGCTGTGTAAATCTAATACGAGCGGCCAGGATTTTGATACATGCAATCTTTTGTGCATTTTCTATCATGAGTTTAGGGACCAGGGATGTATAGTTCATTAGTTTAGGGACCTACTTGACCGTTCGGGGCAAGTTTATGGACCTACATTGTATTGTACTTTAAAACTTTGATATATTTGAGTGACATTGCTTGTTATGATAATGATTTGAACCCTGAACTAATTTGGTAATATGGCACTTGTAGTGAGGCCATTTAATGAAAGGTAACCTGTAGTTCTGTCTGCTTTGAACATCTTGTAGAATTATTTGGTGTCTGTCATTGTAGGAAGGTAGAGAGATTGGGGCAAACACCACATAGCTAAAGGGTTGGGGTGGTTTGTATATATATTGGCCTAGAGTAGGCATACAAGAAAAGCATATACATGGAAATCGCATACATGGTAAGCGCATATATGGAAGGCATATACATGGAAAGCGCATACATGGTAAGCGCATATATGGAATATCTAATTATTCTAATACCCGCCCACAGTCGTAGCTGTTAGAGATATATTCTATAATATGTGTAGTTACCTTATGTCATACCTGTACGTGTCGTATTAGGTGTCCTCATATCTGTACGTGTATATATACTGGCCCTTTGGCCTCATGATGAATACAAGTGCTATTCATAACATGGTATCAGAGCCAAACCTAGGGTTTCGTTATACCTAGGGTTCCGATCCGCACTTGTCTCGTCGCTGCCGCTGGCTCGTGTTTGTCTCCAGCTGCCGGCGTCTTTTTCCCGCCGCCAGATTTGTTAGCTATCATCGTTCGGTCGTCAAGCCGGGGTCAGATCCAAGCCGTGGCCGCCGGATCCTCTTCACCTCGACGTTGCGTCGGCCTCTCGCTTCGGATCGCGCGCTTCCGGATCTCCTCGGATCAAGCGTGGCGCAGATCCTCTTCACCTCGGCGTCGCGTCTTCTTCAGCACTCGATCTGCCGTCTTCTTTGGCGCCCGAGGTCTCCCCGTGGGACACCAGCCGGATCGGGGCTGTCACCTCGGTCTCATCTTCGGAGGCCGCCTCGGTCTTGTCTTCGGAGGACCCGCCGCACGGACCCGCCACCCCCTGGCACCATCGCACAGATCTGTCGGAGCAGCCGCTGCGGCGTCGTCGGGGAAGAGGCCGTCCGCAGATCGTCGTCTGCGGTCCGCCGACCCGGACGCCCAGCACCTCGATTGCCGACGAGGAGACAGAAGAGAGCTCTCGGAGCCGCCGGCCGTCTAAATCCCCGTCGGAGCCGGTTGGGTCTCACGCCGCCGCCTCTTTCTCGAAGGAGCCCAAGTCTGTCTCCTTCCCTGTCTCCCTCTCGGTTTGGTAAGGAACCTGTTTTCCTTTGACCGAGTGTTCTCCTTTTTGACCGAGCCAAAAAGAAAAAAAAGAAAAAAAAAAGAAAAAAACATGTCTTCTTTTGCATATGCGTACCATCGGTGATCTTCGATGGTCTCAACTATCGAGATTGGTTTCAGCATATGCGTCTTCACATGCAGGGTCAGCGTCTTTGGGAGTATCTTACCGGCGATTTGTCCTGTCCGCCTTGCCCTACTCCACCTGCTGCACCTGCCTTCCCGAAGGATGCTTCTGAAGAAACTCGTACAAAGGCAACTGAGGTTTTGAGGTGCCATGAAGATTTTCGATCTCGGTTTCTTGCTCACAGGACATGGATTGATGAAGATGCTCGTGCTTCTGCTATTCTAGTTAACAGTATGGAGGTGCATCTCACCAGTGATATTATTGGTCTGACTTCCGCCCAGGCGATGTGGGTACATCTGCGCACCCGCTACGAGCCATCTGGTGATTCTCGTACCTTCTTTGTTGTGCGTCAGAGCGATCACTTCAGCGAGGAGATGCTACTGTGGGCGAGTTCTACGCTCAGCTATCTGCAATATGGCGCCAGATTGACTCTTTAGGGCCAGATGTTTGTCGCATCTGTCGATCTTTGTCGGCGTCGGCAATCTCACTGAGCCGTCGCATCTCGACTTCTTGACACGCCGGTCGAGTTTGAGCAGACTCGTGCTCAATTGCTGGCTCGTCACGCACGAGTGACTCTGTTGGAGGCCCTTACAGCTGTTCGTATTGAGGAGATTCGCCTTCGTGGTGCGGGTCTCCTGTCATCATCGTCGTTTCCTTCGATTTTAGCGGCTTCCTCAGCTTCTACTCCTGCTGCGTCGCCTGTCACTACTTCACCGGCTATATCTTCACCAGTGACAGTTGCTGTTGGTAGGAGACCCCATTGTACTTATTGCAATAAGGATGGACATATGGAGCAGTTTTGCTACAAGAAGAAGAAGGATTTTCGTTGTGATACTCGTCCTCCGAGAAGCACTGGAGGCTCCCCCTCTCAGCGAAGTCCTGGTACCTCTGACACTCAGCAGTTTTTACAATTACTAGGTCGTATGGTTGCTTCTGCATCGTCTGGTACTGCTGGTTCTGCTACTTAGTCTTCGGGTGAGAGACCACCTTCTGCCCCTTCCTCAGGTACATCACCTTGGATTCTTGATTCTGGAGCTTCTTTTCATATGACATCTGATTCCACCACACTTACTTCTGTTAGCTCTCTAGTTGCTCCCATCTCTGTTCAGACAGCAGATGGTTCCTCTCTTTCTGTCACAGGACGAGTCACTCTTTCTAATTCATCTTTTCTTGTTCCTGATGTTTCGCATGTCCCAAAATTAACTATGCAGCTCATATCTGCCGGCCAACTTACTGATCATGGTTGTCGTGTTATTCTCGATTCTGATTCTTGTTGTATTCAGGATCGCCGCACGGGGACTCTGGTTGGTACTGGTCCTCGCCACCGTGATTCCCAACGGCTCTGGGAGCTTGGTAGCCGACTTCCTTCCACGCCTCTGCGGTCCGTCGCCTCCACCTTCGCCTTCGCATCTGCTGCAGCCTCTACCACCTCTTTTGCTCAGTGGCATCATCGTTTGGGACATCTTTGTGGATCACGTATGTATTCATTACTTCGTCATGGTCTTTTAGGGTCTGTGTCTGGTGATGCCTCTCTCCATTGTCAGGGTTGTAAGCTTGGTAAACAATTTCAACTTCCCTATTCTTCTAGCGAGTCAGTATCTCAGCGTCCTTTTGATCTTGTTCATTCTGATGTATGGGGACCAGCTCCTTTTATCTCAAAAGGAGGTCATCGATATTATATCATTTTTATTGATGATTTTTCTCGGTATACGTGGATATATTTTTTGTCATCTCGTAGTGATGTTTTATTCATCTATAAGACTTTTGCCACCATGGTCCGTACTCAGTTTGACTCTTCTATTCGCGTTTTTCGTGCTGACTCTGCTGGAGAGTATTTATCGGGTGCTCTTCGTGCTTTTCTTGCTGAGCAGGGCACTCTTCCCCAATTTTCCTGTCCTAGTGCTCATGCTCAAAATGGTGTGGCCGAACGCAAGCATCGCCATCTTCTTGAGACAGCTCGTGCTCTTATGCTTGCTTCTAATGTTCCACCACACTTCTGGGCTGAGGCTGTTTCCACTGCCACTTTTTTGATTAACATTCAGCCCTCCTCTGCTCTTCAAGGTGGGATTCCAGTCGAACGTCTATGTGGCAAGACTCCTGATTATTCCAGTCTTCGCCTCTTTGGGTGTGTCTGCTATGTTCTTCTTGCACCGCGTGAGCGCACCAAGTTGACAGCTCAGTCTGTTGAGTGTGTTTTTCTGGGCTACAGTGCTGAGCACAAAGGATATCGCTGTTGGGACCCTATTGGCCGACGAATGCGGATTTCTCGGGATGTTACTTTTGATGAGTCTCGTCCTTTCTATCCACACCCTTCTTCCTGCACTTCAGCATCTATTGTCGAGCCACTGTCTTTCCTCACTTTTCCTTCCACTCCCATAGTTGCCACAAAATCACCACAACCTTTGGTCTCTTCGGTGCCTCTTTCCCAGTTGACACCCTCTTCACCAACAGCATCCTCTCCTGAGAATAATCCTGATCTTGTTCCTTCTTATCCTCTCTACTATACCCGTCGTCCGCGGGTTCAGGATTCTTCTGATGTGCCCTCTTCTTCTGATGAGCCATCCTCTTCGGCCTCTCCTCGCTATGCTCTTCGCGATCGCCAGTCTATTCGGCCTCTTGCGTGTTTTGATTTTGCTGCTGCTGCTCTTGCCGAACCGACTTCTTATAAGGATGCTGTTCTTCATCAGGAGTGGCAGCATGCGATGGCAGAGGAGATTGCTGCCCTTGAGCGTACTGGCACGTGAGATCTTGTTCCTCTTCCTCCACGTGTCACTTCTATCACATGCAAGTGGGTCTATAAGGTTAAAACCCGCTCTGACGGTTCTCTTGAGCGCTACAAGGATCGTCTTGTGGCACGCGGTTTTCAGCAGGAGTATGGTCGTGACTATGATAAGACTTTTGCTCCTGTTGCTTACATGACCACTGTTCGCACTCTTCTTGCTGTGGCCTCTGTTCGCCAGTGGTCCATCTCTCAGTTGGACGTTAAGAATGCTTTTCTCAATGGCGAGTTGCGTGAGGAGGTTTACATGTGGCCGCCCTCTGGTTATTCTGTTCCTGAGGGTATGGTTTGTCGTCTTCGCCGTTCTCTCTATGGTCTCAAGCAAGTTCCTCGAGTTTGGTTTGATCGTTTCTCCTCTGTTGTCACTGCATCTGGTTTCTCTGCTAGTGCTCATGATCCTGCTCTTTTTATTCACATATCGCTTCGTGGTTGGACGCTTCCTTTTTATATGTTGATGATATGATCATTACTGGCGATGATTTTCAGTATATCACTTTTATTAAGGAGCGTCTTCATGAGCAGTTTCTTATGTCTGATCTGGGTCCACTTCGCTACTTTCTTGGGATTGAAGTTATCTCTACCCCTGAGGGTTTCTATTTATCCCAAGAAAAGTATATTTAGGATCTTCTTGAGCGCGCATCTCTTACTGATCAGCGCACAGCTGAGACTCCTATGGAGCTTAATGTTCATCTTTGTCTTACTGATGGTGAGCCTCTTCCTGATCCTACTTGCTATCGTCACCTTGTTGGGAGCCTTGTCTATCTTGGTGTTACCGTCACGACATTTCAGTATCTGTGCATATCTTGAGTCGGTTTGTTTACGCTCCCACACAGTCCACTCTGATCATGTCCTTCGTGTTCTACGATACCTTCGTGGAACTATCTATCGTCGTCTCTTTTTCCCTCGCTCCAGCTCTTTTCAGCTCCAGGCATATTCTGATCCCACTTGGGCTAGTGATCCCTCTGATCGGCGGTCTCTTTCTGCCTACTGTGTTTTTCTTGGTGGTTCTCTCATTGCTTGGAGGACTAAGAAGCAGACAACAGTTTCTCGTTCGAGTGCTGAGGCTGAGTTGCGAGCGATGGCATTGTTGACTGCGGAGGTTACTTGTCTACGGTGGTTACTTGAGGATTTTGGTGTTTGTGTTACTGCACCGACTCCTCTTTTGTCAGACAGTACAGGTGCTATTAGCATTGCTAAAGATCCAGTTAAGCATGAGCTTACAAAGCATATTGGTGTTGATACTTCATATATGCGGACACATGTACAGGATCAGGTTGTTACTCTTCAGTACGTGCCTTCCGAGATTCAGTTGGCAGACTTCTTCACAAAGGCACAGACTAGAGCTCAGCACAGTTTTCACCTCTCCAAACTTAATGTTGTTGCTCCACCATAAGTTTGAGGGGGGGTGTTAGAGATATATTCTATATCTATGTGTAGTTACCTTATGTCATACCTGTACGTGTTGTATTAGGTGTCCTCATATCTGTACGTGTATATATACTGGCCCTTTGGCCTCATGATGAATACAAGTGCTATTCATAACAGTAGCGGCAGTCCGGACGCAAAAACTGGATCAAAAATCCTAAAACAATTGTGTCGGGAGACCTTTTGTCATGATGTCCGCGAACTGATGGGAGGATGGTACGTGCAAGACACGAACCTCACCAAGTGAAACCTTCTCGCGGACGAAGTGAATGTCAATCTCGATGTGCTTAAATGCCGATCTTTGGGTGGATTAGTTGACATGTAGATGGCGCGACATTGTCACAAGATGAACAACGGTTCTTTGAAACAAGCCGGGCGTGAAGTTCTTGGAGAAGTTGCGTAGCAGCGACACTCGGCCACAAACATGGGAAACGAAGACGGTACTCGGCCGCACTTGATCGAGACACGGTTGTCGACGCTTGAGGACCAAGAGACAAGATTATCCCGAGATAAATGCGATGGCGGAGGTGGAGCGTCACGAAGTCGGGCAACCGGCCCGATCGGCGTCGGGTAGGCGGTGATGGATGTCGCTGCGAGAGGCCGATGTGAAGACCGGCGTCGAGTACCCTTGACGTCTGCGCAGATGCGTTTGATCAACGAGATGGGGCTCCCGCGGATCATGCATGAAAAGGCATACTTGCTGGACGAGGTACGCCAAGTCAGGACATGTGAGTGTCAGGTACTGCAGAGCCCCCACAAGGCTGCGATACTCGGACGGATCAACCACGGGAGCTCTATCGTGGCCGGATAGCTTGGCGTGAGTGTCCACTGGTGTGGCCGTAGGGTGACACTCACCATGCCGGTAGCGTCGCGAGAGATCAACGGCATCGCATCGTTGAGGCAGAAGAGGCCGTTGGAGGGCGTGCAACGGAGATGTCGAGGAAGAAGTGCAGGTCACCGAGATCCGTCATGGCAAACTCCGAGTGAAGCAAGCCTGTGAGATGTTGGAGAAGACCTTGGGTGGAAGCCGTGAGGACGATGTGTCGACGTAGAGTAGGAGTAGGCCATGTCAGTCCCCTGACGGAGGACAAACAGGGACATGTCGGAGGAGGAGGCGACGAAACCGATGCCGCGGATGTAGGAGGCGAACCGTTGGTACCATGCTCGGAGTGCGCTTCAAACCATAGAGGACTTACGGAGAAGACACACATGGGTGGAACGAGCGAGGTCCACAATCGGAGGGCTTTGGCGATGGCCGTCTCATTAAGAGTGCCATGGAGAAATGCATTCTTGACATCAAGCTGATGAATCGGCCAGGAGTAGGATGCAGCGATAGAGAGGACAGTCCGTATGATGGTCGGTTTGACCACTAAACTGAATGTCTCGTCGTAGTCTACACCGTGCTGCTGAGAGAAGCCACGAACAACCCAACATGCTTTATAGCGGGCCAGACTGCCATCAGAGTGGAACTTGTGCTTGAAGATCCACTTCCCGGAGACGACGTTAGCACCAGGCGGGCGCGGGACGAGGCGCCAGGTGTCGTTGTCCATGAGGGCCTTGTACTCCTCGGCCATCGCGGCGCGCCAGTTGGGATCGGCGAGGGCGCTACGATAGTTCGCCGGAACAGGCGAAGCGGGGGAGTGGTCGACTGCTAGTGAGAAGAACTCCACCGAGGGATCGGCGGCAGACCGAGCCCGTGTCACCATCGGATGGTCTGAGGGAGGTGTTGACGTAGTCGGGGTAGCTGGAGCCGGCGCGGGTAATGGTGCCGTGCGGTGGGTCGGAGGAGCCGCGCGTGGCGTCCGAGTAAACGGATGCACGGCGATCGTGGTGGCGGAGCGACGTATGGCGCCGTGGACGAAGGAGATGATCGCTCGACACCATGCAGTGGTGGAGCAGTCATTTGGGGTACCTGCAGGGGTGCCATTGCAGCAGTGCGAGGCACTGGCATGGCAAGGTTGACGTCGAGAAAATCGAAGTCGTAGCAAGAGGGGGTGAAGATCGGTCACTACTGGCAAACGGGAATATGCTCTCATCAAAGACAACATGGCGGGAGATGATGACACGTTTGGTGGCAAGATCGAGACAGCGGTACCCTTTATGGTGAGAAGGGTAACCGAGGAAGACAAGCCGTGGAACATGGAGCAAGTTTATGAGCAGAAGTGGCAGAAAGGTTCGGAAAACAAAGACAACCGAAAACCCGGAGATGACTGTACTGTGGTGGGGAGCGGTGAAGGAGGGTATAGGGAATGTCACCACCGACAGAGGAGGATGGGCAACGGTTAATGAGATAGGTGGCAGTTGCTAGCGCCTCGGCCCAGTACTTGGGAGGCATAGTGGCGTGGAGCAAGAGTGTGCGAACCGCATTGTTGAGGGTACGAATGATGCGCTCGGCTTTACCATTCTGCGGGGAGGTGTATGGGCAAGAAAGGCGTAGGGTAATGCCGCGGGAAACAAGGAAGGATGTGTTGGTGTGGTCCACAAATTCGGTGCTGTTGTCGGCCTGTACGGATTTTAAAGGAAGGCCGAATTGTGTGCTAGCATAGGCAGTAAAATCTGCTAAAAGATGGGAAACTTCTGATTTCTTTTTAAGAGAAAAAGTCCAACAATAATGAGAGAAATCATCAAGTAACACTAGATAGTAAAGAAAACCAGATATGCTAGGAACTGGAGATGTCCACACATCACAATGAACTCGCTCAAATGGCGCAGAGGAGCGCGAAGAAGAGGTAACAAAAGGGAGATGCGTATGTTTGCTAAGTTGACAGGACTGGCAAATAGAACAGTCTACTTTATTACATGAGATGAGCGAGTTTTTATGTAACGTGTTGAGGCTGGCGATGCCGGGATGACCAAGACGCTGATGCCATAACTGGGAGGAGACGGCGATGTGGGTGCTGGGTGGAGCTGAGGTTGCGACTGGAGATATGGTGTAGAGGTCGCCTGCACTATCGCGTGAAGCATCATCTGTGTGTCCGGGGATCCTTAATAGAAAAACCAAAGGCGTCAAACTCAATAGAGCAATGGTTATCACGAGTGAATTGTCTAACAGAAAGAAGGTTGTGGACTAGATTAGGGACAACGAGAGTGTTGGGAAGGAGAAAACGGGTGGTTGGTGTGTGAAGAAAAGTGTGACCACGAGAAACGACAGGGAGACGGGAACCGTTGCCAATAGTAACGACCGAATGAGATGGAGGGTGGGCAGAGAGGAGTGTACCGTCGTCTGTCGTCATGTGGGAAGTGGCGCGCTGCCCATGACCCAGCCACCATGTCCTTGGACGACCGGTTGGTTGTGTGATAATGAAACCTGCGATCCAGTGCGCGGTGGAAGGTCGGGGCAGCGTGAAAGCGGTATGAGCTCGAGGTGGAGCGCCGAGAGGCGGGAGCGGGCGGGGCCCGCGACCGCGGTAGGGTAGTCCACGGGTTGAAGCAGAACCAGGGACCGGTCGATGGAGATGGTGGTACGCGACCACTCTGAAAACCGGTACTGGCGCCACGGCCGGACCCGCCTTGCCTTCCACGGCGGTTGCGGCCACCACGACGCCCATCACGAGCATTGGCGGCGTGAGTAGTTGTCGATGACGTGAGGCCGGAGGAGCCACTGGAAGCGAACAGTGCTGTGGTGGTGGCAATCTTTGCCTCATTGCTAAGGTGAGTCTCCTTAAGAGCGAGCATGGACCGTGCCCTGGCGAAGGAGGGGAACGATACGGAGTTGGCAATGTCGTCGGCGGTGGTAAAGCGCGAGTTGAGGTCACGCAACAGGTTGAGGACGAGTTGCGTGTCAGTGACGGGGTGGCCGATGTCGAGTAGCTCGTCGGCGAGGACCTTCATCTGCTGGCTGTAGTCGGCAATGGTCAGATCGCTTTGAACAAGCGAGTGGCGGTTGTTGAGGAAGGCAAAGACGGACTCCTTGTTGTCGCGAACAGCGCCTCGATCGCGACCCAAAGATCTCGCGATCTCTTGATCCGTCATTGCGAGTCGAGGATGTCGTCGGAGACGGAGCCATAGAGCCACCGAGAGCAGCGAGTCGGCGAGGACCCGATTAGCCTCGTTGCGATGTGCCGTGTCGGTGCCGTCGATGTGGGAGAGGAGGCCGAACTTCGTGCACATGGTCCGAAAGAATTTGGACCATCGGGAGTAGTTCGGCGTCTTCAGATCGAGAGTGGTCGGCACATGGGACTTGACGATGACCGTGCAGTAGGGGTTGAGGACGATCGGAGGGACGACAGGTGCTATCGCGCCGGCAGCAGTTGGAGGGGCCGTGATGGGAGCGATGTCGCCGGCGGTAATGGCGGTAGCAGCTGGAGGAGACGCCATCGTCGGAGCAATGGGGAGACCGGGTCTTCTTTTTTTTCTTTTTCCTTTTTCTCTTTCCTTTCTCTTTTTTTTGAGCTATAAAGGCTAACTCACCAGAGCAACCCGGATCCGATTCGGATCTGGGCCTTTCGCCCCGGGGGGGGGGGGGTGTTGGCGCGGGTGACCGGCTTGAGGGCTCTGCCGGCGGCTGGCGACGGTGACAAAGTGATGGCGGTGGGGGACGGCGGAGGCACGGTGGTGGGCGGGCGTGATCGGGAGGTAGCCCGGGAGGAAGTCGACCAAAAAGGCGGCGACAGCCAAGGGGCGGCGGCGGCGACCCGAGGGGGTGGCGAGCCGGCCTGTGGGGGGAGGCGGCGATGACCCGGGGAAGCCGGCCCTTCGATCCGGCGAGGGGAGGACGCGACGGCGGGGCGGCGGCCTGGGAGCCCGAATCCGGCGGCTGGGTGGGGCAGAGGGTCCGGCGGCGTCCCAGTCGGGAGGAGTTCCAACGGCGGGCAGCGGCCTGGAGGCCGGATCTGGCTTCCGGGTAGAGAAGGCGACGGCGGCGACCTGGTGGTGCGGCCAGGAAAGAGGAGCAGCAGAGAGGTTTAGGAGGTACGCTTTGATACTATGTAGGAAGGTAGAGAGATTGGGGCAAACACCACACAGCTAAAGGGCTGGAGTGTCTTGTATATATTTTGGCCTAGAGTAGGCATACAAGGAAAGCATATACATGGAAAGCGCATACATGATAAGCGCATATATGGAAGGCATATAATGGAAAGCGCATACATGGTAAGCGCATATATGGAATATCTAATTATTCTAATAGTCATCCACGTCTTTTTGTGTTTGTTGATGAAATATGACTAACTGTTGTTACTTGTAAATACAATCGAAAATATCAGTGTGAAATGAAACTATACTAGCTATTGCCTCTTGTAAATACAATTTAAAAATATGTTATTGCTGAATATTCATCCAATCTGAAGTATTCCTTATTGTTCCCTAAGTACAGACTTGTTTGCCATGTAGGCTTCAGGGTCACTACAGCTGTTTACACTAGAGTTATTCTAGTCATGTGCAAGAAACAAAATATAGCGAAAGATATACTGACATGATGTGTGTTGATCTAATTTGGCTGTCTGGAAATCTGAAGCATGTTAGACACAGATATCTTAAAAATCTCTTTCTCTGATATTAGTTTTGTGCATTGCAGAATGCATGGCAAATTCTTCTTAAACTTGGTCGGATAGGGTAGTTGCGACTTGAGATTCTCCATTTAATGCCTATGCTTTGAACCAGCTCCGTTCACTTCTGAGTCTTAAGCTGTTTATCAGACACTTCGTCACTTAAGTGAACATGTTAAACAGAGGCCAAATTCAATCATCATGACGGGCATTATTATTGCTTGGGCCTTTTACAGAATGTCTGTGCTATTACTCTGTCAAGAAATGTTTTGTTCAAACTGGTGGTCCACTTTGTAGCTTGATGTTACCTGAGGGCTCATATTCTTTTTGAGTGTGGCAAGGTTTTCTTAAGCATCAATATTGGGCCTGTTCTTTTTTGCTGCGGCTTATGGCTGAAAATTTTGAATTTTAACTGTTTGCGATAGAGATTACGGAGAGAGA
The DNA here is from genome assembly GCA_036346265.1 of Melocanna baccifera. Lineage (NCBI taxonomy): Eukaryota > Viridiplantae > Streptophyta > Magnoliopsida > Poales > Poaceae > Melocanna > Melocanna baccifera. The sequence goes on from CM070676.1 coordinate 39,596,549, forward strand.
GATACTCGCTTGCGATTTTGGATGGTACAGATATTGGGCTTTTAACGCGTACTATAATTAACTTTTAGACTCCATCTTAAAAAATACCCCGTTTGAAAGTTAGGTACTGTAGTAAAAGACAAAAGTCATTTTAAAAAGCTGAAAAGAACAGGCCCATTGTCTTTTCCAGTATTTCTGATTTCTTATTAATATGCTTTTCCCTTAGTTCTGGTAATATGGTATAAGTACATTCTGTTAGGCGGTCGAATCTTGCTCTTGGTGTTAGCAAGATCCTTACTCTCATCGAGAGGATGACACTCTTGGAGATGGGGCAATTTTCTTGTTATTTCCCACACAATGCCATGCCAACCTGAGGGGTTGGGGATACAAATTTATAGGCCAAGATGGGCCAAGCATATGCTAAGAGTATCCTCTAAGATGCTGTCCTAGATGCTAGTCAAGATGCTAAAGCAAAAGCAAAAAGCAGATGCTGTCAGTCAAGATGCTAAAGCAAAAGCAAAAAGCAGATGCTGTCCTAAAGAGATGCTAAAGCAAAAGCAAAAAGAACAACAACAAAGACTTATCCATCACTGTCCCCCTAAGTCTTGTGTGTCTCCTTGTGGGGAATCTGAGCCATCCCGATCCTGGCACGAAGCTCCTGGAACTTGATCCGCCCAAGAGACTTGGTCAGGAAGTCGGTGAGCTGGTCTTGAGTGTTGATGTAGTTGGCTGGACACTCCTTCATCGAGCGAACGATGAAGTGATACCTCACCGGATGTGCTTGCTGCGTTCATGGAAGACGAGGTTCTTCGTCAAGGCCAAGGCGGACTTGTCGCCCACCGAGCTCCAGCGCCTCCGCGTCTCGCCAAGGAGATCGCTAGTACCGAGCCGACCCACGAGCTGAGTAGAAGCGGTAGTGGGCGCAATGTACTCGCCTCGCGACTAGACAAAGCCACCACCTCTTCGCTTGATCATTGCCACCGGTGATCGGACATTTGCCGAGGATCTGACATCCGCGGTGCTCTTGCTCGTGTCGATGTCGCGCGCGTGGTCGCCATCGCATGCCGATGAAGTCGCGCGCGCCGGCACCTTGGGTAGTGCAAGCCGTAGTCGGAGGTGCCCGCGGCGTAGCGAGAGGATCCTTTTCATGGCCTGCGGTGCTCGTCGTCGGTCGTTGCATGAAGCCGGTGGCGTAGCCGACGGCGAACGCCAAGTCCGATCGCGTGTGGACAAGGTAGCGAAGGCGCCCCTGTCTGGCAGTCTGCGTTGCGTCCACCTCCTCCGCCGTACTCTCACGACTCGACCGCCCCTCCATATGAGTGTGGTGGGTTGCGATCGGTGAGGCCGCCCGACTCCACGATGCGCTTGGCGTGGCGATCTGGCGAAGAGATGCGAGTCGTCTGGTGGACCTCGATCCGAGGTAGAAGGAGAGGGGCCCGAGGTCGCTCATCCGGAAGGTGGCCTTCATCTCGCCTTAAAACCTCGATCTCCTCTTTCTTGGTACCGGTGATCACAAGGTCGTCGGCGTGAGCGCCTATCGCCAGGCATTGCCTCCCTTGCCCGCCGGAGACCGCGGTCTCGTGGCGCTCTGCTGAAATTCCATTTGCTTGAGGTGGAGTCGGCTTGGCGTTCCAAGCTCGCGGTGCTGCCGCCAAGCCGCAGAGGGCCTTGCGCAGCGGAGGACCTTGCTCTCCTTGCGGGGATGATGAATCCCGTGGGCGGGCGTAGACCTCCTCCTTCAAGTCGCCGTTGAGAAGCGGACTTGGCGTCCATGTGATGGGCGCACCGGCCTCCCGGGCTGCGAGGGCAGGAGGAGCGCGACGGACTCCATCCGGTGCAGCAGCGCGAAGGCATCGTCGAAGTCGACTCCTCCCGCCGAACGAAGCCACGTGCCACGAGACGCGCCTTGTGCTTGATCACCTCTCCAACCTCGTCTTTCTTGAGCTTGAAGACCCACTGAGAGAGATGGCGTGGTGGCTCTTTGCAAGATCGGCCGGCTCCATGTCTTGTTTCGCTCGGCGGCGTCCATCTCTCTCGCATCGCGGCACGCCATGCCGCGCGTCTCTCGCCTCGGCGAAGGAACGGCGCTTCGCCGCCGTCGTCTGCGGCGCGGCTCCGCCCGCTGGTCGCTACTGCGCCGATCCACTGACGGCCATTGCTCGCGAGGAGGTCGCCCACGATCTGATAGCGCAGAGGCTCGCCGTCGTGGTAGCGTCGATCGATCTCGTCGTTGGACAACGGAGTGGCGAACTCCACCGTGCGCTGCTCGTCGTGGGCCGAAGCTGCCGGTGCCAAACCTGAGGGAGTAGGCGCCGGTGTAGGAGAGCGAGGCGTGGTCGGCGGTGGACTCGCCGAGCTCGTGGGATTGCCGGAGCCGGTGGTGGCGGTGGTGAAGGACTCGCCGGAGGTGGTGGCGAGCGAGGTGGTGGGGTAGGCGAGCTCGGTGAAGGCGAGCCGCCGCCCCCGCCTCGAAGTGGGCGTGGTCGGCAGCGAAATCGGCCGGTCGTCGGTCGGCCGTCATCCACCATCTTGCCCCGTCGGCCCGCCGCCGTCGAACACGGCGCCACGCGTGATGCGCGCGCGCGCGTGTCGCGGTCGAGGCGGCGGAGGCCTTGGCGCCATCCGCGTGGCCGATGAAGACCCTGGCGTGCTCGGTCGTCGAGCTTGCCGATATGGTTGAGCTCTTGACGAAGGCGAGCACCAAGACATGGAGGTGGCTCGCGCGGCTTGCGCCGTGCGGGCCTCGTATGGCGTCTTGCCGTCGAGGGCCTTGGTGGGAAGCGGTTGAGCAAGTGGGCGGTAGTCATCACCGCCTCGCGATAGGAATGCCGGCATCCCTCTCGCTGAGGAGGCGCGGGCGGTGGCAACCCGTGCTCGTTGCGGCGCTCGGCGATGCCGTTCACGCGTGGGGTGTCGCGCGGAGAAGTGGCGATGGATCCTCGTCGGCGCGATGCGCGCCGCAAACTCGGCGCCGTGAACTCACCGCCGTTGTCCGTGCGTAGGACCCGGCTTGCGGCGCGCTCCGCCTCGCAGCAGCTTGAAGGCGCTTGATGGCGTCGCCGCGGCGCCTTGACGTCGGCGGGGCGGCCCACATGGCGGGACATGTCGGCGGAGAGGAGGAAATGCGCGCGCCTCGGTGTAGCGGTGTCACGGCCACAGAGGTCACCGTGTACGAGCTCGGCTCTCCTTGGCGCGGGCTTCGCTGGCGAGAAGAGGAGCCGCGCGGCTTGGTGAGGACGCAGTGTCGCGAAGCGCTCCACGTGGTCGACGTCTTTGCATGCCCCGCGCCATCTCCTTCTTTGAGCCGCCTCGGGGCCTCAAAGTTGAGGTGCCCAAAGTGCTCGTGCCACCTCCAAGCGTCGTCGTCGCGGCGGTCGCAAGACACGAGGTTGCGCCACTGCGCGTGCAAGACGTGAGCGGTTGCTCTGTTGACCTTGACGAGGAGCCGTGGCGATGATCCGGATCGCGGCACCGTGCTCGATCTCCACGCGCGATCCGTTCTCATCCACCGTCCCAAGGCGATGATGGAGTTCCTCAACACGGGGATGTAGTAGACACCGGTGGCGGTGGTGCTCGCCGATCTTGGCGGCGAAGACAACAGAGCGCGCCTTGATCTCCACGGCGGGCGTCGCCGAACAGCGGTGCCTCGAGCGCTGAGTCGAGCTCGAGAAGTACTCCGCCGCCGGTCATGTGGTGGGTGGCGGCGGTGTCGAGGCACGACCCGTCGGTCTTGTCGTTGCCGAATCGTCGCCCGAGAGGCGTGTGCTTTGGCTCGTCAAGGTGGAGGAGAGTCGCTGCGGCGGTGCGCGTGGCCGAGGTAGTTCCATGCTCGCATGAGCAATGAAGCAGCCGTTGCTCTCCTCGCTTCGCGCGGCGTGGGCACGGCCGCGTCGTGGTATCGACAATCCTTGGCCCAGGACCGGGCTTGCCGCGATTGTAACAGCGAAGTCTCGTCGCGGCCTTTGCTTGCGCGTCGCCGCTCTGGCGCCTCCACGGTCATTACCCTCGGACGTCCTCGCGCCTCTGCACGGCGTCTTTGCGCGGCTTGCGCGCTTGCCTGCATGCGCGCTGTCGTGGAAGAAGGCTCCCTTCTTCCTGTCACCTTGGCCGGTGACCCACCGCTCCCGAGCGAGAGGAGCTTCCGCCAATGGTGACGGGTCGAGAGGCGCCGTGGCTCATCGCCGCCAACGACCTTGAGGCGACCAACGCCTCCTCGATCGTCATCGTGGAGAGGTCAGCAGAGACTCGATCGGCGAGCCATGCGCTTGTACTTCTCGGGACGCGGCGGAAGAGCTTTTCCACGCTCTCTCCTCGCCGTAGGTGTCGCCGCCGTGGCGCACCAACTTTTGCAGCAGAGTGTTGAGGCGGAGAACAAAGTCATCAATGTCCTCGCGGCTTGAAGGCGTGTTCTCCCACTCCTTGCGTAGTGCTCGTAATGTAGACTTGCGGGCGCGGCCGGCTGCCGATGCGTCTTTGCGGCGATGGCGTCCCAAGCCTCCTTGGCGACCGCTTGTTGGTGCGAAGCGCATCTCGGGCGGGGCTGCGGCGATGAGAGCATCCAGTGCCGTCGATCCCGGTCGTGGTCGGCGTCGCCGCATCGGATCGCATCCCACATATGCCGCACTGAGCTTTACCTCATCACCGCGCCCGCTCGGCGTAGTTGGTCTTGGCGAGTGTGGGCCACCGCCCGCGGGCCGGCGCCCTCGACGATACACGGTACTCGTGCCCACGCGATGCCAACCGGAGAGAGCGTGTCGCTGTGAAGGCGCGCGCTCTCCGTCGACCGTCGCCGCCAGCGTGCATGCCTCTCTCGAGGCGCGCGCCGTGCGTCGCGCTGTCTGGCTGCGCGCGCGCGGGCGTGGCGTCGCGGCGCGCTGCGCGCGCTTCGCCACGTTGCCTCCCTCTCCAGCAGCTCAAGGTCCACGTCGGCGTTGTCGCCGCGAGACGGAGGCTGCGTTATTCTGCTGCGTAGAACCTCGACCTCGGCCGCTTTGCGCGCGCGCTGACCATCTGCCGCGCGCGCGCCGCCTCGCTCGGCCGCTGCCCGGCGCGTACGCCGGCCTTTGATGCCCTTTCGCGCCGCGGCGCTGTGTCGCCGCTTCGCTCGCGTTCCCTGCCGCGGCGAAGCTCGGCTTCTTGCGCCGCCGCGTGCTCGAGGCGGCCGAAGGCCGAGATCATCTGCGGACATGGCGCGTCACACCGGGCTCGCTGCGTGGAGAGAGCGCCTCGATGAGCCGCTGCTCGTTTGAGCGGGGAGGAGGAGTGAGCGGAGGGCGGAGCCGCCGCCGCTAGTTGGGGCTGCTGCGAGGCTCGAAGCAACGCTGGAGAAGGGATTGAGCAGGAGATGCTCAGGCTACAGGATAACCTCGCTCTGATACCACTTGTTAGGCGGTCGAATCCTGCTCTTGGTGTTAGCAAGATCCTTACTCTCATCGAGAGGATGACACTCTTGGAGATGGGGCAATTTTCTTGTTGTTATTTCCCACATAATGCCATGCCAACCTGAGGGGTTGGGGATATAAATTTATAGGCCAAGATGGGCCAAGCATATGCTAAGAGCATCTTCTAAGATGCTGTCCTAGATGCTAGTCAAGATGCTAAAGTAAAAGTAAAAAGCAGATGTTGTCAGTCAAGATGCTAAAGTAAAAGCAAAAGAGATGCTAAAGCAAAAGCAAAAAGAACAACAACAAAGACTTATCCATCACATTCTTCTTTATTCTTCTTTTGTTCCTCTTCTCTGAGGAATCTTGACAGCACTTTTTTTTTTAACACAGGGCATCCTTGGCTTCAAAATGCTAAGAAAGCTCCAAATGTTCCTCTTGGAGATATTGTGAAGTCAAGGCTCAAACAATTTTCTAGGATGAATAGATTCAAAAGAAGAGCTCTAAGGGCATGTACCTTGCTCATTTAACCTTTTCATCCTGACCTGATGCTCAATTTTTTTTCTCAAGTCTCTGCCATGACAATTTACAGTTGACTTACAATAACTGGTGTATGGTGTTTGACTAGGTCATCGCTGATCATTTGTCTGCTGAGGAAGTTGAGGACATAAAGGAGATGTTCAAGGCAATGGATACTGATAATGATGGCATTGTCTCTTATGAAGAACTGAAGAGCGGAATAGCAAAATTCGGCTCTCATCTTGCAGAATCAGAAGTGCAGATGCTTATTGAAGCTGTAAGCGTTTCAAAACATTAACCTTCAATCCCTGCTTTTATTCAAAAAAACTAAGACGAGTTCAATTTTTTTAGAAGCTCCATCGGTGGTTAAAATACCACCTGTTGGGAGAAATGGTATTAGCAGATATGATACAGCGAAGAATAACATAGATGAAGGCAATATCACCTAAAACGTACTGAACCAACCATCATATCCTTCTAGTGCCTCAGGAGTCGTTGCCCTCTAAGTCAAATGCATATCTTTCATTGCCATTCTCCACTTCCTAAATTTTCAATATTGAATACTACATAGTCAGACTGCTACCAATTTTTCCAAGCTCCTGCAATGTTTAGTGGCTCAGATGTTACTAGGACAACTGTTAAATCATCTTGCATCCTTCAGTAGGCATGATATATGCTCCTCTCACGTTCCATTTTAGTGTTGATATCCATCTGACGCAAACATACCTTAGTGATCCCTAATATGGCTCAGTTCATTCAATCAGATCAGCAGTTTCAAAAACACAGGGCGTGTGGGAGGGACTGCACGTTTTTTAAATTAAGGTAGGAGATTGGGCTTGAACTTGTGACCTCAACTGCCGCACCTAAGTGCTTTACCACCACAGGGCCTTTCCCATCAGATCAGCAGTTTTGCTTGTCCATTTTCCTTCCGTCAGTTGCTCTGTTTAGATGCTAACCTATTGTTTAACGTGTAAAACACTGTACCTGGTAAAGATTTGGTGCAATTACTTGACTTAGCTCATTATTTTCCTGGTGCATTTTAGACTCACTATACATGTTGATGTGTCTGACATTCCTTTCCAGAATAACATTGAAAATTCCCAATGGATATTTATTCTAGCTCACCACTTGGCCTAGGTTCATCTAACTCTGTTAATCTGTTTCCTTCTTGCTGACAAAAGCTAGGGAGGCAAGCATTGAGGTGCATGAATTTTTCTACAGTGTACTCTAGTATTTCCCCTGTTCCATAAACTAGCAATATAGTAATGCTATTGCCTGGGTATAGGAGTTTAGGGTATTGAATACTAGTAGACCGCAGACTGCAGAACTAGGCGACAAGCGATTTGATCATAGGATTGTTTGCTGAGATAAATATCTTTGTATTCTCATTTCAGCAATCAAAGTAGTTTTGCTTTGCACCATTTGCGTACTGAAATGTTGTGGCCTTGTAAAGTAACAGAAAGGATAGGGTGCGAATAATTGACAGTGCGGTCTCAAAGAAGTTTTGCATCTCTCGTTGATGTTCACCTTGGTAATTGCCTTACCTTCATCAATATTTCCTCTCCTATCATCGAACTATTCTTATTTTGGGGCCAAACTGGACCTTCTTGAGTGATGCCATCGCTTTAGTTCTCTTCGGTGGATTGACATTGAAGATTTATCCAGATGATCCATCATGTGATGGGTTATGTCTTGCATTGAGTTGATGGTTGTATTAATATAACTATGTGACACAGGGAGGGCGGTAGTGAGCTACTAGAGGGATAGATTACTAAATTTGCAACTCTGGATCAGCTTTAATCTGATTAGTATGTATGGCATTTACATCTAAGTATGTACATTTTTCATTGATCACCTGTGGTTGGCAAACAGGTGGATACAAATGGTAAGGGAGCACTAGATTATGGCGAATTTTTGGCTCTATCTCTTCATTTGCAAAGGATGGCAAATGACGAGCACCTTCGGCGGGCCTTCCTATTTTTCGACAAGGATGGCAATGGTTACATTGAGCCTGAGGAGCTTCGAGAGGCTCTAGTGGACGATGGAGCAGCTGATAGCATGGAAGTGGTGAATGACATATTGCAAGAAGTCGACACTGATAAGGTGATGATTCTCTTATATCTAGTACAACCATTTTTTTGGTTCTCACTTTGTCTAAGTAAATATCTGCTTTCCTTACATCTGCAGGATGGCAAGATTAGCTACGACGAATTTGTAGCAATGATGAAGACCGGCACTGATTGGCGAAAGGCATCACGGCATTATTCCAGAGGAAGATTCAACAGCCTAAGCATGAAGCTAATGAAGGAAGGGTCCATAAAATTGGGCAATGAGTGATGCTGCGGCCGTCGGTGTTAATCTGTGCATATAGTTAGGCCTTTGGGCCCACTAAGCAGAAATCCTTTTCCTTTCTCTCATGATTATTTTACGTGGAAATTTAGATAGGTGGAACCCCCCTGATTGGCCTACCTGTGTAATTAGGTCTCCCGGTATCGCTGACAAGCGCGCACGCACTGAATGATGTACCAAAGCTGTGCGCCTGCTTCCCCCCCTGTTTGATCATATTGTACCAGATGGTAAGTCTTGTACAATGTTTTGCCGTGTGCGCAGTGAATTTTGCGACTTGAATCCTACCCAACAACATGCTTAACAAAGGAAAAGTTATGAAACAATGTGCACCTTGTACACCAGGTACAAATAATATCGGATGCTGTCCTATTTGCACCCAAATTGTTCTGACCTTGCCGATGCTCTCGTAATCGAGAAGTCTGAGACTGATGCTGCAATAATTCAACCACGCGCCGAAATTCCTGAGGGTACTGCTGCATCATGCTGGAGAGCACCACCGGCCGCATCAGCTGTGGAGCATAATTAAGACTAGACGAATGCTGTGCTTACTACATATAAAAGAATCATATTATTCTAACATATTGAGTCGATATTGTCGGGATTAGCTTGTCTAGCCCACACATTCGGTCATGTCTCTCGGTTCTTTTGTGTGCCTAGTAGAGTTCAGTTGTTTTTTTCTTATTAGAAAAATTTTAGGGTGATAGAATTTGTATTTTCAGTAGATTATTTTTCTGTTTTTGTTAGAGATTTTTAACGAGATGTAAAGAAGGGTTAAGAGGAACAGATAAATCACGGTCACCCCTATTTTAAGTAGTAGAACAAGATTCGGTCAAAAAGCACATGGCGCCAATTTAATAAGCATCCCGGCCCGGGGTCAAAAATAACAACAGATGCATCGATCCCAATTCTCTCGTCACCTCCTCCCCTCCTCCGCCGGAATAGATCCGTGTGCGCGCGCGGCCCAGCTTTCGGCCACGGCATAGTATATCTTTGTTTTCGCTTCCCCCAAAATCAACCAGACCTGCCGTGTGGCGCTACGGCCGCCTACTCGCACGGTCGCACCGCACCATACCAACTGTCGTGGAACATCTGTGCAGCATACACCATCGTACAAAAAGCAGCACAAGGTGGTCAATTCCACGTTAGAGCAGTGGCAGAGTCAGCCATGTAAAGTTCAATCACGTTGACGTCGCCACCACTATCACGGTCGCTCCATCCCGCCGTAAGCGCGCGCGGACGGCGCATGCCGTGCCGGCCGGCGTCAAATCAAGCGGAAAAGCGGGAGCCCGCAACGTGCGCGCCCATTCGGGAGCCCCGAGCTGGCGCTGGCAGCGACCGCGCGGCCGGCCCGTGGGCGTGGCCCAAACGGATGGTGCGGGGGCCGAAAGCGCGGCCTAAAAGATCCTGTGGACGTGCGCGCGTCGCGCACCCAAGTCGGCAGCGCGCTCGTGCGCATTTCCGTCCCCACGGACCGCTGCTGCGGCGCCGTGCGAGATTGACGTAGATATGTTCTTTGCGGTTTTAAAAGTCGTTTTTAATTTTTGTTATAGTAATTAATTTTTAAATAGAGTATTTTTTTTAAAATAAAATCTATAAGTTAATTATAGTATACGTTAAAAAACTAATATCTGTACCATCACAAATCGTAAATGAGCAGTATCTCTATTCGCAATCTGCCGCAAATGTACCATCATATGACCATCGACAAAGCAGGCCCGTAATAAGGTTGGGTTCTTTTTAGTTTTATATGGTTTATGTTTATACTATTTATAGTAATTAATTTTTAAACGATGTATTTTTTAAGACAAGATCAATAAAAAAAATTATAGTAAAAAGTATACTGAATTTAGTTGTATCGGTCAAAATCACATACAACTATTTTTCTTTACGTATTGTTTCTCGTAAATAATCAAAATCCAGATATTTAAATTATAAATCATCAACCTACAAAAACCCATCTTAAATAAGACATATGTAGATGGGGACGGCTGGGGCTGAGATTAACCTGCGTTGCCCCCTCGGCATGCCGAGAAAGGACGAGTTCGATTCCGGGGCATGTGCCGGCCTGATCTTTGGCCCTCCCCGTGGTGTCTACGTGATAGGTCGGGACGGGCCGACATGGTTTCCCCAAACATGTTGATGTAAACAGGGCACTCGCGGTAACGGCTGAGAGAGGTCCAATCCAACGAACCCGGCCTTGATCTCACGGCCCTGTCATATCATGAGGCAATGATTGATTCGAAGCGTTGGATTGCTAACCGGAAGGTTGGTAAATATTTGTTGGATGGTGTGCCACATCCTTCGTCCTTAATTAGGGTATCTCTAATGATTCTAACTAGCAATTAACTAGAAAACTTCTACGTTATTTATATAGTACACACTAAAAGTTAGCATTTCAAAAAACTATCTAAAAGGATAGCTATTTGATGTTTACATGCACACACAGTCATTTATAGAGACTGCTTCGTTTTGTATTATAGACTAGCTCTTAAGGAAGAGCTGGCTCGATCTTAGTGCAACTAATTTGCCAGATCATAAGGGCATCTCCAATGGTGCTGAGTCAGCTGGCTATTTACATGTACACATCAGCATATATTCTATGTGGAGGAAAGAGAGTATGCAAAACACAAACAGCTAGCTACTATTTCGTCTCTAGTCTATAACGCAAAACGAGGTATGTTCTACAAATGACTGTGTGTGCATGTAAACATCAAATAGCTATCCTTATAGATAGTCCTTTGGAATGCTAGCTTTTAGTGTGTACTCTATAGATGATGTGGAATCCTTATAGATAGTACTTAGCTAGAACCATTGGAGATGCCCTAAGAGAGAACATAGCCGAATTATCTATGCTACGAGCTAGAACAGACAGCCCAGCTGTAGCGCACAAACTCCAACATTACCCACGACAACCTGGAAGTCACATCCACTACCACAGAGCTACTCCTACCTCCCACCGGCCACTGCCGTTGGTTTCTGTTTTCTGCTTTGTAATGACGCTATCTTAGGAACATCGAACACGGCCGTCATATTTTTCGTGATATATCAGAAGTTTAGTGACGAACAGGAAAAAATATTATGTTTAATCATGAGCATTTAAAAAATAGTTTAATTAACATATGACCTAAAAGCCAAATTATAACGGCTTTATGGACGTCCAAGTCTAAAACTTAATCTACATTCAGAAGATCCGAAGAAATCCCACATAAATACTTGAGTGCGGTTTAGCCCTAATACAATAGTTGATGCATTCTTTCTTCTTTTTATGTATGTTCTGATGAAAATAAATAAGATTAAGTACATTAGATACTCAACAACCTACATAGGAAGGCATATAACTAATATGTAAGTAGATCAAATGGATAGAGTCATAGGTTGTAATATGATAAGAATGGATGCAAGTTTGCTGGTAAAAAACTTTGCATTTAAAATAGTAAAATAATACTTAATTAATAAAGGGTTTGTCATCCATAATTTCTATATTAAAATCCTCCAAATTTTACATATGCCTTGTTGCTGTAATTACCTATGAAATACAACTCCATTAACCGGCAGCACAACGTATTCAAATATTATTTATTATACTTTACAGTGTTGTCTAACTTTACCTACAAGATATCTCAGATTCATAATGTTAAGCTATAGCTCGCAACATGTTAGCGTGTGACTGAGTTGATATAACAAGATCATTCACTGCTCTATGTATTCTAGATTCTACCCGGTAGACTCGAGACCGCACAACTTTGTCGGGAACCTGCAGGCCAGGGAGAAAATCACAATCCGATGTTGAGTGGACTTACCGTTGTGAAAAATAGCAAGTGGCTTTATCAGTTCCAACTTCTATTCCACTCTTTTTTCGTGGTCTATTTCAAAACCTTGGATACCCTTTCTGTAGATATTCGATCGAATCGAGCAGTGTACTAGAGCAGGTTAACAAGTCAAACTTGCGGTTGAGCGAATTCTGTGTCCTTTAGTTAGCACAAGAGTCTAATCCTTATGACACTAACATCCACATACCCTACGCCCATTGGCACCACACTATCATATCCAAACTAGAGTCTTAAAAAAGTGAGGTAGTGTGCTCCAACCATCTAGTGGATTCCCACCAAATAGTCTCAACCATAGTATCATTTTAAAGTCTATCAGCACGAAATCGAATTATTCTTAGTAGTTCAAGTAAATTATTTTAGTTGCATCATCTACTAATAGTTATCTATACAATGATTAATTACTAAACTTGTCAAGATGAATATGTCTTTCATAAATATGACAGGGCCTTTCAGTGGTAGGATCTAACCATTTATTATGTCATTCTAAACTATTATTGTATGTCAATGAGGGAAGGGAATGGCGGCACGATTGCTCGTCAACGAGGGATACCAGTGGCACGGAGAGGATCAGCGGAACATAAGGGTACCATTTTTGGCATAAGTGTGGTCGGAGGCGTGTCAGAGAAGGCTAGTGCACAGAAGGGGCTCGCTGGAGTCGGACCACGACACATTGGTGCTCTAGTGGGATTTTAGCCAGGCTCAAAGTGATTTGGGCATCTACAGCGAATAGGAAAGCTAAGGGCAGTGGCAGTTTGGCTAGTTTGGCTTGTACATGGCTGTCCATATTGGCTGAGCATGGACAACAGTGGCGCACAATGCCGGTGGCTTAGGGGCAATGCAAGGAGTCGGCATGGCCGGGGTTGGCTTGGTGGTGTTGGGAAGGTGCTAATGTAATGGGGAATTGGATTAGAATTAAGGCTAGGGAGAAATCACAATTTAGGGCTCACCGGTGAGGGCTCGGTGGCGGTGGCGAGTCTTGGCGGAAGTTGGGAGGGAATGGTCGTGTGGTTGTGATTAGGTGTCAAAGCAAGCTAAGGAGTGATTCGGCTTGGCTTTAATGGCCATTGAAGGTGGTGGCGCTAGGAGTGCAAAGGCAGAAAGGTCAGCGTGTGGACGGCAGTGCTGGCAGGTGCAGTGACATGGCGAGGGAGGTGGCATCTCACTGGTGTAGGCACGCGTGTCGGCGAGGCAGTTTAAAGCATTGGCGTGCATCGAGCAAGCGGTAGTTGAAGTGGCAGCGGCGAAGTCGATAGTGGCGAGCTGGTGGTGTGTGGCTGGGGATGTGACAACCAGTTAATGCTGGTCAGCGAGGTGGTAGGGCATTGTGCAGGTTCGACAAGCATGGCAGTGGTGAGCTAGCGTGCGCTCCATAAAATCAATCAATGTAAATGCCACTTATCCCATGCGGAGAGATCACGATAGACAAACAACACGGAACGAGTAGCGGCAATATGGATTATGGAAGTAGTTAATAACAGGGAAAAGGGGGCAATATATGGTGCATGTATATCTCTTTTAAAAGTTTGAAACTTATTTATTTGGATATGCCATGGCAAACCCCTCTTACATGACCCACGATGTTCCCCCTAATTCTGCTAATTGCTAAGCTATGTCTTGGCACCAATGCCTTTGCTCCATTTCTCCCCCACTATTCATCATTTCACCCTCGTTCTCATCGCCTATATTTGTCTTCCTCGTTGCCCTTAACTTTGATCATCACTCACTGCCATGGTGCTAGCTACCTCTGTTCCACTGCCCATTCACCATCAATTTGGAAAAAAAAAAAGAAACATAGGGTTGAGTAAGTTTGAACCCTAAATTGAAATCGGACTATTACTCCAACTTAGAGTAAATAATCAAGTGATGGGAAATTTGACGAGGATTAAAATACCTATAATTAATACTTTATTATTAATTATAGCCACCATAATATTTTTAGCTAAGGTCCCTCGAGTATATCCCTGGTCAGAGAATAAGTGTACTTAATTAGTACCAATTTACCTACCAAACACCACTTGGGAGAACCCACTAAACTAACATGTGGGTCCATTCCTCAAGTGGTTGATAAGCTTTTAGCGCCTTGCTATGCGTAGTTGGAAGGGAACAACATGTTCAGTTATGTTTCTACCATGATCCCACATTTTCTCCCACAACACTGACAAGAACTGCACGCAGTTCTCGTGGAAAGAAAACAACAACCGCTCGACGGTTCCTACATGAAGGGTATCTTGACGAGCGGCAATTGCCACCCCTTCAGAAGCTATTTAAGGTTAGGGCGAAGGTGACAAAAAGGACAATGAGATCCAAGATTCTAATCTTACACACAATTATAATCAAAGCTCTTTGAGCACCCCTATAAACATCTCTGTAGCAATAATGAAATTCTTATCTCCTTTGTGTAGTCTGTTGAGTGATCTTCTTCTTTATACTTATAAGATCGACTTCTAAATTGTTAACAAATTGTGTTTTTATATAAATTAACCGAACACCCTTGCGTTCGGATTTCGAATAGAGTTTTCCTTTATAATTGAGTATGTCGCACTAAATCCAACATACTAAATCAACCATATGAAATTCATCGCACACAAATAATTATCAAATAGCTAACATAGTACTTGTCTACCTATTCATCATGCATAAATAATTATCACTAAATCTAGAAATCCATAAAAGTTTGCACTCATTTAGCAACCATGGAGAACTATAACAAAAGCCATATACATACACATATGCCAAGATGATCGTATTCTCCATAGAAAATCCAATTTTAGGTGAAGATGGTGAATTGACCAGGCAACCACCATCATCATAAACTGAAATATTTATAAGAGTTTATAAAAAACATGTGCATGGCAAAAAGAACCCTAATTCTTAACGAACTCTAAATAGTATAATTACATTAAAGTAAATAGTAACTCAAAATTAATTAAGTAATTACAACACAATGTATTACATGAATTCAAACTTCCTTTATACTGCAAAATGCTTTGTACATTTAGAAATAAATAGAATTACAAGTATTTCATTAAAATTAGAATAAATAAATTACACTGCAATTATTACAGTAATTGAGGAGGAAATAAAATAAAATTTCATACCATACCTCATTATATTGCATCCTCCATGTATTGCTCGACGGGTAGTAGCCCTCCGAAGCCAAACCCGCACTCAACAATTTCTTTTGCGATCAAGAGCGAAGAATAAAAATAATTCAAGGGAAATAAAAGAAATAAAATTTTGCCATTAGAAGCCGTTCAACTTTAGAATGCCAAATTGATTAGTGCCGAAATAAAATTTTGCCATCAGAAGCCGTTCAACTTTAGAATGCCGAATCGATCAGTGCTCATCGAGATACCTAGATCATTCGGGGTTAGCCGACACCTCTTACTTAAGGCGGCCTCATTATTCGATGGAAAATTTACCCACTTTTCTTTTACTGACTTACCTTTTGCTGTATAAAAATCGAAAGAATAGTGCCAGCTCACCCTATGGACCAATGGTCCAAGAGTAAACAACAAATTGAGAGAGCCTTGGAGATAAGGTATGGTTAGCTTCAGCATCACAAACCAAGAGAGAGAGACCAGCCGAGTGCCATTTCCTTCTTAAGCAATCATCAGCCCTCCACACAAGACACCCTCCCATTTCACTTCTTCCACCGAGAGCACTCCCTAAAGCCAAGCAAAGAGCCAACCATTGCATTGCTCTGCCACCAACTAGAGCAAACCAAGTCGAACACCACCATCACCCACAAACCAGTCACAGAGAGGAGGCGAGGAAAAGAGAAACAGAGGTGAAGAGCTAAGGAAGTAGAGGAAGGAGGAGAGGACCGTGGACTACGAACGACCACTTTGGGCCGACCACAACCACAAGGCAATATCTTTGATAGCAAAAGGAAGCCATCCACACCACCACACATGTGAGAACTACAACACGGCCATCACGAATGTCATCCACATCCCTACCCTTCTCAGCCTGACAACAAGTAGGCCTCGTTGTCCCCAAATCCCTTCTTGCTCTTTTGTCCATAGCACAATATCATGGCACAGAACACACAAGCATACACTGCAAGCCAATCGGCCAAGCAAGGTGGTTGAGGAGAAGGGACCACCCTACCTCAGTCATGCTGGCCACTACGCCACCGACGGCAAGCCTGTAGGAGCTACCATGTGCCCTTGCAAAGGGAGAACATGCTCCCCGGTGCATGTTCCCCTAACTAGTTCCATTGCAACGGTGCCCGTAGGCTTTCCTGAAACCTTGCGTAGTTAAAGAGTAAAGTAAGGCAAAATTGGTGACTAAATCAAAATGCATAAAGTAAAGGGGGAGAAGAGTGAACCGTCCTGGGTAGGAAGAGGAGTAGAGGTGAACCGGCTAAGCTATAGCGAGCCATGGGGAGGACCAGAGCCTCGGTGCCTGGCCACAACCGAGCCGGACTCACGGGCACCCAAGCCATAGGTGCCATAGAAGCCGAGGAGGCCATAGATGCTGAGGGAATTGAGGAGGTTGATGGTGGAGACATAGAGGTGAGCCATGGGAAAGCGGTGACACATCCCTAAACTTACCCATGGAGTCCACCCACACCAGCAAAAATAGTGGGAAAATTGAAGGAGGAGAGTTAGGGGAAAACACGACAAGGACTCACCAAAGACCAGGATAGGTTGGCACAATCACAGCACAAAAGCCTAAGCCAAATCCTAATCACAAACCATGGAGGCAACCCAATGAAGCTGAGATGAATAGAGGGGTGACTCAATAGATCCGACGGGAGCACCCATGGCGGCAGTATCAGGTAGATTGGGGGAGAACCATGGGAGGTGAGCCAAGGGGTGGTGGCATACCCAAGAGTGCCTATGGCGATGCCAATGTTTAGATTGGGGAGGGGCCACTGGCAGCGCATAGGGCTGGGCCTAAGTAGATCAGTCGGGATCCGAACTAGGAGAAAGGGGAGGCGAGCCGAGAGGGGATGGGGAGCAGGGGAGGGGAGTGAGTGTGTGAGTGCGTGCGGTGAGTACGGTGAGTGATGTGTAGTGGTGTGTGTGTGTGTTGGGCAGGTTGGGAGTGTGGGCCGGGCCGGTGGGCTATGTGAGTTGAACTAGCAGCAGGCGCAGTAGGCTGGCTAGGAAGAGAGAGAGCAGGAAAATTAATATCGAGGAAGGCGCTAACTTTACTAGGTGAATGAAAATTTTAAGTAAATGAAACTTGTTAGAAATCCTCCGAATAGGGCGGAACTGACTTTATAAAACTTTTATAAATCACCCCAAACTATTAAGTATTTTTTAGTCATGCGCCTACCTTATAAATGCAGAAAACAAACCAGCTCAGACAGAGGTGACGAATCCAGTCTTAGTTGACGCCGAGACTTTCTACGACTACGAAGGCAAGTTTGTTTGTCCTTAATCATTCACATAGTTATATAAAATGATAAAAACTACAATCATGTAACATGTACTTTATATGTGCATCAAAACTGTATTGCAAAAACCAAATCGAATATAGGAGATGTAAGAAAGAGATATAAGAAAAGAGCAGTCCAGCTGAGAGGAACAGCTGGGATGAGAGAGTACTACTAGGTTGGTAAAGGGGGCCCTAGCCAGGAAAGAGAGAAAAGGTGAGACCCTTTATATATGGCTATAACATAAGGACTAATAAATTCTCACTCGGAAAGGGGGCCATATTTAAAGTGCCATCCATATTCCCGTTATGACAGGCAGAAAATGCTACCCTATTACATTACTATTCTCTCCACAATGGGTAAGTAATATAATGAGTGGAGGAACCTAGGACCGGTAATGCAAGTCCGAAAGTAGGGGTTTTGAGGCGCATATATTAGCATAGGTGGAGTGTTGGGTGAAAGGATAACCAACCCAACCAACATCTATTTGAGATCGGTGGGTGCCGAGTGAGGGTGAGAAACTGCCCTGGGTCACCGATGAAAAATATTGGGTGGAGATTTAATAACGTAACATGGCAAAACGTTCTATACTCTGAACTCGTCACCGCATTTAAGAAAATATGGGATACTTAGTTTTAAAAGAGCTCAGAGTAGCTATAGGTACAGTGGCACAAGGCTGCGTAGTGCAACATACAATCATAAATTCATGCCTAAATCCTAGATTGGAGGCTGTAGAGACCACTAGGGGTCTTTCTTCTCACCGGGTGATTAGTAGTCTTTTCTTTCATTAAAATTTGTAACTTAATTTGATAAAATAGTTTCTAGAAAAGAAATGATTCTAGAACTTGTGATAAAGAAAAAGAGAAGAGTCATACAATGCATCTTTACTATTAATGCTTGCCGAGTACATTAGTGCTCACCCTTGCTATTACTCTCCTTTGTTAGACCCTAGTCCGACTGGAGAATACTTCGAGTGGGATACGGGATACATAGGTGATGATGAGGCCACATGGGACGAGGGCAATCACACCAAGGACCAGGGTGTGTTGGACACCCTATATAACAGTTGGGACGAGTAGACGTCCAATTGAGTAGGGTTGTCGGGAGATAGGGTATAGATTTCCATATCTCCTTTGTATTTAAATAAATTATAATTAAGACCATAGCTCTACGTGGTTAACGACTGTATGAGTGTACAATGTCTACTTATTGTTTCGCTGCGTAACTCTGGTAAGACTTACTATTCGTTTGAGCGGTGTTCTACCGAGAAAAAGAATAGTAATCCGTTGCCTAAGTATTATTACCCTCGGAGTAATGACATGGGGCGCAACAATGATGAGCAACAACATCATATTGAAATGGACAGAATACTCGTTTGCACATGCTTCGCACTATCAACCTTGTCAATTAAGTGTTAATCCCTTTAATTGTCATCATAGAATGCATGCAATCAAACTATTTTAACTTTACCCCACAATATCTTTATGAATATTTTGATCACTATATGAAAATGATATGAGTATATATATTTGTAAAAATTACTTTTATAATATTATAATTTATTAGGTTGTATAATATATTACAATGGAAATCAATTGTCAAAGTTATGTTTTGGAGATTGTGTCAATGCACAAAATGACACTGAATTGGTTACTTGATTGAGTATTTTTATTATGTTTCTTGTTTTGCAATGGCATTTATAGTTAGGCATCTTATTAGACATTTAAAGTTGATGCTAGATAAATTTTAGTTTTCTAATATTATCTAGTCATAACGTTTTAATATTTATGTGTGCTCAGCAAATTAATTGTTGGATCATGCTACTGTCTTCTTTTTTTGGGGCGGTGGCAAAACTAGGGTATGGGCGATCATACGCCGAGTCGGATCCATCAATTCTGGGTCTTCGTTTCACACTATTTTTGCAGGGTTTTGATTGTTTTTTGTTGTGACTATAACTAAAAAGAAAGAAAGTTTCTGTATTCTTATTACAATTATAAGATCAACAAAGAATTGTAGCAACTGAAGTTCTCACCATGACATATCTTGGCTCCATTAGTATTGTAGTAGGATAAATCTCATTTGTTGGAAATGCTTTCAGGTGTTTTTCTATTTGGTTGCCTGGTTTTTTCAAAACCATGTCACAAATGGAGAATATTTTCTGCCCAATAACAAAAAGGACAAGGAATAGTTAAGTACCATAGAAAAGCATATTTACGATTTTTCAACCTTAATACTACTTGATTTTTCATCGATGCTTTCTGACAACAGTTTTAGACACACCGTATAACACAACACAACCCATCACTATTGTAACCACAAACTAGCCTGTGACCGGTTTGGTTTTGAACAAGAGCTATATATTTTTTATTCTCGTCGGCCACACCGCCATATCCTGTTGGTGAGCATGGAATATATATAAAAAAACTGTATGCTGAATATATGCAAAATACAATTCTTGAAACTAA
Source organism: Melocanna baccifera (assembly GCA_036346265.1). NCBI lineage: Eukaryota > Viridiplantae > Streptophyta > Magnoliopsida > Poales > Poaceae > Melocanna > Melocanna baccifera. The sequence continues at coordinate 39,616,461 of CM070676.1, forward strand.
TTACACGTATAATGAGTACGAACAGGCCGCTCAACAGAAAACTAAATACCACACTCTTTGACTTCCCTTCTTAAACATGGCGGTAGAAATGTTTGGCTCACATGACTGTTGTGAGTTGAAAATTTTTGGATGACAGGAGAATGTATCAAATCAATCTCTGATGTACAAGGAAAACTAAGCACTACACTCACGTAGTCATGTGGACCCTTTCAATTAAGTACATGCTTGCTGAAAAGAGATGTTTGGGCGCAATCAAAACTGATTGGCCGGGCTCTGTATATATTGATAAAAGTTATGTTGCCAGATTACAAGCAGTCTCCTGATATGGTTTGGTCAAACATTGAAACCAAAATGGTTACAACATTAAAAACTGAACTATACTGATACGGTTTACAAGAACGGAATAGAGTCATATCAAAGATTCTATCTTTAGCTATACTTGTATCAACCTCCCTCAATATGGATGTGAACCTCCAACGTTCATATTGTTCTTGAACCTGACAAATAGTTGCGACTGAATCGGTTTGGTTAAGATGTCTTCCACTTGATCTTTTGAGGAAACGAACCTAATGTCCAAGGCTTTGCGAGCAACCTGTTCTCTTACAAAGTGATAATCAATTTCTATGTGTTTGGTTTATCCATGAAATACTGGATTTGCAGTGAGGTATACCGCACCTAGGTTGTCGCTCTAGAGGCAGGGCGCTTTTGGCAAGAAGATACCCAATTCTTTCAATAGCAACTGCAACCACATTATTTCTGCTATTGCATTAGCAACCAACTTATTCGTCCCTAGGAAAATTGCATAGCCTCCGGTGCTTCTTTTGTCATCTAAGCATCCTGCCCAGTCAGCATCAGCAAATTCACTCAACAAAAGAGATTTTGTTTGCCATAGAACCAAGCCAAGACTCACGATTCCTTTCAAATATCTTAACATCCTTTTGACAATAGTCCAATTTTCTTCTGTTGGTGCATGGAGGAATTGACTCACCTTATTTACACTTAATGCTATATCAGGTGTGTAATGGTTGCATACTGTAATCCTCCCACTGCACTCCTGTACCTTGTCACTTCCTTGTTCGACAACAATTTGCCACTATGACGAGTTAGCTTATATGAAGTGGACATTGGTGTAGCTATTTGATTGGCATACATCATACTAGTTTTGTTTAATAAATCCATCACAAATTTCTATTGGGACAGAAGAATACCATCATCAACCTGTTATATCTCAATGCCCAGAAAATAACTAACAACCCACATCCTTAACAGCAAAAGTAGTCTTCAACTCATGTAGGAGTCTCTCTGTTGCTTGCTTGCATGAGCTTATGATAATAATATTATCAACATATATTAGCACATATGTAATGATGCCATTTTTGTTGAAGATGAAGAGAGACACATCGGCCTTTGATGGAAGAAAACCTAGTCCAGGAGTTTTGCACTTAATTTAGCAAACCATGCACGCGGAGCTTGTTTCAAACCATAAAGAGACTTGTTTAGCTTACATATATAATGCTGATATACAGAATCTTCATAACTAGGTAGTTGGCTCATATAAACTTCCTCATTCTGTACTCCATGAAGAAAGGCATTCTGTATATCTATTTGTCTCATAGTCCAACCTCGTGACACAACTATTGACAAGAGCAATCGAATAGTTGTATGCTTGACTACCGGACTAAAGGTTTCCTCATAATCAACAAGATAGCATTGTTTAAAACCATTTGCCACTAACCTGGCTTTGTATCGATCAACACTCCCATCGGCCTTGCGTTTTAATCTGAATACCCATTTACATCCTATGATATTTAGCCCAGGTCTTGGAGGCACCAAGTGCCAAGTTTTATTTTTTGCAATGCTTCAAACTCCACATCCATAGCTTGTTTCCAAACCTGTACTGTCATGGTTCCTTCATGAGAAATTGGTTCAACACCAATGTCTTCTGTTGTCACTGGTAGACAAGAATCGGCTATTCCTGTAGACTGTGCCATATAAATTACAATGCCATCAATACGTTTCTTTGGACATATGATATTATGTTGCAATCTTGTGCCATATCGGTGAGTAACTAAAACATTATCAGGAACAGTATTGTGCAGCATATCTTGAGATGATGAAGTACTTCCAGAAGCTGTGCTGTGCCAAATTTTAGTGTCCGCAGACAAAGAATTAGAAGAAACACCAGTCTGTCCACCATCTGTTAATTGGTTAGATGTCCTAATAATACTACTGCCTTGATTTGTAAGACCAGAAGGAGTTTTGGATGGGAATACTGGAATTGGCAAATATGTGTGTGACTGGGAAGATGGATTCAATGACTGAATCTCAGTGTGTTTCGAGAAGGGAAAGGACTCTTTATCAAAAATCACATCACGAGAAATTTAAACACGACCAGTGGATGTGTCAAGACACTTATACCCTTTATGTTGAGAGCTATAGCCTAGAAACACATATTCTTTTGATCTAAATAAGAACTTCTGGGTATTATATGGCACGAGGTGTGGGCAACATGCGTAGTCAAAGATCCTAAGCATGGCGTAGTTCGGTTTTACACCAAATAGTCTCTCAAGTGGACAAGCATTATCAATTACCTGAGTTGGCAGGTGATTGATAAGATAGATATAAGAAAGAAACTCTTCATCCTATAATTTTAAAGGCATGGAAACTTAGGCTAGAAGAGTTAATCCAGTTTCAACAACATGACGATGCTTTCTTTCTGCTGAACTATTTTGCTGGTGAGTGTGCAGACATGAGATCCTATGCTGAGTGCCAATGCTGTGAAAAAACTTATTTAGTTTCTGGTACTGTCCTCCCCAGTCAGATTGCACACATTTTATTTGTTTGTCAAGGAGATGCTCAACATGCTTTTGGAAATGAAGAAAGACACACTCAACCTCAGATCGAGATTTCAACAAATAAATCCATGTGAACTTACTAAAATTGTCAATGAAACTAACATAATATTTATAAGCTCCAATAGATAATGGGGCAGGACCCTAGACATCAGAATGAATAAGCTCTCAAGGAGACGAGGACTCATGAATCGATAGACTATAGGGTAATTGATGACTCTTTACCTGTTGACACTAAATGATCGAGGTCACCTGTAACATGGTCTGTTACCCCGGTATAAATATACCAATTTGAATCAACTTGATAGGAAGATGTGTATGCTGCAATCCCTGAAGACGATTGCCCTTCATTTGGATGATAGCGGTGATAGCACTTTAAAATAGTGTGCCTACTTTTACCATAGATTTGGCAAATCGGGTGTGCACCATGGTTGTCCTGACAAGGTACATACTGACTATTGTTGTTGTCGTGGTTGTTGTAACCACAACCACGACCACCACACCATCTGCCTCCTTGGTATCCCCTTCCACATGAGGTGAAATTCACTGAGGATGCTAAATTTCCAATCTATAGCTGTACTTCAGCAGTATTTTGTTCCATGCGTGACTCAAAAGCTCATCAGATGCGCATATACGTCATCAAGAGTAATGCTATCAAATCTAGTAGTGATCGATGTCACAAGAGAATCGTACTCTAATCCAAGGTTAGCAAGAATATACTAGATAACTTCATCTTCGTGAAGAGGCATACCGATAGCAGGGAGTGTACCTGCCAAAATTTTCATACACTTAAAGTATTCCGAGGCTGATAGGTCCTTCCTCTTGTTGGTGAGTTGCATCCTTATCTGTACAACACGTGCCCTTGAACTAGATGCGAACATTCTCTCCAGAGCTTGCCATGCTTCACAAGCAGTCTCCATGAATATGACATGGCACTACTACAGAAAATATTTTTACAGACGGTTAAAAAATATCATCATAGACGATTTAGTAAGCCATCTGAATTGATGGGTCAATAATGATACGAGATCATCACAGACGACTTTTAAACCGTCTATGATGTAAATATCACAGATGGTTTTAACTACAAACTGTCTGTGATAATCAAGTATTATAGACGGTTTGTAGTTAAAACCGTCTGTAATATTTAACTTTGTAGTTGAAATCGTCTGCGACACTTATATATCACAGACAGTTTTCACTGAAAACCATTTGTGATATTCTTTCCTTTTCCTAAATCTAATTATGTTTATTGGTTATTCTCAGGAATTGCTAACCATGCCCTCTGAAACAAATAGATCAACACATGTATACATCCAATTTACATCTCAATTCATTTCAGAAACAAAAACATCCATTTCGCAAATGAATTAATTGAAATGAAATAAACTATCCATTAACAAATATACATGTATAATTAAGGTCAATCTTATCCCAAACAAATTCATTCTACATTGCGGAACTCTTCATCCGATTTTATGACTTTAGACACCAAAAAGAACATGCACTCTCCTCGAATTTGTGCTAGGTACATATCAATATCATTCCTAGGTTGCTTTAGCCCTTGGATAAGTATTGACAATAAAATATACTTTTACTCCATACACAACTAAGGAGAAAGGTTATAGATGTAGAGAGTCATGGGCCAAGTGTTATGTCGGCTGCTCATGTTATCGAATGGATTCATTCCATCTGTACTCAATCCAAACCTTATATCCCTCGGTTCTGCACCGAAGTCTGCAAACCACCTATCGATGTTTCTCCACTAGAAGAAATCAGTAAAGTATCTTAGTATTCCATCCTTCTTGCGCTCCTCCGAGTGCCAACGCAGCAGTTTTGCCTCCTTTGGATTTGTAAAAACTGCTTCAAATAGGGAATTATAAGAAGATACCATGCCACCTTAGCAAGAGGTCCTTTCTTCACCTTTGTTCCCTCGCCATCATCTGATTGATTGTTATGTTTGTATCGGGATGCGTTGCACACCAGATATGTATGCATGTTTGCATACTCTTTACGGTAGATGATACAGTCATTCGGACATGCGTGTATTCTTTCTAATTTTATTTCCAATGGACAAAGAATCTTCTTGGCTTTATATGTGGTTTTAGACAACTCATTTCCTTCTGGAAAGCATGTCTGTTAAAAGACTTAACAGTGCCGTGAAACTCTTGTCAGACCAACCGTTGCTTGTCTTCAATTTCAACAGTTCAAGCACGGCTGACAACCTCATGTGCTTTGACTTGCAGCACGTAAATACAGGTTTCTTCGAGTCCTCCATCAAACCCCAGAATTTAACATACTCTCTTTCATCATAGTTCTCTTCTACATCGCGAAGCATCTGATCCAAATTATCATCGTGCATTTTATTCGAATCCAAACCACAATCGACATTATTCAGCGGTATATCATTGACTTCACCGGCGATGTCATTGTTACTATCTTCCTGTGTAATCCCTTCTTCGCCATGACTGGTCCAACACGTATACCCCTTTTTGAAATCCCTCTAAATCAAGTGTGCTTCAATCTACTCTCGGTTCTTAAATATTTTTAGATTCTCGCAGTTAACATATGGATAGTACATATATTCCACCCCCTTATTCAACATATTCTTCTTGGCAGCTCTTGTAAAAGCAAACATGCCATTAATGTATTCTTCACTCATACAGTTCACGGCATATATCCAACTTTGGTCCTACGTTATGCATATATATAACAATTTAGTATTAAATATTAAATTAATTAGTATACTACATATATACCACATGCATTGAGGTTTTGCTAGCTTAATTAACTCAACAACTATTTTCCCGTCGGGAAACCAATTATAACCAACTATTTTGACAAATTTGACCTACCCACATGACGGGAACTGATTATGCATGGCCAAGTACATGTAATCCATCTTTAATTCCAGTCACTAAAAGTTAGATCTAAATTTTGATGTATATAGGGTAATGAATAACTTGATGAATCTTCAATTACTCTTGTATAATCTCTTTTCACCAAATAGCCTGAAAGCCTTGCCTCCAGCTCAAAGCACCGGCCTAGATCTGGAATTCAAGACAGAGAGTATATTTCGTCCACGGTTCTTCTCGACACAATTAATATAGCAAGATTATCACAGACGGTTTTTATTAAAAACCATCAGTGATAACTTAATTATAATTCACAGACGGTTCAAACTAAAAACCGTCTATGATACTACGAGTATCACAGACGGTTCATGGCAAAAACAGTCTGTAATACTAAATCTTCACAAATAGTTTTTAGCAACGGCAACAATACAAACGGTCTGTAAATTAAAATCGTCTATGAAGTTGCGTCTAGCAATAGGCTTTCTATAATAGTGTGAGCTATGATATCTTTAGTTTGAACTGAAACTATACATATACGGTTTACAAGAATAGAATAGTCATATCAAAGATTCTATCTTTAGCCAGGTCAGAGCCGCGAATTTTCCAGCCGAGAGCGAGATCGACCTGTAGTACATCGTAGTACGTTTTACAACCAAGCCTAGCCGCCTCGCTCCGGTGGTCACCGTCAGCCCATGACCCGCAAGGCCGCAACGAATCCCCAATTCCCTCACCAAAAACACGTTTCCGGCCTATGGCCCCTGCGACCCAGAATTGCGCCCCGCGGCGGCGCGCCCGACCAGATCAGGTGACTAGGTGAGTGAATTGTCCACGGAAAGATAAATGAAACACGGCAAAATGACCCAAATTTTTTTTGCCTCTCACTCTCTCTCTTCTCTCTCCTCGCTTTGGTTACATATACCCCTCTCGTCGAGCACTCGTCAAGCGAAGGAGCTGAGACACAGGCACAGTTCAGCTAGCTCATCACTCGAGAGGTACTCGCGGTTGAATTATCCCAGTACGTACGTTCGTTCACTGTTCTTCGGTGTGTTCTAGCTAGCTCGCTGGTCTTGTGTTGCTCGTGTTGATCGTATGAGTCGCTAAGCTAGCTAGTGTCCATGCCTGCCTCTCGCCATCCATGCACGAGTCGTCGTCACTAGCATTCCCATGACCCGTGCTTTGTCCCGTTTCTTCTCCTCGTGATTCATACAGCTGTGTTCCCGTCGTGTTTTTCGGCTTGCTTTGTGTTTTTATTTTGTAAGGCACGAGATCAATCTAGGCGTCGTGCATGTATATATACGCCTCGCGCGTTTGTAACTGTAGGCGCAGGGCAGATACTACTGTAGGTTAGTTAGAACTTTTTTTTTGTTTTTGCGATTTTTAGTTACCTTTTTACTGTTGCATAGGCGGCATAGCTATGGCGGACTGCATGCAAGAGTGGCCGGAGCCCGTCGTCCGCGTGCAGGCGCTCGCCGAGAGCGGCCTGGACGCCATCCCGCGCTGCTACGTCAAGCCGCCGTGCGACCGCCCCGTGGTGCAGCTGGCGGCCGATGTGCAGGAGCCCTCGGACATCAGCATTCCGGTCATCGACCTCGGCGAGCTGCTCGCGGAGGGCGGCGGCGGGGCGGCGGCCGATGAGGGCCACCTCGACAGTCTCACCGAGGCCGTCGGGGCGGCGTGCAGAGAGTGGGGGTTCTTCCAGGTGGTGAACCACGGGGTGCGGCCGGAGCTGATGCGCACGGCGCGGGAGGCGTGGCGCGGCTTCTTCCGCCTGCCGCTCCCGGCGAAGCAGCAGTACGCCAACTCGCCGCGGACGTACGAGGGATACGGCAGCCGGCTCGGCGTCGAGAAGGGCGCCGTCCTCGACTGGGGAGACTACTACTTCCTTCACGTCTGGCCGGAGGCAGCCAAGAGCCCGGCCAAGTACTGGCCGGCCAATCCCGGCAACTGCAAGTATGTACTCAGTACTCCTCCCGGCCTTTCGATTTTCCAGATTCTAGCTAGCCCATGTGGACGTAGCTGAGGTTCTTTTGGTACAGACGTATATCGATCTAGTACTACATCGAATTTCTTTTTAGAAAGAGTGGGCCGGGTGTGATCGAGTTGTGAATTATTGACGACATATTTTGGACTAATTATTTATTTCAGCGATATTGTTCAGTATTAATTTATTTAAATTGAATTCAGAAAAAATTAATGCATGTTAGTTCAATTGAACCTTCGAGCACAATTAAATTATTTATAAATAAAACATTTCCAATTTGTTCCATACACATCTATGGTTGTAGCCATAGATTGTTACTTAGAGTTGAATAATTTGTTTAACACATTATGTATTTATTTAATTGGTAAAAGGTTCCTATTTTTGTACTATAATCACCGGTACAATATGTCAAATTAATTATGAGCATGACACGTAGAAAAAATATATTCTGTGACAACATAGAAGTAACAGCTTCGAATGACATACCGCGAAACTTACCCAAATATATTTTAATTTACCCTGCATAAACATATATGTATATCCAAGTTTGGTCAACTTTTACCTGAGAATAGTGTACGGATTGTTACGAACTATACTCCCCGTCATGTCCCGGTACAGGTCATTTTAGCCTTCTCAACTCTTCTCAAAATATAAGTCTTCTACAGTTTTGAGACATTTTTGCCCCCTTTTGTTCCTGTTATGTTCTTGATTAATTTCATCAATAAGTGATCTCTTTCTCCATGTCTCTACTTTATCTCCCATGCAATCCCCACTTAACTCTAATTAACGGTATCTCTAATAGTGCTATCTTAGCTATCTCATAGCTATATTAAATAAGAAAAATCATATGTAGATGACAGAGAAGATGAGAAAAGATAATATACTATCTCTTATGTAAAAGACGACTTGAATCCGTAAACCAATGCAAATAATGAGAGAGTATGAGATAAAAAGTTACATTGAAAATATTTTAAAATAGTTAGATAAATAATTTATTATTAAAGAGATTGTCTCTAATATTATCTTTAGGTAAAATGAAAAGACTTAGAAACAATCTTAAGAGATAAACTATTATACATGTCTAAAGAAGGAGTAAGATTATGGGAATGATTGAAGGGTAACAATGTCATTTCATCCACCCTCTTAATTCTTATGCCCAACTCTAAGAGCAGCTCCAGCAGTAGCCCTCAAAACAGGGCCCCTACTTTTCATTTGAGGGCTCCCCCTATTTTTGAGGGCACTATTTTCTGGGTTGCACTCCAGCAGGAGTCCTCAAAACAGAGCCCATACTTCTCAATTCTCTCTATTTCCTCACACACTATATGCATATATATGAGACAAAAGCACAATACACAATAAAATATTTATGATTTCACAATGAGGGATAATATGTAAATTTATGAATTCAAATACGAATATTCAAATTTAAATTCAAATTTATTCCGAATTTAAATTTATGAATTCAAATACGAATATTCAAATTTAAATTCAAATTTATTCCAAATTTAAATTTATGAATTCAAATACGAATATTCAAATTTGTTCCGAATTTAAATTGAAAGCACAATGAGGGACGTTTAAATTTATGAATTCAAATACGAATATTCAAATTTAAATTCAAATTTGTTCCGAATGAGGGACGTATTTATTCAAATACGAATAAATCTGAGTTTAGGGGCTCAAGTAGGGGCCCCTAGGAATGAGGGCTTGGAGGCATCATTTGAGAGGCCCCTATTTTTGAGGGCTCAAGTAAAGGCCCTGCTGGAGTTCAATTTTTTGCTTTAACTCTCAAATCTGAGTTTAAAGGCTCAAGTAGGGGCCCTGCTAGAGTTGCTCTAAATCAACACATGGAGGGAGTATATAAATTAACTAAAGCAACCGTACACTGTCCCCGACCATGGCGTGCTATTAATTCCAGCCCCTACTCTTTCTTTTATTTTTCTTGTTCTTTTTTCCTACCATACTCCCTAATCTTTGTTTTTTTTATGTGTGGGGAATTTCCCGGCCGCTACTATTGTGGACGAGTAGTCTAATTGCTAGTGCCTTAATTGCGACATATGCATGGATAGACGTAATAACCGTACTTGGGCAGTCTAAAACCTATAAAAATAGGTTGTAGAAAAGGAGGTTTATTTCGATTGTGCAACTTCCACAAATCACTACAAGAAATCCGACACGTGCATGTAACGAGGAGTGGGTAGGAGGTGCTTTCATGCATGCAAAAGGCTCCCATTCCAAGCTAGCAAATTGTCCCCCTCCTAAAAAACCCAGGCTCATACTCAATTGACCCTAAAACAGAATTTTCCACGCTTGTAGTCACTGTCCACTTGGCTGACTTAACGACAGTTCAAGTACCAGAATGATATTCGTATGCTCGCTCGCTAGTAAGAAAACTGTGCAGATAGTAAAACATTTACCATTAGTGATAGCCTGTGCCAATGTATCTGAACGTACAGGGAGGTGTCGGAGGAGTACGGGCGCGAGGTGGTCAGGCTCTGCGAGCGGCTGATGAAGGTTCTCTCCGTGAGCCTGGGGCTGGACGAGGCGCGCTTCCAGGAGGCGTTCGGCGGGGCGGAGTGCGGCGCGTGCCTGCGGGCGAACTACTACCCGCGGTGCCCGCAGCCGGACCTGACGCTGGGTCTCTCGGCGCACTCCGACCCGGGCGTACTCACCGTTCTCCTCGCCGACGAGCACGTCCGCGGTCTGCAGGTCCGCCGCAGGGACGGCGAGTGGGTCACCGTGCAGCCCGTCACCGACGCTTTCATCGTCAACGTTGGCGACCAGATTCAGGTAACTAATCTATTACCGCGCGCGCGCGCGCGTGCATGCATGCATGTGCGATGTTGGCTTCTCGAAGCAAAATAGTAGTAGTTGCACTACTGAATCGTGAATTCGAATGCGACCGTGACTTAAGTACTTGTCACGTATACCTAATTGTATACATATACGTATTGTTCTTGTTGCTACGTACAGCTGGTCGGCCTACCCTTCCGTATTTGAAATTAAGAATTGCTTCCTATCTGCCTAACTAACTAATTACTAGTTAATTAAGAGCAAAATGATCGGATATATCTTAGCTACGGCCGGTCAGCAAGGAGGCTGGTTCCGGAGTTGACTTAGGCCCCGCTTATTTAAGTTTAGCCTTCTGGTTTCTGATTTATTTTTTTATTATTCATAATTTTTTATTTTTTCCTAACTTTTTGGTATTTTTTAAACTTTTTATCGTTCTTTTTTTCGTATTTGTTTGTATTATACGTGATAGGTTAATCTATTTTTTTAAATTTTTTAAATTAGTTATGCAAATAAGATACTGTTAGTTACAGTGTAATTTTAACCAGCTGTAATATAGTTTTAGTTATAAACAACTAAATTTCAGTTCAATAGAATGGCCTCTTGGACTCTAATCTTTTGCGAAGCTCGCACGCCATGAGAGCACACATGCGTGGACGGTGAGCCTAATCATAAAATGCATACGTGGATTGTGATTGCTCCAAAACGTAGCAATTTTCTGTGCGTCGGTTTGAAGCTACCGCGGACAAACATTTCGGCGAATCACACCGCGTACGAGCCACCGAAAAGCACATGCACGGCCAATTCATCCATATCAATATTCCATGTGCATGAATGCAATCTAGCTTCTCTAGTGGTAATATTTTTCACATGTATACACTTTCCTCGGCGATATATCGATCTGTTAATAAATCTTGAACTAATTTGTTCTTGTGATTAAACAGATACTGAGCAACTCTGTGTACAAGAGCGTGGAGCACCGTGTGATCGTGAACGCAAAGGAGGAGCGCATCTCCCTCGCGCTCTTCTACAACCCGAGAGGCGACGTTCCGATAGCGCCGGCGTCGGATCTGGTGACGCCGGACCGGCCGTCCCTCTACCCTCCGATGACCTTCAACGAGTACAGGGTGTTCGTAAGGAAGAACGGCCCCAAGGGCAAGGCGCAGCTCGAGGCTCTCAAGGGCAAAGACATCACTACTGAAAATAATTAATTAACCGCACCGATCCAGGTAGTTAATTGGAGCTAGCTCGGTGACGGTCGATTCCCATGTATAATCTGATTGGAATAACACATGAATGCACGTAATCGTCCTCCCTCCCTCCACAAATATAGGAAGTCGCGTATTCTATATGGTCAATCTTTTTAAATTTTGATTATTAATATATGTTAAAGTATATAAATTGACTACATAAAAATAATACTATTGGATTTACCTTACAAAATACTTTTATAATATATATATTTATTATTTTTACTAGTATATTATAATAATAAATTATAGTCAAAGTTTTGTATTAGAGAACGGAAAAAATTAAAAATAATCTATATTTATGGACAAAGACAGTGCAAGCCTACTTAATTTATACTACGTATACATGTGATGTAGCTGAAATGCATGCATGCTCACTCTCGTACACGCCTGATTAAGGGATGCAAATATATATGCTAATTGGCGTCTAGCTTGTACCATATATCATGCATGTACTTTAATTTGTCTTACGTACAACTGGAGCACGTACTGAACTTATGCTGAGAACCGCCGCATTTGTGCTTGCATGCATGCATGGTTCATAATGTATCGAGCTTTATATATGGAATATTGTTTGAGATATCTCCGAATATATACTACTGCGCGCACACTACACATAGTACTGCTCCAAATATAGCTGAGCCATTTAGAACAGTCGACTTTTAATTTTGGTTTTTGGTTTTTTCTTTCCATTGTCAAGATATAATAGTGTTTTTTTTCTTTTTTTTATTGAATAACTCAAAAAGTTAACATTCACTACAATATAATTTCAACCTTAAGCTAAAAGTTACAATTATAAATCAAAGTTTTCAGCCGCCGATTAAAGCGGCCCCTTAATTTGGAAACACACGTCATATATTCATCACATGTCTAGAAACGGATGAAGCACCTGCATTGGCTTTTCTAATTCTACTGCTGCGATATGCATGTTCCTAACGTCCTATATATATCTATAAACTACAGTAAACTTGCAACCAATCAGTTCTCGGTTCTCCAATGGCCCTCCCCCAGTTCTCCCCAACAAGCTAGCTATTATATCTACAGTAGTAGCCAGCAACAAGTTGTGACTTTGCGATAACTGATAAGACATCTGCTGCTGCAGAACGTGCCGATTAAAGTTGCCCACACGTTGGAAAAAGAAATTAGGCCGCTACGACCCTGGGGTAGACACAGGTCACACAGCTGATCGAGACGCAGTGTGGAAAGCAGCTAAAGTTGGGAAACACAAATCCACGACGGCACAGAAGAAACCCCAAAAGGCATCCCCACTTTACTTTGTTTCATAGGATTACCAACGTGGTGATAACAAGGAGTGTGAATGGAATATTTAAATTTTCTTTTAAATACTGGCTGATGCTTCACTTCTATAGCTATAGAGTTATAAAGATTATGGTTGAAAGTCAACACTAAGATATCGTTCATTTCGGGTTGAGCTTCTTGATTTTAGCTTATTTTTTACTATTCCTAAATTTCGTCTTTTCTAACTTTTTAGCTTTTTTAAGTTTTTTTGTTGGTTTTTTTTCGTATTCATTTGCATTGCTTATGATGGGCTAACATGTTTTTTCTATTTTTATTTTTAAAAAATTTAATTATATCAAATAAACCACCATCAGATACAGTGCAAAATAAGTCAACTACAATGCAGATTCAGCCATAAGTCGGCTTAAAAAGCCCAACTGAGCGACCTCTTAAAGCTAGTAAATCAAGAAATCAAAATCCCAAGATTTTAGGGCTTGTCGACTAACGAGGATATAATAATCCTCTTAGTTATTATGTCATCATATTCTTCAAATATACCCCTTAACAATAAGAGAAAAATTTCATAAGGTAGTCGTAGGTCTCATAGCGACTACCCTGTAAGCTTTCTATGTCTACCAAGTCGTAGATTCTGCTACAACTACCTAGTCGTAAATTATGCTACAACTATCTAGTCGTAAATTCTGCTTTGGTAGCCTACTCGTAACTTTTGCTGCGAGCACTTAGTTGTAAGATTTATTGCGATTACTTAACCGAAGGTCTTATTGCGACTGTCTGAATTAACGACCAACCTACTCCCGCAGTAGGGTAGTCTAACAAGGTAGTTAAGCACGCGTTTATACTCCATAGCCGCACATGATCTTACACACGCATCTCTGACAACAATCGTCCTACGGCAAACTGCTTCCCACATCTCTCTGACAATAACCGTCGTCCAGCGGTTAACTCCCGAAGCGTCAAGACGCCTCATGGCAAGGAGCAACTACCATCGATTCACCGGCAATATAAGAGACAGATTTTGAGAAGAGAAGGGAGGATGGTGGGAGTGATAGGATCCAGTAGAGAGTAATTCATTCTGTAAGCAGTGTAATTCCTTGCACTATTCACACTTGTAAGCCTTTTCATAGCAACAATAGTACAGGACGTACGGTTATTATTCTCTCAGGAGAAGACCTGAACCTGGATAAAATACTTGTGTCTTTACTCTGCATGATTACACTATAGACTTGAGCGCTTTCCTCTGAATCCAAAAAATCATATGTAAGATCGATATTAGAACATCAACAGTTGGCACCGTCCGTGAAGAAGGTTTCTTCCAAGGCTCCAGTGAGCTCCTCGTCGACAAATCCTCAGTGCTCTGATGCCATCATGGCGGGAGAATGGAATAAGAAGAATTGGTTTGACTTGACGGACTACGTAGAGATCAACATGGATGCCTACTATGACTAAGAGCAGGTCCTGCTTGCTTCCAATGGTGAGGTAGTTCCTGGAGATCCGTCGGAGTATTCCAGAGACCCACTATGGGAAAGGCTGTGGAGGGATCAGAATCCTTCATAGCAGTGTGCCTATGGGAGAGCTTACTTTCCCCAAGCGGCAAGAGTCAGTTCGATCAAAGAGGCACCAATTATCCATTTGAAGAGACATCTTGTGGAATCACCACGTCTGATTGAAGGGGTGGTTGCTGTCAGATAGAGATATCCGACGATAGCTGATCTTCGATTGTTGTCAGTGAGAGATAATCGCAGAAACAATGATATGGCGGTTGTTGTCAGAGATATAGGGCCTAAACATCATGCTGTTTGGGATAGATAAAGCACGTGTTTTATCTGTCACACGGGAGGAGTTCCTTGGAAGCAGGCCTTCATCTTAGTTCACGAACTCTCCAAGTGGCCTACTGGTCGGGCAAAGTGCATAGTAATCATCCGACTAGGGTACTCGGGAAATAACTTTACAAAGCTTATGACCACATAGGTCTTAGGGCCTTAATTAAGTATTAAAGCCACATTTTAGTGGATATTTTAATCCTCGTTAGCTAGCCCCCTGAAAATTAAGTGAATTTATAACCTGAATTATTTTGATTAAATTTCAATTCAGAAAATACTCTTTTAATGATAAGAGTAAATAGGCAGTTTTCATTCACTTAAGATTAAGAAAACTAACAAGGAAAACTGAAAGGTTTTTCGTCCGTTGTGCTTTGGATCAAGCAATTGCGGTTTTTCAATGGAAAAAGCCCTTCTCAAAACCCGGTGTAGTATCTGTTGGCTTCATGCTTTCTAAAAAAACCTTTCATCTTCTTTGATTTCTTTCACCCCTTTGCTTTTGTGCCGTTCAACTGTAGCCTCGAATCCTTTCAATCCCTGCTTAGATTCAGGGAAAGATCAAGCGATTGGTTGATGCTATTGTCTATCTCAAGAATAAGGGGTTGACTTCTTGGCATATGGTGAGAGATTTCTCCATACGTTGAATCAGTCATCTGAAGCTGCATGATCATATCATGCTCTGGTATGATTGCGCGAAGGATTCGATAAGGGACTCCTTGGAAGGTAAGCGTCGAGAATTTTGATCGATTGAATTTTTCTTTTCATTTGGTTGTATTTTTACGACCTTAAAATTTTTCTTCTTTGATTTTATAGCCCTATCTCCTTTTTGAAGTGAGGGAGAGAATAAATGCAGTCTACGAGGGAGAGCCTGAGTAGAAAGAAGGAGTACCCTTGATCCTGGCAGTCACCTCTTTGAAGGATAGGATCATGAGAGCATCCTGTGACCAGGTCATGGCACCTTCTCTAGCAAGGAGTCAGATTGTAATCGGTCGGAGAACTATTCCTCTGATAATCATCATGAGGAACTAGTGTACCTATCCGGTCGTGAACACTTAAATTATGTCTCTGACTCCTCCTTCTCCCGCAATGACACTACTGTCTCCACCTCTGAGTCTGTCTCCAATTCCTTGCCTCATTTCATTTTTTGCCACCTACCCAAAAGAAAAATCCAGCGCTCAGTCTCCAATCGTGCAAATCCTGCCTCCCCTTTCCCTCAGCGCCTGTAAGTTCAAGCTCCATTATATTTGTTTTGGTGATTAATGACAAATCTAGTTGACAGACTAACTCATTTGTTGATTATGATATTGTTTAGTCTTATTTGAATGATAAGATGAAAATCATAGAGGTATGTATTCGACGTCATATTCTTATATCTTATTGCATTCCTTGGATCCAAAATATTGGTTGAACTCTGCTAAAAGTCTAACTTGGATATGTGCATATGTATTTATTACATATTTTTATATGCACACATATAGGGAGAGTTCACTCTATATTTTGATGTTTCATTAGTATTAATTCTTATTTTTTATCTACATATATTGAGGATCTTTAATTTGAAATGTATCCTTTGAGTATATAAAGCTTGTGTAGTTCAATCATATTGATTTAAATTCAATCATTTGCAATCAGGTTGTCATCAATCACCAAAAAGGGAAAAATTGAAGAATCTAGTTCCTTTATTATGTGCTAATGGAAAGTTTTGGATGTTTAATGACAATTGAATTTGTAGCTTTGCTAGCATTAAATTTAAAATCAAATGCTCATTCAAATGTCTTAATTTCTTCCAAAGATTATCCTAGAGTATACAATTATTGTGTACAGGATGTATACTCGTAAATCAACTTCATATCTCATTATTTATTGAGGTTGGCACCAATTAACAAAAAGGGGAAGATTGAAGAATCTAGTCCCTCCATTATGAGTTAATGACAAGTTTTGATAATTAATGGCAATCGATTTATGGGACTAATATATTCCTTGAGTTGATGAAATATGTTAGGTTCCTTGATGAGGATGACTTAGGAAGGCATCATGAGTTAATCATCATCAAGTCAAAGTTCAAAAAGAGGATGAATCATGTATTGATACACATCAAGATCTCGAAGAAAAGATGATCATGAGTTAATTATTAAGTCAATAAAAGACCCGTCATACGTTGACAGAGGGCAAGTGGAGGATGCATCATGAGTTGATACATATCAAGATAATGATCTAGACTTAAAGTAAAGATGTGTGTCATCAAGCTTCAAGAGGATGCTTAAGGTAAAGGTATAACTACTTAGGGCTAATAATGTGTTTCTAATCTTTTATCAGTGTTGGTGTTTAGTTGGAAGACCAGATTGTTGAGGGTGTCTTGTTAGTAGTTTGAGTCTCATCATATGTTAATAGCTCAATTTCACTTGCTCTAGCTCTACGTGACATGATACTATTATTTGCAAATAGTTGAGACTTATATATCTAATACTTATAGCATATGACTATAATTTGTAAATGTGTTTTACAAATGACTGAAGTCCATGTACCTACTCATTATGGCATGATCTAAGTTTTCTAATGTGTTTTGCAAATTATTGGAGGTCCTGCATTTTTCCTTGACATTGTCTAAAATTGCTTGTTGTTGTTTCCTTTGACTTAGATCATGGTAGTGACTCTTTGGAGTTATTATGTTTTCTGTATGGATCTAATATGTTTGACATTATGCAAATAGGTGGGTTGTGTAGCCCCCAGAATAAACTTTCTATAGTCTATGGTCACTCAATTCCAACATCGGAGTTAAAAGTTATGATCATTTTTGAAGTATCATTTGTGCTAAAATCTAGGGCCAGTAGTACAGACCTTATACTCGTGGTACGACTGCCCCTTTGGTACTACTACCATTTTGCTTACAGTACTACCGCCTGATATGACTGGATGGTCTGACCGAGGTTCCAGTATGACCAAGCTTTGTATGGTGGTTTTTTTTAAAGAGCATATTTTTTTAGCTCTTCTTGTCACTTTGGTCCAATACTATCGCACTTTGTATGGCAATACTATCGTACTTTTTGTAACGGCTAGTTTTGAGCATTTAATGCTAAAACCATTTTGATTTATGTTTCTATATAAACCTCGGCTTTGGCCAAAGAAAATTTAAAGCCGCCTATTTACCCCTCTAGCGGCCTCCTCGATCTTACAGCGCCCCTCCCCTTCTCTAATCCACTCATCCGCGAAATGCACTGCCGCAATCATAGCGAGCAATCCCAGAGCCGTGCCGCGCCCCCTAAGGCTATCTAATCCCCCTCGGCACCCCCAGCACCGCACTACTCCTCTCCGCTCTGCATTTGCCCCCTTGTTTAGCCAAGCTCTCTAGCGTCGTGATCTCTACTCCTGAGCTTCGCTAAGGACTCCAGCGAGGTCCCTCCATCGCTCCAAGCCTTCCAAGCTTTGCCGTCGCTATAGGGGGCTTCACCAAGTCATCATCGATCTTGTCCACCTCTTCGCCGTGAAGAATCACCATCGAAACTCCTCCATCGGAAGCCAGCCACCATCGCCTCCTCTCACCGCCAACCATCTTCGTTGATCCCCAAGCTCCACGCCAGGTACAGATGGGTTCCCCTTCACGCCCTCCCCCTCTTGTGAGCCTCACAGTCCTCCGCCATCCACTATACCGCCGATGAGCCCTCGGGCTCTGTGTGCCACCACCAGTCGGCATACCACATCAGCGCATAGGTCTACGTGGCCACCACCTAGTACCATATGTCCCGCCACGCAAGCACAGCTGAGCCAACCAAGCCGCCACATCATGTCATCCATGGCCTTAGTCCACCATGGACCCGGTCCATAGACTCGAGCCCCACCCGTCAGTGACCCCAAACCTTTTTCTTTAGAAAAATAATTCACCCAAAATCTTAAATACCATGCTGACATCATAAATCCCTTTTTCTTTAGAAAAATAAATGCACAAAATCTAGAAACTCTGTAATAGTACTTTCTCTCTTTGTATTAGTTTTAATACTTCCAAGAGCCCATTCTCCTCCATCCTAACTTTAAATGAGCCCATTCTTTTTTATAAATTCATCTAAAATCCTAATATACCCATTTGTGGATTCCTTTTTTTAATTTTGGAGTTTATTTGGAGTCTATTTGAATGTAGTTTGCCTTTGCTATTTTTTCACTTGTAGACTGCAACGTTCCCGAAGAGTACTTCTTCAACGATGATTCTCACCAATTCATGGAGCAAGATAAGTTATACACCCTGAGCAAATTGATGCTAGTTTGCCAATAAAATTATGTTATTTCAAATTATTCTACATGTTTATGTTTATTTAATATATTTTAATTACAGTTTTAAAGACTTAGTTAATACCTACTTGTTATGACCATATTTGATGTTGATCACCTAAATACCTTGTCACTATAGAATAAAACTCTAGTTCATATACTGGTATTAGTTGAAAAATTTTGTAGAAATGCTTAGACGTACTTAGAAATAATCCTAGGCTTGAGATAACCTTTTACATAAAATAATGATTATTAAAATATATTCTTGATTTTGGTGAGTCAAAAAGGTGTATGAAGTATCTAAAAATAAAATATGAAAATATAGTTTAGACTTAGGTAAATAGTTAGATGGTGGGTGCTCAGTGGCACAAGAGGTTTGTGAAAAGTATGCCTAAGTCAATTAAGAATCGGTTTGTGAGCTACTACTATAAAACCACATTGTACAACCACAAGTTCGGTTTGTGAGCTACTACTACAGAGCCACGAATGTCCAAGGGCTAAATTTTTTTAAAAAAAGTTGATATAGATGACATGTGTCTTCTACTGTGTCTTCCAAGCTTAGGGATGAGGCTATTTTTGCTAAAACGGATGTCCGAGAGCTAAATTTGAAAAAAAACTCATGGCATTTATGCACACATCATGGCTACTAGCTAGAGTCACAAACTATTGTACTTTTCATATTTTATCTGATCAATTTATATTTGTGGAGATTGAAAAAACCGACCACATGCAGTTGCAAGTGTGGAACTATTCGTATAAATAGCACTGTAGCCACTTTTTTTTTTTCAAATTTGGCATCCGAACACTCGTTTTTACAAGTCTAGCAGCCCCTTAGACCTATTGAGCTCAACAGGAGCCCCCCAAATGTGGCAGCAATTAATGCAACGATTAGCGCTTAATTAGTACTAATTAAATACAATTAGTGCTAGTTAAATGTATGCACAGTGCAACTAGCGTGTAAAGTGCAGCGGACGACGCCTTGTCAAGATTCCCTAGCTCGGTATGTATCTGCCAAGTTTGATAGGATGCTAGATTTATAAGAAGGATGTTCAGGGACTATTTTTTTTAAAAAAAAGTGGCTATGGTGAAAAAATGGCTTCGCAAGTGTGTGGGAAGGAGTTTAAGTATTTTATGTCAGGGTGGTGATGGTGCAAGAAAAAGAGAAAATGGTTTGCAGGACGGGGGGCCTATCAAGTCATATGCTTAAAGTGTTACGATACGGGTAGGCTACACTAGCGTAAATTAAAATTTCTACCGCATAAACCAGGAAGCCATGCGAGTAAGAGATTATAGATCGTTACTACTAGACGCGCAATGCAGCGGAAGAAGAGTTGAAGCAGCCAATTCAACGAAAAGCGCGTTGGTGTGGGCGAAAGTAGTCGATCATCCTCTGGCCAACCGTCTCCTCCTTATGATCGTCCCGATCAGCGCTGCAGTCATAGCAGCGTCTCTACCTAGGTCCACACGTCCAGGGAGGGGAACACCATGCGTCGGTGTGCTAGCACCAGCGCGCACAGCAGGGGTTATGAGAGGTGGCGGCTAGGGTTTCTTGGGATGTTGCTTTCAGCCCCCGCACCTCTCATTATATAACCTCCAATCAGATCCATATCTAATACGAATGGATATCGAAGCCCACTTGAAAACTAGCATCTGGACCCTTATCGTTCTAGCCCATTAAGTGTGTGATCCTATAGGTTCATGTACATTTGGCCATGAGCCGAAAACTCCTTTCCGATCCATAGGTCGGTAGCGGTTCCTAGTAGGACATAACGACCCCCAAATATACATAAAGATCATATCGGACGAATCTATATAATGCTTATGTACGGATCTCTTTGCCTCACGATACCAGATTGAACTCAAAACGAGAAGGGTGCCATCCTATGATAGCTCGATCCCTCACTCGAACTTGTGATGGATTACTCAGTTATGATTGACTCTTCAACCACATTTGGCATGGCCATGCACTTATTTAATCCAACTACATCGAGAGGCCCAGAAATATCTCTCCTGTTATATAGGAGGGGCAAATTCTATCTTGATTGCTCATATTTCTCCGCATGTTTCATAGGAAACCCGAAAGCTATCTTTATGACCACCCAGTCACGGAGTAGTATTTGGTAACCCCTAAGTAAACTATTACACATGTAAGAAACAATGACGATCTCAGGTCTAAGAATCCCACATACACTATATATGAGACTAACTGATGACACTTAAGAATATAACAATTCCCGCAGTATCTCATGGTGGGTCAATCCAACATCATGTTCTCTAACATATGTCTACATTATTGATTTGATATTCTATATCCATGATCCGTGAAACATGATTATTAATCAATATATGTGCTGATCTGTAAATCATAATTATCCCACATAATGATATAAAATCAGGGATAATTTAGAATAATACCAAAAACATAAATAAAGAGTTTCACGAACAAGTCACATATATGTTGATCAATATGAAAGATATTTATTCAAAGGATAAAATAATATATTATTCAAAAGATCATAAAATAGAAGTGATACAATCATCTCTATGATTACCTCTCTAAGGCATATCACTAACATAAAGTTCCATTCCATGCACCAGCCAAGCTGTAAAGAATGGTGAAGTAAAATAATCATATTTCAACGTTCTATATAGTATAAGGATTTTCTCTCATGACTGACGAACAAAGAGTAGATCATCATCTGTTAAGAAGTATATTGGCACAATCTGCAGCATTAATTGGACAGCGTACATGGTCAGCAATCGGAGACAGATAGATGGATTTACTCTGAAGATGGAATAAAGTAAGCAAGGAGGGATGCTGACCATGCAGCCAACACGTGGGCATGCAGCTAGCAACAGCAGAAACACTCATGTGAATTATAGCACTAATCATTTGATTACACCCAAAACCATCTTGCCATCTAATCTATCTCGTCATCGCGGGCGCAAGCATGCGCCGAAGTGCACGGCACCACGCCCATGGCGCCCATTTGTTAAGCTATATGTGTTGTGCATAATACACCATTGGGAGAGTACGTCCTAGATCTACGGTATGTTTACAATGAATAATCAGTATTTTAGTTTAGTTGAATTTAAATTTTATAATAGTTTTAGAAAATTTAGAATTGTTATCAGTGCTAGCGTCGAACCGACCTATGAATAACTAGTCTGATCGATGGTTCGATGTGACTGAAGTTTAGAGCGGTCATACCGTATAGACGGTACGACCAATCTCTAGAAAGCCAAAAAATTTTAGCACTATAGCCACCTTTTTTAATTTAGCCTCCAAACTTCCATTTTTACAAATCTAACCCTCTCTATGAACTTACTAAGCTCTGCAGGCACCTATCGAGCTAGAGGAGCTCGATAAGAGACCTACCGAGCCACCCTAATGCAGCAGCAGTAAATGCATGTGGCCATTGCTAATTAACTTGTCCATGATTAGTGCTACTGCATGTGGATGCACCAGGTCGACTTGCTGCCACATTGGGATAGCTTGGTAGGTATTTATCGAGCTCAGTAGGTCCACGGCGGGGGCTAGATTTGCATAAACGGGTGTTCGGAGGCCAAATTTGAAAAAAATGGCTATAGTGACATTTGTGTGAACAGTTTGATTTCTAGTTGGCTGTCGCTTTGTTCCTAAGAGCATGTTTTGTAGTTGGGCTTGCGCAGTCGGACCGGCCATGGTTGGCGATCGGCGTAGAGGAGTTGATCGATGTGACCAACACTGGAAATATGGTCACACTGGGTGACCGGTCAGACCGGTCAATGGTTGGCGATCTGACCGGGGCGGTTCAACCAGCATGAAGAGAGTGGTCAGACCAGTGGCTGTGGCTAGAGGTGAGGGTGAGTTGAGTTGGTTTGAGTTCGGTTCATGACTTGGGAGCCATGAGAGTTTGTGTTGTATTGTATGATGTATGATTTGATTAATGTGAGTCAAGTGCATAGAACTTATGCTCAATATGGTTGCTTTGTCTTTGGATATATAGGTGGCCTGGAGGACATGGTGGTTAATAGCAATGGTAGGAACTAGGTATGTGAGCTGGGGTCCAAAGCAATTATGTAAGTCCGAGTGGGACTACGTGTTTCAAGTGGAAGCACGGAGAAGATAAGGATCATGTAGAGACGAGATGGTTAGGGGGATCCAAATGCGTGAAGATGTAACAGCTAGTCATTAGGCACTATAGGCTGCGTGTTAAAGTATGTGGATATTCTTTGATGTGAAGATGAAGATTGAGTCAATAGAAGATGTCCCATCGAGGGCGTTATGGAAAAATATCCTAAACCAAACTTGAAGCCTACATCAAAATTACGACATGGGGAGGCACAAAGGAGGTGGTTTAGAGTTGGGATAGAGTCGGTTATGCGGAGTGGATCCAACACTAATGCATTAGTGGGTTGATCCTTGTCTGTACTTTGAGAAGTGTGAGTGAGTATGTAAAATCGTGTTAGTAGGGTTGACGGGTTTTTCTGATAGGTTTAATGGGTTACTGTTAAGGATATTGCTGGTTATTTAGAGGGGAGAAGATGATATGGTAGACTCAAGGTTTCTCCTTCCATGGTTTTGAGAGAGAGATCTTGAGAGAGGGAAGGATGGTCTTTAGCTGCACTTTATAATCATCCATAAGTATGTAAATCTTATCCTCCACTGAAATATATCAAAGTTTTGTCTCAATTATGTTTTTATTTAAATTCTCGCTTGATTCATTCGAGTAAAGATTATGAATACCTTAAGTGAAAATTTTCAAAAATAATTCACGTATCTGATTACCGGTATCGGTCATACAACCATGATAGCCAGATTAATTTCTTCATGGTCAACTCGTATGCGTAGTGTAAGTAAACTTTGCATCCATTAAGCAAATAAATCCCTGGGAATTCTCTGAATGATCGGTTTTGTTAAAAGGTGGCAGGTGGATTCTTTTTCAACGAACTGTCATGTCAGTATGATCATTCAGCTATTTTTTCAGAAAAAAAAGACCTAACTAAACCAAGTTTCTAGAAGGAAACACAATTGAGTATTTGATTTGGATGAATTGTCAAAGGCATCGATAGAGGAGGTATTAACATAGAGGTTTGAATTGTTAATTAACTTTGAACTGATTTGTTCCTCAATCTATGAGCGAAGGCCTTGAAATAGTACTAGTATTCATTTGCTGATCATCTAGCTCGACGTTACCTTTCAGAAGTTCCCCATGTTTGTCCTTGAGACATAATAACGAGATCATTAAATTTCCTCCGTCTAAACGACCGAAATTTAGGAATTGGGCCTTACCTTTTTGTTGGCCCATTCGCTGCAACAAGCCGACAACAAGGTTGTTGACACACGAATTTTTGAGCGTAGGCTGAACCGAGTAAACCCAACATCCTACCAGGTCTAAGTGTCTATTCATATTGATTATCATCATATGGTTTTTGACTATAAGTAATGATTTTTTAACTAAAAATAAATAGTAGTGATTGTAAGAAATAACTTTTAGAAAGAAAAAACGAGCGGTGGGGAAAATGAGGAAGAGATGCTTATACGAGACGGGAACAGAAGGAGCGAGATGCGTGACACGCCTGTAACCTATGTTTTATCCTTAGAACGAAACAGAAATGAGAGAAGTAGATAAGTTGTTTTAACAAACATCTACTGATTCCTAAATATTAACAAACACTCACTCATCTCAAAAGAAAAATAACAAACACTCACAGACAAAATGAATCCTAAAAATTCCATCTAGACACTGGACACTAGACCCATCTAACAGCTTATGATTCCACAGAAGGCATTACTCGAGAAGATTAACATATACATCTACTGAATTTTTACCAGGCACCTGTGTGGAAATATGAACCTCTGAGCAGTGACATCTGTTATATTATGAGCTACTGAGGTTGGGCTTCAGTTCTGTGAATGAAACTAGTTTATTTCCCAAAAGGAAAAAAAAAGGAGAAAAGTGTACCAATCAAGCTGGCCTCCTGTTGAGGGATGGGACCAGTCTGCATGGGCCCACATTTGTCTTCAGGCCCAAAGAAACCACAGGTCCACTGGAGAGAAGGACATTGTAACTTTTTGGGCTTTATTTACTTATTATTTTAAACGAAATAGGGGGAAATGAGCAAATAAAATAAAAGTAGAACACATCAACATCAGGAGGGAAATTGCAAAAGGCAGTGGTTTTGGTGTAACTTAGGGGCATTTCTTTTGCATTATTTTTTGCTCTTCCTTCTGTCCTCTCAGAGTAAACCGGAGCTAAAGCGACCGAGCCGGGCAAGCAAAAGGAGTACTTTTATTTTTAGGATTTGCTGACCACCCGCGGTTGTTGTCATCAGGACGAGCAGCATCTCCTGGATTCGGGCTGGGTTTCGACGTCCTTCTCTGAACACGGCCGGGAATCGATGTGCTCCTCGGCTCCTCCTACCGGTGGCTGCAAAAGTTCTAGCTCGAATGCAATCTTGAGCTATAGTTAAACTGATTTGGTTTTGTGTCGATATCACCGTCGTCTCTTATTATTTCAACATTTGCAAGAATTGCTCGTAACAATGCTTTGATTATACAATGGGAAAATTTTTAATGGTGCCACTAAAAAAACATGCAATCTAGGTTATGCTATCATAAATCGTGTAAATTTATTTGTGCCGTTGAAATTTTTTATCTTTATTTTGCTTTTGCTACTTCTGTCAGTCAATTTGCTTTGATTGGTAACATCCGCTTGTTTTAGAGCTGAGTGGATGAAAATTTTGACCAGAAATCCAATACCAGGCTATCAGAAACTGTGCGATTGGTATATCTCCTATGAATTGTCCTATCTCCTATGAAGTAGTGCTCTAAATAACTTCTAGCTATAGACTTATAGCTTAAAAAGTATTGTAGCGGCTGAACATATGCTATTGCGGCTATTAACTTTTTCTAAATAATTAGATTAAAAAAATAAAAAAATAAAAAATCAGAAACAATAGTTGTTTGAAGCGAGACCAAAATAATGGTTAGGGAACAGAACATCCACTGAGTGGTGAATTGACACCTGGGAGTAAAGGGGAGCTGAATGCTCCCTCCCCCAAAAGATTTGACACTCGTCAATTGCGCAAGAACAGCCAGAGTGTTCCGTGGGATTTAGGGGGCACAAGGGCACCTCGAGAGCCAACAAAAGGCCGGGATAAACATATCAAATTGGCAATGGGAAGCATCCTAGCCTTAAACTAAGGCCTTAATACACAGCCAGCCAAAAAGCAAAGATAGCAGTAAACCTTTGGAGAGTTCATCACCTTACCATCCAAGAAAGCTCTGCGTTGCGCAATTCTTGATCAGTTCTTTCCCTTCTCCTTCATGTCAACATGCCGAAACCCGTCCAAGAGCTGCAATGTCGCAATGCGGGAGCCGTGGTGAAATGGCTCTTGGCCATGGTGGTCCGACCACCGTGGCAGTCAGGCTTCTTCGGGTTGAACAAGAAGAGTGTGTTCGGAGCATCCAGTGAAGTGGACAACCTTTGGAGGTAGTGGTGGTGGTTGGAGAGGAGCGGCTGTGAATTGAAGGGTCTCCCTATATACTATTGACACCCACAAGACTCGAGGACATAGAGAAGTTCAAGTTGTAGTCTCCGACTAAACCTGACGCCGCCGGCGCATGGTCAGGCATGAAGTGGTCCTGCAAGAATGAGAACTGTGTCATCTCCGCGTGCGGCTCACTGCCGCCGGCACCATGGCCCGACTAGCTGAAGTGCTGCGTCGGCGCCATGGCGATGGGCGCAATGTTGCCCAGGTGGGGCGGGGGAGGCAAAGGTGTGCACTATTGCTTGTCCGGCTTTCCGGGGTTGGCGAACCTGATGTAGTCGGTGGTTGTGGACACGGTCATCGGCTACCAGAGGTCTACTACTTGTGCTCGGCGACGGCCGGAGCCGTGGTGGTAGCGGCGCTGGCCACTGCCAATACCAATGAGTAGCTCTATGAAAGAAGCTGCTTGCGTAGAGGTGTTTATGGTGGGGCGCTACCCGAGGGCAGCACCGGTGCCAACTTCTTCGTCGGCTTCTGTAACACCCCTGTTTCTAGGAGCGGTACTTACTGTTCATATCACAACTACCCAGGAAGTTCAGCTGTGAGGCATCGTAATTAAGTGTACATCATAGCCAATGCTTGCATAAGAAAAGTAAATTTTATTACAATATAGAGGCTTGGCAGTCGGAACTTACAGTGGGGCAGCGGCTCTTACAATACAGAAAACCAAAGGCACCACAGGCAGATTTCAGTGCAGAACAACCCTAAAACAACACGTCATCCTCGTCGAAAGCGCCTTCGTCTTCGACTTCATAAATTCCTTCTTGATTTTGCGATGCACCTTCTATTAAATTTTGTTTGCAAGTATGAGTACAACTACCGTACTCAACAAGTCACATGTGGAAACGCTAAATAATTACATACAAGGAATTTCAATAAACTGGGCTTAGTGGTTCAATTATTTTATGTGGATGCAGTTTTGTTTCGTAAATATTTAGGGTTTAAAGCAATAAAATCATATACTATTTAGTAAATGGGGGTTTTTTACTTGATCTTTCATAACTTTACCATTACCAAAATCATCAAAACCTTTTCAACCCTACTTATGCATCAACAACGGAATCACCCATTGAACATAGCTTCGTAAACCGGAAGCACGGCGTATCAAAGATACATATGTGATCACTCCGAAGAGTTTGCCCAGCTTTACCCACAAGATTTCAGAACCCTCATGACTGAGTTAAGAAAACAAAGTCGTTCACTGCTCATTTCTTTATTTAACCTCCGCTCGGTAGACCTCCATTTCGGACCCGGGCATCCACTAGCTAGGTCGAATATTTTTCTCCCGTCCCGAGTGGAATCGTACCGGATTTGTATGATTTTACCCCCTCTCATACCAAATCCTTCCTTCTGTACATGCCTGGAGTGCTAAATCGATTTGAGCAGATACTAAACCAGGTTTGACGAGTCAAACTTATGGTTGAGCGATCACTATGTTCTTGCTGAGCATAAGCCTCTTCGATCTATCGGGCCCATCTACTTCAAACCATCCCCTTTTCTTTTTACACATTTCCCACTGCCTATTGACAGTGTAACTATCACATAAAGTATCATTTTCTTTACTTTATGGACTTTACTTTCACTTTTCTGAATTCACTTTTACAAATATTACTGGCAAAATACCCTTGCTTAATAATGTAAGATAATTGAATTTTCTATACTACTGTGATTAATTAGATAGTATTATTAATATTACTAAGTTGTCAAGGTGTATGTGGCTATCAAGTAAATTGGGCTTTTTTATCGGTGGTGGGATATTAACTAAAACCATGACATTCTAAACTACTTTGGTACATAAAATAACAGTGTGCAAATAATCATAATGAAAGTACAGGTAAATAAATAATTAACGGAACATGGGTTCAATATGTTCAAAAATATGCGACTTGCCTTGCGAATCCTCGATTTCAGTTATCTCGTATTCTTCAAAATTTTGGTCTCGAGCTGAAGTTCCTTCCTCCTTAGCTTGTCGATCCGCGGCATTGAGGGCTAAGCGAAATTAAAATGAATATATAAGTCCGCTTTCCAAGGATTGAAATTGGACTTAAAAAAGAAACAAAAAAATTCAAAAATAAATCCAAATAAAAGGGTTTAGGATTTTTAAAGGCAAGTTATGGGAAATTGGACTTTGGAAATGGGTTTAGGGGCTTGAAATAGCCAAAATGGATGTATTTATGCCTTAACGGGTCTGTATGAACAGTAGCGGGCCTTGGAGCACTGTTCACTGTGGTTTAACACTGTTCACGCGGACCTGCTACTACAGTGCATCATCTTCAACATCTGTCCAGTGCGCGCGTGCGAGGCAGAGGAGGAAAATGGCGGAGAGCGGCGAGGCTAGGAAGTTTGGCGACGGATTCTGAGGGTAGTAACGGGTAGCTGGGACTTCGGTGGTTCCATTTTGGGGGTCGCTATCTGCGGTAGCTCCAGCGATCGCCGGCGGTGAGGTTCGAGAGCTTTTCGGATTTTTGAATGGTAAACAGCGAATCGGGGTTAGCGAGGGAATTGCAGTGGTTTTTGAGCATAACTAGGGGTAGAGGGACCTCGGGGAAGCGGCGGCTTGATCAGGGGAAGCTGGAGCTAGGCCATCCACAGTGGCCCCTCTTGGTCGGGCGGCGGCGACCATGGATGGGATAGAGGAGGCTACGGGAAGCTAGAGGGAGTTCGGGGAAGGGTTAGTGGGAGTCTGAGGATGCTTCACACGGATGCAATTGGATTATAATCGAGCGGATCGCTGAATTGAAAATTCATGCTTACCTTGGGCGTTTCGGCGGTTCTCGACGGTGGAGGGTCCTCGAAGCGATTGGGCGGGTCTCGGGGTCGCTGTCCATGTGTGCTGCACAGAGGAGGGGTCTCGGGGTTTAAATAGAGGTGGGAGGTGGTGGATTCGGAATGCCCTGGAATCGGCGGGAGAGAAGGCAACCTGGGTGCTTCGGGAGAGCTCGGAAGTTTGCGGCTCGGTTGTCAGGGGAAGAGAGCTGGCAGCCTTGGAGCACAAGTCGCGGCGGTCAAGGAGTCAGAAGACGGTCAGATCGGCTTGTGAGAGTAGGTGGTTTGGCGGGGTGGAAAAATCAGGCGGCGACGGCAAATCCTTGTCCGAACAGCGAGACACGCGGCCAAGGCGTGATTAAGGCTTGTCAGAGGTTAGACAACCAAGGTGTATGGCTGCTGGTTTGGTGGACAGGGGCAAAGCAGCGGCGGGAGGAATGACTGGGCACGGGCGGCGGCAAACAATGGCGGCGGTGGGATATTTTCGGTTTGTGAACAGTGACCGCATGAAAATATCGGTTGGAGGCGGTTTGGTATCTGTCAGAGTTGCTTCATTTCTTTTTCTATCGGAGGCTAATAAACCTTTGAGCTAACATGAGCTAACTATTCTGATCGACAGAAGAGAACTTCTCCCACAACCACCGTGGCCACGAAATCTCGCTTTGTGATGTCCTGTCCGAGGAAGGTGCGCCTAACACCCTCGAGATGATGGATGAATTCATGAATCTCATGATCCTTCGTGGAACTTTTGTTCGGTGGCCTGTTTTGTAGTTGCAATGTTTATTAATAAGCCTTACTGCAGTTGCTATTCGCAGATTTCTTTTAAGTCTAGAATTCAGCCATCATCGTTATATACTTGAGCATAAATTCTTGCTTTACCACACAGCAAGGGCTAATGTATGGTCATCAAACGAACGTTTCTGCTTTCTTAAAAAATATGATCAAACGTCCTTGCAAGAGACCTCATTTGCATAATGAGTTGATTCGAACTTGCTTGCTATTGTATGGAGCGTACAACCATATTTCATGTTACTATGCTGTAATGAATTCAAACTGTTAATTAGAAGCGACGCATGTTTGCATTAAAAAGGGCAGGGGAATGGAGTAGTACAAGATGACACACCACCTTCAAAGTTTGATTTACGCTTAAGAACAATGTCCATACTACCAGGATACCATGATAATGACAGCTTGATAAAAATACAGCGTGTCAGGACAAACTACAACAAAAGACAGTTAATGCTAAGAGGTGTGGTTTTCTACCCGAATTTTTACAAGATTTGAGCCACAACAAAGAGAATTTGGCTATGGTGGTGGTTGCTTAATCAAATACTAGCGCCTCGAAAGGCGATGGATTTGTTTGAGCCCTCACAGAACTTTGCTTCAGTCTAGCTACAGTATGTTAAAAACAAAAAAAATAAGAAAAGTTGTGTTTTTGTACACTTGTAGCCGATGTCTCCATGTAAAACTAGGTAGGCACCTGAAAACCACTGTAGAGCAGCAGTAGTAAATGCAAAGAGTTTATTGTTTTGGGCTGTGGCTTATTAGCAAGATGGCCTGCGCACTTGCGCATGTATCATCCTTAAAACACATTTAAATAAATTGGTAATATATATGTAATTTTGTTTTTAAAAATAGATTGTTGCAGAACTTCATTCATGATATTTTAATATTATATATTATAAGAGAGAGAGAGAATATTCACGTTGTTTCCCAATACTTGTTACATGTGATCAAAACTTTCTTCCCTAAATACTTTTTGACGAAAATACTTGCATAGCAAATAGTAAATATAGCATCACATAAAATTTTTTGTTTATATCATCATCGTTTTTTTATTATTGCAATACTTGTCTATATTACATACTCATAACGTACATCATATAGCTTACATTATTATAGCCTAGTGAACACCCATTAATGATCTTACTCTCAATTAGGGATGGCAATGGGTACCCGATACCCGGTGGGTTTTTACTCTATTAGGGCATGGGTCTAGATCAATTTTCTAACCCATGGGTCTCTTAATGGGCAAAAAGTCTAACCCATCGGGTCTGGTGGGTTCGAGTACGTTCCTATAGTACCCGAACCCATAAACCCATGGGTAATATAAACCCGGCAAACCAGCCCAGCAAACCAGCCCATACCGATCCACAACAACCGGCCTGGCCCAACTAATACATATAAAAGATGTAAACCCTAGCTCACTTGCTCACTCGATCAATCTTCATTCCTCCCCAGTTCCCACCCCGAAATCCCGAATCCTCTCCACAGCGGCGGCGGCGTGGTGCATCTGTCAACAGGCACAAACCCGCTGGGTTTTGTCATCCCAAACTCGTAGGTTAGGAAATTGACTTAGACACATACCCTAATAGAGTAAAAACCCACCGGGTATCGGGTTTTGGGTACCCATTGCCATCCCTACTTATGTGCTACTCCTACCCATGGGCGACCCATGGGTACCCGTTACCCGAGTGGGCATGGGTCTGGGCAAAAATTTGTACCCATCACGGGCATGGGTTTTTTAGCGGGCACGTTCAACTTTTATAGGCACGGATTTGGGATGGCAAAACCCAGCGGATTTGTGCCCGTTGCCATCTCTACTCTCAATCCCTCCATCCTGTGGAGGTCCACTAAACAAATAGTCATAATGTTTTTTGTTTTGTGAGAATTTTTAGATTATCATTTTTTTAGCACTTGTAAACTACATGTTATTGATTTTTATTATATAATGCATTTCGATTCCTAATTTATATATATACAAACCAAACTCATTATCTTATTTTATTTTTTTTCAAATTATAATATTTTTGTAAGTTTAATTCTAAATAATACCAAATTTTTTGACTTAGTTTGGAATTGAAAAACAAACGCTAATTTTCTTTGAAATTTATTCTAAATTTGCAATTTTTTTGGATTGCACTTATTATAGACTTTCTTTTTTTAGTTTTATGTTAGAATTTGTTTATAAATCCAGCTGCTATTTTTTATTTTGAATGTAGGTTATTTCTTATAGTATTTGATATGGACTCTTTCTTTAATCTCAAAGTTATTTTTATGTAATTTGGAATTTTAGTTTTAGGTTAGATACAAATCTAACTGCTAATTTTCGTCTAATTTCTATTCCAAATTTTAGCTATGTATTGATCTTTATTTGGAGTTCATATTAAAATCAAATTGTTACTTTCCTTTTTATTTTTATTCCAAAATTCTGTTATTTTTTGCTGTTATTTGTTTAATTTCAATTTTCAGTTTTAGATTAGAATTCATATACAAATCTAACTTTCAGTTTTTATCTAATTTGTACTCCGAATTTCAACTATGTATGTGTCTTAATGTGGAGTTTGTATGAAAAATCACAATGCTAATTTCCTTTTATTTTTTAATTCTGAATTTGTGTTGTTATTTTTATTTCAGTTTTCGTTTAGAATTCGTGTACAAATTCAATTGTTAATTTTTATTCAAAAATTTAGCTATGTACACATTTTAATTTGTAGTTCTATAAAAATAAGATGGTTAATTTCCTTTTGTTTTGCATTCTGAATTTTCTATTATTTTTGGGGGGTCATATAAGAAGGTTGGTTCCTCATTAAAAAATTGATGCTATGAAATATGAGAAATTGTAACTTATTTGTTTTGAAAGAGTTTTTTATCCTTGTTTGTCGACTCCAAATTTGGACCTAGGTTAAGACACAATCGGGAGGTGGGACCTGTAATCTCCACCACCCAAGAAAATTTGAACTTGTAGATTCAAATTATGATTTTTTTTTTAATATTGCAAAACTACCTAATGGTTTTGTTTGTGACAAAATCATCCTTTTAAATATAGCTACCCAATGTAATCTTCACTTTTAATAGTGTAAGTACAAAACTTAGAGAGATTGAAATGTCTCCATACTCTGCACATCTATGCCTCAGATCTCAAACGTGCCCTCCAGCTCAAGCTGCCCACCAGCAGCCTCCTCTTCCTCGTCGCCAATGTACAGGTACGGGCTCTTCTCCACCGGCTGGAAGTTGTAGAACACGAACACATAGAAGGCCAGGTTAGCCATCTTGACAGCGACGTTGACCACTCACTGGTACTTGGTGCTAAGCACAGCTGCAAAAGGCTAACACTGCAATCCATGTGAAGTGGAGGTACCCGACCACCACCAAGTAGAATTGCTTGAACAGGGTAAGCTTTTAGAGGTTTTGCACTGCCTTACCGTCTGTCTTGAATGCCTCCCGTAGGTTGCAGATAGACCAGATGATGGGGAAACACAACGCATAACAACAGATGATGTCCATGAGCAGGAAGATTTGGTTCCACGCCAGCCAATCCTGCCCCACCGGACTCGTCTCCCCAATCACTGCCGACGCGATGTTCTCGATCACTTGCAAGGGTATGATGATCATGAGCACATTCTTCTCGCGCTCCTACACGCATGCTTGTGAAAACATATGAGTGTTATACGTGCGTAAAACTGTAAGATTTGTTTCTTAATAAGGATTATCTTCTCTTCTAAATTAAGAAGAAATTTATCTTTAAGCAATAACACCCTAATAAGAATTATCATCTCTTTTAAATTAGGAAGAAATATATCTTTAAGCAATAACATTTGATGGATGCTATAGTTGAGCTTAATTAGGACCCATTTGATTAAGGGCCAGATGTTTTGCTTTTGTGAGAATTTTTAGCTTTTTCTCCTTTTTCTTAGCGACTCTAAAATACCTGTCATCGATTTTTAGTAATAAATAGATGAACAGTGATTGCTGACAGGAATTAAAAACCATTGAAAAGCCAAAGAATATAGCCAAACAAGAATGCAACCGTTTGCTCGCTTCTACAAAGCAAGTATGACCACCGGTCCACCATGTCAGTATTTAACTCATACCAATACCACCCACCACCACCACCACCATGCATGATGCGGCACACAGTTCGTACTGCTACTCGGTACTGGTACCAACGAGGCAACAACGCGAACAACAAAAGCAATGGAACAGGCACGGCCTTGAAGACAAGGGGACGGGAACATCACCACAGCCAGACCAGGTAGCAGCACTTCACCTGCTGTGCTGGTGGTGCATACAGTAGTACTGGTACCCTCGGCGCCGCCATCACTCCGGGGTGGCGATTGGCTTGCTGGCCGCCGCGGAGGATGCCCACCCACAACAAATCACGGAAAAGCGCAGAGGTGAGGTCCAGACTTCACTGGAGAACGGTGAGTAAGGCGAGGTGAGGCCGATCGTCCGTGCGCGCCCACAGATAGTTAGGAGTGAGAAATGATAACAGATAATCTATTTTATCTGATATTTATATTCGAGAAAACGTGAATGTGGTAAGCAAAATCTGTATTTAAAAATATTCGTATTCGTATTCAACAATATTCGTACCGTATTTGAGAATATTTATATCCGTATTCGTATTCGAGATTATTTGATTCGTATTCGATCTGTTTTTTATGCGGATTGGTCGGTAACCGGAAAACCGGCCAAATTTTAAGTGTCAAAATTTGAATTTAAAATCGATAACCGGAAAACCGGCTGGCTACGACATTCGTAGAAAGATATTTGTATTCGATTGAATTAAGTATATATCTGATTCAAATTCGTATTCGTCTTTAAAAATATTTATATTTATATTTATTTTAAAACTATAAATTCGTATTTATATTTAAAATGATTTAATTGTATGTGATTGGAGATGAGGTGGAGGCGGGGAGCCTAGCCGAGTGGACGCCTCCATCGCCCCGACCACCAACCGCGCGCGCGACCGTTGCCAACCGGAGCGGCCGCGGAAAGAGCGCCTAGTGGCGCGCGCGGAGCTGGCCCCGCCCATGTGGCGTCCGCGAGTCAGTTGGCGCGGTTGCCCACGGGCAGGCCCGCCCGAACCGGGACCGGCACGC
Source organism: Melocanna baccifera (assembly GCA_036346265.1). Lineage (NCBI taxonomy): Eukaryota > Viridiplantae > Streptophyta > Magnoliopsida > Poales > Poaceae > Melocanna > Melocanna baccifera. Next base: position 39,651,716 of record CM070676.1, read on the forward strand.
GCGGGACCCACGCGGAGTCCGCACGCTTTTTCCCATCGTTGAAAAGCCAAGAAGGGATGCCCCCCAGGCGCCACGGCATAATACAGGCGAAAGTTTTGCATTTAGCCCTTTATTATGTTTGGATATGTGCTGGCTACCTTTTCGAATCTTTGTTGGGTTTTTGTGGTCTAATTTTGTGTATTTTCTGTACATGTTATAGTTCATAAGGTATATAATCAAAGTTTTATTCAGATTTTTTATCCAAAACTTGCCGTTAAATTCACTTGCCTTAAGCAAGGAATCCCAATTTCCATGTTGTTAGAAATTGAAAACGTTTGATAACAAATTTCTAAGAAAACGCTTTGTCTTGAACTAGGTAAGAGAAAATAGACCTGCTGTAACCTCTTGATTTTATTGAGATCAAAACATCATAAACAAATCTGTATTTATAATTTTCCACAGTACATTAACCAACAACTTAACACGTGCAAGTAATCTTTTAACCCGTAGTGGCATGTTTACCGGTAGGATGTGCGGAGTTTTTCCGATCAACAAAAACCTGATGAGCTTAACTGGAATATCGGGGCTGCCAGAGGGGCTCGAACGCAATTAAGGTAACCTTTTATGCGGACGCGCAACCTTCGTGATCCTCTGCGTCCTCTTGTCTCTCTTTCTTCTGACTTCTTTGGCTCCTCCCTGACCTCGCCTCGTCGTGCTCCTCGCAGACCCGACTCGCTTCGCTTCCAAGTTCCAATGGCGACGCAACTGCTTACCCCACGATGCGCCCCACGCGCTTGAGCACCCGCCGCCGCCGCCCCACCCCGCGCATGGCGGCGCCGGGCTTGAACGAGGTTATGGCGTTCCTCACCGAGCACGGCTTCGCGAACGCCGCCTCCGCCCTCCGAGATGACGTGCTGGCTCGCACCGCCGACGGGGACGCCGACTCCGCGGCTGCATTAGATCCCCAGCTCCCGCCCCTTCGGTTGCCTGCCTCCGCCTCCGGCGGTGGCGGCGCGCTGGCGCCTGCAAGCCCCGGCTCCAGCTCCGACTCGGCGTCCTCCTCCGCCTTCGTCAGCATGCGCTCCTCGCCCTCAGGTAGTCGCGTCACAAGCCTTTTTTTTTCTAGTTAGCGTTAAACCCTCCTCTTCTCGGTTTCCGAGGGTGGCGGTTGTGTGACTTGTGTCTCGCGAAATCTCGATCTGTGCACCGACATTTCGGCGGCTATGGTCGGCTTTGGGCCCAATTGAAAGCTGTTGGATCAAAGCAACTATGGTTCTGCGCAGATGATTGTGATGAAAATTTTTTAACTTTTGATCTTAGTAGGGAACTGGTTAAACCCCTCTCCCTCTGTCCGGTTCACCAGTGATACTGCCTGCCAATAAATTCTGATCTCCCCGTCTAAATTCACAATTTTGATCTTTTTGTTTCGGAGATTAGGGCTGCTGAATCCATATGGACTGTGGTCACCGCCGCACTCGCACTCGGACGCGTCTTCATCGGAGTTGGAGTTCGGCACAGCTCGCCAGTACGACACCACTGACCTCTTCTTCCAAGAAGGCTGGCTCTACGACGACCACCTCTTCCATAGCAAGCCGGACGACGACGATGGCAAAGACAAAGAGGAGGACAAGTTTGTTCTCGGTGCTCACGGCGGCTCAGGGCGGATAGAAATAGGCGTGCTTAGTGCCGGCGACGACCACCGTCATGAACACGTCGGCAATGACGGCTGTGAGGGGTGTGCCGAGGTGTACACCTGTTCATCACCTCTTTGCGGTTGCTGTGGCGAGGGACTAAAGGATGAGGAGGGCCTTGAGGTGGTCAAGGATTCTAGCTCCGCTGTGTACGGGAGGTACAAGATCATGGATGACCAGACCGAGATACTAGACGAGTGTGGCATGGATGTGTTCCAGTTGAAGCAGAGTGGGGATGTTGTGCTCGAGTGCGACTTGACAAGAGATCCTGGGCGAGGAGATGAGCGTTTGGAGCTGAGTGTTGTGGAGGAGGAGCTTCAGATGCTCACTTCATTTGATACTGATGCTGATGCTGACGTTGTTGCGAGTAAGTACTTCTGAACTCAGAAGCCTTCCACTTAAGTTCATTTTTTCTTACTAGTATTCCATTTCTCGGGAATTCTATGGTACTAGTGCAGTGTAAAGTTTGTCCGCTTTAACCCACTTTATGCCAATGAAGATAATGTGAATTTATTTATTGGATTTAATGCAGTGGGGAAGGGGAATAAATTACAACATTGAAGAGGTTGGATACTGTTTTGTTTTTTAGGTTGAATTGTGAAAATCTGAATCTCTGCTACTACCATTTTGTAAATACACCATTAAATATACAAAGAGCAAAAAATACTATACTAGTCAGTGGCAACCGTTTCCAACAACATTATCAGATTTACAATATTCCTGCTGTTATATTATTATGCTTTGCATGGATTTTCTCAGGGAATTTAAAAGAACAGAATTTGCCCTCTGCTGTTCAATTGGTAACCTGGCTTTGGTTACACAATAGCCCTAATGGAAAATGGTCTTAAAATTAAAGTTTCCAATCGGACATTTTTTTATCATTATTTATGATAAAGCAAGGTTGAACATATTTTTGGATCAATCACGTTAAAATGTTGTTTGTTGTCAAATAGTTATATGTATTGATGTATATGTAATTTAATGCCTGTTATCCACTTATCCTGTCTAAAGGTTTTCCTTTGCTTGCTTGCTGGTTGGTCCGTTGGTTCAATTCTAATGCTTGTTGTCTTTCATAGGTCCAAGACTTGTACGTGATGCCACGGACATTGTAGAGTTGGATGATAACATTGAAAAAAATCTGAAAAGTATCAGTGACAAAGAATATCTTAAAGAAGGTTATACCAAACGACCTTTCCCTGAGAGTGGCAACCCTGACGACACCTATGAATTTGGAGATATTAGGCCAATGAATACGGATATCGAAAATTCTACTGCTCTTAAAGCTGAGGAAGAAGACTCAGAGACAAATATTGAGCTCGCCCTCTCTGATTTCCATCAAGAATATGAGGTATTTGAATTGAGAATTGTCCACCGCAAGAACAGGTTCACAATCAAATCTTGATTTTCCCTTTTCTTTTATTGTTGCTAAAAATTTAATCCTTATGCTATAAGAGGCATCCATTGCAGGACTGGCTTTGAAGAAAACAAAGATTTCCCCATTGTCTTGAATTCAATTATAGCAGGAAGATATTATGTCACTGAATATCTTGGCTCGGCTGCATTCAGCAAGGTTGTGCAAGCCCATGATCTTCAGACAGGAATGGGCGTTTGCCTTAAAATAATTAAAAATGATAAGGATTTCTTTGATCAGAGTTTGGATGAGATAAAGCTCCTGAAGTTTGTGAACAAATATGATCCATTAGATGAGCATCATGTGTTGCGCCTCTATGACTACTTCTATCATCAGGTATATCACTTGAGATACAGTTGTCTAAGATACTCCTTTTGCGTTAACACCATACTACATGCTACTTTGGTTGTTTGGAACCTATGAAGGTATCTAAAGGGATATACTCTAGGTCTCTAGCAATATCTCAAAAGGACATACTGTCTGTTGGAATAGTCTCACATTGCTTGTGGAAGGGTAAAGAATTTAACTTAAAAGTGGGAGAGTCTCTCATCTCATTGGCTAGCTTTTAGGGTGAGAAGGTATTTACGGTCCAACAAGTGGTATCAGAGCCCAGTTCTAACATCTCTGACCCAGTGGACACTAGTGTGTGAACGTCTGATGAACTGTGACCCTGAAGGACCGTCGGTGTACGGTGAAGGACCAGTGAACGGCTGAGAGATACCAATATGTAAAGGGGGAGATTGTTGGAATAGTTCTACATTGGTTGTGGAAAGACAAAAGATCTAACTTAAAAGTGGAGGAGTCTCTCATCTCATTGGCTAGCTTTTAGAGTGAGAAATCCCTTACGGTCCAACACTGTTGCAATATACCATGTCATTTCGATTCATGTACTTAAATTGCTTGCTTGCATGTTTGCTGGTATAGTGTAGTGAAATTTCTCAGTCATGACCTTGCATAATGCTGATTGCTGACAGGCAAGAAATACTGACAGGAACACCTTTTCATTGTCACTGAATTACTGCAAACAAATCTGTATGAGTTTCAGAAATATAATCAGGAGTCTGGTGGTGAGGTGTACTTTACAATGCCTAGGATACAGGTATGTTCAAGTGTCCTTCACTGAGATGTTCTCTATAATTGTCGCATGCTGTTGTCTGCACCTTACTCAAAACCATTTTAGCATGCTGTGTTTAAAGAAATAATTGTTTAGTTGGTGGACCCTAACTGATCATTTCTCAAAATGATAGCTTTGTCGATGATGATAAACAGTTTGAGTACATCTATAATTCACTCGTGAAAGCTAGAAAGCTCTGGTGAAATAAAAAGTTTCCCTTCCTTTCAGGAAATAGCTCGGCAATGTTTAGAGGCTTTGGTATACCTGCATCATTTAAGGATCATTCATTCTGACCTGAAGCCAGAGAATATCCTTATCAAGAGCTACAGCAGGTGTGAAATAAAGGTCATTGATCTTGGAAGTAGTTGCTTCTTGACAGACAACTTATGCCTGTATGTCCAATCGCGTTCTTATCGAGCTCCTGAGGTCATTCTGGGCCTGCCATATGATCAGAGGATTGACATTTGGTCTCTCGGTTGCATCCTTGCTGAACTATACACTGGTGAAGTAATTTTTGTTGACTTGATAGCCTTAATTTTGTATATATATTGACATTTTAGCTATGTTAATCTCATAGTTGTCTGGTCATATCAGCGCATTGCATCTTATGAAGATTGCAACATGCTGGACTTAATAGTATGTTGGCATGCTGTTCTTCTTTGTTGTCTAAATGCTATGGTGATATATAGCACCAACCAGAAAATAGAGTTTGAGCTTCTATGCTTGAGTAAATTTGAATATTGAGGGGGTGAGTAGTTTTTTCTTTTCATTTTTGGGGGATACGGATAGGCTTCTATAACTTTAAATCAAATAGACACAAAACATGAGGCTGTTTATTTCTGGAGAAGAATGGTGTGCTTCTAGTTGTTTTAGCATTTAAAAGAAGCAAACCATCTAGTCATAATTTGTAGTATTTTGTGGTTGTACTTCTTCATAGGCATAAGCTCCATATACAAATACATGAGCGTGGGCCACATGGACCAGCACGAAGCCCATATACCCAACATAATTGCTGACTCTTACACATAACAGGTACTGTTTCCTAATGAACCAGTGTCCATTATGCTTGCTCGAATGATTGGGATAATTGGCCCAATTGACATGGAAATGCTAGCATTGGGACAGGAGACACAGAAGTATTTCACTGATGATTATGACATTTTCACCAAGAATGAGGTACAATTCATTTCTTCTTTGCTGCTTTAAAAATGCCTGCCTGCAGAGTCATATGCTATAAGTTCCGTGACCACTTAATCTAATTCTCACGAATAGCTTCTCAGATTATTTTGTTTGCTTTTCCAGTTCTCCTTGTACTGTTTTATGGTCCTTGCTAAATGTGGATGTCCCACATGATTATATAAATGTGGTTTAGTTTGTTTCCTGTACACTTAAGACATAGCTATATGACCTTTTCTATTTGAAAGAACTAGCCTTGCTTGTGTCTACTTGAATTTCATCGTGCCCATCTCTATACTTGCTAGTTATAGCACAGTAAACACTAAACACTTCTATTCATTGCCTTTATTTGTATCCAGGAGACAGATCAGTTCGAGTGTTTGATCCCAGAGAAGTCCTCTTTGCGACATGACTTACAATGTCCTGATCCCAAGTTTGTTGATTTTCTATCTTATCTGCTGCAAATAAACCCCAGGAAGAGGCCAACAGCCAGTGAAGCACTACAGCATCAATGGCTTTCATCTGCCTACTAATGAGGAGCCAACTGGTGCTTTTTTTGTACTTTTAAGGGTGCTTTCTTTACATATAAGATGAATTTTCAGTTGCTCCTATTTTGGAGCCTAAAAACTTGTGAAAAGAAAAAAGTTTGATTTTCTGAGAGTTCCTCGTGACATGAAAGTTGTAGAAGGATTTACCTTTGTGGTTGCAGGCTTGCTGAACTAACCTGTGGCACGGCTTCTTGGTTTGTGTCTCTCGGGGCAATTCCTGTAGTGGCAGCCCTGCTTTGCAGCTAAATATGAGAAAATTTTCTCAAGATTCATGAGTATATGTAAATATGAGAAAATTTTCTCTTGTGTATCTGTACAGTTGGTACATACTCTTCTAATCCATCTGATTCATCAATGATAACATAATGAAATGATTGTCGAGGTTTCATCAGTGTTGGCTCTATTTTTGCTGTGACAATGACCCTTTTGTGCACGAACAGTATCGAAGGATATTAGGAACATTGACTATTCACCGTTTGTAAAGCTATCTCATGACATGTACCCGCTATGGAAGGTATATGTTCTTACTGTCCTTTGTGACACACAGTGGTTTGGTCTTGTAGAAGGAATCGATCTGGCACCGCCCCAGTTGATCGTGGCATCAACAGAAGATGGAGCCGTATAGGTTCCTAATCCTGCATACACCATCTAGCTCCAACGAGATCAGATGTATCTAAGCCTGCTGCTATCCAATCTCTCGTCGGAGGTGTTAAGGCAGGTGTTGTTTCTGTCATCATCGGCTATAGTCTAAAACGCCTTCAAGTGCAGGTTTGTGACTCAATTTAGGGTGCGTATTATGCAAATTTGACAATAGTTGGCTACGCTCTAAGAGTGAGACATGACGATGATCGACTACTTCAACAAAGTCAAGAGCCTTATCGATAGACTTGTCATCGTCGGCAAACCACTCAAAGAAGAGGAGGTCATCATTTATCTTCTCATCGGTCTTGACAACTCCTAAAACACGCTGGTGACATCTGTCACCACCCGGACGGAGCCGATCGCCCTTACCGATCTCTACTCACACATGCTGGATTATGAGATACGTCACAAGCAAAGCAACCTCATGTTCCAGACCTATGAACATGGTGTTTCGGGGCAATCATGGAGGGTGTGGACGAGACGATGGTGGTAGACGCGGACGCGAACAATGTCAATATCAAGGGACTAATTACAGCAATCATCATGGCAGCAACAAAGGGTCTGATAATCGGTCCATCTGCCAATTATGTGAAAAGATCAACCATGTAGCTTTTAAATGCCACAAGCATTTTGATCACACATTCCAATAGGATGAGCGCATGGTGGCAAACGTCACCACAGGATTAGGGTTTGATGCACCCTAGTACACGGGTTCTGGGGAGACTAATCATATCACCGAAGAATTGAACAAATTGGTGATGCACGAGCGGTACTCTGACAAATATCAAGTTCACAAAGAAAATGGTTCAGGTATGCCAATTGCTCATATTAGTGCTTCTAAAATTCATATCTCACATAAACCTTTGTTCCTAAATAATGTTCTTTATGTTCCACGCACAAATAAAAATATGTTATCCGGTCATAAACTTACGGCTGATAATAATGTCTGTCTTGAATTTTTTTCTTGACTATTTTCTCATCAAGGATCACACTTCGAAGAAGGTGCTCCTTTGGATCAGATTCTTCAGTGTCATAGACTATCTTTTTTTTCATAAGTCCAACAAAGCCTCTGTTTTTTATGCTTGTCAACAGGGCAAAAGTCACTGGCTTTCTTTTCCTCAGTCAAATAGTGCGTTAACATCACCTCTTGAACTTATTTTCTCCGATGTTTAGTGACTACATGCATTTCCTTTGGTGGTTTTAAATACTATGTGAGTTTCATTGATGATTTTAGTAAATTTACCTGAATATATTATCTTAAAAATAAAGCTGATGTCTATGGCATATTCATCCAATTCCAAACTCATGTTGAGCGTCTTCTAAATAAAAAATCATACACGTGCAAACCGACTGGGGAGGCAAATACCAGAAGTTGAATTCATTTTTTCAGCAAGCTGGAATCACTCATCATGTTTCCTGTCTACACACTTATTAACAAAATGACTCATCTAAGAGAAAACATCGTCATGTTGTAGAAGTTGGTTTGTCCTCACTCGCAGATGCCTTTATGCCCATTCGTTTTTGGGATGAGGCATTCCAAACAATATGTTTCTTGATAAATCGTCTCCCTAGCAAAATGATACAATACTCAACTCCACTAGATCATCCTTTTGAAACATCTCTGGACTAATCCTTTCTTAGAAATTTCGAGTGTGAATGCTAGCCCTGTCTTTGTCCATACAATGATCGAAAACTCTAATTTTGGCCTAAACGATGTGTTTTTCTTAGTTATAACTCTCTTCATAAAAGCTACAAATGTTTGCATATTTCTTCGGGTAGGATTTATATTTCCCGTGATGTAGTCTTTAATGAACAACAATTTACATTTGTTGATGAAAAATCATCAACATTGAATCAACCATTACTTGACTAAATTTTGATCTTTCCTCCTGCAGCCCCCGCAAATTTTCCTCCAGTTGTGAGACTTATGGATGGTTGGGGGACTAATACGGATACTGGTTTACTTGATTCAAATGTTATTGTGTAATTTGACCCAACTATCCAGCCAAATTTGTCGTTTCCCTCTATGCAGGCTACAAGTGACTCGCCCACCACAAATCTAGACGATGACTTTAGGTGGGAGAGTACAAGTGTTGACCCCACAGGTGATTCGGTGGGTGCTATTGTTAGCGTGAGTCCCAAAGAGGATCCTGTCGGCCTAACACATTTACCTGATGCTTCACCTGCTCCATGTATCCCTAGCATGATTGTGGAACACAGCACATCTTTGTCTCCACCGCCTAATCGTCCTACATCATCACCTCATCCTATGCAAACAAGGTTGTGGAACAACATTCACCAGCCAAGGATTCACACCGACGGCACGGTGCAATATGATGCATGCTGGCGCGCATTTCTTTTTATGACAAAACCGACAACCCTTGAGGATGATCTTTGTGACAAAAAACTGGAAGGAGGCAATGTACGCTGAATATCAGGCACTCTTAAAGAACAAGACAAGGCATTTGGTATCATCTCAGTCGGGTTGTAATATCATTGACTGCAAGTGGGTATTTAAATTGAAGAAGAAAGTTGATAGTTCTATTGAACACTATAAGGTCAGGTTGGTTGCAAAAGGGTTCAAACAACGGTATGGAATTGACTACGAAGATACGTTTAGCCCAGTTGTGAAACCTACTATAATTTGTCTTGTTCTATCATTAGCAGTGTCACGCGGATGGTTACTTCGTCAATTAGATGTACAGAATACGTTTTTACATGTTCTAGAAGAGGATGTGTTCATGCAATAGCCTCCGAGTTATGAGGATCCACAATTTCTGCATCATGTGTGCAAATTAGATAAAGCTCTTTATGGGTTGAAGCAATCAACTTGTGCATGGTATTCTCAACTTAGTTCTTATTTACAAAAACTTGATTTGTTCCTTCCTGAGCTGACACATCTCTGTTTATTTATAATCATGGTAGTGTGGTCACATACATTCTAGTTTATGTTGATGACATTATTGTCACTAGCTCATCTTCTCAGGCTATTTACACCTTGATTCAGAAATTGCATTTGGAGTTTGCTCTCAAGGACCTCCGTGATCTTCATTACTTCTTGGGCATCCAAGTATATCGATCAAGGAAGGATCTCATCATCAAATATTCCACTGACAACGGGTTGGTATGACAGCATGCAAGCCAACAACTTTTCCAATGTCGACAATTGAAATTTTTTCAAAATTTGATGGAAGAGAGTTATTAGCTACAGAGTCAACACGATATAGGAGTATAGTAGGTGCTTTACAGTAACTAACATTGGCATGACTAGATATATCATATGCAGTCAACAAGGTGTGTCAATTTTTGCATATATGAACTGAATATCATTGGACAATGGTGTAAAAAATTTTATGGTGTGTACGGCACACAGTGAGTATCGTACTCTGTATTCACAAGTCTGCTTCTAGTTTGATTAGTGTATTCTCTGATGCTGACTGGGCAGGATTAGCAGATGACAGAAGGTTAACCAGTGGTTTTGTGGTTTTTTTTGTTCCAATCTCATATCATGGAGTTCAAGGAAGCAAGCCAGAATAGCGAGATCCCATACCGAGCAAGAGTACATGGCTTTTGCAAATGCTACAGCAGAAATCATCTGGATACAGTCATTATTAGGAGAACTTGGAATTTATCAATCGTAAGTGTCTGTCCTGTAGTGTGACAATCTTGGAGTCATGTATCTTTCTGCCAATCCTATGTTTCATGTCAGGACTAAATATATTGTTATGGATTTTTATTTTGTCCGAGAACGAGTGACAAGAAATGCATTGGAGATTCGATTCATATCAACACGAGATCAATTGGCCAATGGTCTCATCAAACTAATTGGAATACAACAATAATGATCTTACGACACAAGCTTAACCTTACTAGTTGTGACTGAAGGGGAGTATTAAATAAACTAGGATAGTTATGTTTCCATTGTTGTTTAGTATTCCTATGTTTCCATTGATGTTTAATATTCTCATTAGTGCTATTATTTTCACTAGAGGTAGTTCTTAGTGTTTACACATGAAAGTGTATCCACTCATATATTTGTATATAAATAGATGATTAATAGAAAACAAATATGTACTAGTTGCAAATCATTCTCTTGATATTTTTGACACTCCATGCTCCTCACCGCGCTAACCTATGTTTGATGTGGACCCTCCCTAGGTCCAACTGGGTTTACTCCCCGATCCCTAAGTCTTAAATGGGCTACACTCCCTACGCACGTAAACCCATGGAGTACCCGTAAGCAAGCCCATTAAGCAACAACTTTACAAGTCCTTGTGTAACTGCATCTTGGGCTCCATCGAGTACTTTGTGGATTGCAATCTGCTATTCCAAATTGAGACAAAACTTTCTTGGCATAAGCTGACTGTTTGAGCAGTATCCGGTCTTTCTGCTGATCTACTTCAATCCCCAAGTAGTAGGAAAGAAGTCCTAAGTCACCCATCTCAAATTCAGTCATCATTTGCTCATTGAACTTCTTGACTTCTTCAGTGCTGCTTCCTGTTACAATTAGATCATCGATGTATACTCTGACAATCACACTTGCATCTTCTTCCCCTCTCGTGTATACAACTTGTTCTTGGGAACATTTTCTAAAACCAAGCTCTTTTAAACTTTGGTCCAAACGAGTGTTCCAAGCTTGGGGAGCTTGTCACAAACCATAAAGGGCCTTCGACAACTTGTACGTCTTATGTTTCTGATTTTGAACCTCAAACCCCTCTGGTTGAGTGACGTAACTTCTTCTTCTAGTTCTCCGTTAAGAAATGCTGACTTAACATCCAAATGGTGTACTTTCCAGCCTTGATTTACAGCAAGTGCAAGAATGACTCATATAGTGTCAAGCCTTGCAACCAGCGCAAATACCTCTTCAAAATTGATGCCTTGTCTTTGAACATATCCTTTAGCCACCAGTTTTTCTTTGTGATTAACGACTTGCCCATCTGAATATTTCTTTAGTTTGAACACCCATTTTGGGCCGATAGGTTTGTGGCTGAAGGAAGCTCAGTTAAGGTCTAGGTTCTGTTCTTCTCAATGGACTCCAACTCCTTCTCTATTGCTTCATACCAGCATGCTTCGGTTGCAGCTTCTTGGTAGCTCGTTGGCTTCTCAGACATCACCAACATCATCTCTCCCTCTTCTTCTTCGACAGCTACCACTTCCTCAGTGTTGGCATAGATGTCGGCGATAGTCCCAAGACGTACAGGCCCGTCGTGGGACTCTGGCGTAGACAACACTTGAGGCGAGGTAGTTGCACGGGCGCTCGACGGTGGTATAGATGGATTTGACACTTCTACTGTGGGTGGCAAACTTCCTACACCAACGGCTGCTGTAGTACTTGCCGCGCGTGGAATGGGAGATGTTGGCGTGAATAGAGTTGTGGACGTATCTACTACAGTACTTGCTGCGGCTACCGCAGTTTCTGCCATGGCTGTTGCAGCTCTTGCCATGGCTGGCAAGATACCTCCCACGTCTGCCTCGGTAGTCGCCTCACCTGAGTAGAACATGTCCATGACAATGAACTGCGGCAGCTCCCCTTCATTGTCAGCACCTGCACTCCATCTCCACTCGAGATTTTCTTGGAAAACAACATCTCTACTTGAAGTTTTCCACAACTGGGACCAAATAGGCGGTGTGCCTTGCAACCTTCTTCATCACCCAAGTATATCATGGGCGTGCTTCTGTCATCGAGCTTCTTGAGATGAGGAGGTGTGTTCTTCACGTACGCTACACAATCAAACACTTTCAAGTGTCCGAGGTGCGGCTTTCTCCCATTCTAGGCTTCAAATGGTGTGCGCTCTCCTAGCGCCTTGGTAGGGAGTCAATTCAGCAGGTAAGCAGTGTGTCTAACCACTTCTCCTTAGAACCTTGCGGGCACACGCATGCTCTTCAGCAATGATCTTGCCATGGCCATCATGGTGCGGTTACGACGCTCTACAACACCATTCTGCTATGGTGTGTAGGGTGCCGTGAGGTGCCGCTCAATCCCTACATCTTTATAGGACAAGAACTCACCAGCACGATCTGTCCGAAGAGTTCTGATTCTATGCTCGGTCTTGTTCTCTGTCAATGTTCTAAATTGCTTGAATGCCTGGAATGCATCACTCTTCACTATTAGTGCATACACGCACATCCACTGGGTGAAATCATCAACAATTAAGAAGAATCTTGTTACCAGAGAGTGTGCATGGCGAAATTGGCACACAAATATCTATGTGAAGTAGTTCAAGCGGCCTCTCCGCTCTAAAACTCGCCTGATGTGGGAATGGCAACCATGCATGCTTAGCGATTACACACACCTCGCATAACTGGTTTGGGCGGGTCAATAGTGGCACGCCAACCACCATCTCCTTATCTCCCAAGAGCCTCAAGTCACGAAAGTTGACATGGCCGAGTCTCGCATGCCACAGCCATGCTGGATCTTCGATGCTTGCTAGGAGACATATCGGCTTGAGTGTCTTCAAGTTTATCTTGTATAACAGGTTTTGTGTTCGCTTCACTGACATCAGGAGCTTCCTGCTCCTGTCGAACACCTTCATGGTGTCTCCCACCATGTGCACTTCGTTCCCGTCTTCTGTCATTTGTCCAAGACTTATGATGTTACTACAAAGCCTTGGAATGTAGTATACCTCTTGAAGGGCCTTCTGATCACCATTCTTGCAAGTGAACATGATCGTTTCCTTGCCCATGATCTGGACTGTCAATCCATCACTGAACCTCACCCTGCCGTTGACAGCTTCATCCAAATCTTGGAACTTCTTGCGATGGCCAATCATGTGGCTGTTAGCACCATTATTAAGGTACCAGACATCTTCAGTTTCTTCCTTCTTATCATCGTGGTACAACTCTAGTAGTGTTCTATCTTCGTTGAGCAATATGGCATCCTGCCGCTTTTGCCCAATGCGCCCCCCTCCCGGGACACGACCAACATGAGTGTCGGCTCTTCGTCAGGGGTACGGGTGAGATGGGCCTCATTATTGTGCCGCTTGTCGTGGCATTCAGATGCTTAATGGCCCATGTTCCCACAAGTGTAGCACTTTATGTGACTCTTGTCACGAGTGCCACTGCCGGTGCTGCTACTGCCTCCCAAAGATTCTTGACGTGGCGCACCACGACCACACCATTGTCCACGCCCTCTTCCACAGTCAGGGTTGCTGAAGTCGCACCCTTTGCCTCCTGACGAAGTGTCACTGCTGCCGCCCTTTTGTTGCGCCTGCCACTCGCATGAGTGAGCAAGAGCTGGCCATCAGCACTGCTGGCATTGCCACGTAGCTGCATTTCTCATTCCTCGTACGCCTTTAGCCGCCCTATTGCCTCCTCAAAAGGCATGGTCTCAAGATCATAGAACTACTTGATCCCGGTTACAACAGGGAGATATTTGTCGAGGATGGAGTCGAACAGTTTCTTAACAAGAGAGGAGTCTTCAAGTGTTTCACCGAGGGTGGAGTACTTACTGGACATGCCGATGAGTTTTCCAGTGAACTCATCTATTATCCCATTCTCCTTCATCTGGAGGGCATCAAACTCGGTCTTCAAGGTATGTAAGCACACCCCCCTTCACCCAATCGACACCTAGGTACATCATCTTGAGGCTGTCCCAGGCGTCCTTCGCCGTCCTCTTCTTTGCAATCTGGAGAAGAATATCCACGAGGACACACTGTAGAATGTATGCACATGCCATCTTGTCGTTCTTCGCATCCACCTGTGCTACTTCCACTGGTTCCACCACCTCCCATACTCTCTGGGCATCAAGGATCGCCTCCATCCTTATCGCCCACACCGAGTAATCGGAGGAGTTCAACATCGGAGACTGGAACGGCACCCCGCTATGTGGAACAATTGACATTGTGTGGAGCCGAGTGTATTTGGGCATTCAACGCCTCAAGCTCTGATACCAAATGTTGGATATAGGCCAAGGAATCAAAGCACTAAAGCAATTGTGCACGTGATGTGTTTTCAGATGATGAATAGAAAAATCAGAGAGGAAAAATAGAGTTATGAAGAACCGAGAGTTTGGGGCAATTTTCTCTATTTCTTCCCATACTTAAGTAATAGATTTACATGCTAAATATAGAGCCTAACAATTAGGAATCGTGCCATTCCGTGATCCGCATAAAAAGGAAACAAATTCGTGCTGATCCGCACATTACAAGAAAACAAACTGAAAACGAAGTATGGCGTTTACGCATGTTTAGGACTTCGGTTACCTTTGGACTGCTCCGAATGCAAGCTAGGAGCTGATCGGACTGATCTGAACAGCTCAATGCTGATCGGCCCGTCCAAACCTCTTTAATGCTGATGAAACTATCCAGATCAACTCATCTGTATCTGGATTATTTGTGTTACAGAGAAATGACCAATGGTCGCCGGCGTACGGACGCGACGTTCCGTACGGACGTCGATGACGTCCGTCTGACGCGATATTCCGTCTGCGCAAGAATCGCAACCCTTCATCATTTATAAATTTGTATCTCATTCTTGTACAGAACAGTGGAATGAATGAAAAACAACAGTTCTCACACACACTTGTATCAATCTCTTGCAATACGTTATCAGCACACAAGCACTGCAAGTGACGAAAAAAAGAGGAAGAACACAAGGTATGGAACAACACCAAATCCAACTTTGTGAGAAAGATCACGGCGCGGCGAGCGGCGCGCGCGGTCGGTGCGGCGTGGATGGTCGGCACGGACGGCGCGGCGTGGTGACGCGGCGCCCGGCGGCGGCGCAGCGGCAGCGGCGCGCGCATCCGGCGCGGGCGGCGCGGCCTCCGGTGCGAGGCGGCCTCGCGCGGCGGCACGGCCTCGGTGTGGCATGGTGCAGCGTGCAGCCCACGCACGCGAGGCGCGGGCGGCGCGCGCGCGCGCGCACGCAGCAGCGGCGCGTGGAGGGACGTGGCGGCAGCGCTCGGCGGCGGCGGCTAGGGTTTTGGGTTAGGGAAACCCTAACTTCCCTCCACCTTGCCCTTTTATAGTGGCTGCCCCTAATGGGCTTTTGACCCATTTTTCCCCACCTCCCCACATGGGCCTAAAGGCTAATAAGGCTTGAGCCCAGGTTTTCAAAAATTTTGCAAATTCCTCCCTATACTTCGTGTAAACTACAGAATTTTCTTATCCATTGTATTCTATTGTAGTATTTGCAGTATAGTCCTTACGCTTATTTATAATTGTACTCGTAAATTTGTACTGTTATAAATTAGCATTTCAGTCCGTACAGGACCTGAAAATTATGTCAATATTTCCATAAATGTGCAAACACATTTATATAATTTTTACATATGAAGGATTACTACTTTATTGCAACTTACCTACAATATGAATGAGGACCATATTTCAATTTCGCTATCTTTAGCAAATTTAAATTAACATTCTCATTTAGTATGTACCATTGTACTTAATAATTTAGAATTTTTGCAACATATTATGAATGCATACCTACAACAAATACCATGATTACAATTTATAGCACATTGCTATATTTCTTTGTACGCTATGCCATACAATGAATTGGTGTTTCCACCAATATTGTGATTACACAGTATTATACATATAACCACATGTTATATTTAATTTGGGTATATATTCATTCAGATTACAATACACATATTGTTTCCCACATATTTTGCATTTTATTACAACATTACCATATATATTAATTTACCTCATGTAAATTAATCATTTTATGGTGTACTTTTCATGTAGGCTCTAAATAGCTACCAAAGATTTTGAGCCTCTAGCTCTTGATGGTATCAACTACTCTACATGGGCTATGGACCTGAAAATCAACCTCACCACACGTGGGGTGCAAAGGGTGATATTCGATCCTCCAGCTGATCAAATTCCCCCGGATATTGTAAAATATTCCGTTTTGAGCACAATACAGAATCACATACATCCGGATTTGAAGGCTGAATATTTGTATGAGGAGAATTCACTCACTTTATGGTTAGCCCTCAAAAATAGATATGAATAGCTGAAAGCTGTTATTTTACCTTAGACTAATCATGAATGGGCACATCTTAGACTCTAAGACTTCAAAACTGTTGGAGCCTATAACCATGCCCTTCATGATATTTGCTCCAAGTTACGATTTTGTGAAATGGAACCTACGGATGCAGACAAAATAGATAAAACTCTTTCTACTATGCTCCCATCTGACAGGGTCCTACAACAGCAATGGCGTGCAGTAAATTACCAAACTTATTCTGATCTAATGCATACTATACTTCAAGCTGAGAAGCACGCTGAACTTCTTTTGAAGAACAATCAGCAATGTCCCATTGGTTCTGCTCCACTTTCTGAAGTTCATGCTAATCAAAATAACATTAAGTTCCGTGGTTCAAAAGACCACTCAAAGAACTTTAAAGGTAAAAACAAACGCAACACGATACAAAAGCGTGGCGGATTCAAGAAAGGTAAAGACAATCATGGTAAGAAAGTTGACAACACTAAACTTTATCAAAAATGTGGTTGCTACAATCATCCTACCAAGAAATATCGCACCCCGAAGCACCTTGTGAACCTCTATCTCTAGTCTTTGGCTCAAGGCAAGCATGCTCAAGGGAAGATATTTGAAGCGCACTTCAATCTCCCATGCAACAATAATGAAGCTGGATGCTCTCAAAAGTTCATTCAAGAACTGAAGGACACATGTACTTCTCTAAAGAAGGATGATCTCCTGAGCACCGAGGACACACTTGAAGAATTTACTTCTCAAGACATGTTTGAAGATCTTATTTAGACTCCGATTGTCATAGCTATTAAGTACTACATTGTTGTAAAATAAACAATGTTGTCATCTATATTGTAAGCTTGCATGCTACAATCATATATCGAACATATTCGGTATTGTAACTAAGTTTGTATATACTCTATATATACCACAATTAGAATTTCATTAAATTCTTCTTTTGTATATATAGATTTTTGAAGTCAATCAAATGGAGGAGGAATTATGCCTTGTGGATAGTGGTACCACAAACTCTATACTTAGGGACACAAAATATTTTCTAACTCTTACTAGGAGGAAAGGAAATATTTTAACCATCGCTGGACGCGATGCAATGATAGTAGGCTCTGGTCGTACCTCTATCACTCTCCCTATGGGTACACACTTAGAAATTGAGGATGCACTCTTGTATCCCGATTCAACACGTACCCTACTCAGTTATAGAGATATCCGTCAGAATGGTTTGCATGTTGAAACCCAAAATGACAACAAAGAGAAATATCTCCTTTTAACCAAACACAACGGATATGTCAAACAAGTACTAGAAAAAATTCCATCTTTAACCTCCAGATTGTACTATACATACATCAAACCGATTCAACATATTACGTACAAAATAATTTTCCAACACACTAACACATTCCAAACATGGCATGATCACCTAGGCCATCCAGGCATTGGAATGATGAGAAAAATTATTAGCAATTCCATTGGTCATACATACCTTAAAACAAAATTTTTAAAATCCTCAGATTTTGTGTGCACTTCCTGTACCACCGGAACATTGATTTTAAGATCTTCTTATCTTAAAATCAGCGCTAAACCACTTAAATTTCTTGAACGCATTCAAGGAGATATATGTGGTCCTATACAACCATTGTGTGGACCATTTAGGTATTTCATACTTCTCATTGACGTATCTACTAGATGGTCACATGTGTGTGTTTTATCCACACAAAATCATGCATTTGCTAAGTTAATTGGTCAAATTATCCAATTACGAGCACATTACCCTGAATATCGAATTCAATCAATTCGAATGGACAATGCTGCTGAATTTTTATCTCATGCCTTCAATGACTATTGTATGGCTCTTGGGATACAAGTTCAACACTCTGTTCCATATGTTCATACATAAAATGGTTTAGCAGAATCTCTCATCAAGAGAATCAAGCTCATCGCAAGACCATTGTTACAAAATTGCAAACTTACCAACATCATGTTGGGGTCATGCAGTTTTACACGCTGCTGACTTAATTCAATTGCGCCTAACTGCATATCATAGCACTTCCCCGCTACAATTAGTATGTGGAAATCCACCAGATATTTCCCATCTACGAAAGTTCGGTTGCGCTACATACATACTGATCTCACCACCGTAGCGTACCTCAATGGAACCGCACAGGAAATATGGGATCTATGTTGGGTATAAATCTCTGTCAATTATAAAATACCTCGAACCCCTAACTGGAGACCTGTTTACGGCCTGGTTCGCTGATTGCATATTCAATGAGGAACATTTTTCGGCATTAGGGGGAGACAACAAGTACCAAACTCAATGCTAGAAAATTGATTGGAATGTTCAAGGCATTCCTGCCTCAGATCCATGTACCAGAGAGACTGAACTTTAAGTTCAGAAACTCATTCATTTGCAAAACATTGCAAATAATCTGTCAGATTTATTTACTGATTATAAGGCTGTCACAAAATCCTATAATCCTGCCAGAAATGTGCCCGAAAGAGTGGAGGTACCGCAAAATACCACTCAACTCCCAGTTCAAAATAAGAGGGCGAGAAGTACGGCACAAGTGGCGGATATAGTTTCTGACAAGCGACAAAGAAAATAGAAGAATGTAAATGCAGATCAACCTCAAGTTGATAGACACCAAAGAATCTTTGAACCCAGATCAACAGTGCACTCAAATTCTTATCCTGGGATATCGGAATACCCCGACTCAAATGTTTTGGGAAATAACATTGAGTCACCAGGGGTCCAAGAAATTTTCACTAACTATACTGATTCTGGAGAATCATATGATCGTAAGACTACACTTGTCGACATTTATTTCTCCACAATAATTGCAAACAATCTTCAAAATGATCTAGATCTCAAGACCATGACAGAGTGCAAACAGCGCTCGGACTGGAATCAATGGAAGGATGCAATTCAAGCGGAGTTAGCCTCGCTCAAGAAAAAAAATGTATTCACCAATGTGATACATACACTTCCCAATTTATTCCCTGTCGGTTTCAAATGGGTTTTCATCCACAAACAGAATGAA
This sequence comes from Melocanna baccifera, assembly GCA_036346265.1. Classification (NCBI taxonomy): domain Eukaryota; kingdom Viridiplantae; phylum Streptophyta; class Magnoliopsida; order Poales; family Poaceae; genus Melocanna; species Melocanna baccifera. The sequence goes on from CM070676.1 coordinate 39,671,281, forward strand.
AACAATGAGGTGGTGAGATACAAAGCAAGGCTTGTAGCAAAAGGGTTCACGCAGAGACCCGGTATTGATTTCAATGAAATTTATTCTCCAGTAATGAGTGGAATAACCTTTCGATACTTAATTTCATTGGCAGTATAAAGTCACCTATCTTTGCAATTGATGGATGTAGTGACTGTATACCTTTATGGGTCACTTGATTCGGACATATATATGAAAGTTCCTGATGGAATTTCAATTCCGAATCCAAGCGCAAATTGCAATATATATTGTGTAAAATTGAACAAGTCTTTATACGGTTTGAAACAGTCGGGTAGAATGTGGTACAACCGACTAAGTGAGTTCTTAACAAAAAAGGGATACTCCAACAATGATAATTGCCCATGCGTGTTCATCAAAAGATTCTCAACAGGATTTTGCATTATATCTGTGTATGTTGATAATCTCAATATCATTGGTAATACATAAGATATAGATGAAACACGTAATTATCTGACGATGGAATTTGAAATGAAGGATTTGGGTAAAACCAAATTTTGCTTAGGTATACAACTTGAGCACCTTCATATAGGCATACTAGTGCATCAATCAGCCTATGTCCATAAAATATTGGAGAAATTCAATATGGACAAAGCATATCCATCGAAAACCACCATGGTTATTCAATCTCTAAACAGGGACAAAGATCCATTTAGACCTCGAGATGACAATGAAGAGCTATTTGGACCCGAGGTTCCATATCTCAGTGCCATCGGAGCGCTTATGTACCTTGCAACTTGCACCCGGTCGGATATTGCATTTGCAGATAATCTATTTGCTAGATATAGCGCTGCTCCAACCAAAAAAAATTGGGTAAGAGTGAAGAATATTTTTAGATATCTTCAAGGCACTAAAGATCTCGGTTTATTCTTTCAGAAGAATAAAGGTATGGATTTAATAGGATATACAGATGCTGGCTATTTATCAGATCCCCATAATGCCAGATCTCAGACAGACTTTGTGTTTTTACATGGTGGAACAACCATCTCTTGGAAATCTTCAAAACAGACTCTAGTGGCTACATCCACTAATCATTATGAAATAATTGCATTATATGAAACATTACGTGAATGTGTATGGCTTCGCAGAATGATTAACTACATACAACAATCATATGGTATAGGTGTTATCACATCACCCACTATTATCTACGAAGATAATACTGCTTGCGTTGTTCAAATGCAAACGGGTTACATAAAGAGCAATATTACAAAACATATTACACCTAAATTATTTTACCCAAATGAATTGTAAGATAGTGGGGAAATAACTATTCTGCAAACTAAGTCTTGTGATAATCTCGCAGACTTATTCACTAAGTCATTACCAACTTCCACATTCCAGAAATATGTTCATGGAATTGGTATGCGAAGACTACGTGATTTGTAGGCGTCAGGGGAAGAAATCTCCTAAGGCTTAACCCGTTCAAATATAAATATTGTATTTTTTTCCCTTTATGAGTTTTCCTCTAAGGTTTCTCATCAAGATTTTTAATGAGGCAATATAACAACGTAATCATACATATATTATATCTCTATTTTCCCCACAGGGTTTTTAACGATATAATCAAATATATGCTATATCATTTTTCTACTTAAATTTTTTCACTGGGTTTTAAAGGAGTTTTTCATGGTATACCTACTCTTCAGATTCTCCTCATATTTTTCTTACAGGGTTTTTGGAGGAGTTTTTCCAAGATGATGAATCAATGTGATCATATAAAGATACATTGGTCAAGGGGGAGTGTTACAGAGAAATAACCAACGGTCGCCGCCGGCGTACGGATGCGACGTTCCGTACGGACACCGGTACGTCCGTACGGACACGATGTTCCGTACGTCGGCAACTGCAACCCCTTCATCATTTATAAATTTGTATCTCATTCTTGTACAGAACAGTGAAATGAATAAAAAGCAACAGTTCTCACACACACTTGTATCAATCTCTTGCAATAATTTGCTCACAACCCGCGCTGGCCACCTCGACTATGCGCTCACCTTCCTGCCGCTAAGGGAGGCCGACGCTGTGGCCCTCGACCTCGTGCTCTTCTCCAACCTCATCCACCTCGCCCTTCGCGTGGGCGACCCGCCCAAGGCGCTCGCACTCTTCTCCCGCCTGCGGAGCGCGGGGATCAGGACCGACCTCAAGGCCTACAACGCCGCCATCGCCGCGTACTGCAAGTCCGACCTGCTCCGCAATGCCAAGCGGCTGCTGCTCCACGGCATGCCCGCCGACGGCGCCGCGCCCGACGCGGAGTCGCCGCGGCAGGCACCTCATGGCCGTGTCGCTCTTCTCGCACATGCGCGCCGTGGCGCGCGTCAAGCCCGACCTGTCGGTGTTCAACATCGTGCTCAATGCGTACGGGCAGCTCGACCTGGGTGACCTACAACACCATGCTCCGCGTGTACGGCGACGCCGGGCTGTTCGGGGAGGCGGCTCACCTGTTCGGCCTCGTGTAGCACTTCTAATGGCAGTGATCACGGTGGTAGCGTCAAGCCGAACGTGGTGACGTACAACACCATGATCGCCATCTACGGCAAGTCGCTGGAGGACGAGAAAGCCGGGAGCTTGGTGCAGGACATGCAGGCCAATGGTATCCAGCCCAAGGCCATCACTTACTCCACCATCTTGTCCATATGGGTGAAGGCCGGGAAGCTCGACCGTGCCGCCAAGCTCTTCGAGAAGCTGCGGGAGGCCGGCACGGAGATTGATCCGGTGCTGTACCAGACGATGGTCGTCGCGTATGAGCGTGCCGGGCTTGTTTCTCAGGCCAAGCGTTTGTTGCATGATCTCAAAGACCCGGAGGGCATCCCCAAGCCCAAGGAGACAGCCATCAAAATCTTGGCGAGTGCCGGCCGGGTGGAGGAGGCCGCATGGCTGTTCCGCCGTTCAGCTGACACCGGCGAGGTCAGGGACCCATTGGTGTACCGAGCAATGGTGGACTTGTTTGCAAAGAATCGAAGGCACCGAAATGTAGCTGATGTGTTCGATGATATGAGGAAGGTGGGCCTTTTGCCGGAATCGGAGACGATTGCCATCACGATGAATGCTCCTGGCAAGCTAAAGGAGTTCGACAAGGCCACAGCGCTGTACCGGTCAATGAAGGAGGAAGGCTGTTTGTTCTCAGACCGGGTACACTTCCAGATGCTCAGCCTGCTTGGCGCTCAGGACTTCCGAGACACTCAAGGCACGGGTCGCCGAGCTTAGCATCGACAGGAGGAAGCTTTATCTTGTGGCTGCCAGCGTCTATGAGATAGCATACAAGTTTGATGAGGCGTCCCAGATTATCAGCCAGATACGAAGCTCACCCAACGCCTCCGATGTCTAGAAACTCAGATAAGAAGCTCTAAGACCTGTGATGTCCAGACTGCAGAGATTCTGACGACAAAAATTCAGATGCAAAACAGCAAGAGTTAAAAGGTCAATTGACAGAACATGGTCGTAACTGCGCATGGCTTCTGTTAGTGGATGTTCTTTTTGAACAATCAGTTATGCTTATTGGGCTTAGGCCTATGCAAATATCAGATGGTTAGATTTATAAACACCTGATTTTGGTGGAATGGTGGTACAATTCCCTGAACATTTCTGATGGTGTAAAACATTGATAGGCCCATGAACTGTGCATTAGACTATCTGAACTGTCAACAATGAAATTTTACAACAAAAGGTAATATACAACAATTGATGTTAAAATGCTCCACTACACCAATACAAATCTGACATTCTGCTAGATTACAATTCCTTTATCTTCTGACGTGCCAATTCCGTATTAACAATGACTTGATTTTATCTGGAAACCTAAACGGATATAAATAACAATTTACAAGTGATCTCCCTTGAGGGACTTATGGCGTGGCAGTCACTTGAGCATTCATCTAAATAATTCTTACACTGTCTGATCAGTTTGGGGGATCCCATGCTTTTGGAACCATTCAGGCATATGAAACCTTTCATATAACGCTGGTCTGACATCTCTCTGGATAGAGAGATGCTTCAGAAGTGGAAATATAACCTCCATGAGCTGAAAATTGTAAACAAGCCAAAATCAATAAAGCTGTAGAAACTAGAAGACCAGAACCATTAAATGATTGGTGCTCATTATCAGTTACTTGATCATCAGAATGTTGTCCTGCTGAAAATGGAACACAAGGTATTCCATTCAAAGGCTGCAGTATGAAACTGAATGGATTGTTGTCAACAATGGCGATTCTACAGAAATCTTTTGACAGGCAAGAAAGATCTTTCACATGCTCTCTGTATTCCCTGAAATTGTGCACCCACTTATATCAGAAAATGAACTGCATCACAAATGTAATGGTCTAGATTATTGGCAAACGAGTAATGTATGCACCAGCAGTCAGGCTTGCGCCAAAACCATCAAATGATAAGCAAATCATGATCAAATGAACAGTGTGGATATAGACATGCATGAACAGAAATGTGCATGCATAGCTAAAGCAAGCACCATCAATTTGTTAAGACTAGTAGAGGGCACCCTTGCATGATGATGTATTGTAACATAAATTTAGAAACCAACCCATCTTTTTAGATCAGAAACTAACCAATGTGACAACCCTATGTTAGTAACCATGGTTATTAAGTCGACATGTCCACACTACCCTCCTAATGACCGACTAGTCGACAGGTACTGTTTATATGACAATGATATGTATATACTATATTAGTATACTATATAGGTATATACATATGTATATATTATATATGACAGAGAGGAAGAGAAACAACAGCTGCTGCCTAGCCTGCCTGTGCTATTATGTGCTATATATGAACAACTGCTATATATGTGCAACTTGTGAACAACTGCTATATATGTGTAATCGGCTGCTCTGTGAACCCCCATATGCACCTTCTCCTCCCACCTCCTCCTCCCGTCCAGACACCGCCCACCCTAGGACGCCGCCGCCTTTCCCCTCAGGCTGCCGCCTCCTCTCTGAGCGCCGCCGCCTCTCCTCCGACGCCTCCCCTCCGCCTCTCCTCTTCCCTGGACACCGCCCCAGCCCAAATCCGGGTTCGGCACCTCTCCTCTTCCCCGAACGCCGCCGCCTCTACCTGTGCCTCCACCCTTCCCGGACGCCGCGCCTCCCCCGGACGACCGTGCCTCCCCCGGACGCCGCCACCTCGTCTCCACCCGTTCGCCGCCTCCTCCACACGGCCGCCGCCGCCTCCATCGCGGATCCGAGCTCCCCGTCTCCACCCGGACGCCTCCGCCGCCGCCGACATCGCCCTAGCCTAGATCCGGCCTCCTCGCGCCGGATCGGGGCTCCCCGCCACTGATACGTCTAGATCCGGTCGACCGCCGCCGCCTTCCCCCCCAGGCTTGCCTTCCGCCTCCCCAAGGCGCCCGACTTGCCGTCGCCTCGACGGGCAAGTCGACGACTAGTCGACCAGGCGCCCGACTTGCCGGCGCAAGTCGAGTCGCCGGCGCAAGTCGTTACCAGGCCACCAACTTGTCGACTAGTCGACGACTTAATAACCATGTTAGTAACTGCTCGTCATCTGTCGCCTTTTTGCTGTGTTCTACACCAACCAAGCAATTGATTATCGGTAGAATGCAACCTAAACAATTGAAGAAGCATATATCTCCAAGGCTCAAAAGCAAGTCCAGGAGAACTGGGCAATGCAAGCAGAAGTTATGGGCTGCCTTTTCTTTTTTTCATTTGAATTGGTGTTGGAATGCATCAGGAAGAGTATGGATGGAGAAGAGGCAGCAAATCCCTTCAATTCTGGCCATTGGATTTATTTAGCCAAGGGTTTCAATAAAGGGTAGATGTTGCAAGAATTCTGGCCATTGGATTATTTGGCCAAGGATTAAATCCTATACATTACAGAATATCATACATCAAAATTCAAAAGTTAAGATTGTGCAAGAATACAACAGTCCATGAATAATACAGAACCTTCAGCTTCTCTCCTTGGGGAAGTTTTCACATGGGAAATATAGAACCTCAGTCACAAATAATAAATAATATTAGCATGTGCCTTTTCCACCTAAAAAAAGTGCTGGTTTACAGATAGCCCTCAACTGATTAATTTGGCGCACACGTCAAAAAAGTGCTGGTCCATACACATCAAGATGCAGCAGCAGCAACACTATGGAACAAAATCATTTGTATCTCATAGGAAAGTTTGTGTAACTTACGTAGTAACAGTTGATGGACGATAGAGACGGAGTTTGAATCTATTGTGGACATCTATTCTATCAACTAAAGGTCTTGCATAACCTGAGGAGAAACATGAACAGGTGAGGTGAGGACGTGAGGTTAAACTGAGTGGGTTCATGTGCTGAATGAAGAAATATAGTAGCAGCCAACATACCTTCCAAACCTGCTGTAAAGAGAATAAGATCCGCAAATTCACTAGTTTTCTGCAAGAACTCATGCAAACCAGGACGTTCAAAAACAGTAACATGATTCACCTTCTGTTTTCCTTCGACATCCTTTACAGTTTACACCAGAAAAAAAGTTCCTTTATCAGTACTGATTAAAATGATTACACAAATGAAGAAGCAAAAGCAGAAGTTTGGTACCTTATCAGTGGATATGCACTCCATGTCAAAGCAATGTAGTCCTGCTTCAACAGCTTGGGTGCGTACAATAGGAGGAAGACTAGATGACTCATAAGCAGAAACTAAAGTCTCATCCAAGTCAAGCACTACCTGAAAAGATAGTCCAGATATTTTCAGAAATGGCGAATGAATAACTTTCAGGAAAAATTATTAAAGCTGACTTCATTTCAAAGGTGACTAAATACTAGGTAGTAGCACTTAGCACAAATATCATTTCAGTTGTCTCTATTTATGTGAAGCTATAAGCTCATCAGTAAGAGATTCAGGCTCTTCATCTGCCCAAACTAAATGTGCTTACAAGAAACCCTGTAATGAGCAAATGTGCCAGTGTAAAATCCCACATGTCGCTTCATCTATCATCAGCCAAATGCATTATCTATCTCATAATTCAGCTACAAAGCAGCATTGCAAAACCATCTTTCACAGTTTCACTACAAGATCACAAACAATATATTGCTCCTATTAAGTATTTGCGCAGCTAGCACAATGATTTTGGGATATAGAAGCACCATCCTATAAATTCTCCAAGCAATCCTAGTTTAGAGATGAGATAAATGCAATTGTTGGCTAATAACACAAGTAAGCCCTTGTTTTGGATTGCAGCACAACGAATGGTCCATGCTCGTAAGCCAAGGTGACGACTTTTTACCACTCAAGGCCTGCTCTACAGTTCACATACTAATTCAGCTGCCAAAAAGATCAATCGAACTACCTGAAGTAAGCAGGCAAAACGCCCAATTAACTAAAACCAATCACTCCATCCAATCCCAATCACCCACGAAGACCGAAATAAGCTACAATTAGATCAAGAACCGCCTCCTACATCCATTGTTCTATCCAAATGAAACCCATATCCTTCCCAAAGTCACCATTTTCCCCCTGCCCAGGACACCAATAGCTCCAACAAGTCCAATCAAAACCGAATCTTTCGTACCGTGAGGCGCTCCAGGGCCTCAGGCGGAGTCGTCGGGGCAGCGTCCGCGTCAGCTGGGATCTCGGAGTGGAGCGGCATGAAGGCCACCTCGGGCGACGGCTCGGAGGCCGCCGGCGCGGAGAGAAGGGGGTAGCGGAAGCCGACAAAGGAGAGGAGCTGGGCGCAGGAGGGCGTGCCGCGTAGGATCTGGAGCAGGACCTGGAGGAGGAAGCCGATCCATCCGACCACCGCCCGCCACGCCTGCGCCGCCGCCTTCCCCCGCTGCTGCTGCTGCGCCGCCGCCGCCGCGGTCGGCGAGTACACCTCCGCCGCCGCCATGGCCTCCGGCGGACTGTCGCGCCACGTGGAGGTGGACGTGGGGTAGGGGAGGAGGGAGCTAGCAATGGAGAGGCGAGGCCAGAGAGGGAGGAAGAGGTGGTCGTCGTCGGCCTTTGTGGCCGCGCCCGTGTGGCCGTGTACGTGTTCCGTGCCCTGTGTTTTGTGCTGGGGTGGGCTTAGCGGGACAGGGGATTGGTGATTGGTGGTAGATTTGGTGGGCCCAGTAGTCAGAGAGAGTACGGCTAAACTGGCGAGCTGCTGGGACTAGTAATTATCATACGTGCACACGGAGTTTTCTTGATGCTCTTCTTTTATTGGCTTTGTGGTGACGAAAATACCTACGGTGGTACAGTAATACTGACATAAGTGTTATCTAGAAATAAAACACATGGCTGTGAATTCAATTAGGTTCACTTGATTTTGATGCTGTATTTTGCTATCTGTTAATTTTCAAACCATCTAAATTAAAGGGTATTCAGAATAACATTGATTTATGACTTTTTTTACTATAGTTGACTTATTTTTTACTATAACTGAGTTGACTTATTTAACATAAATAAATTTTAAAAATTTAAAAATAAAAAAATATATTAGCTCATCATGGACAATACAAATGAATATGAAAAAAATAAAAGGTAAAAAAGCTCAAAAAATAAAAAAATAGAAAAACACAAAATTAATGAATAGTAAAAAAACAGAAGTTAGAAGCTAAATTGATCGGTGCCTAAGATACAAGTGTTTCCTTTCTTGACTACACTGAATAAATTTTAGACAATTCTAAATGAAATTGTTCTAACAATTCAAGGCAGTACTAGTTTCGTAAAGAATAACTAACTGACACCTTCTGAGGTGCTTGAAACACCGTTTAGTGGGGTGATGAAGTTGTAGGTGTAGTACTTCACTCACCATGACTCAAATCTTGCTATCTATTTTTGCACGCACATAAGTATATCTCAGTAAGAGTTTTATGAGAACTTGTATTTATCTCTAGACTCTATCATTCTAGACATGTGTTAAAAGGGTGTACTCACGTATGTATGATGTGCCCGTGTGGTAGTGTGTGTGTGCACACGTCTTCCATATAATTGCAAAAAAGCGCATTCTGTAGTGCCAAGAAAATGTTAAACTGAGTAGCGTAAGAAAGGCAGGGAAGAAATGATTGCAATCAAGTAATTTTTTAATTGGCAGAAATATTCCTTTCTCCCAAAGATGCCATGCCCTGCACCAAAGGCATTCTTTCTCAATATTTCTTTCTTGTTGATTATACCTAAGTAGGCGTCTCCTTTTGATCCCCTTTGTGTTCTAAGAACAAGGAAAACGAAGTGGGCCACAGACGGAGGTTGGCGTGGGTGAACGCCTCGTTCGCCTGGGTTCAGTTCCAGCGTGCCTCACCGAAATAATGATGAATCATGAGAAGAAATAGTACATTCACACATAGGTATATTTAATGATTAAAGGGCGTACCGATGTTCTGTAAGGTGTTGAATTCCACTTTAGTTAGATATATGCTAGTGGATGAATCTATATGTGTGTGCGGGATCTGGGGCTAGCGATGGGGACAAGATCTAGGGTAGGCGGCAAGGGGCTTCAGGGCGGCAATGAGAGGATATGGGGCTGATGACCAGGATAGAATCTAAGGCAAGCGGCGAGGGGATCCGGGGTCAACAACGTGGGACAGACAGGATATAGGGCTAAGCTCCGAGGTCGACCCGACATAGGTGATACAGGATCTAGGCCCAGCGATAAGGGGCTCTGAGGCAAGCGGCGACAGGATCCAGGGTCGGCAGCCAGGCAAGAGCATAGAGGAAATGAGGCGGAGAGGGGTGAATGGGGGCCATGGGGGGGAGAGGAGGGCGATGGCGTGAGGGGTGTGCACGGGAGAGGCGCTGCGACCGGTGCATGTACATGAGAGAAGGCTGGGGGTAAAATGTTCGAGGGTACAGTTCAGTGGCATTTTTGCGCGTAATATCTCCGAACTTTCAAGCATAATTTGGTTCTAAAAGTGTTAGCTTCCCACAAGAATCCATCTAAAGATTGTTTTTTCACACTATGAGAAGTTGAATCTGTTGTTTTGAAAAGCTAATTGTTTGGTATGACTTCACGAGATTCAAATGGGAAGCTTAGAGCATGAGCGGTAAACACCCCCAAAGTTTGTGTGTCAGTGCGTGTATATGTTCCCCGTTATGCTTTTAAAAAACGAAGTGGGCCACGCTCCTTGAATTTCGTTTGGTAAAAGACACCTAACCAAAGCCGATGCGAGAGACAAAACGACCTTATCTGGTTGGGTTGAAGTAATGACCATCACGTGTTATTTAAAAAGTAAAAAAAAAATACAGAAATGGACCCTGTAGTAGGACCAAATATTGTCACTGGTCCTCATTCAGTTACAGAATTATTGTAGTAGTTATTTTTTCAGATGATTCGTGTTATTGTTTAGACTATTCATTCTCTGAAATGTTCAGTGAGGCTGTTCCACAGATGTGTGGATGAAGTTTTCGTGTCTTGCATGGCAGCGGTCATTCTTTTGCTCTTTCTTCAGGTAAAAAATTAGAGATACATAGGGCTTAACTTTTGCATTTGAATTACGAATGTATGTATTGACTGTGGTCCATCAACCCATTAATTTTGTCATATTCATTGTCCATAGTCCATACATATTCGCCAAGTTCCTCTTCATTTTGATTTCTTTTTTGGCTTTCACTACTTTCAGTTTTTTTTTTTTTTTGGTAACTAGTGGTAATGAACAAAACCCGACATCAATAGAGAAACCCAATGTTACCTTTGCTACGACAAAAATGGCAAGTGTCAACAGGTGTGAAATCCTGACTGCTGCATATCTTCGAAGAGGTTGTACAAGGACTGAATTGCCTAACTTTTAGTGCGGAGACTTGTTCAAATTTTCCGATAGAACAAGGCTAATTTCGTAATTTGGACTTAAAAACACTACTCACTAAACGTCTCCTGCTTGGCTACGTTCCCCGACCACTCGTAGCTGGCTGGCTGCTTTGGAATTTAGAACACAACAATACAGTTCTGATGTCACGCCCTGGATGAGTCCAAAAGTTATCAGGATACACCTCACGGTGTTCATTGGTTGTGCCATCCTCTATCTCGTCTTCGAACACGAATGTACGGCCAATTGTGACCTTGGATTACACAGAAAACCTAGTGTACCGATTAAAATTATGGCAGCTATCAGTTTATCTGTTAGAGCAGATAAAATTCACCATCATATCGGTACCAAAGAAGTATACTACTAATAGGTATTTTTTTTTCAGCCACTACGTACTGTTTCCGTCGAGAATTCAGAGCATAATATTTGGTTTTGTTTCTCTGTAGTTAGCCCGTACTGACGGTCCAATAATATGCACGCTAAAAGCATGAAAAGATGCTCGAATTGCTTAGCTCCTTTGTCGCCTTACAGATTCGTTAGCCCTGGCAGGTTGGATCCGGAAAAAGGCAGGAAAGGGGCAGAAGGGTGAGGTGGCTCTATCAGACCACGACCACCGCTCCCTCCCCGGCCCTGAGAGAGGCCAGTGGCTTTGCAAACTTTTCAAGGCACCTGAATACGTGATGATGAGGACCAACCCTGTCGTAACATTACTGATCAGTCCTGTAGATTCTTTGCTAACAATGGTACCTGACCCTTTTTTTTCTGCAGGGAGCAAAGTTATATTTCAGGTGCTACTGGGATTTCTGTCAGGAACATCCTTTCCCAGCCGGTCAGCTCACATCATTCCGTCATGATGTGTGCACTGGCATCCACATCCAGTGTGGTTGTAAACTTCTGTAACCTGGAGCTGAGCAACACCAATGTGAGTGTTAGGTTGTTGGACTAATAGTAGCTCATTATTGCGAATAGTAGTTCATTATTGCGTTCGGTGATGCTGGGAAACAACGGCTGCATCTGGCTTCTGATTAGTTCTAGTTTTGTAGCTTTGCAGTGTCAGTAAGTTACAAAATTGGACTTCGGTTCATATGCGATATGTCTTCCTAGAGCCTGATAGAATTTTAGCAAGCAAACTTATAGGGCACATATATTTTGCCGATCTTTAACACCGGTGGCACTGAATGATCTATGTTGCACCGTGCTCGGTCAATACTTATTAAGTGTGCGATAAAATTAGAACACTAAGAAATAGTTTCTTTTAAAATATCTTCTATAAACGACTATAATACGGTAGAAAATACTGAAGTTGTTGCCTCCATTTCAGAGGTCCATGAAGCAGCTCATCATATTTACATTTTTTGTGCATTGTTCACACTTCACAAAACTGTCTTACCTGTCTTTTAGCCATTTTACAGAGTTCATCAAGCAGTTCAAGATGAGTTTGCAATTCTGTACGCATCTCGCTTAGTAACTTACCTTTCTTGCAGACTAAACCTATCTATTTTTGCTCGCCTGTGCGTAGAGTCTCATACTCTCATATGTATATGCAAGTCAACCTGTTTCATGTGTAGAGACTTCACTTATCCTAGATTTTGACTGACGGATTCGGCAATCACTTCAACAAAAAAACTACGGATTCGGCAATCACTTCAACAAAAAAACTAGTCCTGTTGTCTTGCTAGTGAATAAACTTGTTTCTGTTTATCTCTGACTTGTTTGCATGTTTGATAATTGTATCATCATCAATAAAGCCTTCAGTCAGTCCATGTGATAGCTAGAGTGAATTATTATGAACTGGAGCTGGAAAACTACCTGCCACTCCTAGATTGCTAGCGTTTCTAGAGTTGAAAGCAGAGTTTCTAGAGTTGAAAGCCCAATAAGAGCCTTGTTTCTGTGATGCCAAGAATTGATTATCATCTTATCAAAAATGAATTATCGTCTGCTGGAGTTGGAAACCAACCTGCCAGTCCTAGATTGCTAGAGTTGAAAGCCTGATGGAGGCCTGTTTTCTGATGGCAATAATTGATGATCGTCTAATCTGAAATGAGTTATTTTCTGCTGGATTTGGAGGCCAATCATAGGTCCTAGCTTCCTACTTTTGGTAAGGTGTAAAATGATAGACCAAAATAACTCAATATGGTGTACTAAAAATTTTCCACAATGTAGTTGGTCTGCCATTTGGTGGCTACCCCTCTTATCAAAATTTATTTTTACACATTAACTAGAGTTTTATCAGCATCTCCTTAGGATGTGAAATTGTGTTACTTCACCATGCCATTGCCACCATTGGACTTAAGCTAGACTACTATTAGGCAATTTGCAATTGTTGTGCTTTTCGATTTAAGCTCAGAATATGGCATTTGCTTCACCTGGCTGCACTACAATGTCCATCTCATAATACTTCTGCTTTTGCAGGTTGTCGATCACACTACACACTACTTCAAGAAACATGACGGGATAACTTTTGTGATTGAGAATTGAAACACATTTTGCAACCTGGGCGCAGAGACAAGGGTGGGAAATGGATACGAATTATCTGTATTATCCTGTTACCGTATTCGATATGATGCGAATATTGTATAGATTTTTCTATTCAATTAACAATTTCTCTCCTATTCGTATTCGAATTTGCATAAAAAAAATATGAATATGAATATGGTATAGACTTTTACCATTCGAATGTTATTTTATCCGTACTATTCATATCTGTATTTGTATTCGGTAAAGCAATATACATATTTTATTGTAATACGACTAATTAGTTAGATATGTTTTTAATTCAATGTGAATTCGTGTTTCTTTAGTTGAAGTAAATGAATTAGAATGATTAAGCGTGATTATACGAGGATAAAATATCATTAATATATTCATACTGTATAAGTTAAGAGGGTATTTGATCCGACCGAATTAAGTAGATAGTCGATTAAAATTCGTATTCATTACAATATTTGATTCATATTCCTATTTGTTTACAAAATACGAACATGAATATGGTAAGGACACTATTCGATTCGTATTTGATCTATTTTCACCGCTAGAGATGAACAGACCAGCCTGATCGCTGATCATAATTTGTATCCTGATTTTGTAATGAACAACCAATATGTAAATGTAATAATGCATAAGGCACACATGAGCTGCTTCTTAGAGTTTGTGCCTTTGTGTTTCGTTAACAAAACGAGGCACGCCGCGCCACGAGTGGTATAATACTTTTTTTCTCGAACACGCAGGAGAACTGCGCATTATTATATTGAGAAGGGGAAAAACACTTACAAACCCAAAAAGAAAAAAACCATACACACATCACGCCTGCTCTAGGAAACTAGCCTATGACACAAAAACAAGAGCGACCTCGACCAGAGGGAGTCTAGACCAAAGCCTGTGGCGGGGCAGTTAGGTATGAAATACCCTTTGCTCCAGCCAGACCCCATATCATCATCTCCTCACTGACACAAGACAAGAGAGCTCTAACGTCTGGCGTAGCCCCATCAAAGACGCAGCGATTGCGAAGATTCCAAAGAGACCAAGCCCCCAAAATAATGATGGAGTTAAGGCCTTGTCGGACCTGGCCATAAACTGCCTTGTGTGACCTGGACCACCAGTCTTCAAAGGAGAGCTCGGCCGGTTGAGGAGAAAGGTTGTGTAGTCTGACCTTTTGAAGCAAGTCAAACCAAAATTGGCGAGCAAACACACATGAGATCAAGAGGTGGTTAATGGTTTCCTCCTCTTGGTCACAAAGTAAGCAGCGAGGAGGGTGTTGCAACCCTCGGCGTGCCATACGATCCGCAGTCCAGCATTTATCATGTGCAGTCAGCCACATAAAGAACCGACATTTGTTTGGGGCCCAAGTTTTCCAGATTCGCTCCCAAGGACTAAACTCGATGCCTCCCTGAAAGAAACCTTCATATGCTGATTTTGCTGAATAATTTCCATTGGTAGTGAAGCGCCAAATGATTTTATCTTCTAAATCAGGTTGCAGCACCACTTGAGAGAGGATATCCCAGAGATCCATAAGATCAGTAATGGCCCCAACCGTTGTTGCTCCTATCAAATCCCCGATCCAGTTGTGATCCGTGAGTGCCTCCCTCACCGTGTGCTTGTTGGCAAGCCTCTTGGGAACCAATGCAAAAAGACAGGGTGCTAGGTCAGCGATCCTTTTCCCATGGATCAACCTATCTGTCCAGAAGAGGGTGCAGACCCCATTACCGACCTCAGTGCGTGTTGCTATAGAGAAGAAAGACCGAACACAGTGGTGAACCTGGAGTGGAAAGGGGGCCCAAGATCTGTCAGGTTGGGCCTTTTGAAGCCAAAGCCATCTCATTCTGAGAGCCCATCCCATCCGCTGGAGATCAGAGATACCAAGACCACCGAATTGGAAAGGTCGGCAGGTTTTGTCCCATGCCACGAGACAGTGGCCTCCCTTGGTTTCTTTTCTACCTCTCCACAGAAAACTTCTACGAATTTTGTTTATTTCTTTAACAACCCAGTGAGGAAGGTCAACTGCCATGGCCAAGTAGATCACCATAGAGGTTAAAACAAATTGTACCAATGTTTTCCTGCCCGCCCTTGTTAGCAAATCTGCTTTCCAACCCGGAAGACGATCAGCAATCTTATCAATAATAGGCTGAACTTCAGTTCTTGTGAGCTTCCGAAGGGAGAGGGGCACACCAAGATATTTGCAAGGAAAATTCGCCACTTCGCAGGGTAGGTGCTCATGGACTAAAGCAATCTCTGTCTCAGAACAATGGATAGGGAATATGTTACTCTTTTGCATATACTCGAAAGTCATATCCGGTGTGAAATTGGGAAAGTCTTGGCAATGAGCATTGTCTGACCATGATGTGTTCTGGAAGAAGGCAGGCAGAGTATGTTCAACCTTGGATGTTCCTGATACCGAGGTTCTCATACCATGCTCACTCTTGGACAAATCTTATATCAAGGAAGAGACTCAGACGCTCAAATCGACGCAAAGATTTTGTCAGTAGAATGGCCGGACGAAAGAGAGACGGTGACGAAACTGAATATGAGATGATAGTTATGCCTGATGATTTTTTATCTTAATATGGGTATCTATACGAATAAACTAAATATCGATAAATTATTTATCTAGACTGTCTAAATAAACTATTTTGAACAGATAATAAAAAAAATCATCACGTTTATTTATTTGGAGGCTAAAAGAGAATATTCTATATAAACGTGAAAAGTATTTGGCCTCCGGCTATTTTTGCTACACATATCACGTTTTCACGCCTCCATTACGCTCGATGCAGCCTCCCTCGACATCCATATCTATCCGGCCGTCGCAGTGTCCGTGCTTAGGTCTGAGAAGAAACAAGCACCCATGCCGATTACCTGCTGCTCACAATTAACTAATGAGTTGATGAGCAAGTAGGCAAAAGCAATCAGGGAAGCAAAAGCGCACGGCACGAGAAGACGAGACGGGCCGGACGCCAATCCTCCGCATTCGTTGGCTCAACTCGACCAAACAACGGCCTTGTAAGTTGTTTCTCTCCACCCTCCCACTCCACTCTCCCCCTCCCTGATCGGCCAAAAAGTGGATGCTCCAGCAAGCAGAGCGCCGTCGTCATGGTGAGGTCTCTCGACA
Organism: Melocanna baccifera; assembly: GCA_036346265.1. NCBI lineage: Eukaryota > Viridiplantae > Streptophyta > Magnoliopsida > Poales > Poaceae > Melocanna > Melocanna baccifera. The sequence goes on from CM070676.1 coordinate 39,687,653, forward strand.
GCTACTCCTCCATCAAAGATGTCACCTACAGGTTTGAATTCGATGCTTCGGTTGCTCCCACTGGTTATGATTAATTCTTGGATCGAGATACTTGCAAATTCGGTTTTTTGATCCTTTCTGGTTGTAGGATAAGTATTCCGCTGCACTTTTGTTGTTACCCTTTCCTTTTTTGATTCGGTGTGTAGTTATCCACCAAGGAGACACTGTAGTACAAGGTATCGTCTTGGTAATTTGCTTTGGATGGAATCCAATTTCTAGGTCTGGCTGATGGGAAATCGGTCCTGGATCAATTTGTTTTTGGCTTTTTGCCCAATTCTGGCTACTGCCGCTCTGCGAAGAACAAGGGCATGTGTGATCAGAGACCACAGATGAAGCCAATTCTACTCTCACTGTTACTACTAACAAAGAATTAGGGTTAATATCTCGCAGAAAAAAATGCAACTAGGTAGTAATTAAGCTTCCTGTTCTATGTTGCACAAGTGTAATTGTCAATTTCTATGCTGCACAATTGTCTCCGGTTCAGCTCGAGCATTGCAGCCTCGTTCTCTGCATGGCATGTTTGCATCTGTCTGGTTTCCCTGACTTGCTATCTTTCACTGACCGGCAGCTGTGGGTACTGCGGCTACGCGCTAAACCTGAGCTCCTCGACGCGGAACACGGCGAACATCGGGTCCAAGTATGGCAAGCAGATCAAGAAGGGAGTCGTCGCCTTCTTCGCCGTCGACGAGAGCCGGTTCACGCAGACGGACGAGGTGAGCTGCGTGCCCTACTTCCACTCGAGGCGCTCCTGGGGCCTCCTCAGGAAGAGGTCGCGGCTGCTCTGCCGAAAGTGCGGCGGCCGCATCGGCACTGCCTACGAAGAGGAGGATTCCACTCTGTCTGCGTGTGACGGTGGCTCCGATGAAATGCGCACGAGTTCCGGTAGCAGCAGCAGCGCGTCGAGCCAGAAGAACTACGTGATCAAGATCAACGCGCTGCAGCCATCGTCGGACGATTCTGCTGTTGTTCCCTTCACTATATGATGATGATGATTGAAATTACTGCAGTGTGAATGGTGATCGCAGCAAGCGAAAATACAGTGAAGAAGAGGTTGGCATAGCTGAGAAGTGAGAACTTTTCAGAGGATTTAACCATATACACGCCATGCCGCTCGAGTCATCTTGCTGGTTGCCTGTTTCTAGTGTTTTTCATTTCCTCTGTTAATTGGTGATATACTGTGTACTGCGACATGATCGTAGGATTTTGTTTCTGTTAATATTAGAAGATGACAAAGTTTGCTGTATGTAAGTTAATCCCATAGCGTTTTGTATTATGTCATGAAGTTTCACTATGGTTGCAATTTTGAGTCATCTTGTTGACTTGTATGCAAGTGCATAATTTTTAGATGTCACCATGGTTGTTTAGTCCTTTGCAATATTTGAATTCCTCTGTGGACATTCAAATTAGAGTCCGTTTGGTGTTCCATAAATAAACATATATCTTTATTTTTTTTCGACACCATGTTGATAAGGTGAATAATAATATTGGACCATATGGCTAGATTTATAATATTTATGATGATATATAATTGACAATGTTACTATTGATATTATTTGAGATATGTGGTATGTGTGTGGACTCATATCAGTCAAGTTGGAAAGAACTTGTGCCGAAAAAAGATGTTGTTTTAGCCATTACATGTGCAGGGTAACTCGGATGCAATTATGGTCTACGGCAAAGACTGGGAGATGACTTGATGCAAAGTCATGGTCCAAAGGATCAAGATGCTCAAGGAGACAGTCATGCTCAAGTTGGAGTGTGTAGAGATCAAAGATGGATCATACATGTTGGAGCCATAGAGGTATGGTCTGGAGGCTACGACATGTGGCAAAAGTTAAAAAACTCATATTACATAACAGTTTTGGATCACTTATTTCTTGGAATTGGATAAGAACTCATGGTTTTAGAGATAAAATCATGGTTTAGGCCCTAAACTATAAATAGAGATGAGGTTAGATGCTAACTCTAAGGCTAAAAAGATACAAATTTTGTCCTAGGGTTTGAGGAGTACTAATAGGGCACTTTGTAGCCACAAATATGCTAATCCATAAATAAAAATTAGATCTATTCAAAAGAAAAAAATCAGCGACATCACGTTTCGCGCGTGGCCAATCCTCCTCCTCGGTCAACGTGAAAGCCCACTCTTCGTCCGTCTAGCGGTCTTGCACGCAAGCAGATTACTTCATGGCGCTAAATCCCTCGATCTCGGTTCTTGCGTGTGAAGCTAGCGGGTCAACTCAGGTGACTTTGTTTTCTTTGTTGTTCTCTCTCCGGTGCAGGAAAGAAGTGTGCACATGCATCATGCGAGAGAAACTACAGAGGCATTACTTTCCTTGCGTCACATCAATGCGAGGAGGCAAGCGTTGCTCCTTCGTGTCTAGACGTCAAGGTATTGCGGTAAGTTACATCACGGGCAGTGACCAACAAGTACAACACAACATGCTGTATTTTTCTTGATATTTCTATTTTCTTCGGTCGAGCAATAAAAGCATGCAATGAAAGTGATGCTGCTGGATTCTACATCTGCTACAGTAAAAAAACACTATAGGAATAGTACCCAAAAAATAATGTTTTTCCCTCTCTTTTGTTGTCTTTTTAGTTTTGTATTATTGCTGTGTTGGCAGGTTAGACAATTAGAGACAATGGATTTGAGGAAAAAAACTTCTACTACAGATTACAATAATTTACCCCCTCTAATATTCATCAACGATCCTATAAATGATATCAGAGCAGGTTACAATGACATTAGATCGAGATCGTTTTTCAGGTATGCCACCATTTTTCGATTGATCAGATTATATCTATTGAAAAACATGTATGGAGGTTTTTCTACAAGCACAATGTAATAATATTTGCTAAAAAATTGAAAATTCATATGTAGTGCCTCCTATTGTTACTACTGAAAATACTGCTGATTTTGAAGCTAACGTTAAGGCTAGAAATATTTATTGCAATGTCTAGTAGAAACGAATTTGTAAAAATTGCTCATATTAAATATGCTAATAAAATTTAGTTCTAGCTGATTATAATGAAGATTCTAAGTTTGTTAAAGGTGTTCATCAGAACTAATTTAAAAAGAAGTGTTCTAAATTTGAGATAAAAGAATTAGTAGATGCACTTTTTATCACTTCAATAAAATTATTACTAATTTGCAATCTATTGATGTTATATATTCTGGTTCTGACAATACTCGTCAAATCTTAAATATTTTGGATATGTCTGTTTGGAATATGTTAGTCACTATGATCATTTTGTTAATATGGGAACATTCATTTTGAATTATCTTTATTTTAAGATGAAAATACATGAGATTGATGTTTTGACCTAGATAAACAAGTTTAATTGTTTGGGTTTAGTGACTAACTAGGCTAAGTTACTCTATTATTTTTTTGTCTGCACTATATTCTATTTCGGATGAACAGTTAGAAGAGATTCCAGAAGAGCAGCTTGTAATTTTCTCTAATAGGGTGACCAAGAAAATTAACAGCACCAGATGAAGGCAGAGAGGTTCAATCAGATGCTATGAATGTAGTGAGCTAAACCACATTAAGATGAATTGCCCTAAACTGATAAGTAAGGAGGTCAAGATTGACAAGGCACTAACTCGTAGCTCTCAATTCAAGATTGACCCAAGCAAAAAAGTGCAATTATCACAGGACGGTCAACAAAATACTTTCAACACTTGATGAGATTGATTTGAGTGATGTTGATTCTGGAAGGACGATGAGGACAATGGCAAGAAGGTAAAGGATGTGGACTTTACAGGATGTGTTTTATAGCAAACAATGAAAAGCTCAATAATGATGACATCTATAGTAATCTTGATGAGGTAAAATCTTCTTATATAGATTTATCTCGTACTATATTTAGATTGATAGACAAGCTCAAAAAAAAGAAAATTAAAAAATATGATCTTGTTGTTGAGAGCTTAAATTATGAAATTAATATATTTAGAGTTTCTATTTCTGATAATAAATCTTATCAAGTTTTACATTCTAAGTTGAAGTCTGTTAGAACAATTAATACAATAAACTTGGTTCAACTTAATGATGTAACTGCTAAACTTGATGAATTCATATTGACATATGACTCTTGTGACGAAAATTTTAAACTTGTCAATGATAAATTAAAAATCTCAAGTTTAGTCTTCTATGTGTTTAGAGTCAAGTATTTTAAATGCTCAATTTAAAGTTTATTGTAATTATCAATTGTTAGAAGCTAGACTTAATTCTTCTCAGGAATCAATTCAGCAGATGCTTTATCATAATATATCTTCTTACTCTAACTATTCTAAACTTAGCACAGAAATAGAAACATTGACTAGACAACTTAATGATTTTACTAAAAAGAAATATTAACTTAGTCTAGTGTTTATAAGAATCTTGTGAATGAACTTGTTAAATGCACAACTTGTTACTCTTTAGTTAAAGAAAATGAGTATTTTAAGGACACTTCAGAGAGATTTCTTTCAATAAGAAAAATCTGAATATGATTCTAAACAAATCAAAACAAGTATCAAAAACACTGATCAAGGGTTTAATGCTGCTAATTATACTAAGAATAATCTACATAAGGTTACTAAGGTTATTCAAAGTGGGTTAATTAAAATAAAAGGTGAGCCTCATAAAACGGTATTTAAATCTGCTGGCTTTATGTAAAATTCATTGGATAATGCTATAGGTGTAGCTCATCATCTCAAAAGAATTCCAATTATGTTAAATTTCATTACACCTACGGTGAAAGAGATAACACTTGTATGAATTTTATTTTAGGCGTGCTAAGAAAGAGAAGAAGGAAAGATTGAATGCTTAAAGACAAAAATATTTAATCTATTTTGTTCTTAGAACTAATGTGGAAGGTAGATTTTTAGAGAACTTTTATGATGATTTTAAATCTGCTTCATGTGCTAGTTTGGGATATAATTCAGATAATTCACGTTCTTTTTGGCATTCTGATCGTCCATATGCACGTGATTTTGGTTCTAATTTTGTTGCTATTCTTGCACATCATGTGTCTCAATATTAGATTCCTAGATCTTATTTCACTAACCCCAATACTGTGACACTGATGTTTTCTGTGATGTAGGTACAACTGATGAGGAAGAGAAACATATGGCTAGTGGATTCAAGTTGTTTTAGGCATATGACCAGTGATTCAAGATAGTTCTCCTACCTCACTAGGGTATCCAGTGATGAGTTGATCACTTTTGGGGATGCCTCAATGGGTATTGTGATGGTTAAAGGTATAGTGTGCATTAATGATAAATTCATTTTCAAGAACGTTGCTTTGGTAAGTGAATTGAAGTACAACTTGTTTTCAATTTCACAGTTGTTAGACAATAACCTTAAATGAGCTTTAAGAGACATGTTTGTAGAGTTTTAAATGCTTCTGGGGATCTTATTTTCAATATATCTCGATTGGGGAAGGTCTTTAGAGCTGATTTTTATATTGTTGATATTCTCACTAAGCTGTTTGATACTTCTCGATTTGTTCGTTTGCGGAGTGAGTCGGGGGTATATCATCCAATAGGATTGTTCTGAGGGGGAGTTCTCTTGTGTATATCATTATGAAAAAGCTTATTTTTATTTTTGAGAACTTGAATTATTATTTAAGCCAATAATCACGAAACAAGTCATGATGTGTTTTTTGAGTTTTCTTAATCATGGTTTTACATGTGTAGCATAGCAAGGCCATAATAAGCTATTTTTAAAATTTTGTCAACTTAAACAACAACATAACAAGGCTGAATTCTTTGGCTAAGTTTTTATTAGAGTGATTACTTTTTGATATGTGTCATGTTAAAATACCTAGTTAAATTCTGATTCTAGGTCAAATCTAAGTTTGAGCTATTCTAGTTCCTTCTTAAATCACTTTTAGCTTTTCTAGAAATACATGTGGTAAATTGTGGTGAAATTGCTAATTATGTATGTATCTCAATAATTCTTTCTTATGAGACGACTTGTCATTGCACTAGGTATGAATTTGAGGGGAGTTTTGTATGACCAATATCATGAAACCTTAATCTTTTTGGCTTGGTATGATCGAAAAGTAAGGCTTGAGATGCTACAATTAATGACTTATGATTCAATTTGGCTCAAAAAGGTTATTATCAATGTGCTGAAATTAATTTGGTCTGAAACTCGGGAGGCTATTATAGATGGCTCCCTGTTTAAGACATGTTGTACTGAGATAAGCCATAATCAAGTGTTAATAATAAAGTGCTATGTGTTGAGTTATGTAAATCTATGTTAAGCTTTGTGCTTCAGTTTGACACTTGTAGCTCACTTAGTTCTTGATTCTAGCATCTAGATTTAAATATGTATTTTTATATGGCTATCTTCTTTAGTGAGATCTTTAGCTTAACTCATCATTTTTTGAAGATCTGCCATGTATATTAATTTATTTAATCACATTATAAGCATCTTTTGGCCTGCTTTGTTATATATGTATACTTATGATCAAGCAAGCTTATATAAGAGCATGACTTTGTACACATTAATTCAATTGGTTTAAATAATTTTTTCAATTTTTATGGTGTGTTTTTCTTAAAAAAAATAGATCAGTGATAGTTGGTAGTTGGATGTAAGTTCTCTCTTTACTGTTTCTTCTTTTTGTGCCTTAATATTTACATTGCTAAAATGGGAGAGATTTGTGGCTCAAAATGCTAAATACTTTTCGATATGCTTTGTGAGAGATTTGTGGCTTGTGTCTTACAATGCTTTTTTGGCTTTAGTTCTTCACTTAGACCTATTTAAAGTCATGTTATCTTGAGGTATTATCAATGTATTCATCAAGAAGGAGATTGTTGGACCATGCGGCTAGGTCTATAATATTTGTGATGATGTATAATTGACAATGTTACTGTCGTTGTTATTTTAGGCGTGTGATGTGTGTGGACTCACGTTGGTCAAGTTGAAAAGAAATTGTGTCAAGAAAAGATGTTTCTTTAGTCTTTACATATGTAGGATAACTCGGAGACAATCGCGGTCTACGGCGAGAACCAGGAGATGGCTTGGTGTAAAGTCATGGTTTAGAGGGTCAAGAATACTTAAGAAGACTATTGTGCTCTAGTTGAGATGCATGGAGATTAAAGATGGATGATGTGTATTGGAGTTATGGAGGTGTCGTCTAGATGCTACAATATGTGATAAAAGTTAAAATAAATGTGTTATGTACAGATTTCAGGTCCTTTATTTGTTGAAATTAGATAAGAACTTATGGTTTTAGAGATAAGATCATGGCTTATAAATAGAGATGGACTGAGGTGCTAACCCCAAGGTTGAAAAGATGCAAATTTCATCCTAGGATTTGATAGGTACCAGGAAGGCACTTTGTATTCAGGAAACATGTTGATCTAGAAATAAAAATTAGATCTGTCCAGGAGAACAAAATCGGCGGCATAACGTCTCGCGCTCGGCCAATCCTCCTCAATTGACGTGAAAATCGACTCTTCGTCCATCTGGCGATCTCGCGTGCAAGCAAATTACTTCACAACGCCAAATCCCTTCCTCGATCTCGGTCCCCGCGTGTGAAGCCAGCGGATCAACTTCGGAGGCTTTATTTTCTCTGTTGTTCTCTCTCCGGTGCAGGAAAGAAGCATGCACACGCATCACACGACAAAAACTACAAAGGCATTGCTTTCCTTGAGTCACGTCCAGGCAAGGAGGCAAGCGCTGCTCCTTCGTGTCCAGATGTCAAGGCGTTGTGGCACATCACATCACAGGCAGGGCCCAGGAAGTCCAACACAGCATGCTGTTTTTTCTTGATGTTTTCGTTTTCTTCAGTCGAGCAGTAAAAGCATGCAGTGAAAGCGATATTGCTGAATTTGGCATCTGCTATAGTAAAAACACTGTAGCTACAGTACAAAACACTGTACATATAGTACCAAAAAATAATATTTTTTCCCTCTCTTTTACTGTCTTTTTGTTTTTGTGTTCTTGTTATGTTAACATGTTAGATAATTAGAAGATAATATATTTGAAGAAAAAGGTTTTGCTACGGATTATAATCAATTACTCCTTTTTATTGTCATCGATGATCCTACAAATAATTATGCTTATCAATATGACTTCTTTTATGCAGCCAGCTCACTGGGAATTTGGAGTTGGGGGCACGGCATGAATTTATGCAGTCAGGGCTCCAGGTGAGTTCATACAAGTAGTGCCTCAGTTTGGATGACACGGTGAAGATCACCATAACAACCTAGAAACACCATCTTCTGTTCCTCAAAATTGGATATTCAACTAGCAAAAGGGCAGCTTCTTTTCTAAGCAAGTTATAAAACTGAACATTTTACTGCTCAAAGAATCACTATCATTATCATATACAAAGGAGCTCTTTAGCTGCAGCAGTACAAATGTAGGTTTCCCTACTTGCTAAGAAACATACATACATTCAATAGAGATAATTGAATGACATGTTCTAATAATCAAATCAAACAAAAAAATGTGAAAGCAGTGAATATGATTGTCATAGTTTACACTATCATTCCGCTCCAAGTGGTTATTGAGCTGGCATTGGCGTATTCTGCAAGAAGTGTCTGAATAATATCAACGCTTGTCGAGGCCGGTGCAGTGGTACCTCATGCCCTGCACCTGCTATGGTGACTAGAGTTAGTCCTTTGTAAACTTGACAATAACCTCCAACCTGCACCACCAGAGAACAAGAATACTTAATATCAGATTGAAATGGTTCTTTCTGCCGGAGAATTTGCTCAATATGGTAAATAACCGACCTTTCCATGGTCATACCAAGGGTACCAAGTGACCACTGTTGGAAGCTTGAGAGCGTCTATCGAGTACCTTGTTGCAGTTACAGGAACTACGGCATCTGTATCCCCACTGTGAAAAAAATGAAATACATTGTCAGTTCTGGATTAAATCGATCTCACTAAATGATACCCATGAGAATATGATGGATTGCTTTTGCAGTAACAGGAATTCATTTCAGGGACTACTTCAGAATTGGATAATAATTAAAGAATTTTCATCCCTCAGATTTCCTTTCAGTAGGTGGTGGTCAAAGACTCAACACGTTTTGACAAAATATCCATTTGTACCAAAAGTCCAACACCAAAATAAAATGGTAAAAGATACTACAGTTAGTCCTACAGAGCAACTAGAGATAATTCCATAATTCAGAATAGAAATAGGATCCATGTTAAACTGACAAAAACCTATATCAGACATGCACAAGTAAAGTCAGTAAATGGCTTTGCAATGCAAAATATAGGGGTTCAAATGCATGAGTACTGGCACTTACCTAAAAACCCATATCCTGATACCAGCTGCAATTAACTCTTGGTAGATAGGAAGCATAGATTTTGGGGAATCCGCCCAGTAAGATCCAACAATATCGCTGTAAAAAAATAGGGCAAATGAGTATACATATGCCTGAAAAAGGAACAAAACTTTCAAGGTATATTTTGTCAGCTACAATCATCAAGACCTGCAAGTTTTCCAAGGGTATTGAATTCCAGTAGTGTTAGCATGTAACGCCATCTGCACTTCCGGACGATTGTAGTAAATATTTGCATATCTTTCAGTGCAAGGATCATAGGCTCTGAACAACCAAGGCTGTGGATGGCAATACGACATTAGATATAGAAAAGAATACAACAAAGGAATATCTTGTCATATACATGTAGCATTGAATCCAGTCTCAAAAAAACATTGCTAGGTAGATAAATGAGAATTGGAAAACAGAGCAACTAGGTCTAAGGTCGCGAGAAGTACAGTAGTAGTTCAGATGTCTATCCGCTATAAAATGGGTGACACAATCATTCCCACAGTTCAAGCAGTGCCAAATGCCACAGTTATGCGCCCTGTGCAAAAACACATAAACCCACCAAATGGAGCATAGTAATAAACAAATTGTAAATTTCCTTGTGGAGAATCCATTTATTCCATACATTGTTTTTTATTGATTTTCTGAAAAAGTCCTAAAGGCTACCTTGAGAGCTGAGACTGAACTAGCTCCTCGTTCAATGTGTTTAAAATAGCGAACCAATTAGGATGACAAAAATCAGGTCAGCTAATCTATCTAATATGTTTAATGTCGTTTGGATCTACATGAAGATACGATAACGCATCATGTCTACGAATTTGTTCAATTTCTTCCCTCTTAATGCAAAGGCGTGCAAGTTTTTTTGCACGTTCCCTAAAAAAGATAACGCATCATGTCTGATACTTCAGCAGATCTATGAATGATGCCTGTCGTTTAGCAGCATTTAATGATTGACATTGCACTGCTGCTGTTGTTAGTATCTTAAGAATGATGCCTTGATGTAAGAACAGAACTAGATCTATGAAACAAAATTGGAACATGATCACTTATGAAAAGTAAAAAAAATCTCACATAGCGTCCTCCCAAGCCAAGTTTGAGAGAGGCTGTGTAGTTGCAAGGCTTTGTATACAGACTATAAGGATCAATATTGCCTTCTTCGGAACTAGCTAGGTTCAGGTTCTTGACACATTCAGGAGAAGGGTGCTCTGAGGAATCAAGCATGCATGTCGCCTTCAAGTTGTGATAAGTGCTGTCAGAGATCAGACCATGAGCCCACCAGTACTCAAACGTACCAAGATAGTCATGGTAGTCATCAGTAACCGCATTCCCCACCTTAATTTCGCAAAAACACAAAAAAAATTCAGAAACTAGCTTACACATACTAAAAGTAGTACAAGCAAAATATGGATTTCAAAGATATACCAAAAATCCTTTGAGATTAATTGTGGGATTCTGAAAGCCCTTGTTCTTTTCGGATATGAGCTGGGCTAATTGGGGAACATAATGCCCTGCAAATATCAGCGACCAAACAGCCCATTCAGATTAAGTCTTCCATCCAACAAAGAGCCGAACTGAAAATTCAGAACTTATCACATACAAAAAATTACCTGCGTAGCTCTCTCCAGCAATGTAAAACTCCCTGTACTTGTACTGTGGGAATCTCTCCAGCCAGTTCACCAGAAAAGTATAGGCATCCAGTGCTACAAGACAAGCATGTGACAAGAAGTTGGTACCTGAATCCTGATTAATCACAGGGTCAGTGGACAGCTCTCGCACAAGAATGGCCATGAATCAGTTACCTGTCCTCGCATCTCCTGCGGTGTACAGGTCCAACCTCGTGTTCGAGTACGAGAACCCCACGCCGGCCGGCGACTCCAAGAATAGTAAATTGGCCGCTGCAGTCACCAGCAAACACACCCGAGAATAAATCAGCTACTCCCAACACTAACATTGGAGCATCTCGTGCTGTTTAATGGAGCTCAAGAACACGCATTACAAATTACACACCCTTGTTCCAAGAATTGGGGTTCAGATACAGCGTCTTCCCGTCCGGCCTGATCCGGAACGGGCCGACCTCCTCCGACGCGCCGTACCCGACCGACGAGCACCCGGGCCCGCCGTTGAGCCACAGGACGAGCGGCGCGATGGTCCCTGCCGCCGGCACCGCCTCCACGAGCCAGTAGAAGAGCGCCCGGCCGCGCACCGGGTTGACCGTGACGTAGCCGGAGTACTGCGAGAACCCCACATTGGGTGGCTGGCCGGGGAGCTCCCGGATCCGATCGCTCTCCTGATCGGCCAAGACCGCAGCCGCCGCTCCCACTAACACTAGCAGTACCAAAGCTGCTACCTTGTGAGCCATTGGGGACAGGGCAAGCTCCAATGGCTGGACTAGTAGCCCCCTTGCCTAGTGGCACACTGGCGACACAGCTCCCCGAGATCTTTAAGATGCTGGGAGCCGAAGCACAGTGGGGCTGACACCTGAGCTTGCAAAGCACGAATTTGCACTTGCTCAGCACGCAACACTCTGCTGCTGCTCACCATGGGAGAGAGAAATTCAGGGCCACCAACAAGGCTGGGTTGCTTGCATGGATTTCAGTGGGGATTGATTAATTTGTGATCCTTACGCCACCCTCCGCCTCTCTCCCATTGACCAAAGACAGCTCAAGAACTCAACGCGGGTCCCCTTCGAAAAGCTAAAGAAATGGAGCGGCGGACGCAGCCAATCTCATTCCATTCTGACCAGCGCCCGACAAAGGTGGTGGGTATGGAAAAGTGCAAGCAAAATGTGCCGAGATTTCCCTTCGCGCTGCGATGATTGTTTAGTAGTAGTAGTAGTAGAGTTCTGGGACAGAGAAAAGGCGGATCAGATCGCGTACCGGCCGAAGGAAGGATCGCAAGATTAGGTGCGCGCTGTGTGCTACAGATCGGGCATTGCTGCAAGTGGGGGTGTCGGGAATAGTATAGTGGCGGTGGTGGTGGCGGCGAGTGCGTGTGAATGGAGGTAGAAGAATCTGAAATGGGCACATGAGGTTGGAGGGAAACGGGAGCGGCGGGAGGCAGCGAACCGTGCTATAGCTATTTCTTTTTTTTAAAAAAAATAGCCATTTTTATAAATCTAACTCGCTCTTTCAATCTGCCGAGCTACATGGCAGGTTGCCAGTCGGCCGCTTGCAATTAATGTATAGGATTTAATTAGTGCTAATCATTTTTAATTAATACTAATTATGATTAATTAGTGCTAATTAATCATATTTAATTAGTGGTGTGATATGTTGCCGTTGTGCCCGAGCTTGGCAGGAGCTGCTAAGATACTTTATCTCGGTATATGCTTACCGAGCTAAGCTCTTCAGCTCGGCAGTCACCTATGAAGTTTGGTACTGAGGTCTATAGAGAAAACTAGATTTATAAAAAGATGTATGTTTAAGGATGAAATTTGAAAGAAAAAAAGCTATGATATTATTTATGTAAACAATTCAGAGGTAGCGTGGGCAGCAATAATAATTCGCGGACGCATCTGCCGCGGCAGCGGCGCCCGCGTCCGTCGCGCTCGTGCACGCGTGAAAGAGGGGCAAAAATGGCTAACCAACGCCAACACGCGGGCTAGCTGCAGGGGAACGTCAGATCGCGGGGCGTGTGAGACGTCTGTTAATTCTGATGCGCTCAACAGCGCGAGGAAATGCCACGAGACCTGCTCGAGTGGATACACTAGTTGATGCAAGGGCATTGCCTCCAGAAAAAGGGGATAGCAATAAAACTCCTGCTAGTGTAATGTAAGCAGGGCTTTGGAGACTGCGATAATGACGAGGAGTAGCAGGCCTCCCAAAAGAATGATACACTGTCTCGCATCATTGCGTCACGCAGAAAGCAGAGATTGTTCAGAGGAGCCCCACATTGGATATTCAGACACTTCATTTTTATAAACTCTTATCGCCTTCTCTTTTTGCACTAGCTTTTGCCATGTCCGATCCAGGCTCGATGGCAGAGCGGAGGTCCCTGGCGAACCATCATCTGCGCGTAGAGCTCGGCATGCTCCTGTTCAGACATCAAAGTAGGGCCAAAAAAAAGTTCGTATCTAGTCGTAGGAGAAAGCTGAGCAACGACTTGATCAAGGCTTAAAGCTGTAGTAGGCTAGTAGCTTGTGTGTTGCCTCCAACTGAAGTTCGAAATGGAAAATACGTGCGCCGAGCTATTCAAACTAAAGGAGGGAGGATGTGAGGAGCTGAGAGGGGGGTACCCTACCTTGACGGCGACAATGACAAGCGCGGCGCCTTTCTGTCGAGACTCGTGGAAGAGCTCCCGCGCCGCTTCAGCGGTTATGGAGGGCACCACCTGCGGCAACCGGCAAGGCCTTCTCCACATGCTTCTCGGTGTGGCGGGCGTCGTCTACGAGCAAAACTTTGTAGCTGTCACCATTTCCAGAGCCCCTCCTGTCCTTCAGCCTTCCTGTGCCTCCCGCCAATGCGCAAAATCCAATATAGTTAAGCACGCAGAAAGACCTTTAGGCCAGATGATGGCAACAGGAGGTGAATGGTACTTTAAAAATTTTTTAAAGTATTTATGAATCTTTCACTTCATTAGCTAGAAAGCTATGGAGATTAGGATAAAAAAATCAACACAAATCTCAGCAAATTAAGAAACTAAAAAATTGATGAATGAACAGTAAAATCGGTATTACTGCTGTAGTACTGCGGTAGTTTCTCAAATCATTAGTACCGCTGCTACAGTAGCAGGGTGCGCTGCTACAATAAAATTGATGTAGGAATAGTAAAATCAAAACGATTTCAAAACTAAGAATTCATGTAACTTTTAATATGAAAGTCCAAATCACTTGAAACTTAGTATATACCTTCTCTAGAATGTTAGAAATATATTTCAATCAACGATCAAAAGAACCATTGCCAAAGTTTCGACCTTTTTACATTTAAAGGAAGAGTGTACCAAAATGGGCAAAAATCAAAAACGGTGAATATGGCTTGCTCGTGGATGGATGATGGCTAAAATAGTTCTAGATATATTTTTCACATATTATAACATGCTAGAATATCAAAGAAATCAAGCGAAAAACCTTGGATCACGAAATCACCCGTGGAGACTAAAATCAAGAAAAATTGAGTTTCCTCATGAACTTACTATCAAAATGCCTAAATAGATGTAGATTGATTTTTAGAGGTTATATCCATCTTTTATACGTCTTTAGTATAGCAAGATCAAGAAGGGGGAAAGGGAAGATCGAAACCAACCAAATTAAGAGTATTAGGGGGCGTTCGTTTTAGCGATGGCTTCTGGTTTTTGGCTAAAATTTTACTGTAGCTGACTTTTTTTTTACTATAGCTGATTTGATTTTTTGGGCATAATTAAATTTAAAAAAATGTAAAAATAGAAAAAAATATATATATATTAGCCCATCACGGACAATGCAAAAGAACACGGGAAAAAAAGAAAAATGCAAAAAAGCCCAAAAATCTAAAAAAAATTCAGAAAAAGACAAATTACTGAATAGTGAAAAAAGTTGAAACTAGAAGCTGAATCTGAAAAAAAGCTGAAACGAGCGGGGCTTTAAATCAATCAAAACATGAAAGATCCATAGATATAAATAAATATTGATGTGTTACTATTTGAAGAGGAAAGTTTTATAACCACTTCACCTTGGAGGACAATGATCACACTACAAGCATTCTTCTCTAATCCTAACACATAAACACTTGAGGAAAAAGGTTGGATGGTTCACCATAAGTTTCCATCCTAACCCTTTAAATATATAGGCTAAACAACCACATGTAATCATTAGTGGATACTATACACTTTGTAAAATGGGAGAACTTAATAACCCCACACATATGAGTTTTACTCACACAAGTATACTTATACAAAATTTTCAAAGTACATAAGTCGGAACCCACTAAGTGTCTGAACCCACTAAGTCTTTATTCTTGATCCATCTTGATTCAATCAGTTTCTTCTTGACCTAAACTGCTCTCCCAAGCGTCACGATTTTAATCCAAGATAGATTCTGGTATTTTAGCCAAACTACCCTTCCTGTCATGTGCCAAATACTATTCACACACGTGAATAGTACCTGAGCATTGTAGCAACACGCGGGTAATATAATAGACGCGCATGTCAGGATCAAATTAATAAGGATAGAGATAAGAATAATTAGCTTCCTTATTAGAAGGGTTTACTACCTTATAGATATATTCTATTTAGTAGAGATAGATTTTCTTAGAGATGGAGATTATTTCTTAGAAGTTAAGTTGAACTATCCCTATAAAAGGGCTAGTATGTATCTATTGTCAATCAAGTAATGAAGATGAATTAACCTAGTTTCTTCCTCAAGTTCTATCATTCTAATCTATAGTCAAATCTTTCATCCCACCAAGCCAACACCACCTGGTCTTCCTTCTAGCGATGTTTACCCGATGAACTTAGGTTCATCATATTTGGTATCAGAACAGTCGATCATTTCTCATGGTTTCTACTACCATAGTTCATATTGCCAAGTCGTTGGTTACTATAAAATCTAACGCCAACAAGATGGCCAACATCGATAAGAAGATAGCAGACATCTTCCTCAACATGCATGCCATCTTAGAGAAGATTGCGAATTAGAAGAAGGTGCAACAAGAGACGGTAGCGGCGCTGTTCTCAGCAGCCACCACGCCATCGCCAGAACAAACCGTGGCAACCGTGGTTCTGCCGACACCTACCACAACCATGCCAAGCCCTACCGCGACAGCCGTATTGCTATCAAACCTTGTCGCGGTAACCACGTCGTTACCACGACCTACTGTGGTACTACCAACGCCTGCTGCGACTATCATATGTCCTATCACGGTGTTGTTGAAGGCCGTTGTGACCCTACCAAAGCTTGTTGTGACAACCACATCATGGAAGCCTACTACAACGCCGTCGTGGTTATCACCGCGTCTACCATGGCGATAGTAGATATCATCAATGTTGTTGCACTTGTATGTGGAGGCCACGGTCTTCAAAGTCACCAGTAAACATCACAATATCTTATCAACTTGGGGCCTCCTAGGGTAGCAACCATGGCCGCCGCCACAGCTCGAGGACGAGCTGTCACCGAATGGGGGAGAAATTGTCATGTGCCAAATACTGTTCACGCGCATTGTTCACATGCAAGAACAGTATATGAGCACTGTAGTAGACGCGGGCACTGTAGCAACACACAGGTATTGTAGTAGACGCGCATGTCAAGGTCAAATTAGTAAAGATAGAGATAATAATAGTTAGTTTTCTTATTAAATGGGTTTACTACCTTATAGATATATTGTATTTATTAGAGATGGAGATTGTTTCTTAGATGTCAAGTCAAGCTATCCCTATAAGAGACCTAGCATGTATCTATTACCAATCAAATAATGAAGATAAATTAACTTAGTCTCTTTCTCAAGTTCTATCATCTCAGTCTATAGTCAAATTTTTCATCCCAC
Source organism: Melocanna baccifera (assembly GCA_036346265.1). Lineage (NCBI taxonomy): Eukaryota > Viridiplantae > Streptophyta > Magnoliopsida > Poales > Poaceae > Melocanna > Melocanna baccifera. The sequence goes on from CM070676.1 coordinate 39,704,431, forward strand.
CAAGCTGACACCGTCTGGCCTTCTTCCCGATAGTGTTTACCTCGATGAACTAAGGTTCATCGCACTTCTTGACCAAGTATTCATCTTCTATTGCAAGCAATCACCATACTTGCCATGTTTATATGCACCACTGACTTGCCGTCGGTAAGTCTCTCCTATTCTGGTTCTACTGAACCGTGCTTTATTTGGACCGACCAAACCACAAGGTGCAACCCTGTTGTTCGAACTTTCCTTTAATATTTCATGTCTTTCTTGTACCATGCTTGAGCTCACCACCTCATCCCGCATTCTCGGTCATTTTGGGCCTCGGCTCTCTCATGAGCGTAGTCCCGATCCTCGCTGTTGATTATGGTTAACTCCAAATGACCCTGCATATCCAAAAGTAAAAGAAATTATTTTCAGATACAAGTCTTCACAACTTGACCCAGGTTAGTCGAAACATACTCATGCAATATTAATACAATGACTTAGATCAATCCAACTTAATCCATGACTCAATTTCCTAAAATCTCCGAATTTCTACGTCGGTCGGTACTACCGTCCATCACAGGCCGGTACTACCGCACCTCGCAACTGAACATCTTTGGAAAATAACTACCACCAAGTAAAAATCGAAACTACCACTTAATCATATGACCAACACTATACTGCGGTATTTTTGCACAGAGATATGACCGGCACCACGCTACGGTACTACCACTTAGCCGTATGACCGACACCAGGCCGGTGGTCATACCATTTTTTCAGAAAAACTCAGAAAATAATCCAAGCAACATGCAATATTTGCAAAATCAAATAACAACTTCATAAAACTTGCAATGGTTCATCACAACATTATCCTGGACATTATCGTTGAAAGCCAACTAAAGGCTAGCAAATTTTGTAAATCTGTGGCTAGCATTACAGATCTTGTGAAATGGGAGGTTCAATTCTTCAAGCCTTGCTCTTCGTGCTGTATTGTTCCTCTTTCGAGCTATACGGGGCACACATAGACCGGGTACTTTTTGGCTTTGACCAAGGTTTATTATTTTCTGTCACAGTAACTAGAACACAAGTCTTTTCAAGGCAGGATCAAGCATAATACAGCTATTCCCTCCAAACCAGAAAATTGCAGTTACGCTTCTTTAAGCAAGACGAGCAAAGTACACCGTAACCCAAAAAAAAAAAGCGAAAGCGACCACGAAAAAGAGAATGGGGAATAAAATTAGAGGCTTGACAGGCAACATGTGGTAATTGTCCATGGAGAAGTCTCCATGCTTCTACACGAGAAGACACATAACAGCAGCAAACCAGCATGGAACGGAAGACTAATTCATATTTTTATACTGTATTCCAGTAAAGGAATCGTCTTGGTGCAACATTTTACAATATAAAGTAAATACAAAAATGCATTATGTATACTACATTTTTATCCATGTCGTAACAGCTCATGAGTCATGACAGGAAAACCAGAAGTTCCTATGTACTGCAAATACGCGCAATTTCTGGACTGAAACAAACCAACTTTAAGTGGGACGTCAAATAACTTGATAATTAGCAGTGACCAATCGAGTCCTATGTGAAAATTTTGGAGGACTACCTTCCCTCAGTGGACGAATGGCAGTAACCTACAACAAGTATTTGCGAAACCACAATAATTATAAATTGAAGTGAAGAACATCAAATGTGTATAGTTGGATTCACTCAGCCAAAGCAGAACAGCACGCAATGTTTCTGTGAATGGTGTGGCACAAAAAAAAACTGAAAAGTCATGTATAAAATGCATTTGTTTTCTCAAAAACGTAGGAGGTGTGCGTTCGTTCATTAAGTAGGTTAAGGATACAGGAAGGCATGGAAGCCAAGAGCGGGAAGCACAGGGGAGAAGGAAAGGAAAGAACTAAACTACACCGAGCCGGAGGCGAAATCCACCACGGACCCGACATGAGCAAGAAGCACTTTCAATTTGGATCTCTCTATAGAAGACCAGAGAAAGATCTCTCGTTTAATTCGCTTGAGGAAATCCTCAAATTGCAGGTTCCGTTGCTCATGCCGTAAGCTATTCCTCTCTTTCCAAAGCATCCAGACCACTAGAACTGTTAGGTCATCCATCCCCGCTCGCTTGTGCTTGGGAACAAACTCCCTGATGACCAACCAATGGTTCTGCAGGGTCTGTTCGGTGAAAGTGTATGGGTTGAAAAGTGATCCGAATTTGTAATCGTGTTCGTGTAGGACTCTGATTCGATTTTCTCTCCATGTGGGACTCTATTCCTCCACACTATATATGTACCCCAGTAGTTTATAGGCATCAAACCCCAAGAGAAACTCCCTATTGTAATCTCTCCTCATTATAATGATTTGCCTTCGAGCGTCTGTAGTTTTTTCTCGTAAGGGTTTTTCCACGTAAAAATCTGTGTCTCTTGTCTCTATTTTTGTGTGTATTATTTGCAGCAGTATGAGGTGCAGACGGAAAGACAGGTGAAGATCCGGTGCCAAACTAGTCTAGCCACCGAGCAGAGGATTAAGAGATGGTCGATCGTTTCGGCTTCTTGATCACAAAAAAGGAAAGCTGAAGGTGCAGGTAAGTTGTGCTTTGTCAGTCGTGAGAAGGTCCAAACACGACGCTTCAGAGCTAGCCAAGAGAACATTTTTGCCTTCAGCGGGGCAGCACATCTCCATAGCACCTCGGCACAAGGGAGTAGCGTAGTACCCTGGCACAAGGCTGTATAGGCTGATTTAGGGCAGTACCGACCATTGGCAGTCCATCGCCATATGACCTCGTCTGGAACTCCTTGTTGTGGCTAGACTTGGTGTAGAATTGACCACAATTTGATGAAGTCGGAAGCGGATTGAAGGTTGAAGGGTCTTGCTCTTCGTGCTGCATTACAGGTATAAGACACTGGTGCAGACCGACTAGCCCGAGGCGGGCACGTCGGAAGGAGAGGGGAGGCTCGAGAGGAAGGGCCAACCCTTTTTTACCCCTTCATTTTTCCTTCTCTTCAGCATCACACACAACAATCCACAGAGGGGGAAAAAACCCTCTGTACGTAGACAGTTAGAATTGTCTCAAATCAACCCCGACAAATCACACATTTCACGGAGGGTTCACAACCTCGAGAGAAAGCGATCTAAATTAGAGAATACATAAAGGAAAGGAAGGCAACCTAACAATCATGAGGCCTGATGTTCATTTGATCGTATCAGGGAAAAGGGACATCCTTCAGTGAGGCAGGATCCACCTTAGGAGGGTCGGAATGGCGTCTCGTTCTTTCCTTCGGCTTATCCGTGGGCGCAACACTTGGTTTGTCTGCAGCTGGGAAGGACAGGCGCTTCTTTACCGACGAATGGACCAGAGGCGCTCTCTCAGGAACCTCAAACCTGTCGGTCGATAGACTGCGGTACCGAGACTTTGCCCTTGCAGACTCTGTGGATTGCATGTAGCTGGGGAGAGCTGGTGTGCTTGCTAGGCTTGCATCATCGCGAACTGAGGCTCCACCTGTGCTCTGCCTCCTTGGGCGCTCAGAGCGTACGCTCGTCAGGTCGTCCTCCTTGTAGAGCCAGCTACCCCTCGGACTTGCTGGTCTGATCTTTCGTGCAACCGAGGGAGCCTTCGATGGGGGAGTTGATGGTGACTGCCGGCTTGGTGGACGGCTTGACCTGTTTGGTGTTGTGGGTCTCTGGATTGAGAAGGCACGGGCTACGAAAGTTCGAACGGCGCTAGTGCTGGGATTCTTCGTCAGAGCACGGTCTTTAGGATCCTTGTCTGACACCGCTCGGTTCTCCCAAGGCCTTGCTGTCATCCAGCGTTCCATCCAGCTCCAGCCCCAGTTAGGATTCCCTTGGTCTGTAAACGTCCGTGTTATAGTTCGACCAGAATTCCTCCACTGCATGAGATTAAAAAAAAAGGGAGTTGGTGAAATAATGAGAAACACAACTACATAAAGTAGGTAAGAACAAGGAGCGAATAACAAGAAAAATAATATGCCATCAAAGGAAGCCAAAGAGGCGAACTTGCCTGGTGGGAAAATGCATAGGCAAGTGCTCTTTCTCGCCTTAGTGCAGCTCCTTGCTTCATCATTAGGCTGGCCTCAACTTGCTCTTTGGATTGATGGGTATGATCCCAGTCTTCATCAATCTGTCAAGAAAGTTAAATAGTAAAGCAATGCCAGAAATCTGTAATGTCACAGCTGTCTTATTCTATTACTGCAGAATACGGATTTACGGTAATCAAAACATTCAAGGGAACTCTGCGTTAATGTGACTGTTTCTTCTGTAAATATAAATATATGTACGATGCCCCAAATAGACTCCATTAGCGATTTATGCTCGTAGAATACAAACAAGGAAAAGTTACTAAAGATGAAATTAGGAGCTTAGAAGGATTACATCAAATGGAGTTCTCACCTTCATTTTCTCAGGTTCCCTTTGATGCTTTAACTGGAACTGCCTTTGAAAGGCCCGCTTTTCCTCCTCCATCTTCACCGTTCTAGAGTAGATTTGAGTTTGCACTCTTGTCATTGTTTGTGTGCAATGCAAGGTGTGGGCAGTTTGACGTTTGACGGCATTTCCGTCAACTAGCGACTTCAACCTTACTAGCCCTCTCAGTGCCCGCAGTGCTCTCCTTGCCTAAAACATTAAATTTTTTTTTTTGCAAATTTAGTAACCACCTAATGTCACATAAAATGGAAACCAAACAAAAGATATATAACTCATCGAGTCCCACGAAGTTCAATGTAAGTGCTCTCTCTCATGATCTGTGTCACTTTCGACTTTTTTCAGCCATTATATCCGCACCAACATATCCTTACGTGTAACAACATTGGAATCATCAGACAAAAAAAATATGTTCGAAAGTGACCAACAAAGCACAATCTTGGTGGTATTCCGAAATGGAAAAGGCACATAATGATGCATCAGACAGCAGCTCTCTACCAACCAAAACAGATATCTTACAAAAATCTTAATCCATAACAGGCTGATCAAGTTACGTCCATGCTCTCAAATGCCAATGGAAGCTCAAGACAGACACCCGCACCAATCACAACATCTGGTTAATTGATTTTATTTTATTTTATTGCTAGTTCAACTGCGCAAGGATATCAATATAGATAACAACAGCAAGTAAAATTGTCCCACAGGTGCAGTTCATTACCAGATAACCCCTGAAGGCGGTCTGAATCGTGATAGCAGCGAGTTCTTCCTCTGAACTAACAGGCGTTTTTGGTGTGGTCGTGGTGGCTGCTGTGAGGCGGACAACCTCAGCAGCGGCCTGGGCAGCGACGGCAGCAGCTTCTGCAGCGACAGCAGAGGCAAGTGCAACAGAGTAGGCATGCTTGTTCTGCTCACTTTCTGCTTCGACTGGCTTGACATCTTTGATCTCCTCAGACTGCGGCTGAGTAGGCTGCGTTGGCAGAGGCGGCGGTGGAGGTGGAGCTACAGGGGCAGTCCTTGACAGTGTTGAGGTCGACGGATCGGTTTTCTTCGACTTGCCGAATGGCCATTTCCTCCTGGATCTCGACTTGTCCGCCTTCTCAGTCTTCATGGTAGCCAAAAGACATACAGATTGAAATGAGAAAATTTTGATGGCAAATAAAGTAGTTTGTCTTGGGAAGTAGGGGATTTTGGCATACCTTAGCTTCCTTCCCGTCTTGATCAGAGGAGCTGAAGACTCTCTTGACAGCACTAAACCACTTTCCTTTCTTACCCATATTTTTGTGCTCTTTTACTGTGTCTTCAGCTGGAAGTACAAGAACAGAACGAAGGTTCAGTACACAAATGTCTGAAAAAAAGCAGTGGAAATCATATACTGACCTGCAAAATCTAAGCTTTTCCACAGAAACCAAAAGTTTGACACGATCGGCCACACGAAAGAAGGGTTTCTACTAATCTATTTTGGGATCAGAAGCTCCATCAGTGTTATTCCACAGTCGCACCCCAATCAATCGAGCACCCAGGTCTAAAAATGGGGATGAGCTATACCAACAGAAGAGCGGCTCTACCACAAATCGACAAACAAAATCAACTCCGAGCTCAACAGGGGACGCAAAACCCAAAAAAATAAAAAAAGATGCGACTTTTACAGCGAGAAAGGCAAGCTTTCACCTCAAAGCAACCAGCCGCCGAAATCCCTCACCGTCCGCACCCGACTGAAGGCGCCAAGAACCTAACACTACCCGTCCGTCCTCGGAAGCCACCGCACGTACCTCTACACTACCGCCTCTATGGGTCGGATTTTTTTACTTTCCTCACCTCACCTCACCCGTCGAAAGACGCCGCTTTTATCGGCTCACCGCCGCTCCGCAGCACGCAGAATTGATTCGCCCACCACCACCCCGACTAGGACGACGACCCCGCCCTGTTCAACAGTCACCACCAGCACGTAGGTGGGCCCCCCGCTTCCAGCCGGGGACCACGGCGAGCTACAGGTGGAGGTGGGGAGCGGAGCCCGCCGAGGGAGGGTACGAAACGACGACGAGACGGGCCGTTCCCCTTTTCTCTCCTCTCCATCTCTCGTCGCGGTCACCAGGGGTGGCAATTTCCCCCGCGGGGCCGCCCCGCGGGGAATATCCCTGTGGGGGCGGGGCCGGGGGTAATATCCCCATGAGAAGCGGGCGGGGCGCGAAAGTTAGCGAGGTGGGGACGAGTCATCTCACATGCAGTCCCATGGGACCGATAAAAATAAAAATAATTATATTTAATAATAGATTATTATTTTTAATATAAGAGATTGTATTCTTTTCTTGTATATTTAGACTAAAACTTGAATTTATATGTTAGAATATATATTTTGAAGCTATATTTTTAAAAATAATATGTTTAAGTAATTATAAATTAATAAATAAAATCAAAAATTTATTTTTAAATAATAAATTTAATTTTTTTAATCCCATGAGGACCCGTGAGTCGGGTCCCATGAGGATCGGGACGAGGCAATCGCCCGCTGGCTAAGCGGGCGGGCGGGGCGCGAGGCTTCCCCACCCCGCCCCGGCCCGTTTACACCTCTAGCGGTCACGGCGTCGTGCCGCCCACGAGACCCTGCTATCCCGGTTTTTGAAACCAACTTTTCTCTTTTACTATAAATCAAGATATTTTTTAAAATAAAATCTATAAATTAATTATAATATATATTAAAAATCTATCATCTGTATCAGTAAAAATAATCTTTATTATAAATAATTAAATTTAAAAATTTCAGTTAAAGCTATAAAGAACAGACCAAGGTTGGAAAAGCTACGCTCGGCAGTTTTTTACCAGCTTTTTTTGGGTACTGTGTAAACTGTAAACTGCTCTCGGCTTGCTGTACTTTCGCAGTTTTTGCCTGCCCTTCTTTTCGCCGTCTGTCGAGAGGGAGAGGGAGGATAAAACAAATGGATCACATCGGGTATGTTCTTCTTGATTGTCAGTGTCTTTTGATTTTTTTAACTTTTTTTAGTAATAGTTATTCATTAGATAAATACTAAGTCATAGCTGAAACTCATAATGTGCAGCAGAAAAACAGGCTCATCATATGGTTAGAATATCGTTGGTGTCAGTGACAGTGAGATGAGATCCGTTGCTTGTAAATTTTTCTGTGTTCGCCAACCTTTCTGCGGTGTCCTGGATGTTGGTGGGGGCGCTCGCATGTGCCGAATAGCCACTTTTACCCGACGGCCGGGATCGCCTTTTTCACCGTACACCAACGAACGAACGGCTCTGCGCCTCTCGATTGCCACAGTGGGGTGCCTGACGAGTTGGTAGCTCAGTGCTTGCTTTGAGTGCACCCTTTGCGCTCTCCCCGCGCCATGCCGCAGTGAAAGATCCAGGGCTGAAAAAAAAAGCTCATTAACGAGATTTGTTGGTTTAATTTAAAGCTATTTTAATTACATTCATTAATTAGTTAAATATTGAAAGAGTCGATTTCAGATGAAATTAAATTTTTTTTAGCTCGGCTCGACTCCTTTGCTCGATTTTAAAAATAATTTTAAACTATCAATAAAATAATATTAAATCAAACTATATTAATTTTTTAAAAAGTTCGATAATACAAAGAGCTGATTCCATATCCACCTCTACATGCACGAGCGTGCTAATTACCGAGAACTTTTCTGGTAGTGGTTTCTGTATGGGCCTGTTCTTTGCGGTTTTTAAAAGTTGTTTTTGGCTTTTGCTACAGTAACTAACTTTTAAACGGAGTATTTTTTTTTAAGATGAGGTCTACAAGTTAATTGTAGTACACGTTAAAAAACTAATATCTATATCATCAAAAATCGCAAGCGAGTATCTCTCTTTCCGCAATCTCTATCGCAAACAGCTAAAAAGCCATCAGCTACAACCGAAAACCATCAACCGCAGCCAAAAAAAACAGACCCTATGTCTGCTCTCATGTCGTATTGAACAGTAGTACTCGAAGTACTATTTGTATATTCAAACATCGCCTTAACCTAAGTTGCCAATCATTGGGAATTTGTGGCCTCCGCCCATAGAATCTTGGCGGTACAACGGCGAAGCAGGTGTGCATGTGTGTTTTTGTGCTACCGGGGCAGATGGAGTAGCAGAAAGCACCGCAATAATATGGAATGCTGATTACTGTTCCATCTTGTACGGTGGGGATCAGATCATCAGAATCTAATTTTGATGAGACTTTGGGAGTACAGTACAGGGCAGCCTTGTCGGACCCCTCTTTAGAAGAGCTGTTCACTGCGTCAATGCGTCGTATTCAACAAGCGCACTACCTAAGAATATTTTTGATTTCTTATCATCTAGATATCTTGCAAGGAGAAAATAACAAGTAATCCAATATTTAAACCACATGCTCAAAAGCAAATTGTTTGACGTCTTTTATCGGATCCGGCGCTCTGGGAATGCAGCTAGCGCAAGGAAGGAAAAATTAATATACAAAACACGTTTGGGCTGGTTCCGTCCCGTCTTCAGAATAATTTCTTGTTTCCATGATGCATTATCGATCTGAAACGTTCAAACAGTAGCATTTTCTCTTATTTCGCAACAAAAAGAGTCAAAACACTTGACTACTTGTCCATTTTCCTCAACATGAGTTCATTACATTCCTTAGCCCCCTCGTTTTTCCCAGTCTAATGACACGTTGCCATCAGAACATCAGAATAACCGGAAAAAACACGAAAGGACCCAAAGCAAAACCACTCTTTCCCAACCATCCAATGACTCATTCAGATCGGAGTACAGTCCTGGAGGATAAGATGATCAAGCATGTTGCATGCGTATGCAACCATCTATCAACACACGCAAAGAAAGGGAGAAAGGTTGTTTATATTGATTTTTGCCTTCTGTTTAAAGAAATTAGAAGACAATACGAACAATCGACTTTCTTAAATGGCTTTCCTCCATCTCTCGCTCCCGTCTATTGAAGTTTCATTTATTTTTTGAGAAAAGTTGCCGATATGCAAAAGTATCTAGATAAGTCTTTCATCTGCATTAAGCTAGACTTCATGTCGGCAAGCTCATTTGCTAGAAACTCAATGGCTGGCCGTGAGCAGTGGAGACAACTAGAAACTTAGTTGGCCGTGTGCAAGAGTTAGCTAGAAACTCAGTTTTAGCTGGCAGCTTTGGATGCTTATAGAGATATGGCTTTGGTAAAGATCTAGTGCTCAGTGGCGTGTGCTACTAGCTATCTTCTTCAAGTATATTGCCATGTGAGCTATAAAAATTGGTAAACAATGCCAAGTAGGTTGTGTTGAGTCGATTTGGTTTGACAATAAATAGATGGTCTATGTAACATAAAACAAGAGTTGTAATACCACATGAAAAGTTTTGATAGCTTCATATATATATGTGTGTATTCAAAAGATCAATATAGCATAATATGTTCGCTACTTGAAGCTCCTCTCTGCCCATTTTATTCTTCTGTCTCCTTGCTTCTTTTGAGTGTCAATTTCCCAACAACTGGTATTAGAGCCTCAGGTTCAAGTCGGGCGTAGCGAAGTAGTGCAGCGTGTTCGTCCTATTTTTCGAAACCAAGGTTATGGCTTCGAGTTTGAGCATCGAAATGGTGCAGTCGATGATTCTCGTATTCTCAGAAGAGAATTACGATATGTGGAACATCAAGATAAGGACACTGGTACTTTCGTAAGGGTTGTGGTATATTATGGAAAATGGCTACAAAGAGTATGTCACTGAAGATATTCTTACATCGGAACATAAGAAAACTCTGACAGAGAACAAGATGACGGACGCCAAGTCTTATTTCTGATTCAACAAGGTATTGTGAAAAGTTTATTTCCGCGGATTATCGGCACCAAGAAGTCAAAAGAAGCTTGGGACAAGCTAAAGGAGTTTCAACGTATCACAAAAGTTTTAGCCGTAAAGCTATAAACATTGCGAAGGCAGTTTGAAATTACTATTCTTGCATGTGAACAGTACCTATGGTACTATAGTAGCCATGAAAGATGGGATTAGATTAGTTAGGATTGAAATAAAATTAGTTTCCCTTAGACAAGATTAGTTTCTTTAAGTTAGATATTGCTTAAGGGCCAAGTAAGTCATCCCTATAAAAAGGCTAGCATCTATCCATTATCAATCAACCAATGAAGATGATTTAATCTAGTCTCTTCCTCAAGTTGTGTCATCCTAGTTTACAGTTAAATCCCTTATCCCACCAAACTGACACCACTCGACATTCCTCCTAACAGTGTTTACCCAAATAAACTAAGGTTCATCATATTTGGTATCAGGGTAGTCGATCCCTTCTCATGACTTCTGCTTATCATGGTTACAAGACCTGTTACCGAGTCGTTCGCTATGATAAACGCTAACGTGAACAAGATAGCTACTAGTACCGACGACATTAACAAGAAGATGGTGGTCATCTTTCTTGCCATGCATACCACTTTAGAGAAGATGATCACAGATCAGAAGAAGAAGAAGGTGCAACAAGAGGTGGCCGCGGTGCTACCATCTGCGAAGCTGGAGCCGGCCATGACAATGAGGCTAGCACCTTCAGTGGTGCTATTGAAGCTTGTCATGGTCCTATCAAGGACTGTCGTAGTGCTGACACGTTCTACTACAGTGCTACTAAAGGCTATCACAGCGCTACCGTAACCTGCCGCAGCAAGAGTGGCACTGCCAAAAGTTGCAGCAACACTACCGCGACCTACCAAAGTGCTATTATGGTCCATCGAGGCCCTACTGAGTCCAGCTATCGTAGCCATGGTGTTGCCAAAGTCTGTCATGACAACATATGTGTTGCCAACGTCTGTTAGGCTGCTACCAAAGCCCGCCATTGTAGCCACATTGTCATGGAAGACTACCACAACGTTATAGTTGTACTTGTGCTTGCTACGGTTGCCATCGCACCTGCCATGGCGATCATAACTGTCGTCGATATTATTGCACCCTTGCGTGCAAGCCACGGTCTTCAATGTCACCAATCGATATCACGATCTCTAGTCATGTTGGGGTCTCTTTGGGCTGCAGCCATAGCCACCACCATAGCTCGATGACGAGCCGTCCCTGAAGGGGGGAGTTGTCACGTGCTAAAATTAATGTTCTTTGTGTGAATAGTACCCCGCATACTATAGCAATTGTGTAAGGCAAGATTAGATTAGTTAGGATTGGGATATGATAAGTCTTCTTAGGCAAAATTAGAGATTGCTTTCTTAAGAGTTAAGTAAGTTATATCTATAAAAAGGCTAGCATATATCCATTATCAATCAATCAATGTAGATGAATTAATCTAGTCTCTTTTTCAAATTCTATCATCCCAATCTATAGTTAAATCTCTCATCCCACCCAGCCGACGCTACTCACCTTCCTTTCGGCAGTGTTTACCCCAATAAACTAAGATTCGTCACATAAGTCAGAGGATCATGGATGTATCACACACACCATTCCTCTTTCTTCCATCTCAAGTACGGATCTTTTCCTCATTTTCCTTACTGCTCATACTCTTTTTCTAAAGACACTTTTTCATCACTACTATTCAGCTACAACCAATATGATCAGACCCAAACTCATTGATGATCAGTGCATGGACGAGTAGGTAGCCTAGGGCATTAGGGCCATGGAGTTCATGTCACAACAGGCAACGCTAACAATGTGCCACTACAAATTGTTTTGTGATGGGCTGCGCCTCCTTGATCCATGGATAATGCACCCATCTGACAGGATGCTGATGTGGGGGCATGTAGAGCGGTACATACATATAGCATCGCGTCGCATGGGTTCTTCCCTTCTAATCATATTGCTGCTGGTGCGTGGTGGCTGTGGGCGGCAGTATCACACCGGTATGGGGCTGTGCTGTTAGGGTTACCAAGGTCTAACACTTGCAGCTGTAGCTTATCGCCATATCACACCAAATGACAAACCTGAGACTGGTTCATCTGCTACCATCCTGCCAAAAGAACTATCCTTGCTGCTTTGATGAAGAAAAGCATATTGATGGGAGGATGCTTTGATGAGGGATCATTGTGTGCGTTTGCTGTTGCTCAGCTAACGGAGCACTAGTAGCATGGTAATCATGATATGCTTCATGGGAAAGGCGTCCATGTATTCGATTTGGAGCTAGACTCCTGAGCTGTTCAATGTAGGCCAAAAGTAGTCTCAAATTGGACCCAGGATGGCCCGAAATACTTGTTTCCACGCAAATAGAAACAGTGATATCATAGAGGCTGGATACATGGCCTTTCAATCAGTGAGTGGATCAGGAAGATTTAGAGGCCCCGCTCAGCTTCATGCGTCACTAGCGTTCAGTGACGGGCGTCATTTTTTTTCCTGTTCTTTTTTTTGTTTTTTTATGTGTTCTTTTTTCTATATTTCTTTACATTGTCCGTGATGGGTTAACATATTTTTTCTATTTTTTATTTTTTTAAATTTAATTATGCTAAATAAATCAATTCACTTATATAAAAAATCAGCAGCTACAGTAAAAAAAATCATCGTCATTCTGAACGCTAGAATCAATGGAAGTTGTCGGTGGTTACACACTGTCCTGTGAAAGTGTGAAACTAAAAAAAGCCTACTCCAACCTTTCACACCCGGATGAATTTGACTCTTCATATACCACATGTAAAACAGCTATAGCTACGAGCACGTTACTGGAAGACCATGTGGTTGTAGTCTTACGAGAGTAATAAGTATTTAATTTTGTTTTGTTTTGTTGTCATTGATGAAGTTTGATTTTGTGCCTTTTTATCTCTGGTTTTTACTATCAGAGTAGCAGCGGTCTGATCGAGCTATGGCTGGTGGTCAGACCAACCAACGGTGTAATCAACTTACAATCTGACTAGCTATGGTAGTGGTTTGACCAGTGTATGATAGTACGGCCTTGTAGTTGATGGTATTTATTTTTAAAGAGGCGCTAATTGCATTGCGCGCAGTTTTTAGAGTGGTCTGACCAGCGTGTGTAGAGTAGTTTAGCTGGTTTGGTGGTCGCGGTCAGACCGGCCTCTATGATTTTTTGCTAAGTTGAGTTAGTTTTGGGTGTGAGTCATGGCAGGGTTGCTGTAAGTGCGAGTCATGATGTGTCCATGTGTATATGCTAATGAGAGTCAAGTGTATGTCATTTATGCTCAGATCGATTGCTTGTTCTTTGATGTGCATGTGCTTGATGATTGTTGCGGTTAGCAATAAGACTGAGGCTACAAAAGGGGTCCTAAAGTCATGATGTGTCACGTAAGTCTAGATGGAGCATCATCTCAAGCTGAGAAGCACTAGAGAAAGATAAGGATCATGATAAGGCAGTTGCATGTATTTTGTATGCTAATTGGACTTATGCATTTCAAGTGGTGACTTTTCTCGAAGCACATGTATACGATCTTGGCAGCAAATAATTGGGCATCATAGGCTATTGTGCGATGTGGTGTGCCAATTAGACTCGGGCAGTTCAAGTGGTGATGACCTCGGTGTAGACGTACGATCTTAGCGATGAGATATTGGGCATCGCATATTCATAAAGATGAGTGGGTGGCAATTAAGAAAATTACCCAATACCGAGTGGAGTGGCAGTTTGCAATACCGTGGCGTTGGCCTAAGTAGTTTAGGCTACGTCTTTGAGGATAGAATGTCGTATCGGGCTTTTGAAGCCTTGTAAGTCATGCTTTGAAAAGTGTACAAGTGTGTGTGTGTGTGTGTGAATAAAATATGTTTGTGTGGATTACTAGGTTTTTCTAATTATAAGTGGTGTGATCTACTAAAAGTGACTAGTTGTCTATGGTTTGATGTGGGGTAGAAGCCTCCACTATATAAGTCTTGTGTATGAAGAAAGAGAATTACTAAGAAATTTGAGAGAGATTAGGGTTATTGTTTTCTTATGTTGAAGTCTTCTGTGTATAAGCTCTAGTTTAAAGCTCAACTATCTATGAGAGAATGGCTATAAAATATTTCTCTTCAAGTGAAATAAACATTCAATATTTACCTATGTGAGTTGTGCCATGGTCCCTTTTTTGTACTTTTGATTTACTTAGTTTTGTTGTTTGGATTTATCCCTCCTTGATCTTTCTGATGACAAGAACATGCAGGAGATAAAGATATCTCTTAAAGATCAGATCCCATCCATCTAGGCACAATTTAAAGGAAGTTTTTTAGTTTGTCCAGTTTTTTTCGAAAGAGAGGTGATTTTGAAATTTTGCTCTTATGGGATTTTCGCTTGAGTTCATGCATGATTTAGCTTGCTATGAACATTTGAGAACTAATTCAAGGTCATCTAAACCTTCTAGTATTCACAAACAAGAGTATATTAAGATTTTCGTTTTTTGCCCGATTTTAGCACAACTCTCTTTGTTTTGGATAAATATCAGAATTTTACATCAAACTTCCTGATCCATGATCAGAATAACTTTCTAGCATTTTAGGGGGGGTTGTGTTAAATTTCACTTTATTTGGGTCAGTACGGTCCCACTCAAAAGAGCTTTTTTTTCAGTTTTAGCTTCTAGCTTCAGCTTTTTTCACTATTCAGTAATTCGTCTTTTTTCTGATTTTTTAGATATTTTGGGCTTTTTATATTTTCTTTTTTTCTCGTATTCATTTGCATTGTCCGTAATGGGCTAACATGTTTTTTCTATTTGTACATTTTTTAATTTAATTATACCTAATAAGCCAACTCAGTTACAATAAAAAAAACTAGCTACAGTGAAATTTCAGTCAGAAACCATCGCTATTACAAACGCCCCCTTAAAAGTTAGATCTTTTTTTGAATCGTGTGCAATATTGTCTGCACTGTTTCTCAGCAAACAGTCAGACCGATGTAGTCAGACTGCTTGTTGGCCGGCAATTAGGCCGATTGAGACAAGAGTCTCGGGTGATCCTTGTGATCTTAGCTTGTTAGATTTGGTAACTTATGTTTTTACTGTGTAAAGTTGATATCAAAGGAAAAAAATTTTAAAAGTCAGTCAGCCTGCCATTCCCATCCTACATTTACCCCAACCAGTGCAACTCCTGTGTTTTTATACTACACCAACCGGCAAAACGGTTACACGAGAAAAGACCAGCGACGCCCTACGATCGAACCACGCGACTGCCTGCTCAGTTGATCAGTGATCAGCCTCATTTCTTCCACATGCCGCTGATCCGCCTGAGCACGTTGCCGTTCTTCCTGGCCGCCCCATCGTCGTCGAGCTCGTTGCACAAGCCCGCGTACTTGCCGCTGTCCAACGACTCGCTCCGCTCCACGAGCTTCCCGTTGCCGCTCTTGCCCGCCGTGAGCAGTGCCATGGCGGTCTCGGCGGCCTTCCTCCACTGCTCGGCTTGCACCCTCAGCCGCCTCAGCTCGGCCGCCATCTCACCCTTCTTCGCCGCCTCCGCCGCCGCGTCGGCCCCAGTCTTCACGGGGACCTTCTCGGACTCGTACTGCTGCAGCTCGAGCTTCAGCTGCCCGTTCTCCTGAAGCGCTCCCTGCAGCTGCTCTTTCAGCTCGTCCGCCGCGGTGTCCGTTTTCGTGTCGGCTTGCAGCTTCTTGTTCGCTTCCAGTGCACGCCTCAGCTCCGAGTCCTTGTCGAAGAGGCTCGCCTTCAGGAAGATGACCTCGGACTTGGCGCTCTCGAGCGCCGCGGCGAGCTTGCCGTGCCGTAGGTCGGACTCCATCTTTAAATGGTCCATGAGCTCGTACGCGCACTGCGTCTCCACGGTGCTCAGGATCTTCTCCTCTTGGAACCTGGCCTCCGCGGCCTCCAACGCCGGCCTCAGCTCGGTGGCCTCCGAGTCCGAGCAGTTGCAACTACGCTCCCCGGCCTTTGCCGACGTCTCCGCCATCTCCTCCTCGAGGGCCTTGACCTTGGCGCGCGACTCCTCGAGCTCCTTGACCACGAGGATAAAGGAGTCCATTAGCTTGGAGCCGTCGGTGAGCAGCGAGTCGATGGTGGCCCGGCTCGCCTCCAGCTGCTGCTTGCACTCCACGTGCATGGCGCGCGCCTGCGCCTCGGCCTCCTCGCTCGCCTTGAGGTTGACCCTGAGGTCGTTGATGGTGACCAGCGCCTCCACCACGTCCTGCTTGCGGTTGGCGCGGGCCGCGGCGGCGAGCTGCACGCGGTGGCGGTGCAGCTCGCCCATGGCCGCGACGAGCGCGGCCGAGTCGGCGGCGTGCTGCTTCTGCATGGCCTCCAGCTCCGACTGCCACGAGCGGTCGCGCTCCTGGGACAGCCGCCGCAGCTCGAGGATGCGGGCCTCCTCGGCGGAGGAGAGCTCGGCGAGCTGCGCCTCGGAGTCGCGGACCTGCGCGGACGCCACCGCGGCCTGCGCCCTGGCCTCCTCTGCCTCCTGAAGGGCCCGCTTCTTGGAGAGCTCGGAGGAGTGGAGCTGCTCCTTCGCCTTCTTGAGCTCGTCTTCCAGCTGCGAGAGGTGGGATTCCAGCTCCGACAGCTTCGTCGGTGGCCTCCTTTTCTAGTGTTTTCATTCCACAGGAAGACAAATGCCGACAAGATTAGTGGTGGTACTACATCTCCGAACTCCAATCAACGAACTCGTGATTTCCACAATAACATGATCAGCCAGATATTAGTATTGGTGAGTTTAAGTATTGGATAAGACGGTTTTGCTGGGCATTACCATCCCTGCTCCAATTTTAAAACTTGGATTTTCCCCTTTCCATTATTACATAACTTTGTAAGACTTTAATTGGTAGTTCTGTTTACATGCTTGGAGTCAAAGCAAGGATTGCTGAAAATGCTGCTGATAGTTTTCCCTTATTTCTCTAATGTTTACAAGGACACAGTGGCTACCATGTTGGCAGAAATCGTGCTTTCCAGTTGATACTTCTGGTAAGAATTAGGTGACCATTAGCTAAAAGAAGAATTATGTGACCAAAATAAACTATTGTTTGTGCTATCAAAATGTGCTTACTTAGCTTGTCTAGTCGTCTGGGTGTACATCAGGGACATAATCAGTACATAGAAAAAAATACGGATGTCAATTATGGTCTCCCTGTCTGAAACATGAGTTCACCTCAGTGTTTGCTAAATCCACCAAACCTGCACTTACTCGGTTGATTCCACATAGTACTAGTACGTGGTTACTAGGAGAATTGTTAATGGTCTTAATTGACCTGTTTTCTAGCACAAAAACTACCTTCGAATTTTTCTTTACAAAAATCTGCTAAACAATTAATATCCCGGAGCATTTATTTTAGATACCAAATACCTGTCTCAGTGTATTTGACATTCTGCTCCATCAAGAGAGACATAACAAGAGCCAGCTACTACTAATTGAGAGGGTGTCAACATAGACAGATTTGGATACTGCCAAATCCCAGAAAAATGATAGAAAGAAAAATCGGTGGCATTTAAGATCAGCTAACGATCTTTTAAATACTTGTAAAGAACTCTGGCTAGAAACTGGTCAAAATTTCCTTTCATATGCCAGAACAGATGTACTACTACCAAACGACAATACTGAAAGTCTATTCTGAAAAGGAGTAACTCATCAAGTGAACCGAAGAGAAAGCCGAGATTTGTGCCAATTACCTCTCTTTCTGCGCTCATCGTCAAGTGGCGTTCCACCTTCGGACTTCGCCCGGTGGGAGACTTGGTCGACGGCCTATCGGCGGTGGAATCCGGGCCGGCCACCCTCGTCGGCCGACTCTTGGTTCCTTGGGGAGACGTCCGAGTAGGGTGCTCCACGGAGCCATTCCTTCATGCCAAAAACACATCAAGCAGAATCAGAAACCACAAAAACCATAGATAGCCAAGCTCACACTGCAGTACGTTACCTCATAGTTGTATTGCTGGAATATAACTTGAGAAAATGCATTTTGTTTAAGGATAGCATGATTGCAACAGGCAAAAGATTTCAGCGTCCCTCTTCATGTCAAATGCAAGCAGAAGGAAGCTTTTCTTTGGGCTATTTGAATCCAATAGAGTAGAACCGATTCAAATTTCAGGTGAGAAAGTAAACTACGGAGTGGTGGATTTTTGCTGAAACCGCTTGCGAAAGAATGAAATGGATCAAGATTTCAGCTCAAACCAGATACAAAGAAACAAGATGCAATGGGGGAACGAAGAAGCGAGGCCGAAAGGAAGGAGCAAAGAGGCCGACAAGAAGTGAAGGGGGAGCAACCGAGCGAGACAGGAACCGAGAAAAGGGCAACGCATTAAGGCCCGTTCCAAACGGTTTCTTCGTTTAAAACGCGTTAGTTTCTGTCGTTTTTTTGTTATATGTAAAGATATAATAATATTTTTTTAATTTTCTATTTATTTATCTTTAATTAAATATTTTTAAAAAGTTAATAACTATTACAGTATCATTATAGTCAAAGGTTGAGTTCGCCACGGGCCTACGGATTATGCTTTTTGTGCTTTTGTTCTTTACTACAGTAACTAACTTTTAAACGACATATTTAATTGTCTTCGTACACGCTGCATTGACCTCAATTATACCAGTTAAAATCATATGTAATTGTCTTCGTCTTCGTAATCTCTTACGAACAGTCAGAATTTAAAAGTCAAAAGTCATAAAAAAAACTACCAGAAAGTTAAAAGCTACAACCAAAAAAACCACGACATTTTTGAATGGACCTAATTTAATCACCCGGTATGCAAGCACGGTATCGAAGGGGGGACAGGGAGCTTTACAGATGTGGTTAGCAACAAGTGGACCGCTGTTCCTTGGCGCCGAGTTCAAGAACGAGACAGGCATTGTCCATGGAGCTATCTGCTAACAATCAAGGTCACATGTACCTTGATTTGAAAACTTGGTCTTTTCAATCTTCATGGCTCCAGAAAAAAATTAAACAGGAGCCAGACAGATGGTGATAAGGAGGAAAGTGCAGTTTTGAGCAGCCCAATGGCATAGCTCCATGTCACGGATCGCAATTAGCACAATCAATGCTGTAGCTGAAACTGTTGAGAGCCTCTGTTTTAGCTCCCCTGAGCAGAGTAAGCAGTACTACCTCCAGGTGAAGAGTTTCTGCCTCTGAACATTTGTGAGGTGGTGCTCATATTCATATAACTCATAACATGGGCTAGTAGCGAAACTGAAGGCCAGATCAGGGAAGTTTTGCATTAAGAAAACCGATGCATGCACATTGACTAAATCCCGATTCAACGGTTGAGGATGCAGAGGAGAATCTACCATCACAGAGCTTGATGCATGGCGAAATAAACCAAGCATGTATGCAGCAATCATCAAATGGCACATGGAATTCAGCATAGAAGGGGATGAAACGAAACAAACCTTGCCTTGGCTGTCTGCATGGCTATATCTTTTTTTTCAGAATTCAAAGCCACACCAACATCAGGCCACCTACAATAAAAAGCTGCAACGGGACAAAAAGAAAAGTGGTCAGCTCCCTCTCTCCCAAGAAAGAGAGGAAGAGAGAGAGGGAGGCCAAGAGAGCTATGCTATACTGCTATGGCGATGGAAGGAGCTCTTTATATCTTCACGAGCAGAACAACTATACAATGGCAATGCAGTGCAATGCAGCATTGTTGGCCGCTTGCTTGCCCGTCTAATCTGGCACTAACTAGTACTCCAACCACTTAGCCAACCACAAGGACAACAGTGTGGTTGTTTAATACTAACCGGCACCGTTAAACGGGGCGGTGATGGCTCTCATGATCACCACTACATGGTCCCTTGGAAGATAACACATGATATACACACCCCCCCACAACCACCCGACTTAAGGCTGGAGGAAGGTAGGCCTGAAGCAAGCAAGAATCCACCACCCTACGGCTTCCCCTTTTGTTTGCTGTCTCTTTCCCCTTACTCAACTCCCCCACAAAAAGCAATGGCGTCCACACTGCTGAATCATGCATGGTGCAAAAGTAGTTGGATCTAGCCAAGATGACAAGTACACCCAAATACACACCTCCTTTTCATGAACACAAGCGCAAAGAAGAGCCAAGAGAAAAAACACATGCTTTATTTTAGGTTTACCTTAGAATAACTAATTAGATAGCCACATACATATATGAGCTGGGTTTCAGTTCAGATGTTTGGTGGCGATGAGACAAAACTCAAAAGCTTGGAGATGATCCAAAAGCTTTACAGCTTGTATCTGGATAAACAAGTAAGCTTGTTAGCCAAACTAGGCAGGTAGGTGTAAGACTTGGGGGATGCATCAGAGGAAAGCAAAATTGGAGATCACTTCACTCCAACGAGGGATGCATGCCGAGTGGCAAAACTAACACCTCCCTTTTGGACCAATTCCAATGGGGAGGCGGCAAGCATTTGGGGCTGATTGGATCATGCCATGCATGATTCAACCGCACATGATGTGAGATGTTGAGGACATGGGAAGTGAAAGAAGAAGACTCACCTCACCTACCCGGGGCAGGAGCTCAGAATGGGTCGGGAGATGCCTTTCTTCTCCTCTCCTTTGGGTTGCTAGGCCTTCATGTCGCGCCTTGGGAAGTCATTGCCGTAGGGGAGACAAGGGTGTAGGGGCATCCGCACAGGGATGTAGGATGTCATGTCCTTTAAATAAGGAGGAGGAGGAGGAGACAGGTCGTGAGGATTTCAGAAGGCTGCATGGGAACAGAACAGTTAGAGGAAGAACAATCATTTCGGCGTTCAGGCCCTCTCGTGGGAGAGAATCAATGGAAATTAAATCTTCATATCCGTACTTGACTTTTTTATACGACTTTGTTGTGAGATTTTTCAACACTTTTCTGATGTTGATATTGCCGTTGGGCTCAACGACGCGCGGTGAGGCTGCTGATCTTGGGTAATGACCCACGCTGGCAATCGGAGCACCGCTTCATTAGCGTGACTGAAAAATATCAGAGCATGCAGAGCACGGCACGCGGCAAGTGTTGGTGTGTGCGGTCCGATCAAAGGTAAAAGCTTCTGAAAAAAAAAAGTATGATGTGCTAGTAGTACTCTCGAATGGCACCTGGCAAACACAGCCCGGCTGACAGAATTGAAAAAAAAAAATCAACGGATGATCTATTAACCGCACGGTGAAATCCATCGCGTTCCTAGCGTTTTAGCGCCGAGAGACCGGCAGATCTACACATTTGTATTGTAGTGCGGCAGCGCATGCGGCGGAGTCCCCAGTGGTACGGAACTGTCACGCGTGGAGACCAGAGATGGCCAGCTCGCGTCCGTAACATGACAGGTCTCTTACTCCTGAGACCGACGCAGGCCACTGCGCGCGGGAGCGGGACATTGGCTAGAGTTCAAGCAATGCGCGTGCGCGCGCGTGTAGCAACCATGGTTTTGGTCCGACTCGCGCGCGCGCGCGGACGGGAACAAACGGCATGTGAACTCGCCCGCAGGAAAGTCGCGAGCTCGCGTGACTACTTTCAGAAATCAGGGAAGCTAAGCCGTTGGCGTCAATTAACCCACTTATCCTGTTACCCACCGTCTCAAGTGAACTTCACTCGTTTTTACACTGTTCGACCTCCGGCTACGGATCTCTCCTTTTTAACTTCTAAAAATTCTTTTTTAATTTTTCCTATAATAACCATATTTAAATAAAATATTTTTTTAAAATAGAATCTATAAATAAATTATAGTACTTACTATAGCAACTTTATATTTATGGGTCAAATTGCACGTGAATTTTTATTACTTTATACTTTTTCTCACAAACAAACAAAAAACCACCATAACTCAAAGTAAAAAAAAGAACAGGCTCACATTTGCGGGAGAATAAAGGCAACTAGAATAATCATGCATATGCTTGATCAATCGCATAGTTGTCGTTGATTTAATGACATATTGCGACATAGGAAGTCAGAATGCACTTAGGGCGCGCTCAAAACGGCTTCTGGTCGTGGGCGACGGGTGATTTTTTACTGTAGCAGGTACTGTAGCTATAGTACCTGCTACAGTACAAAATTCCGTTTTTTTAAAAAAATTTACTTATACTTTTTCGTTTTTTGTTTTCGGTTTTTTAATATTTTTTTATATTTAATTATACCCAATAAACCAACTCAGCTCTGATGTTTTTCACCGACTCTGATGTTTTCAAAAAAAACCAAAACTATCGCTACTCGACCACCCCCTTAACTTCAAATGAGAGATAGGTTTACGACTACCTAGCTAATACGTGAACATGTACACGGTAAACAGCTTCAGCTTTTGATTTTTTTTTTAACTTTTCTTTTATTCCTTCATATTATTCACGATGATATAATTTATTCTTTTCTTAATTTTTCTTCTATTTTTTTATTTTCTCGCTATAATACAATTTCAATAGAAAGCCCTAAACCAAAGCCCAAAGCCGAAATCATGAGCCTACAGTCATATTCTTTTCGCCTTCTCAAATCGGTTTTTGGTTTTTACTACAGTACTTAACTTTTCAAACAAAGTATTTTTTTAGACGAGGTCTATAAGTTAATTGTAGTACACATTAAAAACCTAACATCTGTATCGTCCAAAATCGCAAACAAGTATATCTCTCCATAATCTCTGTCACAAATAAATTAAAATTTAAAAATTTTCAACCAAATATTATAAATCATAGCCGTATCAAACAGTACATCAATCAGCGGCCAGTCTTAGGGCCTGTTTGTTTCAGCTGCAGATTCGAGAAGCGGTGTCCGAGTATCTAGTGGAGATTCGAGTAGTGGTGAGTCCGAGTAGCTTGGTGGTCCGAGTAGCTAGGTGTTTGGCATCTTGGAGTAGTAGGAGAGGAGGAGTAGGAGGCGGCGCGGGGGAGAGAGGTCGGGGGGGGGGGGCTGGGGCGGGACGGCGAGTGGGAGGCGGATCTAGGCGCCGAGGCGGGGGCGGGGAGGAGGGCACCGGGGAGGGGGGCACGAGGGGGGCGGGGGGGAGGCGCAGGGAGGAGGGGCACGAGGGCGCGGGGAGGAGGAGCGAGTGGGCGGACGGGGAGGTGTCGGCGGGGCTTTGGGGCGGATCTAGGCGCGGGGGCGAGAGGCGCGGGGAGGAGGCACGAGGCGTTAGCGCGGTGAGGAGGCGACGGAGAGGGGGCGGATCGCGCGGGGCGACGGGGGTTCTGAGGAAGGGGGGCGACGGGGGCCGTCGGGAGGGCGATTTTATTCGGTGGCATTTGCGGGTAATTAACATGAAATCTAAGTGGTATTATCCCAAAGAATCTGTGAGAAGCTGGGTTGTTGCAGCTTCTAGCTACTAGTTCATTTTCTGGATTCTGTAGCTTCTGGCTACTCAGAATCTGGATGACAATCTAGACTGTTTGGGGGAGCTACAGATTCTAAAAGTAGCTGTAGCTGTTAGAAGCTAAAACAAACAGGGCCTTAAGTAGATATCGTACTTATACTTACTTGCCGTTGTATCTACTGCTCGGTTGACACCTACGGTTGGCCCCGTTTCCGTCCACCGGCCGTCCGCTCGCTCGCTCGCTCGCGCGTGCATTCAATACGCACCCGCTCGTGTTGCGATCGCTGGTAACTACCCAAATGATGGCGAAGAGATATGCCGTATTTATTCTTCTCGATCACGTAGGACGTCGACGTCAGGACTCAGGAGCACGGGCGTCGCTATCGGATCATTGGGTACGTTTTTTTTTTCTAGATACGGGTGATGACTTTCGCGTGCATTCAATACGCACCCGCTAGTGTTGCGGTCGCTGGTTAGTACACCGGAATAATGGCGACGAGATATGCCGTATTTATTCTGCCCGACACGTAGGACGTCGACGTCAGGACTCGGGAGCAGGGGCTTCGCTATCGGATCATTGGGTAATTCGCTTTTTTTTTCTGTGGGTGATGGCTTTGTAATATGTTAGATCACTTGTCTCTTCTAGCAACAGTTTCCCCTGAAGTTCTACTAAGATCATATGCAATATGTTGTCTTAGCCGCTTCAATAGACCCATTTAAACCCTGTTTATATTAGATTTTACTGATAACCTTTAGTTTTAGTTTATGAATAGTAATAGCTTATCTATTATCTTAGCCGCTTCAATAGACCCGTTTAAGCGCCATTCATATTAGATTTTGCTGATAACATTTACTTTTAGTTTATAAATAGTAATAGCTTATGTGTTGTCTTAGCCGTTTCAATAGACCCGTTTAAGTGCTGTTTATATTAGGTTTTGCTGATAACTTTTGGTTTTAGCTTATAAATAGTAACAACTTATAGAGAGTTGTACGGATAGAGAAACCCACGTGTGATTTTAGCGCTATAAATGAAGTCACTACATTATATACTACAATCGACTAGTAGATTTCACCTTAAAAGACACCCTATTTAAAAACTAGGTATTATAAAAAAAGTTATTTACTATAGAAAAATAGCTTTTAGAAGTGGGATGGAGGGTAGATGGGATGATCCCATCTAGTTTCTTAGGGTGTCTATGTATTTGGTTGGGTGGATGACACTATTTTCATCCTGGATGGACTCATACAACTTTAGGGAATATTTCCTTAATATGCTGGACAAGGTGATATGGGAAATTTTGGAGGGCAAGCTCGTCCATGCGCTGGCACACTCGTCACATGAGCACCATGATGTTATCGGTGGGATTTGGTCACCCCCATTCCTCTCCCACCGCAATCCTCTCCTCTGGCCACATTTGCACCCTCCAGTGCCCGCACCCTAGCCACCGCCGTCGAGTTGTGCAACCCCATCTATGACTCAGACGAGATCCACCGCACCGACCACTGTTGCATCACCACAGGAGTCGCCACCAAGGGGAGCTGGAGGTCACTGCGAGCAGGGAGCGCCATCATGAGCAGAGGAGCACTGACAGAGGGAGCTAAGGTCCCTGCCATCATGAAGGAGAGCCGAGGAAGAAGCTGGTGGAGTTGGACCTAGCGGTGGTGGGCCGTATTTGGCAGAAAAGCCAATGCGTGAGGTGCGAAGGGAGGTGGCAGTGCACGGGAGATGGCTCCAGTGGCGGACACACTAGGATATCTATTTGTGCTTTAAAAAATACACCAACCATCAACATGTGGTTGTGCACACGGTAAGAAGTTGGCTGCCTGAAGCGACCACATGCCTACAATATTTGGCACATACTGAAGTGTGCCACACTCATCGGCCATGACAAACGCATATAGGTATAAGCAGTCTGAAACCACATTGCCATTGGTGACCATATTAATTACCTGAAGTAAGTTTTCAAATAAACATGATAACACATTGGATTATAAAGGTCCAGAATGATCTAAATTGCTATATTTATGTTGGCAGCATAAATAGAAGTCAAACATTTTGTCTATCGCCAGCTTAACTAAATTGTCATATTCCTATAGAATAATGAATATTCCTGCAGAATGGTGAATGTTTTGGGTAGGGTTATTTTCAGAAGAAAATCTAGTATTTTCATGCAGATTAATTGTGGTCAATGCTTTATGTTGCAACATTATATTTATGTTTTAAAGAGCATCATGTATATTTATATTATGATGTTAAGAACATACTACTTGTGACCACAAAAAGCATGTTGCATAATTATAAACTTAAAGTTTGATGATCCAAATTAGTTTAAACATGGTATGAGTAGTTGGGTCAAAGTTTTAGGCAAATAATAAAAAAGCTAGAGAATATAACAAGTCTGCCAACTCTCGGATCTCCGGATGGGATCTTTGTCGCAGAATAAGAATCCAACATGAGTCAGATACCCTACAATTGTTAGGGTCTTGCAGTTTTTCATACTACTGCATTAATAAAAGTCTAACTTATTGCATATAATGAATAACCCCCAAAAATAAAATTAGTGCATATTGAAAGAATAAAATATTTCCCACATTGTATCACCACCATAGCATACATCTATGGGCCTCCACTTGAAGTTGGGAATATATGATGATCTGAAATTCCACCAATCCAGTGCCCACGAAAGGGGATTTTTATGGTATGCTAGAAAGATCTAATCTCGCCATCAGGAGGAGAGAAAAGCCCAAAATTCTTGAATGCCTTGATATTTTCTTGGATGAAAAATATTTTTAATATTAAGATTCACGCACTAGTTAAGCTAAAGTAGAAGTTTAGTTTATACTCCTATATGCCTGAAGCGGGAGCTTGCCACATATTTTTAAAAGGAATTTATAAAGGAGTAAACAAGTTATATTTGCTGGAAGCAAACTCACCACTAAGAGTGGTATACCCTAGGTTTTTGAATAGTATATGCACCTAAGCATTATGACTTATTGGTTAATGATCTAAATTTACAGGGACTCCTGCGGGTCCTATGATTGAGATGGCACTAGTCTCATCATATTTAAAGACTCCTTTAAGTCTCTTGAAGAGAGTGCACCTAGAAAGTGAAAAAGACCCCCAAAGAGGCTTATCCTGAAGATGAAAATCTAGCAACATAAGCAAGCGCAAAGCATAACGTTGGGAAAAGCGAAACAACCAAGAATATTTCTTTTTGAGAAATAATGAATATTTGGTTAACAATGAAATAACCTCAACTCTTGAAGATATGTGAGAAATGAAATAGTTGTCGGCAACGTTGCCTCTAATATCGCTAATGTTTCTTTAATGATAACATGGATCTGGAACCAAAGTCCACGGCAAGAGATGCCTGAAGCGCTCATATCGGGTTAAATGAACAAAACAATTGAGGCTGAACCATAGTCGCTAAAAGGAAATCTTAGAACCAGCAAGTTTATACTTAATGGGTCATTATGAAAATAATGAGGTGGTGGACGATGATGGTTCATAGGTCTTTACAGAAGACCAGTACTATCCTATTATGAATGAATGTATATTCTGCTATATAGTATTTCTGGCCAATGTCATGAATGGAAGTTATGTAGGTAATGCATTATGAAAATCTGTATGAAGAGATCTCTAAAAGACTCGTGTACCATGATGACAACATTGAAACAGGAAGATTTCAATGGATGCCATCTCGAGGAGGAGTATATATGCTAAACTATAGTCATCATATTTTAGAATATGAAAGTCTTAGTTTTGGTTTCCTAGAAGGAATCAATATGACAATTATCACCTGAAGTGAGTTGCTTTGAAGGTTTTATCACTTAGATAGGTATAGAATTCAAGAGGAGCACTTTCTCATATATATATATATATATATATATATATATATATATATATATATATATATATATATATATATATATATCGAGAAGATCAAATACTCTTGATGCATAAAAGATAATCCAGAAGATTAAGTGTTGTACTTTTTTCTTTGTGAGTTTTTACCAAAATTTTTTCTCAATAAAGATTTTTAATGAGGCACAAGTGCAATACAACTTGCGTATGGAATGTACTCTTTTCTTCATCTTTTTTTACTAAGTTTTTGGAAAGTTTTTAATAAAGTATCCATCCAGGGAGAGCATTACAAAACCTATCCCCAAAGGGGGTGCTGTTAGGCTATGGGTCCCACATGGTTTCTTTTTTGAACTCCAAGTTAGAGATGTGTGTATATAAAAAGACTCCAGACTATAAATATATGGGAGATGCTTTTATTGTACACACATCAATTGAGATTAATAAAAAAAATCATTGGCTGCTCTCTCTCTCTCATCTTTTGTATCAATTGTTTATCTACTTTTGTATTGTTTGATTATATAATTGTTCTTGCTTTTGAGTTGAGTTGATTGACTGTTGTAAACACTAGTTTCTCGATGGTCCCATCCTAACCTAACCAGGCCTAGTTCGGAGACACGGAAGTGATAAGGTTAGAGGCATTTGTATTGGCTTTTGCTGATGACTTTTGGCAGAAAATAAATAGTATTAGTTGAAAAAAGTGCCTTTTAGAATAAGGGGCGTGCAGTGAAAAAAATTAAGAAAGAGATACATGTACGTGATAGGAGCGAGCTTAGGATGCATGATGCACCCATGATCAATGCCTTATCCTTTAAATGAGATGATAGCAAGAAAAGTAGAGAAACCGTTTTGAAAAGCTAGATGTTTGTACTAACTTTTGATTTGTTTAAATAGAACGAGAAGCAGAACACAATACTAAGGGGCACTCAGAATGACGATAACTTATGGCTTTTTCACTGTAGTTAGCTTATTTTTCACTAAGCTGAGATGACTTATTTAGTGTAATAAAATTTAAAAAATTTTAAATAAAAAAGAGATTAGTCTATCATAGATAATACAAAGCAATACGAAAAAAGAAAAGATAAAAAACCTAAAAACAAAAAATAATACAAAGCAATACAAAAAAAGAAAAGATAAAAACCTAAAAACAAAAAAATAAGGAAAAACGAAATTAAAAAAATAATAAAATAAAAACAGAAATCAGAAGTCATCCACAGCGATCTAAAAACCTCAAGCCCGAGGGGCCGGACGCGCAACCGAAACCTCGACCGGTACGCGCCCACCCAGGGCCGCATGGCCTGCCCACTGGCCGCCTTCGAGCCGCTTCCTCCCCATGGGTCACGGCAGTTGCGCTTAGAATTCAGAGTAGGAGAATAGAGTAGACCGAACCCCTTCAGATCTAAGACACCACCGCCTTCCTCCTCCTCACGCTCGGGAACCTTCGCGAACCTCCTGGAAGCTTCGGGAGGGGCTCTCCGGCGAGATGGGGTTCTTCGACCGGCTGCCCCCGATGGACCACCTGCGGTCGGAGAAGATGTGCTTCGTGCAGCTCATCATCCCCGCCGAGTGCGCACTCCTCGCCGTCACCTACCTCGGCGAGCTTGGCCTTCTCCAGTTCAAGGACGTGAGTCTCTTTCTCTCTATCCTCGCCCCTTGCTCCCCCGCCTCTCTGGCCTCTCCCTCCTGCATCTGTTTGATCTAGCCTCGTGAATCGTGATCTCCCCGGGCTCCGCTCGCGCGCGTCGCGCTCTCTGCTCCGTTGGATCTGGCTTTTGGCTGTGCTCGGGTCGGAGGGCCAGTGTTTGATTTGTGTGTCATTGGATCCCGCGGTTTGGCGCGCGTTTCTCGTTTGAGGCTTTGAGCTGGTTTGGACGACCGCGATCATTGGTTAGTGGGTGCGAGGTTGTTTTAGATAAGGGGCACAGACGCGGCGGTCTCACTGAGCCATCAAATTTACGGGAGTGGGTCAATGTGTGAGTGCGCGAGACTTTGATGAATTATGATAAGCATGGATGAACTTGGTAGTGCGAATGTTTCGAATATAATTTTTTATGCTTTACCTTGTTTTGATCCGCTGTCATCTATGTTGAGCCAGTTTACACAAACAAATTGTTGGGGAGGTGGCTTACCGTTATGTTGGTGGTACATTAAATGGATAGTTACAATGCTTTGCACTTCTGCAGTGATGGAACGAATAGGAAATTTGTTGTAATACTGTGACTGGGTATTTGCTCCAGCTCCTGTGTGTTTTAAAGAAACTTTTTGAATGCTTAGCTTGATTGTGCGATACATTTTTTTCCAAGGACGTGAAAAGGAATTGAATTGATCCTTTTGTGATAACTGCTGGTTATCAAAAGGCATGCGCAGAGTCTTAATTAAAAGAATTTTTTCCCAGCTGTTGTGACTATACTGTCTAATAGATCTTTCCAGCCTGCACTGATGAATCGCCATAACATCATTTGTAAGTGAACATGCCATAGACCTTGATGATGGTACCTATCAGTAGTCTATGCTCTTTGCTCTATAATGAGCTGCATTTCATGATGGTTTCCTAAGTGAGTAACTATGGACAACAGAGGTTTGCATTTGGTGTCTTGGTCCCTTAGCACCTCCTTTTTATTGTTCCTTATCAGGTGCAGGGTGGAAATGACTAACTAGATTTAATAATATCTTGAGACAAAATGATTTCCCAACATGGTTACTATGACAATGACATTTAGGTGCACAGAAGAGGGTAAAAAAAAAAAAAACTAAACGACCATTGATCAGATTGTCTGTTGAAATGCCATTGGAGGGAAAATAAGAAGGATAGCAGGCCTCAGAAATTCACCATTTTATCTGTTAATATTTTTCACCTGAAATTTGAGGAATTAGGAAAGAGAGGTGGCTTAGGTGGCTTGGGGAGACTCCAATTTTATTTCGCCTTGGCGCCAATATATGATGAAAGAGAGCTTTTATTTTGTACTTTATTGTTATGGTGTCATCGGAGAACACTTTGTGAATATGACATCATCTTAGAAAGTTTTAGACTGTGCTTACTTTCAATTCAAAAGTTTTATTTTTGTTAATGCAAACTCCTATATTGGTTCGATTTCTGACTTTTTTCCCCATTTTCTCCCTTTTTGCAGTTGAATGAGGATAAGAGTCCTTTTCAGCGTATATTTGTAAATCAGGTATTACAACTTATGTTATCATCCATTTGATTTTATGTTGATTACATCACTTTGCATGCACTTGTTCTATTCTACTATGCAAAGGCCCTATCTTGGATAGTATTGTACTGTAGAGCCCATATTTTATTTATTTATATGTCATTTGATCTTCTCTTACCCAAGATCTTTGCTTCGATATCAAGGCTATGTAGTACTCAGATATCGCGTTCGTTCAGTTGGAACTGTTCAATGGACAAGACAGTCAGATGGTTAGTTTTTTATTTTTTTAAAAAATACCAGCACAGGGAAATTATCATATTGAGAAACATTTTGGAAGATCTTTTTCTCTATCAGATTATATTTTTGGAATGAAAAATGTAAGACGAAAAGAATCAAAGATTTAATAAAAAAAGTAACTTGCTTAGTTAGTCATGCCATCTTTTGGTTTTTTTTTGTGAAACATATATGATTGGCTAAGTTTGCTGACTTTAAGGAGTTAAACTAAATTATGAACACACTTTAAGTACAACAGTTCACTTCTAGTGTAAACAAGCATCATGGATTGAGTATTTCATTGTCATTATATCAATAACTTCCTCTTCTTTTACAAAACAGTGGGAATAAGTGAACCTATAGAGCCAAACTGATTTAGTCCGATCTATCGAATTCAGTTACTAAACCGTTTATTTCTATTTGCCTTTTGTTTTTGAAAACCATTTGAAAAGAAATTGCTGAACAACAAGAATGTGGCATAGTGAATACACTGGGACTCTTGTTGGCAAGTGGATTAAATATATTCATTGCATTTGGTATCTGAATTCATGAGTATGCGATTTCATTCAATCAAGTTACCTGATTAATTAATGGCACAATGTACTATTTCAATAAATGACAGAAAATTGGGACAGTCCTTCCAAGTCCTCGCTCTTATCGTTTTAGCATAATATAATAGAGTGATGCAGATATCATGGTCTGAGACTTTTTTGACTGTTGCTTCCTTTAGTGTGTGCTCACAGAACAACAAGAATGTGCTCACAAATAGATCTGAAATGAAAATTCTGCTGGATGCTGGTCTGTAACTTTTCTTTATGTAAGTTCATTTTGATAAATATGTTTCAATTCCCCTGCAGGTAAAGCGATGTGCAGAAATGTCACGTAAACTAAGATTTTTCAGTGACCAAATCAACAAGGCAGGTGTTAAATCTTCTGTACCGCCTGCACTACAACCAGATATTGATTTGGAGGAGCTAGAGGTACATTATTTATGTATTTATATAACAAAAGCACCCATTTGGGATTCTGTTATTTCTGTAACAAATAGATATTTTTAAGGGAAAATAAATAGCTGTTTTATAAGGGAAAATGAATAATTGCCTTTGTTGTTCCTCTAGGCAAAATTGGGTGAGCATGAGCATGAGCTGCTTGAGATGAATACAAATAGTGAGAAACTACAACAGACATACAATGAACTCCTTGAATTCAAGCTGGTCTTGTCAAAGGTTGTATCTCAATTCTTGTGAAACATGGAGTTAATTCTCCCATGTATTTTCTTGTTACTGTTAAGATGGAAGATAAAAGATCCACACTAGAATGCTTGACACCTTCTAATGATAGCCCTAGGGTACTTTATTCAGGAAAAAAAATAGAGATACGCCAAAGAAATATGCTATTTGTAGCTGACGAGTATCCACTTTATTCGGTTTAAATTATGAATTGTAAGATTGATATGGGACGGCTTTTGTGGTGGTTTTCGGTGTACTGAAAGCGGAAAAAATAGATGGAACTAAGAATCAGAATTAGAACGTAGGAGGATAATGGGGAAAATCGTGCTTGCCCTCTTGAGCGTGACAGATGTTGTGTCTGTTAAGGGTATTTAGGTATTTTCCCATATGTCTAGGGTTTGTGTCCTTGTGTCCTCTTTGTACTATATATATGCTCCATAAGCTATTGCAATATACAAGATCTATTCCTACTTACATGGTATCAGAGCAAGGTAGATCTAGCTCACCTCCAGTTAAAAAAAATCCGCTGTGCTGCCTTCAGGAGGAGTGTCTCCACTCTCGGGGGCGGCCATCCACGCCGACCGCCGCTGCTCGCCACCGGCCGCCGTCGCCTCCTGGTATCCCGGCCCGTCGTCAGATCCGGTTGTCTCCACCGCCGATTTGGCCGCATCCGCCGTCTCCCGTTCTTTGTCTTGCCGTTAGCCTCCGGCCGCCGCTCGCGCTGCGCGCCGCCGCTCGCCGCCGCCGCCGCCGGATCTGCCGCTACGCCGGACGCCTCCGCCGCCACGGATCCGGCCGCAGCCGCTCTTGCCGCCCGGATCCGGCCTCCTCTGCGTCGGATCCGCCCATCCCCGCCAGATCTGGCCACCTCCTCGTCGGGACGCTGCCTCCCCCGCCCGGATTCGTGCTGGCCGCGCTGGATCCGGCCTCGCCCTGCCCGGATCTGGCTGCGCCGTCGCTCGATCCACCGCTGTCCACCGCTCCACCTCCAGATCCGGTGGCCTCCAGACCGGATTGGGCCGCTGCTGCCGTCTCCCCGCTGCTGCGCCGCCGGGCTCTCCTTGGGCCGCCGCTGCCTCCCGGCCGCCGTGCTTGCACCTCCGCGCCCGCACCGCCGCCTTCGGATGCCGCCGCCACCCTAAGCCTCCGGTCTAGTGGCCGACCGCACCGGATCCAGCCCGAGCTCGCGTGCGCCCTGGCCGCCGTCGTCGACCTCTCTGGCTGCCTCCTCCAGCCGGATCCGGCCCGATCTGCTGCCTCCTGGCCGTCGCGTCCTCGCTGGCCTCTCATCGGTTGCATCCGCCACACGGGGAATGGAAGGAGAGGAGGAGCAGGCGGTCTTGTGTGGGATGGGGAGCAGAGAGAGGAGTTGGCTGTTTGCTTTAGGGAGAGGGGTGAATAGAGAGCATCAAAATTAGCAAGGAGTGTCCACAATTCACACACCTATATTTCTTTCTCTTATCCACCTTTCCCCGATTACTTCCTAAACCCTCCTTAATCTCCACAGAGGGGACCTGTTCTGCTTCTAGTATATGTTATTTGAGTCTTTTTCGTTTTGTGTCTTCCGTTGCGACATCCAAGTCCGTTACAATCTTTCAATCAGTTCGTCAATGCCATGCGAGTTCACATAAAATCCTTGTCAATCAGCTGACTTCTTTGCTAGCCACGGTCCATTCTCTTGGATGGCGTGGTCCTCTCCTTCCTTTTCGCATAGTCGCAGTCGTCGCTCTTCTTTGAGCCACTACAGATCGTAGGAGTCTTTATGATGTCGCTGCTCTTCTCTTTGAGCCACCGCCCTGAGTTTCTAAGGCCGCTACGCTTCTTCTGCACCGCGCCTCCGTTGCGCTTCTTGTGCACAGCGCTGCCGCCGTCTCGGGCTTCGATTTGTGCTACTATGCTTCTATCTCCCTCTTCGGTTTGATTGTTAAGCGTATTTGTGTCTTTTCTTTTAGTGTCAACCCTTCCAAATGCAATGCTATTGCATACGCTTTGCATTTGAGGAGGGGTGTTAAGGGTATTTGGGCCTTTTCCCATATGTCTAGGGTTTGTGTCCATGTCTCCTCTTTGTACTATATATATACCCCATGGGCTATTGCAATATACAAGATCTATTCCTACTTACAGTATCCAGCCAGCATAGAAGCTCTGAGGCGCATGAGGAAGATGATTGTTCTATTGCTTACTGATCTCAAGTTACAACATAGATCCTTATATAGGATTTGGAACAATCCGACTCAGACTTACTTTATATAACCGATTCTGCTAATCAAACTCGGAATCCTAACTAGTATCCGAGTCTTATATCCTAACCTGCAACAGCCAATACTTTCCTAACTAATATTATTTCCTTCTAAACCAAAATCTGTTTTTACCGCTGATGACTGAAGCACATAATGATTATCTGTAGCGTGTCATGCCTTGTCGTCCGCTGAACCGTTGCCCCGCACGCTCGGTCTTTCAGCCAACACAAACTGTTGATTTGGAAATCTTCTGGTATAATACCTTCCCCAATAAGAGTCCACAACATTTCCCCCTGCTACTGAAATAGCACAGCTCGTCCTCAAGCTGGAAATCATGGTATTGCTCTCGAAATTTAGTAAGAAGAATCCATGAAACTTTCGATAGTGGACAATCCTTCCACTGAACCAACACCTCCCAGCGACCACGATGAAGACGAGCACGCTGAACCAGCGAAGGAGTTGGAATAACCCGGCCATGGTGAGTTTCAGGCAACAAAGGTATATCAATTGGAGGATCACCATGGAAAGGTTTAAGTAATGCCACATGAAAAACATTATGAATCTTGGCTCGTGCAGGCAACTAAAGATGATACGCCATTGAACCAATTTGTTCGATGATCTGAAAGGGGGCCATACAACATGGGCAGTGAGAGACAAAACCGGACGATGATGCAAACATAATTGCACATCACGATGAGAACGATCATGCTACTGCTTCATGATGGCTTGAGCTTGCAACAACCGTTTGCGTATTTCCTCCAAAAACTCAATCACGATTGGTCATTTGTTGTTTGACAGCAGCCACACAAGTAGCACCTGCTACGTGGTTCACAAACCAGCAAACCTAGCGGATTGCGCCCATAAACCACCTGGAAAGGCGTAGTGTGGAGAGCAATTTTGTATGATGAATTATACCAATATTCAGCCCATGGAAGCCATTGAACACACTGCTTTGGACGATCACCACATAGACACCTCAAATACATTGTAATGATATGATTAGCCACTTTACACTGACCATCAGACTGCGGGTGAAAAGCAGAATTGAGATGTAATTGTACTCTGGCCAAACGAAAGCGCTCCCGCCAAAAATTACTTGTAAAAATTGGATTACGATTACTAACAATAGACGAAGGAATCCCATGAAGACGGACAATTTCATCAAAGAAAACATGAGCAACTGAATCTGCAGTATACGAATGAGAGAGAGAGCAATGAAGTGAGCATATTTAGAAAATCTGTGAACCACAATCAAAATAACCAATTTAACATGTACCTTTGGAAATCCTTCCACAAAATCCGTTGCAATATCAGCCCAAACTGATTGTGGTACTTTCAATGGTTGTAAAAGTCCCACCGGGCGAAGATGCTTAGTTTTATTGCGTTGTCACACTGAACATCCTTTGATAAATTCTCGCACCAGCCGCGGTAGGCTAGAAACGTGGAAGTGTACACAAACCCAGTGTAAAGTTTTCTGAACTCCTTCATGTCTTGCCCCGTGAATTGCTGTCAACACTTGCTGTAAAAGAGGACACTAAGGTGGTGAAAACTCGACCTTGATGCAAAATAAGACCCTCCACTACCGACCATGAGGACCCTTCCTGGCCAGTCATCATGCAATCTCTGAAGGCCGATAGCTTGACTAAAGAAGTAATTTCTTGCCTCAACTGATCAAACCATTCAAATTGGGGGCTTGAAAGCGCATGTATGGCTGCTACTTCCTCATCACGTCGGGAAAGAGCATAAGTTGCAGTATGTTGATGGCCCGGCCTGTAATCCACCGAAAAGTCATAACCAAACAATTTGCTTACCCAATGATGTTGTGGAATAGTTGAAAGACGTTGATCCAAGAGAAATTTGAGAATGTAGTTATCAGTTTGAAACTTTGAATCAAGAAAGTACGTCCCCATAGATACAATCACCAATGTTGAACCGCCTTGACTAATCCAATGAGTTTTCTTTCATATGTAGCAAATTTCGCATGCTGAGGAGCAACCGTTCAGCTAAAGAAGGCAACGGGCCTTTCACCTTGATGTAGAACTGCACCAAAGCCGGAATTGGAGGCATCACAATTCACCACAAAACGCTTGGAAAAATCCAGCAATTGCAAAACCGATGCTAAAGTTAGGACCGACTTTAAGGTTGTGAACGCCTCATCTGCATCTTTGGACCAAGCAAATGCTTCCTTTTTCAACAACTTCGTGAGAGGAAATACTATCACACCGTAATTCTTCACAAATTTATGGTAGTAACCGGTCAAACTGAGGAAACCCTACAAAGCTCTCATTGACTTCTGTGCCGGCCAATCCAGAATTGCAGATATTTTGTCTGAATCCATAGCCGCGCCTTGGCTCGAGATGATACGACCTAAATAGGCCACTAACGTCTCACCAAAATAACACTTAGATCTTTTAAGAGCCAACTTGTGAGAACGCAACACGTGAAACATTGTTCGAACATGCTGTAAATGTTCAGAACAAGAGGCACTGTAAATTAAGATGTCGTCAAAGAAAACGAACACAAAGTGCCCTAGAAACGCTCGGAGTATCTCATTCATGAATGCCTAAAAAGTAGCCAGACAATTCGTGAGGCCAAAAGACATCACCAAGAACTCAAAGTATCCATGGTGTGTTCGGAAAGCCATCTTCTTGATATCATCCAGATGCATCCGCACCTGATGATAACCATTGCACAAATCGAGCTTCGTGAAGTAGCGTGCCCTTTGTAATTCATCGAGAAGCTCATCAACCACCGGAATATGAAACTTATCCTTCATGGTCTGTGCATTTAAGGCACAGTAGTCCACACAGAAATGCCAGGTGTCATCGTGTTTCTTGACCAGCAGGACGGTTGACGAAAAGGCCGATGTGCTGGGACGAATTATGCCTTGGGTAAGCATATCTTCGCATTATCTCTTAGTCTCGTCCTTGAGAAGATGTGGATAATGATATGATCACACTACCATAGCTGCTGTATCTGGCAATAAACAAATTTTATGATCTCCTCTCTGGAGGTGATCTACGCGGTGACTCAGAAGTCTTCAAATTCCCGTAACAAATTAGCCATCCGATCCTATCTAGTAATGTTGAGAACACGTGGAACAACCATTGTGCACCAATGCCATGCGAGGTCATGCGATGATCAGTTCGCGAAAAGGACATGGTGAGAAGCTCAAAGTCCTAGACAATTGGCCCAAGAGTATGGAGCCACTGAACTCCGAAGACGACATCAAATCCACCCAACGGTATGGCAAAACAATCTACCGAGAATTCTTTCTTGTCGATGATTAACGGCACCTGAAAACACAAACCGGCACATGCTACGCGATCACCACTAGCAACAACCACCTTCATGCTTGGGCATGGTGTTAGTGTAAGATCAAGTCGACATCCGTGCCTTCATCAAGGAAAGTATGAGTGGGGCCGATGTCAATGAGTGCCTGCAGAGATTGATCGACGACTGTCACTTGTAACTACATGGTTCGGCTAGCACGCACGCCCGTGAGAGCATGCAGTGAAATCTCCACCTTAGGTTCGCCTGTTGGACCGTCCTCACCGTCGTCCAACTCGAACAAGTAGATGCCATTCGTGGAACACCTATGATTTGGTCCAAACTTCTCTGGACAATTGTAACAAAGTCCTTTCGCTTGGCGTTCCGCCATCTCAGCGGTGGAAAGATGCTTCCAACGTGTCTGTAGTGGAGTGGCAAGCAATGGAGGTGCCTCCAGTGCAACCGTTGGAAGAACTGATGTTGGCGCAGGATTGGGCGTCGGGACTAATGGTGTCGTCGAACTTGGCGGTGTGAAAGACGCTCGTGCTGATGACACTGACCTTGGCGCTTTAACTTCAACCGACTCTTTCGCAAGCTATTGCTTGTAAGCTCGAGCTAGACTCATTGTAGTCTGAAGGTTGCTTGGATTTTGCAATTCGACGTCTGTACTCAGAGGCTTTAAAAGCCATGCTGTAAACAGCTGAACTTGTTGGAGTGGAGATAATGGCTCTACACGGCATAACAAAGCCAAGAACTGTCGTTGATACTCTTTGACGGCACCTGTCCGACGCAATTGTGTGAGTTCTCTCAAAGGATTGCCCCGGATTGGAGGCCCGAAGTGCATATTGGCGAAATCTGCGAAGCATGCCCATGAAAGTATGCCCTCATCGTGTTCCAACCGATAATACCATTTCTGTGTCACGCCTGTTAAGTGATAGGCCACCAACCAAACCTCCTCCTGTAAGGCACGCTGACCACGAAAAAAAATGCTCACATTGATTGAGCCAAGGCAACAGGTCCTCGTCTCCCCCAAAAGTCCAAAAATTGAGCTTGTGATATCACGGTGCACTTCTTTCTTCCTTGTCCCCCTTGCCGAGAGATACATCCAGTGTGAGGCTCTTGCCATTGGAGCCCAGAAGATTTGAAGACGCGCCATTGCCTCCCTGCTGCAACTGTGAGATCGCATCATAGTCTAGACTTTGATTGTGTTTGATCTCGCTAATGTCTTTCATCAGGATGGCAATCATCTTGCCGAGGTCCTTAATGGTCTTTGGCTCTTCCATGGGAAGGGTGGAGGTAGATGGCTCTGGTACCAAATTGATATGGGACAGCTTTTGTGGTGGTTTTCGGTGTACTGAAAGCGGAGAAAACAGATGGAACCGAGAATCAGAATTAGAATGTAGAGGATAACTGGGAAAATCGTGCTCGCCCTCTTGCGCGTGATGGACGTTGTGTCCAGCCAGCGTAGAAGCTCTGAGACGCCTAAAGAAGAAGATTGTTCTATTGCTTAATGATCTCAAGTTACAGCATAGATCCTTATATAGGATTTGGAACAATCCAACTCAAGACTTATCATATATAACCAATTCTGCTAATCAAACTCGGAATCCTAACTAGTATCCGACTCTTATATCCTAACTTGCAACAACCAATTCTTTCCTAACTAATATTATTTCCTTCTAAACCGAAACCTATTTTACCACCGATGACTGTAGCACGTTGCGCCTTGTCGGCT
The DNA here is from genome assembly GCA_036346265.1 of Melocanna baccifera. Classification (NCBI taxonomy): domain Eukaryota; kingdom Viridiplantae; phylum Streptophyta; class Magnoliopsida; order Poales; family Poaceae; genus Melocanna; species Melocanna baccifera. Next base: position 39,743,634 of record CM070676.1, read on the forward strand.
GCCGAGCTGTTGCCCTGCACGCTCGGTCTTTCAGCCAACGCAGACTACCGATTTGGAAATCTTCTGGTATAATACCTTCCCCAATAAGAGTCCACAACAAAGATTCTAACACTGCCTGGCAATCATAAGTTCCCATTGTAGTTACTATCATATGTCAGTCAAATATTGACCATGCTTTAAATAATACATCTGGTCCTTTTCTGTTTATTTTGATGTTTTCTCAAATAACTTTTTGCAGGCAGGTGGTGTCCTTGCTTCTTCTCATAATCATGCAGCTCCAGCTGAGCGGGAGCTAGATGAAAACATATATGACAAGGAAGTGGATGAGGGAAATGCCTATTTGCTCGAACAGGTCTTATTTTAGTTCTCATCCTTCAATTATTCTTGTTCTGTTGTTCCATTGAATTGTAACACAAAAATGCTGTCAGGGATTGCATCAAGGGGCCTCTGAAAATTCTGGAGTTAGGTTTGTTAGTGGGATAGTTTTAAAATCTAAAGCATTGGCTTTTGAGAGGATGATTTTCCGAGCTACGAGGGGGAATATGTTTTTCAATCAGGCACCTGCAGGGGAACCTGTTATTGATCCCGTATCTGGTGAAGAGGTCTGATTTGTGGTTTGCTCTTTCTTATTCTTGTGTATATTGAGTAGATATTGCTAAATTTGCCTCAAATTGTATACTGCTTGTGTTAGCTTCACTTTATTTTCTCTCTGCAATTGAGTTTATGGCCAAAATTGATGTATATTTCAATACTGAAATTCATCTTTGCACGCGACTGTTCATTCGGTACCTCGAAACCTCCAAAATTTCTCAATAAAATTTTAACATTTCAATTTCACTCTTGACAGGTAGAGAAAACTGTTTTTGTAGTTTTCTTTTCTGGGGAGCAGGCTAAAGCAAAGATTCTAAAGATTTGCGATTCATTTGGAGCAAGCTGCTACCCTGTTCCTGAGGAGACAGTTAAGCAGAGACAGATTTTCTGTGAGGTATTTTAATTCCATGTTTGGCACACTAATTCATTTGTTTATTTTGAATTGCAAAGCTTGATTAAACTGTAGTTGTTGAATTTTTTGTTGGATGGAGCTTGAGACTTGTATGATATCTGACTTTGGTGACTTATTATTTTCTCTTGGGGGGTCTTAAGCACCTTTTGCCATTTATTTAGTCAAAGAAAATATTTTGTCCCATACTCCCAGGCACAAAATCATAAGTCTCCAAATACATTAGAAGTCATCTGGATGGGATTGTGATGGACTGCTGCCTGTCCTTACAGATTTCTTTCAGTGCTAAAACTCCTATCTATTTTGCGTTATGCTTTGTTCCATGAGATACTACCTAATCTGCCATCTTGGCTAGAATCTGCACACTTTGTAGCATGCATCTACTTGCTTGCTCGATGTAAAAACTTGAGTATAGCCTGGATGATGTTCACCACTGAGAATGCATCTTTTTTTTTTCTGCTGAAGTATTTGCTAAAAACTTTGAGCTGATCATTTACTCGTCATGATGTAATGTCCTAATACTATCTGCTGAAGTACGCTGAATTAGTACCTTCTACAAAATTTTGGCAGGTATCAGCACGCCTCTCTGATCTAGAAGTCACTTTGGATGCTGGAATCCAGCACAGAAACAAAGCACTTGAGTCAGTAGGGTCACAATTATGGAGGTGGATAATCATGGTAATCAACTAATACCAATTTTTCATTTTCTATTTGTATGCTGTCATCCCTAAAAACTGTGGTCCCTGTTTGTGATGTGTATTATACCTGTGTATTTTCCCCGTTGTATAAGGGGTTATCTGCATATATACTACACCCAAGGTTCCAAATCCTGGCGGTAACCGGCCAGTTACCGCCGGTAACTGGTTTTACCGGTGCCGACCGGGAGATAAAAAACCGCCGGTTTTTTATTTAATTCAAATTTGAAATTTTATTTAATTCAGAACATTGGTAAGTTGGTAACATATGCCAGGTTTCAATCTATACTTTGAAGACAGCAAACTAAAGACTGGTTTTTGAGCTGCTTAACTTCTACTCTTTCCTTCCCCTTTTATTTATAGCAATCAACTCATAGACAATAACTGCAACGCAGTTTACTAAGAGATACATGCAGAATTTAAGAGGCATGCACAGAACTTTAAGAGACATGCGCATGCAATGCATTAATACTAAGAGACTGCATAGAACTTTAAGAAGCATGCGTAGCATGCACAGGACTTCAAGAAACATGCACATGCATGCAGGATACTAAGAGATACAGCCTAAGAGGCATGCAACACTTAAGAGGCGTGAATACTAAGAGACCGCACCATTAAGAGGATTGCATGCACACGGGATACTAAAAGATTACATGCACACAGGATTAATGCTAACATACTTTCACTTATTGCTTCCTTTTAATTTGATTTACAATAATTTAGGTAGAGAAATATTGTGTTCCATATGTTTGAGGCTTAAAGAACACTCGTGTTGGAGCACAATGTATTGGTACGAATTTCACCGGTTTTTCCGGTTTTTTCACCGGTTTTTCCGGTAACCGACCGGTTACCGGTCTTCTCCCGCCCTGCCTACAAAATTCAATTGCCAAATTTTATCCGGTTTTTATCCGGGATTTTCGGTTACCGGTACCGCTCGGCGGCCGGGATTTGCCCCGGTTCCGGTTTTTCGATCCTTGGCTACACCTCTACGTGTATATATACTGTCTCATTGACCTCATTATGAATACAAGCGCTATTCACAACATGTGCTAGTACCTAGATTTCTGAATCATAACTTTTTCGTCTTACTTTTAGGTAAAAAGGGAGAAAGCTGTATATGATACATTAAACTTGCTGAACTTTGATGTCACAAAGAAATGCCTTGTTGGGGAAGGATGGTGTCCTATATTTGCTAAATCTCAGGTCAGAAATGTTACATTTATTTGAAAGTCATATTGTTATGCTCATTTCGTTTAGAAAAAAAACTCTAGAACAGATATCTTAATTCTAAATTGTCCTTCAGATCAAGGAAATTTTGCAGCGCGCAACACTTCACAGCAACTCGCAAATTGGAATAATATTTCATGAGATGGACACTATTGAACCACCGCCTACATATTTCCAAACTGATAAATTTACTAATGCTTTCCAGGAGATCATTGATGCGTACGGGTATGTACCTTGTTGCAAAAGTCAATATGAATGAATGATTTTATTTGTTACACTTTGGCCTTTTTGGAAGTCATGCATAAACAAATTGTTCATTGAATGTTGTGTTTGAGGATTGAATCTTGAGTAAAGCAGTTGGAGTAAATTGGGTGCACTAGCTCTTGATCCCGCACAAAGGCTTTGCTGTCCCATTTTGGAAGGGTTTTGTTGGTTTGACGTTTAGGGGTGGTGAGCAAGAGATAAGTCATCATTAGGTGACAGGTGACAGTATATTATAGTTCTGAGGTTGAGCAGCAGTTGTTTTGAAGTTTGATTCATTAGGTTGACTTGTTTGGTGTTCAGCGTTTTCCTGGAGCTGTTAATCTTTGTGAATTGTGACCATACAAGGCTGATTGCTTCATGAAACCTTGGGACTTATCTGAATCTATACTTGATGTGATTACATGTGGGAATGTTTCATTTCATTCTATCCTTGGTTACTATTCTCTGATGAAAGAGAACCCCTATGTTATGATATTTTCATCATGAACCCTCCAAAGTGAGTAGATCATGAATCTATCTGATTGCAGTGTTGCTCGATATGAAGAAGCGAATCCAGCTGTATATTCTGTGGTTACATTCCCATTTCTTTTCGCTGTTATGTTTGGAGATTGGGGTCATGGAATATGTCTGTTACTAGGAGCTCTTGTTCTTATACTTCGTGAGAAGAAACTTTCCTCTCAGGTATTCTTGGCTAAACTTGAACCTTTTTGTTCTTTTCTTTTGTATAACCATTACATACAAATCCTAAAGCGTGTTACTACTGTAGAAGAGTATAGTTGATAGATTGTACAGATGTTATTTTCTACTGTTTGAATAGTGCAGTTTTAATTAGGCCATTTGCACCTTATCCAGTATGCTGTCTTGTCTTTCGTCTTACTTCGCTCCCTTTTGTGGTATGCTATTCTCTATGGTGTTGTTTAAATGCTTATGTTGTGAAGTGCGTTTGTAGATCATGTTATTTCATGACTACTAGCGGGGGTATCACTGAATTGTATTAAATTTATATTGTCTGCTGTAAGTCTAAATATTAAACTCCTATTGGAAAAACCCAAGTGAGTTGTACCCTTACATATCATGGAGAAAGTTTGATGACCCCAAAGAATATTGTCAGTTATATATTTGTGAGCATCAGTCACATTGTTGATGGAGGTAGATGCATGTTGGGCCTGTGGTGTCACAGGACACTCTGAAAAATTCGTGGAGAACCCATTTAGCTATGGTATATTTGCATAGGAGTCTAGAAAATCCCTCTTACCATGTAGAGGGAATCCACTGAAATATCTCTGCATGCAAGGGACCCCAGTGAAAAAAATGGCTCCACCAATGCTTACCATTTTAAGCCATTTATCACATTCTTTGCATGTGAATATCTCTTCTAAATCTGATCATACTTGGAAGGTATTGGTCGCATTCAACTTCGCAATTTATCATTTATTTTTTCAAATTGCCTGCACTAATGCATTCAACCTGCTCCATTAACCTGTCATCCCTTATTTCAGAAGCTCGATAGCTTTATGGAGATGGCATTTGGTGGGCGTTATGTTATTCTTCTCATGGCATTATTCTCAATATATTGTGGGCTTATATACAATGAGTTCTTCTCAGTTCCATTCCATATATTTGGCAAATCTGCGTATGAATGTAGGGAAAAAACCTGCAGGTTTGGACTTACCATTTGACGATTATTTGATTTTTTTTATGTTGGAAAATTATGATTTCAGTTAAATACCTGATACCTCAACTAAGCTCAGGTTTCTTCTCCTTCCTCCTCTTCTTTTTTGTTTGGGGTGGGATGGGGTGGGGTTCTAGTTACATGCACTAGTGTGTTCTTTTCAGTAGTTCATTATTCTGTGAGTACACTGCAACAGATACTACTTCGCTAGTTAATCCAACTTCTTGTCTACATTCCATATGTTTAGGGTAAGGATTATATTTTCTTACTACGAAAAGCAGTTATTGTTGAGCATGTGCATTGTAAATAAGAAATACATTTAAGCGCTGAAAGCATATATACATTTGTTTTTTGAACTACCAAGGAGCTATATGCAACATATGTCGTAACTAGTAAATACACGCATTTGTTCACTCTTGATGCAAGGATGTCTCTATCGTAAAATGATATGCATCCGTAACACTGGTCATGACAGATGATTTCAATTGCGCATTATCCGGACTAATAAAGTTTGGTCCTCATGGTGCTGGGCATGCCGGCTAACAGCCAGTTTTGTTAAAGGCCCAAATAGCTATATCCACTTTGTTGTTTCTATTTCTGAATGGCTGGTACTTGATGAAATGTTGTACTTTATTGTCTAACATCTGATAGCAGGTAGGTCAGGAAGCAGTCTTCAGCTATGACACATTTTAATGTCAGATGACCATTTGTACCAAAGGCTTATCCCTGAATATCTAACACCCAACCTGTGTGGTTCAGTGATGCACATATTGCTGGTCTCATAAAAGTCCGTGATCCCTATCCTTTTGGAGTGGACCCAAGTTGGCGTGGAAGTCGATCTGAGCTACCCTTTCTAAATTCCTTGAAGATGAAGATGTCTATACTGATGGGTGTCTCCCAGATGAATTTGGGGATTGTATTGAGTTATTTTGATGCAAAGTTTCATGGAAATGCCCTTGACATAAGGTAATGTGTTTTCATTGCATCTGTTCTTCTTTTGATGCAAGAAACTAGAGGGGGAAAAGGGCAATGTTTTTAACCATGTGGGTTCCTCAGGTATCAATTCATACCGCAGATGATTTTTCTGAATAGCCTCTTTGGTTACTTAGCACTCCTGATTCTCATCAAGTGGTGCACGGGCTCTCAAGCTGATCTGTATCATGTGATGATATATATGTTCCTTGATCCTGCTGGAGATCTTGGAGAAAATCAACTGTTTTGGGGTCAGAAGCAACTCCAGGTTCTATTACCTTTTAACAAAACAAAATAAATGCTCCAGTATTTGCATCATCCTTTGCATACCGGCCTAACAATTTTCCACTTCAGATACTCTTGTTACTTCTGGCTATTGTAGCTGTTCCATGGATGCTCTTCCCAAAACCTTTTATCTTGAAGAAACTTCATGAGGAGGTATATTGTTATGACTACATATGTTCAGCGTGAGAAGATCTTCATGCTGTAATTTTTTATTGGCTAGATTCTCTGTGATTTCATTAAACTTTACCCTGTAAATATTTCATTCTATTTTTAATATATACCACAGTAGGAGCCTCTCGTACTGTTTTCCCTAAAAAAGGCATATTGTTATGGAAAATCTTATTCTTGGAAAACAACAAACATATCTCCTTTTTGAGCTATAATTTGCTTTTGGTGCCATGTTATAACACTGCATGGCTAAATTAATAATCATTACCATAGTCTCTGCAAGCCTTTGTGTTGTATTGACATGGTTGGTCCTTTTATATAATGGCATAATGAGTAATTAGTTACAACTCATAGGGTGGCATCATTTCCTGATTGAAGTTATCACTCCTAGATGTCCAGGATATCGATATTCTCTGCATACGAGAAAAAAAGCTAGATTGTGCACACGCTCTGTGATACACCCATAGTAATTGAAACCGAGCCGGTCATCGACCAGCTTAGGCTTCTGGTTTACCGGCTCATCGGTCCAATAACAGCTGGTCCTGTATTCCTCACGTCCTGGGTTTGAAACCCTCTCCACGCAATGTTTTTTAACAACTTTTCCTGCTTCATGCACAATATTCACTGACCTCTGGTCCAACCGTCACTGGTTTTCAAGCAGTTTAGTGCAAAACTGGCTGGTTTAACCAGGAATTCTCCGGTTCAGAGCAGAAACTACACAGGCTATCCAATAGCAAAATGGACCGGACTGGGCTTCAGTTCTGCCTTTTTCCGGTCGAACTGCCTGTCTGGTCCGGTTCCAATAACACTTTATATACCACTTTTTCAACAATTAAACATGACATATATGGCCCAGCAACAGTGAGGTTGAACTCTCGGGCTCTATGTGTGACCCGACCATGAGAATGTATAGTAGAATATCGGAACCCCCAGTGTTAAGATGTTGGTGGAATTGTTGATGTGTCTGCCATTTTGGAAAGTGGAACAGGGTTCAAAAGTCAAACTGAACCCTGGCTGGTTCCAGAAACCAGCTGGTTTCCAGGACAGAAATATACTGGTTTCATTGACTGAATCTTGAGATTATAATGCTTAGATTGGGTTAAGAGTTGGATTGGCTGGCTCTGGTTCGTGTGCTTGTACCTACTAATGAAAGATCTAAATATAACATTGGTGCTTTACTGAATACACCCGTTGACCTGTAGACAAAAAGATGGAAAGAAACTGAGAAGAGGTCCCTCGTTTCAAAAAAATACTGACATGGTTCCACAGCCCTATATTTTCTGCCGATTCTTTTGTTACCGGTGTAGTACTCTTTAGCTGCAGTTGAATTTAAAAACATGAAACTAGAGCGGTGATGTTGTGCTGCCATCCTGAATAAAGATATGATCTTTCTTTTTTTCTCTTTTTGTAAATGATGCTATTAGGTTAAGAAGTTTAGGAAGATCTTTTATGTTTGAGTAAGCAACAAACCTAGGTTATGGTTGTGATATCTAGTGAATCGTTAATCTTCCAAACCTGGATGCAGAGGTTTCAAGGTCACACCTATCGCTTCCTTGGGACATCTGGAATGGATCCGGATTCTGAACCTGACTCTGCCCGGTCTCGTCATGATGATTTCAATTTTAGTGAAGTTTTTGTGCATCAAATGATACATTCCATTGAGTTTGTACTTGGTGCTGTCTCAAATACTGCATCATATCTTCGACTTTGGGCCTTGAGGTTTGCCTCTTGTGATGTTTTATTGCAGAGTATATTTCTACTGGTTCTATCACTTCCGTGTAATGTTATTTTAATTTCAGCTTGGCGCATTCTGAGCTATCAACCGTCTTCTACGAGAAGCTGCTGCTAATTGCTTGGGGGTAAGCATCCGTCCTTTTTTGGTTTTTCTGATTTTGACAAAATTCACTGTTAGTTTTGCATATAATACGGCTGCTCTACACAACTTTTTTGTTTATACACCGATATTTGTCTTCTCATATGACTGCCTTGAAATGCATGGTTTCATCCAATCTTGAGATGCCTGCGTGATGCTCAAAGTGCAACAACTGCTTACTTGAACTATTTGTTGTATTGTTGACAGGTATGATAGTCTTGTCGTGAAATTAGTGGGGCTTCTAGTTTTTGCTTTTGCTACCGCCTTTATATTGCTTATGATGGAAACATTGAGCGCCTTCCTGCATGCACTGCGTCTACACTGGGTTGAGTTTATGAACAAGTTCTACCATGGGGATGGCTACAAATTCAAACCATTTTCTTTTGTTCTACTGGCAGACGACGAAGACTGATGCATACAAAATGCAGCACGTAAAGAAATTACACTTGTTTCTTGCATTTTTTGGAGCACAGGGGTGGAATTTCACGAGCAAGATGGGGTTTTCCCCAATACACATTATTTTGTCAGACCGCCGGACTTCTTCCTAACGGCGTGCAGTCGTGGTTGAGATTGCCAGCGAAGGGGGAGGAGAATTTGTAACTTTACGGCAATACTGTAGAGGGCAGGTTTATCGTACAGTGCCTCCAGCGGAGAAGCAGATTATAGTTGCTAACAAAAAAGATAGAAATGTAGATTTGCTGTCTACTTTTAGCTTTTACATTTTATTAAGTGACTGCCCCTTACCACTTATAAATGAAAAAATGCACATTTTTTGTGCCTAGGATGTAAGAAAGGCATTGCATTTATTTTAACTATAATATTTGTCCATTCAAAAAAAATAGTTGATCTTACGATTGTTCTTTTAGATGCCGCTAGTTTCGTTTGTCTGTGAATTGAGTCTCTTGGTATACGGGTAGGTTACACTAACGCATATTAAAATTTTCTATCATGTAAACAAGAAAGTTATATGAATAAGAGATTATAGATAAGTACCACTAGACGCGCAGTGTAATGGTAGCAGAGTTAAAGTGGTCAGTTCAACATAGTACACGTCGGTGTAGTAGAAGTAGTTGATTATCATTTGGCTAATCGTCTCTTCGTGATCGTTCTTATTAGTGTCCCAATCACATCATCATCTTTACCAAAGTTCACATGTTCAGAGATGGAATGTCGTGTGTCAGTGTGATATCATCTTCAACTCGGAAAGTCTCTGACTAGATCTTTATCCAATATGAGTAAAGATCGTATTTCACTCAGAGAGCCTCCGCTCAGATCAAATATGAGTAGAGATTGTATCTCACTTAGAGTCTATAATCCAGACTATTATTGTTTCAACTTGTTAAGTATGTGACTCTGTAGATTTATGTATATTTGGTTATAAGTCGAAAACTCCTTTTCGGTCTATAAGTCGGTAGCGATCTCTAGCAGAACATAATGATTCCCAAATATGCATAAGGATAATATCAGACAAACCTATATAATGTTTATGTACTGATCTTTTTGCCTCATAATATTAAATTGAATTCGAGGCGAGAAGCATGCTATCTTATGATAGCTTGATTCTTCACTCGAATCTGCAGTATATTACTAAATTGTGATTAACTCCTCAATCATATTCAGTATGGACATGCATTCCTTAACCCAACTATATTGAGGTGCCTACAGATATCTCTCCCATTATATATAGGAAGGGTAAATTTCATTTTGATCGCCACATTCTTTCGTATGTTTCATAGTAAATTCGAAAACTACCTTTATAATCACCTAGTTACGGAGTAGCGTTTGTCAACATCTAAATAAACTATTACACATGTAGAAAACTATGACGATTTTAGGTCTAAGAATATAATAATTTTCATAGTATCTCATGGTAGGTTAATCCAATACCATATTCTCTAACATGTGTTCACATTATTGATTTGATATCTGCATATCTATGATCCATGAAACATGATCATCGATCAATACATATGTTGATCTATAAATCATAATTGTCCCACAAAATGATAGAAGATCAGATATAATTTAGAACAATATCAAAATATAAATAAAGAGTCCCATGAATAGGTTATATACTTGTTGATCGATATAAAAGATATTTATTTAAAAGATAAAATAATATATTATTTAAAAAATATAAATATAGAAATAATATAATTATTTCTATGATTATCTCTAAGACATCACTAACAACGTCTCATGTTTTGGCTAGCAAGACCTATAATATCCACGAAACGATTAATCATTTAATCAGTTGTTTTGTTTAAGTCATTTTGCTATCCCCACTTATAGAAAGACAGATAAACTGCATCTCTATTGTTTACTTGGAAATACTAGTGCTGTCCGTTGCCGTGTCTGCGGTGCTTTGAATCACCACTTTCTAATACCAGGAACACCGATGGCCCCTTCTCCGAGCTGACCGGTGGTGCAGGCCTTTGCGTCGTCATTCCACATCACAGGGCAAGGTGCTTTTGTCGGCTTCACGGTTTGACGGGTGACCATTTAAGGAACAAGGACATCCATAGTGATGTATCTAAAGCTATAGGTAAAGGACGCACCTAATGTGTGATCAGTCGTGTAATAGCGTTACGAGTAATAGCGTTATAAGTAATAGTGTTACAAGTAGTGACTTGTCTTTTTTTTTTGTTCCCGCGCATCGATCTCCGCGACGTTGCACATGCATTCGGCCAAAAATATTTGCATGTCTTTCTTTTGTTAGTACGTTTGAACACATTTCAAGTTTTTGACTTCTCATCCTAATTGGTGCTATTAGCCTTAAAAAGTGTATCTTTTCACTCTAACATATGTTTCGTATTTTATTCGAACCGGTGTGTTCTATATAATAAATCTAACAAAATGAGATATATATTATATATGTTTTGAAAACATAATGATAGTTGTTAGCACCTAGAATTGTTAGTTGTCAACATCTAAAGTTGCCAGTACTAGATACGACAAATATAATTACTTACGGAGGATATTTGCTAGTTGCTAGCACACTACAATTGTCAGTTACTAGTACCTAAAGTTATTAGTTGCCAGCACCTAGATAGCGACAATCATAATTACTAATAAAGAACATTTTGCTAGTTAACAGTTGCTATTTGCCAACATTAGAGTTGCTAGTTACCATCACTTAAAATTAACAGTTGATATTTGCCAACATTAGAGTTGCTAAATCCTTATTCACAAGTCACAGCCTTGAGCGATAAAGCAGATGAGATAAAGCTTTTTGGCTATGCGGTAACTCATACGACCCATCTGGCTCCAATGGGAAGTGGATACCTTTCAAGTAGTGCAAAAGCTTCATCGTTTAGCAATGTTCAGCTTATTGATCAAAATGGCCAAACATCTAAGGTGCAACAAAATCTACCCACCAATGTGAACGACATGGCCATCTATTCTGTATCTCCCAATCAGTCCAGAGGCAAAATTCACCTACGGTGGACCATCAGTATGAGAAACAAGCAATGTACTGTTTTATTCTATTAACAAGATTACATAATGCTTGCTCATTTTGATTCTGAACTTGTGATTTGCAGACACAGTAAGCTAGGTTCATTTAGTTTTCATCTATTCTTTCTCCTACCTTGCTCGATTCGTTGAGAATTTTTATTATGCTTTGAAATTAGGGTTTCTATTTTATTAGTTGTAACCTGATGACCTAGATTTGAAGAACTAATGGAACTTGTGGAAAGCTATATATGCAATTTGTTATTTCCATCTAGTTAGGGAGTAGGGGACAAAAAAAAAAGAAAAAAAAGTTGTTTGCTATGTTGTTATTATACGAAAAAGGCCCTCCTTTTTTTTCTCAGCCGATCATGAAATTTGGACGCATTTAGCTCCATCACGCGAACAAATTCCCCAGATAGCACCGTGCGCCAAAAAATTCCATCTCTGGCCCCCGGACGCACCGCACGATCGAACATCCGAGCGCACGTTTCTCCCGGCGCCGACACCTGGCCGGTCGTGCGGTACCGGACCGCACGACCGTGCTACGATCGCGATCGTCGCGGTCCGGTATCGCGACGATCGCATCAGTAGCACGGCGTGCGGTCCGGCATCGCACGACCGCCCGTGCTCGGGTTGTGCTCGGGTTTTCTTCGCGCGCCGGACGACGGTAGCGTCACTCGCATTGCTGCGCTCGCTCGCCCGCTTGCACGCGCGTCGGAAGTGCAGCAAATGTGCATGGCATGGCCCCTCTCCTTTTTCTCAACACACATGCATAAAGGTGAAGCAATAGCGCGGGAGGAGAAGAAGTTCATTTGGCTCAGTTGTTGTTGGAGTTCAGCGAGAGTGAGGGAGGCAGTGAAGAGAAGTTAGTGAAACCACGTAGTTTAAGTTGTTTTCGTTTAGAATCAAGAGATTTAGCAAGTACAAAAGTTGTAGATCGCTTTGGTGAGCTTCAAAAGAGGTAAGTTTTGTACCCGTGCAATTTATTTTTATGTATGTCATTAGTCCATAATTAAGCAAACCGTCCTTTGTTAAGTTGTTTTTGTTTCGAATTAGGGGATTTGGCAAGTACAAAAGTTGCAGATCGTTTTGTGAGCTTCAAGTAGAGGTAAGTCTTGTGCCCGTGTAATTTATTTTTATGTATATCATTAGTCCATAATTAAGCAAACCGTATTTCTTTAATGTTATTTTATGTTAATCTTTGAAACACTATATATTTGTAGCAAAGCTTCCATATATTACATATGAGGTATTGTTTAGTATATGTAATGTTGTGCTTTATTTGTAGTGAACATACGTATTGAGTTCTAATATTTTTTTTGTGAACATACGGTATATTAGGCATGATGTATTCTTCCATATGTAATGTAGTTTCATTTTGTGAAAAAATATGAACTTGTAAATGTGTAGACGTTGAGAAAGTACATATTTATGTTAGAGCATTTGTAGGTGATAACAATAGTAGCAGGATTAGAAATATACAATTAGTACGCTTAGGGAAGTAGTAGATACATTGCGGTAGGTGGTAAAAATAAATTTGGCACAGTAGAATTAAAATACAATAACAGTAATACAATGTATAGTACATTTAAATAAATTCTGTATGTAGTAAAAGTTAGAAAACAAATGTTATAAAATTAGTAATTGATTTTTTGCAGTAATCTAGAAAACATGCAATAAAAACTGAGCTAAAAATTTTATTAATCGATATTGTAGATTATAGGAAGGGTACAAAATTAACATGTAAATCTGAAAGTACGGTAGTGGGGGTTTGATGGTACGATTATTGCATGTTGTGTACTAAGATGGTTTATTATGCACTTATGTTAGGTACGCCATGGCTGAGATTCAAGATTTGTTCATATTCTACGGCAGTGGTCTCAAATGCGTGACGGGCCGTATGGGGCGGACTCACAAATTGTCGCCGACCATGATCCGGGCACCGATCCCAACGCCATGAGCTTGTCTGAGCTACGGCGGAATGTCCGTTCGGCGTTCGATCGGTATACCGCAAGAAAGAAGTTACGGATCGAGGCATTCTATGCCGCAATGGTGGGTGATGCAGGGGAGAGCAAGTGGCAACTTCTGAAGGTGACCAATGATGCATCATGGGCCAACTACATGGAGGTCGTGTGCAACCACGATGCTTGAGATATATGCCAAGCCAATGGTGTATGTGGAGTTCGTGGAGAGGCCGAATCATCCGGACAAAGTTGGATATGATGTCTTTGGTGAAGATGTAGTACCTGCGGGAGAACATGTGGGCGAGGAAGTGGGTGATGAAGACCTCAGGAGGCGTGCGGACAATTTTCAGGCCAACGAAGGTGTGGGGGAGAGGTGGTGGGCCGCCCGTATTGAGTGTCATGAGTACCTTGCGGATCGTGGAAGAAGTGGGAGCGAGGAGGACGAGAATGTGGAAACAGAGCGATTCGGAGAGGATGACGATGGCGGAGGCGAAGGTGCGAATGGAGGGGTGGTGGGTGGTGTTGTGACCACCGACGTTGCGCACGTGTCGCCCGGATCGATGACAATGCAGCGGCATCCTAGTCTTGCCACAGCGGAGGAGCGAGAATGGGGTTCAGCGAGGCCACACTCATTTTGGGGCGATGCTTTAGTAATAAGAGTGCTGCCAAAGAGCTATTACTAGATATGCCGTGAACATTAGCCGGACGATCGGTGCATGAGTCAAACCCGACACGTACATTGTGAAGTGTGTCAACGAGTCTGTCTGGCAAAGTTCGTACACAGCGGTACAAGGGCGCTGCACGGTGTTTTTGGATAAGCGTGCTACATGATCACGATTGCGAGCTTGAGGGCCATTACATAGGCACCGCAACATGACATCATCTTATGTTGCGGGTGGTGAGCCACCTCATCGTGGCGAGATGTGTCCATTTCTCCAAAGGTTCTAATGGCGAGGTAGCGAATATGGTGGGATTTCAAGTCAGCTACAAGAAGGTATGGCGGGCTAAACGAAAGGTTTTGCACCGTATGTTTGGGACTTATGAGGAGGCGTACGACCTGGTTCCAAGAATGCTACAGCAAATTGCAGAATCAAACCCAGGCACGTACATTAACAGGCAGGAGAGAGTGCATCCTACGGAGGGCCCGAATTGTTTCATTCTTGATAGAGTGTTCTGGGCCTTCCATCAGGCGATTGAAGGGTTCAGGTGGTGCCGTCGGTGCTAACGATGGATGGGACGTTCCTATCGGGCAAGTACAAGGGTACTATCCTTACCGCAGTTGCAGCTGATGCAAATGACCAGTTACTCCCAGTGGCATTTGCAATTGTGGAGAATGAGAGTACGGAGAGCTGGCTTTGGTTCCTAGCAAATGTGAAGCAAGCCATAGTGCAAGATCGCACCGAAGTGTGTGTCATCTCGGACCACAATGCAGGTCTGTTGTCTGCATTGCGAACGATGCAGAATAGGACGCAGCCCCCCTTCCAGTGGAATGATCTGAAGAATCGTTGGTGCATGAGGCATCTCGCAGCGAACTTCCATAGAAGATTCCGTAGCAAGGACCTAATGAAGATGTTCAAGAAGCTATGTATGCAGAACCAGAAGCGGAAGTTCGAGACCTTGTGGAGGCAACTCGATCAGGAGGCTAGCAAGCATGTGCAGACAGAAGCTGGATCCATAGAGGGAGGCTCCACAAGAGTTGGGGCGTTCACACAGTGGGTTCAATCCAATGCGCCTGACCTGGAGATGTGGTCTTTGTTACATGACACCGGGGGGGGCAAGGTATGGAATCATGACGACCAATATGTCCGAGGTTTACAACGGTGTTTTGAAGGGCGTCAGATCCCTACCGATCACGGCTATTGTGGACGAGACTTGGAACCGGACTGTTGGGTACTTTGTGAATAGAGCCATGATGGCGAAGAAGCACATGGACGAAAACAAACAATACTCTGAGGTAATGCAGCCTACATGGATAAGAAGATAGAGAAGGGTCGTTTCCACATTCCTCAAACCATAGATGGCTTAAGGAAGAAGTTCGAGATCCGCCTCGCATGCAATACGTCATGGGTCACATTAGAGGATCGCAAGCGGTATGTACGATTGATGAGAAAGCATATTGCACTGCAACAAACCCGACTTCCGCACAAGCCATGCTCGCATGTGTACGCTGCATGCGCGGTATGGAAGCGGCGTCGACGCGATACATCTCAAAGTACTACGACATGCAGCACTTATATGCAACCTGGAGTGCAGAGTTTCATTCATACGGGGTAGACATGCACTACAGGGAATTATGGCCAGGGGAGGTAAAATGGGTGCCTAATGATGCATTGAAGCATGTCGGTCGTGGAAGACGACAAAGCCGTCGGATCCGTAATGACATGGATGATAGCCAGCGTGGGGATCGAGTTCGGCGTCCGAAGTGTAGGCTATGCAAGACGATTGGACACTCCCTCAGCCAGTGCCCAAACAGGCCATCATCAAGCAACGCTCCGTAGTAGCAAGCATAATATTTTGCTGTACTCATTATTGCTTCCATGTGTACACTTTGATGGTTCTATGTCTCTATGTTGCGAACATTAGCCTGCAACATTTTACCGTGCGTATTTTATGTATGTTTTGCTACGTTTCATATGTGTCCCTGTTGTGTGGGTCATATTGGTGTGCACATTTTATGTATATTTGGTACGTCACGTATGTTTCCCTGTCGTTACGTTTGGTGTTAATTTTGTTGTCATTGCTTGCACATTTTATTAACAATGTGGACTAACTTGTTTTCCTTCGTTGGCAGGAGATGGCGTAACGAGTTGCTAGACCCCGTTGGGATGAGGGGCACCGATGCCTGTCATGGACCTCAGGAGACGGGCCTCCATGCTTCATCCTTAGGAGCCCCGAGAGCACTGGCCTCTCGACCCGCGGTACATCCCACTACTTCGGTACACCGGTCTGCTACCGATTGCACGTATGTTGGATATACGACATGCGTTCCAGTATGATGCGGCGTTGCTGTCGGCTCTTGTTGATTGTTGGAGGCCGGAGACTCATACCTTCCACTTCCGGTGGGGTGAGATGGCGGTTACTCTGCGGGGCGTGGCGATGCTTACGAGTTTACCCATTCGTGGTGCTGCTTTGTAGTACCACCCCAAAGGACCCGATTGGAAGGTCCATCCGGGTCACGGTTCGATCATCCGCTCCCGAACAACGTAGTTGGTGTGCCTCATGGATGGCTTCGGCGGTTCATTACATGTCCGACACGCAGATGAGGACACGGTGCGGGCGCGCCGTTGCGCGCACTGCTATTTCGTTCGGGTGGGTCTTGTTCCCTCGACCACTTTGGAGACTCCGTGCACCGAGCTACATACACCTAGCGAGTCGTTGGCGGATGGGTGGCTGCCGAGGTGCCACAATATAGCCGGGATCGCGGTTCTTAGTGCCACATATCGGGGCTTGTGCGATGCCTCGCAGCGTAGTACGCCAGCGCACACGATGGTTACGGAGGAGACACGGAGTACGACCTCGACACGTATACTTCATACCTTCGGTGGTACCTTTCACGCACCCGTAGTAGGCTTCTCGGGCAACCGCCACATCGCCCGATCGAGGTCATACACGAGGAAGTCATGCTGAGCGAGTCGGGCCGGCATCGAGCGCACGTACGCACGGCGAGGCGATGCGACATTGATATGTAATTAACTCGTGAAGCATTACGTTTTAACTCATTCTTTGTTTCACTGCGATTGCAGCGGTTACATCGTATCCGGACGAGTCCGCTCGAGCACTTAACCGTGGGAGTGCAAATTCAAATGCCCATTGGACCACTTCAATGCGCAATATCTATGAAGAAGCCATGTCCGCGATCACGGACCCTCGGTTGTGGTCGCCACGAGACGATCTTTGTTACAGACGCGGTCACCGTGGGCGTGATGCACCCGGCACCATCAAGACGGCCATCGTCGCCACGTCCATCGCGATCGAGTAGTCGGCCCGGCCGATCGCTCGTCCTCCACGCGCCGCACCTTCGGTTGGACAATTGTCAATTTTGTAGTCGCCCACTCGAATGCCTTTTATCTCTAACAACATCTTTTTCGCGATATTCCCGACAGACAAAGACGCGTTACTCGACCATCGTCCTCCACGCGCGCCGGACCGTCGGTTGGATAATTGCAAACTATTTGTTAAATCGACTTGATTGCCATGTATGTGTAACCACATGTTCTTCTCGCAGCATTTGCGACAGGATAGCACGTTGCTACAGCCATCGTCTTCACGGAGGGCGACGGAGGAGACAGCGTGCTCTCCAGGCCGACGGTCCCTCACGCCAGGGAGCGACCGTGACTCGGCGCACCAACCGGAGGTGCGGTTGCCCCCTTTCACCTGGCGTGCGATCCAAATAGAGAAGACCGGATAGGTGGCATGGGCAAACCTATCAAGGGTACACAGCGCAGAGTACATGCGCGATTTCCTACGGCATCATCATTTGAGAGCCTCATACCCGATGCGCACTAACGCACTAAGCTAACCACGTCTATTTCAATGCCATCTCATCGCATTGCCCAAAAATTACAGGTTTATACGAACAACAGTCCATCAATTTCACGGTGGGTCGGACACATTCCGGACTACCTGTAATTACCATGTGGTACTACTATTTATTAGTAATGTTGCTGTCCATTATCTAATTGTGCTATACATTGTTAGCAGGACATAGATCCATCGGCAACTGAATGGCTGAGCAACATATTCGCCCATCCAACACAAGTCCCCACGGGGCCATACGCAGGACAACAGCGGTCGCAGGCTTCGCAGTATGACCTTCGCGATGAACGCACGCGCCCGTGTTCACCTTCTCGAGAGGACCACATGCGGGGGTGAGGGCGGCGAGAAGATTCGGAATGAGTTTTTGTAATTAAGTTGTTGTAATGTCGCATGGTTCCGTGCAAGCATTTATGCAATTATCATGTTCATATTGTCAAGGGCTTGTGAAATTATTTTACCTACAATTACAGCATCATTGCAGGGTGGACACTGCAGCTTCTTCAATGCATTACACGTACATAGATTAACTCCGCAGCAGGAGAACATACGATAACAACAAACAGAAGGTACAACATAGCATAAAACAGTACGACCATAGACGAGAACAATCTACAGCTCTACATATTCACGGTAAGAATGAACATAACACAAGATAGAAAATAGCACACAACATTACATTTATCTTCCACTCCAGTCTATCAAAACGATGCCGCATCTCGACGAGTTCACGACCCCCCATGACACCTCTGTCTTGCCGAACAGTGTCCGTCCTAGTGCCCAGTTCATCCTCCCACACCCAGAATCGGCAACCGCCGATGGCTTCTGCGTTCATGATAAGAAGATTTTAAAGCGTGCCTACACGATTTAACCGAATCCGAAACAATCGTACTCACCGAGTGATAGGGACACTTGTAGTAGTGCCGACCGGATTTGCGCGGTGTGTGAGGTCTTACGTCTAACTACCGTGTTGCATTGTGGGCAAATCACCGTGGGTGCCGATGAAGAGGTCTTGAGATGACTCATTTCGGCGTTCGGGAGTGAGCAGAAAGAAAGCTACAACAAATTCGGGAGAGGAGGGAGAGCAATGCATGGGTCTAGGTGAGGAATGCCTCCTCTTATAGGCTCGGTGGGGGCTTCACTAACAGAGGCCACGAATATGAAACTAACACGCAGTGACAACACGAAAGAGGCCACTTTGCAAAGAGGTTAGCTTTACGCGGTGACAAGGCGATACGATCCCGCTTTATTGCTACACTATAGTCTCTGAAAAGCCTACATAGAGCCATTTATTGCTACCTTTGGACAATTGGAAGCCTACCTGTAATTTATTGCAACACTATAGTCTCTGAAAAGCCTACATAGAGCCATTTATTGCTACCTTTGGACAGCTTAAAGCCTACCACTGTAATTTATTGCGACACTATAGTCTCTGAAAAGCCTACATAGAGCCATTTATTGCTACACCGCAGTGGAAGCCTACCTAGAATTTATTACGACACTATAGTCTCTCAAAAGCCTACATAGAGCCATTTATTGCTACCTTTGGACAGTGGAAGCCTACTCTGGAATATATTACGACACTATAG
Organism: Melocanna baccifera; assembly: GCA_036346265.1. NCBI lineage: Eukaryota > Viridiplantae > Streptophyta > Magnoliopsida > Poales > Poaceae > Melocanna > Melocanna baccifera. The sequence goes on from CM070676.1 coordinate 39,763,329, forward strand.
TCTCTAAAAGCCTACATAAAGGCCACCTATGTCTTCCATACCACATCTTCTCCTCAAGACATCACAATACTACTACACAAAGCAATGTCTTCACGGAGGTCCGAGCCATTTGGAGTGCCGGAGTGGCATGAGCGCTCGAAGTGCCATTGCGGCTTCGGACGATGTTGTCGCGCGACGACGACGCAAAGATAACGATCCAACTACGGCCGAGGTTCTTCAAGTGTCTGACACGGATGGCGACTTTGTGGTAACAACGACAACTACATCATTTGTTTCGTGTTCTTGTTTCTCAACTTGATCCATGACATCTATCACGCCACACATAGGCTTGCACGTTCATCAAATGGGTGGATCGGTGCGCCGACATGGCCACGGAATCGGCGGTGCGGTGGAAAACAAAGGCCAATACTTTGCCAAGATGACTCGAGCTCGCGAGGTGGAGCAGCGGATGCGGCTTGAGCAAGAGCGCCGCGTGAGGGTGGACCAAATCCGTCAAGGGCAAGGAAGATGGGCTGCAAATGAGGCATGAGCAGTTGATTCTGCGTGAAGCAGCCATCAAGCGTCAGGAGGAAGAGCTTCAAGCTCGTGAGGCAGCTCTCAAGAGCAAGAGTGACAGGAAGAAGGATGTAGCGGAGCCATCTGCAGGGCGCGACAAAAAGGGGAAACAACCACGCTACACCCAGTAGACAATATGTAATAGACCCAGTCCGCACGAGAGGTCGTGATAGCAGTTGGGTCGGTCAGTCCGATATCATGCTATATGCTATGCATGTAATAAAAATGTACGCGCCATGTTCGTCCCAACTTTATAAGCTTATTATCTCGATTTTTCGCATGCAATAGCCGGGAAAGAATCTACTTACTATTGGGTTTCTGGGACTCAAATAACATTTTCTTGCGATTCCAAAGGCTTCTTCAAACACTCACTACATCCAAATAAATTACGAACACTAGCAGTGACATTAAAACACTAGCGATTATTGGCGACGGATCGACAAACACAACAAATAAATTACGACACACTACTAACGTAACCACTCTCTACTCCACATCGTAGAAAACGATCGATACAAGGTACAAGCATACACCGCGTTGCCTACATGCCAAAAGAACCTCGTGGCACCCACATTGAGTATTGCTGAGGGGGACGCCTCGGACGTGGCTGGCCGTCGTTGTAGTGGCACGCACATATGCAGCTAGGGTTCGCGCAGCAACATCCGGGATCGTCACGAGCTTCCTATGTTCACGACCTCCTCGTTGCCCCTCTCGCGTTGCATCCATTGGCGGAGGTCGTTGTTCTCCTCGTTGAGAGTCTCGATTCGCTCCTCCAACTCCAATATTCGTTCCCATATTGTAGTCACGTAGATGACAACATACCGTTCATTAGGAGGGTCGATCCAACGAGAGAAGTCGCATTTCGCCATCTGTGTGAAAAAACAGTTACCAAGGATGAACCATAAGTAGTAATGAAAATTATACTATTAGCAAGTTCTACCCCTGAGTGTGGGCAACGAAAGAAGCGTCGCCCGCCATCGATTGGGCCATCAAGACCGCACAACCGCGTCCTCATTGTGCCTGCATTTTCGCCACGTGGGTTGAGCGCGGCGGCTTGGTACCAGGCGGTACTGTGGACCGAAGTTCTCCCTCCTTTCCAAGGGAAGATCTTCCTTCGGTGACCCACATCCGACTGGACCCTCTACTTCCGACATGGTATGTTTCTGCACGACGGAGAAGGGGCTGGGGCTTCGATCAATTTAAAGAGTCCTCTACGTAGGGACCGGGCGACCAAGAAAACGACGCGGTGACACGTGTTCACAAGGGTAGGGTAGTCACGGGGCCCTCAAGCGGGTGTCATCATGTCATTTAATGGCTTGCTCATTTTTCTACACGTGCCCACCTAAGCGGGTGAGGGTCACCACCGCAAAGACTAGACGGGGCGGCTTTGTGCGTCGACATGACCTAAGGCGCAAAGACGGATCGCACGACTTTCGCGCTGCGGGAAAGAGAGGTAAGAGTTACGCGGTGAGTACACAAGTGACATATCAAGACGAGGCGGGACAAGTGGCACGCTTTACGCAGATGACAAGGCGAGGCGAGACAAGTCATCTTTGGGCGTGTGATAAAGACAAGACTTGGCGACTTTACGCGATGACGGAAAGAGTGTCCTGCTTTCGCATTGACAAGGCGAGGCGAGACGAGTCATCTTTGGTCGATGATAGCGCAAGACTTGGCAGCTTTACGCGGTGAGGGGAAAGAGTGTCCGCTTACGCATTGACAAGGCGAGTCGGGCGGCTTTACTTTACGTGATGCAAAGACAAGCTTGTGCATTGCTTTGTGCACGTTCGGATGGGCCAACCGCACTCTTTCATTAATTCACGGGCACCTTTTCATGGTTCGAAATTATCCACACCATTCCAACCCCTTAGCGTACATAAGGAGGTCAAAGGTATTTGAGATAAGTCACTACAGAATCCAAACCCCACACCTTCAAGATGGACAAGCGGCAGAAGGCACAATGGGAGAAGATGCAGAAGCAATGGGAGGAGACTCGCGACATAGCAAGAGCTGCGGCGGCCCGCGATTTAACGGCGAAGGCAGTGCGGAGCGGGCCCAAGAAGGTGCGTGCGAGGAGGGCGGCTCCCGAGAAGATATCCCGCGTTGCACCGACCCTATCCCGGCGGTTCCAACGACGCGTTCACCGCAAGACCCGCCCGAGGGGGAGAGGCCTCCCCTCTGTTGGTGTCAAGATCCATGTAAGTTTGTCAAGTCGAAGCAGCGGCTTAGCCTGGGTATGCGCTACTGGGGTTGCGCAAACTACTCCAGTGACTATCCGGACCGACGTTGGGACACACGCACCTATCGGCAGCCTGTAAGAACCACTGACAGCGTGTTCCTCCCTACTACTTCTCGTTTCTGTCCGCACTAACATTTCTTTTGTACTCGCAGTCCCCAGAACCCCTGTGCGGGTATCGCAAGTGGATTGACCAAGAGATCCACGAATACGACCAGTGGACTCTCGACTTCCACGAGTGGAATGAAAGAAGGGACTCCGAGATTCGCGAGGCAGAGCGTCGGAACGACGAGCGGGCGAACGATACGTCGGAGACGCAAGCTCATCACGGCGCACGCCGTAGGGGAGCACGGCTTCGCGAAAGAGAACGCGAAGGAAAGCGGAGCTAGCGGCCAAGGCAAAAGAGGCAATGAGGAGTTCGACGCAGATGTCGTCAGGAAGGGAAAATGGCCCCGGTCCACGCAATAGGTGGGCTTGTTCCGCGCTGGTCCCGTGAATGGCCCCGGTTATTAGGTTGTGTGTGTTCGTGTTTGTTTTCGTCCGCATAACTACGCGCACATGTATCGTAGGAGTGTGTCGGTTTGTTTTCTATCGTGTAACTTTGTGCGCTATGTTATTTTCATGTTTACCTTTGCATTCAATTCTTCATGTAATCGCTATGTGTGTAACGTTGTGTGTGTAAGTTTGTTTTCCTCAATATCGCTTATGTTCTTATTTACCAGCCGTTTCTACGCTAATCGTATGTTCATCTTGTCATTTCAATATTCTTCTTTTCGCAATATAAATAGCATGTTCAGACGGATTAAATAATATGCCATATGAGGACTTCGATATCTAAATGTACAAAAAAAAACTAAATGAAAAGACATCAATCTGTACTTTCCTCATTTTGACAAATTGCTAAAATTTCAGAACTTTTCATAGTTTTAAGTAGATTTGTGATTTTGATATATTTTATTGTGCTCATAATCTGAGGTAGTCATAATTATGACTTTGCATCCTCACATATTGGTCTATGTTGACAAATTTTTTCAGAATTATTGGACTCTTTTAAGGCACTTTTTTAGGTAACTTTTGAAGCTCAATTGGAATGCACAAACTTTCACATAGTTTTGAGCACTTTTCTGATTTTCATATATTTTAATGCACTAATAATCTGAGGTATTCATAATTATGACTTTTCATCCTCATATATTGGTCTATATGTGAAAATTTTCCCAGAATTATTGCACTCTTATAAGTCATTTTTTCAGCTAGTTTTTGAAGCAAAATTGGAATGCACAAACTTTCGCATAATTTTGAGCACTTTTCTGATTTTCATATCTTTTATTGTGTTCATAATCTGAGGTAGGAATAATTATGACTTTTGATCCTCACATATTGGTCCAGATGGACAAATTTTCTCCCAATTATTGCACTATTCTAAGTCATTTTTTCACATATCTTTTCAAGCTCAATTGGAATGCAAAAACCTCTCAAACTCCTACTTACATTGCAATGCCTACAACGAAAAATCAAGTATGATTTTTACAAATGTTTTACATATACTTTTAAGTAGGTAATCAAACTCTACAATTAATCATATGTATCAGTTTTCACATTTTTATAACTACATTAACATGAAAGAATTACTATCAAACTTCATGTGTTCAATATGTTCCAAATATTTTTTGGATAGTTGTTACAACAAAATTACACAAGCATGAACTGGAATGTACATAAAATTCATATGTTTCAAACATCATTTTATATATCCAAAATTATTTTTATTCTAAATATAACCTTACAAATACATCAAAATTCTATACGCTTGGCGAAATATAACTTCACATATATGATATGTAAAATTAATTCTATACATATGTAAAATTTTATTCATTCAAAAATTTTATTATATACATGTAAATATTTTCTACATACAAACTTCACAAATACAATTTTATCTTTTGCAAAATTTAATTTTATACATGTACATCTTGTACATACGGTCGATGGCGGGCGAGCACGATCCGTCGTCGCGATGCCGGACCGCACGGCCGGTGCTACTGATCTTGATGCGTCGCGATGCCGGACCGCACGACTACTCGTAGCACCGGTCGTGCGGTCCGGTACCGCACGACCGGCCAGGTGTCGGCATCTGCTCGATCGTGCGCTCGGATGATCAATCGTGCGCCGGAACGGGGGCCAGAGTTGGAATTTTTCGGCGCTCGTCGCTACTTCTGGAATTTCTTCGCGCTATGGTGCCAAAAACGTCCAAATTTATTCTATTAACAAGATTACATAATGCTTGCTCATTTTGATTCTGAACTTGTGATTTGCAGACACAGTAAGCTAGGTTCATTTAGTTTTCATCTATTCTTTCTCCTACCTTGCTCGATTCGTTGAGAATTTTTATTATGCTTTGAAATTAGGGTTTCTATTTTATTAGTTGTAACCTGATGACCTAGATTTGAAGAACTAATGGAACTTGTGGAAAGCTATATATGCAATTTGTTATTTCCATCTAGTTAGGGAGTAGGGGACAAAAAAAAAAAAGAAAAAAAAGTTGTTTGCTATGTTGTTATTATACGAAAAAGGCCCTCCTTTTTTTTCTCAGCCGATCATGACGTCCAAGCTTCTTTTTTTAAAAAAAAAAAAACTCGCAATGCGGGAGGCCGAGCACTTTTTTTGCAGCGGCAACGGAGGTCATATTGCGTGATGGAAGAAATAAGGCAAACTTAGCGCAGACATTGCTCCTGAACTGTTTATGATGGCCAAGCGCATTGGTAGCTGCTGCACTACATCAACAAGGATGGATTGTTGACACTAGAAAGTCTGCCATTTTGACTGGATACAACGCCACGGCAGCTAAGCGAAGTGAATTCGTGATGCAGAAATTAACCTAATGGAGGAAACGCCCGACACTGCAGTACGTAAATTCAGTGGCCATGGATGATGCTCTGCCTTTTTTACCCTACGGCAGAGGATATGATTCCGCTTATCAGATAGAGTGTTTTGGGACTGTGCATAGACCTTTTGAATTCCAATGGTCGAATACCCTGAATGACTAGTTACACATACCCTGAATAGTAAACTAGTAAGTTTTACTAGTTAAATGCATCCTCAGTTATCTAAGCATAGAATGTTATATCGACTCCTCGCAAAAGAATAAAGAATGTTATATGGACCTTTCTTTATTTTCCTCAAAGCTCTGCCACTGCGCGTCCCTGTCAAGGTCGTCAGCACCACCGCCTATCATCGCGCACTATTTGTCCGACGAGAGAATGCTCGTGGGAAAGAGAAAGAGAGGCAAAGGTAAATATGGGAGATCTGCTACTGCCTTTGTTGAACCTTTTGCACAATGTAGCAGATCCGTGCTTGCACATCTGGCGAGCCTTACATTCGAGAGGACATGAACATTGCAGAACTATATGCTAACCAGAATTATTCGAGCCTGGGACACTAGCAATAGATTTATGCTTCCTAATACAAATATGTCAATGCAAAAGATTGCCAAAATACCAATGGTTGAACCATTCTGAATATACAGATAAAAACAAGCACATAGGTGAAGCTATTCTCATGGAAGCAATTTACATCTGAGAGGCAGCCATCACAACCAACTCTTAACACCTGTTCAGGTGTTAGTTTTCTTCCAGTAAACATGGACCTGTTTACTGTATTAGGCATTCTCAGCTTTGCAGTGCGAGTTCCTTAACAGATACATAACCACTGCAGCAAAAGGAGTATTGTGTCAGAACAGAGAAAATAAGCGTTAAGCATGTATAAAGCATCAAGAGAATTTTCTGCCGGGCAGACGAACATATCTTAAGTTCCCTTGATAAAAAGATGCAGATGTAGTGGGGAACCCTATTTTAAAAGAATACCAGAACGGGTACAGAACAAAGTGCCTAAGATTAAAAAAAATTGCCCCGCGTATGGCAAGCTTATCTGTAAAAAACATTTACCTCACAGATCAATAACAGCTGCCCAAAATTGCCATTGTCTTCAGTTTTAGGTGCCCCCGTTATGGTACTGGGTGTGTAAAGGGAGAAAAGTATCAGCTAAAGAATGTAACAATTGAAAATTGCATCACAGTTTTGTATCGTGTTTAGCTTCAAGGATGAACTATAGCATTGTAATGACAAATGATACTATGACAGGTTACCTGAGGTCGCATATAGCCCATCCCATGGGTATAAGCTCCATGCTGAACCATCTAAAGAGAACAAGAGGCAGTCAGTATCAATCATCACTGGGATGAAAGCAACACAAGTTACAAATACTAACCCCTTGGGCACTTGAGCTACTGGCGACAGAATGGGGACCAATCGCATCCTTCTTTACGAAACCATCACCAGCCTTAGAGGACAACTTACTATCACCCTACCACGAATTAACAGGAATAAAACTATGATAATATTCACTGCATCTTGGATATGCAAATACAAATACTACTTTGAGTAACTTGATTGCAGCAACCACACAAGAATAGAACAGAATCTTGCTGAGGCAACCAAAGCAGCCCAATAAAAAAGTGGCAATAGATAACAAAGTAACAAGTATTAGAGAACCTATGCATCCTTCCTTTAGCAAGAACTAGCATGTACAGTATACTGCTTGGAAACTGGAACTGTAAGGGCCTAGGTGAATGCAGGCAGCTTCCTACACGATATACGAAGCAGGAAAGAATGTTCAGGTGTTACGTTACAACCTTGCATTCTTCAAACTAGGGTATGTACAATTCCTGTCAAGTGCCAACTACCGTTATGTATATTCTGTGCCAAATCAGGTTATGTGCATTTCGTGCCAAAGCTTGTGGCAATGCTTTCGCACTGCAAATACAGTGAATATATCAAGCTGAGCCTCTGAGGACATGCCTTGTAATTCTAGGGCCGTTCGTATGGGCTTTAGCTTCTGCTTCCAGAAGGTAAAACCAATACAAACACTCCAGTTTCTATAAATCGTTTCTATCAGCCACTACTATTCATTAGTCACTACTAAATCAGCCACTTTGCGCTTTCGCATGTTGTAACGTATTTTGTATTTTATTATGTTACAATTTTGTAAGTCGCATGATGATCCGAATGTTACAGTGCCTTACGTTGCACCATTATTTGCTTTCTTTCTTACATAATACACTCAGCAAAAAGCCATAAGCTAATATAAACGCTCCAGTTTCTATAAGCCGCTTCTATCAACACTACTATAGTACTATTCATTAGCCACAGCCATTAGCAAAAGCCAATACGAACATACCCTCTGTTTTTTCATGTTGTACTTAAACTAAAAAGGAAAACAAAAAAATATGCTCATGGGGAACATTCCAATGAAACAACAACATATCAAAGGTTATGTACATTTCCTATCAGGTTCCAACTATGGCCCCGCTCGTTTCAGCTTTTTTTTAGTTTCAGCTTCTAGCTTCAGCTTTTTTTTCACTATTCAGTAATTCGTCTTTTTCTGAATTTTTTTAGATCTTTTAGGCTTTTTTGCATTTTTCTTTTTTCCCGTGTTCATTTGCATTGTCCGTAATAGGCTAACATATTTTTTCTATTTTTACATTTTTTTAAATTTAATTATGCCTAAAAAACCAAATCAGCTACAGTAAAAAAAAAGCCAGCTACAGTGAAATTTCAGCCAAAAGCCAGAAGCCATTGCTATTCCGATCACCCCCTATATCTAATTAAATGTCATAGTCGTTATTTAAATCTGGTTATGTACATTTCGTGCCGAAGCATGGAGCATTGTTTTTGCACTGCAACCACAGTGAAATATATCAGCTGAGGACATGCTTCCTAATTTTGTTTTTTCAGGTTATACTTAAACTAGCGCAAAGAAAGAAAAACAAAAGTTTTGCATTCATGGAGAACATTACAATGAAACAACAGCACACCAAAGGTACAAAAGAAGGGGATTTGAATATCACATACCTCCATCTGCAATTACCAATCGCCCATCCCCAAGAATTGCAAGGAAGACAGAGAAGCTGACATGAGATGGATATATAAAACAAATGAATTCACATGTATACTAACAACAACGAGTACGAGCCATGGTAACCTCTCTGTACTTGTGTAGGTAGATCTTGAGGGGGTCGACGTACTCCTCGAAGCCGAGCGTGGCCATCGCCCAGAGCAGATCGTCCCCGTTGATGGTCTTGCGCTTCTCCTTCTGGCACTTGTCGCTCGCCCTGCACCACCAGCACCACCACCGTCCAAACCACAGCGAAATCACGCCTCAAAACCCAACAAAACCAACCCGGTCGAGGCGAGAAAGCCAAAGATTATGCTACCGAGCCAACTCACTCGCTGGTGACGAAGGAGATGAACTCGGAGACGCACTCCTGCAGGGTCTCCTTGGCGTCCTTGGCGATCTTGCCGTTGGTCGGCACGGCCTTCTTCATGATGCGGCTGATGTTGGCGATGGGAAGGAACCGGTCCTGCTCCTTCACCCCTCCCCTGCCGCCGCCGCCGCCGTCACTCGGGCTCCCGCTGTCGTGGCTCCCGACTCCGTCCGCCATCGCCCGCCCGGCCTCCAAAACCCTAGATCCATCGCACAACACCAAGTTGCAAATTCGTCACAGCACACGAGACATCAGAGCACGAACAGAGGGGTGGCGAGCAGCGTTCGATCCGTACCTTATAAAAACGCGCGCGCGGAGGAGAGGAGAGAAGGGGACAGAGAGAGAAGAGGAGGAGACGGTGCTTTTTTTTTTTTAACTCGGGAGGAGACGGTGCTTGGTGGTACAAATCCCCTGGAGTTGCCTCTAACTCCATACGGTGGATTTCAGGGCATCTGAACCGTTATGTTTCTTGTACGTGCCAGATTAAGCCACGTCATCATCCCCTCGCCTTGGCATTAGAACTCCTTTCTGTTACGAAACCAGATGGTTTTGGATTATGGACAAATACCTAAACTACTCTTCTGTATTCTCCTTTATATACGAAGGCTTTGAGCTATTGTAAGTGACAACAACAAGATCAATAAAGACTACAATCTGGCTCTCTATTCTCTGGTGTTATTGTGTACACTATTGGATTGTTCATGAGATTGTATTGTGTATTTACATTGCTGTTCGTCAATCTATATCATTTCTTAACACGTTATCAGCACGAGTCTCTACAACGGTACAAGGTATGCAAATTACGGTTCAATCTTATATGAATTGCTGCCGATATTTTCTTTCTAGATTGATGTGTACTCTGGCTATACCACGCTGTGAACTAGTAGTAGATCAATCTATTTCATACCGGGCATAGTTTCTCTGCAAATCATGATCTGGAAGAAGTATAAGATCGATTTCAACCTTAGAAAACGAATCGTATGATATCTAGTTGATACTAGCAAGAGATAGATCTATAGCCCATATGCATGATTATTCATCCTGCAAATTAATTAGATCTTTGGAAATCAGGCTGCTATAAACATTACATTAGATCAAAACCTGCTAAGAACAATGATATGCCCCACTGTGCTTGGCCGGAAGCCGCAACATGACTCGGGGATCAGCCACCACTGACCATGCCGGAACCCGAGCTGGGCAGCCGAAGGGGCCTCGCGCCCGAGCTGGAGCCTCCGCTGCGCCACCCTTGCGTGCCGCCACCGCCGAAGGACCTTGCGCTGGCCCGCCGCCAGTTCGCCGCCCTTCCCCATGCTGAGCCGCCACCGACGCGTCGCTGGCCCGCAGCCGGCCTGCAGCTACCGCAGCTTCCGTACCCGGCCTGCAGCCGCCGCGGCACGCCACTTCCTCTCCGCGCGGGGCCACGCCTGTGCGCCGCCCGTGCGCCGTCCCCTCTCCGCCCGGGGCCACCGCCAGTGCACCACCCCCTCCCTGCGTTGGGCTGCCGCCGGCGCGCCGCACCCCGCGCTGCTCTCCACCTACCGATCCGAAATAGGGGGAAGTGGGGAGGCGGTTGGGCCGAGGGAGGCGGGGCGTCGGTAGTGGAGAAGGATGGGAGGTGGAGAGTGGCCTGTGGAGAAGAGATAGAGGTGGCCGGCCATTTTTACAAATAAGCCCATGGGGATTTAGAGAATAGAGATCATGTTATGATTTTTGTGGATAACCCCCCAAGCTTTGGCTGAATTATATCGATACAATTAAACTGAAAATGAAACCACAAATATACTCGTATTGTCTATTGCAACTATAATTTGGTCCAGTAAAACTGATTTATTCCATGTATTTATTTACTAGATTATTTTAGTTTTACTGATATCCAAATAATTTTGTGGCATTGTTATTTATTACTGAAGTTTGTCATATTTGCAATCGAGTCTAGTAGACCGAATTTCTTTCTCATATCTCATTTTCAGATTATTTAAGCTATATTATGATTGTTAACCTGTGGTATTATTGTTTTATTTCCTGGAATAATGTTTATTCAGCATATTATTTTTTGCTTATTCAGTAATTCTGAAAATTGCTCATTAATTAGCAGAAATTTATTAAAGTTGGTAGAAAATTTTAGAAAATTCAAATAAATCCTACAAACATGGTTTATAGATATATGAGCTTCTGTAAATTTATGAAACCTTAGACTTAGTACACATTGGAAGCATCATATTTCTTTTATGGTTTATTTCCTAGCATTGTATGTTTTGGGGTTTTATTTAATGGGTTAGTAATTCTAAAAATTGCTTAAATGCCCTAATAATCATCAGAAAATCCCAAAATATTACTAAAAAAATCTGAAAAATGATATTTTATCTACTGAATAGATAAAAGCAAATCTTTATTATTTTGCACTCATTTTATGCACTTGAGATTACTTGCCAGAAGTAAGTATGTGGAAAATTGCATGAATACTAGGCATCACTCATTTTATGGTATCACCTAGGCTTATTTTATTGGTATAAAATCATACCACTGTTAAACCTGAAGTTTACAAAGCTATACCCTTTTACCGCTAGTTTGTGAGGTATCGCCTCTACTCTACCCTGGAGTGTTACTGGTAGCCCTGAAGGCACTTTGCCATGATCTATTGCTCTTTCTAGGACCAGAAGTCCGCATGCGAGTATTACTCTGCCTTGCACCACACTGTCTCTTGGCCAATTTTAGGTAACTTGTATGTTACCAATTGACAGGTGCACTTATAAGCAAGAATATGCCTACGATGAACAATATGGAGACTAGAGGCATTCTCCTAGTTATTCCTTAGCTTTATTTAGATGTTATTTTCTTACACGAGTAGCACCAATTGTAAAATATAGCTCATGTCGAACTTGATCTTGCTCATGAAGAGCACATCTTATCTTTTGCTGAAATTATGCATTAAATAATCTTTTCTCAGATACCATAAATACTTGGTCTAAGTTGTTCTGTTAAATCCTTACCCCTGCTGAATAGTTGCTTAATAAAACACATTGCTAGTAGCACATCTTACCTGATGTAAGATTTATTAATCATACATGGAATAATATTTTTAAATACTACGCCTAATATTTGAAAGAAATAATGATATGCCTCAGTCCATTATTGCCCAGATGGCAATAGGAAAAATATCTTTCTTAAAGACACACGAAATCTAGTCAAATATTAGATTCCAGAAGGATCATCTCGACTAGAAAATGCTATAAACCTCAAAGACTTTAAGTCTATATATAATTCTATCTTCCATATTACCAAGTGTACGTTGTTTTCACATTAATAAAATTATACTCTTGAAGTAGTATAATAATAACTTATTGCTAAAGCTGTGAGTTAATTCAAAGCAAATGCCAGAAGCATACGCTATCACTTGAAATTTGTGGTTGGCGTAAAAAGGGGGGAGAAATTGGGACATATGAGGAATATTGGAACCTTCGAGGCATATCCCAAGTCAAATACAGAAGCGATTAAATCTGAAGCTGTAAATTTGAGAGATAATTGAACCTACTATTCACTGTTGGCAAAGCATTGCAACCCTCGAAGGGTAATTGATTTGTCTCTAGTAATCTAGTCGCCAGTATGTGACCACATACATGAGTATTACATGGTAGCATGAAGCTACCACACATATACCACTGGAAGTTATAACCATTTGCCTGAAGCAAACATAACTCTTAAATACTAGATGACTTATTGGATGAAAATGATCCTGAATGATTTACATATACTATATTCATTTGGCGTTATAAACTATAATAGGCATATAAATTATCTCCCAAATTAATCACATATATTCCTGAAGAATAATTATTCCATCTGGGAAGTTAAGCTAGAAGTATATTCCAGCAGAATATATATAAATATATTTCATGTAGATTAATCGTCAGGCGTGTTTATGTGATAGTGTTATATTCATATTTTTGCCAACATCCTGAAGATGTACCTTATGCTGTCAAAGCATAATACATGTTACACTAACACGAAACCTAAAGTTTTGTGCGATCTAAATTTGAAGTCAGAAATATGAGAAATTAGATAATAATATTGGGCAATATATAAGAAGCTAGATTTTTTCTGCTATCGCAGATCAATAACCCAACAGATGTTTGGGATAATCTACTGGAAGTAGAGATGCGCAATTATCCATGCCACTGCATTAATAAATATCTAGCTCACTGCATTAAGAAAAGGAACCCTAATCAGGGATTAGTGCGTATTATGAGAACCAATCATTTCCCATATAATATCACCACCACAGCATACCGAGGGGATTTTAAAGTATGTTATTAAACAAGATCACATCTCAGCATTAGGGGGAGAGTAATGCCCAAAATATTTGAATGCCGAGATATTTTCCTGAAGAAATATCTTTAATATATGGTTCACGCACTAACTAAGCTAAACATAAATTTCGTCGATACCCCTGTACGCCAGAAGCGGTGAGACTGCCAGATTTTCCTTGCCCATTGCATAGAGGAGTTACACAGTATTTACCTGAAGTAAATGTATCGCTAAGTTTGGAATACCCCGGGTAGAATAGTATTTCTATATTTGTGAAATTGACTTATTGGTCAGTGACCTAAACTCTATGGGGACGCTTGTGGATCTCAGGTCTGATGACACTAGTCAAAATAATCGTTAAATACTCCTTGAATACTCCAGAAGAAAATTCATCCAGAAGGTGAAATACCTCATGAAGAGGCTCATCCTGAAAATGAAAACCCCAGTAATAAAGTGCGCACATATTATACTACTGGAGAACACGGAACTACCAAAAGGCTTTTGTTTTGGGAAATGACGAAGTTTTGGTTAATATTGAAAGACACTTAATTACGAGGATATTCGGAGAAAAGTTGTCGACCACTAGTTTGCCTCTAAAATTGCTAAGGGTTTCTCGTATGAGAACATAAATCCGGAACCAAAATCCATGGCCGAACACCTAAAGTGTTCATATCGGGTCGAAATGAAATAAAGCAATTGAGACCGAACCATTATCGCAAATGAAAGTCTTGGCACCTATTCGTTCAGACTTGATGGGTCGTTATGAAATAATGAGGTGGTGAAAGCGATGGTTCAAGGATCCCTGTAGAGATCTATATTCTCCTATTATGAATGAAATAATGTTCCGTAATATAATAACTCTGGCAGATGATATAAATAAGATATTTAGTTAACAGGATTCTGGAAATCCTTGATGGGATCTCTGAAGGAACCCAAAGCTCGATCCCTGAAGGTCTCGGTGTTTAAATAGAGTTGCTACATGTATATACATGTATATAAAACTCATACCTGATAAACTCATACCTAAAGAAAGAGTATCTCCTAGGAGAGAAAGCCTTTCCTTGAAGAAAAATAAATCATCAGTTGATTAAAAGTACACCAACGATTGTACAATCCCTAGAAGTGGATAAGAACACATCCAAGACCCGAGTAAATGGAATGAGGATGGTAAGAACCAGAAGTTCGCCAAATAAACACATATGAAGTGCATCTCCTATCAGAAACTGATGGAGTGACAATATCCTCTATTACTATGAAGGTACCATATATATTGGTGTTAATGGCAGAGTTATTAATCCCCTGAGAACCAAATATTAAGACTGGTTACATTGATTCTGTGGTAATATGACCATGCTATTGGCCCTATAAAACAGACTTTTGGTCATATGGTACTACTCAGACATGGTTACGAAATAAACCTGAAAGATTTCAATAAGTCACATCCTGAAAAAATGTGGTATTGCAATTAATTACTCTCATATCCTGATTAGGATAAATATACTGGCATATATTCATTTTCTTAAAATGTATTAAAGGCAGTAGAATAATAAGACTTTACTGGAAGTGGTCTTCAGGGGGAGTATATGCTAAACTTTTATAGTTATGCATAAGATTTAGAAAATCTTGACTTTAGTCAAATCTAGAATGTATTGGCTTTGATGATCACGACTTTGAGGGTTTTTCACCTATCGATATAAGTCCAATCGATGGACATGATAAATGTCTTGAAAATTATAATATATCCTGAAGATATTTTACAAATCCTGAAGATAAGCGTTGCACTCTTTTCCCTTAGTAAGTTTTTCCTATTGGGTTTTCTTGCTTAAAGGGTTTTTAATGAGGCAACAGCTGCAATATAATATAACAAGTGCTATGTGCTCTTTTCTCCATTCCTTTTTTTTCACTGGATTTTTGGAATGAGTTTTTAATAAGACATATGCATATTGTGGTATGAAGCCCCACCAGAACATGCTTGGCTTAAGTGAATGATTAGCTACATCCAGAAGTTATGTAGCACACATTCCGATGATGACCCCCCACCATTATCTATAAAGATAATACAATTCATGATGCGAACGGTCTGTAATAAAAGTAATAGCAGAAGCATATTACTCTTAAATTGTTTTATCCTCACGAGCTTCAGAAGAGCGAAGAGGAAAGATACTGAAGCTAAGTCTTGTGATGATCTGGCAGATATGTTCACAAATATCTCCCAGCCTCTATCTTCCATAAGCGCATGCAAGGTATATGGATAAGGCGACTTCGAGAGTTATAAGGTTTAGGGGGAATGAATCCCTAAACCATATGCCCTTATTTAAGACTAGGAGTCTTATATGATTCTGAAGATCTAATGTTGTACTCTTTTCCCTTTGTGAGTTTTCCTGAAGTTTTCTCACATAAAGATTTTAATGAGGCAACAAATGCGTCACAAGGAACGGATGCAATGTACTCTTTTCTCTATCCTTTTTTTCCTACTGGGTTTTTGGTAGAAGTTTTTAACGAGACATGTGCATACCGTGGTATTCGCCCAAAGGGAAATGTTACGAAACCAGATGGTTTTGGATTATGGGCAAATACCTAAACTATCCTTCTGATTCTCCTTTATATGTGAGGGTTTTGAGCCATTGTAAGTGACAACAACAAGATCAATAAAGACTACAATCTGGCTCTCTATTCTCTGATGTTATTGTGTGCACTATTGGATTGTTCATGAGATTATATTATGTATTTACATTGCCATTCGTCGATCTATATCATTTCTGAACACTTTCCTCCCGTTCAGATCAGGAGCAGCGCTCGAGAACGAGCCATGGACGCACCGCCGCCATGTCCGTGCGAGGAGTGCAACATCGGCCACCTTATGCTAGACAACTGAACCAAACCGACTCTTGTTTTTCATAAAGATTCCATCTTGGACGCAACCACCCCTTGCGTTCCTTCCCAATTAACTTGCAGATGATGGATGGATTTGGATTTGGTTGGATTCCTGGAACCTGGATCAGAACAGAGCACCCCTGCGCAGGGAAGAACAAGACGTTGCACGAATAGGCGAGAAGATGCATTGACGTGGCTTGATCTAGTCCGTGAAAAATTAGCGACGGTCTCGATGTGCTGAAATGCATCTGGCGTAGTTAGGGAAAACTATAGGGGATCTGCACCCGTGGTTGGTGCGGTGACGAGACGTGGGGAATGGGAGATCGAACGCTGGAGAAGGGGAAGCAGCCCGGGCCTCTGCGATAGGGGGAATCAGGGTATCCGGGCCGTTCGTCGGTCATGAGGAGGGGAGGCTGGGAGTGGGTCCTGGGTCCTAACCCTGCCGGTGGACCCAGTTGGTTTTTTATTTTCTATTTGTGCTTGGGCTTTCCTTGAGTAAAAATCTCTAGCTTTGTTTGGCTATTTTTTTAATCCTTTTTGAGAAATTTGAACTAGGCAACTTTCTGTTTTTTTAAACGAAATGAAGTCAACAGTCTATTTATTCTTTTTTCAAGACAGTAACATCTGGATTTCATTGTTTGGAAAAGTTAATCCGAGTTTGGTATTTGTGGGAGGAACTGTCACGCGTGGCACGCTCAGCTTAGCTTTTTTTCCAGCAGCGGTTTCCAGCGTTAGCTTTTTTTCCCTGTTCAACTTTTTGTTTTTTCTCTTTTTTTATTTTTCGTTTTTTGTGTTTTCTTTTTTTCGTATTTCTTTGTATTGTTCGTAATGGACTAACATGTTTTTTCTATTTTTAAATTTTTTTAAATTTAATTATGCCAACTAAGTCAACTTATCTTCAATAAAAAATCAGCCAACTACAAAAAAAAAGCCATAAGCCATCGCCATTCTGAACACTACCTTGAAGCAGTGGTTACAGACTATCAAAAGTAGCCAAGTACTAGTGGATTGGACGGCGATTGATGTTGATATGACCGACAACAGCAGGGAGTACACTTGAAGGGATGCATTTTGACTGCTCCTACAGTAGGGGTAGATGTCGAGCCGACTCAGCTTGGCTCGTGAAGATTTGTTAGGAAGTGGCTCGGCTCGACTCGCTAGACTAACGAGCTAGAAAGGCTTGGTTCTGTTAAAAGTTTGGAATCGGTTGGTTAGCCTCCATATATGTAAAATACATAATGTGATTATGTAATTATGTACCATCTTAAACATGTGTTAATCTTTTTAGGGGAAAAAGTCCCAAAGACCTCGCCAGCAATGATAAGTGGAGGAAGAGCAGAAGCTGAAGTCAATACCACTTTGGTCAAGCCTGAGAGAATCCATTGTGTAGCAAAGACAGAAAGGCATGCTGATGTTACTGCTAGACCTTCGTAAAAACGGTAGTCATTTATATATACATCAAAGGTCGTCGAACTCTCAGGTAATGCATTAGCAAAATACCGAGCAACATAATAGCTATCATTTTGGAGAGGCATTGGAAGCCACTGCAGCACTAGTGAAGAAACACGAGAGATTTGCAACTGCGCAACACCACTAATTCAAGTTATTAACCTCGGTGAGCATGTGTCGGGGCCTGGGGCCGTATCCCGTCGCAGCAACTGCCACTGGCGCCTGTTGCGCCGAGCGCCCGGTGCTAGAGCTGCTGGAACAGGGAGACGACCGGATGCCGGCCCTGCACAGCTCAAGGCTTAGCCTCGTGCTCGAGAGCTCCTCGTCGTCACCTCCTAATAATGAAGGATCATATTAGATGATTTTATTTAAAGTTGTGATAAATCATTGCAATATTTATGGAATGGTCAATTGGCTTTACAAAGAGTGTATTTGATTTAGACTGTTTTATGAAAGTATCAGAAAAATCAGAAGTACCGCAGGTGTTTATACAGTAGTACTGTTGAGCGATAGTATCGATGTTGTGAGCGCAGTAGTTCCACTCTAAGTCATGATATATTTTTTCCAGAGAGGTCCAGTTTGAGTTTGCAAGGTGCAAAAGTACCACTTTGGGAAGCAGTAGTACCACAGTGCGGTAGTACCAGCGTTGAATGTGCGGTACTACCGATCTTCCCTGAAAAACAGGGCTTTGATGATTTGAGTCATGGATTGAGTTAGATTGATCGGGTTATTTGATTAAAGCTGCATGATGTATGTCTTGACTAATGTCGGTCAAGTTGTGGAAAACTTGTATGTGAAAACGATTTCTTTATCTTTGGATGTGCAGAATCGCTTGAGAGTCAACTATGGTCAACGGCGATGATCGGGACTAGGCTCATGGAGGAGTTGAGACTCAGAACAATCGAGAATATCGGGTGAGACGATGAGCTTAAGTATAGTACCAGAACGGTGAGTTCGGACGCCATGATGGCACCATGAAGCTTGAACGGTCCAAGTGAGCCGTGGTTCATAGAATTATGATGGAAGAGACATGGCAATGCATGGTAAGCTAGTTGTGCACCTACACGTGGTAAGCATAGCAATTCTTGCAAAAGATGGAAATGACCGGGTCAATGAGGGGTATTTTGGTAGTTTGGTTAAAATACCAAAAACCGCCTTAAACAAAATCGCTTCACTTGAGTGACACATTAGAGAGTGATTTAGGTCAAGATAGAGCTGGTTTGATCGAGACAGATCAAGATAAAGGACTTAACGGATTCACACTTATGCGCTTTGAAAAGTATGCATAAACGACATGTCGTGGTTAGTTTTGATCTCTCTTTTTTCTCTTTTTATGATCTTGTTGTACCAAGAACATATAAGAGGTGGAGATAATCCTTGGGAATATATCTTCATCCATCTGGGCACTTTGATCGTGAATCTTCATCCATTCACGAGAAAACCTAGTTTTGCTTGATTTTATGCTCAACGAGTGACTTCTTTTTCTATGGATTTTTGGATTATGTTTTTCGGTGTTCTATCTTATTGTGACATGTGAGAGTACATTTAGAGCCATCTTGACCATCATCTATCCACGAGTAAGTTGTGTTCACCGTTTGGGGTTTGGCTCGGTGTAGGTTTAACTTTTCAACAAACTAAAAAAGGTCTCAATTTTGGCCATAATTTTTATGATAGTTTATTGGAATAGATTTATGATATATTAGAGTAGATTCTTGCAAAATTTCATATCATTTAGATCTACAGATCAAAAATTCTCTCGATTTTAGATTTTGAAATCGTACTGAAAAACTGTCCACCCTGATTTAC
The DNA here is from genome assembly GCA_036346265.1 of Melocanna baccifera. NCBI lineage: Eukaryota > Viridiplantae > Streptophyta > Magnoliopsida > Poales > Poaceae > Melocanna > Melocanna baccifera. The sequence continues at coordinate 39,782,879 of CM070676.1, forward strand.
TATAGCAACAAAAGTACTGTGGTTACTGTAGCGGTAGTACCGTAGTTACTGTAGTAAATGGTAGTACCGCAAGTTTAACTGTAGTAGTTCTGATTTCGCTGATTTTTCTGGGTTTTTGGTGTATCGAATCGCTGGTTTTTGTGGTGGTTTTTCATCCTAATCTTCATAACTCTATAACTATTGAAGTGAAAGATTGGTGAATACTTGTGAAAAATTTGAAAGCAACATACATCCCCCTCTCTTACCATCTTCGGTTGTACGAATAATCACCAAGAAATTAACCAACATAGTATCTCAAAACCTCCTCACAGGCACGATTGTACAGAATAGGCAAACGTTGATCACGTACCAACTGACTGGGGGCTTGCTGCAACAGGCGCGCCTAGCCAGCGGGCAGCGCTCCTGGGCCGACACCGGCCATGTCTGCCAGATTCATGGCCGCGTCTAGCTTGACGTCGACCGTGATGCCCCACCGGCACTGCCGCTGGTCGCCGCTGTGATCGGACATGGGGATAGCAGGGACAATCTTGGCATCTACAGGTAGCAGCAACAGCGTTGGTTGAGTAGTGTCGTGAATAGTGATTAGCAAACGGTGGTGTGTGCCAAGGTGAGGGAATCGGATTTGGATCGGATCGGTAGCCAAATGACCTCGAATGAATGTGGTGTAGTGTCTGTAGGGAAGGATCGCTTGGATTGGGCCAAAGAGGCGTGGCCAATACGCGTGTACCATTGGGCCGACCGAGCCTGCAAAGCCTACTAGCTGCCTCGGGCTTGGCTTGTTATGCATCTGAGCTTAAATCCTGGCTCGGCTCGACTCAGCTTGTAAATGACATGAGCTGAGTTGAGCCGTTAACGAGCCGAGTTAGCCCCCGAGCCGTGAGCTTTTTTGCCATCCTATCCCATAGTGTCACCCTTCGTGCTCCCGTATACGTGGCAGTTTTATATTGGTTTGGCATTTGGTCCACGTGTCACCAAACTCTCAAAGGCATAGAGAACAACGCACAAAGGGGACTAGGGGAGCGCATTGACGCAAACTAGCTAGTGTGGCAGTGTCAGTAGCGGAGGGAGGAGAAAGTCCATGTAGAACTCGAGCTGGGAGAGACACTACGAAGAGGAAACAACGAAGTTTTATTCGAATCGGTGAACCAATAGAAAGCTACCACATATGAAAAAGCACATTGGTCCTATTCTTTTGGGCTGCGACTGATGATTTTTAGCTGTGGTTGATGGTGTTTATCTGCATTTTTCAAGACAGCGGTGGACGACGGAGACACTAATACGGACGGCGCACACGATTTTAGGCTCAAAAATTCATTTGAAGAAGTGGCTTCAAAAAAACTATTTGGAAAAGTTGTCCCGCCTATTTCGGTTTCTAGAGAAATCAAAACTAAAAGCCAAAAAGAATAGGGTGTTATGTGAGCAGGCAAGCCTCTTCAGCAATAACATGCCGATGACTTGCCAGTAGTCCTCCCAGCCAGGCTTTTTGATGTTGGTGGACAGGTGGAGCTGTGTGAGGTTGAAGCAAAGGTATAACTGTATAAGGTGGTGATCGTTTTAGCGATGGCTTCTGGCTTTTGGCTGAAATTTCATTGTAACTGGCTGAAATTTTACTGTAGCTGAGTTAGTAGATAGTGTAGTGAATAGTGAAAAAAAAGCTGAAGCTAGAAGCTGAAGCCGAAAAAAAGCTAACTTGAGCGGGGCCTAAGCCTTTCCATTGAATCCCCAACTATGGGAGGAGTATATCACCAAAGAGGAAACACACCGCGTAGTCACCATACGTTTCGATAGAAGATGAAGTGCCAGTAGTAGATTGGATAGAAGAACAGTGTGCTGATGAAAGTATCCTAAACCGGAGGTTTCTTGAAAGCGTAATGCACTTGACAGGCTCGACCCAAGTTCCTAAACCTCCTTTTGACTTGAACATCATTTCCATTTTCATTGAGCAACTAAGAGGTTGAACCATAGATACTGAAATTGGACCGAACCAATGGTTTGACCAAAAAACAAAATCGAAGCCTGGTTCGGTCTAGTTCTGCTATTGGATCGACGTCCATCTTGAACCGATAAAACTTTAGTTGAACCGAGCGGTTTTCACAAAAATAGAAGGAAAAAAAATCAAAACAATCAAATTGGAGTCAACTAGAATAATGGCTCAAAAATTGCGTGGTGGCCATGGTTTGAACATGAGATCTCTTGGTACTCTTGGTGTTGTATTATAGACATGTTAAAAGATTTCAATGAAGATTGGAAGAATTGAAGGCAATAAGAAGAATTGGTAGCAATTGAGTGCACACAGGCGTTGCAGTCTGTATTTGATTTATATCGTGCTGGACGCACTATTACATAACCGATAATGCAAGTCAAGTGCAGAGGTAGGCAACGAGGACTCCTCTCTGCCTTTCCTACTTCTCTGTCAGATCCTAAATACTAGGACTCGATTCCTAAATACTAGGACTTGATTGTAATAGCAAGGACTCGATAATTACAATAGACATACATTTATTTTAACACCTTCCCTCAATCTTAACCAGCTAGTAGAAGTTAAGATTGTTCCTGAAGTTTTGAAAACTCTGCAGCGGGAGAGGTTTGGTAAAAATGTCTGTTGTTTGGTCTTGAGACGCGATGAACCAAACGTCCAGTAGCTTCTTTGCAACTCGTTCCCTTACAAAGTGAAAATCCACCTCGATGTGTTTGGTGTGAGCATGGAAAATAGGATTTACTGATAGATACATCACCCCCAAATTATCACACCACAGAGACGGTGGTCTCTCCTAAAACACCTAATTCTTTTAGAAGTGACTGAATCTAGATAACTCTGCCATTGCATTCGCAAGACCTTTGTACTCTGATTCAGTACTAGACCTAGACATAGTTTGTTGCTTGCGTGAGCTCCATGAAATAAGATTAGTGCCGAAGTAAATTGCAAAGCTACTTGTACACATACGTTCATCTGAGCAGTCTGCCCAGTCAAAGTCTGTAAAGGCACTCACAAGCCTTGAGTTAGATCTTCTGAAATGCAGTGCCAAGTGTTGAGTGAACTTTAAATATCTGAGAATCTGTTTCACTGCTGACCAATGATTTTGTGTAGGAGAATGTAAGTATTGACAGACCCGGTTGACAGGATATGATATATCAGGGCGAGTTATTGTTAGATATTGAAGTGCTCTGACAATACTTTGATTCTAGAAGCATCTATGTAAGATAAAAAGTATACCTTGTGATCGTGACAGCTTTTCACTTGATGACATTGGGGTAGAAATGGGCTTACAATTCATCATGTTTGCCTTGGCAAGAATTTCTCCAACATATCTCCTTTGTTTAAGGGCAATACCTTCTTCTCTGGAATCACTTCTATACCAAGAAAATAGTGCAATTCACCCATGTCCTTGATTGTAAAATCCTTATTTAGCTGACTAAGTAATTTTTGTGTGGCTTGATTAGAAGAACTTGTAATGATAATATCGTCAATATATATCAACATGTATATGATATTACCATTGTGATTATAAATGAAGAGGGATGTGTTGGCCTGTGATAGAATGAAGCCAAGCACTTCTAGTTTTGAACTTACCTTGAATACCATGCCCGTGGTGCCTGTTTGAGACCATATAAAGCCTTATCCAATTTACAAACATGATGAAGATGAGCTGAATCTTCATAACCTGGCAGCTGTTTCATGTAAACCGGTTCCTCTAGTATACCATGGAGAAAAGCATTGTGCACATCTGTCTGCCTAAGACACCAGCCACGAGAGACTGCAAGAGAAAGAATGAGTCTCACAGTTGTTGGCTTCACCACAGGGATAAAAGTGTCCTCATAGTTCAAACCATATCTTTGCTTGAATCCCTTCACAACAAGTCTTGCTTTATACCGTTCAATACTGCCATCAACATTACGCTTCAATTTAAACACCCACTTGCTATCTATCAAGTTTTGACCATGTTATCTCGGAACAAGTTACCATGTCTGATTATGCTGGAGTGCTTCAAACTTGGCATCCATAGCTTGTCGCCAGTGTGCGTTTTGAGCTACATCCAAATGATTCAATGCTCAATAGGCTCGGCCATAATAGTGGTACTGAAAGTAATGTACCTTCCTTTGGTTGTGTATCGAACTGTACCATCATGGAACTACTTCGGCTGATAAATCCCATGTTGTAATCCAGTACGCATACCCCTTTCCTAAACCACTGAAGCTGTCTCAAGAGTGCTGGAAGTGGACTGGTTCGTGTCATCATCACCTACAGAGTTGGTAACAGAGACACTGGGCAAAGCATCGATAAGATCAGGCACATTGTCTCTCACGATAGGAAAATTTCATCTCTTGATATGCAGACACGCCCAGTTTGTTTGTCCAAGCATTTATGAAAATTACTATACCCAATGAAAAAACACCGCTTGGATCTAAAAGAGAGTTTGTATCTATTTTATGGCCTCAAGTTTGGCCAACAAGCATATCCATATGTTTTGAGGAGTGTGTAATCAGGTTTTTCATTGAAGAGCTTTTCCATGGGTGTACAATATTGAATAACACGGCTAGGCAACCTATTGATCAAGAAATAGGCAGAGGTGAAAGCCTCATCCCAGAATTTCAATGCATAGATGCTTGAGCAAGGAGAGAAAGGCCCATACAATAATATGTCGATGTTTCCTTTCAGCAGAGCCGTTTTGTTGATGAGTGTGTGGACAAGAAAGATGTTTACTGCTATTTTGTTAAAATAGTTTTGTGAAGGGTTTTATACTCTCCTCCTCCATCCGATTGAACAGCAACAATTTTCTTATTCAACAATCTTTCAACATGGAGTTGGAATTGAGTAAAAATAAGAGAAACATCAGACTTGAACTTTATTAGTGAAACTAACATACAAACTTGCTGAAATCATCTATGAAACTAACATAATAACAGAAACCCCCTACTGAGGTGCAGGTAGGGCCCTAAACATTAGTGAAAAATAAGATCTAAAGGAGCATTGGATACATTATTTGAAAGAGAAAAGGGGAGCTGACTGCTCTTGCCCTCTTGACAAGTATTGCAGACATGCTACCTGGTCTCATCAGAGATAACCGGAAGATTATTGTCGTGCAGTACATGTTGAATGACGGTGGAGGAAGGATGGCCAAGTCGACAATGCCAAAGCCCTGGAGTAACTTTGACACTGGTGAAAACTTACTTGTTCAAGGTAGTAGGGAAATCCGTTGCATGAGGGTATAGTCCTCCCTCACATTTGCCTCGAAGAAGAAGTTTCTTCGTAGCCCAATCCTTGATAAGAAAATAGTTAGGATGAAACTTGAGATAAACATTATTATCTAACTAGTAAGGTGCCCGTGCGTTGCAACGGAAAACCAAATAAAAGTGATGTATACTATCAAATATGCATACATAATACAAAATCTGGTAGCAACATCTATATTACCCCATTCTAAATGCATACATAATACAAAATCTGTCATTATCCTTTTAAGCCGTTGGTTCATACTTAAGGGAAAATCCAGTACATCTAAGTATCCAACTTTATCTCTTTCTGTTGTATATATTAAGTGGTCTGCAGGTTATCATTTGAATATTGTGAAATGTAAGCAAAATGTATGTTCAAACTCACTATTTTGTATAACAAAATATGATCCATGGGACCTGGACATTCAAAGCTGCCTTGAACCATCTTATACACCATTCCACCGAAATTTTTCTGTCAGTGGCTTCGGAATGCATTTATGGAACATTACTCGGAGTTTTGAATTACTCGGTGTTTCAAAAAAGTAGTGCACCTGTAATGTCACACCTAAAACTCTTTTAACCCTAAACCCCTTTAACCCTAAAACCCGTCTCCTACACCACCCATCCCCGCGCTGTGTTCATTTCGCCTCCTCCTGCCTCTTCTTCCGCCTCGCCTTCCGCCTCTCCATCCTCCCGCATTCGCGCCTTCCGCCTCCTCCTGCCTCTTCTTCGCCTCTCTCCATCGCCTCCCGCCACCACGCCCCGCCTCTCCATCGCCCCTCCCGCCGCGCGCCTCGCCTCCTCCCATCCGCCTCCCCACCGAACTCATGCGCGCTTTCTCCATCGCGACTCCGCCGCGCGCGCGCCGCCTCCTCCTCCCTCCGCCCTCGCCACCTCCGCCCCGCGCGCCGCATCCTCCCGGCGCCGCCTCCTCCTCTACCCCCGGACGCCTCCTCCCTACTCGCCTCTCTCCATCGCCCCTCCGCGCCGCGCGCCTCGCCTCCTCCGTCGCCTCCCAACCGAACCCGTGCGCGCTTTCTCCATCGCGACTCCCGCCGCCGCGCCGCCTCGCCTCCTCCTCCTCCGCCTCGCCACCTCCGCCCCAGCGCGCGCGCATCATCCTCCCGGTGCCGCCTCCTCCCTAGCCCGCGCCGCCACCTCCTCCTCTACCCCGGACGCCTCCTCCCTACTCCCCAATCCCCGCACCGCCTCCCTCTCTGTCCCCCGCACCGTCGCCTCCTACTCCCCCCACTCCTCTCCCTCCTCCGCCGCCGCATCCTCCACCAGCGTGAATCGTCGTCGCCACCGTCGACTCCCTCCTCCTTCCTCTATCTTCGTCGCGGCTGGTGCCCGCCCCCGGCCACGCCGTCCACGACCACGGCGAACCCAGGTACGACGGTTGGGTGATTCATCATCAGCGATTTTTAGCTTCTGGGTGGCGAATGTTGTCTAGTGCTGTAATGTTTAGACAAATTCCTTGATTATTTCTATAACGTAAGATGCGGGGTAGCTTTTAGTGAAATTATCCGCCTTATGGTTTCATTTAATCGCACATTGCCTTCTTTGGTTACCTTTAGCCATTTCAATTACACACAGTGATTCTAGAAAAATTAGGAGCTGGCGAGGTTTTAAGATCAGGTCAGATGATGAACAAAGGCTTCACAAGTCTCAAGTTTGAACATACATAATAAAAGCTCACAAGCAATCCTCACCAAAAATAATCGAGTTCAGGAACAGGATGATTAGGATAACAACAAAACAAAACAGGATAGGGGCATATCCAATCTTCCCTGACCTCCCTGAGCAGTACTTCCCTTTAAAGCTTACTTTTGTAGCATTAGACTAAAAGCAGAGAATGAAACTTCCGTTAGTGGAGTTGAAATCAGTACCTAATGCACACACTACTGAATAAGTATTTGGGAGAACCAGCTCCAAAAGAAGGGGGAGATGTTCAAAAAATAGGAAATAAGAATAATTGTGAGTGCATCAAATCAATTCTAATCCACACTAATATATATGTTTGATTGCAACCATTTAGCACATCCCACACCTAGATAGCTGCAGTAGTGTATGAGCTATGAAATTTCTAAGGCAAATAAAAGAGGGGCTAGCTCTTAAGAGTTAAATAAGAATGCCAGGGGGAACGTACAAGGATATAGGAAAGGTGTCGATGACCTTTGTCTGCTGCAAGTTGCACAGGAGTAAACCCACTGCTATCCTTTAATGTGAGTTCCTCCTTGGTACCAGCATGTACAAGAACAGTGCAAACTTCCAAATTTCCTCTTATAGCAGCCCAATGTAAAGGAGTACAACCTGCATGACATCACAAAAAGAGCTTAAATAAATGTGGATTGTGAAAGCTACCTCAAACAAATTATTAGCAACTCCTGATATATATAATTTGGCTATTACAAGAACACATTTAACTTTTACATGCTCTAAACAAGAAGGAACATGAACAATGAAACAAAGCACACCATGCATAAATGTTTATAACTAACACCTAATAATAGATTAATTTTTCAACTATCATGCATGTTAAATGAATTTTGAAACACTTACAACAAATCATCTACCCAAATGAAGTGATCAAAAACAGTGCACTACTTTTTGAAACACCGAGTAATGTTCCAGAATCGATAAAGAAATCATCTACCCATTACGGTGGCTTCGAATGAATTTATGGAACATTACTTTTTCATCGGTGGCTTCGAATGAATTTATGGAACATTACGTTGGCTTCGAATACATTATTGTTGTATTATGCATGCTAAGCGAATTTTGAAACACTTACGACAAATCATCTACCCATTACTCAATAAGGTTATATATATCTAGCCAAAATACAACACAAGAATAATATATTAAGATACAAAGATACCACCTTTCTCGGATATCGAACACTTGGATAATATGAGCATTGCATGATCGGGATCTCTTGCTAACACTTGGACACATGCGAATCGAATATGACACGGGCACATAGCACATAAGCATGTCATTATATCAACAACTATATTAAACAATAAATCTAATGCAAACTAACAATTTCAAAGAAACAGTTTTGCAACCTTGTAGAGCATAACAATTTCAACAATTTCACTGGTCTTGACGGAGCTCGGTGGTTCACCTTCACGGCGAGCAGATCCTTCTGCAAATCACCACGACACAACAACACAAATGCACGATTCATTTGTAATTTTAGCGCGTGAAGACTCGCCCGGATCAAGAACCAACCCAACCCAGAAGGAAGTGTGCGAGAGACGGGGGGAGAGCAAGAGGAGAAGAAAAGGGCGGGACCTTGTGGAAGTCGGTGGGAGCGACGCCGGGGAGGTAGAACCTGCGGGCGGTGCCGGTGGAGTAGGCGAGGACGAGGAGGAGCACTAGTTGGGCCACCATGGGTGGGGTGGGGGATCACCACTTGGAGGACGAAGGCGCGGCCCATGGCGGCGTTGGCGAGTCGGTCCTCTAGGTGCCACACCTCCCCGGCGAACACCACCAACGGGAAGGTCTCGATCGTCTTGAGCACCGCTTCCAGCTCCTCCTGGCTCGGGTACTCGGGGAGTTGCAGCGCCTTCTTCGTCTTCCAGCTGTCCATCGTTCACCTCCGCGCCGCCACCGGCTTCTTATCCGGCGCCACCGTCGGGAACGAAGTCTTCAAAGCCGCGGAGGGAGGGGAGGATGCGGCGACGGAGGAGGGAGAGGGATGGGGGGTAGGAGGCGGCGGTGCGGGGGACGGAGAGGGGGAGGCGGCGGCGCGTGGGGTTGGGGGAGGAGGGGAGGAGGCGCCGGGGCTGGAGGTGAGGCGGCGGCGCTTGGGAGGAGGAGGAGGAGGCGGCACCGCGAGGGGAGGGGAGGAGGCGGGGCGGCGGAGGGAGAGCGAAGGCGGCGCGGGTGGGGGGGAAGGAGGCGGGGCGGAGGGAGAGCGAGGCGGCGGGAGAGCGAGGGGAGGCAGGGCAGCAAGCGGCGCGGTGGGAGGGGGAGGAGGCGCGAGCCGCGGGGAGAGCGAGGGGGCGTGGGGCGGCGGGAGGAAGAGCGAGGAGGAGGCGTGGGGGCGGCGGGGGGAAGAGCGAGGGGTAGGCGTGGGGGCGGAGGGGTGATGTTGGAATTTTAAGGTTTAATCAGATCGTGTGGCTGAGAAGAGAGGTGAAAGATCGAATGGTTAAGAAGTGAGGGAGGGTGGACGTGACGGCAACCACCAACTCCTTCTTTTTAAATAGTAAAGATGTAAGACGATGCACTGAAATGAGATTTCTATGAGCCATTGGCACATGAAGAATGTTGTTCAGTGTCAAAGAATGATTGGAAGTGGAGATGTGAGAATGACTAACGTGTGAAATTGTCATACCAGTGCCATTTTTCGTCTGCTCATGATCCTTGCCATGATATTTGTCACGAATCGAGAGTTTGTCCAGCTCAAAGTTGATATGATCTGTCACACTAGAATCTGTATACCAGTTTGGATCAACACTGTAGGATGGTGCCATTGCCATCGCTGCCACCCGGGGTTCCTCAGCCTGGTAAGAGTGATTGTATCGGTTGTAGCATTTCAATACCACATGATCCATCTTGCCACAAATCTGGCACTGCGGGCGATTTCCAGTGCGCACCTGGCCAGAGCTATTGTTGCCGTTGAACTTCCCATGGCCGCCAGAGTTGCCTCCACGACCTCTGACATAAGAACCATCTCGACCTCCCCGAGCATTATGCACAACATTATTGGCTGAGATCTAGAGTGTGCTATTGTGATGTTCCTTGCGCATCTCGAAACTCAACATTTGTGCATAAAGCTCGGTGAGGGAAATCGGATCTATTCTAGTGGTGATGGATGTAACAAGTGGATCTTGAGTCACACCATCTGCCATCGTGTGGGTGATAGTGGCCAATGGTCGTGGCATGGTACCGTCGACAAGCTGGGGCCTTCCACAGTAAATAATTTGTGTTCGTCAGTTTGACGGTGCTGAGAGAGCCAAAAGATGGTGCCAACGGGGTTGGAAGTAGTCCAGCCGTGGAGGAAACATGGCCGGAGATGAGGAGTTCGCGGCGACGCTAGTAGTGGACACAATTGCTTTCTATGTGGTGTGTTGCTCTGATACCATAAAAGATTTCTATAAAGATTGGAAGAATTGAAGGCAATCGTAAGAATTGGGGGCAATTGAGCGCACACAGGTGCTGCAGTCTGTATTTGATTTATATTGTGCCGGACGCACGGTTACATAACCGACAACACGAGTCAGACATAGAGGTGGGCAACGAGGACTCCTCTCTGCCTCTCCTGCTTCTCCGTCAGATCCTAAATACCAGGACTCAACTCCTAAATACTAGGACTTGACTGTTATAGCATGGATTCGATAATTACAACATATATACATTTATTTTAGCAAAGGTTAGGTTATATGTATAGTTTTTGAATCCGCGGTCTTATTAGTAAACCGCTGGTTAGTGGACCGAACGTGTCAACAGGCCGACGACAGGCCCAGTTTCAATAACTATGGGTTGAACCAACGATTCATGGAGCTTGTAAGCTTACCGGAAGCTCCAGTATGAGGATCATGGGTATCAGGGGAGAACAGCAATTAAGCAGGGCATGGACATAACCCAACTTTGATTTACGGATGATATCCGAGCGGTGTGGCTGAGCTTCTTTTTCTGCCTTTTTATTTTCGCTTTTTCCTAGTGACACAGATTTTTTTTGGGTTTTCTATCTTTTCTTCTCTCCTTTATTCCTTTTTATTGTCGATGATGATATACCTTTTTTATTTTTTAAATTTAATCACGTTAAAAAAATACCAATAGTTATAACATATTTTCAGCAAAATAAGCCATAAAATAGAGCTTTTAAACCTAAATAAACACAACCATAACCTACAAACTCAAAACACAGACCAATCAATTGAACAAAACGTGCATCTCAGGAGAAGCACACCACCGTCGTATCAAACTTGGGGAACAAAACTCATGATCATACTGTCCCTTAACAGAAGCAAAGTCTGACAAGAAATAGTTTTCACCAACACGATCATAAGTTATCAATTTGAAGAGTGCGCTGTAAACATAACAAGGAACCATCCTGCTTAAACATCTACTCCATGCTTGCCAATCAAGATGCAACAGCTAAGACCTAGGCTTCTCCTTCTTCTCCTTGAAGAGAGCAAGCAGAGACACACCGGAGACCTTGACGACCTTGAACCGGACACCGGGAATATCTCCCACCGCGTGCCCCTTACGACCAAATCCAGCAATCAACACCTCATCCTGGATAATGACAGAAGGAAAAAAGAAATTAGTATATGTGACAGGGCAAGCATTCAAAAACGTACAGGATGAAGAATATACATTTTCCTCAATGTAGTTCAAGCAACCATCATTTGGCACAAAGGCAGCAATCTTCTTCCCATTCTTCACAAGCTGCACGCGAGCACACTTACGGATGGCAGAGTTTGGCTGCTTGGCCTCAATACCACTGCAATGGAGTCATCACACATCAACTTAAGCTCACAAAGCAAAGGGTGAGAAAACTATGTTATGTGCTTCCGCATACATCTTCTCCAGAACAATGCCCTTGGCGTGAGATGACCCAGCAAAGGGTTTCTTCCACTCATTGCCCAGGTGGCTCTTCTTGTATGCCTTGTCAGCCCACCTCTGGTTCCTGCGGTGGGTCTTGAGCTTGCGCCCAGCTCCCATACCACGTGTCTTCCTGCAATGGGGTTAAATCATGGTTACCGCACCTAAAGCAAAATAAATCACTGGGCATAAGCAACTGTTATGCCAAATGAACAGAATAATCGCATCTAAGCCGAAATACAACAACACTTCGCTGCAACCAGTTACTTACAAATCGTGGGGTTAGCACAAATAGATTTGACTAATCCCAATAAATTATGGATGATCCCTCGAAATGATATGAACGAGAACCATGTGTATGCTACCATGCATAACCTCCCAGATCCAAATATTTGGATCAGGAAAAACATGGCTACTCAGCAGCAACGGATTAATATCGCTTATGAGTATGTTTAGTGCTGACGTTATATAGTCTGATCAGCACTGGACCGTCAATAAGCTTGGATTCATCACACAAAAACTGCTCAATCTAACACTAAAACAACGAGAAATATTGAGGAGTGCCTCTAAATCACGTAGTATTCAAGGCAAAATCATCCTGCTAGATGGGACCAGACTAAACCATTCCAGATCGCCAAGTCTAGCCAAGAAACAACCATAGAAAATCCATCGCAAGAGAGTGACGGTGAACTTACCCCATGGTGATGGAAGGGTTCGGGAGATCTCCGAGGCGGCGGCGGTGGAGGAGGGGAGCGCGAGCTGGGAGGGAGCGGCGGCGGCTGCAATAGCGGAGAGGGGAGAAGAGAGGTATTTATGTGCGGCGTGGTTTGGCGCCTAGGGTTTGCTTGTGGGGCTATCTGCTTTGAGATCCGTGCTGGTTGATGGAAACTACGGTCCTGAGGTGGAGGGGTTGATTGGGGTGAGGGGTTCGGACGCTGGACCTGGTCTGCCACGTGGGGATTTGGAGAGCCCACTGGACGTATGGACCCGTCCGCCGAGCTGGCAGCGTATTTCGTTTTTTATCTTACGTGTCACTACTTTGCTTACAATAATCTCTCTAAACGATGAATTTTGGATTAAATCTTTCGTCGTATGACCATGTCCAAGTTACAACAAAAGAACTTCAAAAGTTTAGGCGTAGGAGCTCATATCATGGGACATGACTCAGGATTGGTTACGGTATGTTTGGAACACATAAATCTTATAAAAGGAAATAGCGCAAATTCTCACATCAATAGTACGAAATTCTTGCATTTTAAATAGGATCACAAGAGATGTTGTCAACCCCTAACTTTCCTACAAATGGATTCTAATATGTGCATTGACCATTCACAACCTTGAAACTAAGATCCCGCTTATTTTAGTTTGAGTTTCTGACTTCTAATTTATTTTTTACTATTCCTAAATTTTATATTTTTCTTTTTTTTTTGGCTTTTCTGATCTTTTTGTGGTTTTTCTCATACTCGTTTGCATTATACGTGATAGGATAATCTAGTTTTCTATTTTTAAAATTTTAAAATTTAATTCTACCAAATAAATCACCATCAGCTACAGTGTAAAATAAATCAGTTACAATATAAATTCAGTCATAAGCCACCAAAAATAAATCCAACTGAGCGGGCTGTAAATAGGACGGTTTAGTGCTGCTGAAAGTTGGCACCATTGTTAGTATTTGTTTGTAGAATCTCCAATGAAAATAGATGCTCAAGAAGGAGCTTAGAAATAGATAGAGCATACCACAATGAAAAAAGTTACGTCATCATAGACAATGCAAAGGAATAAAGGAAAAAAGATTAAAAAAGCCAAAAAAATCAGAAAAAGATGAAATTAAGAAGTTAGAAGCTAAAATCTGAAGCTCAAATCAGCACAATCTTTATTAAAGCAGTAACTGTTACAAACTCTTTTGTATTTAGGTTTTTGTGGGTAAATTTCAAAACTACCCTAATGGGTTATAGCCATAAAGTAGAACCCTCGTTATACAAGAAGAAAAGAGAAAACAATAAAAAAAATCAATTTTCATTATGACATGTCTTTCTTATATGTGATTGGCTTGGCGTTTTCTTGCGACGACTGCCATAATCCAGCAGTAGCCACTTATCCAAATCAAAGCCTAACCCAGAGCAAAGTCAGACGGTCTGATCGCCTAAACTAAGACCCAAACGCCAGCATGGCCACGGCCCAACCCAATCAGTTGAAACCAAGGATCGAAAAACCGCTACCAGGTTAAATCCCCGCCGCCGGGTGGTACCAGTTACCGGCCGGTAACCGAAAATCTCGGAAAAAACCCGGATGAAATTTGGCAAATGGATTTTATGGGCGGGGCGAGAGGATACCGGTAACCGGACCGGTAACCGGCCGGTTACCGGAAAAACCGATGAAAAAACAGGAAAAACTGGTGGAATTAGGAATTGTAGTTGTTGCATGGTCTATGAGTGACTAGAAGTATTTGCAAGAAGAGCGTCATGCATTTTTTACATCTTGGCATAACCCCAATGACTTTTATTGTGTTCTTCAATGAATATATGCATTTAACCTATTCAGATATGCTTCACTTTAGAAGAAGCTACTGATACAATTCTCTTCTGTAGTTCTATTGTTCATGACCTTGCATACAAGGCAGCAACTAGGGCTGGACAAAAAGCTCGAGGCTCGCGAGCTACTCAAGCTCGTTATAGGCTCGGCTCGGCTCGGGCTCGGAGCTATACTCAACAAGCCAAGCCCGTGTTTCAGCTCGGCTCAAAAACGAGCCAAGCCCGAGCCGCTCACGAGCCGCTCGCGAGCCAATTCGAGCCGGACTCGAAAACAATCTCCAATCGCCCGTATGGCCACTCGCGTCCGGTCTCCAACCCGACCAACCGCTTATCGCCCGCATACATTCTCCCCCCACCCCGCTCGCATCGCTCGGCACTCGCTCGCATCACCGACTCGCTCGCTCTCCCCCCACCCCGCGTTCTCCGCCTGCCGCCCGCCGGTCCCCCCCCAGCGCGCCGTCTCTCTCCCGGTCCCCACCCCGCCGCGCCGCCGCCGGTCCCCCCCCCACGCCGCCATCTCCTCCCGGTCCCCGCCCCGCCCCGCGCCGCCGTCTCCTCCCGGTCCCCGCACCTCGCGCCGTCCCCTCCCGTTCCCGCCCCCTGCCGCCGCCTCCCGCCGCCGATCCTCCCGCCCCGTGCCGCCGCCTCTCCCGCTTTGCCCCACCGCTGATCCCCTCCGGTGCCGTCGTCGCTCTCCCCCCGGTGAGTAGATCCTCCGTCTTGCAGGTCGCAGCTCTTGCTCCTTGATTGATTGGATTCGTGTTCTGGGATATTGCTCATGCATGAATATTGCAGTATGAGAATGGTACTGCTCATGCAGGTTGCAGGTTGCAGCTCTTGCTTATGCAACTCTATTCATACTGTATGACAGCCCTAGTTGGGGCCGAGTAGCCTGGCGGGATCTAGCGGGCAGAGCGCTGTCGCCAGAACATTGTAGCCGAGCCAAAAGCCTCGGCTCGCGAGCCGGCTCGAGCCATCTACCAAGCCGAGCCAAGCCTGCACTCTAGCTCGATATCTAAACGAGCCGAGCCGAGCCATGGCTCGACTCGGTGCGAGCTCGGCCGAGCTTGGCTCGAGCCGGCTCGGCTCAGCTCGTTTCCACCCCTAGCAGCAACAATTGCACTAGAGCACATTCTTAAGCATGATGCCCTTGCAATAGTCAATATAATGACCTTGCAGTAGTTCTATTGTTTTTAAACAGATTCTTAAGCATCCAATGTAGCTACAATGCCCCCTGGAACCCATTCAAACATCTACAAATTCAATTTTTTGAAATTTGAATCTCGACCGGTTTATTTTATCCCGATCACCACCGGTAAATCCGGTAAGCGGCCGGTTACCGGCGGGATTTCGAACCCTGGTTGAAACCCTTATTGGCGACCCAGTATCCACCACCATCATCCAACCTTGGTTCCCCACATCTCCACA
The DNA here is from genome assembly GCA_036346265.1 of Melocanna baccifera. Taxonomy (NCBI): domain Eukaryota; kingdom Viridiplantae; phylum Streptophyta; class Magnoliopsida; order Poales; family Poaceae; genus Melocanna; species Melocanna baccifera. The sequence goes on from CM070676.1 coordinate 39,798,616, forward strand.
AGACCACTACAATTTTTTTTAAAATAATCTATTTTTTCAAAAATATGAAAATATACCTACGATTATATTATTTGCAAAATTAGTCTTCTGTCGTCCAACCGTTGAACGACTGGAACGTGTCGCTTAACCATTGGGCAACAATAATGTAGTCGCCCAGCCATTAGGCACTATTAATACAGTCGTTGAATGGTTGGGCAACACGTTCCAATTGCCCAGCCGTTAGGCAACTGCAGCTTCCAGTTGTCGAACGGTTGGGCGATTGGATGGCTTATATAACCGACATCTCGACAGTTGCCCCTATGGCTGAGCGAGAGAAAAAAAAAGTAAGTAAGAAATGGGGAGGAGAGGAGAGAAAAGAAGGAGGGAGGAGAGGAGAGGAAAGAAAGGGAAAGGAGAGGGAAAAGAGGAGATGGAATGTAGGGAGAAGAAAAAGAGGAGAGAAGATTCGTCTGTGAGGTATTTTTTATCTTTTATTGTATTTCTTTATAGTAAGTATATACTTTGTTTAGTGTAGATAATAGTATAAGGCCGCGCTCAAAGTAGCTGTGGGCGTCAGCTTCTAGCGACGAGATGGCTTATAAAACACTGTTCATTTTTTGTCTCTTTCTTATTTTTTTTATTTTTTTTCGTATTTTTGTGTTTTATATTTTTTTCTTGTATTCCTTTGCATTGTCTGCTCTAGATTAGTGTGCCGTTTTTATTTTTATATTTTTTAAATTTAATTATACCCAATAAGCCAACTCAGGTACAGTAAAAAATCAGCTAGCTACAGTGAAATTTCAGCCAGAAGTCATCGCTATTCCGAACGCCCCCTAAGTAGCACCCGTAGAAAATTATAATTAAAGAAAAAGTAATAAATTGGAATCTTATTAATTTGTATGTAAGTAGCATCCACAGAAAAATATAGTTAAATAAATAAGTAGTAAATTAAAATCTTGTTAATTTATAATAGTATATGTAGCACCTATATAAAATTTTAGTTAGAGAAGAAACTAGTCCGCGAGGCAGAAGTAGTGATGTTTGTGAGAAGTAGCGGTGTTGTGTTGGTGCATACGTGATCGACTATTATTCGGTAAATAATTAGAAAGTCGGTTAGTTGTATTAGGTATTCTGGCCGAGTGCATGAGGAGAATAAATGGTTTGTATGGACTAATTAGTTCAAGTTAGCGTCAGAGTTGGATAATACCTGGTATGGAATACCTCAGGCTTCGAATTGAATTGGAGTAATATAGTGCATGTTCATTGTGGTCTATGTCTCAGGGATTGAATGATGTTTTATCCATGTGGTAGTGTAATTGATCAAGACAGGCGAACGTACGAATATAAATTACAATATAGCAGTAGTTGCATATCGTATGATGTGATATGACTAGTTGCATTATTGAAAATATTTATAAGCAGATTTCAGTCATGCCGACACCCACTACATTGAAAGTGTATTATGGTGTTGACACCATTCGTGATGATCTATATAATGTTGACTTGAGCAGTTTTTCGTTAGCTACTTTGGTACACTTGGATGACAAGAATGCTCGAATCATAGAGGTGATGCACTAGCTGACTCACAGCTTTTACTTGGACCCTAAAGTGTGTAGCGTTGTCATACAGGGGCTTTGGAGCCGGTCTCCAACGTATATTAGATGGGACTTGAGAAGACTGATGAGCACGGCTGTGTGGAAGGGCTTTCTGGAAGGCTGCTAGCGCCGTGGATACGAGTGTATGCTGCTTATGCAAGGATGCCCAAAAGAAGTTGTATTGGGCCTTGTTTACAGGTATCATCCGGGTGGTAGGAGCAGTTCGGGTGCCCAGCATGTTGGTGAAGAAGAGGTTCCAAAGGCCGGTGTTTCGAAGGGTGCAGAGGATGTCGCTCGTGTCGAGGGTGGCATGGTAAATGCATTAAACGAAGATCGGTCACCGCATAATGAGGCTACATGACAGGCTAACGAAGAACAACATAGTGAGTACATAGTGTGTCAAATGGAGAGCAATGACCAGATGCCCTGAGCTGAAGAGAAAGCTGTGCGGGAGGACGACGAGGATACTTTCAATAATGATGAAGCTCCCATCCCACAGGAATGGAACAGATTTTACACTGAGGGTGTAGTTGCGTATGATGAGCACAAATCACCATGGGAGTACCATACTACAGAGGTTCGGTTGTACTCAATGTTTACTGATAAAGGCATCCCGCAGGATGTTATTCAACTGTGGGCAATGTTCATGCAGCGGACGTTTCGGGTCATCAAATCTAGTCAGGAGCAGGACACCATCAAGTTCGAGCAGGCCAGTTGTCCTTGGTGAGTGCACGCACTTAGACCGAAGTATGAGACTCACTGGCTCGTCTCGAAGGTGGAACTGCATTCCTGCGCGCTCAGCAGCATTTTACCAAGGCATCGTAACCTAGCTTTGACCTTCGTAGCCAATTTGATATATGGAGAGATAGTGGAGAAAAAGGACATTGAGGCGAAGTACATCATAGTGGATATTGAGAAAAAAAATTCAAGTACAAGCTTAGCTACGCGAAGGCGTAGTGTGCGAAGCAAAAGACTTTGGAAAGACGGTTTGGGTCATTCGAGGCGAAGTACGACAACTTTCCTCGTGTGCTTCGGGTGCTGAAGGACAGATTCCCGAGCACATACACTGCTTTGAAGAACAAACCATCTACAATGCTGCCAGATTTTGCGGTATTGCAGAGGGCCTTCTTAGCATTCGATGCCTGTATCGAGGCTTTTAGGCATATGTTGCTCGTGATCTTAGTTGATGAGATCTTTTTGCCCGGAAAATATAAGGGGCAGATCCTTACGACCAATGGCATTGACGGGAACAATTAGATTCTGTTGTTGGCCATCACATTTGTCGAGAATGAGAATTACGACAGCTGGTTATGGTTCCTTCGATATGTGAGAGTGTGAGTTGTTGGAGCTCATTTTGGTGTGTGCGTAATTCATGATCAAAATGCGGGGATATTGAAGGCCATAAGAACACTATAACAAGACCCGGAGGAGTTGTTCCCTTGGCCGGATCTGAGGAGCAAATGGTGCATTCGCCATCTGGGGGCCAACTTCTTCAAGCAGTTCCTGAAGCAACCGTTGGTGAAGTTATTCAAGAGGCTGGCTAGTAGAACCAGCAACACAAATTTGATACTTTATGAGCATTGTTGGATGAGCACAATAGGAAGTACATGGACGAGAGGAACAAAGGACTGACCATTGCTAGAGCAACACAACCCGAACACCTCACACCACCGTCAGAGTCCGAACATGCTGGTCTGAGGAGGAGGGCCTCGAGGAACATCAAGTGCTTCTCCCACTAAATCAAGGCTGAGCCATTGAAGAAGGGGTCCCTACTGTACGACATGAATGACGCAAGATACGGTATAATGATTACTAACCTTGCAGAGGTCTACAACTGGGTTCTTACGGGCATTCATTGTATGCCCCTCATTGCCACCGTTGAAGGTGTTCTGCATAGCACACTCAGCTATTTCAGATAGATACATGCAAATGTAGCACTTCATACCGTGAACCCACAAACTCCCTACTGTGCAAAGATTATAGCGTACATACAGGCAAAGATAGAGAAGGGCTAGTTGCACACGGTGTACGTGATGGGCAATATGGAGCATTGTTTCAAAGTGCTCCTCTAGGATAGATCTGGATTTGGGACTGCTTGTTCTCTTGTCACCCAAGATGTATGCCTTGGAGATCATATGAACTAACCTAGTTGTACATGCAACAAGCTGAAGTTATTACACAAGCTATGCTCTCATGTTCACGACGCATACGGGATTGTGCACATGGACCCTTCGAACTTTATGTCTGAGTATTTCTTAAAAGAAAGGGTGGTGCATGCATGGTTTGGTAAGCTTAGGGGGTTCAAGGTTGTGGGTAACATTGCCTTGTTGGATATTGCAAATATGACCTGGATTCCGGATGTTGCCACGCTTAAGGGTGGGAAGGGTCATCGGCAGAGTCATTGGATTACCAATGATATGGACGAATCGTAAGCTGGGGCGTTGAGTAGGCGCTGTGGGCGCTGCAGCCAGGAGGGCCACATAGCCAGACGATGCAAGGCACCTGCTGAGGAGTAGGCACACCAGTATGGTTTGCCGTACTACTTCAAGTGTGCAAAGTGGGAGAAATATTGAAAATCATTGTAAATTGTGATCTCCACTTGTAATATGTATGTAACTATTGTGGTACTATTCCATTTTTATTTTGTATACGTAGTGCTGTAGCACATGTATCGTGCGTTGCACGTGCTGTTTATATAACTGTTGTGGTACTGTCCCTTTTTTATTTCTTTTCAAAGTAGTGATGTTGGAGCGTACAATTGTTTTCTTTGTTTCTTTAGAAGTTAAATTTACTTGTGCTTCACATTCGTTGTTTTATCTGCGCGTATGTGCTAACTTGAAGTTGTTTTGCAGGTATGGCTCATGATCTTCATTGATCAGAGTGGCCTTTCGGCCTCCTACAGCAGCGCACCGATCAACTACATCGCACCTCGCATCGTGTACCGTATCCTACGGGCGTGAGTGATGCAATTGAGTTGGGGGATAATTCACACGCGGACACCTCGGGTGGCTAGGAGGCTAGACCCACACTGGACACACATGTTCACATCTTGGCACTATCTTCTCACCATGCGTACATTTTTTACTGACCTTTTTTTGGCTTTGCAAGCTTAGCGCTGTCGATCTACTACCTCTTGCCCAGATGGTGCAGGCCACGGACAAGGACGAGCCGGCACCACCTGCGGTTGGTATTGACGGAGACGTCCATGATCGGTCACAACACTTCCCGTTTGACCACTCCCTGCTGACAGCGCTCGTGGACCAGTAGTGGCCGGAGACTCACACTTTCCATCTCCCATTCAGGGAGATGGCTCCTACTCTATAGGACGTCTCCCTTGCTGCTTGGCCTCTCTATCGTGGGAGGTGCAGCCTTCTCGCATGAGGCCCCGATTGACTGGCGCGGCAACCTTCTGGCCAGGTTTGCCGGAGTCCTTCCGCCTATGGCAGCGGACAGATACTACATCTTCCCGGAGGGACAGAGGAACAGCCCACCCTTGCGGTGGCTATCACAGTTTCGAGTACGTGCTTCACGTCCTCCCTGTTGGGCGTGCTACGCTCTTGTTTCCATGGTATGGTCTTACTAATTTTTTGCTTGTACCCAGGTCAAGCGGATGGACCCAACCATAGACGAGGAGAAGGTGTCACGCGACCTCAAGGCGTACTTGTCATGGCTGTTTGGTTGGGTGTTGTTCACCAGCAGCCATGGGGACACCATTGACGCATGGCTCGTTGCGTACGCTAGGGCCATCGCCGATGGGGAGGCCCCCCAGATCAGCTCGGGTTCGGTCACACTTGCCGCCATGTATTGCGGCTTGTGCACTGCGTGCTGCAGTTCGAGGCCGAACTCCGTCCTCGTAGGGGTGTTCGCTCTACTGTAGTTATCGTTGTTCGAGCGTTTCAGCCTCGGACGGCCCCTGTTGGACGACAGTTCTCCCTATGGGCAAGAGATGTACCACGAAGATGACATGGATTGTTCGACTATGGGGTCATTGTGGTGCCGGCGACAGGTACGTACTATGTCTTGCGAAAAATAGCCTTCTATGACCTGCGCGACTGCATCCTCCCTATGTATGCATTTTTGGCCATACTGATTGAGCACGCCTGTTTGGCATGAATCAGTAGTTAGGGCCAAAGTCCTTCCTCCTTTCCACGGGAAGGCCTTCCTTTGGCGACCCCACTCCAACTGGCCCCTCGGCATCCGCCATGATATGTTACTGTATGACGGAAAAGGTAGTTCTTCGTACATTCACAGGGTCGAGTGCTTCTACTTTCGTATGGTGGGGCGTGCATTTTATAGCAAACAAAACAACTTCGAGAAGTGATAAAGCCAAACGCTTTACACAGCGACGAGATCAAAGAGTGCTGTCGTGCGCAATGACAAAATAAGATGCGGTAGCTTTGCGCAGTGATAAGACCAAAGCGCTAGTTTTACGTAGTAACAAGATCAGATGGGATAGCTTTGCACAGTGACAAGACCAGATAGGACAGCTTTATGTAGTAACTAGACCGGACGAGGTAGCTTTACACATTAGCAAGGCCTGATAGGGCAGCTTTGCGCAGCGACAAGACCAGACGGGACAGCTTTGCACAATGATAGGACCAGACGGGGCAGCTTTGCGCACTTACTAGACCTGACGGGGCAGCTTTGTACAGTGACTACACCATATAGGGCAGTGAAAGACTAGACAGAGCAGCTTTTCACAGTAATAACACCAAACGGGTCAGCTTTTCGCAATGATACGACCAAAGGGTGCCGCTTTGCATACTGATAAGACTCATAGGGCAACTTTTTGCCATCAACTTTTCTAAAAGACAAGATAACACTATACATCGTAGGTTATTTATATGAAATTAACCACACCATGCTCATCCTTTGGCTTATAAAAGGAGGTGGAAGAGATCTGAGAGATAATAGTACACAATCAAACGTAATACTACATCAGAGCTTGCTTCTAAAGGAATACGCGTAGGCTACGGAAGCAGAAAACAAAACTTTTCTACCGCGCACCCAAGATCATCATGCTAAGGAAGGATCATGGATCGTTACCACTTAGACGCGCAGCGCAGCGGAAGAAGAATTGGAAATCGATCCAATCACGCACGTCGAGGTAGTAGTGGAAGTAGCCGATCGTCCCGACAGATCGTCTCTCTCCACGCACGCCGATCAACATCGCAATGAGCGGCGCCTCCACCGGTATCCACACGTCCCGGGTGGAACGCCGATCGCGAGTGTACTAGCACTCGTGGCGACTAGGATTTGGCTCGGAGGTGGCGGCTAGGGTTTTGCTAGATGTTAACAGGACAAATCCCTCACCCTCGCCTCCATATATATAGACCTCCTCATGTGGGCCTTGCGGACCGAGGCCCAATAGAGTCTATTCGGATCTTTATCCGAATTGAGCCCATATCCGAATCATATTCGAATCGGTGTTCCAACCCGTTAAGCGTGCGACCACAGAGGTTCACGTATACTTGGTCGTGACCAAAACGTCTTCCGGTCACCACGTTAATAGCGGCCTCTAGTAAGACATATTAACCCCAAAGTATATGTAAAGATCATATCACTGAACTCTGTAATGTTCTCTCATGTACGAATCCCTTTGCCTCACGATATAGATTGAGCTCAAGGCGAGACCTGTGTCATCCTCTTAATAGCTCAATCACTCTTTCGATTCCGTGATGGATTATAAACTTGTGATTGACTACTCAATCACCTTGGCATGGCCATGCACTTTCATAATCCATTACATCGAGAGGCCCAGAGATATCTCTCCCATAAGGAGGGCAAATTCTATCTTGATCATTCACATCTCACTACATGTTTCATGGCAAACCCGAAGACTACTTTTATGACTACCCGATTCACGGAGTAGTGTTTAGTAGTCCCAAAATAAGCTACTACTCATGTTGGGAACCATGATGATCTCAAGTCTAAGGATTCTACATAAACACTACTCGAGACCAACCGATGACACATGGAATCTCTGCAGTGTCTCATGGCAGGTCTATCCAACATATGTTCACTAACACATGTCCATATTATTGATTTGGTATCACCATACCATGATCCATGAGACATGATCATCAATCAATACATATGCTGATCTTTGTCTTTGAATCATATTTGTTCCTCATATGATATACGATCAGGGATCATTTAGAAATAGCAACATTTTAGTATTTAAGAGTCTCATGAATAAGTCACATACTCATTGATCAATAATGATGATGTCTATTCCAAGGAACAAAGTAATGTATCATAAACATAGTATGTGATATGTACAACATCTCCATGTTGCCTCTAGGGCATATCACTAACAGCTTCACCACGTCAGAATGGACAAGAGGTAGAAGAAGCAATGTGACAAGATGATGAAGCAATGGGGAGAGACCCGCGATCTAGCAAGATCTGTTGTGGCCCACGATGAACAAGTAAGGGCTGCTGCGGCCCGGGCCAGACAACCTGAGCATGCCAGGAGGTCACCTCCTCACAATGACAGCCCCCGTAGCAGCAATCCCATCCCGAACGTTCTAATCGAGCGTTTGCCGTAACACCCGCCTGAGGGGAAGACATCGCCCTTCTGTTGGTGCAGGAACCCATGCAAGTTTTTCAAGTCTAAGTAGCGGCTAAGTCTGAGCATACATTACTAGGGTTGCGCAAACTACTCCTATGACTATCTCGACTGCCGTCAGGACACGAGTAGCTATCAGCAGCCGGTAAGAACCAGTTACAATGTGTTTTTCGCTATTATTTCTCTTTCAAAATATGCACTAACAAACTCTCCTGTTTACCCGTAGTCCACGGGATCACTGTGTGGCTACCGCAAGTGTATCGACCTAGAGATCCACTCACATGACTAGTGAACTCTCGACTTCGAGGAGTGGAATGTCAAAAAGGCCTGAGAGATTCAGGAGGAGTGGCGCAACGACGAGCAAACCAAATGTATATGTCAGGGAGACGAAAACTCATCTTAAGACGTGCATGTGCAGGGAGCATGAGGCTCGCGAGAGGGAGTGCGAGAAAAAGAGAGAAATAACGGCTAAGGCCAAAGAGGCCACCGAGAAGTTCAACGCTATGCTCGCAAGGAAGGGAAAATAGTACCGATCTACGTAGTAAGTCGGGCCATTCCGTACTAGTCCCTCGAAGCTCGAATTTATTTTCATTCTAAAAGACGCATATGTGTCGTAGAAATAGTTCGATTTGTTATATCGTACATGATGCTCTTTCTTATGCATATAACCAAACTCTACGCGCCGTGTTATTCCCAGCTTTATTATGAAGTCTATTTTATTTCGCAAAATTCATCTATTAGTCTTTTCACATTTAATTCTTCGTGTAGCAAGGCATCCAATAATATAAAAAATAACTTCTCCATATTCTCTCTATGTATGAATTCCCGGTTGTATCACAATGTCATTTACCGTCGTACTTACCGATCGTTACTATCTCAATCGTCCTCAAAATAATTTTCATAAAATTTCTTACACTATAATAGCATATGACGATCATAAAAGGTTATTACAAATCTAACAAATTTTGTACCATTTATAATCTACCAAAATCACAAATAGATCAAGTGACATCGTTTCTCGTTATTTTTCCCAAAAAAACATAACCCATACATAAAATTTGATCAATGTTACTTTCCTACGACAATTATCATTTACTCCCGTGTGCAGATCGAGAGCCACTTGTGCAAAAATAGGTTGAAATTGCAGTCGACCAACGGTCAAGCGACTGGACCTCCAGTCACCCAATGATTCGACGACAGATCTCAATCACCAAACGGTGGGGTGACTGCAACTTGTCGCCTAACTACTCATAGACCGGTTGTATGTCGTGCGGCCATTGACGACATGTTTCAGTCGCTCAACGATTAGACCATTGAAGGTCATTTTTATAAAAAAAATTTGTACGGGATATTTTTGTAATTTAGAATAAAAAACATATTATTTTAAAAAAAAATCGAGACCACTACATCTCTAGAACTTTCTCTCCGCCTCCGCCTCCGCCTCCGAACTCCAGAGTCCAGACCCAAGAAACCCTCTTCTCCTCCCCTCCACCCGCCGCCCAAATCCCAATCCGACCCTACCCGGGCGAGAAGGAGAGGAGCAGAGCAGGATGCCGCCGAAGAAGGGGCAGCCGGCGAAGGCGGAGCTGGCCAAGAAGCAGAAGATCGTGGAGGACAAGACGTTCGGGCTCAAGAACAAGAACAAGAGCAAGAACGTCCAGAAGTACGTCCAGTCGCTGCACCAGGCCGTCCAGCCCAAGCCCGACCCGACCAAGACCGCCGCCAAGGCACGGGAGAACACTCAAATCGAAGCTGTTCTTTCCCTTCCTCCGATTGCTTTGCTCTTCTGATGTTTCCTTTTTCTTGTTTGTGGATGTGGAAACGCAGAAGAAGAAGGAGGAGGAGAAGGCGCGCGAGAAGGAGCTCAATGATCTATTCAAGGTCGCCGTCAGCCAGCCCAAGGTCCCCGTTGGTATGGCCTCCTTTCTCTTGTCACCCAGTTTTAAGAGTGTCTGTGTCCCAATTCTGGTATGTGCTAATGGATTTTAGGCGCATTGAGTAGTCCTTGTTATGCTTATGTAGTTTGTGTGAGTTCATATGTGAATGGCTCGAGCCTCTGCCGAGGAAACCTCTGTTCATTGTGAAAACAGTATCCCCCACTTCGATAGGATAACATTTGTAATATGGAAGTCGTTCTCACAACATTGGTATTGATTTGTGCTAATGTAGCTATGGTCTGGTTAATTTGTTCAACGTAATGTATACGATGTGAACACCTATAAGCATGGTTGTCATGGTGGACTTGGTGACATCGGCGACTATTGGGCGCCAGGACGCCATGGTGTCCTCCAGTCGTGGTACGGCAAGCAACAGAATTCTCAAAGCAGTGAAGCACAACAAAGGCAAAAGGGGTACCTTCCAGTCCTGATTGCATCCATTCGATAGAGCAGATCAGCAGAATATTGGTGAACTGTCCATGAGTCCATCACTTACACCATCCCTTTATAGAACAATAGCAATTCGAGTAGGCAATATGGTGTTGTTTCCTGTTGATATGTAATATGTAACTATGTTAATTACAGACAACAAAGACCATTATCAAATTCCTCAAGTTTGTATGTAATATGTAACTATGTCAACCTAATTATCAGTGAGTGAGTCTAGAAAAAAATGCGAGTCTTTGAACATTTTATGTTGATTTTTTGCCAAAGCAGCATTGAATTTTTTTAATCAACAATTGCAGGACAACAATAACATACCTGAAACAATCGACCTATCTAATCCAAGCTCGTCAATCGTCCTGAGCAGAGCAAAACAACGAACAATCAGGATCGAATTCTCCAAACCAATGCAACCTAACAGAGACCACGAAAGAACAAAACCAAAACACACCTACCTAAGATGCAGCTCCTTTATGATCACGAGCTTGTGGATTTTGGATGCCTTCCGGGCGTCGCAGCTCACCGCCTTCTCTCCGGCCTACATAATCGAACTACTATGCACCATTCGCATGGAATGGAGCTAACAACATCCACACATTTCACACCAGGCTAAAAATGGTACCAGTAGGAGGTTATTGGTGGCCTTCCCCATGGCGGACAGAACAACCACCGGCCTCTCCTCAGGGAAGCTGAGGATGAGGTTGGCCACCTCCCTCATCCACTCGGCCAACGCCACCGACAAGCCGCCGAACTTCATCACGACGGTGAACCCCACATGGCCTTCTCCCCATCCCGCGCCTTCACGGCGTCATCCTTCTTCATAATAGCAACGCCGCACTGGCACCGGACCACCAACCCCCTCCTCCAGAATTGCCCTCTCGGCCTGGCAGCCATACACACAAAATACAGCTCCCTACCGAGCTTGGAAGCAGCGTAGATGGAGAGAATGGCCAGAGACACCTGAGCGACACCTGGGAAACAGAGCACCACCACCATCTACAAACGAGGCGGTCGACGCGAGATCCAGAAGCTTCTTGATCTCACGACGAGCCGAGAGATCTCTCCTCCTCCCTTCTCTCCCTTGCTGGAGAAGAAGCGCGAGGAGAGAAGAATCGAAGAGAATGGGGAAGCAGAGGTAGGAGGTGGCGGCGAGAGGGGGTAACATATAGGGGTGGCGGCTTTATATAGCAAGAGGGGTGCTCGCTGGAGGGAACTTGGACGACGACAGCACCGGGAGCCGGCGTCGTAAGTGGTGGAGCGGCGCTAGGGTTCCATCCCGACCCGAGTCGGCGCGTCGCCTGTCTCTGCTGCCCTCTTGCTAGCTTATATTACTATGTCTCCAGGGTCAAGTGACTCAAGTCACAACTCAGTGTATTATCCTTACCTGGCAAGGTGGCCGCCTCGGACGCCTAGAAAAACCTAGGTGCTCACCTAACTACCCTACTTGCGGCGAAGCTCCATGGCGTCTCCCCTACAGACTGCAAATGGGGATTGCAAAGTTTCATTAGGACGTATACATACTGGAAGTTTGTTCGTAAGGTGTCACAACCGCTATTCTGGTGATAGATGCTGATGCTTATGTTCTATTATGCAGGTGTTGATCCCAAGTCAATAGTTTGCGAGTTCTTCAAGGTTGGCCAGTGTCAGAAGGGTTTTAAGTGCAAGTTCTCACATGACCTGAATGTCCAGAGGAAGGGTGAAAAAATTGATATTTACACTGACAAGCGTGATGCAGGTAAGCGACATACATGATTTCATTTTCCCCATTTTTGGGGGGGAGTTTTTCAAATTGATCTGTAGAAATTCACATGTTCTTTGTCATGGGCAGAAACCATGGAGGACTGGGACCAGGAGACTCTTGAGAAGGTTGTTGAGTCAAAAAGGACAGAGTACCAGCAGAACAAACCTACTGATATTGTACGCACTACTCTAAACCTGTTGTACAATCATTTTTTAAGTCTTTCCCATTATGTGATGTGTCACTTTCAATCTGTTATGAAAGAATCAAGAATTGCACTGATATTCTCATTTGGTAATATTTGTGCCAGATAATACTATACTGGTTCTATGTTTGCTGTTTGTACTGTGTCTTCTCATGCATATCTTGCATTCTTTTTTGGATTTTAGGTGGAATGCATGGATAGTGAAATTGAACTGTGAAGCAATAATGTTTGTACGCAGATCATCTTATGGTTTCATGTGAATCAGCCATATTCTGCTATTCTGTGCAGTTTTGAGTTGATTTTCTATAAGCTGAATGCAGATGTGATTTCTTTTGGCCACATCCACATCTTATCATGATCAAAATATAGATAGCATCTGATGATGGTTAGTGTCTGCTTTGCTTATTTCATATTTTTATCGACATACTTTTAGAATGTCATCTCAGGTTATATCTTTAGCAAGCCCAATCACATCAATTGTAGTTCTTTTTGCACTTGGAGGTTGGAGCTACTATAGGTGCTCCTGATATATGTTCTGTTGATTAGCCTGATATTGCCTAATTGATTGTCTTGTTGGGGCTCTTTCTATGCTGCAGTGTGGTTAAGATCTGTTTTTCATCAAGGATTCTGACTAGAATTCTGTGTGACACATTGGCTATGTACTGTCAAAGTGTCCACAGGGCAACATCAATATTAACAATACCTTAATACACTAACTGTAAAACAATGTATGAGATTAGGTTAGTGATGGATAATGAATGTTAGGTGAAAAACTTTATTCCAGCAGTATACTAGCTTAATATCAATATATTTGCACTGATGAAAATTTGATGATGCACGATTGAAAAAAAATACCATGCTACTATAAGATTATGATGCATTTGCATTTGTACTAATGTGCTTTTTTTATTGTCACCCTTGTATTCCTGTTATGGTTGCATAGTCAGTGTCTTGTTGCTTTATTTTATGTGGTTTCTGTTTGTTTCAGAAACTTGGTTGTTATTTTGTAATGTCTTTACTACTCTCTCTTTACCCTTTTCTGCTGGTAACATGAATTTGTATAGCAGTGGAATCATAAAGGTTATCTTTGTTTTTCAATCTGCAAGGTGAACTTGTTTTTAAATAGGATGAATGGCTGATGATTTTGGTAATTCTTTTGTTCTGTAGGTTTGCAAGTACTTTCTTGATGCCGTGGAGAAGAAACAGTATGGGTGGTTTTGGGTTTGCCCAAACGGTGGCAAAGATTGCCACTACAGGCATGCCCTTCCACCTGGCTATGTACTAAAATCCCAAATGAAGGCCTTACTGGAGGAAGAGAGTGAAAAGGTTGCTATTGAAGATGAAATTGAAGATCAGGTAGGATGAAGATCAATAGGCATCCTCTGTCTGGAACAGTGAAACTCTTGTTGTCCCCTCTCCTGTTGTATAACTTGATTTTTTTGGCACTGTTGTGAAATTCTCTTGTCATGTTCGTCTAACAGCGCAAAAAGGTACCAACCACAACCCCTATGACTACAGAATTGTTCATGGAATGGAAGAGGAAGAAGGCAGAAGAAAGAGAAGCTGGTCTGGCCGCCTTGAGGGCAGACAGGGCTAAGAATGACCGCATGAGGTAACCTTATCTTCTATTAGTCAATTGTTTTGAGGCCCTGAGGTACTTACTGTGATTATACTTTCTCTTGTATCCAGTGGTCGTGAGTTGTTCATGGCTGATGCAAGTGTGTTTGTTGATGATGCTGAAGCATATGAAGTCTATGAAAGACATGAGGGAGCAGAAGCTAATGAAGAACAGGTAAATTTCCCCACCTTGGCTAACAGTGGCTCCTTATTGACTAGTGTCATAATCGAAATACTGATATCCTAGCAAGACGAGATTGTGAGAGCGAAAAAGGGCATGGACCCCTTAAAAAAAAAGAAACCTGGGATTTAAAGTGGATTTACTAAAGCTACAGGTGGCCACACCCACTTAACTATTGTGGTAGTTTACTCTGCATCGTTTTAAAGGGACCAAACAAGAGAAGTTTTAGGAAGCACCATATCCATGTTTTTTCTGGGACATCTGAAATGCCCAAAACATAATTGGGTGTGGCTATCCATGGGTGCGGTGCAATGTAGATTATTTGGGCTTGGTATGCCTTGTCTTGGCTTGAAGGTTCTCGTTTTGTTCTTTTTTCTTTATTTTGTGTGTGCGCACGTGTTTTTTGTTGTTGGGGGGGGGGGGGGGGGGGTTGGTGCTAGGTGAAGTTAGGAAATGTTGCCTCTTCAATGCTCCTCTTGGTAGGCGTTTCCCCACGAGGTGTTAATTTTTTATCAGTGCTTGCTGAGAAATTAAATTAATAGATAAACTGATAAGAACAAATCAAAGAAATAACATCTTATTCCAAAATGATTTTATGAATATACATGTTGCGGATCCCATGTCACATCATTATGTTCTTTCTAAAGTATTGCTAGTTTGAAGTGAAGTGCTTCTGTATATGGCCAAGGGCCCATCTCAGCGCGTATTTGGCATGGAATTCGACAGATAGTAGAAATAAAATGTAGGCTGGTTGTGACAGTTTTGCACAGTGTATTCTATCTATAGATGTATATGTTCTAACATATATTCCTTCCATTCTACAGGACAAGAATGGCCAGGATGAGGGTCCAAGTTCATCATCTGCTAATGGCAAGGAGGCTGAGGAGGAGCCTGGCGACGAAGATATAGATGATGACGATGACTTGGACATTGATGAATTAAATGAACTTGAAGCAAGCCTGTCGAGAACTTCCATTCAAATTCGAGAACCTGGCGAGGGAACATCGTCTTGAGCAGGAATACACTGGAAGGTCATTGAGAAGCCGTACTCCATTTTTGCGCTCCAAATTGACCTACTTGCTTTAGAAACAAAAAAGGTGGAGCATAGATGCAAGTGGAACTAGTTTTTAAGAGAGTACGATCATCATCTAACTTGAAGGAGCAACGATTAGTGAATGATGGCCAGTGTTGTGATCACATGACAATTGATGTCTGCCTTGTCCTTTTATAGTGTTATCTTCTGTGGGAGTTATTTTGCAACGTGTGAATAACAGGGCTTAATTTTTTTTCTCGCCTTATGCAAACCTATAAGCAGAATTTTGATTCGAACATCGTTCAGTGGTGACTCCGGATCTAAGTCCTTTTTACCCATTTAAGAAAGGGAGTGGATTTTAGAGCACCCACGTGCATCAAGAGTCGGCGTGTGTCATGTTCTTTTTGTTAATCCCTTTCAGCTACTTTGCACTTCAAATGTGCCGTTTCCTCGAGAGCTAGGGGCTTAATCGAACTCAGTTGCTCCCGGGTTGCTCGGGTCTCGTGGAGAAGAATCTGAGAACTTTTCAACTCCTCGGTGGAAACGTTTTACCGCATAAGGCGCGTTTCCCCCGACCCTAAACTCTGTTGCTAGTTGCTACCAGATTGTCTTGTCCAAACCAAGTGGATCGCTACACATCCACCACAGTACGCCGCAGAAGGCAGTCGCGGGGAGGTGGCCCGTGCCCGCCCTGCTATCTCGGCTCAAGTACGGCGGAAGCGGCATCGCATTTTCACTAACTGGAAAGGTCGGTGCGGTTCTCGATGTGCTTTATCCGATTCCCGTCTCCCTCTGCCTCGGTCCACAGTGAACAGTAACTTTCTTAAACTAAACGTTATTTTTTTTTTTGTCTCCGATCCAACTGTTTGCCTCCCCCCAACCCAACCCTCTCAGTTCAAAAAAAAAAAAAAAAAAACCCAACCCTCTCCCTCTGCCTCGGTCATGCACGAAAAATTGGGCCTGCGTTTTGTGGGGGAAAGCAAACCTTTCCTTTGGAATCGGGTGTAGCATTCCTACGTCCCAAACGAGGCAATTAGAAAACTTTCCCGGGGAAGTCGAATCCTCCACTTTTCCTATGTTTCCCGTGATCCAAACGGGCCCTTAGAGTCTGGGAATAGCTGATTTGGACGGACCGACGGAGGAGCGGATATCCCATGAATAATGTTAAATATAAATACGAAATGAATGCAAAATAAATACGGTTACGAATATTTCTTAAAATATAAAAACCTTTTAACCTGTATACACAAAATAAATAAAAAATATAAATAGTTTATTTGATCCAAACATTCGTACAATATATTAATGAATTCTTCGTATATATAAACTAAGATTCTTTCTCTAACTCTATGTATTGATATATATGTTAATGTGTAATGGGTTGTCAAAGTATCATGTAAATGAATTGGATTGAAATATAAGATATATACTACATATATCTGGCCCCTAAATATCCGAATAACTCGGATCCGTATTCGACGAATAATGAGCTATTAATCCGTATTTGTATCCGACAGAAAAATCTGTATTCATTTTTGATATGATATTATCTGACAAATATCTGAGCAAACAAAATCTAATCTATTTTTACCCCTCCATGAAGCATGCGGCCACTGCCCGTAGCCCGTGGGGGAAGGGATGGCTTTTGCTTGCATATATTACCGGCGAAGGAAGGACACAGGAGCCATCTCCCTCCCACGTAGCTTGCCCAACCCACTACACTGGACGGAGAACTTTTGCAAATATGGTGTGCTTTGTACCAGTAATCTGTACAGAAGCTTGATTAACAGCGGTCGAGCTAGAACTTGACTCCAGAAGCTTCAGTATGAATCCACAATTCCACATAGCTGGCTCAAGTACAGCGTGCACTACACGCGCGTTTGCTTCACAAGTAGCCGAATCGGAATAGTGTACTGTTGCACGTCCGTAATTTCCTTTTATTCTACTTTACCAGTCTCAACTTGCTTTTCTAGCTTTCTTTAGTCTCAAATCAATCTCAACTTATCACAGGGGTTGCGTTTAGTTGGAACTGCCTTACTGGGCCTACTAAGTTACACCTGTTGATGTGCGAGCGCGAGGCATCATGCATGCACCAGAGACCAGAGTCGATTTCGGAACCCACTACATTACATGCATGCAACAGGGATGCATGTGGTGGTGGGAGCACGCTACGCGTGCCTGCTACTCTAGTAATTAACACAGGCAGCAAAAGCACGGTGTTACACTGTGCTAGTTACTACGTAGATCGAAGAAAAAGAGTCGATAATTCGTAAAGGGGTTTTTGTGAAAAAATTGAGGGCTCATGCATATTTACGGAAAAAGTGGAGGGATTTTCTTAAAACAAAAGACCTGTGTGTTATTATGAAAAAATCGTGGGATTTTATCTCGTAAAGGAGAGCTTTTCTGAAAAAATTGAGGATCTATATGTAATTTTGAAAAGTGGAGGATTTTATCGTGAAATTGCTAGTGTGGCAGAGGTCTTTCTATAAGAAATAAGAATTTATATGTAAATTTAAAAAAGTGAAAGATTTTTTTTGCAAAATATGTGACGTGGTGTGCCTGAAAAGCATTCCCCATGGGAATTATATAGGTAGTATTTCCGCGCGTCGAGCCAGCGACCGGCACGGCGGCCATATCACGCCATCCACGGAGCACGGAGCGACCCGCCCGCGCGGCGCCGCAAACAGGTGACGCGCGGCAGCCTCATTTGAGAAATAGACAGGCTGCCGCTGCGGCGCTGCCTACGCGCGACAAGCCTGCGCCGAGGCCCGAAGCGCTTGGTGGGTGGCGCAGACGGCGGAGGCGGAGAGGAGGGGGCGCGCGGTTCGATTTCATGGATGCAAGACCACGAAACTACAATGTGACATGTACGTATCATTGTACCAAACGAAATATATGCCCCCAGTTCAGTTCAGAGTTGGACAAGCAAATGAAAGGAAAGACCCATCAATCTCAGAGAAAGAACAGTTCACAAATTAAAACTCCCATTACCATCATCACAATTATGTATGTTACACATTACTACTCCGAACATGAAACTACAAGGAGCACACACCCTCTCTCCATTTCTTCACTCAAGGACAATGTAATTGCCAAGGAAGCAAGACCTAAGCAGCCTTCCAGGAAGCTAATAAGAACCTCAAGCCGAGCAAAAGGGGGAGAAAGGGGAAAACCTTACACCAACATCTGGCCTAATTAAACGACTCTCCTTCAATTTGCACAATCCTATGTCAAGCACCACAGCAAGCCGACCAATGGCAGTCTGCTTATCTTCTGAAGCTGTGATCCCTGTTCTTGGCGCCCGGCACCACGAGGCTGCCCAGAGCCTTGGCTATCTGCAACTTGAGCTGCCCCCTCTTGAGCGGAGGCCTCTTCACCTTCTTGTTGCAGCCGTTGCAGGGGCACCGGTACTCCATTGCTCCTCTCCTTCCTTTCTCTGACGCCTCTTTGCGCTTGTGCTTCGAGTGGTCTTTGCTGCTGTGAAGGCAAGAGGGCTCGGTTTGGGGAGGGAGCGTGCAAGGCAGCACTTATTTATAGCGGAAGCTTTTAGACATGTTGCGTTTGCGCGTCGTTGTTTGAGTCATGGTGTTTGTTTCTGTCGTCAGTTCTCACTCCTCGGTGAGGACCATCCATGAAGGACCAACGAGTCAATGACCAACCAGCCTAGCTTAGGGAGAAAATAATCACATGGCAGTTAGATGACTAAGAAAATAATCTCATGGCAATTAGACGATTTGTTTCCTAATTGGGCCAGATCCTAGATGCTTCGGCGCCTCTTTTCTCGGACTAGAGTTCCTGTTACTGCTAACAAGTGCTCATGCTTTTGAGTTGACTAACGCAGTTGCGCTGTTAAGTAGAACCGAAGAATCTAAAGAAGATCTATGGTATAGTATGCAAAACAAAAGCGGTAGTATGGTAGGAACACAGTGCAAATGGGATTCTCTGACGTAGCTTTGCTAGATAAAAAGATAAAAGTAAAAAAAACTAAAATCTAAAATTAAAAAAAATCAAAAACTAAAAAATAAAAATAGAAATAATCTGGACCGTTCATTCGAAGATGAACGACCAGATCAAGCGTTAAGTTACGCCCTGATGTAGCTTCGCTACGTCAGAGAATCTGCACCCAACACAGTGACCCATCGGTCTGTGAGGGACCCTGTCGAGAGTACTACAAATTATTTCAATCACAAACCGTGTCACATGGTAGCAGTACTGTATTACCTTTTTTTTTGGCCTACTGCAGGAGCAGGGCAGGAGGGAGGAGCAGATGGGGTTGGGGAAAGCATGTATCACATGGCAAAAATGGACGTTCTTCCAGGAGTAGTACAAGTTTTGAGGTGTCCTGCTGTGGGGAAGGGGCACCGATGTGATGGCTGCACTGTACTCGTTGGAGTGTGAGGGCCGCAGCCGCGTAATCCGGTACCATGCATGTGTACTGATGTTTGAAACTCTACCGTCGAAATTCAACTTGTGGCACATTAAAATATTTAAGGTGCTTACTGCTTAACGTTATCTGTTTCGACTTCTGAAGAAGGAAAAAAAAAAGGTACACCCAGCCAAGCAAATGCTTGTAGTTTTGACTATATATATATATATATATATATATATATATATATATATATATATATATATATATATATATATATATATATATATGTGTGTGTGTGTGTGTGTGTGTGTGTGTTTATTGGCATTGGCGGTAACAACCAAGGCCCACCCAAATACTAGTATCATCTAAAATAAGTATATACTCACCTAGAAATGGAACTTTGAAAATGTCTTGAGAGAATTTCTCATCAGACAGGCTGAAAGGGAGCTAACTAGTGGGAATGGATAGCAGCGTGAAGCAACTTGCATGAACTAGTGATCAGTAGGGACACCCGTGTGAGAGCAGCTCACACTACTATAAACAGGCTTATATTAGATATTTCATTATAGACGGTTTACAAAAATCATTAGTATTAAATGCAATCACAGATAGTTTATGGTGAAAATCGTCTGTGATATTGTTAATATCACAGACGGTTCTTGTTAAAACAAATATCATAGACGGTTCTTACCAAAAAACCGTCTATAATATGCCAAATATTACAGACTGTGATACAATACAAATCGTCTGTGATATATTTCCCGCCTCGTAATTCTCTAAAATTTCATAACCTCCCACCTGAGTTTGAGTAGAATTCGGTTCCGACACACCTTTAATAAAACATACATAACTTTTGCATACGGTGTCCGTTTTTGATGTTTTTGTACTCGTTGAAAATCTAACTACGAGCCCAATCCAAAACAAACAACCAGCTTGCGTTAGTCGCCCTCTAACACACCCAAAATTGGCCATCTTTAGTCTCAAATTTGCATCACAAGTTTTTATTTCTGTTTTTGCCAAAAAAATTTTATCTTTCTTTCGAAATTTAGGATTCGTCTCAACTGCAAAATTGTAGATCTGGTCGAAACCTTTCAAATGAGTATATATAAGTCATATAAAACTTTACTATTTCATATTTTAAGACTAATTGTTTACATTGTATCGATATATATATATATATATAGTCTTTATCACAGACGGTTCGTGATTCAAACCGTCCATGATAATTATGTTTCACAGACGATTTGTGGTTCAAACCGTCTGTGATAATTTGTTCTCTGACCGCTGGGCCCGTCGATGCTCCCTACTTCAATTCCAGCCAATAGAAACTGACCAACCCCCACCCCACAGATCGTAGCTCCCACCTCTTTCTTCCCTATAAATACTCATCCGAATCCACCCCCTTCATGCGCTCAAAATCTCTCCAGCCTCCTCACCGTCCTCCTTAGCCTACTTCATGTGCTCAAGTCGGTGCCTACGATGGTGGGCGTCATGGATATCCAGTTCGCGCACTGCATTCGGGACAAGAGGGCCTAGGTATAAAGGCCTCATCAGCGCGGCTAAGCTTCCATTAGGGTCTTTGTTTCTCCTATGTTCTTTCTTCTCTGTTGCTCGGTTTGTAATGAAAATGTAATGTTCTGTACTATGTTTGCTTGTGATATTGTAATGGTGAATTATAATCTAGTGGATTGTAATGGAAATAGAATGCTCTCTGTTATATTTGCTGATGTTATCTGTTGTGTTTGCTATTGTATTTGCTTGTTTTCAAAATGAATAGCTAAGATTTCCTGAGGCTAACTGAAAGACTAAAAAAAGGTATAGAATAAACTATCACAGACGGTTTTGTGGTATAAACCATCTGTGAAGAACACTATCACAGACATTTTGAAACAAAAATCATCTGTGATACTTACACAACACAAACGGTTCTATTTACGAACCGTCTGTAATAGGAAAGTATCACAGACGGTTCTATATACCAACCGTCTGTGATACACATCTATCATAGACAGTTGGTAGTTAGAACCATCTATAATGTGTAAGTATCACAAACGATTTTTAGTTTAGGGTCATATGTGATAGTGTTTTTCACAGACGGTTCTAGTTATAAACCGTCTGTATTGTATTTATCATAGATGGCTTATAAACCGTCTGTGATAACTTTCGATTATCACTGACCCATAAATTCAAACGGTTTAGAAAACTGTCTGTGATGACGTTTTTGATAACTCATGTGCTAAGTTAGTTATTTCTAGGAAGATCTAAGCGATAAACCGCATATACTACTAACTACTAATGTCGGTTGGGATTTTTTTTGAAGAAATGCAGCTGTTGGAAGCTGCGAGAGCTGTGAAGATTTTTCTTTTGTGCTAGTAAAGGAGAGAAACTCCAATTGACTACCCATCATTAGACTAGCAGATAGCTGTCTTCTACTTGTTGCTAGTATTGAGCTATACATGCTAATGGCAGTCAACAAAAAGGTAGACGTGATTCATTGTTAAGCTGTAGTTATAGAGCTATCTAGTAGCATAGCCTTAATTCGGTTTTCTCAGTCTATGAAAGGATCTAAAGTCTTCTTGTAATGAACTAGCTACGTTGACGTGGCGCCACGCCGCGTTAGTTACCGTGTGTATCGAAATAAAAGAAGCAAAAATTTGCAGCAAAAGGAAAACGCAGGGGGTTTTTCACATAAAACCAAGGGCCTTTTCACAATAAAAAGAGAGTGGAGGTTTTTTTCATGGAAAATCAGGGATCTTTTTGAAAGAATCGAGGACCTATATGTAATTTCAGAAACCACGGGTTGTTATCAATGAAAAAAATGTAAGGGCTTTTTATGCAAAAATCTAAGGATCTATTCATAAGAAAATGAGGTTCTATATGTAATTACCAAAAATTTGGAGGCTATTTGGGGGGGGGGGGGCGTGGATGGTGTGGGGTGGCAGGAATCCCCCCTACTTTGATAATACTGATGATATATGTTCACTAAGAACAAAGGGCAAATTGCTGACTAAGCATCATATGTGTATGACCTTTAAATACCTATATGGAAATGCTTAGGTGAATTTGAGTTGCCATGGGGCTGAATTGTGTATGACCACGTCTCACCATTTTCTAGAATGTATGCCGCTGTTCTCCCAAATTTACAGCCCAAACCCACTAAGAATAGAGGCCAAACTACTGGCGAAGCATCACATGTTTACGAACGTTGAATTGCAACATATAGCCAGAGCAAGTAGTAAAAGAACAGAGTGATGTAGCCTAGAGTAGGAGCGAAGTAGTTTCTTTCGTATTGGTTGTGCTTTATTTTTGGCAAGTAATTCATGCCAACTTAGGTAGGTAGTGCAAAGCAGCAAATTGAAGAATAATCTGATGTGTCTCCAAAAATACAGATCTACAAAGGGGAATAAGATAAGATTGAATACCTGTTCATGCAGAATCTGAAAAGATTGCTTCACGGGTAAATTAATGTCCAGAGCAATGACTTGGATTTAAAAAAGATATCGTCCCACTGTTCCGGTATTTGAACGACTGTGTCTTTCAAACTCGAAACATAACATAACAAATAATATGTGTTCAGTAATCTATCCAGCTTACTCTCACAGGTCTAATTGTCACAATTTACAGACTTTCAGTTAAACCACTGTTTTCACTTCTGACGGCCGTGTTATCCCACACCGTCCGTGGTTGTCTCGAAGATATATCTCCCAAGCCATACCACCAAACTCGACATTCCAGCCATCTATAGAGCTCTAGTAAGATCTGATGTTCATTAGTCCACACTATATAACCCATACTAATCATTTGCTCTTCTCGAAGACCACTTACACTAATTAGGCATATGCTAATTAGCCTCCACATAATCACTTGCATTTCTCAACCATTTACCTGCACTAATCACTCATTAATCAATTGGTCGGTCACACATGCATCGACACATCACTACACGGCCGATGCACTTCACTAGCTCTACACATACATGGCCACAACCTCACTACTTTGCATGACTTCTAACAACAAGCCGTGTTCTAACAATTCTATACATTTGTCTCGCTAATCGATAATTCAATCTCTACAAAACTCAATAACCAAGTAAGGAGAAGGAATCGAGGCATTACCCTAGCTCCGATTGACCTGATCGGGGCTCCTTCTCCCTTGTTTTGGCCGAATCTGGCGAATCGAGCGTCAGATCAACCTTCTCTCTTCTTTTCCTCTTCCTCTCTTTCTTTTCTTCGTTCATTTCTTCTCTTTTCTTTCCTTTCTTTCCTCGTGGCATCCCTTTCTTTTCTTCTCCCTTTCCTCTTCTTTTCCTTTTGCTCTCTTTCTTTTCTTCCTTCCTTTCTTCTCTTTTCTTTCCCTTCTTTCCCCCTGGCAACCCCGTCTTTTCTTCTCCCTTTCCTCTTCTTTTTTCCTCCATACCATCGGCCCCTTCTCTTCCTCTCTTCTCCCACTCCTCTTCCTCACGGCCGGTGCTTCTCCTTCCTCTTCTTTTTCTTTCTCCTCTACTCCCCAGTCGGCCCTTCCCTCCCCGTCCTCCTTTCTTCCTCCATGCCAACCAGCCAGCTCCACTTCTTCTCATGGCTAGGCCGGCTCCTCTGCTTCCGGCTACCGCACTTCCCTTCCTCCCCTCTCTTAACCAGGAAAGAAGGACAGCGCAGGCCGGCCAACGTGGGTAAAGGTGGGCGGCGACGACGACACCGAGGGGAGCTCGACTCCCCCTTGGCGGAGCAGGGCAATGGCGAGAACGGGGCAGCACTTGGCTGGGGTTTGGCTGGAGGGCAAGGACGACGGTGAGAAGGGGGTGACGAAGCTGGTTGACCAAGCGACGACGCGAGCTGGTGAGGGCGGCGCCCAACTGCGGCTTGGCCGGGGGCGAAAACGACGGCGCTGGCGGAGCTTGACCACGATGGTGTGCACGAGTGGAGGGGTGGCTTGCAGCAAGGTCACCATGGGGGGGTGGAGGAGCGAACTGATTTGGCCTCCTCCTCCTCTAGCTGATCTTTTTATAGGGAGTTACTTAGGTCAGGCTGGGTCGAACCGACCCAGGTACTACACATGTAACAATGCTGAGAGCCTCAGAGGCTAAGATCGAAGCAAAAAAATAATGGTGGATTCTAATAACCACTTCTATAGATTTTCTTTTGTCCATTGTAACTTGTTTATCAACAATTTGTTAAGCATGTATACACTATACACGCATTCGCATATGTCAGCTCGATCTTACATTGCAATCCAGATTAACCACCATGGAAATATGTACTAGCTGGTACTGTAAGGATCACTTAGCACGTTTCACTTGTTACTGCAAGGACACGTGGGCCCAACTCTCTTGCGTCAAACACTACCCAACTGCTGGTACATGGGGTGCGGTTGTCTTGTGGGACCTGTACTAGCTAGCTAATTGCATCATCATTGTTCAAAGGTTGGGTATGAACTATGTGTACACAGCTCCAGGAAGACTTCTCCAACCATGTCAAATCCAAGTTAATGCTGATGTTTGCATACCACTGCCTTGGTAGTAGCAGTAGCAGCAGCAGTAGTACTCCGAGTCAATATTGCAGTCTTCAAATCATTTTTCCATGAGATGTAGTTCCACATCAACCATCAAGCTTATTTATTGGCATGTATGGACAAATGAGACCAGAAGGAACGGAACAGTTTATCCAATGTAAATTCCAATCTTTTTTATTGTCATTACAAGAGACTGGTCCTACCTCTCTGTCCCTAACTGGACTATCCTGAAAGATGTCTGACGTCATTCCAAGTCAAGCTATACCCTTTACGCGAGGTTGGCGTCATTCAAGTTAAGCTATGCCCTTTACGTATTCGGGTTGGTCTCACTCAAAGCCCAAAGGATACAGTACATTAGCACCAAAATTTGCATGTGTTTTACTTTCACCACAAATAGTAAAGCTTTTGAGAGTTGAGGCTATGTCTGAATTGGAAACGCTCATGCTTGCGGTCAACCTCACCTCTCTGATAAGCAAAATAGAAAGTATTCTGAAAAGTGGAAAATGTAGGGTAGATATCTAATTGTATCTCACACTACTACAGAAATCATCATCACAGACGGTTCAAAAACGCCATCACAGACGGTTTTCTGAACCGTCTGAATTTATGGGTTTGTGATAAACACAATACAGACGATTCTATATATAGAACCGTCTGTGAAAAACACTATCACAGACGGTTCTATACATAGAACCGTCTATGATGTTCTTTACATACGGTTTATACTACAAAATCGTTTGTGATAGTTCATTTTATACCTAAATTTTTGTTCTATTTTTGAATTAGCCTTAGAAAATATTAGCTATACTGTTTGAAAACAAGCAAATACGATAGCAAACATAGCATAGAACATTCTATTTATATTACAATCCACCATTACAACATCACAGAATTACAATCCACCATTACAATATCACAAATTTACAATCCACCATTACAATATCACAAGCTATGCATCTCGTCTCTGATACAGCTCGGGTAGGCTTTCTTGGTGGCCGCCTCACTGTAAGTAGAAGAAACGATAGAGGGACGAAACCCTAAACCCCATAAAGTAGCTCGGGTAGACCTCACTGTAATTAACCTCCCGGACAGCCCTAAACGCCACAAAGTAGCAACACAAAGTTACATAATCAAATACTAGAAGAAACAATAGAGAGAGCTCTAACTATAAAGAGGTCGATTGAGAAGGAGATAGTAAGGAGTCTGGAGAGATTTTGAGTGCATAAAGGGTAGAGGATGTGTTCAGATGAGTATTTATAGAGAGAGGTGGGACGATCTGTGGGATGTAGGTTGGTCGATTTCTATTGGTTGAAATTGGATTAAGGAGGATTGATGGGCCCAGCGGTCAGAGACCAATTTATCACAGACGGTTCTTACCAAGAACTATCTGTAAAAGCATTACAGACGGTTCTTATTAAGAACCGTCTGTGATATTGGCTATATATATACTGATACAATATAAACAACTAGTTTTAAAATATGAAATAACAAAGCTCTGTATGGCTTATATATACTCATTTGAAAGGTTTCAACGAGATCTACAATTTTGCAGTTGAGACAAATCTCAAATTTCGAAGGAAAGATCAAAAATTTTGACAAAAACAGAAATCAAAAACTTCCGATGCAAATTTGAGGCTAAAGATGGCCGATTTTGGGGGTCTTCGAGGGCGACTAGTGCAAGCAAGTCGTTTTTTTATCGGGCTCATCGTTAGCTTTCTAATGAGTACAAAAACGTCGAAAATGAACACCGTATGCAAAAGTTATGCCCGTTTTACTGAAGATGTATCAAAACAGAATCATACTCGAACTCAGACGGGAAATTATGAAATTTTGGAGTGTGTGAGGCGGAAAACATATCACAGACGGTTCTTAATTACTTATTAAGAACCGTCTGTGATATTACTAATATCACAGACGATTCTTATCAAGAATCGTTTGTGATTGCATTTAATACAGACGGTTTTTATGAACCATCTGTGATGAGATGTCTAATATAAACTTTTTTTTTGTAGTAGTGTAAGTGAGTTGGTATGCAAATTCGCAATAACCAATAAGATGAGAAAAGGCAATCAGAAAGGCATAGGCCAACCGTACTCTTTTTTCTGATATGTTAATCCAGAGCATGATCCCCTATAAATTTCAGTGTTCATTCATTTGGTACATTTTTCATATGTCTATCGACAACTTACAACCCATCGGGACAATGAATAGGAAAAACATAACTTATTCTCTTCCCTCAAGTTATGGTTGAAAATATTGAATGGATAAACCTAAAAAAAGTGGTCGCAAAAAGAAGACAAAAAATTAAGCTGGAAAGGGGAGAGGAAAAAAAGAAAAATAAATACAGAAATACATAATTTAAAAATTGGATCCGTATGCCGTGACTTCACCTTTCCTTCCAAAATCAAGGCATTATTTAGTCACATTGGTGAAGATCTGCCAAAGGATGAGCTTGTGATCATCAATCTAATTTTATTTCTTCTAACTGTTCTTCCTGCCCGTTCATATTATTTGTGCTCATTTCACCACTTGGCACCTCACCATCCATCTTGGGCGTCTCTAATCTGGGTTCACTATCTCTTTTGGGTGTCTCTACTCTCTGTTCACCCTCCTTCGGTGTGCCCCCCTGATTTTCGTCGTCCTTGGGTGTCTCAACCTTTTGCTCAGTGTTGTTATTAAGCTTGCCATTTGTTGACTCATCAGCGTTTTTCTGTTTGCCCTGTAAATAATCCATGGCACCAATAACACACAATTCATATTGATTGTATAAAGTGAATCGAATACTCCTAGAAGTGAGAAGTCTTTAGGAGTGTAGCTCATATATAACAAATCAAAATACAAGAGAGTACCCCAAGTAAAGCTCATATATAACAAATCAAAATACAAGAGAGTACCCCAAGAAACCTTGTAATTTGATAGTGAATATGACAGTCAAAAGAAAAGTAAGAAACAAAGAAAGCATGACACATCATGACAAGTTCCATCTTCCATGCTGCCACGTTCAAGTCACTTCAATCGCATTTATCAGCTATATTCAGGATAGACTAACGACCATAAAGCCGCCAGCACCTGAAATCACATTTTCATTCTACCCTCGAGCCATGGAACTTAGGTTATCTTGGTTCTTCACCGTCAAGGTCCCCCTAAACTTAAGACTAAAATGAATAGCCATTGGTAATGGCAAGGAGCGGAAGAGGTGGATTTGCTAGAAGAAAAGACTCATCAGTCATCACTCACAGGACCTTTTATGAATCACATTGTTTGCTCACTCTACAGGAACAAGATAGCAAAATATTTTGCTACTTTTGCAGTCAGTTGGAACTTGGAATATCATAGCGAGATTGTGCACGATGGCGGACCTAGAACTAAAACCTTGTGGGGTCAACTCCTTTAAAATATTTAGAGTTCATGTAATTTTATGTAAAATATTAATAGAAATAGGGCTGATTTGCAGAAATCTAGGCATGCAGGAATTTTAGTACTATATCTTACTGCTGAGTGCTGACTCCCCAGATCTAGGTTAAGACAGAAGCTGCCTATAGGTTATAACAATCTTAAACAAAAACCGCTATAACCATCTGCATGTGCATGACAAATATTCCAAAAT
Organism: Melocanna baccifera; assembly: GCA_036346265.1. Classification (NCBI taxonomy): domain Eukaryota; kingdom Viridiplantae; phylum Streptophyta; class Magnoliopsida; order Poales; family Poaceae; genus Melocanna; species Melocanna baccifera. The sequence continues at coordinate 39,827,400 of CM070676.1, forward strand.
GAAAATGCTCAGAAGAACGATATTGTGATGTCCCCACTTAGGAATTTGGACAAAGAAGCTAGTATTACTACATAGAAAAATGGGATCATGTAATCTTCTGTCTACTCTGCAATCCACTTGCCAAAATAAAGTACCTTGTTTTTCTCACGCCAACCGAGAGAAAATGGGGCAAGCAAACTTATTCTTCTAGGCTGGAACTCTTGTGATGAATCCTGGTTCACTTGGCCAGGTGATGCATCTCGTGTTGGTGTCCTAGAAGAAAAATATGTAAGGCAAATATCAAGTTAGCACTGGAGTACTATGACAAGAAATGAATGGGAATTTTCACAGAACCCTTAGAAAGGAAAGGTAACTCATTTTGTTACTGTAATTATGCAATAGCATAATACCAGTCTCAAGCATAAAGAGAAATGAAGATGTTCAATAAATTAGAAATTTTGTATTGTTTCCTTGCCAGTGTGAGTAGCAATCCGGTATTAATACCATTAAACAAGACCATGATACCTAGGGGAAGGGGATGGCAGTTGTGCTTTCTGCTGGCTAGATTGATACTGAAGCGTTGCCTCCAACATTGTTTCTGCCATGACTGCTCTGTTCTCCATTTGTGCAAGTGAGGCCATAGCTTCCTCATACTTTTCCTGCACACAAAGCTGAATGAATAACAAGCACATTATAAAATCAAACAAGCAGACTCATGCTTGCTTGATTGCATGTCAATCCCAGATGAATAACCAATGATGGAAAATATTCATGACCAACTACTACAAATAATGAAGGTGGAGTTTCAGCAATTCCAAATAGAAGCTTTACAGATTTCAAACAATATAAAGACGAACAAACCATCTTCTCCAAGCACTCCAGATATAGCCATCAGAGCAAATATTATTTTTCGGGCGACCCAAACATAACATATAAGTGCATGTACATTGCATGCATACTTATATGAACATATCCAGGAGGAACATCTAATGCAAAGGCAACTATAAACTCAATGCTGTCCTCTAGGTACTATCAACAAAGAATGGTCGTTTCAAATGTGAATGACATTCAAATGAAAGCATACAATAGTACATAAAAATGCGATGACATGGATAATATATCAAACTGAATTAACCTGGAGCACATGTGCAGCATGTTTCTGAGCAGCAGCATCTTGCTCAGCAAAGATGCGGGCATCCTCTGTGACTTTCTGTTCTTGCTCTACACGCATCAGGACCTACAATGCAGTACCTAGTTGGTGGGCAACGGGATGTGTCGTAGTAATAAACCAAGTTCATTTAGAAGAACATATGCATAGCAACTGCACCTGAAGCATTGCTTGTTCCTGTTCCTGCTTGTCTGACAGAGCTTGCCTTAGCTCAGATAACTCTTGTTCCAACTGCTCGACCTAGGAGAAGAAAAGGAAAATACAGGAACAATCATGAAATCTCCAGCTAGTAAGGTTCATTAACAACAAATAGGTAGCATTTTCTAGTTGGTAAATTGGTTGTTAAAAAGGAAATACTATTTTTCAAATTCCAGGGTATAGGCAAGATCGACAGCAATATGACTTTAACGATAAAGGCTATTATGAATAGCACTTATATTCAACATGAGACCAATAGGCTAATATATACAAGTACAAGTATGGCATATATGCAGATAATCTCTTATACAACAGGGAAAATAAATAGTTAATAATACACATCTAACCCCCTCCCCTAAACTTATGATTAATCAATAACTTGAAGTTTAGAGAGGTAGAAGCTGTGCTGAACTCTGGTTTATGCCTTTGTGAAGAAGTCTGCCAATTGAAACTCTAAAGACATATACTGAAGAGCAACAACTTAGTCCTGTACCTATGTTCGCATTTAGAAAGTATCAACATCAATATACTTTGTTAGCTTATGCTTCACCGGATCTTTAGCAATGCTAATAGCATCTGTACTATCAGATAAAAAAGGAGTCAGTGCAGAAACAAAAACACCAAAATTCTCAAGTAACCATCTAACCAAGTAACTTCTGTAGTCAACAAAACCATAGCTTGCAACTCAGCCTCAACACTCAAATAAGAAACTACTGTCTGCTTTTTAGTTTTCTAAGCGAAGAGAGAACCACTAAGAAAAATACAATAGACAGAGCGCGATCAGAGTGCTCACTAGACCAGATGGCATCAAAATATGCTTGGAGCTATAAAGAGCTGAAGCGAGGAAAAAAGAGATAGTTCCATGAAGATATCATAGAACATGAAAATGATTATAATGGAGCTGAGTAAGAGCAAAAACAAACTGACTTAAGATATGTACAGGGTACGCAATATCAGGCTGAGTGACACCAAGTTAAACAAGACTCTCAACAAGATGATGATAGCGAGTAAAATTAGTAAGAGGCACACCATCAGTGGATCGAAGATGAACATTAAGCTCCATAGGAATTAGTTGTGCACTGATCAATAAAAGAAGCATAATCAAAAAGGTTTTGGATATATTTTTCTTAGGACAAATAGGAAACTCTAAGGCATAAAAATAACCTCAATCCCCAAGAAAGTGACGAAGAAGACACAAATCAAACATGAGAAAATGTTCACTAAGACTCACCATAACTAAAGTGATTTATTGAAAATCATCTCCATTAATGATCATATCATCAACATATAAAAAAAAGAAACGTCCGACGGCAGACAGGGAGGCGGCAGCTGGAGGATCTATGCAATGGAGATGAGCCCAGATGGATGGGGAGGAGCGGCGAATGCGGTAGAGACAGCAGGCGATAATGAGTGGAGAGCGGCAAGTGCGGTGGAGATGGTAAAGCCTGGTGGCGGCTGGAAGATGAACTAGCGGCGGCTTGACAACAAACCCTAAGTTTACTCTAATACCATATTATGAATAGCATTTACATTCAACATGAGGCCAATGGGCCAATAAATATATAAATACATGTATGGTATATTGCAGGTAACCCCTTATACAACAGAGAAAATATACAGGTAATAATACACATCTAACAAAGGCAACAAAACAGACTAAATAATGATGGGTGACAGTATAAGAAAGATAACCGCCCTACAATTAATATTCGACGATTACCTTTGCACTTAATTCACGTCTATTATCTTCCTTAACCATCTCCATCAGCGCTGTCTCTAATTCATCAGCCCTGGATACAGATGAAAAAGAAAGCAACCAGAACAGTACTTCAACAAACCCAGAAAAAACAATTCCATTGGCATAAATGCACCCTGAATGATGAGAAAGAGAGCTTTATATACATGTCCATCTTTTACACACCAATACACAATCAAAAACCAGAAGAGGTAGTCAATTTTGGTTTACTTTTGGAGAGGAGGGGGGTAGATGAGCAAGTTTGGCCAAATTGAGTATATTCATAATCAAAATGTAAGTTTAACTAATTTCTTCAAGAAGAATCATCAAAATTGATGACTTTTGGCCCATGTATAGGCCGAAAACAATTGTTAGGCAAGCTCTGGCTGGGTTTGACCATGAACTAGACCAGGGTTGACAAGTTACGTAATAAACCGTTCCACCCTGCCAGTGGTGAACAGGATGGAGACAGGTACCTGATCGATGGCAAGTTTTGTTATTGATTACTTAAATGTTACATTGGTGCACATATCGCTGTTTATAGTGGCATGGATATGAAAAGAAATGACTCAAGCAACCTAAGGATAACAATCTTGGACATTTGAAACAAACTCACCTTAGAACAGCTGATCTTCTCTCCTCTAGCAGTCCGCATAACTCAACCTTCAACCATACCACCTGAAACAATACAACCAAAACTAAATGCTTTAAGTATTCATGTACGTTGACTACTTAAGTATCAGTAACACCACAAAGGAAAAAAACATGAAAATCACTCTGAGACTGATATACAGATTTGTTTTAAATGGTGGAAAGTAGCCAGGTTGCAACACTTGGTACAACAGACCAAAAAGATACAAAACCTGTAACAGCAATTCTCAGTGGGAATGCTAGCCATACAAATTATAATACCTACATAATCTATTGGGCCATGAGCTTTGTCATTCCCCAGTGATGGATGATTCTAGTGTTACCATTTGTATCGATCCTCACAATGAGAAATATAGGGGAAATGGACTAAGAGTCCCAAAGAAGCTATTCTTTGTGAATGTGAATATGTAAAATATTGGACCTTAAGCATTTTTCTTTCAGAAATAATCAAGTGATCTACTTCAAAAATAAGTAGTTTGCTTTAACAAGAGGACAAGGGGCCAATCATCCACTCCATATCAAATTTGCAGCAAAACTGAAAAAGGATAGATGCTTTAATCCTAAAAGAAATAAAAGATGCAAAACACCTTCCTGAAATCCTAATCGTGACGACAGTGTATGCACTTTGCGTAAATATACTGGAAAACCTCGCTAATGACAATATTTGTGCATGGGTTATTTCTATTTGTCTGTGTTCTTTAGTTTTTCCCTTGAGTTTTAAAAACCACTACTTTACGATTTGGAGGTGAAAGAAGCAGTTAATTAGTATATTAAGAAGGTTACCTGGTCTTTAGGATCAGGCAAAGAATCAATTTTGGTGTTGACAGTAAGGCCATGATACATATCATCCATATTTCCAGAATTGGTTTCTTGGTTCATATCCCCATCTGTCAAGTCATTTAACTGTTCTGCTGATATTGCCACCAATGGTTGAGGGTCACGCTTGAAATTATATAGCTTTGATGCAAGGCCATTTGTGTCCCACCAGGCACGAAGATCTTGTGCTCTCTTTTCCATTGAAGATAAAACCGATGGCCGGTGTATATTTCTCAGCTCTTGCAGCCTTGCTTCATCTACAGCTTGATATCCCATGCAAGCTGTTAAAACAAGCTGGCTGCTGTCAAAAGTGGAACCAGCTAAAGACTGTAAAAGAGTTACCGCATCCCCAGCATCTTTTGTTGTAACAAGTGCAGGACCTGCAATCAACAGTAGTGGTAAGTCTCCAGGCAGTCACCTGAGATGAACTATAACATATTTTCTGACTTCATATAAACTTTTTTGGTCCTTTTTCCTTCTTTTTGTAGGTGACAATAAAGCAAAATAGTGACCCCAGTACCATACAACTCCATCAGTGCAAGGGCTGTCCGGAAGAGCATCACACGATTTCCATCAAATAGAAGCACATCCCACACACGAAGAACTGAAATGTTCAAATAGCAATAAAATGGTAAGAATATTTTTGAGATAAGATCATAATTAACTAGAAATGTTAGTAGTTTAAAAAGAAAAGATAGAGTTTTTAAACTGTGCCTCTGATTGTACAACCAAAATTTGATGCAAATACAAAAAGGCCACAACATATGTTTTCCCCTTCTTAATATTTCAGTGCCATATCTGTGGCTTTGATAGCACCAAACCTAGCCAGCACTAAACTATAACTAATTATGATAAGGAATAATTTTCATCTGTTCTCAGGTATCCTACAGTCGTGCTCTACAAAAAAATGTATACTACAATCCCCAAAGTAAGTGATAAAAAAGGGATGGTCATAAATGTTTTGCCACTTTCTTCTTTTGTATTTTCTTTTGTTTCTCCTCCCTTGCAGTCTCATCAGGCTACGTATTGTTAACCTTCCCTTTTATTATTTAAAGGTTGTAACAGGTGTTTTCCGATCCAAGAGACTGTGAAATTTTAGCTGGAAGCCTGGAAGACACTCCAAAGTTTGTGATTCAGAAAAACACTATCTGCTGTGAGTATGACAAGTGGGCCCCAGAGCCACATGTGAGTGAGACATGAAGTGGCATTTTGCTGCATAACAAACTTTAGGGTCGCATGTATCTAAAAACCCCAGGAGATTACAAGTCCAAAAAAAGCAACGGCAACTTGGAGCTAAAGAGAAGTTTGGGTCCCCTTATGGATGAAGCACATTAAATTAGCTAAGCTAGGAGTTGAGAAAGTAAATAATTCAAAATAAGACTGACCACTTTCCCATGGAAGCATGTTCATGTAAATAGATAGGAACCATGGTCCAGTAACCCATGCAACTTGTACGCCGAGGTAATCCAAGTGATTTACTGCAAAAAAAAACCATGCAAGTCCTCAATTGTCAAACTTGGGCAGTTAATATGCCTGATAGAGTCATGCGGTACAAATAACTTGATATGTATGGAATAATTCACAAACCTAGTTTTGGGAATTTCTCTCGGACCAACTCCTCTAAAACAAGCTGATCCACCTTAAGGGAAAACCAAAATGCAGCTCATTTAATAACAAAGCAGCTTGGAGTTCTAGGCACTCAACAACCAGCATGCATGCAAACATTAAAATGACAAAAACATAACTTAAGAATACCTGAGACTCGATCATTTCTTCAGAGAAGTAACCATCAAAATAGTCATCCATAATGCCTGTCAATGCCCTGTGGACCCATAACACATTCAGTAAAATATTTAGTTAACTGTACTACTATGAAATCAACATAAGAAACTTAAAAGAATGCAGGTACTTCATAAGGATACTGTACTGAAAAACATACCAAAATGCATTCTCCTCTGGCATCAATAGAAGTAACAAACCAGCAAAGAAATTCATTGCCTGCATTATTCATATGATTAATCTTGGTAAGAACTGCAAATGTTTGACAACTTTATTATTGTGCACAACAGAATCGTAATTATGGGATACCAATAGGAGGATTTTCGTTGTACAAATTCTGTTTTACAGTTCCAAAGTAAAAGACTTGAAACAATATACTTGACCTCTATGTTGCCCATTTACACAATATTTTCATAATTTTCAGAAGGAGATAGAGTAAGGTCAGAAAAATAAAAGTATGATAGCATTGATAAGAACAGTGTGTCTAAATTTGGGCATATCACATAGAACAGGGTGTCTAAATTTGGGCATATCAAATAGGAAGTTTCAGAGTAAACTAAAATAACTCTAAACAGGAATAATATAATGACGAGTTTCTTTTCATGCATCTGAAATAAAACTAGAGAGTATTCCGTATCCACAAGAGGAAAAATAAAAATAAATCTTGCTTTTTTCTCTCTTTCCAAAACAAATTGGTTGTACAATTTGCTAGACAGATGGAATATCACCTCTATTCTTGTAAAATGGAGAAGCACAATCTATCAAGTTTCATGACACTATAACGAAGAATTTTCAAGAGGGTAATAAAAAGAGACTCGATGAGGAATCAAATCTGTAGCAACAGAACCGACACTTTGCAAAGAAAAAGAATGACCATATATAGTGCCATATGATCATTGATTCACAGCTATTGTTGACAAATGACTTATAGAGGTATAAACAAGAGAAGCAACTATAAAGGCACATTTTGTTTCTGTCTGAACTCTGAAGTTTGTATTTATCAATAGGCTAAATGGGCTACTGAACAGAACCACAAAATAAGTCACAAAATAGGGAAAGTGCACACCTATCATATGCCGCTTTAGCTTAAGGAAACGAAATAAGGATATATTTGGGTGTTCGGCCATGTTTATAGACTTCAAAATATTAATATTCAACTGACATTGGTCTTGCATCATGTTTAAGGATTCCTTGAGAAGCTAATGGCACCTAGTGACATGAAAAGTAATGTGAATCAGCATTAAGTAAAAGATGTACCTGGCAGTAACCAACTGATGGATTATGTCTAGCATAAGCTGTCAGCAACCGTCTTAAAGCATTTCTGCCATCCTCGTCTAGAGCAGGATGACCTGGAAATGTTCTAGGCAAATCCTGAAAAGGCCCCAAAAATAACAGATGAACTCTTATCAGTGGACTTCCAGATATGCAAAATTTATCAACAAATGAAGAGATCGAAATCTAGTAAAAACGATTAGAATCTACTATCTACCTTTTCTATTTGCCCTTTCCACTTTTCAGGAGAAAATATTCGAGAAGCTTTTGGTTTTCCATCACCAACAGTCAGAAAATTGGAATCATTGCTGTCTTCCCTTTCACCATCCACCGCAAGGAGACTCTCATAGTACCCTTTCACTCGACGAGCTCCAATACCAACAAAAGCTTGCCATAGCTGCCACCAAAAGCAAATTGGTCCATTGGTTTGATAAAGCAAAAAGTCTAAAATAATAAAACATGCAAGCTGTACCTCTCCTCTCAGAGCCATTGGCAGCCCATCACGGACTAAGCACTCCAATTCTTCCTTCCAAGGAAAACACCCTTCTTGACTTGCACCACCATTCATGCCTGAATCAGCATTGGCACTGTCAGCAACAGGCACTTCTTGGCTGGGATCAACTTTCTCTACATCGTAAAACTCATCATCAGAGTCCTCCGATGGCTTGCTCTCTTCAGTATTTACAGGATGAAGTCCATCCGCCGTGTCCTCCTCGTCAGCAGATGATTGTTTCTTCTTGACACGCAAGCTCATCATCTGCCCAATGTGGCCCAAGGATGGCCTAATTTCAGACCATATTTGGATCATATGTGGTCTTGGCTGTTTCGCTGTCTTCTCATCCGACACTTCGGACCTGTCATCCTCAGCATTATTGTCAGCAACTCCTTCATCCTCAATGGACGGTGCAAACTTAGCATCCTCTCCAGATGATTCATCGTACTCGGCCTGCCTATCCAGGAAATTCTTCCATCTGTCAGACCTCTCCTCCTCCTCCTCCTGCAGATCCAGCACCACGACATATGCAACTCAGCAAGATCAAACAACATGGTGCAAAATGGAGGCATCGCCAGGGGCGGCTCTTCTACCTTGTAGATGTTTGCATACTCTCTGTACCGTTGCAAGTGTTGTGGCCGCACAGCGAAACCATAGGCGTCCCTGTACCAACCCCCAAGGCATCAGAAACAGGAACGAGCTAATGCCACTAAAAAGCTTCAACCACGATTTCGTTTTTGTATAAAAAGACCCGGGGCCAATCCAGATTCACATCAGTGACTTGTTTTGCTAAAACTCGTGATGCCCACTAAAATTTGGTTTAACTAAGCATGTCTAATATAAATTCCGACTTTTTTGACATCACTCAACCGGACTTAGCCCCATTGCTATTCCAGGTTTATTTTTTGGCTCCAAACTGCAGTGTCCTGTGTACATCCACACAAAGCACAGATCCTTTTTCACAGGCAAGCATCAACAAAACACATTTCAAACATTTTCTAAACAAAATTAAATCACCACGTCAGAAATGTGGAGATCTAGAAGCCGCATTGCCAAAATTTGCGCCCAATATCTCGCAACGGATCGAGATCCCCGCGCACAAAATAGAAAACCCAAAATATCTCCAAAAAAACGAGTGAACTACACGCAAACAGAAGTCTCGAGCAGCAGAAACTTCGAAAATTCCGGCGAAAACTTCCGAGACAGCACAGACCGGCACGACGCCGAGATGCGCGCGCGCGCGGCGGGAAGGAGCGGGAACGAACCGCTTGTGCTCGAAGGCGACGAAGGGGAAGCTCTTGGCCTTCATCTCCCGCGGCGGCGTAGGGGCCCAGCACCGCCACCACACCCCCTCCTCCTGCCCGTCTTGTTCGTGCGGCGGCGATGTCGGTGGCGAGGCGTGCGGCGGCGATGTCGGTGGCGAGGCGTGCGGCGGCGATGTCGGTGGCGAGGCGTGCGGCGGCGATGTCGGTGGCGAGGCGTACGGCGAGGGAGCCAAGTGGAGTGTGATTTAGCTTACGGGTGGTTGTGAGTCGGTGGCGATTCGATTCGATCCGATTATACTATTACCTGCCACGGCTGCTACTAAGATTTGAGATTTGACCTGCGTGCGAGTGTGAAACTGTGGAGTCTCTCTCTCTATTGGGGAGTTGGGAAATTGGAGGAGCGTCTTTAACTCGTTTTTTCTTTTTTTTTCCGGTCTTTTTTGGGTATGGATATTGGAATTTGAAAAGATGGGGACTTGGGAATGAGAATGACCGCCCGAGACCCCGTTCTCCGTGTCAGGGGTAGCTGTGCTTTCTGCGGTCTGAAATCCTTGTGGACGATGTTGATGTGTTAGCGGAGTGTAAATATTTGCATTGTCTATGGAGTAAACGGCAATACTGGCATTTCCTTTTCAGTAGAGTATTTTGAGTTAGTTTCCTAAATATAAATTGTAATACCCTTGAGAAAGAAATAGAAAGGAAAGCAAAAGAAGGAAATAAACTTATGGTTTTCAGTAGTAAAGTGGAAGAAATTGCCGTCAGAACCCTAGAATTTAATTTCGGGCAGGGTAGTTCGTTCACGGAGATACCTGACCGTCCGGGAGCCAGTCGGCACCTCTCACAATCGTAGAGTCATCATTTGGCATTAAACAAACATGTTTTATATTCGAAACACTGTAGCAAATAGCCAGCACAACATCAACTAGGAAAACTCCCTCACGGCAACAGCTAGCAGCACAGCACATATAAAAAGAAAGCACCAGAAGCACAGCAGACGTACAGAGGTGGCATAGCCGAACCAGCAGGTAGAAAAGTCCAGCTTGGTCTCCCACATGGCCAACAAAACCACATCCCGCACCATCCTCACTTTCTCACCAAGGTAATACACCTCAAGCCATCCAAGAGTAGGAGCTCGGCAACAGGACAGGGGGGAGGAGAAGGCACAAACAGCCAGGATTGGCAACCCAAGGAGGGGCGGCCACCACCTTCCCCAACAAGATCCAGCACAACCAAATCAAGCAAGCAACCGACAAAGGTAGCCCCTATCCATTCTTAGTGATAGCATCATTAGGGCATCACAGAAGCATCCCCACTTTCCGCAAGCATGCACAAAAAGTAGTAAGGAGGTACAAAGAGGAAGAGGGTACCGAGAGGCGAAGTTGTCATGGTGCCAGGCTGCCACTCGCACCCGACGGCCATCCCATGCTCCCCCGACACATGGAATAACCTCGAGCCCCGTTGTAGCAAGCCGCAACAGGACCACCCTTGTGTCCACAAATCAAAAAGTAACTTGAATCACGAAATAACTCAAAACCAAATCGAGAACCAGAGGGAGTAGTAGTAGAGAAGCATCCAAGGGAGGAGGCGCCAGATCCGGGCCTTGGGCCATGGATCCGGTGGCCAAAGCTCGCGTTAGGGGCCGGGAGGCCGGTGACGTACGAAGGAACCGAGGTCGACAGAGAGGAAACCAAAGTCGCGAGGGCGCGCGTGGCCGAGAAGGTGCGCAGATGGAAAGGGCCGCAGTGGCGGCGCGAGAGAGGAGGCACAGGGGGACCGGCCTGGGTTGGCGCCGAGGGGTTGAAGTAGAGGGAATCGAGCCCTAGGGTGGCGGTAGGTAGTGCAGAGGCCAGAGGCCATAGGGCAGCGGCGCAGAGGCATGGGTACGCCGGCAATCGGGCGGCCGAAGGAGGCACAGGTCGTCAAACCCCGAGGGGCAGTCCGAGCGCAGCCACTGGGTAGTAGTGGGCGCGAGGGAGAAGGGTCCTGGGTCCGGGCCTTAGGCCCCAGATCTGGGGGTCAGAGGTGCTTCGGCGGCGCAGCACTAGGGCCGGCGGCGTCGCACTGAGGGCCGGTGGCCATAGAAAGGGGGAGATGAGGAGGGGTGGCAGTGTAAGGAGGGGGAGGAGATAGCAGAGAGGGAGAGATAAGGGAGCAGCCGGGTGAAGGAAAGGGGTCGTGAGGCCCATCGGCCAGCTGGGCCACGACCAAGAGAAAAGAAAAAGGAACAAAGTGGCCGGGTGGAAGTGAAGGGTTGTGGGCCGGCCTGGCTAGAAAGAAAAGGAGAAAAGAAGAAAGAGGGAGAGGAAAGAAAAGGTGAGGAAGGAAAAAGAAAAGAGAAAGAGAAGGAAAAAGAAAAGAAAAGAGGAGAAAAACATTAAGTGCGCGTTAATGAGTTTTACTCGCAAATATAGTTGGTGCATGCCTTAAAGTATAGTCATTTGGGTATCGAGGCATTTGAAAAGCATCCGGTATTAAAGAAGGGTGTTAGTGTCGAGTTGCATGTAGGAACGTTGTTGGTCGTTTATGCGTGTAGGGCCGATGTCGTTTGCATGCTTGTGTATATTGCTTTAGCAATGAATTGAGATTGGGTAATGCTTGTACAGGTGGCGGTTCGATTTTGGTGCTATCCACGCGTCGTTCGCAAGAATAAAAAGACAAGTGCATGATAGAATAGTGGATTGTGGTGAATGTCTGATACTTACTTTCGTGATCTCTGCTTTATATCATTTTATGAAATGGTATCTCTGCTCATTGTTGTTTACACTGCAATGAGAGGCTGATATGATTGCTAATTATGTTGAGATAGAATTGCATCGTTTTGCACACTGGTATTAAGGGTCTACCGTGCGTAGACATCCCGCGGTGGTGGAATAAATACCTACTTCGGTAGGCACTCTACGTGAGTGGAGTTTGAGGAGAGGTGATTGTGATTACTGATAGGTCATCGCATCATATGCAATCATCATAACATAAGTTGCATAAGCTAAGCCGGAAAGGAAGTCATGTAACTATTCCGGTGAGGTCGGTGAGAAAGATACATGACTAATCTGGTGTGCTTACAGAGAGACCTACTTCGGTAGGTATTCCACGGGAGCGGAGTTTGTGGCATGCATGAAAGAGAGCGGGGCAAGAGTGGGCCATCGACGGGTGGACGCTCAGTTTTACCGGTATGAGCTCGGAGATTGCATTTGGACATAGCATTGCATTGTATTGTGTTGCACTGCATGAAAGAAACTGGTGATTATAGAACAGTTACGGAGTTTATTTTGCAATTGTGCAGGATAAGTGATTTACTGACAGATACAAGGATTGTGTCTTGTCTGGACAATTGAGTTTGTTTTGTCGCCATTATTTTATTATGTGCTTGCGGGATCTTCGAACTCACCTTTGCTTTGTTTTTTTAGGCAAGTGGTGAAGGCGACATACACGGATAGGAGTAGCACAGTTATCCCACGTACAGCAATAACTCACATATCACTTACAGATGTCATTTAGCCTGGTATAGCACAAGTACATTTTGGTATTTAGCAATTTCATACCTCTGCTGTGCTTAATGTCAAGTGATTGTCAATTGCCGCTAAGCGCTATTGAATAAGAAGAGTTGCTACGCAAGTCTAGCGGTAAAAGTTGGAACTGGTAGCATTACAAAACAGGTGGTAGCACTTTGGGCTCAGGCAAGGGGCCAAGGTGTTACATAAATAAAACTGCAGTACTATAGCCATCAAAGGCCATGTTCTTTTGGTTACGGTTTATGGATTTTGGTTGTTCATAAGATAGTACGAAGAGATACTCGCGTATGATTTTGATCAATATAAATGAAGTCGTTACAATATGTACTACAATCGATTTATAGATATCACCTTGAAAATATACTTCATTTAAAGCTAGTTAATATAGAAAAGTGATTTTTGAAAGCTAAAAAGAACAGAATCAAAATGTCTGGCAAGCGTAGCACACTTTGCATTTCAGTGTTTTGGATTGGCATTAAAGACAATAATGTGCCGACGCACCCTCAAAGGAGCGGGTGTGTCCATGCTCATTGAGGCATGGATTTATCTCCGTTCTTCGTAATTGTAAACATGTACTAGTGTGGTTTCTAAAATTGTGACGGTGCACGCAGTCAGCATCCACATGTTGTTATCTAAAATTACAATAACATCCATTAAAAAAAAACGTTACCCCTACTCGCGACATAATTGCCTTTTATTTTCAGGGACAACTCCGCCAGAGAGTAATTTCAAGCAAAGAACTACTGACCCACCTAGCGTGACCTTGTTGGAGACCAAGCCACAAAGGATTGAGGGTGTGTAGATTTCGGACTAAATGATGGAAAAGTGCCTGCAGCGGGGGCGATGGCTCAGGCGAGAGGAAAGGCCCACGAACGGGTCCTAGGGGCGAGGGCATCTGCGGCACAACTAGCGGTGCAACGTAGCCTTATGCAACATTGCGGCGGTCTGGGGTCGATCAGTCACCCCTACCGATCTGCCCTGCAGCTGCTCACCTCTCAACTCTCAGCACCTAAGCTTTCCTTGTTCCAGCGGCTACCAATCGAGTTGTCGGAACCTCCAATCGGTAGCTCTGAGATTTTCGGACCTGATGTAAAGCCATTAGTTGATGGGAGTTCATAATTTTACTTTAGGATAGAGGCTATAGCAGATAGGTGATAGTGCAGTGGTGCACTAGATACCCGATTGTGGTTGGCAATCTCATAGTGAAAAGTAAAAACTAGAACCTTATACTGAGTAAAAAACATAGTAATTACTCAACCATAAGTATTGATCAGTCAATCATGGTCTAGTAGCTACTCAGCTCAATTGAACTCCTACAGGAGTAAAGGAGTTGGTATGAGTCGTGATATCACTATACTTGACAACGATAGGCCCTCACAAGATCTAGACGATTGTGTTCCGCATTGGCCCATGGATACCTACTTTTGTGTGGTGCATAACCTATCAGATAGAGGCTATATAAAAAATTGAGCAGTGAAAGATCTTGTTTTCTCAACTCAGTCGTACACTAGTTGAAGCGTGCCTATCGCGTGACAGTAAAAGTTTGAGAAATCTTATTGGTAAAGCTAAGCAACTATATAGAGTGATAATAAATAGTATTCGAATACATCGTGCTTCTAGTTAATGGGCTGTGTTTATTTGGGTAATTCCAGCAACAAAACATAAGTAGATTTTCTTATGTTTTATATTCAAAGCAAGCAACTGTTGCAAACCCCTTTACTCTTAAGAAGTTGTAAATTTGTTGTTTGAAAATGTTAACAAATAAAATTGCATCTACTCTCACTAACAAAACCCATATACTCCCATCCATTAGAAATCCATACAATTAGTAAATTAGGATTTACCCTTGTGACTTGCTGAGTACGGCTATACTCATTACTTACTAAACAATATTCAGAAGATCAATGGAACTACGATCAATAAGCTGTTGAGGAGGAGCCTAAGGAGCCGTTCTTCGTCGATGATCAGTGGTTCTAGATCTTAGCCTTGCTCAAGCTTGCCTGTGGTGTTTTGTTGTAATGTAAGTTAACTTTGGGCTTGTCGTCTGTTGCGTCCCAAAACTAGGATGTTAAGACTTATCTTTGTAATAAAGTTTGGCTCTTGGTTATAAGAATGCGTTGTTCTAATGCTCATTCTCGGTCGGTACTTCGCAACTGTACAGTCCTGAGGCAGTTACGGGGATTACTAGCGCTTCTAGAAATGAGGGCGTTACAATATATTTAGCTTTTCTTGATTTGTCCTTTCATACATGGGCTGTTCTCTGCTTAGCCTTTCTCCCTGGCCTCTGTGTAAGCGTACGAAGCCCTCAAATAAGGCTTTGTTCAAAATTATTGTAGCTTTTGTTTTTTTAGCTATGACTTTTGAGTTTTAACTGATTGTGACAGATATTAAGGAAGTAAGAAACACTCGTGTTGAAAAGCAACTCTGTTCAAAACGGCTCCTGGTTTATAGAAACCATGTTGAAGAACCATTTGTTCAAAAAAAATAGCTTTTAAAAATCAAATGACAAAAAGATAAAAACTGTTGTTTGCAACGTGATCTAATTCTCACGGCGGTTACATTTGGATGTTCACAGAATGGCGTGAACCGTCTCCATCTCATCAGATGTTGGATTTGGCAACCGGAACCAACAATATCTGTCAACCAGTCGTATCACACGCCTTCAACGGATGCGACCTTCGGATCATTCGTACCCCGTAGGGCTATCCTGCGATTCTCGTCTCCGGAGAACTACTCCGCTAAATTAAATGATCCGGCAAGTGCGATGCGACCGACGAGGAAAGAAAAACAGCGGGGGAGACGAGGGGACTGGACTGGCCGTCCAACAAACAGGGGACAGGGTCCCTGTGTACCGGCAGCCGTCCTGACAAGAAAGTGAGCACCTAGGCACGCCGGTCTCCTCCGGCTTTCCGTCACGCAAGGGGGCTGGGCATCATCCTCCCTTGTTCCGTTTTACTTTTTTCTTAGAACATGTGTCATCAAACTTTAAATTTTAAGTTTTTAAAATTTAATTATTAATATATTTAAAATTATCTAGATTAGCTATACAAAAATTATATTATTAAATTTATTGTTAAAAATATTTGAGAAGTACTATGGTGCTTTCCCACTAAAATTTTGCACGACTTCTAAAGCAAAAGAGAGGCTGTGATTAAAAGGTATTTGTCCCAATAATTGGTTTTTAGGAATGTCAATTTAGTCACTTTGAGATAGCCATGTAGCCCGTATCCACAACTCGTAACTTCCTGCCCTCTCGTCTCATTTCTTAACGTCGGATAGGAGGAGGTGGCCTGTTGCTTTCCTCTTCCAGGCTGAGGAGAAAATGCGCCTATTGCTTGCCAAGAACTCCAAGCGGCTGAAGTTCTTGGATCAAATGGGTTCTGAAGCTCACAAGATCGATACTATGACACGTTTGGTTCTCTGCGCGCCTCCTTGAGTCGGAGCGGCTTCCTGTCAACAGCAACGCAACCAACAGCGTCTGCTAGACTTCACGAGTCGCGCCCGAATCGTCGGTGCGGTGCTAGAGCACTACCACAGCAAGCTCATGCTCATGCCTCTCTCGTCCAAGATTTAGTTCTGCGAGTGCTTCGTCGCATGTGAGGGGAAGCAAGCACAACAAGCTGGACGACAGTCGATTGACGGGAGGTGGGGTGCGACAGAGGGCAACGCGGCGGAGACGGGAGGCAGGGCACGGCAGAAAGAGGCAGAAAGAGGCGAGATTCGTGGAGGAGTGGGGGACGGAATGAGTTGCAGTACGGGTTTGGACTGGGCTTTGTTAGATCAGGCAGTCCTAATTATCATCTTAAATTACTAATTTATCCTTCGACTAAACCGGCTTAATTTGCGTTGAGATATGTGCAAACTGTTTTTTGGAAATCGCCGAAGCACTTCTCAAAAGATTTTTATAATATTATAATTTTATAAAAAATATCTTAGTATAAAATTATAAAAAAGTAATAGTTAAAATTGTATGTTAAAGATCGAAAAAACAAATACATCAACGATGTAGTTTTTGGCAGACAATTCATGCAGTTCAGCAGCACTAGCCCCTTTATTCTGTGGTGAAAATGATGCATCTGAACTTTTGAAGCCTCCAGGCTCTCCATAGATATGTTAACGCTACAGAGGAAAGAATGTAGAAATCTGGACATATGTAGCACTGTTGCAACCATAAATTCCAAATCTAGCTCCCTGCGCACGCTAATTCCACTTCTAGCCCCCCGATCGACCGCGGGATTGCGTGGGTGCGACACCTGTCCGGTCGTGCGAGCTGGGACCGCACGACCGCACTGTAGCTAGGTCATGCGGTCCCGGACCACACGACTCAACTGTAGTTAGGACGCATACAGTGCTAGATACGTCCAAATATCGGACACTGCACCGCTGCACAGTTGAGTCGTGCAGTCCGAGACCGCACGCACTAGCTACATATTCAGTGTGTGCAAGGAGCTAGATTTGGAATTTATGGTTGTGACTCTTCCTGAACCTATTATACAAGCATCGCTACCGACGATTGTTGCAAGGCTATCAGCATTTTTGCTAATTGACTTAAAGAATTTTATCTCTCTCAAGATGGTATTCATTATACCGCTATCAACTAAGCACACTTCCTCTATGGGCGTCACACATGTCCTAATATAAAGTACTTTGCTAATATGTATTAGGAATCAACATATAAAATAAAATATTTCAAATATCAAAATATATCACACTATTATTGACTGAATAAATAAATAAATTAATATAATCCAACTATCACAAAAAATAAATTGTTTGAGTATCACTATTGCAAGTCTAACTTATTCCGTTCATACATGAAATGTACGACAATTAAAGTCTAAATGCATTCTGTGCATTAGGCTGAATCTGTTTAGAAATCTAAAACTTTGGCTGCAATGTCAAGAGGGGGTGTGGCTATAGGAGTGGAGTCCACCTCCATTAGTGCAGACTGTTGTTCAGAATTCTTCCCCTCGATGAAGGCAAAGTGTGTTTCATGCTGCTCTTTGCCACCCTTCTTTTCTTGGATTGGAAGCTATCGACGATGTGTTGCAACTCTTTACAGATCCAGGACCAGTGCCCTCACTTGCAACACTTGTAGTAGGTTTGGTCTTGTTCACCATAGGACTTATCATCTCACTTTGGTTTGCTAGCCTTGTTCTCAGGTGGAGCATTTGACTTGTCTTTCTGGGCTACAGCTTTACCTTTCCTTCCCCTTTTCTTCATTGTACGCTTTCACACTTTGCAGCTCCCAGCGTTGGCCTCACGGCCAGCGGAACTCCCAGGTGGCTATGCAACAAAGTTTTTGTGGGGAACTTCATCTTAAACATCTGCAACCTACATGATATCGATCAATTCAGCATACTCCTTGTAGCTGTCTTGACGATAGTTGCACGTAGACTGCACTGCACTAGGGTGGAAGGGGGATAAAGCCTTCTCAATCTTTGCTTATCTATGATCTTCCTGCCACAAAGTTGAAGATCGGTATAAATTCTATACAGAGTAGAGTTGTACTCCCCAACTGTCTTGACATCAGCAAATCTGAATCAGATCCAATCCCACTCTGCTTGAGGAAGAGTAGTGTACTTCAGCTTCTCGAACCACTTTTTGAGTGCAGTCCATAATACTGGTGCGCTCTTCCCTGCCTTATACTCATTCTTGAGAGTGAGCTAGAGGTGGTGCATGAGGAAGTGAGGTGCCTGATTATTTTTTTTAGGTGTGGGTTAAGCATCTTGTGGTGCAACAATCCCAATGGCAGCGCGGAGTTTCTTGGCTCCAAGTACGATCTCGACAACAGAAGCCCAAGTTAAGTAGTTTTGGACATGCTAGGCCAGCCCCTTGAACTCCCATTTTGTGATGCCTATCATATACATGTGCACAAAGGAAATATATAAATTTACTGCAAGTAAATATGCATAAATTAAATTAGAGGTAATTTCAGTGATTAAAGGTAAATTTACTGTTAATTTTAGTGATTAAAGGTAATTTCAATAATTATGATTTACCAAAATAATAAATAAATATAAAAATATAGAAAACAATATCAACAGTGCTAAATAAGCTTCATATACAAAAAACAGCTCACAATTTGAATTCGTGATGCCCTTTTATGCTAGAATATTTGTTTTTAGAGAATTCTTCAATTTTTGAGGGCTTCTTTGCTAATTTTCAATTTTGAGAAAATTTTTACGTTTTTTTTATTTTCCGATGGCCGTTTTGCAAAACTCGGGAGCCCCCCACCCCCCGGCTGAACGGATGGTCCGAAGTTCCCTCGGCCAATCGGACTGGTCTGAACATCCCATGGCAGATCGGACGGTTGTAAGATCAAGGATAACCGACTAGAGGGGAGTGAATAGGAGGTTATAAAAATTCTTGCCTGCTAAATTTGATTATGATAATTTTTAGCTAGATAATATTTCAATATGAATAAAACCTACATAATTCTAGTAAACCTAAGACACCACAAGAACTAGTCTATAGTACAAGCAAAATTAAACTATCACAATTATCACAGAAATACTATAAATATAAGTGTGGAACGAAAGACAAGGAAATAACCAATTGACACATGATTTTTTACCGTGATGTTCGAAAACTTGCCGGGTTTCCCTAATCCACGTTAAGAAAAGCCCAAGCGACTTGGATCGGTTTCATGAATTAAGCCTCAACTCCTCAATCCACTATTGATTGTCCTTCCTCCGCTCCGGAGATGGTGGACTCCAAACCACTCACAATTTGACACTGGGCCTCTTCACAATCTTTTTGAAGAGATTACCTCGCAATCTTCCACCAAGCTGTCTAGGTGCTGGTAAACACCAAGAGTAACAGATCATAGCTTCGCTTGACGACAATTAAATGCCAAATGATTAATCTAGAGATAAAATGCACTTGATGTGGCCCAACTACCTCAAATGAATGCACAATGTGAATTGAGGTGTGGTGAATATGCTCAAAACTCAAAGATATTCAATGAAGTCTCTTCTACCTGTCATTGAGTAGGTAGGGGAGTATTTATACTCCCAACAACCAAATATAGCCGTTGCATAAAATAATCCTAAAAAATTAGGAAAATCGGTAGTACCGTTGTGCAATTTGCAGAACTAATGTATTGTACTATAGCAACGTATAATGGCTATATCAGAATGTCAAAACTAATCGTTTGAAAGTCAGCATGGTATTACCGCTGTTGAAATTATGGTAGCTCTGATGATCGGTAGTTTCGATTTCTAACATGGTAGTACCGTTTACTTTGGGGCCAAAAGTTGGTCCTTTCTGGAAAAAAAATTCCACTTGAATTTTTAGAGTTTCCGAGTTCCGGTAATTCTGATTTGGAGTGCAGTCATACCGCTTTGCAGTAGTTTCACCTTTTATTTTCCGGTACTACCAATATCAAAGAGCTTAAGTGTTCAAATGGGTGCTCTTTGGAAAAAAATGTACCGCTCGAAGTACTGGTACTTCTGAGTTCTGGTAGTACCGCTGTGAACACGTTGGTACTTTCGGATACCAGTAGTTCTGCAAGATACACTCCAGTACTACCGATTGTTCTGACAGTGCATAGATGGCTTTCAAATTTAATTTTAAGTGAATGCATGATTCTAAATTGATCCAAATGGTACAAGAATATACTTTCAAATTACTTTCTATGATCCCTCTTAATATGATGACAATTAACCTATAATCCAGTTTTCCAACCTTTCTCCTAAGACCAGCAAAAATTAAAAGTAGTCCTACACTACTAGTGTCCTCATTTTGACCTTTAGCATACACTTCGAGTTTGACAAGCTCAATTAGGGACTGAATCTATGTGATACTCAGCAAACACATTAGTCCTATATTCACATATTATCATTAATTACCAAAATTATTTTTAGGGGTCTAGATGTTTTCAACGGACCATGGCCAATTAGATGGTCCAAATTCCTTTTGACCGATCGGATAGGTCCGAACTTCTCATGGTCAATTGGACGGTCCATGCCTGATTGGACGATTCAAATTTCTTTTGATCGATCGGACTGATCTGAACTTTCTATGGTCGATCGGGCATTCCAAATTTCCTATAGCCGATCGGACCGGTCCGACCGTCCCATGGCTGATCGGACGGTCTGGATTTATCATGGCCGATTCAAGAGGGAGGGGTAGAAAACCCTACCCCTGTTTACCACATGGCAGTGCGTGCGGGGAAAAGGGCCAGTGGCGCGGTGTGGCTCCAGGCCGACGACTCGGGCAGTATGGCACAACGCGGACATCGTGCGGCTAGCTCCAACGGGGACCTGTGAGTGGGTAGTGCCGAGGCCATGCGTGGTGGTGCCAGTGGGCAGCCCATGCGAGGGCAACGCAGTGCGACTTCGGGCTAACGACAGCGGCGCTTCGCCCGGAGCCATGCGGTGATGCTTCCTTGGTCGGTGATGGCGCACTACACGGCGGTGGCCTGTGCCCCATGTGGGAGGCGGATGGCGACGGTGCTATATTGTGCGAGTAGTGAGGCGGCTGCAGTGGCGGCATGGGGCTGGCGGCTCGGGTGACGCGGCATGGGGTTGGCGGCTGCGTGAGCTCGGGCGACAACGACCACGTCCGGGGTCGGCGTCGGTGCACAGCGGCGCAGTTGGCCAGCAGCACGGTCGCATTCAGGCGACGTGCACAAGCTGTGTGGTGATCGACAGTGTGTTCAGCTGCATGCAAATTCTCTTCTTTTTTTTCAATCTACAGTGCAGTCAACGTCTACTCTTTCATGTAATCTACCGATCGACATTTGTACCGGCAATTTCAAGTCTGCTTGTGGTAGATTAGAGCGAGGATAGGGGCAGGGAGCGCTCTCCCCCCACGAGGAATGGGGGCGGGGCCCGCTAGGCTAGCAGGGTAGGGACAGGGTTATCCTCCCCCACAGGCCCCACGGGGCCTCGATAAAAAATAAAAAATATTTTTAAATAATATATTATAGTTTTTAAATATAGAAGATTGTATTATTTTCTTATATATTTAAACTAAAACTTGAATCTACATGTTAAAATATATATTTTAAAATTATATTTGTAAAAACATATATCTAAATAATTATAAATTAATGAATAAAGTCATATTATTATTAAAAAATATTGTAACCTGTTTTTATAAATCCCCACGGAGACCCGTGGAGGTCCTAGTTCTGAGATTCATAGGAAGTGGTAGTGGACTGGTAAGTCAGACGCGAGGACACTCGGCACAGCATGACAACAATTAAAATTCCCTTGACGGGCCTCAAACTCGAGTCTCTCAGGCGAGAGCCGAGTATCCTAACCAACTAGACTACAAGTAGTGATTCAGCCCCTCCTCACTGGCTCGCTCCCTCGGCCTCTTCGTCTCTCTCGCTCAGTCGCGCTCGGCCGCTCTCTCGATCGCGCTCGCCGCTCATTCGCTCTCGCTCACCGGCCGTCTCCTCGCCGGCCCGCGCCCGCACGCTCCTCGCGCCTCGCGCCTCAACCGACGGCGCGCATGCGCGCCGACCTTGCCAACTCGCCCGGCGCCTGGTCAGTGGTTTTCGCGCATCGCCGGTGACCCGGTCGCCCCTGCGCTCCCTCTCTCCGCACTCCGCACTTCCGTAGCCCGCAGGTCAGTCCGTACTCTGTAAAGATCCAATTGCTGGTAGGTTGTATGCTAGGGTTTGTGAATTGTGAGAATGTGAGTTGATGACTTGATGTCTTAGTTGGCCGAGGGCCGGTGATATAGATTTGTTGGGCTCTGACTTCTGACTTCTGAGGACAGTGGGCTGATGAAGGACAGTGGGCCGTTTTTATTTTTGTATTCCTTTGCAAAAGCTGTCGGTCTCCCTACCCGTCGGCGGCAGGGTGTGCCATGTGCGCCCCGGGGGGGCTTTTCGCCGGGGAGGGTAGGCTCAAGTCTTACTAAATTTACTCCTTGGCTTCGCCCCTGCTGCTAGATGCTTAATGAAAAACTACACCATATGAGATTATCGTCAGGGATTTTGCTATCCAGTGAACATCCACCACCAAACGGCAATATTTTAAACTAATAACCTCATAATATTTTAGTATTGTCTCCAGCAAAATAAAGTAAGCAACCATCACCCATTGTAAATACACCCCCTACCGGCTACCGCTCCGCTGAGCCCAACTGGTCGATCGAGCTGCAACGATTCTGCTGCCGCGCACCACCATTGCACTGTCGCGCTGCGCCGCGGCTCTTCCCGCTTCTACCGCCTTCGCATGGAAGGCTGCACGACGTATGTCGCTACGTGGGCTGGGCCGAAAACTCGTCACTGGGCTAGCGCGGCCATTATTATACGCGACCGATCTCCGTACGGATACAGATGCTTGAGGCCGGTGTTGGGCAGCACTTCTTCGCCGCTGGGCAGGTGGCCTCGACGTCGCGGCGGGCGTGTAATCGATTGGAACCTCAGGGGACGGAGGGATTTGCCGCTGCAAGGGAGGACGCGCGCGCGCGGCCGGCATGCATGCATACCAGATGCTAAAACGTTACCGGTCGCTCATATCATGATTGATGACGGTGGGTTGCAGCCTTGCAGGTGTACCACTCTATTCATAATGATTTAAATTTTGATACCTACCTCTACACATATGAGTGTATTTTCAATAAAAACTTTATAAGATCATACATTTATTCTCGACTTCAGTCTTTCTAGACATATGCTAAAGTGGTATGCTTACTATGCATGCGTGCATGGTGACGTGTCTTCTTATAATCGAAAAAAAAACCAGCTGACGAGCTGTACCGTGGGAAATGCTGACATCATGTACCGTCGACAATGTTCGTTCAGGTTACCACTTTTCGGCTATTGTATCTAGACGATGACACTTAAAGCATTGATATACATTGTACCTTTTCTTTTTTTATATATATTATAGAGCCATAAGCTGTACTATTTTTTTTTGCCCAAGATTTTCTCAAGTTGAGATTTTGCTTGATAAAGTTTTTAACGAAACAACCATTTAAATATTAATAAAACTCATTATTACAATTATACAATTTATTTTGCATTTTTTGAATTCTACATATTTCTAGAATTATTACATTTTTTTAAATTTTTTGGGATGAAATGGGCTCGACAGGTCACCTTGGACTGTTGGGTTAAATGGTCTCGTACCCTGACACGGCCCATCAACTCTCTGGGCCGTGCTTAGGTCTACGCTTCGGCCCACAAGACAGTATGGCACAAACCATTTCAGCTGGCAAGATAAGTGGGCCGTGCCTAACGGGCCCAAGTTGTGCCGCCCATTTGGCCACCAATAGGCTAGCATACGCATTTGCGAGCGCACTAGCCAAGCCAGCTACATTAGTCACTATCTGAACAAGCCACGGGACTATGCCAGCCAGCATTAGAGCGACTAACAGAGATAGCGAAGGAGAGGGAAGAGGAAAGAGATGTGGCGGCGTCGTTGTCGATGGGACGGTGTAGGAGAAGCTCCACGGCAGCACCAACATCATCGGGAAGGAAAGGGAGGAGACCAGGGCAAGGACGACACATGGCTCGCCCATGCCCTTTTTCTAGCAGACGCCGCCATCACTCATTACCGCAACCTAGCATTGCCATCCCCTTCCCCTCTATCACTAGCCATTACTCATCGGTACGCGAACAACAATGGCCACGAAGTGTAGTGGGCAAGGGCAAGGACAAGGGAGGAATCAGAGGAGGCGAGCGCGAAAGTGGTTCATCGGCGGCACCAATGATCATGGGAGCATAGACAGAGAGGAGAGATTGGGAGGAGGAGGACAGGGCGATGTGGGGCTCGAGGAAGCCTTAGGTTTTGGTGGGATAGCTGCCTCAATGAATCTAGACCATTCATTTGCCACCCTGCGATCCCACAGCTGAGCGAGTGTCGGAACAAGAGGCCTAGCAACTGGCCCAATAAAGGAGGTGATTGGCCACCGAGTGACACAGGGATCAGCCAATGTGACCCAACGATTGGTCGACTGGGAGGAACGGTCTGTGCATGAAATGAACGGGCGAACAAGAACAAGGCCAGGTGGCAGGCGGGGATAGGAGGACTTAACGTACAGGCCTTTTCTAGGCTCTCCACCCTCACACTTTAAGTATAGGGAAGATTCAGAAAGTTTAGGAAGATTAAGAAAGAGTGCTGTTGCAGAAGAGAACAAAAATAGAAAATTCCGTTGCCGGGACTCGAACCCGGGTCTCTCGGGTGAGAGCCGAGTATCCTAACCAGCTAGACTACAACGGAAGCTGCTGTAGGCTTCCTTATTATGCCTATCATTTCGTTCGTCTCCTCAAAATTCCATACAGATAAGGCTGGGTACTGAAAATGTCATGTATGAACGATCTGTCAGAAGTTCTTATCTTGTTCTTCTCATCTTCACAGAAAGGAGGTCCCAAAATTTCCTTCTCAGGAAAAGTATCTTGAACAAGTATCCACAATAATTCAGCATGGCTTCTTTCCTACCATGTAAAATACCAAAAAACAGTCCGATTTGACAAACCAAAACCCTCCAGCAGAGATAAAGGAACTAAAGTAATACTGATAATATGCATTATGCGTCTTTCGAGTTCAATCAAACCAGATCAATCATGCCTCGCTTGTTGCAAGGATTGAATCCTAGTCAGTTTGTTTTTGTTTTAAGAAAAGAAAGGATTGAATTGAAGTCCTAATCGAAGCTTTTCTTTGCCTAACAAATGGATCAAAATCCTCACTGCTTCCACATCATCTTGGTAGGGGAGGGGTCTAATCAAATCTGTACACTCTCATTATTTTGATGCCAATGGGAACCACCAACTTAAAGAAAGCATCCGGTCAAAAGCAGGATTGAGACACGACACACACGATAATCTCGCTACCCGAACCACCATTACATGATCAAGCATTCTAAGGTTGCTTACGTGCAAATTCCCACATCAGAAACACACTCCCATCCACTAGCAAAACTCGCTGCGAAATGCAACAAGAAAGGCAATATTTTTTTAGCATGTGTCTGTGATTCTTTTCAGAAACACACTCCCATACATTTCTTATGCCACGCAAAGTTTTTTTTTTCTGATGAAAAAGACAGTATTTACAAGCAAACAAAGGTCATGTTCTTTTGCGGCTTCTAAAAGCTTTTTTGCCTTCTTCTGAATTCAACTTTTAAACTAATATTTTTTAAGATGGGGTCTACAAATTAATTGTAATATACGTTAAAAAACTAATATCTGTACCATCAAAAATCGCAAGCGAGTATATCTCTTTCTGCAATCTCTGTCGCAAACAGCCAAAAAACCATCCGCCGCAGCCAAAAAGAACAGGCCCAAAATGTCTTCTTCTCGGCTTAGAAACTCTGTTTTCGCACTTCTATTCACAAGATCCATAGACTTAGTCCTGGAAGGGACGTATGGACATAGACTCCATTGTCTAGAAACCCAGGGCCTTAGACTACACTGTCTGTCTAGCAACCAGACGGCTGGAGGCAATGAAAGAATCCCTTGACCAAACGTCTGATCCCATGGATGAATCCAAGCAGATCAAAAAGATGGAAAGGAACAGCGCGTAGTGCGTAGAAATGGACAACTCGCGGAGCGGATGGCGATGGCGAGCCCCACATGCCCACCTGGTGTGATCCGAATGCTCTCATGGGTCACTGTATCGAACGCATTTGTTAGGCTAATCTTGTAGTAGCTGCCTGTGTGGGAGATGCTGAAGATGACCAGAGGGTAATAAAGCACTAGGTTTACGAGTGCTCTCAAGACTCAACAGCGCCGAAACGTGGACAGGGCATTTGGCCAAGTCAATGCCATATTTTTACCTGAAATGGTAAGTGGCAATCCTGAGTTTTTGCAGGTTTACTGCAGTGAAGAGGTTGTCAATCGCTATCTTAAAGTACTAGTTTGTTGCAATGGTGTTGACAGTTAATTATTTTACCGCGTAGAGGGGCATGGGCTCGCGGAAAATGTCCTCTAAACAGTGCAGGGCTAGTACAATGTGCACGGCTGCTCGCATGCATGCGATTTTTTAATGAATTTTTTTTTATGAATGCGAAATTTCAATACAAGTACCACTTGACGTAGGAAAATCAGGGATATCAAGGACTGCTAGGTGCAACTAACTATTTAACTTGACTCGTTTCATTTTTCACTATGGATATAAATATCTATAAACAACGGGTGATATTCAAGATACCTTATTCGCTTTTGGATATCTAGAAAATCTCACAATAACTTTCAAATAAAATAGCAAAATTTCTAGAAATTTTCTCATTATTTGAAATAAAAAGAGAAGATCTACACTACTTATTTTGGTGGGGTCCGATAAGCAATCTAAAGGAGGTGAATGATGCATTCAAATTCAACATCTCTAGATGGTATTCCAAAATCTTCACTCCATTAGCTACTAGAAGTTAGAAATATCATATTAGACCATCAACAAAGAACTCACCAAAAAGTGGAAGCAAAACATAGTTCAATACCACAGAACTAGTCTGATTGACATTGACAAAGCAGTTGGACCGGCCTAGAGCTCGCGGTCTAATCGCCTGGGAGACTGGTATGATCGACCGCTGATCTAACCACTGACGTGGGGCGGTTTGACTGCCCTCGATCTAGACCTGGAAATCAGCCTAAGCCCAAACCCAAAAAGGTGCACTCCTCAAAATGCAAATCCAAATGACGTAAGACTTTGCACACATGCATCTTGCCAAGAACATCAGAAACCTAATCCATTCAAGGATCGCATGAATCTTGACTAAAATTCTAACCTTTCATTGAGACAAGCAAAATTGCACTAAAACTAGGCAAAACTCATAAACTTGAGAAAGGACATGCTCGTGGGTTTGATATAGCTAAGATGGCTCTAGATAGATTCCCACATATCACAACAAGCTAGAGCACTCAAAGATTCATGACCAAAACCCTAGGATCACAATTTCACTAGAAAGGCTCAAAATAGAATCAAAACGGGCAAACTCCAAGATCTTACTATGGGCCTGTTCTTTTTGGCTGCGGCTGATGGCTTTTTGGCTGTTTACGACAGAGATTGTGAAAAGAGAGATACTCGCTTGCAATTTTTGATGATATAGATATTAGTTTTTTAACGTGTATTACAATTAACTTGTAGACCCTATTTTAAAAAAATACTCCGTTTAAAAGTTAGTTACTGTAGCAAAAGCCAAAAGCGGCTTTTAGAAGCCGTAAAGAACAGGGCCTATAGCTAGTTTCTAGATGGATGGTATATGATCCTTATGAGGCATCTCAATCTTTTATACGTCCTTAGAACCAGCAAGATCATGAGAGAACAAGAGAGGGTAAAACTCCAACCAAAACAAGAGCAAACCTAACAAGATCAAGAACACACCATGAAGGACGAACCAGATTGGTCTATTATAACTTATAGATTTTGATTTATAGACACTCTACCATGGAGAACAGAGTGCACTCACTCAAGAGTACTCACCCAAACCCTAAAAGGAGTAGTTGCTTGCTTTCCTCTTTCTCTCCTTAACCCTAGCCACCAACTATATTCACTCAAATAGATGGGGCAATCATCCAATATCTAATCCTAATGGATACTATTTATTAGGGTTAAATGTCTGATCCTAATAGATACTATCCATTAGTATAACCAAAAAAATCCGCTAACCCTACACACACCGGGTTTCACACTCACACAAGACTTAAACACGCTTTTCAAAGTGTATAAGCCTAAACCCGCTAAGAAGCAAGCTTCTATCCACTTGACCTCCTTAACACTTCCTTGACCTAAATGACTGTCCATATTCCCTCCAAGCACCATAGTTTTGCTACCTTTGCCATTTTCGATATTTTGGCTTCCCTACCAAAACATTCTCGCTTTGAGCGTGGACCTCATCTCTTCCCTAAGTCTAGTCCATGATCATCTCCTCCTTTACAAGCAATCCCCATGTTTATAACATGTAGGTTCACAAATAGCTTACACATCGATAAGTCTCCCCATGTCGGGTTTTCCTGATTACATCTCACTTGCATTGATTGCACTATTTAATAAACCGTTGCTTGAACTTTCCCTTCGACATCCCATGCTTTCTACTATGCCTCACTTGAGCCCAACCATCCAGCCCTGCTTCCTTGACCGTACCTCAGCTCACCCTAAACCTAGTTCCTATCCATGCCATCAATTATGGCTACCTCCAAGCACCCAGCACAACAAAGATCAAGAAACTATTTTCGGGCATATCTTATTCACAACTTAACTTATGTTAGTCCAAACATACTTTACGCATCATGAATGCAATGACCTAGAATACAAAACTCAACCTTCGATCAATTTCCCAAACGTTCCAAAAACCCCTCTCAGCCAAGGAACAGTCATGGCTAGTCTAACAGCCACTGGGTGACCGGACAGACCGACCGCTTCCCTCAAGCCGGTTTGACCGCTAGGGCAGAGCACCAGAGCAACCCTCTTTAAAAATTCGGTATTTTGCTATCTAGTTTGTGCTCAGGCCTCTATTTGAGGTGACACTTAGTGCAAAGACATATCTAGACGCTCCTACACAAGTGTTTTGTGTCCAAGAGCCAAAAGCCAACATGGACAGTCCAACTACTTGACCCAAGTGAGTCAACAACCCCTGGCAAAAATGCTTGAGTGCCAACAGGCCGGCCTGGCCAGCTTTACAGAGCGATCTAACTAGCTCTACACAGTAGAGAGACTGCACCTGCACTGTGGTCAAACCACCCCATGACATGCAGCACTGGAAAACCGCAAACTTTTATAAATGCAAATTTCAACTCAACATGATTGTCAATTGCCAATTGTTCAGCACAAGATAACCATGTACATTCTCAGTATGGTTCTTCATAATCATATATAGATATTATAATTGTATATAGATACAACTATATTTTTGAAAGGTAATAAAGTTATATAACAAATATAATATATTGTAATATCTAGCTGTGCAATTGCGCAGAAAATTCTGCTAGTTGATATAATAAAATTAACATAAAAAGGATTGTTCCGGTTCAATGTAGACCACCATTAGGAAGATATATGTTAGATGAAGCTAAACAAGTAACGCACGGCTTCAAGTGATAATGATGTGCACAAAATGATACAAGCCTGGTACATAATTGAGATTGGGCATACGAATGCAACAAGAATGGTGGGAATTAATCGATTCAATATATGTGTCTACTTTTGAAATGGACCCCAACAAAGTTGAGAAAGAGATGACATCAGTTTGAGTCGGTATTATCCATCCAAACAATGATAGTCATTGTTGTAAGAAGGGTGTGAACATTTAGTCTAAACTGGTTCATAATGGACAACAATTTCATCAGGTTTATTAGGATAGTTTATTCCCATATTGCTTAGTGTATTATGAAATGAGGTCTTCTCTCCCTATATAAGGGGGCAGGGACCCTCATTGTACACACACCGCCTACGGGCAAGATTAATAAAGTTGAGGGGCTCTAGAGACTACATCCTATGTTCATCTCATTTTGTTTAGGATTTAGAGCTTGATTGTCGGCAGCATGCGATCGATATTACAACACGTTATCAGCAGATAACGCTTATCGCTAAGGCTTCCTGGTACGTTGCTCTAATCTAGCTCGTCCATTATTTGCAGTGGTTTTAGTATATTTGTTTTTGTCTCTCTCTCCCTCGCTGCCTCTCCTTCTCCTCATTGGCCTGATTGGCGCATGCCTCCACATCCATCACCGCGTCGCAGCCCCCGACAGACGGGCACACTCCTCCACGTGAGCGTCATCGTGTTGCCATGCTGACAGGCATATGCCTCAGTGTACATGCCATCGACACCACCACCGACGAGCCGTTGGTCGCATGCCTTGCGTGCATGCCATTAGTCGCTTCATCATTGGGTGTCGGCCGCATCGTCATCGACCGCCATGCCATCACTGACCAGGTGCCACCTCCACGGCGCTCCATTGATCATTGTTGAGCTGAGTGCCACCTCCATGCGCATGAAGCCCTAGGGCACCTCAACATCGTCGCATCCACAACGATTATCAAGGGCATCACTGCTACCTCCACATCAGGCCATAGTCCTCACCTCCATGTTGATGTCGACCGTGATGCCCACGCAAGTGAAGCAAGGAAAAGGAAAAGCACGAGGGTTTCACTTGATTACACTCCTGCAAGTGAAGTGGAATCAAGAACCAGACTGAAAGCCATCAGAGGATAGATTAAGTGTAGAGTAAGGCAACATACCTTATCACAAGTTATTCCGTTTTTGGAGTCAACTCATGCTGTGTTTCAGATGGAGTTATTATATAAAACATCAAAATTTTGTCAATCCTAAATTAGTCAGCAATACAATTAGGAATTAAAGTGAGTCATTGCAATCTTTAATTTATGAGTTGAACAAAGTATTTCCAGTTTTTTGTATGTATGTTCTATATTTGCATTTATGCATATGCAATGTTTTAATCCATGCAATTTGTTATCTCCTACTTATAGAAGTACAATCAATGGAAGGGGAGCTTGAAATTTGTCTTGTGGACAGTTTCACAACAAACTCGGACATTTGGGATGAGAAATATTTCTAGAGTCTAGGTCAGAAGACGCTGATAACTGTGGTAATATTATTGGATCTAGAAGGGTCATGGTTGTGTTACCAATGGGAACGAAGATAATCATTAAGAATGCATTATTATTCCTGAAAACAACACAAGTTCTCCTTAGTTTCAAGGATATCCAAAACAATTATTTTCATGTGGAGACAGAAGTTCTGAATACCTTCTCATCACTAAGAAAGAAGGATATTATAAGGAAACTATTGAGAAGCTTCCTACATTTTTCTTAGGATTGTACTACATGTTTATTAAACGTGACGTAGAATACGTTGCGATGAGTACCTAGGTGAAGGATTCAAAATTGTTTAGAATGTGTCATGAACGACTGAGTCACCCTGGAACTAGTATAATGCACCATATTATTTAGCATTCACCTAACGTGACGTAGAATAAGTTGCGATGAGTACCTAGGTGAAGGATTCAGAATTGTTTAGAACGTAGCATGAACGATTGAGTCACCCTGGAACTAGTATAATGCACCATATTATTTAGCATTCGCCTGGACATAATCAAAAGTCCAAAGAGATCCTTGAAAAAGCATACTTTGTGTGTAAGGCCTGTGCAAAAGGTGAGATGATAACGAGACTCTTGTATCACAAGATCAAGGATGAGATGCCTGATTTGCTAGAGAGGATTCAGGGGAATGTACGTAGACCTATTGAGCCCATATCTGAGCCATTCATGTATTTTATGATACTAATAGATGCATCCACTCCATGGACGCAATTAAGTCTATTATCCACTAGAATTCACGCATTTACCAAGCTTTAGGAATAACAGTGGAACATTCAGTCCTTCATGTCCATACTCAGATTGGACATATAGAATCATTAATCAAGAGAATAAAGGTGATCAATAGACCTTTGTTAATGAAGCCAAACGTGCCAACCATGTGTTGCGGGCATGTTGTATTACATGCATCAGCATTAATTCAACTACGACCATCTGCATACCATAAGTTTTCACCTTTCCAACTAGTGCGTGGGAAAGACTAAATGTTTCCCATCTGCATGAATTCGGTTATATCATATACGTACCAATATCACTATCTCAGCGCACGTCCATGCTCCTCCACCATAAATTAAGTATTATTGTGGGATTTGAGTCTCCATCTATAATAAAATATTTAGAGCCCATGACAGGGGATCTGTTGATAGCAAGATACGTTGATTCGACATTTAATGAAGAACTATTCCAGCATTAGGGGGAGGAAAGGACCCTAAAGTGGAATGTTAGGAACTATCATGGCATGATAGTAATCTTCATAGTGTGGATCCACTCACTGAGCAATTTGAACAAGAGGTTCAAAGAATAATAGATTTACAAAACTTTACAAATAAACTGTCAGATTTATTCACAGATTATAAGGGAGTTACAAATTCACATATACCAACAGCAAATACATCTAAGAGAATAGAACCATCCTAGGTTTTTGGTTCTACATCTGACTTCACCCTAGTGTGTAAGAAGAAGGGGAGACCTTCTGGTTTGAAAGATCTCATACCGCAAAGCCGTCAGCAAAGGAAATGTACTAAATAGGGGAAGAAACTCCATGAATCAGACATGAATGAGAAGCATCTAAGGGACGTCACACCCCGTGAAGGAGAACCAAGGGCGCCCAGTGTAGGAGCACATAGGGAGGCACCTAGTGCGTAGGAAAGCGCACCTACTAAAACTAAGTAAGTGCAACACTTAGACTCTGCCATATCAAGAAATGATGGAGAGCTGATTGATTTGAACATACTTCCAATTGAATTGGACAGAGAGTTTGCCACCAATTTTGTGGGAACTAGAGAAGTCTTTTATAGAAGATGTGTGCTAACAACAATTGCTTTACATCAAGGATTACATTCCATATCGAGAATCCAAATATAAAACTAAGAATGATTGTTGAATGCAAGAATCATCTTGACTGGGATAAATAGAAGGAAGCAATTGAGATTGAATTAAACTCGCTGAATAGAGGAAAGTCTTCGGACTAGTGGTCAAGACACCAGGTCATTCATATTAGACACAAGTAGGTGTTTATAAGAAAGAGGAATGAAAAGAATGAAGTGGTGAGGTATATGGTGAGATTAGTAACACAAGGGTTTACGCAAAGACCCAATATCGATTATGACGATACATACTCTCCTATAATGGATGGCACAACATTTCGTTATCTGATAGCATTGGCGGCAAGAATGAATTTAAGTATGAAACTTATGGACATTTTGACTGCACATTTTTCGTGTCACTTGATTCTGAAATCTACATGAAGATTCTAAAGAGATTGAAGATCACACGTATAAGCAAAGATGAAGATCACAACACACATAGTGTCAAGTTGGAAAGGTCACTATATGGACTAAAATAGTCAAGTCATATGTGCTACAACTGACTGAGTGAATTCCTTTTGCAGAAAGGATAGGTGAACAACGATGTTTGTCTGTGTGTGTTCATAAAGAAATCCATGAGTGGATTTTGCATCGTACCTATGTATGTTGATGATTTGAACATCGTTGGAACCATAGAAGATATCAACCAAGCTAGCTCATACTTGAGGACAAAATTCGAGGTGAAAGATTTGGGTGAAAGCAAAACTGTCTCAGTTTGCATATTGAGAATCTACTTAGTGGCATGTACCTGGACCAGATCACCTACACCAAGAAAGTACTGGAGATGTTTTATCTCAGTAAATCTCTCCCAGTGAGTACACCCATGATTGTTAGGTCATTGAATGTGGAGAAAGATCCATATAGACCTAGACAAGAGAATGGGGATGTATTAGAGCTCGAGACTCCATACCTTAGTGTTATCAGAATGCTATTGTACATTGAAAATTATACTAGGCTTGATATTGCATTTGCAATAAGTTGTTTGACAAGATACGGTTCTGCCTACAAAGAGGCATTGGAATAGAGTGAAAGGAATCCTCGAGAACCTACAGGGTACAAGTAATCTTGGACTCTTTTATCCCAAAGGTCAAGATACAAAGTTGATGCATTACTCAGATGTTGGCTATTGCATGATCATCATAATGCCAAATCACAAACTGAATATGTATTTCTAAGTGTAAGTACAACTATCTCTTAGAGATCTGTAAAGAAGTCTATAGTTGCTACATCAACGAATCATTCAGAGATCATTGCTCTATATGGGACAATACGTGGGTGTGTATGGCTTGGAAGATTGATCTAACGTATCAAAGAGTCGTGTGGTGTAGAGGTGGATAAGACCCCCACAATCCTCTACAAGTATAATGCAGCTTACATTGCACAGATGAAGAATAACTATGTCAAGACACATATGACAAAGCATATACTCCCAAAGCATTTCTTCCATATAAGCAGGAGGGGAATGGAAATATAAAAATACAGAAAATTCAAACAAGTGAGAATCTTGCAGATAGGGCTGTGCATTTTTTAACCGAACCGAAAAAACCAAACCAAAAAAACCGAACCGAACCGGTCAACTCTGTTTGACCGGTTTTTGGTATTCGGTTCGGTTATCAGATTTTAGAGTTTTTTGAGTTCGGTTTTTTCGGGAAAAACCGGCTAAAAACCGAAAAAACCGAACTAGTACAAGTTGAGTGTATGTTAGTAGTATATGTTAGTAGTATACGTAGTATACTTTGGTAAATATGTTAATTACTTCGGTATATGTAGTATATGTTAGTAGTATATGTATTATATGTTACTCCCATCGGTTTTTGCTGGCTAGTAGTATATGTATTATCGTCTACTCATCTCGCTAGTCGCTATATCGTTAACAATTCGCGTTAACTTTGGTAAATACGGTATTTACCGATACCACACCGAAATAAATTGGGATTTACCAAAACCGAACCGTATTTCTAAAAATACCGTATATAACCGAATTACTAACACCGTATTTACCGCATATACCGTATAAACTGAACCGTATAAACCGAAAAAACCGAATGCACAACCCTACTTGCAGATTTATTGACTAAGGCTTTGCTAGCCTCTACTTTGGAGAAGCATATACGTGGCATAGGCATATGGAGACATAGAGAGTTGTTGTCCTTAATGGGTATATAATCTTCATAAAGTGTTCATCCTTGGAATGAAAAGATATTGTACTCTTTCTCCCTTCGTTGAGTTTTTGTCCCATGGGATTTTCTCAATTGAAAGTTTTTAATGAGACAACATGTGCAATGGCAAAAATGTGAGCTATATACTATTTTCTTCTTGCCAATTTTTCCACTGGGTTTTTCGGAAGGAGGCTTTAATGAGGTATAAGCATGATGTTGGTAAAGTATCCAAGGGGAGTGTTATAACATAGGCTTAATTGTGTGGACACTTAGGTTAAACAGGCCCATAATGGACCTTAGGGTTATTAGCGTAGTTTAGTCCTATATTACTTAGTGCGTCATAACTGGAGACCTCCTCTTCCTATATAGGGGGATTTCGTTCTACACATACTGCCCACAGGGAAGTAATAAAGTTGAAAAGGTCTAGGGACTACATCCTATGTTCGTCTAGTTTAGTTTATGATTAGTACATATCGTTGACAACATGACCTCGATATTACAACAGTCATGAATAATATATACTTGCGATGCAACGTTACCTGAAAATTTTCAATAGTGCTACATAATGTAGCACCCTGGAAAAAAAAGAAAGAAAACCCTAATGAGCCTCCTAAGCTAGGGTTAGGGGCCAATAAAAAGGGGGCCATCTTTTCTTTTCCTGTGTGTAGCCTTCCTCCAAGCAGGTATCCTCCCCACTAATTCTAATCTACTAAAATCTCTC
Organism: Melocanna baccifera; assembly: GCA_036346265.1. Lineage (NCBI taxonomy): Eukaryota > Viridiplantae > Streptophyta > Magnoliopsida > Poales > Poaceae > Melocanna > Melocanna baccifera. Next base: position 39,863,524 of record CM070676.1, read on the forward strand.
TCTCCCCCCTCTCTCTCTCTCGTTCACAAGCGTTGGTCGGCATGGCCAACGGAGCAGGCGGCTGGCGGCAAAGGAACCGGGGCGGCGGGCAGCGGCGTGAGTGGCAGCGGCCGACAGCGCAGGTGGCGCGGAGGTGATGCAGCAACGCGACGCGGCGCAGGCAGTACAGGTGGCGCAGGCGATTGACGCGAGTGGTGCAGGCGACCGATGGCGAAGCCACTAGGGTGGTGGCGAAGGCATAGCGCGGCACGGCATGGCGGCGTTGGCCGGCCGGCGGCGCGGCGGCGGTGGTCGGCCGGCGGTGTGGCGACAGCGGCGGCGCTGGTGGCCGAACATCGTTTCGTGTGGCTGAACATCGTTTTGCATGGCCGAACATCGTTTAGCATGGCCAAACTCGGGTTCGCGCAGCCGAACATTGTTTCGCACGACCAAACGTTGTTCCGCGCGGCCAAGAGGTGTTTCGCGTGGCCGAATAAGCGTTTCGCATGGATTCTCTTCAATCAAGCATATCATTCGTCATTTTTATCAATTCTTACTGAGCTACACTCATTGAACCTCCATTCCATTGTGTAGGTTCGCACGCAGCTGTTAAAGAAGTGGTTGGGCGGTTGTGCATTCTAGATCCGTCGTGCAGTGTGTCTGTCGAGCGTGCTAAAGGCAAGTACCTTATGGCCGTAATCTTTCTGTTACACACATTATCTATGTCAAGATTTACTGTCGCCTCTACGCTGCGCATAGTTATTCCATCATAATGGTTGCCTAGTTGTATGATGCAGATGTATTGTTTATATTAGTAGGTGCTAGAATAGTTGATGTCGTATGTTTCTAGGTTATTAGAATGCTAAATTATGATGTTCTAGGATTCATGCTTTAGTTAGTGTTTAAAACTGATACTTAAATCCTTGTTGGAGTAGCGTATTAGCATGTTCAGATCTAGGATTAACTACTAGTAATCTTTTAACATTGGGCTGCTTTATTTATGTGCCCTGCTTTTACGATCTTTATTTGTACGTTATTGCTTGCGAGCCACAACTGATTCAAATATGGTACCAATTAACCTAATTAATAACCACTTGTCACGTATTAAAACCTAGATGATTGTCAAACCTTGTGTGAGCTACGTTAAAATGCCTATTTAGATTAACTACTTGGTCTCTATTCCCGTGGCATGATTCCGCGTCGTCCCACGTCGGAACTTGTATTCCTTCCTTAACCCTAACAACCCTTTCACTCATCGTTATCCTACCCAGACTTATCCTTAGTTACTCCAATCTTTTATCAAACTAACTGTTAATAACACAACTGTTACTTGGCCTGGGGTTATCCATATATAGAGGAGATTACCACCCACCTAGTAACGTATGGGGGTCGTACATCCTTGTTACATAGGACATTACACCCCACATACATTATACAGTTGAGGATGGAGTCGTGCCTGACTATTCTCGTATGACCGGGTATGTGGGGGAGTGATCGCCAGTGCCATTGCCCTAACTTGCGAAACAACAATTACCTCGGTTCCACATTTCCTTTATCTCTATCCCTAATTGATATCAATGTTTCTAGTAATGTAACTTCTTGCATTAGTCTGTGTCAATACTTGTTGCTTGCTTGCCCTTTACCACCTTGTTGCAACTATTATGAGGTATTTGCTGAAATTCCAAATCTCACACTTGCTCTTTCCATTCTTAGGTAAAAGGACAGTGGAGTGATAGCATCATGCATGGGTGGGAACACTCGAGTTTCAACACCGTAGCTTGCCACTAGTTATGTTATTCCCTTTTTTGTTAGAAGTGGATCGGTCCTATATTTCAAACATTTATTTTAACTACTGTTAGTCATTTAATAAAGTATTCTTAAAGTTTTAATTCTCTTGAAATTTCTACTGTTGCATTTATTATTCATCTTTTACTTTAGCGATGACGTTTCATAGTGGTATCCTGGATTGTCGGTATGTGGGGTACTACACATAACCAATTGAAAATAAAGTCTTCCTGTACTTTCACATTTCAGACAGGAATCAGATCAGTTCAAAATAAAAACAAAAGGGAAAGCTAGCAACCCAAAAAATCTGAAAGGAGCACAGGTTCCATTGTTCCATTACAAATTCCGGGACCCTTGACTGTATCCAGCTCTCCTAAAAAATAATCCTCTGAAATTTACACGGTTTAGCAGACAGAAATGAACTGTACGCTTGACCAGAGAGAGAGCTCGTTCATGCATGCCAGAAGAGTCTGAACTAGCCTTGTTTCATTGTAACACCGGAGTAGGAACGCAGAGACCAAGCAACAAATTACCGCGTGAGCTGATAGTTTCCTTGTAATGTCTACTTAAATTAGCCTTGTTTTTCTGTCGCTCCCCCTCCTGTAATTTCTCCTTTTTTAGACTAGGGAGATAACCATATTACCATCTCCGGCTTCTGTTCAGCAGAGCAAAGCAGATAACCAAAGTTTCAACATAGTTCCCAAAGTTTCAACATAGTTCCTGTAATTTCTCCCAAACCTCATTTTTTGTAATAGTTTTAAGTGTTTGGTTCTAATAAAATGTTCACGCCAGCTTCTGTCTGCCGTAGTTCTGGTGGAAAAAGAAGAGTCTGAATCCATCCTGGCTTGTCCTGACTTCTGGCCAAAGACATACACCTAACTTACACTACACAAGATACCCAAAAATGATTGGATAATACTGTCCCATTTTTTTCTTTCTAAAGCATGCTGATGTCCCAACTTGCTAATGTGCAAGCAAGGAAGTGCCCACTTCATGAGTCCTACCAAAACCCCACCAAGGCACCAACTGCACACATGGCCATATTTCCTGTATGACTAAGATACACTAACTATCTCTTGATGCCTGTCAACTTTGTACAGCCTCATGTACTGCACCCTATATAAGCTTGCATTGTTTTTGGCCATCTCTAAGATAAGATGCTCATAGCTGTTTGACATTGATGTCCACAGTGCAATCACAGTGGTTTTGTCAAACCCCTTACAGAGTTAAAGGAACTAAACTTGTCTTTGCACCTGGACCTGGACCATCTGCAAGACGAGCTCATTCATCTCTGAAAACTACGAGCTACCAATGACAAGACTCGGATATCTTGGAAAGAGAAGCAGGGGCTTGCCCTGCTATTGCAATCGAATCAGAGATAATAATACTGCTCGGTTCTGTTTCTCCTACCGATCGTCTGAACATTTTGGTGCCATATATACAGATGTGCAGAATAAAAACCTCCTTTAGGCTTTAGGTAGGGAAGCCATTCGAAAGGGATCCGGCCATGTGGTCAGTGCATCTAAAGTATAATAATCGTGTGTTTGCTAAACTACTACCACAGAGTTGACAGAGCTTATGATGCAGGAAACAACAGGAATACATCTGAATTTTCATATGGTTTAGGAAAGTTCCGTACCGAACATAAAAATTTGTTTAAAACGAGGGGGGGCAGTTGAACAAGGAATTGGGGAGGAAATCTGGTCTCCCCTCCCGACGTGCAGCCCATTTTCTCGCCAGACGACTCGGTTCGATCGGCGTGCGAGACATGCACTGCGCGCGATCTCTCTTCTCGTGAGATGGGGAGTGGTGATGGTGCATGTCAACCGTTCTTCCCCCCTGGCTTGTGTGATCTTGGCGTATAAACAATTGCGCTTTGGAACATTCTATTCCAAACTCCATTTCTTTAGTGGCAAGCACGATGTTGCATGGCAGCATGGGCTAAGAATTTATCGACCCTCTCCGCGTAACCGGAGAATCTGGTGAACTGATATAAACATTGTCCTCTTTTTTTTTTGTACACGGTGATTCGTCCATTGAATGCAGCTATTCGGCATTCTTTTCGATTTCAATTAATTCCAGAGATGGTGTTATATGACCTTTTTTTCGTTGGGTAAGGTGTTATGTGACCTTATGTTAGGTCAAGAGAATTGATCGAAACCTCTTTTTTCGACTGATTGCAAAAAGGAAAGCCAGCATCGCTAAAGGGGTGCACCGGAAGCTCGCTGTCAATCGGAGCTGGCAGCCAGGGCAAAGCGGCCGTAGGGCCCCTGAAAATCACCTCGGAAATTTGCTTCGACAGCTCCGCGAGGGAAGATCAGCCAGTAGCACGTGCGACTAACAACCGCTGCTCTTTGCAGGCCTCTAGCTTCACACCCATCCGGATTGCCCTGACAGCGAGCTCCACTGGCTCGCGACGATCTCACCAGCAATTCGTTTCCCGCCTTTGGGCCATTTCAGGTGTCGCATTTCGCGCCATCGCGGCGGCGCCAGAGCGACCCTGATGATGGGCATCATCGATCTGGCGGTTCAATGTGAATACGCTTCCGTTCCTCGACGACTTAAGCTTTTGTGTTAGCCAGTTAGCTCGATATGTGCAAATGGCGATTTGCTGGCTGCCACTGAGGAAGATGCAGTTGGCATCTAGGTGCAATGGTCAAGAAAATTGGCGAGCTAACTTTCCTGTCCGAACAGTATACTGTGCTTGGTTTTGTTCTTGTTGGCATGTCTTAATTAGGGCCCGGACTGATGGCAAACGGGCGTGCTGGGTAAAGCTCTCCTGGCAGGAGTATTTGTTTAGACGTTGCAATGATAGACCATAGAGATGCTTGCCCCATTAAAGAATTGAAGCCAAAATTTCAGATCATTTGCGCCTTCCTGAAAAGTTCAGGCAATGGCTTTCACATTTGCTGCTTTTGCGAACTTGGAAGAGCGAGGTTAGCTTTGGGGTATCTTGATGCGTAAAAAGTTTGATGCTTGACTGCAAACTTACATCCATGTCCCAAGCAATGTATCAATTACCTCACATGATTCGATCAAGAAAGCAATTAGACAACGGTATACTGTTGCAACTATAGCAACAGATCTCATGCGGTTTCAGCAACTTTTATGAAAAACATTTGAAAAGTTTCAAATTTGAGTAAACTTCGCACGTTTCTAGAAGTTTCTAGAAGATTTCAAGAAAATTTCAAGCCAAGTTTCAACAAGTTTAAACTAGAGAGTTTCCAGAAGTTCCAACAGGTTTAAACAAGTTTCACCTAAAAAGTTTCAATAAAATGTTCCTTAAAATCAATAAAGAGCAAAATCCCCCTCACATGCTCACATGCGGTCGCCGTGCGCCACTACCGGGTAGTGTGAACTACCGTCACCCTCTTGAAGCATGTCAGGTCGAGCACCATTGCATCCTCCCCCTGCTCACCTAAGGGGTCAGGCCAGAGCTCGAAATCACTCGTGATGTGTACAGTGGCGACATAGAGCCACGAGGTGACATGGGCCGAGTTAGCGTTGGACCACTCCGTGGCCCAGATGAGGAGGCGGGGGAGGTCACGGGCATGTGGACCAGTGTGCCACAGACATGGTCCGTGAAGCACCCGATGCGGGAGGAGGATGCATTGCAGAAGGCAAGGCCCAGAAGGTGTGTCTAGAGAGCGCGCCAGCTGCGGGAGAGAAGGCAAGTATAGATGGCCTTGTCTACCAGGGAAGAGGAGGTTCTGGAGGATAGTGGCAGACCCAGGATTTTCAGGATGAGTGTTTGGAGTTATTAAGATATTGTTTTGACGAAGAAAGTAGAGATCAATCTATAATAGCAAAATCAAAGTACAAATTTTTTGTACTAGAGACAACATCTCAAATAATTTAGAGAAATTATTAAACAATTAAGAAAAAAAAAGTTAAATTGGGAATATGAAATTTGGGACTTGGAAATAGGGATGCATGTATCTTGTTGTCGACGTGTGCTTCTTGCCTTACTGTCCTTGGCAGCCCGACTATCGCTGCTACGTGCTTCCTCTTAGGACCCTAGCTCCTGGGCAGTCCTGCTAGGCCCTACTTGGTCTACTTGCTTGCTACCTTACATTTAAATTTTGCATAAAACTTAGCTTTGGCAAAAAAAAAAATTCAACCATCTATTCACCCCCCACTAGTTGGCTGGTAAAAATGTTCATTTGGGCTCGAATCAAAATTGATGCGATTACAATAGTTAATGAGTTCAAAATTCAAATGAGTCAATTTTGAGTGAAAAATGTTAATGAAGCTCAATTCGATAGTGGCTTATTATCTCAATTTTAAAATAACCATTTAAAAGACAAATAAAACAATTTCAAGTCGAACTATATCAATTTTGAACAAAACTCGATAATAGCCTGTTAAGTTCGATAGCCAATCTGACCTCCTTAAACCTTCAGCTAGGCAGTAGTTTTTGAGATGAATTGAGAGGGAGGTATGGGAGTGGGCTAGAATCTATTAAAGGTATAAATATGATGTATTTGGACTAATATTTTAGTATATAGGACCAATATACTTACTAAATACAGAGTATTTTCTTTAAAAAAATTGGTTGTTCAACTGAACACCCATTAACTACATTAAGACCACTCCTGTTGGAGGAGCTAGTTGTTGGGGAGCATGCTGATGAGGTCCCAACCCCCTCCCCCGGAGCAAGGGGATCGTGGCACACTTGGTAGCGATCTACCGGTAGAGTGGAGACTGGAGAGAGAAAGGATGAGAAGTAGGTAGGCGGTTGCAGGGGAGAGAGAAGAAATAGGGGGGAGAGAGGTGGACCAGAATGTGCTTTGCAATTGTGCAAGGGGGTTTGATTGTGTGGTGTCCACCTATTCTATCAGAATTGGCCCTAATTGTATAGGGTTGTGTAGTTTTTCTCTTTCTAGCACATCAAAAATCACGTGTTTGGTTCAAACTTCAGACTTGAGACATTTCCACCTCACCAAATGCAGAGATCATCTAACGTTTTTGTTTCAGATCGAGATGCCAGCTCCATAAGAAAAAGAAGAATCACATATCAGAATTTCTAATAACCCATTACTCCATCCAGCGTGAAAGGAGATATTCTCTTGCCTTAGAATCACATCAAACCTGACCTTCTAGTTATCTTGAGCAGAAAAGGGTGCTGCTAACTTTGGATGTATGTACTCATGCAAACATCTCTGTTAAAATTGATTTTTTTACAGTGGAGAATTAAGGATGAAGAGTGCACCAAATTAATTTCAAATTCTCCTACCGGAGATTGTGTGGCTCTAGCTTCTACCTGCCCATAGGGGCAGAGGCAGCAGGGGCGCCCAGTATGTCTAGTCACATCCAAAAATAGAAATTCTTTCAGGGGTCAGTTCAACATTTGGATCATATTCATAGTATTTCTTTGGTGCGCACCCTCCTTGAAGCCTAGCCCGCAATGAACGGCTCGTTCGTGCTCCGCACCAGCCCACAATCACCTCACCACTCATTAGCCGGTCTAGCCCACCCCAATCTCCATTCTCCACTATTCCAATTCTCCCTCAATTCCCCAATCCTAATCTTCTCTTCTCCTTCCCACTGGGCACTGGTTGACGACTAGGTTGGCTGCTTAGTGACCGACGGCACAATGTAGAGAGGAGGATGAGGAGTAGGCATCATGGTGCTGGAGAGGAGGCACTATAGGAGTAGTGGTATGACATCAGCACGAGAGCAGCGAGCAGCGCAACACAGAGCAAGAGTTGATGAGTAGCAGGGGCATGGCGGGACTAGGCATCGACACACAGCCATAATAAGTCAAGGCTCCCACGGCCAATTCTGCCCCCGAACTGCCAGAACATCGATAAGATCACTAACAACACCCAGTTCCTCCCCTTCTTCAATGCCCCGCACGAGCTCGTTGGCTCAGTCGATGCCTATGTGCAACTGTTGGAGTTGTGCCTAGGCTGCATCATCTCCGACTGGTGTAACCCATAGGCGGCTGACGTCACTAGGATCCTCAGCACCTCATGCCTATTCTTCCATGGGCCGTCGTGTTTCTTCTCACTCTATCATGTAAATGCCACCATGCATGGACTTCACAAGCAGATAGCCACAGGTTGTGTTGCATCGATACTTCCCTGAATTAGCGCATCGGTATCAAATAATGTTGAGAGAGTGGACTCGACCTTGGCCCAATCAGCCCACTGCGCCAAAGGACCACTATGTGACTAATTATGTGGCAAACCCAAAATGGCTATGCCAAGGAAAGTACATGTTTAACCTTACTATTACAGACCTCAAGGGGGCATTTGTATAAATAACCTCCCATGGCTATAAATATGGCCCATACGGTGCCATGGAGGGGAGACAGGATTCATTTTGTAAGCAAATGTCTAAGCAATAACAAAGGCATAGTACATACCCTCTATACTGCTCCCTACCATGAGCCTTAGGTTCCAAATAGCCCCTTTGTGGCCATCTTATAGCTCCATTATCCACTGTTTGGCATATAACCACAATAGTTGGTACCATCCATAGGATTTGTGTAGAAGCTACAAGCTACGGTAAGAATGCTAGGGCATGATGGAGCCGAGGAAGACAACATTAGACCCCAAGTGAAAGACAAGTATCATGACTGAAACTATCATAGCCAGAGCAAGGGAACCAGTGGTTGAGAGCCCCCACCCCTGTGGCAACAGCACACCGTTGTAGCCACATTTGGGGCCACGATGAGTAACAAAGATGGCTCTCTGACAGTTGCATGGGTCGTAGAGCGGGCGGCATTGCGAATGGAGGACCTAGCCTCGGTGGCCCTGAGCCACACCGGTGTTCCCACCATCAACGCGATGACCTCTATCGGCCCTGAAATGCTCGCTGCCACCATGCAGCAAATGAAGGGTGCTCTGGTCCCTAAACCGGGCCAGAGCGGAGGCGCCCTAGAGGCAATTTATGGAACACTGTAGCAGGAGCTGATGGACCTGTGGAGGACCATGCATGGAATGCAGGAGGTCCAGAGTTAGCAGACATCCACCGCAACAATAGTGGAGGTGGCCGTAGAGAGGACGGGGAGTCGCGAGGCCACCGTCAGCGTTGACAGCATCCCCCGACCGGTGGACTCCAAGTCCCCCCCCCCTTAGTGTAGGTTTACAGTGAAGTGCCTGACCGAAGGGGACTCCAAGTGGACTTCAAGAATCGAGCTATTTTGAAATCTTGAAAACCATAGTGCTTAGATAGATGTGGTTTGAACTACATGAGTTATCTCTATTACTTGCATATCCTTGACGAGCAACAAAAACAAGAAGGGAAGAGAAGAGGCAAAAAACCAACACAAAACAAAGCAAATTAACCAAGACAAGAACACTTCATAAGAGATGAACAAAGTTGATCTATTACTACTTGAAGATGAAGGTTTTACAACTACTCCATAAGGAGGATAAAAGAGCACACCATAGCACTCACTCTTCTCTCTCAAACTATAACCCTAGAACTCAAGAATGAAATGGTTAAGATGGTTAGCTTACAAGTTTTTATTCTAACCCATTAAATAGATAGAGCAACCATGCTATATTTAACCTAATGAATACTATCCACTAGCATAACTGGAGAAACACGTTAACCCCATACCATGGGTTTACACTCACGCTTAACTCATGCACGCTTTTCAAAGCATATAAACCCGAACCCATTAAGTTATTAGCATTTGATCCAGTTGATAATCTCAACATCTTCTTGACCTAAACTGCTTTCTCAAACACCTCTCAAGCGCCGTAGTTTTTATCCAACAAAGTTTTTTGTTTTGGCCAATTACCAAAATACTCTCGCCTTGATCTGGTCTTCTCCTTCCCTTGTAAGCAATCACCATACTTTCCATGTGTATGTACACCAATAACTTGCTATGCATCAGCAAATCTCTCTTGCTCTGGTTCTCACCGGACTGTACCTCACTTGGATCGATCAAACTACTTGATGCAACCCATCACTCGAATCTTTTCTTCAATATTCATTGTCTTCTTTTTGCCACGCTTGAATTCAACCTCTCACCTAACATCCTTAACCATTCTAGATCCCAACTCCTCCATGAGTGTAGTCTCGACCCTTGCTGTTTACTATAGTTGATTCCAAGTTTCTATGTACATCAAAGACCAAAAAATCGTTTTCAGATATAAGCTTGTCACAACTTGATTTACGTTAACTTAAATATGCTTTATACAATATGAATGCACTGATCTAGAATAATTCAACTCGATTCATGATCAAATTTCTAAAATTCAGAACTCTCAACCGAAATCAGAACTAACCGATCTGATCGCTATATAGGGCCAGTCTGACTGCCAGAGGCTGAAGCTACCACACTAAAAATCTATATATTTCAAATATTTAGATTTTAACTAAATACATGTTGACATCGTTCATCACAAATATTTGGACCTTCTGACGTGATCCCTGGCGAGTCATGTAGATCGGTTGAGATCTCAGTTAGGGGTGAAAACGGATCAGATACCTCCCGACCAACCAACCACCGAGTCCGAGTCGAATCAAATTCAGGTAGTCATGTCAGATAATTGTCGAATTCGGAGTCGAATTCGGATAGTCATTTTCGAATACGGAATCGGGAGCAGACTATCCAACGAATACAGATATTATCTGAGATTTTATCAGATAATACGCGGATATATTTATCGGATATCCGACCTATCAGCCAAATCATCATTTTCAGCCCAAGTTGCCCATCAGCCCATTAGCAAATTCAAATAAATTTCAACAAATTCAATAAATGCAAATAACTCTAAACAAATTCTAGAAAATTCACAAAAATACTATAAATCTAAAAGAATTTGGAGAAATAACATAAACTATTTTTAGCTTTTAAAAATAGTTAAAATAAGTTTTTTTTGCTCTATGCTTTCAAATAAAATCTAGAAAAAACCAAATAAATTTCAATAAATCCAATAAAATGCAAATAATTCTGAAACATTCTAAAAATTCATAAAATACTATAAACCTAGGAGAGATCTAGGAAAATAATATAAACTATTTTTAATTTTGAAAAAATAGTTAAAATAAGTTTTCTTGCTTTGTGCTTTCAAATAAAATTCAGAAAAATTCAAACAAATTCTAACAAATCCAATAAAATCCAACTAAGTTTTTTGGAAGTGAAAGAAATTTGGTGGAGCCACCTTTGAAATATTTCTTATCAGAATTCTGCCAAAAATTTTCTTTAGAAATATATGGTGGGTGTCATGCGTACTATATATGTCCTTTATATTTCTACGTAATATCCGACTAGATATTCATTATCGTATTCACAACCGCTCCGTATTCATTTTGTATCTGCGACCGACACTACCTGGATTCATATTTCTATCTGGTACTATTCATTCGTATTCGATTCTAAATCCGAGAAAAAATATAAAATAAAATATGAAATAAGTAATATCCGATCAAATTCGATCTATTTTCACCTCTAATCTCAGTGTTCATTCTCTGTCAGAAGAAAAATATTAAACAGAAATTGGGCAGTGATCCGTCCAGGTCCGACCGTCGTTTTCTACCCTCCGGTTTCTTACGTGGCCAGCTAAGAGCAGCGAAGATCACCACACGACACGCACCAACTGCCTTTTCGCGCGGGCCCACGCAGCCAGGCTACGATACGATCGCCACCGCCCTCCGGCAAAGCAGAAAAAGAAGTGAAGGCGCCACGTTACCCCAGTACCCCACCTAACGTCCCATCCCATCGCCGTCCGCTCCTCATCCGACGGACGGCCTTGACCTACGGACCGCGGTGCCCCGGACCGTGCCTGCTCGGGAAGAAAGATAAACTCGCGACATTACGACGGTACGATATGATTCGCCTAGCCAACGACTCGCCGGGGAGCTAGCTACGTGAGCCGCAGATCTCGCATCCGAGGGCTCGCAACCCATCCACGGTGGTAGATTGATCTCCGTGCGCGCAGTGGTAGTAGTACGGCGACAGCATCGCGGCGTCTCAACGGCTATAATTGGGACATCCGTGCATGTTACCCGCCATCTCTCTCCTCCCCCGTCTCCAAAGAATTTGCAATACTAGGCTAGTACATCCACCCCACCTCCCCTTGCAGGTGGGTCCCACCGCGAACTTCGGGTGAGCCGACGGCGGGCCGCATTGTGTTCTTCGGACGGTCGAGCAGGTGGGCGCGGGATGGCGTCGTCGGGCGGCAGGTACGCGGACCAGCCGGCACTGGATGGCATCACCATCGACAGGGTGCAGCAGCCGGCGGCGGCGGCGGTGCCGAGGCCGCCGGGAGGTGGGTTCGCGCGGGGGCTGATGAAGCAGCCGTCGCGGCTGGCGTCGGGGGTGCGGCAGTTCGCGTCGCGGGTGTCGATGAAGGTGCCGGAGGGGGTGGCCGGCATGGGCATGCGCCCGGGACGGATGACGCGGATGCAGTCCAGCGCGCAGATGGGGCTGCGCGGCCTGCGCTTCCTAGACAAGACGTCCGGCGGCAAGGAAGGTTGGAAGGCCGTCGAGCGACGCTTCGACGAGATGAACAAGGCCGGACGCCTCCCCAAGGAGTGCTTCGGCAAGTGCATCGGTGAGTTCCGACTACCTATCGTGTCCGCTAATGGGGATTTTTGGGGAGACACCATTAGTTAACTAATCCTTTCTCAAAACACCATTAGTTAGTAGAGCATCCAGGAAACAACATCTATTATCCTGACAATCATCCTCTAAATGCCATTATCTCTAATTGCTCTGGTATCTTTTTCTTTTTGAAATTACTTCACTTTTCCTTGACTGATTTGCCCCTCCTGATCTTTTCGCTTTCTTTCCAAAAAGGCCGCAGGACATCCTGACGCCGCTTCAACTGCCTGGCTAATTCGCACCAGTCGACCATCTCTTCTCCGTGGCCGCTTCGTCAGGCCAGGCGGCCACGGCGCAATCGGCGACGCCGCGCGAGGCACCGACGGCCGACGTGTGCAGTGGCTCCGTCGCCCGACCATGGATGACGTGGGTAGCAACCAGAGGTTCGCCCGGATTTACCTTCCGCGAACCTGCGGTTGCTACCCACGCCATCCATGGTCGGCGACGAGCCGCCACGACGCATCGGCGACGGAGCCGCTACACGCGTCCGCCGTCGGTGCCTCGCGCGGCGTCGCCGATTGCGCCATCGCCGCCTGGCCTGACGAAGCGGCCACGGAGAAGAGATGGTCGACTAGTGCGAATTAGCCGCGCAGCTTAAAGCGTGTCGGGATGTCTGCGCTTTTGGAAAGAAAGCGAAAAGATCAGGAGGGGCAAATCAGTCAAGGAAAAGTGAAGTAATTCCACAAAAAAAGATACCAGAGCAATTAGAGATAATGGTATTTAGAGGATGATTGTCAGGATAATAGATGTTGTTTCCTGGATACTCTACTAACTAATGGTGTTTTGAGGAAGGATTAGTTAACTAATGGTGTCTCCCCAAAAATCCCCCGCTAATGGTGTGATCCAGAATGGTGAAGTATTAAACTTAAGCAATTAATCGCTAATTAGAACTGCAAATCTCTGTCAAAATAGCAATGAGTTAGGAATCTTGTGTTGGAGGCATCTTGTTTATTTCTATTCTTCATTTTTGTGCTTTGCGACAGTTCTTTGATGATACCATCAACTGTGCCTATTTACCGAAAGAGTTGGCAGGACATGCTTACCTAACTGAGATCCACTGTTTGGCCCTCAAGAATATCCTCAAATTAATGCTTGTTGTCCGAAATGGTCCCTGAACAGTAATCAGGACCAACAAAATCCAAGTACTAGTACAATTTTACCCCATGCTTGTGGTTATGCTCGAGGCAAGGAGGCGATGAAACAGTAACAATGGAATCATTTTTATTTGTCAATTTGGATCTCTAATAAATCCCATGATTCATGATGTTCTGTCCCGAAAAAAATTTGTTCCCATTTTAAAAATGATTCACGATGGACTAACAGACCTGCTTCTGAATTCAAGGCATGGGGGACTCCAAGGAGTTCGCCGGTGAGCTGTTCGTGGCGTTGGCGAGGCGGAGGCACCTGGAGCCGGACGACGGCATCACCAAGGAGCAGCTCAAGGAGTTCTGGGAGGTGATGACCGACCAGAACTTCGACTCGCGGCTGCGCATCTTCTTTGACATGTAAAGGTTCACCGTCCCACGTTAATTTTCCACCCAATGAACACAGGAATCAATCACCTACTGATGAAATGAGAATCTCCTCTCTGCGTCTGGCACAGGTGCGACAAGAACGGCGATGGGATGCTCACAGAAGATGAGGTCAAAGAGGTGAGAAATTTGCTGGACTGGATCTGCTCTTCTAGACTATGCGAAGAATTAGCCTGTTTTTTTATACCATTTTTTCCGGTAGGTTATTATACTGAGCGCATCAGCGAACAAGCTGGCCAAGCTGAAGGGTCACGCCGCGACCTACGCGTCGCTGATCATGGAGGAGCTCGACCCCGACGACCGCGGCTACATCGAGGTAGTTCTGAAACTTTCGCTTATTTCTGACGAAGCGACGTGATGAGCGCAGGCTGCTTAAGGTAAGGTATATGTATCAATGCAGATTTGGCAGCTGGAGACGCTGCTGCGCGGGATGGTGAGCGCGCAGGCCCCGGAGAAGCTGAAGCGGACGACGTCGAGCCTGGCGAGGACGATGATCCCGTCGCGGTACCGGAGCCCGCTGAAGCGGCACATCTCCAAGACGGTGGACTTCATCCACGAGAACTGGAAGCGTATATGGCTCCTGACGATGTGGCTGGCCATCAACCTCGGCCTGTTCGTGTTCAAGTTCGAGCAGTACAAGCGCCGGGCCGCGTTCCAGGTGATGGGCTACTGCGTCTGCATCGCCAAGGGCGCCGCCGAGATGCTCAAGTTCAACATGGCGCTCATCCTCCTGCCCGTGTGCCGGAACACACTCACCACGCTCAGGTCCACGGCGCTCAGCCGGGTCATACCCTTCGACGATAACATCAACTTCCACAAGGTACGGAGAGCTCAGCTGAACCGAACCACACATTCAGGCTAGCTACCATAAGAGCGTCACCTGAATCCTTGTGCTGTGAACTGTGATCACAATGTCAGGTCATCGCACTGTCGATTGCGGTCGCAACGGCGATCCACACGCTCGCCCACGTCACCTGCGACTTCCCCAGGCTGATCATCTGCCCGAGGGATAAGTTCATGGCCACATTGGGGCCGAACTTCCACTTCAGGCAGCCGACGTACCCGGACCTGCTGGCGAGCGCCCCCGGGGTCACCGGCATCCTCATGATCATCATAATGTCGTTCTCCTTCACGCTGGCCACGCACTCCTTCAGGCGGAGCGTCGTGAAGCTGCCGTCGCCGCTGCACCACCTGGCCGGTTTCAATGCCTTCTGGTACGCCCACCACCTGCTGGTGCTCGCTTATGTCCTCCTGGTGGTGCATTCCTACTTCATATTCCTCACCAGGGAGTGGTACAAGAAGACGGTAATCCTCAGACGCCTTCCTTAGCCGCATATACTTCTTTCCTGTAAATTCAATGTTGTGAGCAGCAAAATGCTATGACGACAGACATGGATGTACTTGATAGTCCCAGTCCTCTTCTATGCCTGCGAAAGAACGATCAGAAAAGTTCGTGAGAACAACTACCGCGTGAGCATCGTCAAGGTAAGCTACTGAACTCGCATGGTTTAGTTCATTTTTCTGGAAACACCTTGATTTGCTTCATACTAATTGCTAGCTGTTAATCAATGTTGTCACATACTATGCAGGCTGCAATTTATCCAGGAAATGTGCTCTCTATTCACATGAAGAAGCCACCGGGTTTCAAGTACAAAAGCGGGATGTACCTGTTTGTAAAATGTCCTGATGTCTCGCCTTTCGAATGGTATCAATTCATCCTTGCATGTCCAAGATATGCTTTATCTGAGGTTCTTGCTGTTATAAATAATACGGTTTAAGCATATATTTAGATTTAATTCTAGCATATTCACTAAAAGCATAATCATAATATAAAAGGCATATAAATGACTTGACTACTATATAAGTATATAAATTTTCTAAACCATCTAAATTGAAACATATGTCCAACAGATACATCATATAAGAGTCTAAAATTAACATATACACACATACACACAAATTAAGTAATACCAACTGAATGTTGACAACAAAATGAATATAGCATGTATGACCAAATTTGACATGTTATAAATATTTTGAATGTTATATTCTGTTTTTAGAAGGCTAGTTGTACAAGATTCATTCTTGGCCATCTCTACCATGACAAATATTAATCTTGATCATATATGACAGTTGTAGATTAGATCTTGAGCTCTAAATCAAGCTTTCTATTGAAGGAGATCACTTGATCATGAACAAATGTTGCTGGACAGTACAATTGAATGCTATAATCAATCTAACCTTCAAATAGACTAAAAAATATTGATTATAACAAAGCAACAGAACTCGGCTACAGCTAGATCAACTGAAAACAAATTCCTGAACTAATATAATATCAAGTACAACCGATTCAATGATCAGAGCAAATACAATAGTAAAGCTAGCCAAAAGCTCAAGATTAATCTACCTTCACGTTCATACATAATCTCAGAAATATGTCATATCATCACGGAGCAACTATATTTAGCCCACAAAATCACTTTGCACTTTCTTCAGAACAGATATCCGTTAAGAACAGGAGCAAAGTAAAATGAATGTTGCAATACTCACAACACCAGTAGTACTCAAAACCACTGAGAAAAAATTAGAGCAAGGCACGCCTTAAGGCGCTGTCCCAGAAAACCAAGCGTCTCGCTTTGTCGAGCAAAAAGACAAAGGTTAACGAAGATACAATGCCGGCCTTCACACTTTGGTAAAGCGAAGAGTGAAGTCGATGGTCGGAGATACCGCACAGGACCACCAAAGCACACCCGACTGAGTGCACTCAAGAACAACAGAGGACCACCAATGTCTTCTCCCTTTTTCGAGTAAATCCTTCGGATTTCTTCTCTTACCCCACCAGATTTGGGGTACTTAGAAAACCAAAGGAGAGAGAGCTTCAAGAGAAGATAGTACAAAAGCCCCTAATCTTATCCAAACTTGAAGACTACAAAGAAGAAACTGAGGAGAAGGAGATGCGAGATCCGATGATCAGATACTCACGGAGGAAGAGATGGTGGCTTTAAATAGAGGAGGCAGGGGGTTGCGGCATGGTCGTCGCCTCTCCAGTCACCGCCTACCCACTCACCGCTCAAATCGTCCTAGACTAAGTCCAGATACGGGTGAGACGTCGCTCAGGGAGGAGACTAGGTCTCCTCTTCCTTATTCCTTCGACACAAGTTCGAATGGTCTGAACTTTGCCTCGTGTGAGTTCGGACAGTCCGAACTCTCTCCTGCGCAAGTTCGAATAGTCCGAACTTTGCCTCACGTAAGTTCGGATGGTCCGAACTCTTTCGCACCGCATGCGTCTATGAGGGTTTCGGCCCTATTCTTCTTTTGTCCCACTGACAGGTGGGACCCTCATCATTTTTTTATTTATCAAATTAGAAAATTACCAATTTGCTCTTAGGAGTCCAATACTTGCTTACAATTTATCAATCTTTGCAGGCATCCGTTCTCCATCACTTCTGCACCCGGAGATGACTACTTGAGCGTGCATATCCGTACACTGGGTGACTGGACATCTGAACTCAGGAACTTGTTTGGGAAGGTCAGTTGAGGCAACACAGCTGCAATACAAGAGCAATAAGTTTCTTTATTAAAGAATTGTAGGAGAACAATGTAGATGACCAAAAAATGAAGAATTAAACTTAGTATTCATATAGGCTTGCGAGGCACAAGTTACTTCCAAGAAGGCTACCCTTTCAAGACTTGAAACTACAGTTGTGGCAGACGCTCAGACAGAGGACACTAGGTGATTAGCTGCTCCTTTGTTTCACGTCTCCCATAAAATTGATTTGCTTTTGAGTGGTTACTGAAATGTACAAAATTTTACTAACCTGATAGTTTTTGTTGCGTTTCCTTTAGGTTTCCTAAGGTCCTTATTGACGGCCCTTATGGTGCACCCGCGCAAAATTACAAGAAATACGACATTCTTTTGCTTATCGGTCTTGGAATCGGCGCCACTCCTTTCATCAGCATACTGAAAGATCTCTTGAACAATATAAAGTCTAACGAAGTAAATTTATTCTTCACTGCAAAGTATTCCCGATGTTATATATATAACTAAAGGAGAGAAGATAACTGAAATGAATTGATGGAACAGGAGGTGGAAAGCATACACGGTTCTGAGATAGGCAGCTTCAAGAACAATGGGCCTGGAAGAGCTTACTTCTACTGGGTCACCAGAGAGCAAGGATCCTTCGAATGGTTCAAAGGAGTCATGAATGATGTTGCTGAGAGCGATCACAATGTACTATCTGACTCTGATTCCTTCAATTCATCTTTCCATACTCTCCTTCGGTCGCATAAACAGGAAATAAGCTAAAATATGGCAATTGTAGAATGTCATAGAGATGCACAATTACCTGACCAGCGTGTATGAAGAAGGCGACGCAAGGTCAGCACTGATTGCCATGGTTCAGTCACTTCAACATGCCAAAAATGGCGTGGATATCGTCTCCGGCAGCAGGGTATTGCCCACCTACCCTACCCCTTTTCCATCTGAAGAAGAATTTCCATATGCTTTTGCTTCCTTTTTCTGATTCATCTATTGCAGATTCGGACACATTTTGCAAGACCGAACTGGAGAAAGGTGTTCTCTGATTTGGCCAATGCCCACAAGAACTCTCGTATAGGTGAGTTAAATTCAATAAACATGTGATGACAGATTTAAACCTCAGTACAATAGTTAATATGTACATGAATCTGCAGGTGTTTTCTATTGTGGATCTCCGACGCTCACGAAACAACTCAAGGATCTTTCAAAAGAATTCAGCCAGACAACCACAACTAGGTTCCATTTCCACAAGGAGAACTTCTAAGACCATACCAGAAGAATTTTAAACAGATTGCAGATATACTTGTATAGGAAAAGAAATATGATAGCATTCGTATAGCAAATATAGCTTTACAAATTTTGTTGCACGCTGGGTTGTACAAAGTATGTTGAAAGCTAGTGTCACCATCATACATACATTCTGGAATCTGGAATGTTCAGAGATTATTATATTGGAACAGTGAGATTGCTTGTTTAGAATAATTGAGTTCCAGGTGGTGCGCCTTGAACACGCAAATTTTCTCTCTTCATTTTCCCTGCCTTAGCTGTATATGTATTGCGCTTACGAACACTATTCTGTCTCCTAGAAGCTTCTTGCATATCAGTCGCAGCACCTGCATCTTGCACTGCCACAAGCGCCAGAGATCCTGGAGTGCTTTCTGCACTCTTGAGAATTTCCAGATGCACTCCTGTTTTTTGGAGGCCTGCCTCTTTTTTTAGGTTGAATATCACCGGATTTAGTTCCATCCTTCCGATGCCTGTCCCTTTTTCTAGGTTGATTTACTTGAGCATTTTTCTCCTGCTGTGAGCATCGGTAACCCACCACTCGTTGCTTCCTTGGACGCGGATGCCGGAAGCAACCCTGGTACGTTATTTGACTGTTGGCCATTCGCCGCTCCAACCATCATCCGATTGCTCATTGTTAGAGATATATGTATAGATTGTTATTCTCCATTGTTATGAGGGGTTCTTTGCATATTTACCACTTGTACTTTGTGTATATATACCGGCCCATTGGCCTCATATTGAATACAAGCACTATTCATAACATGGTATCAGAGCCTAGGGTTTGTCATACCTAAGGCCGTGCTTGTCTCCACCAGATTGGATCTACCGCCGGAATTTTCGCCGCCACCTCGCCGTCCGGCCGCCTGATCTACCCAGGCCGCCTCTCCTCCGGCTCTCCGCCGTCGCTCGGGGTGGCTCACCACCGACCGCGCCGCCGTCGCGCCTCCATCTGCTGCAGCCGACGCCGCCGTCGCGCCTCCATCCGCTGCAGCCGGCGCGCGTCGCGCCTCAGCCGCCGCTTCGCTCCTCCGACGCCGCCGGCGCGCCCCTCGCGCCGCCGCTCCCGCGCCGCCCGCCGCCCGTCTTGCCGCCGCCGCCGCCGCCGCCCCACGTGCCGCCGCTTTCGCGCCGCCGCTCCCGCGCGCCGCCGCCGCCGCGCCGCCGCCGCCAACGCGCCGCCACTGCGTGTGTGTTATTAACGGCCGAGGCCGTTAATAGTTAGGTTTCGCCCAAAAACGTCGATTTAACCGCCGCGCCGTTGGCGCCGCTGTTAGACTTCGTTGTATTGGTCGCCGCGCTGCTCGGCGCCGCCTACCAATGGGCACCGCTTCCCTCCTCATTGCCGGTGGTCTTTGATGGTGTTAATTACACCGACCGTGTCTCACATGCGCATTCACATGCGTGGTCTACGTCTCGGGCGTCCTCTCGGCGATGTCACCGCCCGCCTTGCCCTATTCCTCCGACGGAGCCCACGCTGTTGCATTGCCCCGACACCGACAAGGCGCTCACGAGGCCGCTCAGATTGCGATGATGAAGCGCCTCGCGCTACCAGAGGCTCGATTTCTACAAGGATCGTCGACCACCTACACTCGGTGGTGCGATGACGACGCTCGAGCTTCTTCTTGTCTTCATCGCCGAGATCCGGCCTCGATTCTCTTACGAGGTTGTGGGACTCCTTTGGCTTTCGGATGTGGACTCATCTTCGTCGGCGCTCACGAGCCCTCGGTGATGCCCTGCACTGTCCGTGGTTCGCCAAGAGCACTCTCTTCGCAGGTGATGCTACCGTTGACGCCTTTACGCTCGAGCTCATTGCATGGCGTCGTTGGACTCTCTCCGCTTCTTTGGCCGTCGTTCTGTCCATCTTTGCTGGATATACGTCTTGACTTGGAGTTTCAGCGGGTCTCACGAGTTCCTTACCGCCGCCCCGAGTTCGAGCAAAGGCGTGCTCAGCTTCTTGCACGCCACCCTCGTGTCACTCTCCGGAGGCTTTCACCGAGATACGCGAGAGAGACTCGCCTGAGTGGTGCTGGTCTTATGCCACTCCTCTCGTGCTCGCCGCTCGTCTACGCTACATCGCCTTCTTGATGGCCGCCACGGTGGTGGTGGCGCCTTCGTCTGGAGGTGGCCGTCCTCATTGTTCCTATCGCGACAAGGCGGCCACATTGAGTCCGGTGCTATAAGAAGAAGCGGCATCCGCCACGCCGTTCTTCTCCACGCACTAGTGCTTTTACGTCGACGTGCGCATCGACTTCTGGCGATTTCTCTCACCGAGCAAGAGATAGCCGGACTTCGACGCCGCTTGCCGCCTGTGTTCTCCTCGGCGAGTTCTCGCAGTTACGCTCATCGACTCTTCGCACCGAGAAACCACCCCTACACATCAGTACCTCCCCGTGGATTCTTGATTCTGGAGCATCTTTTCACATGACTCCTGATTCTTCCACTCTGTCTTTTATTACACCTCTTGATTCTCCTGTCAGTGTTCTTACTGCTGATGGTACATCTCTTTCTGTCTCTAGTCGAGGATCTCTTAGCAACTCATCCTTTCATGTTCCTTCTGTTGCTCATATTCCTCGCCTCACTATGCAGCTTCTTTCTCTGGGATGATTCGACCTTGGTTATCGGTTATTCTCGACTCGACTCTTGTTGTGTTCGGGACCGCCACACGGAGCTCGGTTGGTTCGGCCTCGGCGCGTGACTCACAGCGTCTCTGGGAGCTTGACTGGCTTCACCTTCCTTCCGCTGCCACCATCGCCGCCAGTCTCTCCGCTTCTGCCACTTCGTCTACCGGCTCTTTTCAGCAGTGGCATCACCGTCTTGGTCATCTGTGTGGATCTCATCTGTCATCCTTAGTTCGTCGTGGTCTTAAAGTGCATCTCGGGAGACGTGTCTTTAGACCGCCGTAGTGTAAGTTAGGTAAACAACTTGACTTCCTTATCCTCATAGTGAGTCTGTGTCTCAGCGTCCTTTTGATCTTGTTCATTCAGATGTTTGGGGTCCGGCTCCCTTCGTTTCGAAAGGGGGTCATCGATATTATATCATTTTTATAGATGATTTCTCTCGCCATACTTGGATATATTTCATGTCTTCTCGTAGTGAGGTCTTGTCTATCTATAAACAATTTGCCACTATGATTCACACACAGTTCTCCACTCCTATTCGTGTCTTTCGTGCTGATTCTGCTGGCGAGTACCTCTCTCGTTACCTGCGCAGTTTCCTTGCTGAGCAGGGGACTCTCGCTCAGTTCTCTTGTCCTGGTGCTCATGCTCAGAATGGTGTCGCTGAGCGCAAGCATCGTCACCTCCTTGAGACGGCTCGTACTCTGATGATCGCCGCCTCTACTCCACCTCACTTTTGGGCCGAGGTCGTTTCCACCGCCACCTATCTCATCAACATCCAGCCCTCTTACGCTCTTGAGTGCGATCCTGTTGAGCGCCTCTCGTGGTCTTCTTCCGACTACTCGCCCTTCATATGTTTGGCTGCGTTTGCTACGTTCTCCTCCCCTCGAGAACGCACCAAACCGACCTCGATCTGTTGAGTGTGTCTTTTTGGGATCTGATCTTGAGCACAAGGGCTATCGGTCTTTGGGATCCGGTTGGTCGAAGGATGCGGGTTTCTCGGGATGTGACTTTCGATGAGTCTCGTCCATTCTACCCACGTCCTGCCTCTCCTCCGACTTCCTCTGTGGAGTCTCTGTCTTTCTTGACCTTTCCAGATACACCTATATCTGTTTTGCCCTTATCCACCTGTTCCACTGAGACTCCACATATTCCCCCTGTGGCATCTCCGCCGTTGTCGCCGCATGTGCCGTCTCCTACGACTCCCCAGGCTCCTCCCACTACAGTACCTATCTTCTACACTCGTCAACCCCGTATCGAGGATCTTCCTGATGAGCCATCTTCTCCTGATGTTCCATCTTCTTCTGATGGTACATCTTCCCCTGATGGGTCATCTTCTCCTCGTTACGCTCTCCGCGATCGCCAGTTGATTCGGCCTCCTGCTCGTTTTGCCTTTGCTGATGCAGCTACTCGTGAGCCTGTCTCCTACCGGGATGCTGTTACTCACCCTGAGTGGCAACTTGCCATGGCCGAGGAGATTGCTGCTCTCGAGCGTACTGGTACTTGGGATCTTGTTCCTTTTCCTTCTCATTCTCGTCCCATCACGTGTAAGTGGGTCTATAAGATTAAGACTCGCTCTGATGGCTCTCTTGAGTGCTATAAGGCGCGTCTTGTTGCTCGTGGCTTCCAGCAGGAGCATGGTGTTGACTATGATGAGA